>JALGBA010000444.1:0-1292164 GCA_023970755.1 Azemiops feae
TGATGGCAGTGTCCCAATATCTCAGGGGCTGCCACAAGAAAGAGGAGTGAAGCTATTTTCCAAGGGGACAAGAGCAATGGATGGAAACTAATCAAGGAGAGAGCAACCCTAGAACTAAAGAGAAACTTCCTGACAGTTAGAACAATTAACCAGTGGAACAACCTGCCTCCAGAAGCGGTGAATGCTCCAACACTGGAAGTTTTTAAGAAGAGACTGGACAGCCATTTGTCTGAAATGGTATAGGGTTTCCTGCCTGAGCAGGGGGTTGGACTAGATGACTTCCAAGGTCCCTTCCAACTTTTATTATTATTTATTTATTATTATTATTATTATTATTATTATTATTATTATTATTATTATTATTATTATTATTATTATTATTATTATTATTATTATTATTATTATTGTTGTTGTTGTTGTTGTTGTTGTTGTTGTTGTTGTTGTTGTTGTTGTTGTTATTATTATTAAATATAAGTATAAATAACAATAATGGAAAATGGAAGCTTAGAAACCACAGTTTATTGTAATGCCACCAACACTCCACACATTCTTAGTTTCCACAGTAACCATCCACTGTCACACAAAAAGAGCTGCGTCAGAACAATATATGGCAGAATGAGAATCCACTGTAGCACCCAGCAAGCTAAACAACTGGAGAGAAGATACCTACATGAACAATTCAAGCATAATGGGTTCCCACAAGCATTTATTACCAGATGCCTGCGCAAACAGCAAAGGAGAGAAAAGAAAGAAGGTAAAAGACCAACTATATGGCACACCCTGCCATACGTCAAAAAGATTTCATAAGCAGTAGAATGCAGCTGCTGAGATATGCAATTGGGTATTGCCCACTGTCCACAGGCTTCCATATGAGGACAAATATGCATTGTAAAAATTGCTTGAAGGTGGGAGATACTACCGGATCCCCTGCATGGATTGCTCCTGTGACTATGGGGAGGAAGCTAACCACCAGATTGCCAGCACACAAGCGAACAGTCAGACGAGGAGACCTGAACTCATTGGTAGCCTCACATTGCAATGAACAAGGACACACATTTAATTTCACAGCAACTAAGATTATTGGCCGTGCAGGTACAAAGATAGCCAGGGAAATGATTGAAGCCTGGAAAACGGGCCCCTTGTCAGTTAACAGGAGTGCTGAATTACCACCAGCTTATCAAATACTTAGAAGCCGAGGGCTTGGCAGCACAAGGAAATGACAGCCAATCGCCAGCCATCAACACACCAATCAGCCAATAGGAAGGCACCACATAAACACGATTCACAGAACAGCCCAAAGCATGTATTCCAATAGAGAAATTCCCTGAAGATGGGCTCTAACATGAGTCCAAAAGCTCGGAAGAGTACATCTCTGGTCCTGGTGACCAACCCAAATTCAATTTTGCAATATAAACATTATTTAGAAAGAGATCATGTGATAGGAAATCCAGAATTCCTTAAGTCTACCTACCTCTAAAGCTTATAATACTCCATTATGGAAATGAAAATAAGTGGGGGTGGGTTGATAAGAACCTGAACTATACAAACTATACAAATCTCAGGAAGGAGGAGGAGGAGGAGGAGGAGGAGGAGGAGGAGGAGGAGGAGGCCATATCCATGGGAGGCATATCACATAGAAGCGTGGAAGGGGCATATTTTAGACAAGGAAAGGAGAAAAAGGAGAAGAGTCCTTGTACTAGCTATTTCTATATTTATTGTCTTTATGGGGTCAGTAGATTTATAGATGAAAAAATTTGGAATTTCAACCACTTGGTCTGAAATCCCAACAATCTGTTCTATAGTTATAGATCTTTATTAGCACATTCATATAATGTAAATGCTGTTGCCTCCTAACAGTAAGTATTTCTAGATATCTTCTGGAAAACATGTACATACATACAAATTCTGTGGATCCCACCTTCACTGCAAGCATACGTGCTTGCCCAAGCAGGCCCTCTAGTGTACACACATTTTGCCTGTGACTCTATAAAAACTATATTAGTCACTTCTCATTGCAGCTTGATTCAAAAATGTAAGTGTCTCTGCTCAAACTGTATCTTTCATCATCGTCCCTAAGGGAACCTAACCTCTGCATGGTATAAAGTTAAACATGGTGTCTTTCTAAACATCTGAACGAATACCTACTATTCTGTGCAGTGGTTAACAGATTCAAAGTTATAAGGATAGAAGGATAGACACACTTCCAGCCAATACTCTTTTAGCAGAAATAGCAGTTTCCAAAATTTTCCTGTAGCTACCAAAAAAAAAAAAAAAAACTTTAAAGAAAATGCTCTGACTATTAAGCAATGGAGTAGCTTTGCTATGCTTTGAGGTTGTGCTGTTGTCAGTAGGCTAGGAAATACTACATGATGGAAGGAAGAACAGATTCAACTAAATATCCACATTTTCTGCAAAGAAAGTATGAAAGAGACTGCAGGAGCTAGACATCTTTGATTCCTTCCCGATGATTGGTGTGACAATTTACATTTCGACAAATAGCACAAATAAATAAAGATAGCCCTTGTTTAGGAACCACAGTTGTTTCTGGCAAAATAGCCACTAAGCAACACAGTCACTAAGCCAGGGGTGTCAAACTGCCGGCCCGCGGGCTGGTTTCATCATACCGAACCTGCGCCCACCTCATTGCCAGCAATGCAAAAAGAATCATGATACGTCATGACACGTCACGTGACATGGTGAGTTTGACACCCGGGCACTAAGCAAACTATGTGACAGAGGAACAGACAGATGGAGAGATGGGGGGAGAGGGAGAGAGAGAGAGAGAGAGAGAGAGACAGGAAAAAAGATCATTGGTTGCTACTGTCTCATTCAAATAACGTTCTCTCTGGCAGCACCCTGTATACATTGTTGTCAGATACACAAATTTGGGCATGAAGTGAATGCTTTGGTTGGAAAAATTTTGTTTTACTAAAGTTTATCACTCTTGTATTTGTGAATAATCACTATCCAAGGTAGTTGCTAAATGAGTACTATGTATCCATTTAATGGAAGGTGACTTATGTTACCTTGAAGAAGTCTGGGCATAGTTTAAAGGAAAACCTCACCTACTTTTCATGTAGATCAGGGGTGTCAAACTGCCTATGTCAAACCGGGGGCCGGTTGCATCATGCAGAGGCTGCACCCACCCCAGCTCTGGCAATGCAAAAAAAGTTGTGATACGTCGCAACACATCACGTGACACAGCGAGTTTGACACCTGTGATGTAGATGGTTCCTAATTCGAGCTCTGCCATTTACAGGCAGTGCTGGGGAATAGGTCTGAGAATGTGAAGAGCAAGGCCAGTTAATGAAGGCAAAGGATTAAGAGAGCTTTCTGATGAAGGAATGATGTCTATTCAGCCATGAAAACCTACACCAGTCTTTCTACTATAGGTAGTCCTTCACTTACAACAGTTCATTTAATGACTGTTCAAAGTTACAACAGCACTGAAAAAAGTGACTTTGACCATTTTTTGACACTTATTACTGTTGCAGCATCCCCACGGTCACATGATCAAAATTCAGACGCTTGGCAACTGACTATATTTAGGACGGTTGCAGTGTCCCGGGGTCATGTGATCCCTTTTGGCGACCTTTTGATAAATAAATGGGGAAGGCAGATTCACTTCACAGCCGTGTTACTAACGTAATAACTGCAGTGATTCACTGAACACCTGTGGCAAGAAAGGTCGTAAAATGGGGCAAAAATCACTTAACAAATGTCTCACTTAGCCACAGAAATTTGGGACTCAATTGTGGTCGTAAATCAAGACTACCTGTATTAGGGATTCATAGATTCAGATCTACTAATTGTGACAGCTAACATGGGCTGAAATGTCCATAATCTGTGACTACTGCCAATTGTGAAGAGAGGAGGATCAGAAGAAGACCCTTTGCTCACAAGCATTCTGAAAACAGATGGCTGTCAACAATGCGAAATTGTAAAAATGATGAGGTCATCAGCTTCTTCCATACTCCGCTTGCAACGCAAGGCAGAATTCAGCACAAAATGTATTTACTATTAAAATCAGGACACACATTTCATTTGAAATGGCATGTTTATGATTCGTAAGCATTTTATAATCAAATATATTGCTGCTTGAACCGCGGGAAATGCATTTGCAATAGTTCCACTCTAGTTATAATTCTTCGGTAAACTATTTCTAGTGACCAGGAGGATTTCAGGATTCTATACTTATTGAATAACATTCTTATAATAAGATCCCCGTACATACACAATTAAAATAAAGCAAGTGAAGTAATGCAGGTGCATTATAACTTTTCTTCTCTATAAATATACCATACATCATTTCTAATGCATTTCTTTAATGTAATACACTGCCTCTATTGTAATATGCTTGTAGGCCACTGAATCTGTATAGGCATTTTTGACAGAACTTAAAAGGAAGAAGTGCAGTTTACAGGTTAAAAAAAAACATTGATGTATAGATAGATAGATAGATAGATAGATAGATAGATAGATAGATAGATAGATAGATAGATAGATAGATAGATAGATAGATAGATAGATAGATAGATAGATAGATAGATAGATAGATATACACATATAACTTTTTTGAAATATGTTTTTCTGGATTTTTTTTTTGTTATTCTGCCTCTCACTGTTAAAATAAACCTACCCTTAAAATTATAGACTGATCATTTCTTTGTCGGTGAGCAAACATACAAAATCAAATTCTTTTTTCCCTCACTGTATATATGTGTCTGTCTGTCTGTCTGTCTGTCTGTCTGTCTGTCTGTCTGTCTATCTATCTATATTGCTATGAGATATGAATCTTACTGCATGAAACTATGAGGAACCAATTGGTCCCTTTGCATGCAGAAAATCCATCCATTGAAACTTTCAGCTCTTTGACGTTCAACTAGCAGAGAATGTAATAAACTCTATCTGAGATCTAGGACATCTCTGTCCCAGCAGGGGCATAACATTACAAAATGAAATGCCTGTGAGAAAAGGTTTAAAGTTTCTCATCCTCTGCTCCAATGCCTCAATGCAGATTGCAACCACAGTCTCCCTGTACATTAATTAAACCTCTGAGACAGGGGTAGCACACCAGGCATTAAAGTTATGTGTGTTTGAACCTTTGCTTCAAGAAGTCAAGATGAACAGGCATCAGCAGTATGGCAAAGGAGCAACCAGTCAAAAGGCTACAGAGATCAAATATACGTATCACTTGCCTCTTCATTTTCCCTGATTTTCTATTTCACGCTAGTAGAAAATGTACGCAGTGCATGCAATTTATAAATTCTGCAACAAAATATATGTACATATTGTTAGAGAAATAATTGTACGGCTCTTTGTGGACACCTTTCTATCTTTTGTCTTCTAATTTTGGTTTTGCAAAATGCAGCACTTCGTGTATGATTCTCTATTGCTATGTTTTAATGAGTATTTCCTTTGGGATAATTTTTTTTTTTTGCTCTTGTTTCTAAGCTTTAGGCCATTTCATTGTATTACAAAGCAGTACACATTTCAGTTACATGCATGTTTCACTTTCTCCTATTTTATTTCATGAAATGTGAAAGATCTGCATCAGTGACAAATTACTTGTAAATCTCTCTTGTGGGATGT
The DNA here is from genome assembly GCA_023970755.1 of Azemiops feae. Classification (NCBI taxonomy): domain Eukaryota; kingdom Metazoa; phylum Chordata; class Lepidosauria; order Squamata; family Viperidae; genus Azemiops; species Azemiops feae. The sequence goes on from JALGBA010000444.1 coordinate 5,593, forward strand.
GAGATTTCGCAATTGTCTAACAATCAACCTTTGACAGCCTTTTCCCACCATTTTTCTTAACTCCATCTGATTTATTCAATGGCAATAAATAACGATTAGTGAATATAATTTTTCTATGCTTTCCATACTGGAGAATTGCCTGTATGATTAACAGTTCGTAAAACTGTGCTAGGAATTCTATTATCCTCATTTCATATCTGAAACATTTGAGACAAAATGGCATATAACCTGGTTAGCTCCATGTCTGAATTTCTCCCTCTACCAAAGTATCGGTAGCTAGCACACTTGTTGCCATCATACCTTGAGCAAGAGTTCTGGCAAAAGAGATACTTACTATCATCACTATCCAACCATCCTACTATTACATTATGGACTACACAGGGCTGCCCTTAAACAATACTCAAAACTAGAACATTTTCAGAATGTAATAGCCTGCTTATTACAGAATGAGAGTCACCACAATCATGTAACATGGGCTGTGGGCCCTTCACTGGTTACCAATGAATTTCTAGGTGCAATTCACAGTGCTGGTCTTAATGTATCAACCTTAGCTTTTAACCATCTTCAGGTACCTTTGCCACATCATCAACCCATCTGGTTGCACTCTATTACTAGTCCCATATTTACTGAGCAGGTGCAGAAGCCAAGGGCTCTTGTTAGCCTCATACTATGGAAGAACCTCTGTTTTTAAGTCAGAGTGAGTAAAACTCTTTACTCACTTTCAAAAGTGAGTAAAAACAGACCTTTGTAGAGGACATTGGGGAAGGATGAATAGACACTATCTATAGTTTATGTGGTGACATTGCTTTGGTTTTTAATACTGCTTTTATTATTGTACACTGCCGGACAACCATGTAGATTATGGTGACACATTAAACCAATCAATCTAGGATAACCTCCAATGCATCATTATTCTACCACTCTATGTAAAATTGTAAAAAGAGAAGACTTTCCAGGCTTATTAGCTGCTTCCAAATGAGTCCAGGATCACAGGAAGAGACAGATGGATAATCAACATACTCTACTGCTGGGCACTTTACTGGAGTTTAGTAGGATGGCTAGGATTCCCAAATTATCTGAGGATTGCAAATTATCTGCTGATTCTAGATGAGTTAGGGTGGCTAGGCTATAGGATTTCTATATCTGGAGCAGAAGTCTCCTCTAAGTCAAGCTTAACTCTGGGTGAAACCACCCAGAATTGGATGATTTATTGGCTTATTATTTACATGGACAAAAATCTGAAATCACAGCTGCCAATTCTTCAGCTGGTGTTGGCTTTCATACACATTGAGTTCTTCCCAAGAACCTAAGAAGTCATAATGTACCAGTGTAGTGTATGTGCGGATCCAAGCAGTGTGTACTTTTTAAATTGACAGATGGAGATTTTGTCAATGTGCAGAATTTCTAAGTGCCATCCCATATTTTTGGTATGGCACTCAGGTGCCAATACTAGTGGAACTACAATGGCTGGTTTATGCCAATTGTTCTGATTTGATTTTCAGCTCTTGATACTTAGTTATCTTCTCCAGTTCTTTGTCTTCTATTCTACTATTCCCTGGGTATTGCCACACCACTTGTCTGCACTTTCTTCTTTTCAACCACAATTAAACCACAGACATGTTTGGCAACAATATGGAAATGCATTGCCATTTTATTTCTTCCAGAGATTTTTTTCCCCTCCCATTTCCTGTAAGATTTCTTGGTAGTCTCTCATCCAAGAATTAGTCAGGTCTGGTTCTGCTTAGCCATTTGGATATGAGCCCAAACTGAATGCAATAGATGCTCCTCTCTATTCCAGAAATCATTTCATGTCTTATGAAATCTGTTTACCATCCAAATATTGGGAAAATGTATAAATATTAGCCTGTGTGTTGAGAGTGGTGTGCTGTCATCACTTTATTTCCAGAAAGCATTCACATATGATCCACTTTGGATTGTTAGAGAAACATTAACGTCTTGTGAACACCTTAACTTTCCCCAGATCTTTTATTTGATAAAATAAGGCATTCATTCATTCTTTACTGTTAAATACAGACTACTGTTTTCAGTGAAATGTAGGATCAGCCTGGCATTCCTTGGAGAATACAGTGTACCTCAATCTATTTTACTGTGATATATTACCTTTCAAAAGTACTTCCTTCACATACATTAAGTAATCATTTAAACAGGCTAAAACAATGGCTTGCAGTTGATATCAAAAGCTCAGAGAAATGCAGGAAAAGTGCAGAGCACACAAATCCTATTACCATTTAACTCTTTGACTTTAGAGAAAACTTCACAATACAGGTGATGAACAAACATGGCACTGAAATCATTGGGGACCATCTAAAGTTCTCCAAGTTTGTATCCTTTTCAGACTGACATATAGGGGAATTTCTCTCAAAAGCTGAATTATATTTATTAAATTTATCATCTGTGCAAAGCCTACATTGTAAAATAGTAACATAACAAAATAAATAAATAAAACAATGCATGAAAAAAGTAAAAATAAAATAAAATAAAATAGTTAGATTCCATTAAGTTTTTCCTGATTCCTTGTCCTCCTTCTTGATCTGGTCCTGATGATAATTTAAAATCTATAAAGGAGATGCAGTTCTCTCCTGGATTCTGTCTGTCTATCTCATCTGTTTCATCAATCCTGACAAGTAATTTTTCTTCTAGTTCATCATCTGCTTACATCATATGCCCAAAGAATGTGAGTTGATGCTTGTTGATGACCTGACAGGAACACTCAGTTTTTATTTCATCCAGAATGAGTTGATTCTTTTTACAGTCTAAGATACTCTGAATAATCATCATTAAACAAGATGTCTAAATTATTTCTCTATCTTAATATGTAGCATTCGTAGCTGTACATTATGACAAGTTAATTGCTTTAACTTTTCTGATTTTTGCTGTCACAGAAAGATCCTTATCCCTCATGATGTTATTTAAGATTGCATTTTATTCCAGTCAAGGGCTCATCTCCTCTTTATTACTGATTGTATTTCAGAGCATTGAATGTATAGTACCTTCAGTGTGATGGGGTGCAAAAAAAGCAATATATAGGTAAACAAGGTGGTCTCTAGATTAGACATCTTAGCTTGCATAAAATAAGTTGAATGTGCCAGGAGGAAAACTGGGTTCAACTAAGCTTATGAGATACTGGCCAAGATTGTCAGAACTGACTGTTCAGAGGCAGAGATTATGGTGTGCAGCATGGCTATAACTAAGGCTTAGAGCCTATTTTACCCCTTGCATGCCAATCTTTGGAAGAGATTTTGAGATTAGCCACTGGTCTACCATATTTAATAAAACACACTCTAATACTTTGGCTTCTATTTCCATATTACGTGAAAAAGTTCCAAAGTTTGAACAAAATGTACTAAAGCCAGACAGAAGTTTCAAATGCTTTTTTCAGGATGTGACTTCAGGAGAGATTGCCTCTAATTGCTGATCTTTAAAAAGTTCAATAGAATTTAGGAGAAAGAAGCAAAGGTTTGTTGGGTTTGCATCTTTATGGCTCCTTTTATTGCTTTTCATTGTATAGATATTGTATTTCCTCTAAATTACCTTGACTGAATGTTAGTAAAAATTCTATCAATATAAGCATTAGTGGGGCTGGATGTTATTGAAATAACTAGAGCTTGTACTGCACATTAATGCTGTAATATCTGTCCACATGGGCAAAACGAAAAAGGCAAATTAGCAAATCACTCGTGTGCAGCCAAGATACAAGTGAAATCTGCATCTGCAGCTGGCGAGCTTTGCTTTCAGTTGTCAGCAAATATTCCAGTATTTCCAGGGCTGATGATAAACTGAGTGAGTTTCCTCCTCTCACTTAGGCAAGCAAAAAGAAGTTTTATTTCCTCTCTGAGTCATGACTTTAGTATTTCTCTGGGCTGCAATCAGGAAGAATCCATTATTTTATGGGATCATCTTTTCTAGTCTCGCTTTACCCAGCTGATTTATTTCTTTCATCATTGCCTCTCAGTGAGGTTGTGTGTGCCTTTTTTTCCCAGACAAATAAGGCTGTCCTATTTTTTATATGAAGAAATTATCTCTTTGTTTCTCACTTCACTCCCTTCCCTGACCCAGCATCTTGACAGCTTAAGCACCACCCTGAGGATCACCTTATAAAGATGGTTCCCAAGCACACAGAGTTGTACTTCAATTGCACAGGAGAGCTGTTTTGCATTTCCCTTGCCCTCCCCAATCCTTCTGTTCAAAGCACAGATTTATTGATTAAAAAAAATACACAGTGTTAACCTGGGAAATGAGTAGACAGAGTAGTGAAGGGTGTCTTTGCTGACTGGCTAATACATTATTTCCTACATACTCTCACTTATCTCCCAGAGAAAGGTGGGCTGAATTTTCAATATATGAGTGAGAAGGGAATAGCCCATTTCAGATCCTAACAATTTCTTTTTTCCTTTCCTTTCCTTTCCTTTCCTTTCCTTTCCTTTCCTTTCCTTTCTTTTCTTTCTTTCTTTTTTTTTGATATTTTGCTCTGCCATCTCTCTTTTTATGCTGAAAGGGCAGAAGGTGGGGGAAATGGCAACCAAGAGATAATGCAAAATACTGTTCTGCTGTTTGAGATTACATACAGTAACAATAAATCAGATTAATTTCCCTTGGCCAGATCTGACTCCAGATCAACAAGGCGGAACAGTGAATGTTGTGCATCATGAAGTTGAAATGAACTTATTGTTGGTCCTGGGGACCAGGGTTGGTTGTTCTCTGTTTCATTTTGGGTCAAGTGGAAATCAGAATTCACTGTGGCTGGGTGCAAAGGATTCTGTGCCACAAACACAGATATGCCCACTATGACATAATACATGTTACCATTTTATATTTTCTACGGAAATAGGCAACCAATCAGCTCATCAATTGTATGAGAACTGGATAATAATGCTAGGCTGCTCAACTCATAATGAGTAAAAGTAGAGTATAGAGTTGATCTTGGGGATAGGGAAGTAACAAACAAGCTGTTAAGGAAGGATTTGCAGAGAGATTACACAATCCTGAGATTGAGGAAAATATATGAAAGAAGCTCAAAATAACCCCATCGTGATTCTGTTTAGCATAAGGTGGGGCACAGAGAAGCCTGGATATGCTTTTAAGATTCTATTAATATACAGTATAGCTATAACATTTTGAAGAACCCCTGCCATGCCTGCTGCTTGACTCTGTGGCCCTTATTCGTTTAACACAAGTTAAAATATGCTATCGTGGACTGATGGGACCAATAACTCCACAAAGTTCTTTCAATCACATCCACCTCTTTCTGTCTGAAGTTCCATGATTGGCTGATGTTTCTCCCACTGACTGGAAATATGCGGAGGAGCATTAGACCAGCTGCTTCACTTATCATGTGTTGAACAAAGCATCTAATGGTGGTTTGGAGCAGACACAAAAAAAGGGGGAGGGGGAGGGTTCAGCAAAAGGAGAAGTATATTTCATGTTGATATAATCTTCTGCCAAATCCAGGGTGGATATGGTGGGTTAATTCAGCAGTGGCGTAAGAGATGACTTACTGTAACTTCTCTGAATTGTAAATAAGGAAATATGGGAAGTGAGTGGAATGGCACAGCTGAGCCTCAGAAAAATTAGCAACTTTCCATGTGATTCTGATCAATGTGTTCCTTAAAATAGCTTCACTCCAAGGATGACCCACAAGGTCTTCTTAAGCTATGACTTTTATTAGATCCATCCAGCTAGCTTGCAAAAAGGCTAAGAATTGGAGAGATGAAAGTTCAAGATGTCAAACTCACAGGGTAACTGTGAGCTAATCCATTTTTCTCACCTCAATATACTTCCTAGAATTGTTCAGGTGGTTAAAAAAAAAATCAGTGGACAGAGTGCCATGTATGCTAGCTAGAAAAAAGGTGGGTTATAGAGCAAATAAATAAATAAATGTATTATCCTTAATCCTAAAAACTCATCACTCCATTCAATCCATATATCTCCCAGTGGACACCTTTTTGGTTTCTGTCCAGACTGGGTGAAGCATCTTCCCTTAGTTTTCTTACTCCTTGCCCATCATACTGCAAAACTTCCCTTCCCTTTATTTTTTTTTAAAGCACGTTTCATTCAGTAGCAAGTAGAAACAATGTCAGTTTCTTTCTATGAAGTTGAATTATCCATTCTTCTGTGTTACAAATTTCCATTGGCCTACAAAGGAACCAAATCCAAACAACAGCCTGGCTTCTTTTTTTCCTTGCAAAAGAGGGGGAAAAAGCAAAAGAAAGGCACAGCAACTGTGAGAGACAGTTTGGACTAGTGGTTAAGGTGCTGGCTTAGAAATCAGGAAACTGTGACTTCTAGTCCCATCTTAGGCATGAAAGCTGACTGGGTGACTTTGGGTCTGTGATTCCCTCTCAGAGGGTTTTTGTGAGGAAGATAGGAGGAAGGTGTATTAGATATGTTCACCATCTTGAACTATTTATAAAAATAACAAAGGCAGGAAATATGCATGCATGTATGCATACATATATACATACATACATATATACTTATATACATAAATTTATTATAAAAGAAATACCATAAAGTGGCTATTTTCTTTTGGGATAGAAGAAGGCTAACATTTTCAGCACAGCAGATTCCAGAGGCTACTTGCCAGTGATAAGCCATTCTTCTAATTTATAAGATATCTCTGAACATGCCAACATTCTAAAAGACAAGTTCAAGTCTTCCCTTACCAAGGAAATTCATTGATTGACTTGGGCCAGTCACTATCTCTCCATCTAGCCTACCTCACAGGGTTATGTTGCTGTAAGGATTACATGAAGATAGATAATTCTGTAAACCACTCTGAGCACATGGAGGAAATGGCAGAGAAATCCATGCAAAGGGAGGGAGGGAGGGAGGGAGGGAGAGACAGAAATACAAATAAATTACAGAAATGTATCTGATTTCATTCTTGTTAAAAAGGGCATCTATAAGGTTTAGCTAATACGAAAAACTCTTTCTGTCATTAACTGTAAATATAATAAACTGATAAACTGTTTAATTGATTGGCACTTTTACAAGTTATCCAGCTCTCCAAGAGTCGATAGAATATTCATGATTCCATGTGTAATAATAATCAAAAAGATCTAAAGAAAACAACAGTGAGCTAGAAAGATTGGAAATAGGTTTTTAAAAAATTATTCTGTTGTGTCACTTGATGACTTGGTGCTTAAGCAAGGAAAGTGTTGGGTGAAAATTATATTTAACTAACCATTGAACAAAACCAAGTGAGGATGAATCATACGTGAAATATATAGCAAAATACACTGCTTTTTAAATATCTTTTTAAAGAAAAAGATGGTACATGGATCAGCTAACATAAAGGGTATTTCTAGATTGACTCTATCACCATCTGAAATAAAGACACATAGAATTATGCTTGATGAAGAATAAACATACATACATACATACATACATACATACAAACAAACTTGGGAAGAGCAGCCAAATAGTAAAACAATTAATTTCTGTAGGAAAAGTCAAAAGAAAATACATGCAACCACAAATGAATGAATGAAAGCATGGAATGGAAAAGTTCTCAAATTATTGCTTTAGTAACAGGGCACAATTCAAATGGAGGTTGCACATTTCTATGCACGTCTATTGCAAAAAAAGTTCCATTTAAGTGAAATGGAGCTTCCTTCTATGCAGATATATGCAGAATTGCATCCCAAAGCAATAATTCCTAACCAGATATGCAGGACAGAACTGGGATGGTCAGATAGATTACGATTGTGACCCTCACCTTCACCTCCTGCCTCATATGCCGCCTCAATAAGAACTGGCCACACAATAATGACTACATTATGCTGAGCACCATCACCCCAAGGTAAAACTGTAGAGTTGTAATTCTATTTAATATTCCTGACGTATGCAAAGTGAGTCAGTGGGGAGGGGTGAATAAAACATTAAGGAGCGTTGGTAGATTATTGTCCTTATAGGCTCAGCTTTACACAACAGCTGGTTTCTTAGCGTATCACTGAACTGTAAGCCCCATCATCCCTCACAATATAATATAGTGTAGTTATTAAAGTAGCAACACTATAACTAGATGGCGTTGTCTTCATCTGAGTGGTGCTTAATCTCTATTATCTTGGAGGTTAAAAGTCACAGAATGATCATGCATGTCAGTGATTCCTGCAGCAGTTTGTTACTGAACCATGTAAGGTCATTTAAATCGGGAGAATTGGTTCTGTGCCGCTTTTCAAGCCAGAGATATTACAACATGCTCTCCTGACTTCCTCTCCCCGTCGAAAGCAATAACTTGTTCTTGCTGGCTTCTCAGCAAGGGCCTCCTAACCAATTCAAAAATAAATTCCTTTTTTTTTACCTTTTGCTCTCTTTTTTTCATCTGTAAGGGTGAGGAGGAAAAGAGGCCTTTGTAAAGATTCCAGAGGAGATGAGGCAAGATGACAATGGATGGGACTTCAAACATCTCTGCAGCAGAGTTGAACAAAGCCTCATTGGGCTGGGAAATTAGAGAGGGACACCTCTTGTTCAAGGAGCAAGCTGGCTGGCTGGAGGTATTGGTTTCCTTAATAGGTTGGCTGAATCCATGAGTGTACACTAAAGAGGGAAGCAAGATTGTTTTCCATGACATCTCAAGGGGACAGCCAACTCATTTAGCTTTTAACTATTGCAGTTAAACAAAGTGCTATAAAGAACGGGAAAGTGCAAAACTCTCCTAGGACTGGTGCAGTTCACATTCACTCTTAATGCCTCTGCTAATAGCTGAGCAGCACTCATAAAGAGAGAGACTTTATACAGACAGCCACTTCCAAAGGGAAGGGGAACATGAGTTTGGAATAACCATCTCTGATCAAAACATGGAGTTGATAACTGTGGAAACAGCCAAAGAATGTGCAGATGCATTTTTTCAGTGTCACAGCTCCATAATTTTTGCACCACGGTTTTAATGGTCACACAGACCTCTTTTGTGCGTATGAGGCTTTTTCAGTTGTGAAGAACAGCTGTTATGTCTCAGTTTCTCTTCTCAAACTGCCTAACTAAGATCTGTGAGTGTTATACCCGAAAGCCTGAATGGTACTGAATGTAGTGGCCTTTTGGGATCATTTACTTTTACAGAGGAAAAGCCACAAGGAGTAGAGTAGCATTGCCTGTTACAGAATAAGAGCAGAAAAATAATCAGTTTTGGATTGGTCACAAGTAGTTGGATATTCCACCAGGGTCAAACCACTAGCCACTTTCTACAGTATTTATGAAAGTTTGACCTTCAAACCACTTAGGCAAACTTGAGAGGATGTTTGTATGACAAAATCCCTCAGATAACATTTTTGAGTCAGTTCTGACTCAACTGATTCCACAGTGATGATCACACAGTCTGATAATTTGGCATTAAAATACATTCTGTGGACTCAGTCTGCATCATAAATGCATTCTGCCCTGATACTATCTCCTTTTCAATTTCTCATTTTTACAAGAGGTGTTTCAGCAGTCAGAGATGCAGGAATACGTTCTAGAAAAAAAACAGAATGTCATTACATCAGAAAGTATAAAGATCCAGGTGCTAAAGACAGGTGCTTTCATCTTTAAGCAGGAAATGCACATTGGACACAGCACCAAATCTGGCTCAGCCCCTCTGTTGCCTTTAAAAATAATTTGGATTCTTGTTAGACTTGGATTTCTACTGTACGTATACTTGTTATTGATTGGGACTTCTGTAATGGATATTTTTATCCAAACAAAGATACAATGGTAAATGTACATCTACTTTATAACTTCTGTAATGGATATTTTTATCCAAACCAAAGATACAATGATAAGTGTACATCTGCTTTATAACAGAAAGGAACGTCTTGCAACAATCTGAACTAGGTTTTCAGCACTCAGCGGACAGCAAGCTCCTTAAATGGGCACGTGGAAACCCCAGCTGTTTGTTTTTATATAAGCAAGATTAATGGAGCCAAAGGGTAGAGTGACATAACTGAAACCAGCCCTGGGCCACCACAGCATGGAGCTGGTCGGAAAGTTATTCTGTGCTTTTTATAACCTAGTAAAAGAGCAGCAAGGTGCCAATTGGCTGTTGAGCAGACGACAATGGGTGCAGTCTGGAAGCATTAGAATCAATAATACAAAGCATAAGATGATAACATTTACTGGATTTTGTTTTGGCTAGGATACAGAAGCTTTTTAAGATATGCACAAATGCAATATAGCAGAATGGGGGACAATACTATATTTCAATTATGAATATTTAAGGATGGTGTGATTTGCACTTGTTTGCAGAAAATAGAAGAAACTGCTGGAGAGTTAAATCCATATGGTCTCCTCCCTCCCTTCTTCTCCCCCCTCTCTCTTTTCCTCTCTCTCTCTCTCTCTGTCTCTCTGTCTCTCTGTCTCTCTCTCTCTCTCTCTCTCCCTCTCATGATTAACAGTGGGGCTCGCTGAAACTCAGCCTTTTTCAAGTGCCTAAGGGGCAAGTTATAGCACAAACACAGTTGCAACATTTTGCTCCCATTTTGTTAGAAGAATTTGAATTGAGTTTTGAATTGGATCAGCAAATATCAAAGTTGTTATACATTGTATGCTAATACTTTTCAAATCAGCTGTTAATAGATGAACCATTTTGCTTATTTGATGGTCTGGCCACAACAATATAAACTACTATGAATAAGTGAGCTTCTCATTTATGTTCTTGTTTGCTTTAGCATAAATTTGTAGCAAAATTAGTTACGATGCCTTTGCACTTTCTGATTAAAAGTACTTTTTTTTTAACCTTGAAAAGATTCCCCCCCCCCAAAGGAGCTACTTTTCCCCCCACAAGACAATTGTGTAGGTATGCATGTATGTGCCCCAATGCTGATTGTCTTTCCAACCATTTCTCCAATTTTATTGTCTTGCTCATTGTCCAAAAAGTCCCTTTATTTGTAAAACAGTTTCTTAAATGAACATTTTTATATCAAATTGTGGAAGGGTGTTCCACTATGATGTTAAAATCTTTTTCTGACTTTTAAAAAATGTGTCCCCCAGAATATCTATTGCATGTGGCCTTAGTCTTCTTGGTATAATGCATAATAATGCAATAGAATTAAAGGGGAAACAGAACATTTCTTCCCCCTTCAACTTCAATATTATATTTTAGGAACTAAAACTGTAGCTGCACTAGAGATTTCTAATACAAAAGAAGTAAGTGTGATTCCATCCTTTTCTATACATTCTCTAGATATTTCTGTAGTTTAGTAGCATTATTAATTAGTGAAAGTAAATTACTTTTGAGACTATATGTTTATTTAGTAACGAAGTGTTAAATTTTCCTTGGGATGAATGAGTATATATCAAAGAATGCTTAAAAGTAGTTCTTTGTTTGGGAGGCGGAAGGGTTAATTAAAACATAAATTATATTAGGGATTTCTCCCTTTATGAATGGCAGAAATAGGAATTCAGTTTGGAAAGATGCAAAATGAACTGTTGTGTTTAGTAAAATGTTCATTTTTTTCATTGTTTCTGTCCTTCCTAACAATAGAATCATGGTTTCCAATATATTTATAAGAGGTTTTAACAGAATGATTTATATTTAAAAGCGTGCGATGGGCCTCTGCTCGCCTAGCCTTTTAGAAGAGTTTAGAAGAGCACTAGAAGGCAGGACAAGAAACAATGGTTAGAAACTGATCAGAGAGAGAAGCAACCCGGAATTAAGGAGAAACTTCCTGACAGTTAGGACAATTAACCAGTGGAACAGCTTGCCTTCAAAAGGTGTAGGTGCTTCATCACTGGAGGTTTTTAAACAAAGACTGGAAAGCCACCTGTCTGAAATGGTATAGGGTCTCCTGCTTCAGCAGGGGGTTGGACTAGAAGACCTTCAAGGTCCCTTCCAGCTCTATTCAAGGTCCCTTCCAGCTCTATTCTATTCTTAGTTTGAAGACCTGGCACTTGGGCCTCACAAAGGAGCAGGAAACCTTGGATTTACTGGTGTTTTGAAGGCCCTCCTCCTGCCTTTATAATTTTAATTATTCTCTTCCTGTTTTACTTGCCTCCTATTGAAATAGGATATTTACATGGTTTTCATGTTTTTAATTGTCAGAGAATTGCTCTGTGAGATGGGTGGTCTCTAAATTTATATATATATATATATATATATATATATATATGACAAATAACTTTAAATGTTTAGAGTTTATTTGTTTATGATTTATATGCATGGATATAAATCATGTGTGTTATGTATGTGTATGTGTGTTATGTATGTGTATTTTTTAAGAGCAAGCAACAAAATTTCATTTTTAATGTGTGCCAATGTGCCCACAGTAAAAAAAATGACAATAAAGATTATCTATCTAGCTAGATAGCTAGATAGCTATCTAGCTATCTATCATGTGTATTTCTTTTTAAACTTACTGCCATTTTATAATACAGTATTTCTACTCATAAGAAACATATTGTTTGTGCATATATTTGGCACCTAAAATAGTAATATTTTGCCTCAGGGAATAACTCAATGTTTTTAAATCCAGATAAATAAAATAAGAAGGAAGATAAGGGACATTAGGTCATCTGAGAAAAAACCTGACTAAGTCCATTCATATATTAAATTAATTTAGCTAATATAAATTTTAGCTTAAATTTCTTTGTTTGCACTTTTAATCTTTTACTCTAAATCTTTATTCTACGGTACTCTGCTTTGAATAATAACTAACTCACTAAATAAATAATAGCACTGATTCGGTGATTTCTCCATCTCAGAGAATAACAGGAATGCTGATGGCAACTAAAGCCATCCAAATGGGAGGAAACTGATAAACCAGAGAAATAGTTGGTTTATAAATTATGAAGAGAAAGAGAAAAGAAAATGATATTGAAATTACAAGAGGGAGATACTGTATTAATGGATAATGTGTCTATACAAAAATATTTTGTCAATATTATTTTAATTTGTATAAAAGACATGATGCTCCATTGAATAAAATAGATGAATATCTCAGAAAGCAAAATCTATTGAGGATTACAGAACGAAGAGAAACTATGAATAGACTTATAACAGTATGATAATTTTCAGAAGCAATTTAAAAATAAGGAAAGATGCCTAGATCAAAAGGTTATCAAGCCTGTATTACAAGTGCTTTAGGATGAACTTTTACAACCTCTATAAAGCATGGAAAGAGGCTAATAAAACATTAATACCAAACTAGGGAAAATATTTGACTTTAGCAAGAAACTACAGACCAGAATTATTACTGAATAATGGTTATACATTGTTTACAATGATTTTAGTTGAAAGACTAAAAGTAGTTTTGCAAGAATTTATTCATAAGGACGAATGTGGTTTTTTAACCCTCCCCCCCCCAAAAAAAAAGTTAAAAACAATCTTAGACATGCTGGAATAGCTAGAGCAACATAACGAAAAACAAGCCACACTGATTTTCTTTAGATGTGGAGAAGCTCTTTGACCATTTGAATTGGGCTTTCCTGTTCAACGTTTTGGAAGATATGAACTTTAGAGAGAACTTTATAAAATGGGTAAGATTGATTTATACTTTACAGAAGACACAAGTAATCATTAATGGAGATTTGATCAAGCCATGTGAGATACAAACAAGAATGAAACAAGTTTGCCCACTGTCCTCTCTTCTGTTTATTTTAGTTTTTGAAATATTAAGTAGAGACATAAGACAAGAGGAGAGAATTGTGGGTATAAAGATTAAAAAAGAGTCATATAAGTTAAGAATTTTGTGGATGATTTGGTGTTGGTCTTAAAAGACACTTTAAAGGGAATTAAATTATTGAGAAAATTAAAAGAATTTGGTACATTGGTAAGGTTCAAGAATAACAAGACAAATATGTTGACAAAAAATATGAAGATACAAGATCAAACAATCACTGAATTAAATGGGTTTTAAGAGTGAGAAGAGTAAAATATTTGGGTATTACTATGACAAATATGAATTGTATGCTATTTCAAAATAACCATGTTAACGCATGGAATAAAGTTACACTTAAAAAGATATGTTAAGATGAAATGAAGTACAATTGTCACTGCTGAGGAGAATTTCTGTGATTAAGATGAATGTGTATATGTACATACAGAAAAAAGTCAAAAGGCACTACTCTTTTTCTATTTTTTATATCTTTACATTTCTCTTTCTCCCTTTTAACTTTTTAATTTTTTGTTTGAATTTGTACTTTACCTATAATAAAATTTAAATTAATAGAATTTAAATTAATAGAATTGAAAAAAAAAGATTATTTTTGTTTCTGACAATGCCTGCTTTGATAACTGATTTTGGACTTAAATAATGGTAGAAGGCTATATATAAATTTATATGGCAGTGAGAAAAAAAATCCCAAGTTAAATATAAGGTATTATAAGATACAGGGGAAAGAGGAGGATTAGGCCTACCAGATCTAAAATTTTACTTCACTGCCTGGTGTTTACTTTGGATGAAAGAGCTAAGAAATAAAAGGCTGAGTTAGAAGAAAACAATTTGAGATTTGGGTGACATGGATATTTATGACAAAGCTCAAATTAAAGTAGATTTTAAAAATCACCTTGTCACATGGGTCATTTTTATATTATGGAATATAAGTTGTACCCAAAAATACCTTTTGGCTCAGCATAAGAAGCATTTTATATATGAGAAATAATTAGAATAACTAAGTTGGGAGACACTAGAATTTCCCTTGAAAACATTTGATAGCAGAAGGATATATTTGTCAATGGCTTTCTTATATACAATTATTAGCAAGACTTAAAGTGGATAAAAAAAATTGAACAATGGAAGACTGTTCAAAACTGAATCATGGACAAATAATGAACATGATATTGCTAAAATATATAAATTTTGTTGAAATAGGAGAGAGAAGAAAAATTGAAAGAATGTATGATAAAATGGTCTCAAAATTGGTTACAATATACAAATGGATGAATTGGAAAGTATGTGATTTAAAAGGACTGAAATTTACATCACATTCTAGACTTAACAAGAATGTTTTTAAAAATTATGTACTGTTGGTACATTGTAGAAATTGGGAAATTGTGTAGAATATACAGTATAAAGGCTCTTTGAATTAATGCTGGAAATGTGAACAACACGAAGGGATATTGTATTTTGTGTGTAAAAAAAAAAAAGCCCCAAAGATGGATACAAATAAATACATTAATTCTGAAGATTTTAAAGATATATAATTGAAGCCAGATAGTTTTCTTTTGAAATTAATGACAGAAGTGAGAAAAAAATCCATGGAACTTTGTTTTTATATATGATAACTGCATTGAAATACTACATGCAAAAAAGGGGAATGGTTTGATATCACCCACAATAAAGGAATGATACAGAGAACTTGCTGAGATGGCTTAATTGACTTCATCAGAGAAAATAACATCTACATTTATGACTGACTGGAAACCTCCTATAGACTTTTTGCATGAAACAGAAAAAAACAGCACTTATAACTTATGGTTTTGTTAATTAGAAATAAAATAGGAAAAAGTGAGCTTTTCTGCAAACATAGAATAAGAGAGAACTTTGTAATCATATTTGTATTTGCTGCAAAGAAAATTGGAAACTTATTTCTACTTCTTTTTATCTTTTCTTTCTGCACTTTTTTTTTATTTTCTATTAGCTTGTATTAATTTTCTCTGTAAAACTTTTAATAATATTTATGCAACAACAACAACAAATAGGAGGAAATTATAGCTAATCTCCAATAGAAAAGAATATATATATAGCTCAGGTTGAACTGTGGAGTCCTTGGTGCTTTCTAAGCAGAAGGGTAGCAGAGTACATCCATGAACATTAACTAACAATCAGAAGACAAGATAAAAAATCCTTAATATCACAACACATGGACAAACTCAACCACAGTTTCAACTGGGAAATTGTAATTATCCAGACCAAGCTAAATCCAAAAATGCTTGACAATACCTGGAAAGTTGGCATTAACAGACACAGAGATAAACTACATTTACACATCATTCAAAAGAGGCAATAAAAAAGCAAACATGGAAACAAAAATACCAGAGTACATCCTTTCCAGTAGCCTATACTTAGATGAGCAGATATTAATATCACACAAATAGTCAAGCAGAAAACAATACCCTAATTAACCAACTACCAAGGAGAAAACCACACACCCATCATCACTGGTAGGGCAAGCTACTGTATATAAATAGGGAACAAACCCCACACTCACTAACAATGTGATATTACCTGCTAAGGAAATTAAACATCTGCCAAAAAACAGCCAAGCTCAGAGATCACCAAGAGCTTCACATTGTAGCAGCTAATCTGTCAGGTCTACTGAATGTTCTGAAAAATAAAATGGGAATAGGAAGGTATAGAAATATCTCAAATAAAATGAAATAAACTATAACTAAATTTGCCCATGACATGTGTGATCACTAGGCTAGTTCCAACAGGAACTTAAATTCAACTGGTTTAAGCACATCTCATTTTTTTTGGGTTGCTAAGCTGGTGGCATCTTCAGCCTGTCATGGCTTTTTTTTTGGAATTATGAAAACAACTTCATGGCATCATGTTGCAAGCTCCATGCCTTGGGGAATGTGTGTGATGTCATACTACACATAGAAAAAGGGCCTGGCTGGTGTCATCTGATTCTTTTTGTGTGTGTGTCTCTCTCTCTAGGTGCCACTGCTTTAGATCAAGGTTTAATCCAGTTTCTGTCTCATGTTTTCATTTAATAAGAGAGGGAGCAATGTAAGAGTCTTTGGCTGAATGCAATAATTTATGAAATGTTAAATGATACACATGCATGTAATTAATCATCTATGACATGTAACCACAGGGCATTCAAATCAAGATGGCAGCTCAACACACACATAAAAAGGAATGTGACTTCAATTGTATGATTGCAGCTGCCATCTTGACTTTTTTTAAACTCCTCCTGCAGATGTCCCTACTATTAGCTGGGGAATAGGAAACATTCAGGATACTAGCTGAGCTTAACATGCTTCTCACCACATAGCAGGTGATGGTGAGCATTTAGCATAAGGCTTCTGTGGCAGAATCCTGTCCTGCATTGCTTATTGGTTCAAGATTACACAGTAGTATTTGTTCATTCTAAAATCTATTTGTAGAGAAACATCATTTTTTTCAGTTATACAAGTTGCAATATTTGGTAGGTGCTCAGTCTCACAGAGAAACACAGGGACATAGAAAGAAGTTAGCTAGCTTAGCTAATTCTTCAGAATGGACCACTTGTTTAAGAAATGGGGGGAAATCACATATGGAGTGTTAGAAAATATCCATAAAAACTTCAGCTGGGTAACCTGTCAGTCTTTAAGATGCTGCAGGATATTTTTAAAAATAATATCTAAAGTTTGTGCATTTTCATGCTTAGGAGAAAAACCTGCATTATCCTATCCCCTTGAAATCAATGGAAAACATAAAGCTTATGCAGCAAAATAGATCCTACAGTTGCTGTCTGATTCACTGCTGCCAGGGTCAATCTGATGGTTAGGAGAAAAGAAGCATCCTGTCAAAATAAATAATATACAGCGAGCTGCAACTAAGAGACTCTTGTTTTGTCATGGCACAGTACCATTCCTGCAGGCAAGAGGGATTATTATAAGCAAACTCTGCTGTTCCAGAGAGCTACCATTGACATTGGACATCTGAGCCCTACCAAATGTAAGAAGATCTACTACAAACTGAACTTGGACCTCTGCTAAATCGCCTGGATGATATCTGTCCCATCATGGACCGTTTCAGAAAACAAATCACTATATTGTGTGAGAAAACTCACTCTTGAAGGCAAAATCTTGGTTGTGGGCACAATCTTTGTCCAGGGACTAGATTAAGTTTTCTTTATGTCACAAGCTAAACAAATAATTATTCTTCACCAACTGTTATTTGCAGTGGTTAGCAGAAACAAATATCTCTCGCCATACTTCTTCAGTTCTTGAGATGGAAAGGGAAAATACCTTTCTGTTTTCCATGTTCTAATAGGAGTTTCTCACAAAATCCTGACACAAGAGAACTGAAAGTTCTTGCAGAAGAGCAGCAATAAGCTGCATTGGTTTGCCCTTCCTCTCCAGATTAAAATTAACAAAAATAAATCAGATGGTCCTAACATCCCAGCCCTTTCTGTTAGATCAGCAGATTTATTTCCTCCATTTTCTTTTCTTCATCAACATTTTCTCTCCTCTTTTCCACCATTCCAGTGCCTGACTTTTCAGCTGTGATTCAAAGAGCACAGCAAAATAGGCTTAACCTTGATTTCCTGTGTTGAACGTGCAGCTGCCTGATGGATGGCCCTATGAATTATGAATGAAAGGACCTTGTGTGCATAATCATGCTGATGTCTCTTTATTAATTCATAAAGCAGCTGCGGCGCTGTGGCTGCAAGGGAGGGAGAAGTTTCCTCTTCTCCCCACTTTTTAGGGTGCAATTCTTCCCTAGGCCCCCACCTTCTCCTGCCATTGCACCACTACCATGACCCCTTTTTCAGCCAACTCTTTTCCTGTCCTCTTTATAGAAAAAAGGCCACCAGGAGGGCAGTTGTGGTGATGAATCTGCTCAGGGAAAGGGGTAAGCTCATCCACGGAGAAAAAGTTCACTCTCTTTAATTTCCAGCTAAGGGTGCTTATGGAAAAAAAAACACCTCAATTCTTAATGGGAGTACTAGAGGCCATGGCTCATTTCAATTAGTCTTAATTGTTTTCAGATGCTGCTCTGCATGCTTCATTTACCTCTACAATAAACACTGCATGCTGCATGGTGAGGTTTGACACCAGCAAGGGATGGGTGGGAGGGAATTATATATATATATATATATGAGGAACTGGTCTGCAGGAAATGATGAAAAATATAAAATGGCTTATCCATGTGGATACATTTTCTGGTGAAATGAAACTGAAAGCACAAGAGTTGGAGAGGGAAATACCTATACTGGTAATGTTGCTGGCTCTGGCAAACTTCACCCAGCTACATTTTTATCTAGGCTAGCTCAGGTCCTGATTTCATCTGGTTTGGGAATTGGGGGTATTAGTGCTCCATTTGGGAAGATGTAGAAAGTGAGAGTGCATTGTCAGTTTACTACATTTACATCCAAAAGGAAAAGAGATAGAACTTACAAAAGCCAGATACTAGTTTCCTTCTTCTCTTTCTCTAGCAATGCATGATTCTCACTTCCTCGTTTCTTTTAATGCAATGGTCTTCTCTTCTCTTCTTTTCCCTCTTTTTTCTTTTCTTTTTCTTTTCTTTTTTTCCACCTATGCTGCATAGCTTTTGACCCCCTAGTTTGAGGCTTGGTATGGAGGAAGGGTCAGATCAGGGAGGAAAAGCAAGAGGAGGTTTCCCAAGAGAGCCTGCATTGCCAGACTCCATCAGAGATGCTGAGTCACCTGACAATCCTATTAAATCTACCTTGGATGTGGCAGAATGGCTTGGCTTCCGGCAGAGATAGACATCCCTGATGAATTAATAAGGTGGTAGGAATCTACTGGAACGAAAGGGTTTTTTTTTTTTTTAACATTTATGAGCCCTACCCATCCATATCTTTAAAATCAATTAGTAGCAGCCTGTGTTGTACAGGATAACAATTGGGTAGCCAATATAAAGATCTGACGAGTGGGAGAACTCAAAGGCATACTAAGGGTCTAAACCTGGGACTACATCATTAAAAATTTAACCTTGTTAATGACTTTAATTTCCTACTTATTTTATCATTCAATTGTCCTTTTCCATCTTTCTTCTGAAGATGGGTAGAAGAATCCAAACATTATAATTGCCCAAATAAGATCTTACATGCCTCCTCTTACTTAGCTTAGACATGGTATACATACTCTTAATTAAGAATTGATTTAGACCTGAATACTTTAGTTCTTTTCAGATATTTCCTCAATTAGAAGTCCATAATGACTCTCCTACATCAGCCATCACCAACTTGGCATCTCTCAGATATTTTGAAATTGCAACTTCATAATCCCATTTCACACATAGTCATTAGTCATGCTGGCCAAGGCATCCTGCAATTTAAATTGCAATAGCAGTTAAAAATAATAGACATGGTCCTGGAAAACTCATGTTTCCAATCCCCATTCAACTATAGAGCTCACTACCTTGGAGCAATCATTTTCTTTCAACCCAACTCACTTCACAGAATTGCTGTTCTGTTATGGTGGATGTGATTCGGGGAGTCTTCTTCCAATGCAATCCAACTTAAGCTGTCAGGAAGGTAGGGACAAAAGGATAATGATTTAACAAATAATACTACATGAACACAGAGAAAAATTACCATCAAAATTGAAGCAGCCTCCTTGGAGAACAGAACACTGAAAGGTATGAAATGCAGAATTCCATAGATCATTCTAGGACCAATCGTGAGACACTGAAAGAAAGGGCCGGTTATGGAGCTGTTTATGGTTCTGACCATTATTTTGTACTTGCCTTGTTGTCAACATGCTGAATTTTTGTACACTATACAGGTATTGTACCTGGAAAAAGTGATGTTTTTTAAAAAAAAGTGACTGAAAATAGCAGTAAAGCAGATTCACATAAGATTAATTAACAGTTGTAAATGTTTTATTCATTAGAATCATTCTTTGCTGATTCAGAAAGAATTATTTCCTTTAGAAATAATGTTGATTGTTTTAAAACTTAACTGCTGTGCATGTATTGGTGGAAAGAGAGAATGCCCAGTGTGCATAGGAATGAAAAGTATTCCCAGAATACACTTAGATTAAAGGTAAAGGTCTCCCCTGCCAGTCATGTCTGACTCTAGGGGGCAGTGCTCAGCTTTGATTCATTGCTGAAGAGCCAGAGTTATCGAAAGATGCTTCCATGGTCATGTGGCTGACATGACTATATGTTGATGGTGCACAGAATGCTTTTATTTTCCCACCAAAGTGGTACCGATTTATTTACTTGCATTTACAGTACGTGCTTTTGAACTGCTAGGTTGGCAGGAGTTGGGGCAAATAACAGGAGCTCACTCCATCACGCAGTACCTAGGTCTCAAACGGCAAGACTTCAAGTCAACAAGCCCAGCACCTTAATGCACTTGGATTGCTGTGGTGGTGCAGTGGGTTAGAATGCAGTACTGCAGGCTACTTCTGCTGACTGTCGACTGTCGGCAGTTTGATTCTCACCAGCTCAAGGTTGACTCTGCCTTCCATCCTTCTGAGATCTGTAAAATGAGGACCCAAATTGTTGGGGGGGGGCAATATGCTGACTCTGCAAACCACTTAGAGAGGGTTGTAAAGCACTGTGAAGCAATATATAAGTCTAAGTGCTATTGCTATTGCACACCCATTGGCATATACTTCTTAATATCCTTCCTGGACCCAGTTTTGTCCCTTATTTCACAGTATGTTCTTTACTCCTGACTTAAGTGATCTTGAAAAACAAGAAAAGGAAAAAAAAGAAAAAAGAATGGGAACATGATTCTTGGAAAGTCTCTTATGGCCAAGGGACTAACCTTGCCCTGTGTGTTTTTCCTTTGTTATAACTCTTTTTTCCCCTTTTTTTAAAAATCACATAATAATGAAGAAGCTTACTAACAAAAAGAAGCAATTTTGCATCTTCTGAAATTGTAGGATGTAAGTAGGGCAGAAAATGTGCTTAAAATATACAGCAGAAAGGAAGACATCCCCCCCCCCCACCTCCCACCCCAGGGAAAAGAAACAATGCTGTGTGTGCTAGTTACTTAGCTGGTTCTCAGGCTTTATTCTGATTTTTTTTCCTGAAGAAGTGCATATCAGTCTAATAGTCTTTCAGGATTTTCAGATTAGAAAAACGAATGCAACAAACTGCAAAAATTACATTTGTTTTCATTGTTAACTTCCAGCTCTTCTGTTGGCCTGTTAGATGGCAACCTTTTAAAAAGTATAAAGAAAATTCAGGAAAATGTTAAACAGACTCCAATATCATTATTTTCTCTGTCCTTTCATAAATTATTTAGAACTGTTGCTTGCCTCAAATCCACTCCCTCCCTCCACCCAAAAAAACCTCCCCACATTTCCTGTTTTATCTCTTTTACCTTTTGCTCATAGTATCTTTAACATCCTTATGAAGAAAAAAAATCTGTCATTAAACTTCTGGTATTCATACATAATTTATTGTTAACTTTGACATGGTCTATGGTTAATTTGATGTTTTCTTTGCACGAGGAAGCAGTATGTGTGTATGAGTTGGGTGGTGGTGGTGGATGTCCTGCCTTGCCTTGTTCTCAGTCTTCAGCCTCCAAATCTTTTTCCACCCATAAAAGGAATTTTATGTGCTAACAAAAAGGAAGTCCCAAGAACCCCATCTTAGGAGCCCCCTCCCCCAATAAAGTGGTCTACCTTTAGCACTGAGTATAAAGGAGAGAATTTCCATGATGTAGCCATGGAAGATGCATTTTCTCAGTGTCCCTTGGACTATGAATGCCTGAGGGACTGAAGTAGCATCAACCTGTCTATGGCTCCTGTTATTAGTTCTCTTGCTTTGACCTCAGTGACATTGTCAAATAATGCATTTTTTTCTGTAGAATAAGTGTCAAAAAGAGCTATATTGGGAACTTGAGTTGCATAGTGGGAAGATACTGGACTAGAAAGCCAGAGATTGTCAATTTTAGTACTTCTTGAGGCATGGAGGATAGCTGGGTAAACTTGGGGCAGTTGCTCCATCTCAACCCAACCCACCTCACAGGGTTTTTGTTGTGGAGAAAATAGGACTCAGCAGTATTTGGTATTCTACCTAAAGGTCAAATATGAAACTATGAAATGAATTAATTAATTAATTTATTTATTTATTTATTTACCACCAATCTTACCATAAGGTAATTCTGGGCAGCTTACAGACATAAAAATACATCTACATTGACGAAATGAAATGAAAAATAATGCAGAAATATTTTAAAAAATGATAGTATAGAGTTAACGTGGGATTATCTCAGGGGGAAAAACAACAACCGAACTAGCTGATTTATCTGAAATCTTGATACACCCTCAGATCTTCCCCCCCCCTCATAAACAACATTTAGAGTTCCATATATGCCTCACTGATCTATTGCCTTATAATTTGTAATGGAATATATGAATTGGCTGAAAGGAGAAATATTGTCTGAGGTGGTACAAAGACAGTTCATTTGGAAAGCAGGATACTGGGCTAAATAGAATAAATAAGGATGTAAAATTAATAACCATTACATTAATCCTCTTAAACTCCTACTCAGGTGAAAGAAGCAAGTATGTGGACCTTGTGGGAAGAGACTTATGCTATTGCTTTTTATTTTTACCTTCTTTTTGTAATTTTTTCTTTATTTTTCCCCAGTACCGGTACTAGCTGTGTAGGCGTAAGCATAGAATCGCCTTCTTCCTTTGTCCTTCCTTCTTTACATTTATGTTATTTTGCAAAATAAAGCATCACAACAGCATATTCATCTCTCAACAGACATAGTCATAATCCTTTAAATGTGTTTAAGTGAGTTGAATACACATTAGTTGCCTGCAAGTAAATGCCTTAAAAGGCAAAAGAATATATGTTCAAATCTCTTCCATTACAAAGATTAAACCTGTTCACTCTACAAGTTCACAGCTTGTGGAGTGATAGGCAAATCCAGTGTGATGTTGTAAGCGTCAAAGGGTAAACACATACAGGTGAATGTTATCAGAGGCATACAGAATCAGCTTAAGCAGTCACAGTTTTGATCTCAGTTGGGCCTTCATGAGCTAGACTGTGCAAGCCAGCAAAAATCTGGTCCTTAGGACTCCAAAGAGTGCTTTGATTTGACTAAGCTCCAGTCAAATTATCCAATTGAAGCAGATTTCATGAACCAAAGCAGGGAGCTGCTGTCAATTGGCTAAATATATCAGGCAGCTTCAAAGTACTACGTGTCTTTTTGAAGAATTTGGCGGGGTTAATGGCATTTCCACTGCATCTGGGCGAGTTACGAACAATATACACAATTACAGCTTTAATTGCCTACAGAGAAAATGTGGGGAGGAGGAGGTTGAGTGGCATGATGGGGTCTCTAACTCTAATATGAATAGCTTGCCAATGAGTTTTATCACTTTGTTAAACTACACTTATCACAAGGCTTTTTTTGCTCTGAGCTTTTTTTCACTTTTTCAACTCTCACCTTCTTGAAGGTGGCAAGCCACAACATATAACTTTAGTATAATTCTAACTTAACTTTCTCTTTCTTATGCTGAGAGTCACATGCAGTGTTAGCCCTGCCAACACGTTGGAATTCAACTCAGCCTTCATCACTTTGAATATGGACACAGTATGGATTCTTTGGGCAAACCTCAGTTTGAATTCTGCATGCAATGGGGCAGGTTTAGTCTCTGGACAATGAATGAATGAGTGGTTACACAAACCCTGAACTATTTTTTTTTAAAGAAAAGTAGATAGGGTAGTAAGGCTACATGTGTTTCTTTTCTACACCAGCCCTGCTCCATGTGGCCTATTTAAGTCTGTAGCACTTCATCTCATGGTGAACACCTGCTTTTATTGCCCCATCTAATTGACCTTTGATATTTCCAATTGACCAAATCTCTGAAAGAGCTGAGTCTTGTCAGTAAAGAGGGGTCCCTCCCAGGAAAGACCAAACTTGACCAAAAAATTCAGCTAACTTTCCTGGTGCTTTGGGGTCCCTGGTTTTCTCTGAGTTTGGTTGTTTTCTTGCAGATACTTCATTACCAAACTAGGTAACATCAACAGCATAATTTGGTAATGAAGCATCTGCAAGAAATTACTAAGCTCAGAGAGCATCAGGGGCCCCACAGTTTCAATCCTGAGCCACAAATATTCTCTTTTGTGTGTACTTCCTGGTGCTCCATAGAGGCCAATGAGCAATGAAGCTGCCCTCTGAGTCAGGATAAACCACTGGCATTCTTCCATGCTATCTTGACCTGGTATCCAGAAAATAAAATGGAAGGGATCAATTTTTAAACTAGTTATATAAAATTTTGTCATTTAACATTGAAGAGGACTTTTTTTTTTTTTTGACATCTACAACTTAGATGTCTTTGCAAGGCAGCATTGAAGCTGCTGTGTTACCCTTTCCTCATCCCTGGAGAGTAGAAGGATCTGATAAATCCAGCTCTTTCATCAAAATGTTGAAAGAGTTCTATCTCTTTTGTATGGGTATACAACACATGATGGAGATGTGATGGAGCTCGCATTATGAGAGCACATTGCTGCTTTTATCATTTGTATCCCTGACTCCCACCCCCACCCCACACCCATGAAGGCTCATTGCAGGAAAACCATGAAGACACTCAGCTGAAACTTGACAAGGTCTGTGTCCTCTAAAGAGTCTTATACCTTTGCTATGTTCAGTCTGTACTACCAGAAAATAAACAAACAAACAAACAGCACAAGACATTTTGCTGCTTCTCTATTTAAGTCTCTAGATAAATCTTAAATCCTGAATTACACCCTCTTCAAATCTCAGATCTGCAATTTGGACTAAACCAGAACTAAATTTATTGTGTCTATATTACACAGCAACATGGAAAATGTCTTTATCACTTGCAGCTAATAATAACAACAACACCAAAATGTGGGCCTGAGTGCGATGAGGTCATCATGCAAATGCCATCTTTATACACTTAGGCAGGTAGTCCTCAAGTTACGACCACAACTGAGCCCCAACTTATGTCACTTATGTTGCTAAGTGACTTTTGCCCCATTGTACAACCTTTCTTGCAACGGTTGTTAAGTGGATGATTGCAATTGTTAAGTTAGTAACATAATTTTTAAGTGAATCTGGCTTTCCCCATTGACTTTGTTTGTCAAAAGGTTGCAAAAGCTGATCACATGACTGCCGGGAGACACTGCAACCATCATAAATATATATATATATTTACTGTGCATACTTTCTTTGTTGTTTAACATGTAACAGTACACTTTCCCTCGTGAGTCTATTTTTCAGTCCCATATTTTTACAGATTTTGATGAGCAAAGTGGAATGCAAGCCAGATATCATTTGATGACACATTTGCATCCCTGCACAATCTGGTGGGAGCAAAGGGCTTAAATTTATTTTGCAAGAAGCTGTCGTTAACATTCCTGCATGACAAGGGCTTGTGAAAGAATGGTCCCATTCCTGATCCCTCTCTGTAAGTTTGAATATAGTTTTTTAAAGAATATTCTGAGATTGAGATGACATATACAGACCAAGCAGACTCTGTGGACAAACTCCAATGAATATTAAAAGCCCGAGTAAAGCTACTGGATAAATCTCATTCATTCCTGCTCAGAATAAAATGCAGAGCAGAGCTTTTATGTATGTACTATAGCATTTTTATACATACATTATAAATATATGTTGGTAGTCATAAATTATCCTTGCACTGAGTGATGAAGTGGATGTTATGTTAGTGGTTTGCATTACTTTATAGTGTTTTAATTAGTGTAAAAGATCACTGGGACACTTGATTCAATTATCGTTTGGCTTCCATCTCTTTGAAGCAAAGTATTGAATCAAAGCGTAACTCTTCTTCCTTCTAATTGCACCTACCTCACTTCAATCCAGATGCTACAATGCTCTTCTAGAGCATTGTAAAAGGATAGTCTAGAGAAAAGAAGGACTGGGTGGGGGAAGGGACATGATAGCATTATTCCAGTATTTGAGTGGCTGCCACAAAGAAGAGAGGGTTAACCTATTTTTCAGAGCACCAGAAAGCAAGACAAGAAACAATGGATGGAAATAAATCAATCTGGAATTAAGGAGAAACTTCCTAACAGTGAGAACAATTAACCAGTGGGACATCTTGCCTTCAGAAGTGGTGGGAGCTTCATCACTGGAGGTTTTTTAAAAAAGACTGGACAGCCACCTGTCTGAAATGGTATAGGGTCTCCTGTTTGAGTAGAGGGTTGGATTAGAAGACCTTGAAGATCCCTTCTGGCTCTATTCTGATTGATTGATCTTCTGAGGATGGGCTGCCTCTTTGCACTGGGAGAAGCAGCATTGAACTGAGTTCACCTGTTTTGATACTTTCACTCAAAAAGCTTCAAGGCACAACAGCTCAAGTTTCTGAGTCAAGATGCCACCTAGAATTAGATGGCTGTGACAGAGCAAAGTTGCTTTATATAACTCTAGTTTTGTGCATTTGGTGAGAGGATTGCTTGTGTATTAATGACTTTGTTGTCATTGGGTTTACTCACCTTGGGTTTCACCCATTGGTGAAATGACAGGATATAAATCCCATAATAAATAAAAGGGAGAAGCATGTTTTATTCCAACCCTGAACTTGCCACCTCTATCCAAACTCAGACTGGACAGATGTAAGGTGAAATGTTACCCAAGTCTAGCGAAGATATATTTTCCCTTTTGCGACAGAGTGTACGATAAGGAATACATGGTAATATACAACTCAGAAAAAGTTTGGCTGGTCTGCCAGAGGCATTTTTAAGCTCACTCAACACTCGGCCTCTACCTTGACTTCATCTATCTGTTTCCATCATGCTCATCATCATGACAGCTGAGTGGTGGTGCTAAAAGGCAGCCTGCTCTGCCTCTAGCGTTCTAGCACAGACCTCACTATATCACTTTCCTCTTTCTGTCACTTTCTCCCAGAGTTAATCTATCCTCTGCAAATGACCTCAGTGCTCATTATTAAGACACAGACAGCATAGTCAGATGGCTGAGAGCCACCAAGCTGAATGTAACAATGCTTGCTCAAGCTATACAGCATTGCTCTTCCTTGCACATTTAAGAAAGGGTAAAAATAGGTCAGTGGCAATTCATTCCATGACATAAAGAATATTTGCAGCCTGAAACAGGAAAAGGAAATGCATTTTAATTGTATCTTTACAGGGCATAAAAAGATATACATAATCTTCCATGCTCTCCTTTTGCTTCAAAATAGACCTTTCTAAACCAGATCCCTTTAAAACATAACATAACTATTTCAAACATAATATGGGAATCCATGAAGACTCCTTTTCAGGTTGCATTAGCAGCTTGTGTGTAACAGGGGGGAAGTGCTTTAGTTTCTGTGAGGATTGCAGCAGATGGGAAGGCCTGACTTTCCCCTCCCTGTCACTGTTGCTTACACATCTAAAATATGCATCTATGCAAGACAACCGTAGCTCAGCAGGCACCCAGTTCCATTTCCAGCCTTACTAGATAACGCTGGAAAAACTCAGAGCTTGAAGATTCCACTTTGTGTTGGCTACAGTTAGCTCACTGGAGAACTACAGTAGTGGCCACAATTGTGGAAACCTTTTGGGAAAAGTGTACATTTGAGATTTGATGGCTAATAACCAGGTTACTTTTATTGCACCAGTCCACTGGAGCCTTTGATATTATGGTTGTTAGATTTTTAGTGTCTCTTTCCACCACCAAAAGGCCACTTCGTACACCATCAGTTAAGAAGTTTCAGTATGTTTTCTCATCTTAAGATAAAAAAATCTGTTTCCTGGAGCAAATAATTCTCTTTGAGCGAACAAAGATGATGGGCCAATAAAACTGAAATCCTATTCAGTGTTTTCCTAGCCATAGAGGTAACTGTGGCTGCACTATAAATATTTTCAGTACTAAGATGATTGGCCACCTCTTTCGTGACTCACAAACCTGTGATTTTCAAGATACCCAAACCAACTTCATTTGTATGAGGCATGTTCCAGGTCTCCACTTCTTTCTTGTACTTAAAGTCTGGATTAATTTCTTTAGAGGCTTGCATGTGGCTCTGTCATTTAGCTATTGGCTAAAATTGGTGAAAATAAACACTTTGGATAATATATTGAGCCCTCCCATGTCAATCTAGGTTCTTGTTTAACAACTGCCCTGTTTACCAACTGTTTGATTTTACTGCAGTACTGAAAAAATAACCTCACAACTGGTTCTCTCTCGCAACATCCCCATGGTCATGTGATTGAGATTCAGACACCACAATTGAATAACACACAGAGTCAACAGTAAAAATGCAAGTTGTAATCAAATACTAAATCATTTGTGTTTATGACTCATAGGGGAAACTGAGAGAGTTATGCATGTATTACAGTAGACTGACCCAGGGTAAGGCAGCTTCTTAGGTTCTTGTGTATACTTAGGCTCAGATATGGTTCAAGGGACAAAAATTGAAGAGACTGGGTGGTGAGAAATGCACAGGTTTCTGCAAGTCATGAGTTGGGCATACTGCTTTTCATATTTGAATCTAATATAGCCAACCTAATAGTATAAGGTGCAATATTGTAACATAACCTATCTTACTATCATTATTTGCATAGTATCATATCTGATCATATTATGTAGTTGTAGCTGTGATTGATTGATGATGTGCCATCAAGTTGTTGTCAACTCTGGGTGACCTAAAAGATTGATTTTCTCCATGATGATTTTTCACTTACCTGGTCTTTCAGATCTTCCAATGGTCCACTCATCAGCACTGCAACTGAGTCCATTCACTTTATTACTGATCTTCTTCTCTTTCCTTCACTTTCGCCAACATTAGAGCCTTCTCTAGAGAGCTAGATCTTCACAGAATGTATCCAAGTAGGATAACTAATGCGTTGCAGGACAACTCTGAATTGATTTGTCCATTTTTTTTCTTGGCTTTCCACAACATTGCAGAAGTCTTCTTCAGCACTAATGTTTAGAAGAATCAAAACCCTTCCTATTCTGCTTCTGCAAAGTCCAACTTTCACTTCCCTAAAGTCTCACATGGAATAGCATTGCTTACTTGATTCTACTTTTTACAGGTAACTTGTAGCTATATCTATATTGTATCCATATATTTATCTATATCTGTATCTTTATTTATCTGTACCTGTATCTATTCCAGATATTGGCACACTAAGCATAAAGTTGTCCTAGAGTAAAGGCCTTCTGTAACTTGTTGCTTAAATATTGCATTTGATATATTTAAAATGCAAATATATCATATTTCAGAATGAAGGAAAACTGAAGGAGGAGGGGTTTTTTGCAGATTATTATTGGTAAGAACATCAGATGTAAAAGAACTGCTAAACCTAGTGAATCTAAAAGGGAGCTAACCTTTAGAAAGAATGGAAAAGAAAATACAATGAGCTACTATGCATATTTTGGTGTTACAGAAGTGCAACGTTCTATATCTGCATTTGAAAATATCAGGGAAATGCTCAAATATTTCATAATTTAAGCAGGTAAAAACAATTATTTTTTCTCTCTTCTTCATTTATCAAAAGTAATTCACATATTATGTTTTCATGGAGATTTATTTCAAATTAACAAATAAGATACTTACATTCAATGCTTTTGAAAATCTGCATCTCTCCTGGATCGTGACAAAAGTATCTTTTTACATTCAGTTTTCAAATTAGTTGTCATATCCAGTTTATGCTTCCTAGGTTTTTGAGGTTAATTAAGTCAATTAAAAATTGTTGTTACTTATATCTTTACAAGATACAAAAAAATAAATTCCTTGCTAAGCCTCAGATCCTCACAGTGCAGAATGAATGCTGTTACACATTATCCTCGCAACATTTTTAATTTCTTACCAATGGAGTGAATCTGCTGAATGTAACAGAAGTCCTAATGCACCTGTTGTTTCAGAGATGTGTGCCTCTTGTTTGGCTTGCCGTACAACACATCTTTTATTGCCTCTAGTTTTCACAAAGGAACCCTCTGGCACACTAGAAACAGGGCTGTTTCCATGCTGATAGCCTTCTCCATGATGCCAGACTATTCATCCAGTCATGCTCTCTGCTCCCAAGTCTGATGCTTTTCTGCTTGCTTGTTCTCCATTTTCTATGCAAACACACATGGCGGATGATATTGCCAATAGCAATTTCTTATGTAAGCCTCTCTGATATTTTATGCACTGGATGGCTATGAAAAAGACTTTTGGCAGATTCTGGAAGATTAGCCATTTGTAGGAAAGCAACCCAGACACCGCCCTCCCCAGGCATTTAAAGAAAATAACCTTGTTAATGTACCACAAGTTTTAGGGATGAAAAGTAGTATATGGAAAAGGTGACATATAGTATTGGAATATGACCATTATTGACTCCTTAATTGTTTTTTTCTTTATGTTCCCCCTTGCTATCAAAAGCAAACAAACAAGCAAACAGACAAAGGATGGATTAGGACTAAGTGCTTTCTGATGAGTGTGTCTCTTACTTGCTGCATGTATTATAATCACTGCCTGTTCTTTGAAATACAGGAGTGTGAATCATGCTTTGTTCTCAGACATGCTAGAATATTTCAGATGCCAATTCTCTCTTAAGTTGCCACTATTATATTTCCTATAAAAGTGAATTTTTGTTTTTAATTGTGTAATATGAAATATAGCAGGGTCTTATTGATTATTTAAAATGTGAGGTCCCCTTATAAAATAGTTTTAAATCAACTGCAATTTTTTTTAAAAAGACCTATCCAATCACCTTTCCTGACATGACGGGCTTCTCTGTAGCTCTGTGAGTCTACAACCCTTTATTTCCACTGTAGGGGCTCACTAAGACTGAACCCCAAGTCACATTTAATAATAATAATAATAATAATAATAATAATAATAATAATAATAATAATAATAATAATAATAATAATAATAATAATAATAATAATAATAATAATAATAATAATAATAATAATACAGTTGGAAGGTACCTTGGAGGTCATCTAGTCCAACCCCCTGCTCAGGCAGGAAGCCCTATACCATTTCGGACAAATGGCTGTCCAGTCTCTTCTTAAAAACTTCCAGTGTTGGAGCATTCACTGCTTCTGGAGGCAGGTTGTTCCATTGATTAATTGTTCTAACTGTCAGGAAATTTCTTTGCCTTTCTTCCAGGCTTATTTAAATAGAGGATAAGATTTCAGTATCTTTAACAAATACGTTGAAAATTCACCCAAAGACTTAAACAAAAGCCTTAAATTTGATTTACTGAATTATCAAACAACATGATCAGAGCCCTCCTTAGATGCAGAGGTATCTAAGGTAAGCCCAGGAGGCATTCAACATGCCAAAGTCTAAATGAGTACCATTCAACAGGGCTATTGTACCAAAATAAAACGAACAGTCAACTGAAATTTCTCATGCAACAAGTTGTGTGGCCTGTAAACAATGAAGGGAAGTTAAAGACCATCCTCTGCTTGCCAGAGCACAGAGTTTTATAAAGGAAAAGCTTGTCTGCATTTCCTGTACATTCTTTCAATGACCCAATGATGATTTCACAAAAAATACATCTAGCATATATATGCATTCACAGCCCCCATAAAATAGGTTAAGGCCGCAGATGGTTTCCCAGAATAATCAATCTTCTAGGAAAGTAGATTGAATATGAGAATGAGACTTTAGTATCTCTGACACAGTTTTGTTTCTCTATCACTTAGGGATCATTATGGATCATCCAGTAATTGGAAGGAAATTTAAACCAGACAAAACAAAACACTTCTTCACATAGCAGTTGTGCTGTGGAATTGATTATCATAAGGCATGATAACGAATACTAACTTGGATGTATTTAAATTGGATAAATATGTGAAATATGGGTTATCAATTCTTAAATGTCTTGACTCAATGTGGCTTCAGATTGTAGGCACCACTTCTCCAAGTACCAATTGCAAGAAACTGGTGAGAGGTGGATATCTCTACATATTCTGCTTCCAAGAATTTCCAGGGCATCTGGGTGGCCATGTGAAACCCAAAATTTTGAACAAAGAAGGACCTTGGCCTAATACAGCAGAGTTGGTACTATATTCTTCTAGTACCTGAAACAATAACATCCCTACATTAGTCCTATTCATATGTTTTCCTCTATGTATTCATTCTATAGAAGGAAAGAACAAAATATCTCAGGATCTCTGTACCACTGAGAAGTTAAATTTAGTGTGACATTAGTTAAGGAGATCTCATTGGTAGGTAGCCACTTTCACGTAGGCTGTTTAATGAGGTTATAACAAATGAATGCACATTATAAATGAGATTGGCAGGGTATGCCATGTTGGGCATGGAACCAATAATTATGCTCCAAGGATTAAATTAGACTGATTTTGCCTGTTAATATTTTGCAAAATTGTGTTAGCCAATGTTGTGTTAGCCTTTGAATGAAAGGCCAAATGCATAACTGTTTGTCTCCATTTTGATGTTCTCCACTTGTGCTGAGCTATATTCATAACTCACACCCAGCGTGGGTCATGCTGGGAATTATTGAAATAGTGCAAACACAGCAGCCCTGTGTTAAACTAAGGCTGGGTTGCATAGTCACCCAGCTAGCTTTCCAGTAATGTTTCAACTCCTTTAAAAAGCTGACACACTCCTAAACTAGTGGAAAATGGTATGACAAAAAGAACACATTTCCTGTGTTTTAATTCAGATTGTCTGTAATCCATGAATATTATTGCTGTAGGACCTGTGCTGGTTACATTTCATAGGAATTTAGTTGATGTATTGACTGGAATGGAAGAGCAGCTGAAGAGCTATAGTTAGGTGATGCAGACTTGTGATTTGGAAGCTATTTGGAAAGTATACTTTATATATAATTTTGTCTCCCCCCTCCCCAAAAAATATCCCTATTATATAACTGACATATGTCAGGATTGTGGCTACAGGGACAAAGAGGTAAAGTGTTTTCCTGGCTGTAACACTGGTCTCCTGCACTGTTTCCCTCCCATTCCCTCTCTCTGCACTGTGACAGCAGCTTTAAGGAACTCGCAACACATTGCCTTTTGATCTTATTTCAGCTGTGGTGATTAAAAAGACACACACCACTTGCTGTGCCACAACAGGAGGAGCTCAGGGTTCACCTTCCTTGAATTAGTGTCCGCTGAGCACCGCAAATATTTGAAATGCCAATCCATTTGATAATGTCAGGGAGGTCTGCAAATACCACAAATTGGCTCCTGAGAAACACTCAGGACATGCCGTGGCATATATAATATCTCTTTTCTTCTAGACAAAACACATACACACAGGCACACACACAATTTCACAGAAGCACATTCCCCAGCAGAGGTGCCTAAGGTCAATAGATTTAATAACTCAAAGTGGGACATGGTTTTGCAATTCACCCTCTTAATATTTCAATGTGTGTGTGTGTGGGGGGGAATGCTCCAAACTAAATCCTTTACTGTTCTGGGGAATTAAACATATTAGGATGAATGCTTGGGGAGTTCCGACCGTAAAGATCTATCCATTATGAATTCTGCAGAGGCTTGCTCTTTTGGTTCCTTTTAAAGGTCTGCTTTGATAACTTTGCTATGTTTTCACAAATGTGAATCAAACATTCTACTTCCCTGACAGCAAGGAAGTTGTGTATTTCAGCTGAGGAAGTGGAATCAGAATAGAAGCATTTCCATATGTCATCCTGAAAATAGTTGAGGGAGTGCAGTTGCTGCAGGTTATTCATGCAGTATCAAAGATAGGAAAAATAATTTTAATTTCAGATCTTCTCTATGTAGCTCCCTTGTTTTACTATAGAAGCTGGAAACACTGCTCTTCCTGCTGTATATTAAAATTCAAGCACTGTTTAAATTCCCTAACAGGAAGTTAGAAAGAGAAACAGCTTTATAACCAGAAGTGGAAACAGGTAGAAAAGTATGATTAATACAATGAGAATCTGTACAAAATTTCTAAATGAGGCCCTGAGAGGTTATGGAATAGTGTTCAAATCCTTCTGTTCAACGTTCAGGTCAGATATAGACCTCTTTGGTGACTTTGGGACTCCATTATTGTTTCTGAAACTGTCCTTAACTAGACCCTATCTATTTCACATGACTAAGATTAAGTGCGATTACAAGTAAAAAGTGCTGGGGAGCCTTCAAAATGCTGAGTGCAGTTAATGTCTGTCACTAATCTTGTCCCCTGAGTCCTCCCAAAAAGAAAGAAAAAAATGTCCAGAAAAACAAGAACTACCTTGCACAGAAATGAAACTAGATTAGATAGATAGATAGATAGATAGATAGATAGATAGATAGATAGATAGATAGATAGATAGATAGATAGAAAGATAGATAGATAGATAGATAGATAGATAGATAGATAGATAGATAGATAGATAGATAGATAGATAGATAGATAGATAGATAGATAGATAGATAGATAGATAGATAGATAGATAGATAGATAGATATGTATTACCCAACTTAATTTAGGATCAACTCAAAGCAGCATACTTCCCAATGTCCACACCTTCTGTTTTATCCACAACAACAATCCAAAGCTACCAAGCTGGCTTGTTTTAACATTATTAAATTTACCAGCATAAACAATTTGTTGTTTCATCTTCTCAATTAAGATTGAGAAGATTGCATTTTCATACAAAAATAAGTCATCAAAGGTTTTGACTTCTCCCAAGTCCCCTCCCCCGCAAATTATTACTTGTGAAGAAAATGGTTAATAGTAAACCTTAGTGATAAATTTCCTTGTTGGTGCTTGAGGATACTTGTCCTTATTTATGACAACTAGCATTACATGTTTTTACTCCAAATAAATTATTTTTTCTGGCTAAAAATGTGATTTAATTAGCCTTTAAAAATGGCTAATTAAAGTTGTATTAAAATAATCGTTCACTTCATAACCCATTTATTAACTATTTGACAATTCCAGTTATCTTTGGCATTGATCACAGTAGATGAATCTTACTAGTTCACACACCAAAGAATTATGAGCAAACTTTCCATTGGTCTCATGGAAACACCAATCAATATTATTCCATGTTATCTAGGTTTATCTATATGTTGTATGAATTGGGCACAGTGATTTTGTCTATGCACAATATAATGCAATTCAGTTTTTTTTAATTTACTTTATATTGAAATCTTTAAAAAAATGCAAACTTAGCCCTGCCTATAAGTAATATAATATCAACAACCTAAGATATGCAGATGATACCACTCTAATGGCAGAACGTGAAGAGGAACTAAAGAGCCTCTTGATGCGGGTGAAGAAGGAGAGTGCAAAAGTTGGCTTGAAACTCAACATTAAGAAAACCAAGATCATGGCATCCGGCCCTCTCAATTCCTGGCAAATAGATGGGGAAGAAATGGAGGTAGTGACAGATTTTATTTTCCTAGGCTCCAAGATCACCACAGATGGGGACTGCAGCCAAGAAATTAAAAGACGCTTGCTCCTGGGGAGGAAAGCTATGGCAAATCTAGACAGCATACTAAAAAGCAGAGACATCACCCTGCCAACAAAAGTGCGTATAGTCAAGGCCATGGTTTTCCCAGTTGCAATGTATGGCTGTGAAAGTTGGACCATAAGAAAGGCTGAGCGCCAAAGAATTGAGGCCTTTGAACTATGGTGCTGGAGAAGACTCCTGCGAGTCCCTTGAACTGCAAGACATTCAAACCGGTCAGTCTTAGAAGAGATCAACCCCGACTGCTCTTTAGAAGGCCAGATCCTGAAGTTGAAACTCAAATACTTTGGCCACCTAATGAGAAGGAAGGACTCAGTGGAGAAGAGCCTAATGCTGGGAAAGATTGAGGGCAATAGAAGAAGGGGACGACAGAGAATGAGGTGGCTGGATAGAGTCACTGAAGCAGTAGGAGTGAGCTTAAATGGACTCCAGAAGATGGTAGAGGACAGGAAGACCTGGAGGAACATTGTCCATGGGGTCACGATGGGTCAGACATGACTTCGCAACTAACAACAACAATAAGTAATATTATGATAGAATGAGCATTTTTGTAGTATAACATCTTAGTAGTTCTATGGCTTAATAAAAAGTACTTTCACAAAGTTGAAGTTACCTTCATACAGTATCTTTGTGCCACAAATGAAAATATATGATAGTCATAAAGGATCCCAGCTCTGAGAAAATATGTATGAGAACAAAATAGGCTTCCTATAAATAATAATCATTCCATGGGGAAGCTTTTTTGCAGCTTTGGGAAGATAATGGCTATGCTGTTAAGATTCTATCCTCACTCCTTAATGCCCTTTGATGGAAAAAAGGAAATCTGCATAAACCTTATTTTCTTATTGTTGCTATTTTATCCCAATTTTGTCCCTAGCTCAGTAGGTGGTGGCAAGCTTGGAAACTAATCAGAGTTAATTCTGGTTAGTACTCAAATGTGGGAAACCACTGGGAAATACACAGTTGATAAGTTAATTTACAAATTCAAAAGTATCCTAGAGGTAGGAAACCACTAATTAAGTTGAAGTCCGCACATCTTCAAGTTGCAAGCTTGACAATTACCACTCTAGAATAACATCTATAAAAGACTGTTGCCAGACTGAAATGCCATTTTATCCACATAAAAGAAACCTTGTGGTCTTGGATGGATGCTGAGGGTCCTGCAATTTACCCACAATTTTAATTAACATTAGGAAGAGAGGATGCTTAGATGAGCTAACTTTTCCTATTTGCTTTTTAAACTGGCACACATTACTTTGTTGCTTGGTGCGAACTGCAAGATAACACCTGTGTGGTTCTGACCCCTTTGGGATAACTATTTCCCACTTTTGCCTTAACATAGGCACTGACTACCAGCTAAACAGTGTAGCTAATCCTCACTAATATGAAACCCTTGCTGGTGATGCTTAAACTAAACAACTCTGGTGGGCAGGGTGACCCCAACGTGCCCAACAAAAATAACCTCTTTATGAGTGTTTTGCTATGATGGATGCAATATTTGTCATGAAACATTGCATCCAGATTTGATTGCTAGAATATAAAAAAGATGTTGAGACTCTAGAAAGAGTGCAGAGAAGAGCAGCAAAGATGATTAGGGGCCCAGAGGCTAAAACATATGAAGAACAGTTGCAGGAATTGGGTATTTCTAGTTTAGTGAAAAGAAGGAGAGGGGGTGACAGGGTAGCAGTGTTCCAATATCTACGCAGCTGCCCCCACACAAAAAAGGAAACCTATTCCCCAAAGCAGCTGAAGGTAGGACAAGAAGCAATGGATGGAAACTAATCAAAGAGAGAACCAATCTAGAAATAAGGAGAAATTTCCTTTTATGTATATACAGTATTTATTATGTTTTATCAATAGAAATAAAATACAAAACAGGAAAATATATATCCAACAGCAACAACAACAAAAAGAGGGGGAAAAGTGTACATAAAAGGGAAAAAAAGGAAAAAATGACCCAAACATTAAACATATAAAAAATCCACCCTGGCTGGATGCTGAAAAGCTTTGGTTGCTCCATCACTGAAAGTTTTTAAGAAGAGATTGGACAATCATTAGTCTGGAATGGTATAAGGTTTCCTGCTTGAGTAGGGGCTGGACTAGAAGACCTCCAAGGTCCCTTCCAACTCTTTTATTCTGTTATTTTGGTGCATCTTCCTTGCCACTATTCCTGCTTGCCATAGCTGACTGAGGGGGGGAATCTCTCCCATGAAGTATGTATCTGGATTAATTAATACTTTTATTCATTGTAATTGTCTTGATGTCTTCCCTTATATATTCCTCCTTTGGCTACAATTGGCCATACTTACATCCCAATCAATACATATACCCAGATATACTTGATGAGTAACATTGCTGTAATTGTGGTCTGACTCTTACTGCCTTTTAATTTACAGTTCTCTTCCAAACTTTGGGCAAAAATGCAGTCTACATGCACACACATTAAAGAAGTTGTAAGTGACTCTGTAAGCTCATGTCAATATTTTAGCACTTCTCCACACCTGCAACTTTACTATTTTTCAACATTTCATAAGATTTATGGCTTATTTTTCACTGCTTTTTTCCCCTTGGACTCTTAACAGTTATAGCAATTGTTTTAATTCCATTCTTCAAATAGCACTAATATTCCACATTGTTGTTAATGTTTTATATTGCTGTTTTTTATCTCTATTCACCACCCTTTTGTGACATATATAATGGCCCCATAAACTGAAGTAAAAACAACAAAAACAACTGCTGTTCTCTTTATCAACATAAGAAATAACGTTCATGGAGACAATTCAAATCCTACCTGATTCTCTTATTAAACTTAGACTCCTAATAAGAATATTGTGGCAGCTCATGCTATGCCTCACTTGTGCCATTATTGGAAATTGTGGTTCATGTTTAAAACATGACTATTCAACTACTTTAAAATTAAGGTGAGCTCATTTGGTCTACAAAAATCTGGCTGATCATTAGCAGGCAAGACATTTTCTCCTTGCAGCCCAGATATGGTAATAGCCCTATTTAAAATGCTTTGTGGTGGTCTCAAAGCTTACTGGATATCCAGATGACTTAAAATAATGTACTTTAGGCTGTATTCCAAAGTGCTACACTTACTTATAAGACTTACTTCTGTGGAGACATGCAGAATGTATCCAATTTTATTTGTTATTTAAGACAGAGCTTATTGTCTCTTACCACAACCTTCTTGGCTTCGTTTCCTACATCTTAATGGAAGACCATTATATTACTGTCTGTTAGATGTAGATCATGATATTTATTAGAAAGGCAAAAGCACATTTTGTATTATGTGTCAGTTTTGTAAAACAGTTGATTTGAAAAATCGAGTTTGCAAACTGGGCAAACAGACCTGTAAATCTGTGTGAAAACACTGAAATTGTTTCTGAATTCATTTCTCCCAAATCTATCAAAAGCCAGTCTGATTCCAGGCTGTTGGACTTTAGTCCTGAGAAACTGGAAGCTACTTCCTTGCTTAGACATTGAAGGGAAGGCTTTGGACTTTCTGAGCAGAGCTGTCTGTACTAATAGAGGCAGTTTCCACATTCAGTAGTTGCAGGCAAATACAACACAGTGGCAACAGCAACCCATGTCAAGTCTGTTGAATGTTGGTAGAATTCTCAACACAATGGAGATTTATGATCCTGCATAATCCCAGTCATATATTCTTCCCCTGTTCAATTGCATGCAGAGATCTGACAGAGCCAAATTAGTAATCAGAAGGGCTAAGATCAGACTGGTCAGAGATATGGCAGAGCTAAAAGGTTATCTCCATGATCAGACAAACTGAAAATGTGAAAGCAGGATGGCAATAAGTTAAAATAAAATTAAAAAAGGAATCCCACCGAAGAATAGATTTCTAAGCCTTCTTCAGATCGGGAAAACCCCCTATCCCACTTAGAACACATTTTGGAATTCTTAACATGATAAGATCTTTGATCAGAAAAAAGCAAAAACTAATTTCTAATTCACGGAGAAGCATAATGAGATCATAAATGTGTTAATGAATGAAACTGATTTCCCAGAAATCTAATTATGATGTGTGAATTAATATTTAATTCTGTATTATTGTTGCTTAATTATTTTAGCAGTCTTTAGGAAATTATATGGTTTCAAAAGGTATTTACACCTTCCTGCTCCTACTCCATTTCTCTTACTTATTTTAATCAATGGACTTTTCTCTATATGTCCACTTCTTTAATATAACTTCAGTCATTCTGTTTCCATATAGTCTATTGGCTTCTTGTCACAGTGACAGTCAAGTGCTTTCCTGCAGGCTTGAGATGACAGAAAACCAGTCATCCTACTGAGCACAGCCCTGGCTGTCAAGAGCTATTCTGTCTCTGTAACAAACCTAGAAATGGTGCTGAGTCTGCAAGGAGGGAGTATCCAAAAAATTAAGACAGCATTCATGATCATGCGATTGAAGCCTGTTCCTTTGGACCTTTGTGGCAAGTGCCCTTTTGGTCCACTCTACTTTTTTTTTGGCAGCCTGCCCCAACAGTCCTTAACATAGATAGATAATCTTTATTGTCCTTTTTTACTATGAGCACACTGGCCGACAAATATATATATTTGTTCTTGATTACACTAAAAATACGAATCCCGGGTATACACATATCGTGAAATAAATAAATAACAATGATCACCAGGATAAAAATCTTAAACAAAGACTGTTTAATCTACAAAGCTGAGCTTTCGTCAGCCACACTGCCGACATTGTCAGAGAATAAAATGTGAGATTTGGGAGTCCGTTTTTATATGACTGGCTATTTCTGTGCCCGGACCCCCGATCTAGTCATCGGTCCGCTCATCAGCGTCGGGCGCATCGTTCTTAAAGAGGCCGTTTCCAAAGTTGTCCTCTCCCCTCCAATTGCTATGGTTTCTTTGGAATGTCTGTCAGCATTGGGGGATCGAGTGTCGTATCGCTCCTGCTCATCCTGCTCAGCGCCGGGGGATCGAGTGTCAGATTGTTCCTGCTCCTCCCCCCATCTCCATGGCCCCGTTCGTCTTGGTTTGCCTCCATGTCCAGGGTCCACGTGCATGAATTGGCAATTAAGAGGCAGGAACAACACTCACAGGTGTGGACCCATATGGCCAACCATGGCCATGGGTTCGACCTCGCCAATGTGGAGGCCACATCCCGAGATGCCACCAAGGGAGGCTGCCTGCTCAAGGAAGCCTGGATGTCGGATGAAAACTCCATCAACTGACATATAGAGCTTGGCCCTGCATATCAAATGTTGAAGGGGTAGGACATCGCACCAACCGGCAACAGAGGCAACCAGCTTGGGAGGAGGAGAGGTGCACCAGAGATACGCCCTTTGAATGACTGGGCGATAGAGACGCAGCCATGGACACTGACAAAGAGAGCAACGAACAGCATGTGCAAACCACGAGACGACTATTTCCTGTGCTCCCGCACGCGCGCCGAGGAGACAACACATTTAATGAGCAGGGGGGCAATCCCAAGAGCACTCCCGTTAGGCAACCCACCAACAGATAGGGGGGCCCGTCCGACAGCAAGACAAGAGTGGAACAGGGGACAGGAACAACCCCCAGACGTTTGCACACAAGAAAGGAAAGTGATAGGACTGGCGAATAGGAAAACACCGGGCAGTTTAGGGACATGGAGGCAAACCAAGATGAACGGGGCCATGGAGATGGGGGAGGAGCAGGAACGATCTGACACTCGATCCCCCGGCGCTGAGCAGGATGAGCAGGAGCGATACGACACTCGATCCCCCAGTGCTGACAGACATGCCAAAGGAACAATAGCAACTGGAGGGGAGAGGACAACTTTGGAAACGGCCTCTTTAAGAATGATGCGCCCAACGCTGATGAGCGGACCGATGACTAGATCGGGGGTCCAGGCGCAGAAACAGCCAGTCATATAAAAATGGACTCCCAAATCTCACATTTTATGCTCTGACGATGTTGGTAGTGTGGCCGACGAAAGCTCAGCTTTGTAGATTAAACAGTCTTTGTTTAAGATTTTTATCCTGGTGATCGTTGTTATTTATTTATATATATATGGTAATTCGGGTTTTCTCCCGCGTAAAATTGGAAGTGTCTTGGCAAGATATATATATATATATATATATATATGTAGGTCTTTGGTAATTCGGGTTTTCTCCCGCGTAAAATCGAAAGTGTCTTGGCGACGTTTCGACGAAGTCTCATTCGTCATCTTCAGGCTGGTGTCTCTTCGGCCTCGTGCTTCTAGAAGCAATGTGCGATCGCAGCTGTTTCTTCCTTTTAACTGCCAGTGGAGGTATGAACTGATTGGATGGGAGCTTGGCTGTGTTCTGATTGGGTGGAGGTGTGTTCTGATTGGTTAGGGGCTTGGCTGTGCTCTGATTGGATGGGGGGTTGGCTGTGCTCTGATTGGCAGGGTATGTGCTCTGCTTGGGTGGGGGCCCTGTTGTGCTCAGATTAGTCTGAGTGGCAGGGGGATTTGAGATGGAGAGCTGCATTGCTGTTGTTTGGCTTCGCGTTCGTGGTCGTGCCACATCTTCAAG
Source organism: Azemiops feae (assembly GCA_023970755.1). Classification (NCBI taxonomy): domain Eukaryota; kingdom Metazoa; phylum Chordata; class Lepidosauria; order Squamata; family Viperidae; genus Azemiops; species Azemiops feae. Next base: position 48,074 of record JALGBA010000444.1, read on the forward strand.
GTGGGTGTCAGTTTGCTTCACATATGAAATGGAGGGGTTTAAAATGGCCAATGATGCAGCTGTGGTCTGGTTTCTGGTCCGCGGTCGTGCCTCATCATCGGTGCGGGTTTGAGTCTGCTTTTTGCGTGGATGTGTGGTGGTGACATCATGTGTGGTCTTCGTGAGTGTGGGTCCAGTGTTGCTCCTCGTGCTAGGGATTCGTCTGTCAATAAGGCTGGGTTTCCAAATGGCTGGTAGGCGGGAGGTATCATCTCGTTTATTCATGCTGTGTGGGCGTTTTTCTATCTCGATGGCTTCTCTGATTATTCTGTTGTTAAAGTGTTCAGTTTTGGCAATAGTTCTGGTATTTTTAAAGTCAATTTTGTGTCCTGTGGCTTTGAGGTGTTGGACCAGGGAGGAAGTTGGTTCCTCTTTTCTGACTGAGTTCTTGTGTTCTTCAATGCGTGCACTTATTCTTCTGTTGGTTTGTCCGATGTATGTGGTGGGGCAGGCGGTGCATGGGATTTCATATACTCCTTGATTTTCTAACTTGAGTTAGAAGAACACAAGAACTCAGTCAGAAAAGAGGAACCAACTTCTTCCTTGGTCCAACACCTTAAAGCCACAGGACATAAAATTGACTTTAAAAATACCAGAACTATTGCCAAAACTGAACACTTTAACAACAGAATAATCAGAGAAGCCATCGAAATAGAAAAACGCCCACACAGCATGAATAAACGAGATGATACCTCCCGTCTACCAGCCATTTGGAAACCCAGCCTTATTGACAGACGAATCCCTAGCACAAGGAGCAACACTGGACCGACACTCACGAAGACCACACATGATGTCACCACCACACATCCACGCAAAAAGCAGACTCAAACCCGCACCGATGATGAGGCACAACCGCGGACCAGAAACCAGACCACAGCTGCATCATTGGCCATTTTAAACCCCTCCATTTCATACGTGAAGCAAACTGACACCCACCTTGAAGATGTGGCACGACCTCAAACGCGAAGCCAAACAACAGCAATGCAGCTCTCCATCTCAAATCCCCCTGCAACTCAGACTAATCTGAGCACAACAGGGCCCCCACCCAAGCAGAGCACACCCCCCGCCAATCAGAGCACAGCCAACCCCCCATCCAATCAGAGCACAGCCAAGCCCCTAACCAATCAGAACACACCTCCACCCAATCAGAACACAGCCAAGCTCCCATCCAATCAGTTCATACCTCCACTGGCAGTTAAAAGGAAGAAACAGCTGCGATCACACATTGCTTCTAGAAGCACGAGGCCGAAGAGACACCAGCCTGAAGATGACGAATGAGACTTCGTCGAAACGTCGCCAAGACACTTTCGATTTTACGCGGGAGAAAACCCGAATTACCAAAGACCTACATACAAACACCCGTGAAAACCTCAGAAAACAAATATCGTACCTCTACGGGGAGGAAATCTACCATCTGACCAGGACCTATGAAAAACTCGAAGTCCAAAGAGCTTCCATTCTATGTGACCTCGCATTCTTACGCAACTGCCGAGATCAAAATTTAATCCCCACATGCTTCCAATTGAAATTCCACTCCAACTCTGCAGCCACCAAACGCATCCTGAAAAGAACAGAGTTGGCCCTAATCAGAAACGAACTTCACACAAAAAGATTCCTCCTAGACCGAATCAACAAAGATCTCCTCACACTTCACCTCAAACTCAGCAACAAGATCCACCCCGCACTTTGGGACAAATCCAAACAACTCGCCGTCTGGAGAGCCGAAACACAGACCACCCTCAAGACAGACACACATACCAACAAATTCCGAAGACTACAGGAACGCCAGAAACAAATCCTTCCTCCCTCACAGCCACACATGAAACAAACAGTGCATAACATCTCAGATAGGATCCTCACCAAAGCCGAAACCAATGTCCTTTCCAAAGGATTCAACTTTGCAGTCGCTCCCAAACACATCCCCACTGAAACCATTATATGCGGAGTTGAAACCAGCCTGACCAAAATCAACCCCGATGACGCTAACAGAATCAGACTCGAAATCACCAACATCCTCTGCACCAGCAAACCCCCCAAAAGCAACTTACACAAAGAGGAACAGACAGCACTAATTAACCTGAAAGAAGACACCAGCATAATAATCCTACCAGCAGACAAGGGCAATGCCACGGTGGTTATGAACACATCTGACTACCAAACCAAATTAACCAACCTACTCCAGGACTCCACATACAAACCCCTAACCACAGATCCCACCACCTACCTGGAAAAAAGCACTAGATCCAAAATAAAAGCCTCCCCCATCAGCGAAGAGATCCAGCAAAGAATCATTCCCAGAGAAAAGTCATCCAGATGCCCTAAGCTCTATGGTCTCCCCAAGATACACAAAGAAGGAACCCCACTTAGACCCATAGTCAGCTCCATAGGCTCACCTCTACAAAACCTAGCCAAATTTCTCGCCAAACAACTACAGCCCTATTCAGAATCCATCACCTCACACGTAAAAAAATTCATTCCAATTCATAGAGATCATAAAGAAACAAAACTTACAGCCCAGCGACCTACTCGTAAGCTTTGATGTCATTTCCCTCTTCACCCAAGTGCCAATCCAAGAAGCCTTGACAGCTATCCAAAACAAATATAACCCCCCCAAGCACATCCTAGATCTGACCAACCATTGCCTATCCAACACATACTTCATCTATAATGGACAAAAATACAAACAAATAGAAGGAGCACCCATGGGGTCACCCCTCTCACCTGTCATTGCAAACCTCTACATGGAACACTTTGAAACCCAAACTCTAGAAAAGTCTGATCATAAACCCAAACTCTGGCTCAGATACGTAGACGACACCTTCATAATCTGGCCACATGGGAAAGAAAAACTAGACAACTTCCTCACACACCTCAACAGCCTACACCCCAAAATACAGTTCACCATGGAAACAGAAGCTAACAAGCAACTTCCCTTCCCGGATGTCTTAGTCTACAAGAAATCCAATGGCTCCCTAGGACACACCATCTACCAGAAGAAAACACACACAAACCGCTATCTGCACGCACTCTCACACCACCACCCAGCACAGATCAACTCCGTAGCCAAGACACTCATCTCGAGAACAAAACGCTTAGCTGACGAACAACACCTAAAAACCGAACTACACACTCTCACTAATGTACTAACATCCAACGGATTCCAAAGAAATAAGATTACCAACTTAATCCAAAAAGAAAACCCCCACTAAAATCCAAGACATAGAACAAGAAAACGGCAAAGCCCTCCTCCCATACATAAAAGGCACCACAGACAAAATCAGCAAGATCCTCCACAAACACAACATCAAGACAGCATTCTGCACAAACCGAAAAATATCCACCATCCTAAGAAACCCCAAAGACAAAATTGAGTTAGAAAATCAAGGAGTATATGAAATCCCATGCACCGCCTGCCCCACACATACATCGGACAAACCAACAGAAGAATAAGTGCACGCATTGAAGAACACAAGAACTCAGTCAGAAAAGAGGAACCAACTTCCTCCCTGGTCCAACACCTCAAAGCCACAGGACATAAAATTGACTTTAAAAATACCAGAACTATTGCCAAAACTGAACACTTTAACAACAGAATAATCAGAGAAGCCATCGAGATAGAAAAACGCCCACACAGCATGAATAAACAGATGATACCTCCCGCCTACCAGCCATTTGGAAACCCAGCCTTATTGACAGACGAATCCCTAGCACAAGGAGCAACACTGGACCCACCTCACGAAGACCACACATGATGTCACACCACACATCCACGCAAAAAGCAGACTCAAAACCGCACCGATGATGAGGCACGACCGCAGACCAGAAACCAGACACAGCTGCATCATTGGCCATTTTAAACCCCTCCATTTCATACGTGAAGCACAACTGACACCCACCTTGAAGATGTGGCACGACCACGAACGCGAAGCCAAACAACAGCAATGCAGTCTCCCATCTCAAATCCCCCTGCCACTCAGACTAATCTGAGCACAACAGGCCCCACCCAAGCAGAGCACACACCCCGCCAATCAGAGCACAGCACCCCCCATACCAATCAGAGCACAGCCAAGCCCTAACCAATCAGAACACAACCTCCACCCAATCAACACAGCCAACTCCCATCCAATCAGGTTCATACCTCCACTGGGCAGTTTAAAAGGAAGAAACAGCTGCGATCACACATTGCTTCTAGAAGCACGAGGCCGAAGAGACACCAGCTGAAGATGACATGAGAAATTCGTTCGTCAAACGTCGCCAAGACACTTTCGATTTTAAAAAACCCGGGAAAAACCCGAATTACCAAGACCCTACATACAAACACCCGTGAAACTCAGAAAACAAAATATATATATATATATATATATATATATATATATATATACATGGTAGTAAAAAATACCCAACAGCCATTCTCTTTAACATTAGGGAGCAGCTGAGGTTTCAGCCAAAGTGAATTCTGACACGTGGCTAATCCATAAGAGTAGCATTGTCAATGCTTACTCTGGTTTTGGAGGGATGCAATCAAAGGAAGTCTGCCTATCTAGCTATTATCAGGTGATAGGATCATTTGGGGTGAGGGTGTCACTCTACTTGGAAAATAGTACTCTCCTGAAATATTGTTATTCAAGAAGAGCACTATTCCAGAACAGTGCATCCCTTTGAATATATCTGGACAAAACATGCTATTCTTTGTGTGTTATACAGTATCTGTGGCAAGTAAAAAGTCAGCTCCATATCTCCTACAACAGAGGTCCCCAACCTTTTGGGCATCAGGGACCAGTTCCATGGAGAAAAGTTTTTCCGTGGACCGGAGGGTGCATGGTTTTGTGGGCTGCCTGTAACCCACAGATGGGGCTTTGCTTATTTGTGCGGACTGGTTGCTGGCATGCCGTGGCCCAGTACCGGTCCATGGACCGGGGATTGGGGACCCCTGTCATACAGAACTGGGGTGGGAGAGGGTTTATAAGAGAGTCTGGGAGAGAGAATGGAGCCAACTTTTGGATTGCCTCTTTGATCCCATGGATCAATCCCTTCTGAATTCATACTATATGCTATAAATTGAAATAAATAACTAAATAAATAAATCCAGATTCAGATATGAGTTATAACCTGTGCACCATCTGAAGCTGAACTAAGCTGTCCCAGAGAACAGAAAATTATTTCAAGGATGGAGGAGTGGGATTTGAAAAGATTACTCTTTTTATAGAGAGAGTTCATAATGTTCTAATCTTCAAGTATTTTCCAAGTGCAGCAAAATCAGGGTCATTGTGAACAATGTAAATTTCTACAAAAGAAAACACAGTGCAGCTATTCTTTCATTTGATTGTCAAGCATTCATCCACACGCTGAGAATGTATTACAACAAGAAATTTCCCCCAACTCTTCTATTATTATCAAAAGGACAAGAAACACTTTCCCACTGTTATAAATTAAAGTTCTTCATTAGAATATGAAAGGAATTATCATCCCGGATGTGATGAATAAAGTTAGGGAATGTAACAGTCAGATGGATTGTGACGGGCGATGCCTCGGTATTTTCCTAGACATGTAAGATAGCTGCAGTTTTCCTATATCTCTATAAAATTAACTTCCATGTTGTTCACAGCCATTTATTACATTATCTTAACTTCGTACATATGTTACCTAAGGCAGATAGTTCTCAACTTAGAATCATTCGAAGTTACAACAGCACTGAAAAATGTAACCATTTTTCACACTTATGATCGTTGCAGCGTCCCCATGGTCACATGATCAAAATTCAGACGCTTGGCAACTGACTCATATTTATGACGGTTGCAGCGTCCCAGGGTCATGTGATCACTTTTTATAACCTTCTTACAAGCAAAGTCAATGGGGAAGCCAGATGCACTTAACAGCTGTATTATTAACTTAGCAACTGCAATGATTGACTTAACAACTGTGGCAAGAAAGTCGTAAAATGGGGCAAAACTCACTTAATAACTGCCTTGCTTAGCTAGCAATGGAAACTTTGGGCTCAACTGTGGTCATAAATCAAGGATTACCTGTACAATAAAGGTAATACTCTGGAATAACTTGAAGACTGAACTGTATAATTGCTTTTTTGATACTGCACACTTCTCCTCTCTTCCCACAAAATAATCTACACATGTTTTGCCCGGTTGCACTTTTAATAAAAAAAAACCTCTTTAATAGGAATTGAAAATATATTATGTATTTAATTTATTTTTACAAATGTATATCCTGCTGTGGTAATGCAATAGTTAGAATACAGTATTGCAGGCTAACTTTGCCCACTGCCAGAAGTTCAATACTGACTGGCTCAGCCTTCCATCCTTTTGAGGTCAGTAAAATGATTGTTGGGGGCAGTATGCTGACTCTGTAAACTGTTTAGAGAGGGCTGTAAGGTATTATGAAGCAGTATATAAATCTAAGGGCTATTTCTGTCTTTCTGCCTTTCTGCCTATAGGACAGAAAAATTGATTATTTCTGGTAGATTTGATAATAGAGCAGTAAAAACTGTTTGAGTATGATCAAGAAAGGTAGCCTGGATCTTCAAAAATGTATATATCACCATTTGTGACTCAAAACCTGGATATTTTCCTTGGTTTGCAACAGAGGCTTTATGAGAAAAATGGGTTAGAGAAACAGAGATATTCTTCTCCCACTTGGGAGAAAGTGAAAAAAAAATAAACCATGTTCTCTGTGTGTGTGTGTGTGTGTGTGTGTCTGTGCGCACGCATATGTGTGTAATACAAATCAAGTTATTACCATTCATCCAAACATATGGCAGTGCTCCAGTCATTGACTTAAAGGCTGAATATAGTACGATGAGTTTAATCTTCCTTTTCTATTTTTGATTGTAACATTTATTTATTAGATGTGTATTTATAAGATGCTTATTTATTAGGCATATTCTACCTTTCATTCAGGAGCTCAGAAACATTAAGAGCTTTGAAAGGCATTTTAAATTTGCATACCACTTGGAGGCACACAACATGACTGGCAGTATATTCATCTTTGAAACAAACAAACAAATCATAAACCCCCTTTCAACTCCTACGCCTCACATTTGTGATACGGTGTACATAACTGGAGAGTTAACTAACCAACTCTAGGTGATTTAAATTCTCAGCAGAGTCAGACCCATTTAGTATGTTGATGGGACATTATCTGGTCATCCCAGGGAAGAATTCAGGCAGATGGTATTCAACACTGAAATAGTCCACTTTGAATGCTCATTTATAGGTGTGTTATGTGGATGATTTAGATTTAAGTCTTTCAGCTGCTGATTGGATGTACCCAAATCATCTGGAGAAAGAGCTATCAACTATCTACATTTTTAAAAAAGAAGGTAGTTGCGGTTATCACTCAGATATAATCTTAGAGCCTGTCTTCACATTCTCAGTAACTGCATCACAAACCACAGGATCATTTTTATAGAATTCTTATGATGTTGTGTTTGTCTCATACCAGATCAACAGCTCATTTTTAGTTGTGCCAGTTTTAAAGTGGTGTTTCCCCCCCCTCTTTTTTCCAGCATAATTTTTGCCATGGACACGATCTGGGATGCATCAATGACAATGTGACTGATAATGTGGGCAGGAGCCAGTTTCTATTGGCCTTTTTAGGCTGAAGCAAAACAGTCCCTGGACATTGTTTCCCCTGGATCGTTCTGCTTTTGGCAATTGAAGAGACCAGTTCTTTCAAGCCAGGCTCTCCCTCTGCCTTCTGGGTCTCTGAGCGGTATGAAGTCCCTGGATCAATCTCAAGCGCAGCTAACTTAATGATCGCACTAGATCCCGCACAGAGCAGAAGAAAAGAGTTGGTTTCCTCTCCTGCTTTGGTGCTCCATCACCGTGCCTATCAGCTGTTAATATCAAATTGTAAATATGAATACATACTTTATTAATAATCAATAAAATATTGATTAGATCCTATCCTGCTTTACCAGGCAGCTGGCATCAGGCAATTGGCCAAAGCCACAAGCTATCCATCTGTCGAAACTCGCCTCCTCCCCTAACCCATTCCATGTTCAAGATATAAACTGCAGGGTTGTTTCTCCAGCTGGCAAACAACACTTGATGGGAAGTGAAATGAAGATAGGAAAATCCACTGGTTGCTTCCCTTAACTTGTCCGGCATTAGAACTGTAATAACCATACCTTATTTCTAGAAAGAATAGGGCTTGACAGTCAGGACAATGCATTTTATTTGGATATACTTTCTGTTGGCCCAAAGAATGAAAGGGAACAGTTTTACATAACGGTCTGGTCTTATCCTAGAATATACACAATAACACAATATTCAATACACAACACTGATATAAACAGGACAGATGTCTGGATGGCAAGAATTTATGCAGTCCAAGATTGGAATGTGCTGATTAAATAGAAAGTCTACCGAATTATGTAGAAGCATTGGGCCTACAGTGATTTCTTAATTCATTTAATAATGGATAAATGCAATTAAAGATATACTGCTCATTGCTGGAACATATCATGTTTTGCTTCTATTACAATTTAAGATATTTCCTGCTGCTGAACTATGAAGATGATTTTTGCCATCATTAGCTCATAATGCTGTTTGTGATGTTATGAGTATGTTGATGTACATGCCTGTTGGAGGCTGATTATCTGCAATCCTTACTATTTGAAATGCACCTAGCCTTGGTAGTTAATAAATAATGCAGTTTCTACTACTATTATAAGAAATAGCAGCTACCGTTATCATTATGTCAAACTTTATAATTACTTGGTCTAGAATACAAATCTCACACTGCTCCAAATTCATTATATGCATACTGACCTACTTTACAAAATAAGCATAAAATTTGCTTTGGATCCCATTTCTCTGTTTAGTTGGAGATGATCTGAAGACTAGTTCAGATTGGGACTAAATTAGGATTCGATTTAGGGAAATCTAAAGTCCCCCGGACAATAAGCAAACAGCTATGAACAGTTTATAGATGATATTAAGTATAAACTTAAATACATATTGATATATATATATATATATTTAATAGTAAATATTGTTAGCACATAATACACTTAAATGCAGAGTATAAAATTTGTCAAGAAGGAAATCAAAGCACAATTTTTTAAATGAAATTATGATTTAGATACAGACATTTTTTTAAAGCAAAGTGTTGGGGACAATACTAGAAAGAAGTTGGAAAATGTAAGCCACATTGATCTCATTGCAAAGAAAATATGGTCTGTGCAGTTAAAAAAAATCTACGAGGGATGGCAGAAATAGCCTTTTCTTTGGGATATGACTGAGAGCAATGAAGTGCTATGGATACAGCTTAAGAAATTTCAGCTAACCCAGTCACTTTGCCCATGGAATGATAGAAAGGCCAGCCACTATACTATAGTGGATGTGTCAGTCTAAATCAGGGGTGTCAAACTGCAGGCCAGATGCGTCATGGTGAAACTGCGCCCACCCCATTGCTAGCAATGGAAAAAAAGTAGCAATACGTCACAATACGTCACGTGCCGTTGAGAGTTTGACACCCCTGGTCTAAATGCTATAATGCAATCTGTGGCTTGTAACATTTGCCGACACAAACGAAAGAAAATTTAAGTAATCCTTAATAGCTTCTAACTTAACAAACTTTCTTAATGCTGAACATTTACTTTGGGAAATGATTGGCCACCTGATCAGGAAATCTTTCATTTCATGAATGTCTCTTCTATCTGGATTAATTATTTCATTTTTTTCCTTGGAAACATTTAAAATAAATATTACCTTACCATCTGGATCTAATTTTCTCTTATGCTTAGGCTTCATTTAGAGAGAGGAATGAGAAAACTCCGATAGGGCTCTTTACTATTCCTGATGTTGAGAGCTTTATCTGAATAATGGGATAATATGAGAATGATCATCTGAGAGATTCATTCAGTCAAATGCCCTGCATGTTTTTATTTAATAAAGGAGACATTTAATGAAACACGCAAAATCCACCCTGGGTTTCAGAAACAGTAAAGCCCAACATGAATAAAACTTGAGTGAAGCAAATATGATTAATGGCACAAATAACGATACAGATAAATGCCAAAGAGGCTTCAAACTAAAACTTCAGATTGCATCATATTGCTGGTATTAGTCTCTATCTGAACTTCCTCTCTGAAAAAAAAAAAAGATATATAACACTAGATAACACTGCAGAAAGCAAAACTTTCATAAATGCTCCTAATCAAGCTTGTGGGCATACTATCTCATTTGCTTATATTTATTTTAAAATGCTTGCCATATTTCTTTCTTGTTTATCAATAAAACTAAAAGTTAGCAAGATCAGTACTTTTGGGCCATGCTAGGTATTGCTGGCTTACAGAAAAATGGCTCCTTCCAGGTTTTCAAGTCTCAGTACCTTTCTGGAATAACTTTCTTCTATTAGTTGTCAGGTTTCCATGTTCCTAACTGCTGAGTTTTGCTTTCTTTATTCTCAGAAATCCTCCATTCTGAAAAACTTTTCCAAAATTTCCTAAAGTGATCAGATTGAAAGAATATCTAAAGGATAGTACATGGCTGAGTTAAAATAATTCATCTGGGGGACTCCCGTTCCCTCTCACTTCCATTGCCACTTTCCAATCCAAGAGCTTTTTCACCCTTTTCGTCAACAGCATCATAAAGTCATTGCTATGGTGATGCAAAGTCCATTTAAATGAGTGCTATGTTGCCACAGCAATTGTTAATAATTCTATAAACTACTAGTTCTGAAATGCCCCAAGTCTGTCACATTCATAACTGCAAAGTGCAAAGTTTTTATTAAAATCTGCTTCCTCAAGGACATTTAATGTTTCTAGTCACCCCCCCCCCAAGAATCTGAAGCTACATACATGCCTTCCGAAATCACTTGCAGTACAAAAGATCTTTAGGTGTGAGGTGAATCCATTGGTTTCTTGTTTGTTTTCCTGAGCTCTTTGCATTCCTGCTCTTTAGCAAGATTCATAGCTGCATTAATAACTCTGACTTTCTGCATTGGAAATTGCTGGTGGGGGATTGTTGTGAGGGAAGGTCACTTCAAATTCTTGCAAAAAAAAAAAGCAAAATATAAATCTGACGATTAGCATAAGTAAATAAATGTTATCGAACTCAGGGATTAAAGGACCTTATCCAAAGAGAATTGAGGAGAAATAAATGCCTTACCAAGCAACCTGCGGAAATTTGTAGTCCAGCCCAAAATTTATTGCCCAGTGTTTGTTACCTAAGTCAAGCAAGAGGTGCTATTTCCAAGAAACTCTTTCAGCAAATACCTAACATACAAAATTAAGACATGAAGAATTATCTCCATGCCAGACTTCGTGTAAGCAGAACTTTAAATGTAAGCAATTCTCAGCCTCTACCTGGGCACAGCTACCAATGATGAATCCAGATGTCCAACATCAGGCTGTTTCTGAGTAGATCAGCCTCTGTCTGATGCTTTTTCTGGGCAGCAAAATCTTTTTGTTGGAGAAGACTCTTGAGAGTCCCTTGGACTGCAAAGAGGTCAAATCAGTGGATCCCAAAGGAAATCAACCCTGACTGTTCTTTGGAAAGACAGATGCTGGAGCCGAAACTCAATTACTTTGGCCTGAGAAGAGAGGACTCATTGGAAAAGACCCTGATATTGGGAAATATTGACATCAAAATGAGAGGTGGGCAGTAGAGGATGAGATGCTTATATAGTACCATCAACACAGTGGGCATGAATTTGGCCAACTCAGGGTGACAGTGGAATGACAGGGGAGCCTGATCCATGGGCTCATGAACGTAGCTGACATGACTTAGCAATTTAGCAGCAGCAACAACAACAACAATATTCTACTTTCATTCTCTCAAATTCCTCTCATGTGAATAATAGCATTCTTGTATAGATTGAGTGAATAAAATTCCAGATGAAGTCTTCGTCACAATAGCCAAGATAAGCAACTACCAAAGTAGCACATCCCAATGCCATCTTACTGCTGCTGTTAAGTCCAAGACCCTCTATATCTGGTTCTTAATTGCCTCATCACGTCATGACAACTTCTATGTGATAGAAGTTAATAAAAAAATGATGTCCTTTACTATTGTTTCTGGTGCCTCCTTTCTTTCTTGCAGAAATCAGGAAATAGGAGATTGGCTCATTTATGACTTGCAAGTAAAAATCCTATTATTCATTAACAAGGTACATCATTTTATGGGTCAGTTTTAGTCATACGAAATCCCATGGGGACATAACATTAAATCAAGGAGGCAAGATTCAAGTTTATTTCTCAATGCAAGGTTATTTTTCTGTTACTGAATTGAAGATGACTCTGATTTTAAAAAAAACACAACCCACTGGTGTGGATTCGAGCTGCTTCAAAGTTTCAATTTTCCTCCTTATTTTTTAACACCTGCAACAAAATCCTGGAAAAAGTCAGCTTTGGGCTTAAATTCTGATCAAGCCATATGATTCTATATCTCATGATTGACCTGCAATTTTTAATTAACAGCTGGAAGAGAGGCTGCTTAGATAATATAGCTCCTATTCTTGCAGATTGTGACATAACAAAGTTTCTGTTGTAACCCTAATTCAGTGGTGGGATTCAGCCAGTTCACACCAGTTCGGCAGAACTGGTAGCTAATTTTTTGTTGCCCAGGCCCAGAATGGACTTCTGGAAGCAGCATCCACACAGAGAACCGGTTGTTCACATATTTGAATCCCACCACTGCCCTAATTAGATAATTATTTCCATCTTCTATATTAGCAGGCTTTGGATAGTGTACTTGCTGGATATGTAGATATGATGGATATGATGCCTAAATTAACCAACTTCAGAGATGGAGGCAGGGAGAGAGGTTGAAGGACTAGCAAAACTAACAAAATGAAATGAAATCAACCTCTTCACCCATGGAATATTGTCCTAAGCACTCTTTTGACTATGCCTAATAATTTGGATGGATGCTACTATGTTTATATAGCTATTCTGAGGGAACTTCAAAAGGATATTTTGTTATACACAATGCAGAAGAAGAGCTGTGTGCATCTATGACAGCAAAAATTCAAAGGAATCCAGAAGCATCTTTCAAACTAACAAATTTTATTTCAAAAGGCATATGCTTTTGTGAGCTACATACATCAGATGAAGGGAACTGTAACTCCTGAAAGCTTGTGTCTTTTAATTGAATTTGCCAGTCTCAAAAATGTGGTTATCAGACTCTTTCTCATTTTAGAAAATTCTGTTTCATCCTCCCTCCCAGTGTGGTTTATTCCCCATCAAACACCTTTGTGGATTTTACCATAGTACAACCTGCCCCCAAAAATGTTCTTTATCTTTTGTTGCTGAAGCTTTGTGATGAAGAATAAAATTGCATCCATCAATTTTTGCCTGTTATGTGGATGCACAGACTCTGATCATAAAAGGTGGCACACCCAGTCCAATCTCAGATGGGTTAATGATGGCTATAAAAAGCAATTTCTAGGGCAGAACAGTAGAATGGTTTGGAAAGACACACATGTACTAATCAATATGAGTGGCACCAATTGACAAAAGGTGCCAATTGGAAAATGAAATTGCTGCAGAACTTGAAGCATCTGTCTCTATACCCCAAGCATTAGAGTGCTGATTTGTAGCTATTAAATAGGCAGCCTTTGTGTCATACATCCTAGAGCAAAGGAGTTGAAATTGGAGCTGCACTAATTAGCAAGAGGAGACAATTGGTGATAAAATTGTTAGGTCCTTAATACTAAAACCTAGGTAGCAGTAAGAATGAGAACACATATTTCAAGTATGAATGAGAACACGTATTTATGCTATTCTCCATTGTCTGGTAGATCCTCACTGTGTTTTGGGATATTTCTTTGGGTACATTCAGGTGATCTTCAATTAATAATATTAAAAATTACATTTATTTATTACAGTGAAGAGAACCAGTTTGGTGTAATGGTTAAGAACACCAGGCTAGAAATAGGGAGACAGGAGTTCTAGTCCAGCCAAATTTCGAAGTAAGCTGGTTCACCTTGGGCCAGGCTCTGTCTTTCTCCACCTTAAGAAGAAAGAGGCAAGGGCAACCACTTCCAAAATCTTGCCAAGAAGTTTCAGGGACTTGTCCAGGTGTTGTCAGAAATTAACACAGATGTGAAGGCACCAAAATATTAATAATAGGAGAAGTAACATAATGAAAACTCAGTTTAGAGGACCTATATACAATGGACTTCAAATGCAATAGAACACATTTCTTCAGCAGCTTACATCATTATACAATTCACATTGTACAAGTGAAGTAATTTGCATTGCATTATTTGTGTCATCTGCATCATATTTCATTACACAAATGGTGGAAATGACATCTGCATAATCAATTCATGTAGATAGTGAAAAGCTCTGAAAACGGAATAGAACTCCTCTGTTAAATAGCAAGTAGCTTTATACAGTGGAAAGAATGCATGGAAAGAGAAAAAGCCTAAGAAATATATTTTTTTGCAAAAAAAAAATAGTCTCAAAGATAAGCTTATTTAGGTAAAAAACACAGTGATATAAAACTTAAATTACTTAAGTTGACCTACAACTAAGAGCCTATAGTGTGCTGTCCTCCATCAGGGAGACAGGCACACACTGCCTGAATTGTACACTAGGCAATTGCACACTAGGCAGCCAGAAGGAAAGAGTGCTAAACTATAAGAGGAAAGAAGTGATGAAAGTCATGAAAATCTCTCTCTTGCCAATAGGATACATACTATTTAGAAAAATGAAAGTAATTCTTTTAGATAAGGAAAGAAGAAAAGTCCCATTTCTGCATCTATTGCCTCTTGTGGTCAATAAATATATAGATGCAGAAAGCAATTGCATGCAAAGCTGAATTCCAGAAAACATGAGGGATCTCGGAGTCCTAGTGGACAATCACTTAAATATGAGCCAGCAGTGTGCTGCAGCTGCCAAAAAAGCCAACACAGTGCTAGGCTGCATTAACAGGGATAGAATCAAGATCACAAGAAGTGTTAATACCACTTTACAATGCCTTGGTAAGGCCACACTTGGAATACTGCATCCAGTTTTGGTCACCATGATGTAAAAAAGAGGTTGAGATTCTAGAAAGAGTGCAGAGAAGAGCAACAAAGATGATTAGGGGACTGGAGGCTAAAACATATAAAGAATGGTTGCTGGAATTGGGTATGTCTAGTTTAATAAAGAGAAGGACCAGGGGTGACATGATAGCAGTGTTCCAATATCTCAGGGGTTGCCACAAAGAAGAGGGAGTCAAGCTATTCTCCAAAGCACCTGAAGGCAGGACAAGAAGCAATGGATGGAAACTAATCAAAGAGAGAAGCAACCTAGAACTAAGGACAAATTTCCTGACAGTTAGAACAATTAATCAGTGGAATAACCTGCCTCCCAAAGTTGTAAATGCTCCAACACTGGAAGTTTTTAAGAAGAGAATGGACAGCCATTTGTCTGAAATGGTATAGAGTTTCCTGCCTGAGCAGGGGGTTGGATTAGATGACCTCCAAGGTCCCTTCCAACATTATTATTGTTGTTGTTGTTATATCTTAGTTCTCATTATAAGAAACTCCAAACAATAACATATGAAATCTACTTCAGAAACAGGAAGGAATGCAAGTATGTCAGCCTTGCAAGGTAGTCCAGACAAGAAGCACACCTAGAAGTACTAGCTCCCATTTTTATTGCAAGGTTATATTAATAGAATCTTGCAGGTCAAAAAGTATACATCCTTGCCTTTGCAATCCAAGAAATTGGAGTCCCTTTTCAGTTGTTTGCCATATTCTTGTACCTTCTGTGATCTAAGCTGCCTCTTATCTGACCATTGCCTAGTCTGCATCCCTTCCTTTTGTCTCCCAAGGTCATTTCCACATGCCATTATAAACTTGAATGGCCACTGCATACATTAAAAGCCACTGAGAGGGAAGGAACAACCAGTGGAGTCACACAGCCTCTTTCAACCTCCAGTAATCAAATAAGCCAAGTAAGAGATCATCCACAAAGTGGACGAGTAAGAAGGAAATCACATCAATATAGAACTGTGCAATCCCTACAGCCTCTCCTGATTGTACTTCTGGAATGGAGCTGGGATATGTTGTTGCCCTTATAGCTATTCCACAGGGGGTGCAATTGGTAGTCTCACCAGCAATACTTCCATTCCCAGTCAATGTCTCTGACTGGCAGACTGGCAAAAAAAAAAAAAAAAATCCACTACCTACCAGAATGTCTACTTGGTTGGTGTTTCCAAACTCCAAGTGCTCCACTTAGTCAATATAACTTTTCAGCACAGACTTATCGACCCATTGATACTCTCCTTAACATGAGATTGATATTCCTGTCATGCCAAGAAATATAGCTACGAAATGAAGTGAAATAATGTAAAGTGACACTGACAGGGAGCACTTTGTTCTTTAAATAGAGAACGCCAGTGGAGATAGAACTAAGAAAAGAAGTTGGTCGAGTGATGTTATACTTCTGTTGTTGTAGAAGTTGTTGTGCTCTCAATTTATTCACTGATATACTTTCATTTCTGTCATCACCCACACCTCTTCCCACTGTCCCACAGTATGATCTCAACCCCACAAAGCATGGTTGCAAGATCTGGTGTCTTCTGGCATCAGGAAGAAGTGGGGGCCATGCTAGGCCTGCATCAGTCATAAAAAAAAGTTAGGATGTTAATAGCCTCTTCCCTCACCCCTGAGTACCAGAGCATAGTGTGGCAAGGGAGGGGAAGGAGAGATTTCCAAGGATGAGGGAAGGTATGCATAATGGGTTTAAGCAGTTAAAAGTCTTTTATGGACTACCAAAGGATCATTACAGCAGGCCACAGTTTTACTGGTAAGCCCCATTTCCTGAGGGTTTGATTGACTGGTGAAAGACCTAGGTGGGAGATCAGTATCATGAGGAGAACCGATCAGACTTCAGTGGTCTACAATTATTTATTCAGGGGAGTAGGCAATACCAGTGACTGATGTATGCAATCCTTCTTCAGCAGGGGAATTGCCAGGAAAATTGTTCTTAAGTGTGGATTGGAATTGCAGGAACCAATGGAAAGGGTGTCTGTGCAGCTGATGGTTTCATGAAGGATTGCCTGATTTGGGCTTCTGGCAGTGCTTACCTTTGACTCTGGAGAGACACTAGGCACATGTGTGCTCATAACAGCCTGTATGTAACAAACTGTACAATAAATTCCAATATCTCCCTTAATGTATCTCCAGCATGTATTTCCACAGAACAGCATCCCTTCTTGCACGTGTCATCTCTTTGCAAAGGCCAAAAAGAAGGAACATTGGTTCCTTTGTGTTTGGAAGTATCCTAATCTTCAAAGCAATGATTTCAAAAAATATTTTTCACACGCTTGCCAGAAAAAGCAACATTCACTTCTATTTCATAAACAACTCTGTTACTCAAAGTTTTATTCCACTTTGCTTTTGTACTTTGGATTCTTCTCTGCTTACCAAGAAATACAGGCTGAATTCTTGGCCTATGTACAACAAATGAATAAAAGTCAGTCCACCATTCTTTTAAAGAAAGCATAAACCTTTGAAAGCTGCTGAGCCGGCACTCATTCAATTGCGTTTTGATATAGCCCATACCAAAAAGAAGGGAAATAGGATGATCATGCTTGGTTAGTAATGGAATTCCATGCTGTGGAGCTTGGAGCCCACCTAGTTAATACTCCATTTGTATTTAAGAACTAAAGCCTCCAATTTCTGTTCATATATCATCCCTTGTTGGTGAATGATGGTGCTTTCTCATCTCCAGATCTCAGCCAAGTACATCACCACTCCGTCTCTTAAAATAGATATGGATTTTCTCATTTAGTCAAATATACAGCACAATTCTGCTGTTATTAGAGAATCATGGCAGAAGGCACCATCCATGCTTATACAAGATACAAAAAAAAATTGATTTGTTTTGTCTTCAAAGCATCCATTAGACATAGTTATAATTGGAAGTATTGTGAATAGGAAAATGGTAAGGGCAATTCAGGTAAAACTTTTTTGTGTGTTGCATTTTAAGTAAATAAATAAAGACAGGATGTTTAAAATCAGTTACCAAGAAATTGTTTAAACTTAAAAAAAAAAACACAGAGGAATTGAAGCTATAAAAATAACTTGAAAATAAACGATAATAAAAGTGGGGGGGGGGGAAATCACCCAGCATGTTAAGGATGGAATCACAGCAGGCTTCTTCTTATTCTTTTCTTTACTTCCTTTTTTACTGTTTCGGGTGTCGAGGGAGATACAAAGTTCTGTCTTGCTCTTCTGCCAGTCTCAACCTTTGTTAATTGATGCTGGTGTAGTGTGTTTTTGATGTTGTCTCTCCATCATCTTCTAGGTCTGTCTCATGTTCTTTGACCTTCTCCTCTTTTTGTATAAGCCTTGTACAGTCTGGAATTCCAAGACATCCTCTCCAGGTGAGCAAAACTCTTTATCCGATGTTTTTGTATGTAGCTTAAGATTGGTTTTATGCCACTTCTTTCTCTTATGATCTCATTTTTGAGTTTAGCCCTTCTGGTCACTCCATCAGCTTTCCTCAAACATCTTATTTCTGTGGTGACTAACTTTCATTTATGTTTTATTGTAAGTTTCCATGTTTGACACTGGTAACATAAGGAGGGGATGGGTATGCTTTGTATGAGACACTTGTTTTGTACTGATCGGTTGTATAACATAAGATGTCTTATGTTAAAGAAGTGGAGCTAGCTGTCCCAATACTTGGTTTGCCTTACTGCATCATATGTTAATCTCTTTGTCCATTTTACCAACTTTGGGGAATGTTTTTCTTAGATATTTGACCTTTGATACTTGTTTTATGCTTGCTCCCTCTATTACTATGTTTAAGGTATGTTTTTTTCTTCTTCTGTTTTCTCTTTGTTGATTCTCATATTATTTGTCTTGCATTCTTGGTTCAGGGCCATAAGATGCAGTTGTTGCAATTTTTTAGCTGTACTTGCTATCAATGCCCAATCGCCTACAAATATTAGTTCATTATTTCCATTCTTGGGTTTAGCTTCTTTGCTTATATTGTCAATGTAGGTGATTGCATGCGGGTGATAATATATTGCTACAGAAATCACAGAAGGCAATGGGCTGAAATTATTAGTTACAGGCACATATCATAAGGTACAAGTTGATTTTACATAGAAGTAAATCTTGCTAAATGTAATAAGGCTTCCAGATATGGGCTGAGAAAATCTGGATGAGTATTAGAAGGCATCACAACTCTCCAAACACACACACGCAAGGAATTAGTTGTCTACTGATGGGGAAGTACAGAGATTGCAACAGCAGAAGGTGCTGAATCATAACATCTCATAAGCATATGGTTCTTTCAGAGAGGACCAGACAAACAGAGGATGTAGGACATCTAAAAGATGATTGAACCTCTCCCATCTGGTTCATTTAAAAAGAATGTCCATCACTGCTATGCTCTTAAGAGATTCAGTGAGTTTTTCTGTGGATTTTCTTTTATTTGTTTAAATTGTTAGATGAATTTGCCAGACTGAAAATCTGTTCCCAAACAGAGAACAGCCAATTTATTTTAATCTGTTCATCTCAAGAACTGTGTGCAAAATGTAGTAAATACAACTGGAAAGGAATTTAGATCACACTTCAATGTACTGTATAGAAGAAAGGAAGTAATTATTACTTAACTATTAAAAAGTTTGCCTTTGAATAAACAGAATACAGTTTTTAATAAAATAAACAGTGTTTAGCAGGAGGAACAAAGCACGTATATTCTGTTCTTGGTAGAACAGCTATTAATTAGTTACATATTCACAGTGTTAGTATAAACTAATGCTATTTATAAAACTGTTTTCTCAGTACAAATCTATTTAAACAATGTGTTAAATTTAAATTACTTAAATTTATGAGTTTAATCATATTAATCTGGATCCATGACTTATTCAACCCATATTCTATCAAATGGAACAAATAAAAGTAAATTGAATTCAGAATCATGATAAATTCTGAATCTAACCTGCTATCTTTATTTGTTTTAAGGCAAATTAAGATATGTACAGCTCTTTTTGGAGGTCAATATATAATTAGCATTTATAACAACACCTTTCACAAGCAACTGAGGCTTTGGACAATGCAATAATGAAACTTCCTAAATATTTTGAGGTGAAAATCATAGTGATAAGGATTTCTGAACTAAAGTCACTACCACCTAACTACTCCAACAAATGTTTTTTGAAGATGCACCAAATTATGTTCTTATTTCCCTAAATTACCCTCATTTCACAAAAGTAGAGATTTAGGGGAAACAGATTTCTATATAGCTGTGGTTTGGATCACAATTTCCTGTTATTGTAACCAGACACAAGCAGCCTATGAAAAGACACTGAAAACAGCTCAGCTACTATTTCATTTACATTGTTCTTTATCACTAGCATCTTGTGCTTCAATGAGTATTGCTACTGCAAATATAAGAAAAGCTTTTAGAGGTTCTGTTGCTTCCTATCATGTGACATTACAGGGACGTTACAATTTTACCATAAATAAATCACTCAGAACAGTAACTATTGAAGATGGATACTTCATAACTTATGATTCAATTTATACAAAGACTTGGAAGAGTGGGTAGAGGTGATTATTGTACCATCTCAAGGCTATCCAGACAGTGCCAAAATCAGATAAATGCTGTAAATAAAATTATTACCTTTCTTAGCACTTTGTTTTATGTAATAGATCTTAGCCTTCTTTTCTAGCTTATCCTCTCTATGGTTAAAACCAGAGCCTCTCATTTTTTTCTAAATGGATAGTTAGGATTCAGGGAACAGATTACTATAGAACACTATGGTAATCTGATCTACAAATCTGATGCTGATCCAACTGGACTACTCTCTACCATCAGTGACAGAACCAGGGCCAGCTTCAAAATTAGTATAAGCCCTATTTACAGCAAAAAGACAAGCTCTGACACACTACATTACAAGTCATAAGGATTAAAAGTAAGCAAAGAGAAAATAAAATGCTCAATTAAACTAAATTAAATAATATTTAATATAACTGAAAAGTAATATAGAGCAAGTAAAGAGAAAAATATTCCCTGGACTGCAAGAACTATCCACTACAATGTAGGATATGTTCTAGAGATTTCTGGAGACAAATCAGCTAATAAAAGGAGAATGTTCTCTTCATTTGGCCTATTAATTTGGTTGGGTGGTACAACAGTAATATAGTAATACATGCATAACTCTCTCAGTTTCCCCTATCAGGCAGAAACACAAATGATTTGGTATTTGACTACAACTTGCATTTTTACTGTTGACTCTGTGTGTTATTCGATTGTGGTGTCTGAATCTCAATCACATGACCAGTTGTGAGGTTACTTTTTCAGTGCTGCAGTAAAATCAAACAGTTGGTAAACAGGGCAGTTGTTAAACAAGAACCTAGATTGACATGGGAGGGCTCAATATATTATCCAAAGTGTTTATTTTCACCAATTTTAGCCAATAGCTAAATGACAGAGCCATATGCAAGCCTCTAAAGAAATTAATCCAGACTTTAAGTACAAGAAAGAAGTGGAGACCTGGAACATGCCTCATACAAATGAAGTTGGTTTGGGTATCTTGAAAATCACAGGTTTGTGAGTCACGAAAGAGGTGGCCAATCATCTTAGTACTGAAAATATTTATAGTGCAGCCACAGTTACTACCTCTATGGCTAGGAAAACACTGAATAGGATTTCAGTTTTATTGGCCCATCACCTTTGTTCTCTGAGAGAGAATTATTTGCTCCAGGAAACAGATTTTTTATCTTAAGATGAGAAAACATACTGAAACTTCTTAACTGATGGTGTACAAAGTGGTCTTTTGGTGGTGGAAACAGACACTAAAAATCTAACAACCATAATATCAAAGGCTCTGGTGGACTGGTGCAATAAAAGTAACCTGGTTCTAAATGTTGATAAAACAAAGGAGATCATTGTAGATTTCAGAAAGAGCCACCATAGTCATACTCCACTCAATATCAAGGATGCAGCTGTAGAAGTGGTCAACAGTATTAAGTATCTGGGGGTGCAGATAACTAACAATCTGACTTGGTCTCTCCACACATCATCCTTAGTGAAGCATACAAACCAGCATCTGCATTTCCTGCATTGGATGAGGAGAGCACATCTTTCTCCTTCTGTCCTGGCCACTTTTTACAGAGGCACGATTGAAAGCATTTTAATAAACTGCATCACTGTCTGGTTTGGTGGCAGCAGTGCCTCAGATAGAAAGTCCATACAGAGAATGGTAAGGATGGCTGAGAATACCAAGAAGATCTTGGTATTCAGGATGCTGCTTATAAGCACTATGTGCTTAGAGCTCAAAGCATTATTAGAGACCCCACACACCCACTTTACAGTCTATTTCTGTTGCTCCCCTCCGGGAGGAGGTTTCGAAGTATTTCTAGCAGGACTACCCGATTCTGTAATAGCTTTGTTCCCTATGCCATCTGTCTGGTAAACTTGCAAGATTCATTTTTCTCACCATGCACATGTAAACATAACCTGAACTAGACTGTTGTTTCTCTGTGTCATATAATATATTTGGGTATGTGCATAATTCTGTATTTATTTATTTATTTTTGTCATATTTATGTAGTGTATATCGGAGGTGAGAGCTGAATGCAACGAAATTTCATTTTAATGTATGCCGATTAGTGTACATTTAAAGTGACAATAAAGTTATTATTCTATTATTCTATTCTAAATAATGAAATAGAAATTTTATTTTATACAATTATACTATATATGGACACATTTTATAAAATAACTTCTTTACTTTTTTTCTTTTTTTCTCCTCCTCTTCTTCTTCTTCTTCTTCTTCTTCTTCTTCTTCTTCTTCTTCTTCTTCTTCTTCTTCTTCTTCTTCTTCTTCTTCTTCTTCTTCTTCTTCTTCTTCTTCTTCTTCTTCTTGTCTCCTCCTCCTCCTCCTCCTTCTCTTCCTTCTCCATAGGCAGCATGGAAAAAATGACAGTTGCAGCATTATTAAATTTCTCTGCAACCTAAGATGACAGCTCATAGCTCCCAGAAAAGCTAAATGGGGGAAATTGAAGTCTAACGTTTATGTAGGTCTGGAACTGGAACATTTTTCTAAATTCTTAAATTGATATTTATTTCAAAACTCCCTAGGTTTATTGCCTCTACTGTTGCAAACAAAAACCATGCTGTTTTCCTTCAAACATCAATGTTGAAAGGTTTCATTAAAATGACACAACTAGTGAAATTCCTTGGGAAATCTTACTGATACCTGCATGACTTTGAAATCCATTAAATTATAGATCTATAAGTTCACTTTCACTACACTGGCCACATTTGTCCCATGGTACAATCATTTTGCTTAAGGCATTTTGTGCTCACACTATGGGAGAAGAATGGAATTCATACAATGTTTCTATAGATCGTTATTGCCTGCAAGGGAGGAGGAGATAAACACGCTCCACTTAACTGGCTGACAAAGAAAGAGAGGGATTGTAAACTCCCTCCCAATCACTGCGTGTTTTTAAGGCAAAGAATATGGTTGGGGGGAAAAACCCCTATTGTACAAAAGGATGCAAAAAACATAATAGCTTTTTCTGTTAACTGAGATTTTCTACTCTAGTTAAAGAAAAGAAAAATATACGGACAAGCAAATCCCAAATCCTTATCAGACAGTACATGGGTTGAACAATGGGTTGTAATGTAAAGTAATAATTTCAACCAGGCTTTATATTATACATTTAATTTCTTGAGTCCTTAACAAGTACTTTGACATTTAAAGCAAGGATTAGGAAGGAAGATCCACTCAAAAACTAGCTATTAAAGCCTGAAGGAATTGGACCTTGAAGAAAGACAGTTCCAGCCTTTAGAAATAGATACTCCTATCATCTTGGAAGTAATAACCCTTGAGCCACTGATTCATGAGCGTGGAGAAACGATATTTTTATTCCATGCTCGTGGTATCTCCCCTGCCAGGTATGCAGTATATAGTTTGACTCGCCTGTTGTAGTTGAGAGAGGTTTTGTTTTAAGTACATCTGACAACTATATAAGTGTATATATAAATTATTTGGCCCAAATTTTGCACAGGTTCACAATGAAGTTCTGTTCTACCTATTATTACACATTTAAGCACTTTTTCATCGATCCATGAGTTCAATTTACTCTCAGTAATAATATATTGCAGATGTAATGAAAAATGAAAAGATTTTATTCTCTCTATTGTAGATCCACGGTTAATATTTGTTTCTGTCTCTATATTTGTTACTGACAAGCTCTATGAGGTTGGCAAACTCAGGAATCAAGAATCCCCTGGATTTCAGGAAAGGTCTTCATTGCTGGTAGGATAATGCAACAAAATCTTGAAAGACTACCGAAGTCATTTTCCTGCACAATTTATGCCTAATGTAATTAAGGCAGAGTTACTCTGAGTCTCTTTCTCATGCTTTTCTCATCCACCAGATTCAAGGATTTCTTCTGTAGCATCCCTATTTCTTCTCTTAAGTGTTTGTCTGCCTCCTCTGTATTCCCAAGATATGTTAGGCATTCAATCACCTTTAGATTCCTTTCTGCTTTGTATCTGATCAACTGACGGTTGCATATATAGGATCATTCTCCATTTTTATAGGTACAACAAAACCCATGAGATAGATCTGCCTGTGAGTAACCCAAAGCTACCAAATGCATTCTGTAATCAACTGAGGATTTGCACGTGGTCTCCCACTCTCGGACTAATAAGGTTCTTATATATATTTGATACTTTAAATTTACTTAGGGTGGAATCTAATGTTGTGCTAAAAGCCCTTTCCTGCTCCTGTCTTCCAAATTACCAAGAGGTTCCTCTAAATCTATCAGTAGAAATGAAAATGTGCAATTAGATTTCATCCGTTAATTATAGAATTACATGAATAAAAT
Organism: Azemiops feae; assembly: GCA_023970755.1. NCBI lineage: Eukaryota > Metazoa > Chordata > Lepidosauria > Squamata > Viperidae > Azemiops > Azemiops feae. Next base: position 72,932 of record JALGBA010000444.1, read on the forward strand.
TGAATTTGGTTCTGATATCTTGACACTAATCAATTTTCATTGAGGAGGAAGACCTGGTAAAGTAAGCATAGTAAGTAATACATATACATATACATATACATATGATATTTTGATTTCAGGAGATGGTGGATGTACATATATATCCACCATCTCCTGAAATCAAAATATCTTTAAAAAGAAGAGCAGATGCTATAGCATCTAGCTCCACTGAGCTCCATTATATCCCCATGCAAATGCTTTCCCGGGTTCATAACACATTCTATTCAGGGAACCCACAGAGGTAATTTGAATGGCCAATCTAATGTCCTGGTGGGAAATGCCTTCACCTGCAAATAGATTCTTAGTTTTAGATAATGTCTGGTTTTCTCTTGGGATCTATTTTGTTCTTTCAGTTTGACCCTAGGAAAATACCAAAGGAAAAAAGCAAAGCAAAGCAAAGCAATACCATGTACAATTCAGTCTACTACTACTACTACAAACTACTACAACAAATTCATCAGTTCCAATTCAGGAAAGTGATTACAGAATTCAGAAGTTCAAAATGCAGATTGGTATTTAGACAGGAAGAATTTGAGAAGCATCCTTAGTGATGCTTCAAAACCCTACTTCCCATTAGTATGCTCCTAGCATCCAAACTGTTTAGATATTCAGGTAGTCCTTGACTTACAACAATTCATTTAGTGACCATTTGAAGTTACAATGGCACTGAAAAAAAGTCACTGACTTATGACCTTTTTTCACACATACGACCCTTGTAGCATGTGACCCCATGGTCACGTAATCAAAATTCAGATGCTTGGCAACTGACTCATATTTATGATGATTGCAGTGTCCCGGGGATCAGGTGATCACCTTTTGCAACTTTCTGACAAGCAAAGTCAATGGGGAAGTGAGATTTAACAAATGTGTTACTAACTTAACACCTGCAGTGATTCATCTAACAACTGCTGCAAGAAAGGTTGTAAAATGGGGCAATATTCACGTAACAAATGAGTCCCTTAGCAACAGAAATTTTGGGCTCAATTTTGGTCGTAATCTCCTCACACAGACAATGTTCACCCATCCTTCTTCCATGATTCTTCTAGATTTGTGCAGAATCTTCAGCTGAAAGTCTATATAAGTCAATATTAAAACACTAGTTAAGTACTCATTGTATTGTATCTTTAGGAGGACAGGAATGGGGGCAAAATGTAATGAGGTAGCTCAGAGTGATGTATGTAAGAAAATATGGACAGGTTAATAGTTACAGTACAAAATGTGAAAGCAATAAACTTACAATACATTAAAATTTGTAGACCAAAGGCAAAGGTATATAGTATAATTAAGTTACATTCATATTTAAAATTTTATGACTAGGCTGAAAAGTGAGCATGTTCTCACTGTTTTAGGATTCACATTTCACCCTCTCTTAAGTATTTGATTGCTATTAGAAGAACATCTAATACTTTTAAGCGTTATGTAGTGATACTCCTAAAGTAAGGCTAGTTGATACCTATCAGGCAATTTAATTTCCTCAATCAAAATACATGAAAATCCAGCCATAAACCAAAGTATATCTCAGAGGAGGACAGAGTTTGGAACTCTCACTCCATCTGTCCACATTTTAAATACCAATTTGATGACAGGTATGGTAAGTTTTGGTAGTTTATTTCTGTCATAAGTGATAGATTTTCATGCAAGGATTTGCTTACAGTCACACAAGCTATTCTCCAAAGCACCTGAGGGCAAGACAAGAAGCAATGGATGGAAACTAATCAAGGAGAGAAGCAACCTAAAACTAAGGAGAAATTTCCTGACAGTTAGAATAATTAATCAGTGGAACAACTTGCCTCCAGAAGTTTTGAATGCTCCAATACTAGAAGTTTTTAAGAAGCGATTGGACAACAATTTGTCTGAAATGGTACAGGGTTTCCTGCCTAAGCAAGGGGTTGGACTAGAAGACTTCCAAGCTCCCTTCCAACTCTGTTATTCTATTCTATTTTAACATACACCCATTGTTGAATGGTCACTGAATATTTTCTCTCAAATTAAAAGCAGCAACATACAACTCTGAGCCCATAAGTCATTACGCTACAAGTTAAGGTGAGTGGTTTATTTCAGCTGCTGAGGAAATCTGCTATAGAACACTCTCAGGCTGGAATCACAGGGAGACATGATAGAAAAGAACATTTGTCGCTCGGGGTCAAAAGGTAGGGTCCTTGGTGGTCTCTGAGTTTTGTAGTTTTCTTGCAGATGTTTCATTCCCAAACTAGGCAACATCATCAGTGCACTGATGTTGTTACCTGGTTTGGTAATGAAACCTGCAAGAAAACCACCAAGCTCCAAGACCATCATGGACCACACACTTATAATGCATAACTAAGTTCCTGCCCTGCTACCTTGACTTTTAAAATAGAAGTGTTAAGTTATTGCAAGATGTGTTCCTAAACCAGACAGACCACCTGTAGCTTTTATCTAATCTCTTTTGTGTTCCATAGCACTCGGAGAGAAGGGAAAAAATAGCTGATTTTCATCCACACGATTTTTAAAAAAAAATGAGGGTGGGAAGGGGAGTGATCCACACAGAGACACAATTTCAGATCATGCCACTGAAATTTGGCCATTTTGTTGTCAAATTTAAGATACTTTGGGGATGGAGGAGTTAAAGAGAAAGATCATTTGGTTTCCCAGAGTCTTCCAGTTCCATTTTGAACTCTTAAATTCAGACCAACATCCAGGTTAAAAAAGTTGTTTCATGCTTGGCGATAATATCGCCATTAGAAGAAAGCTTTGAGGTATTCACCAGTTCCTCAGGAAAGGGAGTCTCAGCTATAAGAAATAAAATGTTGTTCACCCATGCATTCAATTCATCCCATTCTGGAATTTATTTTGTAGCCCTTTAAGTAAATGTTGATAATCCTTTAGAATAATTCAGTATATTAATAGAAAGGAAGTTTTATTTAGATGGAGTATTATGATTCTTACATGGTCAAAAATGGTATATTTGAAATGTGTAGGTACTGGATGTTACACCAATATTGGAGATAAAAATGCTACAGTACATTAGATGAGTCCCTGGTTTCAGGTTATGTACAGTATGGGGTTTTTGACCAAACTATTTGATGGTGAGACAATAATGTTAATTAATATATTATTAATAAACTTATTAATTACTCCATTAACAATATAGGAAAGGTATTTTTTTAAACAGTAATTTGTAGCTTACATTATTAGTGAAAGCTATGATATAAATGCATTTGTCTTTGATTTTGGACGAGAAAATAAAGCAAATGTTTAATCTTAGGCATCTTGTAATCCCCCTGGTAAGCAGAGCTAAAAACATCAGGAGAACCAAGTTAAAAGATCAGATACAGAATTTTATTTATTTATTCATAAGATGTATTGACTACCTCAGTCTCAAGAGATTCTGGGCAATGTACACATGTAAAACATGATAACACAATAATATATAATGATATATAATAAATATAATCTAATTGAATACAAGAATAAAAAAAATCCAACCATTTTGTATAAGGCTGTAGACAATTGTCTGTGGAGATTCTCAGTCAACCAGGTCATAGTTGTCCCAAAGGGGCTTTATCAAAAGGCAACTGGACTTCTTGAGGAAGATGTTTCACTTCTCATTCAAGAAGCTTCATTGGTTCTGGCAGGATGGTGAGGGTGATGGAAGGATGCTTGAGAAGTGAAATGTCTTCCTCAAGGAAAAACAGCCCAGTTGCCTTTTGAAAAAGCCCCTTTGAGGTTATACACAATCAGCTCTTAAAGGCTTTATGAAAAATCAAGGTTTTCATTCACCTTTAGAATATAGAACATAGAATAATAGTGTTGGAAGGAACCTCGGAGATCTTCTAGTCCAGGGGTAGGCAACCTTGGCTCTTTTATGACTCATGGACTTCAACGCCCAGAATTCCTGAGCCAGCCATGCTGAGGGGAAAGGGAGAGGTTTCCAAACTGAGCCATGCTGGCTCAGGAATTCTGGGAGTTGAAGTCCACGAGTCATAAAAGAGCCAAGGTTGCCTACCCCTGTTCTAGTCCAACCCCCTGCTCAAACAAGAGACCCTATACCATTTGAAACAAATAGTTGTCCAGTCTCTTTTTGAAAGCCTCCAATAATGGAACACCCAAAATTTCTGAAGGCAAGCCATTCCACTGGTTGATTGCTCTCACTGGTGGGAAATTTCTCCTTAGTTCTAGATTGCTTATCTCCTTGGTTAATTTCCATCCATTGTTTATTTTCTTACCTATTCTGGTTCCCCAGTAGAAAATGGCATAGTTCAGCCCTCCTGTCATACCACATGATAAGAAGAGATTTAGGAGGTGCCCGTTTGTCTGAATTGGGCTGAAAAAATCTATTTGGGAAATTCAGTAGCTACCCTGACCATGAACCATATATACGACTTTATAGTTAACATCCATGTTATAACATGCATATTATAGCAACAGAATTTCGGTTCTAATTTCTATTCCATTAAAGTTGAGCCTCTGTTCCATAAGTCCACTGAACATTAATAGCAATGTAGTGTCCTAATTTCAAGTGCATTTGTTAGGAATCAATCAGTTAATGCATTTTAAAACAACTTGTTATTTTAACTTTTCATTCTGGAAGCCAAAATTGGATTGTTTTCTTACTGATTGTCTCTATTATAAGCTTTCTCTGGGATAAATGTTCTTTTGTTATGATTCTTTTTTAAATATTTTGATTTTATTGTGGGATTCGTTTTAATTAAATTTTTATAATTAATTATGAGTCATTTGTGAAAAGGTAATCTGCACAGAAAATTTACATTACTGGGGAAAAGGATAGACTGAAAACATGAATAAGGGAACTACAGGATGGATGGATGGATGGGTGGGTGGGTGGGTGGGTGGATGGCTGGCTGGCTGGCTGGATGGATGGATAGCTGGGTGGGTAGATAAAGGAAGGAAGGAAGGAAGGAAGGAAGGAAGGAAGGAAGGAAGGAAGGAAGGAAGGAAGGAAGGAAGGAAGGAAGGAAGGAAGGAAGGAAGGAAGGAAGGAAGGAAGGAAATTCTTTTCATGTCTGCCATGCTCCTCTATAGAATTCACTAACAAAATTGTGGTCTAGTATGGAAGAAATAAACGTGCTGCTAAGGTAGTACAAGAATCAGTATTACTTTACAATTGCTGTTTTCAAACTCACAAGTTAAAATTGACTTCCTGCCACTGTTATTTGCAGAACACAAGACAGACAATAGGAAATATAAACTCCAATTGCTTTAGCTTAAAACATCATTGATGGCAGCTAGATTGAAATGATGTAATTGCCTTACTTACGTTCATCCCAACAGTGCTGAAAGTTTATTCTCTTAAGAGCCTCAGTCTTTCTTTCAACAGTGATTTGTAAAGCACATTTATCCCAACTTGTCTTGAAAACTATATCAGCTTTTGTCTAATTCATAGAAGAACATAATTCTAGACTTTTATAAGCAGTGAAGATACCAGTTATATGATTTGCTGCCAGTTATATCCCTTTATTAACCAAAACAAGAAAGAGGAGCTTATGGATAGGACTTTAGATCAAGACTTAATTCTAGCTATTAGAGTGGTATTTTCAGCTTCTTTTTGTTTTCTTACTCTCTCCTTGGTATGAAAGGAAACACCGTTCTTAAAAGAAAATGCAAATAAGATAAGATAAGATAAGATAAGATAACCTTTATTGTCATTTTTATATTGTGGGCACAACGGCACACATCAAAAATGAAGTTTAGTTGCCCGCTAAATTTCATTTTTTGATGTGTGCCGTTGTGCCCACAATATAAAAAAAATGACAATAAAGGTTATCTTATCTTATCTTATTTGTATTTTGTGATAGGACAAGTTGCAGCACCTGGACAAAAATATTTTGAATCCAGATCATGTTCTTCAGTGATACAATTTTGTAGATTTTTTTTTTCATTCCAGAGCTCATTTTAAAACAGCATTTTAATGTTCCTAGATTTTAGAGCACTATCTTTTAGAACAGTAAGTCTCCATCAATACAAGAGTGGGAGTAAAGAGTCTATTCACAACATTTAGTGCATTTTTCTATAGTTGCCTGGCAACTATTTTACTGAAAGCATTGCAATGTACCTCTGTACAGTTAAGCAAAACTTAAATATATGTAATTACAACTAAACTGAAAGGAAATCGCTTTCGAACTTAATGCTTGGTGGGCTACCTACTAGGCTTCTGATTTTAACTTCCATGGAAGTGACAATCAGAAGGTGATTCACCTCAAATTAGACTAAACAAATACTTTGAATAGCAGATTTTTTTAGGAACACAAAGGGTTGATTTTAATATAAAACAAGCATGAAGCTCAGAATTGTCAGAACAGTGCATGGACTTCCAGGGAAGACTTGCAAGCTTCCTAACTCTACTTAATTATCTGTGTCTAATCTAGCTCCCCATTTCCTTATGCCCTCCTTGCCCATTCTGCTCACTGATTTTCAGATATTCAAGGAGGAGGCCTGAAGAGACATTTATGCCAGATGATTGCAAAACCTGATAAAGTAGGGTATGCAATCACACAAAGTGTTGCATTCATCTTCAACCGAATGTGCATTCAGCTCTTTAGTTCTCCTTGATGAAATCATGGAAGTCAGGTAGACAAAGGATTGGGGGGGGGGGGAAAGGAGTACAAGAACAGCATAATTCTTCCTGGCTTCATCTTTGTAACAATCACAGGCTTCTCACAGGGCAGTAGTGAGTTGTGTTACCTTGTGGTTGCTAACTTTGGTGTACTGGAAGTTGGCTTAGCTTCCTTTGATCAAGAAAAGGGAAAGAAATAGACTGAATTGATCATAAAATCAAAACCTATCAAAAATATGTCAGGATGTGCTTCATTATGGAAAGGCATTCAATTATGCTGACCATGTCAAGCTGGAGAAGGTGCTTAGAAAAATGGGAGTTCCAAAAGATCTCAGTGTCCTTGTGCAAAACCAAGATACAAGTCAGAAAGCCACAGTTTGGACAGAACACAGAGAAAGAGTAGCTCCAGGTAGGTAAAGGAGTGACACAAGGCTGTATATTCTCTCTTTATTTAATTTATATGCTGAATATGTATTAAGGGAATCTGGATTGGCAGAAGATGAGCATGGTTTTAAAATTGGACTAAGATACATCAATACCCTGCACTATGCTACTGATGCTTTGCTGATAGCCAGAAATGCAAAGAATCTGCAGAATCTAGTAATCAAGGAACAAAATGAAAAAAAATGGGCTAAATTAAATATAAACTAATGGCAACAGACATAGCAATCTGCCTTAGAATTGACAAGGCAGACATTGAAAAGGTAGATAGTTTTTGTCTTTCAGGTTCAATTATCAACAGTAAAAGAATCAACAGCCAAGACCACAGACAAGCACTTAGGATAGTAATGAAGATCTTGGAAAATATATTTAGATGCTGTGGCATGACTATCTATAATGCTCAGAATCATGCAAGCAGTTATTTTCCCTGTGACACCGTATAAAAATGAAAGCTGAACTTTGAAGTAATAGAGTAAGAAGAATATTGATGCTTTTGAACTTTTATATTGGAGACTATTCTTGAGGTTATCATGGATTACCAAGAAAAAAAAGGATAATGGAACAAATTAATTCAGAGTTCTTATTTGAATTACAAATTACCAGGCTCAAAGTACCATATTTTGTAAACATCATGCAAAGACCTCTTGAGAAGCCCAATAATGCTGGGTAAGTTGGAAGGAGAGAGAAGAGGAGGACTACCAGCAACAATGTGAACAGCCTTGTTTACAGAGTTGAGGGATGTACTGTTGGGAGAGTTTAAGGGCCAGGTTGGGGATAGTCTATCTACTGTATGTGGTTGTGGTTATTGAGTTGATCCAACTTGGTAGCAGATAATCAGTGGTCAAGAAAAAAGGTCAGGTCAAACAAACACCCAAAGCTGTCTCAATCACCTTATCTGGTGAAGGGAACAAACCATCTAATGGGAGTGTACTGTTGGCCCTTGCTTCCAAGATCATTAATGTCAAGGTGTTGAGTCTGGCTAATGAAAATGCTCTTCTGTGCAGGACACAAAGGATATTATAAAAGTAATAAAAAGTCTATCATAGAGACTACTAGTGTAATAATAAAGGCTTTGCTCCTTTGTTTCTACAGGGCCAGATTAAGCACTTGCTGTTTAATGTCTAGGATGATTCTCTGAGGCCCTGACATCATAAAAAATTAAGCTGATAGGGCACAGTAAATCAACTCCAAGGCTATGCTTTCTTAGTGGAAGAACTAAACTTATTGGCTGGGATTAAGTGGGCCAGGGAACCATCCAAAGAGACTAATTTTAGCCAATACTTTAGTCAGCAGGATTTCTTATGAGCTTTTACAAAATCAAAGCTGAGGTCCAACCAGAGAAGAGCATTAAGAACCCAATGGGAAAATGCAGCATGACATGTAAAAATTCAGACTGTGTTGCTTCCAGTACTTTTCTGCCTTTATAAGCAGAAAACTGAGCTCCATAAAGCTCAGCAGTTTAATTTCACTGCAAAATTGTTGCCACTGCAGTTAGCAAATCAAATAACAGCATTAGAAACCCTCTGAGCTTGAGATATGATTTCTTTCCTTTCATTTTTCTAAGTAGAACTATTTTGTTACATTCTTCTAAGTAGCAAATGCCAAGATATTTAAAGTCCTTGACTTGTTCAGTGTGGGTATCATTTATTTTCCAGTAGTGAAGGCAGTTAGCATGCCTCTCGGTGAATAAGATGACTTTTGTTTCAGAATAATTTATATCCAATTTTTCAATGCCACCAAACTCTGCTCGGGCTTGCAGGGTCTCCTGAAGGCTGTCCTGTGTCAAGGATAAAATGACTGCATCACAGCACAGAGAAGAATGAATATGGCTTTATTGGCCAACATTGGAGAAAAAAACCCTCCCTCTCTTGATAACTCTATTATTAACACGAAAATTAAAAACTGAGTTGAAGTAAAAGTTAAAGAGGAAAGGGGCAACTGTGAACCATTGTTTAGCTCCTTCTGAGAATCAAAGCGGATTCAAATGGGAATCAAAGCGGAAATGGCACATCTAAACTCGTGTAGTCATTTCCATGTAGTGTCATTATCAACTACAGTAATAGCTGCCCATTTACTCCATAACCTACCCCTGGATACTGAATCAAAAACAACCTTCAAATCAATCAATGAGAAGAAAAATGCAATGCAGATGGCTACAATCCTTTTCCACCAGGTGACACAGCATAATGAATTGATGGAAGGTTGGACCTGAAGCCAGATTGCTCCTCAGCTAGCACCCAAGCTTGAATTAGCAGATTTGCAAGGTCCCATACAGGAAGCTGGTGAACAAGTAGCTACTGATTTGTAAAGGTTAATGTGCCAAAAATTGGACCAGTCTTACCAGCCTTCTTCTGAATTGGGACAATGACCTATCTATTTATTAAGAAATAAACACATGTTTATTTTACCTATTATTGAACTTCTACTCTGCCTTACAGTTTCTTCATAACCTAAAATAGCTTAAAGTGATAGAAAAAAAAATACAAAACCTAAAACAGTATCAACACAGTTAAAATCAGAATGAAAATGAACAATTGGAATAAATTCATTGTTAAGAGCATGGAGGAAGATTCACCATCTTCTGGAAAACTGGGAATAGAGGGGGACAGGTGCATATCTTTTGAGAGAGCATTCTTTAGCTTGGAAGCTAGGCAGAAGGCCCTTTTCTAGGTACCAGATTGATGAATTTTTGGAAGTAGGGCTACTCTAAGGAGAGAGGTGGCTTGATAGCCAGAAAAGCAGTTCTGCTGCTAGTCATTTTCCAAGATCCACCATGCTAACTCCACTCTCCAAGGCCTTCCATACTGATGTAGCCATGTAAATATATCTTTAATACTCAGTCCTTAAAACAAACAAAAGTCTCCAAAGTGGCATACAGTCTTTGCCTCCATCCAAAAGTTCTTCCACTGGTTGGGATGAGGTTCTGTCTCAGTGTCCTTGCTTCATTGCTGCCAAACTCGGCCCATGCTCCAAGCTCTGCTTCTAAGCAGTGTTGCTTCTGAGCACTTTATCTAAGCCAAGCCACAGGCAAAAATCCCGCCAAGATATGCTATCTCTTTATGACCTGCCCCAAAACTGTTTCTCAAATCAAGGCCAAATCCTTTCCACTTTGCCTGCAAAAAACAAACAGACAAAAAAAAAACTATTAATTTTTTCATAGTCAGCCCTGTAAGTTCTGGCTCCACTCCCTCAAGTGTCAGATGATATGGAAAAACATCATTGGCCTGTTCTGTGTAGACACAATAGATGCAGAACAATGGCTCTGTGTGCTTCGTATACTGCCATTGAGTAGGTTTAAAATAATCCTGCATGGTTGAATCCATCATGAATGTGCCTTCGTTTACACTAAGCCCGCTAGTTATCTCCTTCATTGTTTCAGCAATCAGATGAACTGAAGTGCTGAATGAGGACTTTATTAGATGGACCACTTTGGATCACTTTGGATCAATAATGTGAAATGTTCAGACCATGTCCATATACCACAGATCAGACAGAACCTCAACAATCTTGCTTATAGACAGAGTGGGAAATTGTCCAAGATGATTCAGAAGTCCATCCAGATCCCTCAGGCACCCAGGGGATGTTGATTTTATTTTAATTGCAGAGGTTTACAGCAGTTATTCAAAAAGTCACAAATAACCTTCACAATAGAGGAGATCAGACAGACAGACAGACAGACAGACAGACAGACAGACAGACAGACAGACAGACAGACAGACAGACAGATAGATAGATAGATGATGGATAAATATAGAACATATATATGTGTGTATGCATGTACAGTATATATATGTACCTATATGCATATAGGTATACCTAGATGTTTGTTCTCTTTCCTCTCTCTTTGAAACCTGTTGTCTTTTATTTCACTTCTAATATGGGTTTACCAATGTTCTTTTTAAATTCTTCATTCCCAATTTGGAACTAACTCTACAGTATGATTCGATAGATAGATAGATAGATAGATAGATAGATAGATAGATAGATAATGGATAAATATAGAACATATATATGTGTGTATGCATGTACAGTATATATATGTACCTATATGCATATAGGTATACCTAGATGTTTGTTCTCTTTCCTCTCTCTTTGAAACCTGTTGTCTTTTATTTCACTTCTAATATGGGTTTACCAATGTTCTTTTTAAATTCTTCACTCCCAATTTGGAACTAACTCTACATTTGTTCCCTCTGTGTATGATTCGATCACCATACTTTCTACTGTTTCAAGCCCACCCTTTAATTTTATTCCATTCTGCTAGTATATTTTGTTTTTGTTTTCTCTTTATGCCCTGCTCAGTTGCCTGTATTCTGATTCCAGCAGAGTGCAAATAATTTATCTTCCTTTTCAGGTCAGCCGAACTATTTGAGAGTAAGACAGAGCTTGTAAAATGTGAAATGGCAAAGAAATGTATTATTCATTAGCAATGAACTTGGATGGAAAAAAGTGTTGTGTGTAGAACGATTAATGACAAATGTTCATGGTAGTATGAATAATGAGAGATACAGAAGAGAAGGTAATTCACAAATGGAAAATGGTGGGAATTTGTAAAGCTCTTAAAAAAGACAGCAAACATTTCATTTTAAGTTCCTTTAATTTATTGTTTTTATCCTTACCAGCTTGAATGCAAGATAAAGTAATATAGAAACCAGATTCAAAATGTTAACAATGAGCATGAAAATTAATAACACTGAATTATTTACTACAAAAACAGGAAACATTAAAAGTATTGGAATTGAAATGCCAATGGAAAAGCGAGACCATCCGTTTCAACTGGAAAAAGCATAAAAAGATCTTCAAATTTTCCTGATCTGCAAATTCCAGAAACTAACTACTCAGGCCCCTTGCATTAATATCTTTTCAAACAAAATAGATTTCTCTATGAGTATTCTTCTTCTGAGTTCAACAATTCCTAAACTCCCAAGCCACAAGTTATAATTATCCAGAAGTCTTAATTTCATAAAAAAAAATAATCATTGAGTATTAGCTATTCCTTAATCAGCTCATCAATCAATCGGTATTTGCGTGTATGTATGTGTGTGTATAAAGCAAGATGCTCAAAACTTTTTATCTCTCTATAAGCATTTATTGATTCGTAAATTAACTAATCAAACCTGTGTAACAAGATACAGAGGTAAACTCAGAATAATATTGCATTTGATTTTCCAAAACTCAAAATAAGCTTTCTTGGTAAACTTCAACTATAATCCCAACTAAGCCTGAAAAAGAAGTATCAGTGGCCTGATTCAATATAAATATATGTTTTTCCCCTTCAAATGAGCAACATTATGCAGAGTGCAGGAAAGGTGTAAGAAATATTAAGCCAAAGAGATTAAGAAATGTTTTTTTAAAAAAGAAAATACAACAAATTCTAGTTTATACTAGCATCTCAGTATACCTCTCTATATACCTCCCTTGCAAATTATCCTTACAAACACCCCGTTCATACATTACTTTGTATACTGCCTTTTGTTCATTAAATTCATTTTTCTCTCCTCTCTCTCTCTCTCTCTCTCTCTCCTTTCTTCTCTCTCTCTCTCTCATCAACTTCATCCAACCATAACTGTCTCAGTTTTCCCCTTCCTCTCAATTCATTTACTCTTTGTTCATATATTTGTTTTATTTATTTATCCAATTTATATGACTGCCCTTCTCACACAATTTCATTGTGGGTGGCATACAATAACACAGCTAAAACTTATTATAAAACACTTAAATATTTAAACATAAATAAAAACAATTTTATTTAATTGTTTTGCTTTTTAATGCTCACTCATCTTGTCTGATTGCCAAAAATCAATGTACTTCTTTTCTATTGGTCACTCATTTTTGTATTCAACCCATATTCTTCTTGATCCTAACTCTTCTTATTTTACAACACATACTTAATTATCTTATTCTCATTCCATGCACTGTTTTGTCTAATATACTAAGTCTCCCTTCCATGTAATGGCAGAAGAATGCTTTTATACAGACATATTTTCATTTTTTTTTCATCAAACATTTCTTCTGTCCAATAGAGCATACTATCCACTATCTTTTTACCAGTATCTGCATGCCTTAAGATGTCTCCATTCATTTCCCATCTTTTGTAAACCTGCTATCAAGGTTCATAAATTCATTTTTTCACAATTTATATATCCAACTGGCAATCGTTCACTTCCTTTCTCCTGTCAAACACATCAACCTGGATCTTTGATATTTACATTTTCAGATTCACATTTCTTGTTGAATTGTTCAGTCTTTGCAACATTCATTGAAAATCATTCAGATTCACAGTGAACAACATAGCATCATCTTCATCAAAAAGTACATGTGTATTGAAAGTCCAGCCTAATATACCATTAATGACAAGACAAATGTGTTATACATTTATTAATGTGTTTGCAGAGAGGAGCAGCATGGTGGCTTAGAGATGCTTGCCTCCCACTCAAAAGGTTGAGAGTTCAATCTTAGGCAGTGGTAGATGTTTATCAGGGCACAAAGAGAAAATATCTGCTGAGAACTCCACATAGGCATCAGGAAGGGTATCCAGCCAGTAAATGCTCAGCTCCATTCAGTCACCCTGATTCCACCCCGAATAAAGGGATTACAGGGTCATAAAAAGAGAACAATGTAGCTGCAGAGATATATTAGCTACACTCAACTTTCATAAAAAATATATAGTAGTAAGAGAGACTTAAGCACAAATGCAAAGGTTTCTCCTAAGGCAATTTCCTTAAGGCACCAGGCTAGAAAGTGTCCGACTGTGAGTTCAAGTCCAGCCTTAGGCATGAAAACCAGCTGGATGACTTTGGCCAGTCATTCTCTCTCGATCCAATCCACTTCACAGGGTTCCTGTGGGAAAAATAGGAAGAGGAAGATATGTTGGATATGTTGACCCCCTTGAATCATTTGTACAAATGATAAAAGCAGGAAATAAATAGATAAATAAAATAATGACTCAAGCCCTGTAAACAAATATTAGCAGATGATTAAGAAGTCAACTAAATGTCATGGTTCCGACAGATGAAACTCTTCAAAAGAACTTTAAGGCATTGTTTACCTTAAAGAATCTTTTATTCGAGAAACAAAGTATCGGCACTACATAGTTGAAACCAAAAACTAATTTCCCCTCCCCTGGATACAAAGTAACAAAGTACAATTCCCTCCTCCAAAAAACAGTCATAAATCACATTCCCCAATTAGTTTGAAGCGCGGGCTTTCTCCCCAGCTCTCCAGCCCGCCAAAACACTATCAGCTCTGGGCCCAATGTCCTTGGGTTCCCACGGCTCAATTATTATTGTAATGACTAGCTGGACTCTCATTCCTGTTCCCCCTCCCAGCATCAACTAATTCTAAAAGCAATGGAGAAAATGGCTGCATTTCCATCTGTTGTCAAAGCAAGAACATCTGATGTTAGAAACGTTGACATCCGGCCCCCCTCTCTTACAAAAAGGACAAATCCTGTAATGCAAACAAAATCACAGGTTAGGGGTTGCCTCTTGGTTTGTTAGGGTGTTTCTTATAAAACCTATTAATGAGCCTGTCAGCTTTTATATCGCTAGATTTTACCCAGGTGGCTTCAGACAACAGATACCCCTTCCATTGCACTAAGTACTGCAATTTCCCTTAAAAATTCTAGAATCAAGAATACGCTTCACTTCATAGTGAGTCTGTCCTGCTACTAGCTGGACTCTCATCCCTGTTCCCCCTCCCAGCATTAACTAATTCTAAAAGCAATGGAGAAAATGGCTGCATTTCTATCTGTTGTCAAAGCAAGAACATCCGATGTTAGCAGTGTTGACACTAAGCAAATTAAAGTGAAGGAGTTTTTTTAATGTGTACTGTTGCTTGGAAAAGCAACTGGGTTCAAAAACAAAATAATTTTCGTTAGAAGTTGCTAAAAATATTAAATTGATTTAAAATAAAAGTATTTGAATACCAATGCTGTTAATACAAAATTTAATAAATACTTTATAAGCAATTTTCTTTGGTTGGGAGTGGGAATGTACAAATAAGAAGATATTTGTATTTGTGAAAGTATTGTTCATGACAAGATTGACTTTGCTCAGGATATAAGTGAAATAGACTTATTTTTTATTATTTGTAAAGAGTAGTAAATATAATTACTTAGAAGGAAAAAAATATCCAAAAATATTTTATTTTTTTGGTTGACCTGATACCTCTGTATCTTCTTTTCCTATATAGTGAGCTTCCTGAATGAAACTCAGAACAGAATTGATTTCCTGAGAACAATAAAATCGAATTAGATGCCATGATCCTCAATAAATTTGTTGCTTCATCAGGTGCTATTCCATAGTACTTAAGTAGACTCTAACCCTTGGAGAATTCAAAAGAAGATATGAGCTGCACAAAATAGTTTTCTTGCTTTGAGGATTTCCACTTCAATCTAATCAGCAGCATGATCAGGAGCCGTTATTATGATACAGCAATATTGCAAGACAGTTTAACACATTATAGTGCTGGAGATTTTGCTTTGATATTGAACAATTTCTAGGCCCATGGACATTAACTGAATTATTGAAGGCATGTTTAAAATATAGTCCCAGCATACATATTCTGTAAAATCAATATAGACACACTGTATTGACAGCAGGGTTCCCCATCCTTAAAGTCAAAGTATCTTGTTTGAAAATACAGCATTATCTTCCCAGCTTTAAAAAAAAATTCAAAAACAATCTTGAATTATTTACATAACACTTGTGCCTTCCTTTGAGGATGAAAAGCTCAAGTGAGTAAATCTTTCAAACCAAGTATTGACAACTCAGATGAAAAGGCATTCTGAAGTTAGTCATAAAGCCCAGTGTTTGAGCTGAGAACAATCAATATCTCTTTTTTATTCATGGCATTATACTTACTTCTATTAAATTCTTGTATTTATTTTTATGTCCCCAGCATGTTATAAGCCTGCTGATGAGAGCAATGCTTTGCCAAGTCCATGAGTCTTTGGACTTAAGAGAAGCTTTTCAAATGATAAACTGGGTTTGCTGCCTGGAGATAGCAGATATAATTGATCATATTCTGGTAAGAACAGAGCACTGTGAAGATCAATCTATCCCACTCCAAATTTTCTGTTTCTTTATTAATGATAAATGTATCCATACATTCTGGGGCACAAGGACAGTATTTCACTGAAGATAACAGAAGTAGTTTCATTTTGATTTAATGTATGGGTAGTACATCAGTTCCTCATAAAGTGTCCATTGCAGGGGAAGGGGCCAAAGGTAGGTAAATGACAAAAAAAAAATGTATTGCAACATTGTGATTCATATTCTGACTGTTTGGGGCTTACATTATAATGTGACACCCAAGTATGTAAGGATGGAGGTTTATCATTTTCACACAACTCTCAGCTTTCTTCTGAAGCCCCTGGAGTTCTTCACAACTTCCTAATTTAAATTCCAACACCTTTTATTGTTCACTAGATTGGGTAATTTATTCTATAGCCCAACTGAGCCCAATGTACTGTATAGGGGCAGAGTATGGGGAAAGAAACAGAAAATATCAAACAAAAGTAGCTGTATAGAATATAGATTTATCACTTTGGGATCGACAAAAGTTTGTTTTCGCCTACAGGGTTCCCAATGTGTGGATGCTTCTTCCCCTCTCAATAAAATTCAAATATTTGGGTCTCCTAAAATCTTACCAAGCTCTAGACAACTCAGTCCAATTTACTAGGGGATTAAAGTTTCTTCCAGATGGGGTTCCTAACTATAGTCCATATGCTACAAGGGAAGGGATATACATTGATCCTCTGGTAGTTGTTTGTACATTCTAACTGGTGTATCTTGCTTGATAGCCTGTGTTGAGCCTACTAATCTTTAGACTAGTATTGATCACAGTTGTTCTCCTGTGGCTTTTGAATGACCAGTGCTTTGATTTCAAGCAACCTCTTCACTGAAAACATCATTTCAAGTAAAATCCTACAAGCCAGGGAAACCCAACTCAGCTTTGGGGGGAAATGCTGCTGGATTAAGATTAAAAAACAAACAAACCTGGAAATCTTTTATTAGGGCCATGCACAGAAATAAGATATTTTACCTGTGTTGAAATTTATTTTGTGTATTGAGGGAAGATCAGTTCCATATCTTCCTTTTCCCATCTTTCTTCTTATCTGCAACTTAAAATAAAACAATTCAGACAAGAAAACATTAATTTTTTTTCTCCACTGGTAAAGTTCAGAAAGTGCTCCAGATCCATTATCTGGACTGATCAATGCAAAATTAATCCAGGAAGTTGGGGGAATTCCAATTCCAGAATCCAGCTGGTCTCTCTGTTCTGCATAAAAATAGACATCAAAACACTTTGTTAGAGGGGAAAAAAAGAAATCAGCTAAAGAAGATAATGAACATTCCTGTAAGCAGTGTGAGAACCAACATAAATCCATGTTTTCTGTCCAAAGTAATCTATCTGTATTGATCTTCTAAGTTAATTTTCTCTTAGAAATTCTGTTTGGAAATGTTGTAAAGTACAACTTTGTTTCATGTTATTATATCACGTTCAGGATTTTTTGGGTGAAAAGGGATATATTTTTCCCCCATGTATGGGTAAATATAAATGTATATTTAGGGTGACTCGCTGACTTTTGCCAGTCCGTCTGATTTACTGCAGCCAACTTCTAAAGGTGCTTCAAACTCTCAAGATGCTTACTGGAGGAAAACATAGTAGTGGAATAGATATGGAAAATCTTTCAAAACTGGAAGCCTCCCCTTATTTGAATGGTTGAAAACAAGCATTGTTTCTTTAACCTAATATATTTCAGTTTGTTTGTTCAGTTCCTAGAATTCTGATAACATTAAAGCAGTCTTCCCCAACTTTGTCTTACAATAACCTGGCCTTCTTGAGTTCCTAGACAACATGGCCAAGTGTTTTACTTTTCTCAAAGCATCTAAAGAGCATTAGTTTGGGAAGGGCTAACCTAGTTGGTTAGCTTTGGCATGACTTGGAATTTAAGTAGGATCAAACCTGGTAACTATTTCGATGAGACACCAGGGAATCCTAGACTAGTTTGGGAAGTTATTGTATTCTCAATGAGAATAAGATATAGTGTAGGAAAGTGGTTATGATGTTGAAACAGGAGTGATTCAAATCAATGTTCAGCCAAAAAACTTTACTGTATGGTACTGCTGTATAGAAGCTGTGTAAAACGCAAATGACTCAGTGAGATCCACCATGACTCAATCAGAAGAAAATACAGATAAACTGCTTGGTGACTGCTATGGGAAGGAAGTACAGGAGGAGGAGGAGGAGGAGGAGGAGGAGGAGGAGGAGGAGGAGGAGGAGTTTATGAAATCTGTAGCTGGCTGGCAAACCGTATTCAAAGAGTAGTCCTCAATGGCACTACATCCACATGGAAAGAAGTAAGCAGTGGGATACCACAAGGTTCCGTCCTAGG
The DNA here is from genome assembly GCA_023970755.1 of Azemiops feae. Taxonomy (NCBI): domain Eukaryota; kingdom Metazoa; phylum Chordata; class Lepidosauria; order Squamata; family Viperidae; genus Azemiops; species Azemiops feae. The sequence continues at coordinate 91,366 of JALGBA010000444.1, forward strand.
CCCAGTACTGTTCAATATCTTCATAAATCACTTAGATGAGAGAATTGAAGAGGAACTCATCAAATTTGCAGATGACACCAAACTGGCAGGAATAGCCAACACCCCAGAAGATAAACTCAGGATCCAAAAAGATGTTGACAGACTTGAACAATGGGCCCTATCCAACAAAATGAATTTCAATGTGGAGAAAAGAAAAGTTTTACATTAGGCAGGAAAAATCAAAGGTACAAGTACAGATTGGGCAAGACTTGGCTTAAAAACAGTAACTGTGAGAGGGACCTTGGAGTCCTAGTGGACGATCACTTAACCATGAGCCAGCAATGTGCAGCCAAAAACCATGCAGCCAGCAATCAGCAGCCAAAAAAGCCAATACAATCCTGGGTTGTATAAACAGAGGCATAGAATAAAGATCACGCAAGGTATTAGTACCACTTTATAAAACCCTAGTAAGACCACACCTGGAATACTGCAGCCAATTCTGGTCACCATATCACAAAAAAGATGTTGAGAGTTAGGAAAAAATTCAGAGAAGAGCAACTAAGATGATCAAAGGCCTGGAGACTAAAACATACAAAGAACGGCTGCAGGACTTGGGTTTGGCTAGTCTAAAGAAAAGAAGAAATAGGGGAGACATGATAGCAGTATTCCAGTATTTGAGGGGCTGCCACAAAGAAGAGGGGGCCATGTTATTCACCAAAGCACCAGAGAGCAGGACAAGAAACAATAGTTGGAAACTGATCAAAGAGAGAAGCAACGTAGAATTAAGGAGAAACTTCCTAACAGGACAATTAACTAGTGGAACAGCTTGCCTCCAGAAATTGTGGGCACTCCATCACTGGAGATTTTTAAGAAGAGGCTAGACAGTCACTTGTCTGAGATGGTATAGGTTCTCCTGCTTGAGCAGGGGGCTGGACTAGAAGACCTCCAAGGTCCCTTCCAGCTCTATTCTATTCTATTCTATTCTATTCTATTCTATTCTATTCTATTCTATTCTATTCCCTAAATTTCTTACATTCAAGATTTGCAGTTTTAATATTGGGGTGGGGTATAGATTTTATCAAGAAAGAATTATAGAATTATAATGATTATATAAAATATAATATAGCTATATAAAAGTCGTAAACATGTGCTCCATTAGATTAGTTGGGATTTTATCTTAGTAACATTTTAAAATCTTAATTATTTTCTTTGGGGAAAAAATGAAGATTTATCATTACTCAACAAATGTATATTTTTACATCATAGTTTTATTTTGGAATTGATTGAGGAAAAGAAAGCATATTGCTGTTAAAAATTTGCTGCAGTCCATGAACCCTTTCCCCGTAAAAGAGTACCATACTTAATAAGTCCAAATATATTTCTGTAATCTTTTTAAGAAATGTTGATGGCTTAGATGTTACCTTCTAACTAATTCTCTTAAATTTAGATTATAAAATTATAAAAACTAGCCAATTTACCGAGTTCAATTTGTAAATAGATACATTTTATGCCTCATTAGCAATTGCAAAACACTCTTCCCTCTCTCTAAGCCATAAATATTTTATAATAGCAAAAAAAGATTTTAAAGTAAACTCAGATGCACCATTCAGTCTCCTTTTTTATGGGGTTTTTAATGGTGCATTTAAGCTAATGCTGAAATACACTGGGATTCCGATAGAAGTATGTATGACATCCATATTAATATCAAATTCATTCATTATGATTAATGTTGCTACTGTGAACAGCAAATGAATTAATTAAATTGGACAATTAAAATAAAGTGCTCTATTTTTATTCAGCTATTTCTCCTATTTTAAGCTTTAATTATTTCTCTTGCAGGATTTAGCTAGTTTTCTATCTCCTTCTTTGTCTGACACAAATTTCAGAGCAGGTTGGCCCATGGGGGACAATGTTTGTATTCTCTTGAAGTGTTGGGGAAGGAAAATAATTGGTAATTTGAGTTGTGCAAAACAAGAATGTTAATCCTGGAGGGAAAACAAAAACAACGAATACACAATGACCATTGAGATAACCGTATCCTCCCAAAAAAGTTTACCCCAGAGCACCTACTGAGCACTAATAACTATCAGTTAAGACAGACATAGAGATGTAAAAGCAGTTGGGTTTTTCATTCCCAGTAGATACTTGGAAGGATGAATGCAAGTATAATGAAGACTGGATAAGTCATGTGGTCCTTCGTACTAGTTTATCAGCTGAGAAGCAGTGTATGTGTAGAGCTTCATAAACAGTAAAACATCTGTGACATGGGAATTGACATCTGGACAAAGAAAATGGATTTTCTATACTTTATTTATAGCCAAAGGATTTATTTTTTAGCATTAGAAAGACAAAATATGGCTCCAACTATTCAGCGGCCTGTAGAATTGATTAATACTGTATAGATTAGCTACAGAAAACTGTAACAAATTATGGCTTTCATTTATTGAAGAGTTTACTATTCAATATTATACATGTACATATATTTGCGAATACATATCTTGTATCTTTTATAATTTGATTTTCTTTCCTTCCTTCCTCCCTCCCTTCCTCCCTCCCTCCCTCTCTCCCTCCCTCCCCCCCCTTTACTGCAACCTGCAAAACGTATTGATGAATTCTGCATGTGCTATTCTTTCCTGAAAGCTTCACTGCTTGGGGAAAATAATTGATGTGATTTTGTAGAAATTTATTTCAAAATCTACATTACAATACTTAACAGTTTGCATGTTTTTATGCAACAATTATGAATAGCATAATGCTAAGAAATCATGGCACAAATGCCCAATCTAAATATGGATTTAAAAATGGCAAATACCAAAAGAAGTGTCATAAACCAAAATAAGTTTTAAAATATGGATGGTAAAAGATGCAACTTAGATATATTTGGGGATATATTTTAAGTTTAGAATATGACACAGTTTCTTCCATAATATTCCATTTCCAACATATAGAAGTTAAAAGCTTTTTTCTAAATAGTGACCAGGCTATAAAGCTCAGAATTTCTAAAAGAAGATCTGTTGTTTAATGAAACATTTTTTAAAGGTTTGAGTCTCTTTCAAAATGGTCATGTTTCCATCATTCCAAGTCCCTTGAATGTTTCCTTTATTTATGTTGGTGCAACTTTTCTGTTGTAAATGAAAAATAAACTGCAGCTTTTGGAACTCCCACACTTTTTCTTAAAATAAAAGTATAATTCAGGAGTTTCAGACACTGCTAATGTGTTAGATTCAAATTGTAAGCGCAAGAGATATTTCACTTGAATGCAGTTTTATAAATAATGTTAGGTAATCCAAATTATTTTTGCAAGCATAAATGTTTTAAAAGGTTGATTGACAATAAGCTGATGAAAAAATGTTACTGCCACTTTTTGCTCAGGAACAGATTATTCCATAGTGCCAGTGTCTTATGAGAATAAGAAATGTATTTAATTTTCCTTCCCAATAACATCCATATGTTGTTCTAAATATTGTAAAGACTAAGAGGTAAAATGGACACCCTTGATGAGTTCCAGTAACATTGTTATGAATGAAGAAATAATTTTATTTATGATAACTCTGACTAACTCATTAGAGCATTACATTTTAATCCAAACAACAAAATTGATAGTAAAACCATATTTAAACAAGATATGTTCCAAACATTTGAACATTTGAACAGTATCCTACTGAAGGTTTTTTTTGCCTCCAGCAAAACAACCACAGTAAGCCTAATTTACCTGATTGTATCAACCATAACCACTAATGTTCTAATACTATCTAAGCTTTTATAAAACCAGATTGTGCAACTATTATAGTTTGAAGTCTCTGAACTAAGACCAGAGTCAAGAATTTAGCATCTACAGTATGTTTAACATAGAAATTGAGCAGTGACTAACATGTTCTGCAGAATAATTTTACCCACCTCAAATATTATAATTACAAACATAATTGTTAAAGGAAAAGAGAAAAGTTTTGTACAAAAAAGCATAACAATAAACCTCCAAGTCAGAAGGTCAATAAATATCTTACACTAATCTATAAGGCAGCCATCTGGATTTGGTACCTTCCTAACTGTATTGATTTAATAATGTCCATTATTTCTAGGAGAGATAATAATGCAGCTAAATAAATTACTTGATCCTGACTAATCTCTATCATATTAAAAAGAAATTTTAAGCTTCTACATCTCAAACATGGAATCAACATTATAAAGTTGAGAATAAGAATTTAAAAATGCTGATTATTCAGATTCAAGTTATTATGGTATATACATTTGGAAATCATAAATTATAGAGAAAATACTACTTTGTTGATATTGTTTCAGTGTAGAAGTAATTAACCAGATTTTTCTCCTCTCTTCCAGTAATTTTGCTTCATACGGTTAAATAGATTTTCATTATCAAGTGCATAAAGATGATTGAACTACATTTTACAGACCTAAAAGCATTATGAGCCGTGGTGGTGCAGTGGTTAGAATGCAGTATTGCAGGCTAATTCTTCTGACTGCCAACTGCAGAGAGTGGTGAGAATGGCCGAAAAGATCATTGGCAGTCCCCTCCCTCCCATCCAGGACATAGCTCAAGCATTGCTTGAGCAGGGTCCGTAAGATTATCTGGGACACTACACATCCCCTTCATGACCTGTTTTCCTTATTACCTTCTGGGAGGAGGCTTCGTAGTATCCGCAGCGGAACATCCAGGTTCAGCCACAGTTTCATTCCACACAGCATTAACCTTGTGAACTCTCAAGCCTCCTCCTCCCATTATATATTCAAGATGGACAGTATTTAATATTTATCTGTTATGTATATGTAGGGGGGGGGTCTATACATATGTTGTATATAGTATGTCTTAGGTGTATGTCATGTATGTGTTTCACTTTGAGAGCGGGCAACTAAATTTCATTTTTGATGTGTGCCGTTGTGCCCACAGTAAAAAATGACAATAAAGGTTATCTTATCTTATCTTATCTTATCTTATCTTATCTTATCTTATCTTATCTTATCTTATCTTATCTTACCTTACCTTACCTTACCTTACCTTACCTTACCTTACCTTACCTTACCTTACCTTACCTTACCTTATCATCGGTCTCACTGGCTATGAAAATATCTTTGGACAGCACTGGCTCAATGATCTTGAAATGGAGATGAGCACCATTCCCTATAGTTGGATATTTTAGATATTTAGTTAAATATTTTAATTGTCATTACATTTGACATTTTAATTATTACTATAGGGACTGCTGTAATTCTGGCTGTTGTTATAAATCAACCACAAATTGGTGGGGTAAAATTAATGTTGTTAAAATGAGTATCACTCTAAGATTAATCTATGTAAAAAGAGCTACTTCAATGTTAATCCCAAATAAATATTTATATGGGATAGGTAAATTGTTGAGGAAAACTATATGGGAAAACAAACCACTTAGGATTACATTAGCTAAATTAAGAATATCTACTGAGGAGGGTAATTTTATTTTACCAAGTTTTCCAAAATACAACAGACCTTATATTTTATCAATCTATGCATATGTGGAATGAACATCTAATATAACATCAACCTTTGTGAACTCTGCTAAAAAGTTTTTATGTACTTCCATTAAGGTCCTGGCAATTACAAGAGGCATTACATAATAGACAATATATTTTATTCTTGGGTTTGGGTCTTGTTGGATCGTAGATTTTGATGCTGAGGCTCATGAATATTTCAGGAAAAACTCTAAAAATTCTAGCAAGGATATCACCCATTTCCAACTATAATGGTCCAGTCAGGTTTACTAATATTAAGTAATCTCTGCTTTTTGTAGAAATGGATTGGTGGGAAGTTCATTTACGTTTACCTCTTAATTTTCATTTCTTCTGCTTGATAAACCTGACAGATGTTCACTTCTTTGCTGGATTCAGACAGCGACCAGGAGCCTTGGCCACAAATGTGTCAAAGTCAAATGGACCATCAATTTGAAAGTGTCAAAAGATTGATTGAAAGTCAATAATATTTTCCCTGCTGAAAATCCTAGTTATGACCAATGCTAATTTCAAGCTTCATGTTTATTAATGTGCATCTAAAATAGCAATATCTCTCACCAAGTGTCCTACACAAATAACTCAGGTGTAAATTAATGTGTGCATGCTTTTTTTGCATCCTATTAGATTTGTCTTTTGATGTACCTTCAGCCTTTAGTACAGGATTAAATTCCACTTTTGCCATAATAGCTTCCCCTCCACTTTGGGTACATGGACTATCATTCCAATTTTATTTTATTTTTTTTAAATTGCATCAAATGGCAAACTGGGAGAAGAAATGTCAATATGTCTAGGTGAACTGGGCATTCAAGCAGTGCCTATCACTCAGCCTAGATTATTAAGGCAGCAGGCAGCTATTGTGAAACTGTCAGCATGAGATTACATAAGCCAAGAACTGGTAAACAACATAGGGAGCAGCCATCAGGCAAGCAACACCTGGCATCCAGCTTGTGAACGGAGCAGCAGGAGAGCAAGCCAGGAGCAGGTGGATCAGCTGCAGGACACCACACCAAACAGACCATAATTGAGTGGGCAACAATTAGGCCATATACTACAATTGGGAAGCATAATTGGAACAGTGGGGACTGTGAAGCCACAGAGAATACTTTTCAGTCCTTGGGGGAAGGGGAGGGTGATTTCCCACCCCAAAGATCAGGAACCTTTGTCCTGCACAATGCAAGGCCTGGTGTCATTTTAACTTTAGGTAGCCAGTGAAGTACTTTTGTTACGCTCAGCATGGATTTTTCTCTAATGAATTTTAAGGAAAATAGAAAACAAAGAAGAGGACCAGAAGCCCCTGAGATATCAGCATCAAGAAAAACCTTCTTCTCCCTTGTGTGTTGCCTCTCTTTACTAAATAAAATCTGATCTTGAAAGGTGATGGATTTGAGAGTCCCCATTTACAGTGGTATTGCATTAACTAAGCTCTGTGGGTGATTACAGAAATCTTTATTTAGATATAAGTCTCTGGAGTACCTAATGCATTTAACCCACAATACATAAGAAGGTAATTGTTGCTCTGAATCACATCTTTAAATCCACAGAAGAGAATTATGGGTGAAACAAATACAAACAACAAAACAGAACACAGGCCTGACTGGAAATGACATGAATCACAGTAACTCATAAAGTGTATGTTTAATTATCTAGATGTAGCAACATCAGATCTGGATCCAAGCTTGCAATGTGTTGTCATTGCATTCTGATGGTACATAGGAATGATGGATCAAAGGCAGAGAAAAACTGAAATCAAATCCTGGATTTTTTTATTTATTAAATTTCTTTGCTGCCCATTTCACTAATACCCCAACTCTGGATTTAACAGATAATATAAAGTAAAGGAAGGCCAAGCTGTTATGGCACGAGAAGAGAAAGCATGGATGTTCTTATTTCCAAGAGTATATTTAAACTGCCAAGAAGAGTTTCATGCTAGGCTATTGAGCTGAAGAGTCAGGTTTTGTTAGTAGAAGCTATAGATGAGATATAGAACTCAGGTGAGTGTGGCAATCAAAAGCAAGTTCTTGCAGGAGGAGCCTGATTGCTTAAACTGTTCCAGAATAATGCTAGTATAGAAGATAAGGCATTAAAGGGTAGCTGTTAAAAAGTCTAAGTATCTGAAAGTACAGAACTTCTTTCTAAAACCCTATTCAGTGGAATGCTGGTAGAAGAAAAATATGATAATATGGAAATTTTGGCATGTAGATTTTTAAAAGGACTAAAACTAAACAATCACGTATAACAGCAGCAAACCATTATACTGTTGTTGGAAAGTCTATAAAATATAGTCCAAATGCAGAGGGAGGGAGTTCCCAAGCCAGAAGGTTGCTTCAGAAACCTGAAATATGATCTCTGAAGATATGGCACAGAGTAGATCCTTCATTGATACGTAACAGCGAATAGAATCATGTAGTAGGAGGCAATCTTTCCAATATCTCATTCAAAAATAATAAAAGCTTCACGGTAATGATTTAAATAGCATTTGGGGAGAGCTGTTGTCCAAGCCACAATACTCTCTGAAGGTTTTTGGAGAAGGATGGAGGCTATATTGGAAAGAAGGATGGGAAATCTTCACTGTAAAAGTAGACTTTCAGCCTCTGTTTTTATTTCTATAATGAATGCTTTTCGTGAACCTATGAGTTTTCAAGGATATGGAAGATGAATTTCAGACATTCAATTCATTCGGAAGTGGCATAGGTCCAAAATCCATATAATTACTGTAGATATGTTCTTTGAAAGCTATTTTTAAAGCTAAGCACTCAAATGGAATCTACACCACAGCTAATGAGGAGCAAAGAGCTGTTGTTTTGATTGCTATTGAATCCTGGTGCATAGGAGATGAAATGAGACATGACAATATACATCTAGTAATTGTTCTTCATTGAAAAATACAGTTTAGTCAGAGTGTTTTTTTCAATGACTGTGAGCTCTGAAGTCAGAATGTTTACTTGAATTTTCCCCTTCCCAGTAGTTTTCCTCTTACTCCACCCTACATCAATGAGTTTTTGAGAGGGAGTGTCCCACTAAAATCATTTATGAGGTGCAGGGAAACCTGGGATGGAAAAAAAAAGTCCACTTAAATAAGGAACCAAAACATTTTGAGACAGATGCAACTACAGTGATCACTGGGCTTACAGATACCAACAGCATGTACCATAAACAGTGACATTATTGTGCCCAAATGTTGGCTTCTTTCACACCAAAGAAAGACAACACTCTAGCTATAACCCTAGTTATAATCTTTAACGAGTATTATATTCAGTAATTTATTTAGCCTTTATTACTCCCTTAGCTATATGCAAGCAGTTCCTATGCTATCAGATAGAAATAAAAAATAAAAAAATATAAGTGTTCTGGCAGTCAGATATGTTTTAGGACAATCACATGGTTCATAATGATGCCAGCTATAGGTTCCTCATTTCTTTGCAAGAACGTTTGGTGGACTTTTCAATTGTTTCAGGTAGTGGGTTGCCTTGGGACACCATACTAGGCATGCACCAGCTGAAACCCTGAGATGTACAGTATGTGGTAGCCCAAATCTTTCAGAGTTCCTATAAAAATTGCCATTACATTTTAAGATTTAATGTGGTAGAAAATAAATATGATTAAATACATTAAGAGTAATGGCATTATTTTTTGCAAATTAATTTAATTTTAATGACATTCAAATTAAATTAAGAGTCATTTTTGATCTAGCCTTCCCTACTTTTCTGAGTATGACTTTCAGCACTCTGTTCAAGTACAACCCCTGCCCATCCTAACTGGGCAATTCCACAAACCTTAAAACTATCTTTTTTATGTGACAAAAAAAATTGTCATTCTTTAAAATCTGATTTGGTGCCAAGCTCTTGGCAGACCCTTCAAAAGGTTCTCAAAGAGCTTTTTTTCTGAGAGGATTCATTGAAAGGTTGTAGAATAGAGTTAAAGAAATCTCAGCAACTGATCTGCTTTCACTTTAGAAGCCAATTTATCTCTCAGTTATTAAGGCAGAGACCTTTTCAATCTTTTAATAATGGCATTTGTGTCTCATCTGAACAGCGAGAAATGACTAGGTAAGGAGGATGTGACTCTTTTTCATATTCTGTACAACAGGAGGGTAATTGTACTATTTGTACTTAATTCTACTAAAAATAAGCATACAGTAAATCAAATGAATTTTTTTTTTTTTTGTCCTGAATTTATCCACCACTTCTGGAGAAGTACTTCCTGGCATGTCACTGTAAAGTCAAATGTGGCTCATAGACAGCCAAAATCTGTGCATGTCCGAGTTAAAAATACACTTTATCAAAATAGATTAAAAATAAATCATATTTTCATCTAAAGTAAAATCAATAAAAGTGTGCCTTTTATTTATTATCATAACATCAAGTAAAGGATTAATTTTCCTTTCCATTTTTTTTTTGTTGTTGTTTAATCAACTCTCTCTTCATTGCTCTTTGTTTAAAATCAGCTGGGTTAAATGCATTCATACATGCGATATATTGTCTGGTTCAGCTTAAAGGAGAGAAGTGCCTTCCCAACCAAAAGTTGCTCATCTTTCCAAAACCATGCAATTATAACCATACTTTATGGGGGGGGGGACAAGCTTATAATTCTTTTCTCCCAGAACAAGAGCTAACTCAGGGAATTGCAAAAGAAAGCAAAGAGCATTACACAATTTTTCTCTTGATCCAAACAGATCAGAACAGTGTGGGTGAGGAACATGTAGGTTTAAATTATTCTTTTCAAATGCTTCGTTCTCAAGAATACATCTTTTGTTGACAGTTTCAAGAAAACTGCATAAAACAGAGTAAGACTGGATGTACTTCCGTGCATATGCAAACACATATAAACACCCTTGAAGAGTGTGAATGCAAATGCTAAATCCTTCTGAGTACTTCACGCTAACACATAAGCCACCCTAACTGTAACAGTCAAGACAAGTAAGATTGTTATTTTTTTCTTCCTGAGAACGAAAGAAAGAACATTTAGAGACGCAAAACATTATCTTGTGGTTTTTCAGGTATCAAAGTGATAGTTTTGCCTATCACTGAATATTCATGATGCATCATAAAACTAATGATAAACATAAAAACTGATGTGAACGTTTGACTAATCTGTTCTTATTTGTTTGGAAGAGCTGGAGTAATTGCCTGGTTTGTAAATTAAACATCTGCTATGGGAATAAACAAAAACATAACTGAGCGTATTCAAATAAATTGAATTCACAGTGGTTTCATAAATTTTATTTTATGGGATCATCAGTTTTATTACACCTGAGCATTGTGTAGCCATGAAAGATAGCTTGTCATTTTTAAGATGTTCTATTTGTAAAAATAAATATTGCTGAGTTCCAATAAAAAAAAAGTTTAACTAAGAACTATTTAAGTGGGTAAGTATAAAAGCAACTCAAGGAGATAAATGTTGTTTAAGTATTTTTTTTAAAAAAAAAGTCATATAAAATTGTAGAAGATTGCCATATTCAAAAAACAGTGTTCTCATGAAAAGAGAGGGGTCAATTTTTAACTTATGTAAGAATTATTATGTTCTTTGAACATTTATAGCTTGAGTTCTTCCAAACGCACAATACCAAACCAAATACACATACAAATCGATACTGATACAAAAACCAAGGAATTCAAACTTTTTAATGTTTGTGAAAGCCTTTTTTTTCCCTTATGGTGCTACTTTTTCTCTGATTTTTATTATATCACAGCAACACCTTGTCCAAACTCTACCTGTCATAGAAGCAAGCCCAAGACTCAGAATAAGCTGACATTTCTGACAAATCTTTACCCTGGGTTTAATTCTCTCATCCACAGGCATGCCCACGAAGAAACATACAAATACGGGCATATGAAAAATCCTAATAAATTAAGTATTAATTATTCAGTTGATTTTTTTTTTCAAAGCCTATCAAAGAATGAGCCCTCCTTTCTGGGCTATATTTAATTTGATGTCATAGATGTTGCAAGAGGGTAGAAGGCACAAGAAGCACAAAATGTGTGATAATGGCATGAACATGGTACGATTTAAGACTTTCACGAAATATCGGCATGCAAGTTCCTAATAGCGGCATTTGGCTGATGACATCACCATTCCTATGTTGTCTTTTTTGGGGACATCATTGCAGCCTGCTGCAGATGCTCTTCACTTTCTACAGCTAGGTTCTTTAGAGACATAGAATGATTTGAAAGTTCATTTGACATGCCTAAAGCAAATCAAAGGGCATCAGTGGTCCCCTTTTCCATGATGATAGGGAAGGTTGGGAAAACATCTGTAATGATCAGAAGCAAGAATAATCTATTTCCAGGTCCCTAATTTTATGAAATTCTACAACCACTCTGTTAATGGAAACTTCATTAGAACCTAAAAAAATGGGCGACAAAACATTTCTCATAGTACAGATATCTGGGAACTTTATCAGAACAAGCAGACCTTTTTAAAGCACTGAAATCAAATGAAAGTTTGAGGGGTTTGTGCTGAGCCTTTCCTGTAAATATGTATTGTTTTTATAGCTAATTAGACCCCACCGGGATCCTTCTATACCCACACTATACCTATTAGAAAATGAAGAGGGAAGCGCTAAACACCAATACAGGATGGCCAGGGAAGCCTACAGAATGGGTTTAGATTGCAGAAATCCAGATGATCATTAGATGTCAGCAAAGACTTGAATGTTTTGCTTCTCTTTGTTTCCATCAAGTTGGAAACCCTCCTTTAGGGCTCTGATGAAGCTTTGAGACCCTGTTTTAGGAATAATAATGAGCAGCTATTGCTACTTTGGCCTGTTTTTGAAGCACTTATAGTGTTTGCAAAAGTGGTGAATATCTGTAGCTCCGGTGGAGGATGAGGCTGGAGGATGAGCACTTATAGTATTCCTTTGAGGAGCAGAAAGTCAGCCCATTTTCCATAACTTTTTTTTTAATGCAAATGTTATTTTAAAATAGGACTTCTCAATTTTTATTTATGGCTGTTCCTGCAAGTTTTCACAGAATTTCTATCAAATGTATTTGTGCATCACATAATATTATAAAATATTGTAGAAATACAGCATGCACACCCCTTTGTGCATGCTATATTTTATTTGTGCATCACATATTATAAAGAAGCTGTGAATGCTCCAACACTGGAAGTTTTTAAGAAGAAACTGGACAGCCATTTGTCCGAAATGGTATAGGGTTTCCTGCCTGAGCAGGGGGTTGGACTAGATGACCTCCAAGGTCCCTTCCAACTTTATTATTATTATTAATTATTAATAATTATTAATAATTATTAATAATTATTGATTATTATTATTGATTATTATTGATTATTATTAATTATTAATAATTATTATTATTAAATATTATACAAATACAGCACACACACACCTCTTCAATTGCCTGAGTCTAATTGTTTATATTACTGATACCTGTACAGCTGGTTTCTGGCTGTAATTATGGAAGAAATCTCTAGCTATTTTTTTTCTTTTTTCTTTTTTTGCTCCCTATTGAAAATTCTACACTGATTCTTTCAACAATTTATACTCAGTGTTATTTGTAATGACCCTATCTTCAAACCTGTTCCCCAAATTTCTTCAAAGAACGCTTGGCTTCAAATCCATTGAATTATTTAGATTCCCTAATTCTAAGGGATATATTTTCTTCTCTTTTTTTCCTTTGCAAAATCTGACAGACAAGAAGCTCATGTTATGCTTATTGCAGACATACAGATCTAAAACAGAATGTTTGCAAGTTTAAGTCTCACAGACTGAAGAAGTCAAATGCAGATATAGTACCTACCTTATCGTAACATTAGTCAGTTGAATGAAAAACCTACAAATGCCAAACGTGCAATTCTTTTTTTTTTCTTTTTCTTGGTAGCATTTAAGTTTGTAAACTATATTGTCAAATAATCGTGTCTTCCAATTCACAGTGTCAGCTGTCTCTACCATCTTCTGGAGTCCATTTAAGCTCACGCCTACTGCTTCAGCGACTCCATCCAGCCACCTCATTCTCTGTCGTCCCCTTCTTCTATTGCCCTCAATCTTTCCCAGCATTAGGCTCTTCTCCAGTGAGTCCTTCCTTCTCATTAGGTGGCCAAAGTACTTGAGTTTCAACTTCAATATCTGGCCTTCTAAGGAGCAGTCAGGGTTGATCTCCTCTAGGACTGACTGGTTTGATCGCCTTGCAGTCCAAGGGACTCGCAGGAGTCTTCTCCAGCACCATAGTTCAAAGGCCTCAATTCTTTTGCATTCAGCCTTTCTTATGGTCCAACTTTCACAGCCATACATTGCAACTGGGAAAACCATGGCCTTGACTATACGTACTTTTGTTGGCAGAGTGATGTCTCTGCTTTTTAGTATGCTGTTTAAATTTGCCATAGCTTTCCTCCCCAGGAGCAAGCGTCTTTTAATTTCTTGGCTGCAGTCCCCATCTGTGGTGATCTTAGAGCCCAGGAAGATAAAATCTGTCACTACCTCCATTTCTTCCCCATCTATTTGCAGGAATTGAGAGGGCCGGATGCCATGATTTTGGTTTTCTTAATGTTGAGTTTCAAGCCAACTTTTGCACTCTCCTTCTTCACCCGCATCAAGAGGCTCTTTAGTTCCTCTTCACTTTCTGCCATTAGAGTGGTATCATCTGCATATCTTAGGTTGTTGATATTTCTCCCCGGCAATCTTAATTCCAACTTTTGATTCATCTAGCCCTGCCTTTCTCATAATGTGCTCTGCATATAAGTTAAATAGGCAGGGCGACAGAATACAGCCTTGCTGGACTCCTTTCCCAATTTTGAACCAATCAGTGGTTCCGTGTCCAGTTCTCACTGTTGCTTCTTGACCTGCATATAGGTTTCTCAAGAGACAAATAAGATGGTCTGGTACTCCCATCTCTTTAAGAATTTGCCACAATTTGTTGTGATCCACACAATCAAAGGCTTTAGCATAGTCAATGAAGCAGAAGTAGATGTTTTTCTGGAACTCCCTAGCTTTCTCCATAATCCAGCGTATGTTGGCAATTTGATCTCTAGTTCCTCTGCCTCTTCGAAATCCTGCCTGTACTTCTGGAAGTTCTCGATCCACATACTGCTGGAGTCTAGCTTGTAGGATTTTAAGCATAACTTTACTTGCATGTGAAATGAGTGCAATGGTGCGATAGTTTGAACATTCTTTGGCATTGCCTTTCTTTGGAATTGGAATGTAAACTGACCTTTTCCAATCCTGTGGCCACTGTTGAATTTTCCAAATTTGCTGGCAGAATTGAGTGTAGCACTTTTACTGCATCGTCTTTTAAGATTTTGAATAGCTCAGCTGGAATACTGTCATCTCCACTAGCTTTGTTGTTGCTCAGATTTCCTAAGGCCCATTTCACTTCACATTCTAGGATGTCTGGCTCGAGGTCAGTGACCACCCCATCGTGGTTATCAGGGATGCAAAGCTCATTCTTGTATAGTTTTCTGTGTAATTTTGCCACCTCTTCTTAATCTCTTCTGCCTCTGTTAGGTCCCTGCCATTTTGGTCCTTTATCATGCCCATCTTTGCATGAAACGTTCCCTTCATATCTCCAATTTTCTTGAAGAGATCTCTGGTTCTCCCTATTCTATTGTTCTCTTCTATTTCTTTGCACTGTTCATTTAAGAAGGCATTCTTATCTCTTCTAGCTATTCTCTGGAATTCTGCATTCAATTGGGTGTATCTTTCTCTTTCTCCCTTGCCTTTCGCTTGCCTTCTTTCCTCAGCTATTTGCAAAGCTTCCTCAGACAGCCATTTTGCTTTCTTGCATTTCTTTTTCTTTGGGATGGTTTTAGTTGCTACCTCTTGTACAATGTTGAGAACCTCCGTCCATAGTTCTTCAGGCACTCTGTCTATCAGATCTAATTCCTTAAATCTATTTGTCACCTCTACTGTATATTCATCAGGGATATGATTTAGTTCATACTTGAGTGGCCTAGTGTTTTTTCCCTACTTTCTTCAATTTAAGCCTAAATTTTGCAACGAGAAGCTCATGATCTGAGCCACAGTCAGCTCCTGGTCTTGTTTTTACTGACTGTATAGAGCTTCTCCATCTTTGGCTGCAGAGCATATAGTCAATCTGATTTCTGTGTTGACCGTCTGGTGATGTCCATGTGTAGAGACGTCTCTTGGGTTGTTGGAAAAGAGTGTTTGCTATGACCATCGTATTCTCTTTGACAAAATTCTATCAGCCTGTGCCCTGCTTCATTTTGTACTCCAAGGCCAAACTTGCCTGTTATTCTGTTTATCTTTTGGCTTCCTACTTTAGCATTCCAATCCCCCATGATGATAAGGACATCATTTTTTGGTGTTGATTCTATAAGGTGCTGTAGGGCTTCATAGAACCGGTCAATTTCATCCTCTTCAGCACCAGTGGTTGGGGCATAGACTTGGATTACTGTGATATTGAATGCTTGCCTTGGATTCGCACTGAGATCATTCTGTCATTTTGGGGATTGTATCCCAGTATTGCTTTTCCTACTCTTTTATTGACTATGAAGGCTACTCCATTTCTTCTGAGGGATTCTTGCCCGCAGTAGTATACCTGATGGTCCTCTGAATTAAATTCACCCATTCCTGTCCATTTTAGTTCGCTGATTCCTAAGATGTCGATGTTCAGTCTTGTCATCTCTTGTTTGACCACGTCCAGTTTGCCTTGATTCATGGATCTTACGTTCCAGGTTCCTATGGAGAAAAAATCTTTACAGCATCGGACTTTCCTTTCACCACCAGATGCATCCACAGCTGAGCGTCCTTTCGGCTTTGGCCCAGTCGCTTCACTCTTTCTGGCACTACTAGTACTAGCCCTCTGTTCTTCCCCAGTAGCATATTGGACACCTTCCGACCTGAGGGGCTCATCTTCCAGCGTCATATCTTTTTGCCTTTTAGTACTGTCCATGGGTTTTCATGGCAAAGATACTGGAGTGGGTTGCCATTTCCTTCTCCAGTGGATCACATTTTGTCAGAACTCTCTGCTATGACCTGTCCATCTTGGGTGGCCCTGCACGGCATAGCTCATAACTTCATAACTTGTATTATTACTGGTTCCTAATTTTGCATCAGTCAATGGAGATTTAAAACTTTTAGTTCAAGTACACATCTTCAACCTGGAGTCAGTGAGGTGTAGAAGTTAAATGTTGGGCTGCTACTGGGAGGATCCAACTTTCAATCTATGGTCAGCCACAGAAGCTCACTGGCCGGAGTCTGGAGTCTTCGTATTAACACATTTTATTAAAATACATTTGTTTTCATGAACTGTAGCACTCTATCCATTTCATGGGCTGGTTAAACTGATGTAGGATTTAAATTGGGAGTGGGGGAAAGGAGGGGCACACAGGGTGGCTATTCAAGTTACATGAGACATAAGTACTCAACAATTATCAATTGTAGTATCATAAAATTCATTGTGTTTGTTAAGACCTTCTCTTACTCAATATTATTGATGCAGTTTCTTTATTACAAAACAGCTACCTTGGAATCTGTAATCAAGTATTTGGGAGGTTAAAACATTGTACTGTTAGTTTGGCTTTGAGTCTGATGTCAAACTTACATTAACTCTTTTGGGCAAAACTTGTCCTACAGAGAATCCAGAGGGGCATAGATGAGGGCATGTATCACATTAAAGAAAGAGCTGCCAAAGTTGTCTCTAATGTTCTGTATGACTTTGGTGGAACATGTGATAGTACTGTTGCTGCAAATGTGGGGACAAAGTAAACATCTACATAGCATTAGAGACACAGTCTTATATGCACTTAGGACATTTTTTTCATCAGATTGCAGAGTTTTTTCTGATAGGTTGCTATGTGACCTGAGGATAAGAATTTGTGGAATGTAGTGTAGGACATTTGCTTTGTGCTTTTTTTTAACATACGTCACCTTATTCATAAGAATAATTGCTTATTCTTTGTCAGCTTGCTTGATTATGATCTTGTTGTTCTTGAGATCTTGGATGGTACAGCTGGTTGATTCTGGAACCCTTCACTAATTCTCAGTGCAAACGATTTCAAATAGTTTTGGTTGTGGGAAAGAATGGAAGAAAGAAGTGCTATGCATATCAGCTTAAGTTCCTGAATTAAAAGCACAATACATATTTAACAAGCAAATAAATGAACAGTACTTAAAAGACAATAAACTGTTTCTTCTATGAACACTTGTTTACCAATACTCAGAGGAGAAGAGATCTTTAAATGTACACCAGCTTATGGGAAAAAGCTGTCTTAAGTCATTGCTAGTATTTTAAGAGCTATACGGGAGAAAGAATTTTTTAGATGAACCATACACATTTGTATTCTCAGTGAATTGAAGCCTTGGGGCAATCAAAAGATATAGCTTTATCACATCTTGACAACACATTATGAAAAAAAATTATTAATTTATGATATCTGTGCTATTTATGACAATTTGTTAAAAAAGGCTCTGAGCAATCATGTAATTATGGAAGCGTTATTCTATCAAATTAGTAAACTATCAGATAATTTGTGCTTTAAATTATATACAGCACATCTTTATTTTATTAATAAATAAGGTATGTGATAGTCATGTTCAATTTGAAGGAGTTTTTACCTTTTTAACTGTTTGGGAAATCAGAGATAATGGCTGATATGGTCAGTTACCTGAGTAAGCCTGTACGAATAAGTTAGATTTTGAAATTCCTTAATCTGCAGTAATGATTCAGTAGAACTTTTATCGTGTGCAGAGATGTTGTGTGTAGACTTTTTAGAATGTCTTGTTTCTAGCTAGAAATCTTGTTTTTGCACAATACAAGAGCAGTGTTTGGGAACACATTATGAAGAATGCAGAGTAAAGAAATTTAGAGAAAAGCAGGAACATTTTGGAGCTTTCAGTCAAAGCTGGCATGTTTGAAAATATGCTAGTGGAATGTTAACTATCCATTTAAAACACACATTTATATTATGGAAATAGGCAAGAGTGAACATACAGGTAGTCCTCAACTTAGGACTGTAATGGAGCCCATTACAGTTGCATGTCATAATGGCCATTAAATGAAGCATCTCACTTAATGATCCCCATCCCTACTCTCCCAAACAAAGCAATTTTTAAATGAATATGTAGGTCAGTAAGTGGAGTTTGGGATGTCTGAGGGATGGGGGAGGCCCTTAAAGGTCTAGCACAGGACCTGACCTGCTTGCCTTCCACTGCCTCCCCCGCCCATGAGACACTCAGTGGTTTCCTCCCTGTCCCTTGGGGTTCTCAGGCCTTAGCCTGCCCACAACCTGGCAGCCTAAAGCCAGGCAGCAAAAGCAACCAGCACCTAGAGAGGCTGAGGATGATATCTCATCCCAAGTGACTTGCAGGATGCGGCCTGTTTCTCAACTACCAGAGGATTGGAAAAGAGCTAATGTGGTTCCCATTTTCAAAAAAAGGGGGAAAAAAATAAGACCGGGGAAACTACAGACCACTCAGTCTAACATCAATACCTGGGAAGATACTGGAAAAGATAATCAAAAAACAGATCTGCGAACATCTAGAAACAAATAAAGTAATAACTAGAAGCCAGCATGGGTTTGTTAAAAACAGATCACGTCAAACCAATCTTATTTCATTCTTTGACCAAGTGACTAAATTAGTAGACCAGGGAAATGCTGTGGACATAGCATACTTAGACTTCAGCAAGGCATTCAACAAGTAGACCACAACCTACTTCTTGGTAAGCTAGAAAAATGTGCGCTAGACAGCATCACCACCAGATGGATTTGGAACTGGCTGACAAATCATATTCAATGAGTAGTCCTTAATGGTACTACATCTACATGGAGGGAAGTAAGCAGTGGGGTACCACAAGGTTCTGTCTTAGGCCCAGAACTCTTCAATATCTTCATAAATGACTTAGATGAGGGAATAGAAGGGGAACTTGTCAAATTTGCAGATGATACTAAGCTGGCAGGAATAGCCAACTAGATGATAGGCCCAAGATCCAGATGGATCTTGACAGACTTGAACACTGAGCCCTATCTAACAAAATGAAATTCAATGTAGAGAAAAGTAATGTCTTACACTTAGGGAAGAAAAACCAAAAGTACACATATAGATTGGGTGAAACCAGGCTCAATAGCAGTAACTGTGAGAAGGATCTTGGAGTCTTAGTGGATAATCAATTAAATATGAGCCAACAGTGTGTGACAGCAGGTAAAAAAGCCAATGCAATCCTAACTTGCATTAACAGAGGGATTCAATCAAGATCACGTGAGGTACTAATACCACTCTATAAAGTCTTAGTAAGACCACACCTAGAATACTGCAACCAGTTTTGGTCTCCACACTATAAAAAAGATGTTGAGACTTTAGAAAAAGTGCAGAGAAGAGCTACAAAGATGATTAGGGGCCGTGATGGGATTCAAATATGTGAACAACCAGTTCTCTGTGTGGATGCCACTTCTGGAAGTCCATTCTGGGGCTGGGCAACAAAAAATTAGCTACCGGTTATGCCAAAGTGGTGCGAACTGGCTGAATCCCACCATTGATTAGGGGACTGGAGGCTAAAACATATGAAGAATGGTTACAGGAACTGGGCATGGCTAGTCTAGTAAAGGACCAGGGGAGACATGATAACAGTGTTCCAATATTTGACAGGCTGTCATAGAGAGGAGGGGCTCAACCTATTTTCCAAAGCACCTGAAGGCCAGACAAGGAATAGCAGATGGAAACTGATCAAGGAGAGATTCAATCTAGAAATAAGGAGAAATTTTCTGACAGTGAGAACAATCAACCAATGGAACAGTTTGCCTTCAGATGTTGTGGGAGCTTCATCATTGTAAACTTTCAAGAAGAGACTGGACTGCCATCTGTCAGAAATAGTGTAGGATTGGACTAGATGACCTACAAGGTCCCTTCCAATTCTGTTATTCTAAAATATTCAACCAATTCCAGGACCCAGCAGGACCCAACTTACCTTTTTGTTTTTTACAGAGGAGTCTGGACGATGCAATGCAATGCAAGGCCAGGATTGGTAAGGGAGATAGGTGTGGGGGGGGGTGGCACTACAGCATCCCTGTGATCAGTCATAAGGGTGAACAATGGTGCGGGCACTGTGGCAGCCATTACTTTAAAACTGGGTCATGTTGGCCAAATGTGGAAAGTATCTTGCTGGACCCAATTATACTACTGAGACAAGGAAGATCATTTAATTTATGATTTATTTGAAACATCTCAAATAAAAGAACTTTCTTTTTAATATTACAAGAGAGAGAGAACCTGGAAAAATGCTTTACATTTACTTTTATAATTTGCACAACAAAGAAACTTCAAAGTAAAAGTTGATTGGTTTAGGAAAAGTCATCTGTCCAGTTACATCATAAAGCATCCAATAATAATTAAGCATAATCATGGAAAAGATTATTATTATTCTGAATAAATATAAAAGATACATTCGCAGTGCTTCCCAACACCGGCTCTGAATACTTGCTTTGTTCATGGAGGCTTGAGAACAGCTGAAAACTAAAAAGTTATAGCTACAATGTATTGAGTACTTTGGCTAGTCCTAGTTTCTAAAATGGAGACTTTTTTACTTTGTCCTTGAATGTTCTTCTTGAAGGTTAAGTCTTACAGCAAATTATTAGTTATACATTTCAACAGAGCAAATTAAAATACTTGAAGACCCAGTGCAACAGTACTACCAAACCCAAGGATTATAAAGTCCATACTATGTGGCCCTCAGTCATAAGAACCTTTGGAGGGATTTATTGTACCTTCAAACAGTAGCTAAGCAACCAATCGTAAATCAAGAACTACCTGTATTTGGTTTTAATAAGCCAAACATTTATTGTTGTTATTGAGAAAACTGGCATCATGGGATAAAAATAATCACTTGGGTCATTAAACTTTTCAGTAGCTGGAAAAACCTATACTCTGGGTTTGTCAACAAGTTGATTGCATTCCTAAACTATAGAGTTTCATAAAACAGCCATATTAAATGGATCTTCTTTCAGTCACATAATTTCAACATACTTCACAGCCTGCCTGAAAGTGAACATTTTTTGTTGCTTGTAGGATAACTGAGCAATTTGCAAACATACATCTCTCATGAAATGCTTGCTCAAATCAACATTTTAAGGATATCACGGAATTAACTGCAGTTTAATAATCTTGCTGGACCGAGACAAATGTGGTTAGTGTCATGTATGGCTTCTGGAAATCATTGAAACTATAGTATAGGAAACTGTCCTATAATGTGCAGTTAACATTAATTACCATGTAAGACTATCGGGCTATTTATTTACTATATAGATATATTGCGATAATAAAAACTGACTCCAGATGATGCTAAGCTGCAGTTAATTGAAAATAGAAGTAAATGCTTCAAATTTCCTCTTCCTAACAACACTTCAAATAAAGAGTGGAAAATAACAAAACGAACTGAAGATGCATTCCCATTTCTATAAACCAGCTTAGTATTTTATTCAAATGAGTTCATAGTTATTGACCTACATCAATACTGTAAATGTGATCAACAGAGCTATGTGATGACAGATAATACAGCTGTCACTTGTATCCATACATATATAAGAAACACACAGGAACAATAACTGATACTAATGATAGCATATATCCTGAATGTTGCTGTAATAGCTTTTGAAAACTTAGGACCAGATTTAGGAAGGTACGGGTAAAATATAACACTAGATATATAATTTTTTCCACCACTTAAGTCATGAAGAAAATTATTTTAGTAATGTGTCTGGAAATGTGCCAAATCTGTGAAGTCACATTTCCTACTAATTATAATCTGTGAATCTCATTTGCAAAATGTTCATCTGACAGTACTTGTTATGTACAGTTTCTAAATGGCTTTGTACATTGATTGTGATAAATTGGTTGTTTCAAATAAAGCACAATTTTTCAGTTCACACAGTGGACATAACAGTTTGGATATGATCAAACTACATGGGGTAAGTAACCTGAATTTTGTAAAGTCTGAGGACAGTGATCCAATTCAGTTTAATTAATTAACCTCTCAAAAATTGCAGCACTGATCAGCGGATTGAGAGGGAGAACAACTAATGTCTGCTACAAATAATGTCAACATTCTGTTATGTTTTATTCATACACAACTTCACATAACGTAATTAGAGATTAAAAGCTTCTAATTCTCCCATTATTTATACCCTTCATGTTATACGTTTGCCTGATTAATGTAACAAAAGAAGCTACTATTCCACTTTCTCATTTAAATTACCTAAAGACACAATTCTCCTACCAACAAATGGTATGTTTGTGAAGAACATTGCTTCATGTCTCTGAAGTACAGGCAGTGGTGGGATTCAAATATGTGAACAACTGGTTCTCTGTGTGGATGCCGCTTCCGGAAGTCCATTCTGGGCCTTGGCAACAAAAAAAATAGGTACCGGTTCTGCTGAACTGGTGTGAACCAGCTGAATCCCATCACTGAGTACAGGATGGTATGGTGAAAGAAATTCAGGCAAAGCACAAGAAAAGGTTAAATGGTCCCCAGAAGCAGTGATTAGTGGAAAGGAAAAAAATAGAGTGAATGCTCATAATTGCTTCCGCATTAGAATTGTGAATTGAAACTTTATGTGGAAAATATTCTGTATTCATTCTATATAACTTATAACGACAGTTCTGCTGAAAGCTTCATTAACAGAAATAAATGAATAATTTCTAAAGCAATAGGCCATTCCCGAAGTAGGCATAGACCAGAAACTGTGAACTGTGTCATGGTTGAAAACAAAAGGACGGAGGTAAGTGGTGGAAGCCATATGAGTCAAGAACCACAGGAATCAGAGACAGAAGAACTTCTGGTGAAATAATTGCGAGAAGGACTAACCATCCCTACATACCATTGTTGCTCCTATGAAGAAGCAGAGTGGTCTTACCAATGACTTTTATTCATTCTAACTTTCCGTAGTCAGTTAGGGGAGAAGAAGAAATAAAAACAAAACAATTTAGCTTTGGATCATCTATTTAGTACAGAAGACAAGGGAAAGCAATTCTGCTTGTTATTTAAGGTGACATAATTCCAAAGAGACTCTTTTTTTTTTCAATCCCACAAATGATGGGTTTAAAAAAATAAATAAATACATGAAGTACTATTAAATTCAAAAAGTAAATGTTTCCCCTGCCCAGTCATATCTGACTCTAGGAAGAAGTGCTGATCTCCGTTTCCTAGCTGAGGGAGCCAGCGTTGTCCGAAGATGCTTCTGTCATGTGGCTGACATGACTATATGCCGAGGCATGCGGAACACTGTTACTTGCCCACTGAAATGGTATGTATTTCTCTACTTGTATTTGAATGCTTTTGAACTGCTAGGTTGGCAGGATCTCAGGCTTGAATGGAGCTCACCGCATCATGCCATGCTTGGGTCTTGAACAGCCTACCTTCCAGTTGATGAGTCCACCGTCTTAACCATCTACCCAAACAATTAAATTAGCATTCCCTTATTCACCTGATTATGGCTTTTTCATCGTCTCATGTTTTTGAAAGTATCCTCACCCAGATTCCAGAGGTCTCAAACCACCGAAAATCACTATTTTACAACCTCGTTGTGGGCAGACTCTATATGGGGTAAACGTGTGGGCGATCCTAGTCCTCCCCATGATCCGTAAAGGAGTTCTGGGAAGCCAATCTGTTCACAGGATCCTTCTATTGCTGTAGTTGTCAGCTGCATTCTCAAGGAACAGTCTTCATTTTACCATTGCTTCCCTTTTATATGACAGGAAAGATGGTATTAGATTCTCTGGAAGCTGAATTTTACCAGAGATATTAACTTTTTGTCTCTTCCATGTTCCTTTGCTGAACACAAATCTTTCCTTACTTGGATTCTGCCCAGATTGTGATCTTTCACTTTCTCACTTCTCAACAATGAGCATGCTGGCTGAGGAGTTAAAGGCCAGCCATCTGGAGAATGCCCTAAAATACTCCCTCTTTTCCAATTGTACCAAGGCTGCATTCCTATCATCTCTTACATGAGTACAGAGCATTGAATGGATTTTACTGCTACAAAATAGTATGTGGTATTATGCTGGGAGAGGCAAAAATGGGAACTAGGAAGGTCACTAAGTACTAAACAAAGAAGACTGCATTGACAGGGGGATATACAAATTGTTATAAACTATGCCTAATGACAGTCGTGACAAGAACAGTGGACAGAATACAATATGCTGGTTGGCAAGCAACTAGTTTTGTATCAGTAATAAAAAATTTAAATTGAAAAATCAAAGATTTAATAAATCAATGAGATACAGAACTAAAACAACATTCTAGTGTTTTAAAAAGGCATTTCAATAAATCCCAGCTCTCCTGCATCATTGCCCACATGTTCTGTGCCATTATTTTTCTTAAATGACTAGCAATCTGATTTTTCTTCCTCTGCCTATCGAAATTCAAATTAAATCTCCTCCCTGCCTTCTGTTAAGCTGGGGGTTCTCTTTTCAGTGACTTTCAAACTTACAGGGTGCTGCTGACATCAATATGGCTCCAAGTTGTTTTTTGTTGTTTTTAAAAAGTCAACATTCAGGATGCATTGACTTTCCACTCCATAAATCCCCTGTGCTGCCTCCCAATGGCATCAGCTTTCCTCTCCTTTATTTGTGAAAGCACTCACTGCGCACTATGCAAGATGATGTAGTACAAGACCAACTCTCTGTGGTCCTGTTTTTTACTAGAAACCTAACATAGTTATAAAGAAAGGCTTCAATCTCATGCCATGTCTATGAATGTAAGATTATTCCAAGCTCAGATCCTGACATACTGTATAGTTCAGTGGTGGCGAACCTATGGCACAGGTGCCAGAGGCGGCACTCAGAGCCCTCTCTGTGGGCACACGCGCCGTCCTCCCAGTGCTAGGCCTTCAGCTGGGTTTTATAAAACCTTTTCGCTTTAGGCCTCTGCCGCCGTGTGCAAAAAAAAAAAAAAGGTTCAATCAGTCAATTTCAACTTCTCGCGGGAAAAAAAAAGATCTTGCAAAGTTGGAATTGATTGATTGAACTTTTTTAGTCCCACCCACTCTGCTGTTACCACTGCAGCCATGCCCAGCCAATGGGCCACACCCAGCCAATGGGCCACACCCAGCCAATGGGCCACACCCACCCGGCACTCGACGATGCATAAGTGGGTTTTGGGTTGCAGTTTGGGCACTCAGTCTCTAAAAGGTTCGCCATCACTGGTATAGTTGATCTCAAATAAGGGAACTCAACTAATTCATATAGCTATAATGAAAGGGGGTGATAATTGACTTCTTCACTCCGATTCTCACTAAATCAATAAAAAATAATCTATAAAAGTTGAACTGAATCTCGATGCATAAACATGAATCTACAGCAGGGTCCATGGTATCATACATAGGGAATTAAAAAACACACTATTTTGGGTTTCTAGCACTAGCAATAGTACTTAGACTTATATACCCCTTCATAGTGCTTTACAGCCCCCTCTAAGCAGTTTAAAGAGTTAGCATACTGTCCCCCAAAATCTGTGTCCTCATTTTACTGACCTTGGAAGGATGGAAGTTTGAATCAACCTTGAGCCAGAGAGAATCGAACTGCTAGCAGTCAGCAGAATTAGTCTGCAGTACTGCATTCTAACTACTGTGCCATCATGGCTCATCTTTTCTAGTGCTCTGCTAAAGACAAAAAAAGAAAACAAAAGAAATTTCAGCCTACAGTTTCAATATCAGCAAATCCTTGACCTTAATTCATGACATAATAAATATGCCTGACTACAATATCTGGAACAGCCACAATAATAAAGAGAAAATGTAAGCAATGTGATTTTGTAGAACAATCAATAAGCAGCCACTAAGAGTGGATGGCTCAGAGAATATGCATCTATTTTAAAGAATGCTTTTTCTAAGGAATGTTTATCAGGTCCCAATGTTGTACTCTGGAGGACTAACAGAAAGCATTTCTAAACCTTGGCATCTTTTATCTAATTTCACTTTTTCTTAATAGTAAGAAATTACTAGTAAGAACAGTTATTCCCCCCATTACAAAATTTTATATTTGGTGGTTTTATGTTTATGCTATTTCATTCTGTATGCTCCTTGATCTCCCTTTGTGAAAAAAAAAATGCCCAAGTACATCTTAACCATATTTACTATTTGAAATTCAGTCTGCTTGAAGCAAGGGATAGGAAAGCAAATCTAAGATTCTTGGCTAACCCCAGCTTTCTATATACTAGAATGAATATCTACCAGGCAAATTGGAAAATTGCAGAGAGTGGGGTTCAAACTATAGATATAGAAACTGCAGTAATTTTTATTTAAAAGTAACACTTTTCTTTTTTAGCCTAAGTTTTATTGGTTCAGATCCAACAGTCTATCCCTGCATCACAGTGGCTCTCTCACTTTGTCAAAAAATGTGATAACGTTTAACATGACATTTTCCACACTCAAATATTTTTCTAGAAACCAATGCTGCATTGAAACAATATATAAGTGGTATTTAAAGGAATTAAATAAAAATATTAAAAGTTAAACTACAGTGAATCCAACCAAATATTAATCACATGGACATGGATTGGAGAAAAAAAGCTACAGCCCTAAATAAGTTGCACTGACCCTGGGCATGCTGTAATGGTCATAAGTGTGAAAATGGTCATAAGTCATTTCAGTGCAACTGCAACTTTGAACAGGGGTTTTTTTTTTGGTCATCAAGTTTTTGACACCTTGCTAGGTGGTACTCGAATATTGCCATATCCTAAAAGTGGTACAATCAGTGAAAAGGTTGAAAAGCCCTGCTCTAGGCAACTCAATGCAACTTATTTCTAACTATACTCTCTGGAACAAAGCTGTTGTTGGGTGGAAGCTGTAGCAAGAGATGTGTTCCACTGTGTCAATGCCATAGACCTACTCTATTTACATTAAATAAATTTGTTCTACCACAACCAATTTCAGTGTGATAATGCTCTAGGAAGTCAAATAGGGTTGAAGCCAATCTTCAACCCTATTTGAAGATTCCTCAATGAGACATTCAGTAATCAGCCTTCAACCATCTTAATAAAGGACATTTTAGTATTCAATATCATTTTGCATTGGGCAAATTCATTCCAGTAAACTTTGAGCTCTGTGGCAGGTAGTTTCTTTTTTTTTTTTTTTTTTTAAAAAGGAAGAGGAAGAAATGAAGAAAGAAGACAGGAAGCCTTCTAAACCCCCAAACACACATACACAAGGCACTTTTTTATAAAATATTTGATCTTAAGTTATTTTATGGGTGTGATATAAAGGCCACTTTGTTATTTTATTTCAGTGAACTAAAGATTTGTGTTTTGATTCTGATTATTTCATTTAAATAAAGAAATCCTTTTGGGTGTATAGAAATTGTGATAGTTTTGCCAAATGCTGATTAACAAATATCACAGGTTGATTGATCTTATATGTGAGGGTACATTTCTCAAGATATTGTCCCTGATTTTTTTCTGATAACCTCTTCCTAACATTCACATTACAAACTCATCACATCTTTCCACATTAATTGCGGCAATGACTTTCAAAACTATGGAATATTCTTTAAAAACAAATTCTTTTTTATGCTGAAAGCAATACTCTAGTTCTGAAATCTAATTTAGGGCATCTATGCCATTGTCCCCATAAATCTTCACCCTGGCCTTCAGATGAACCATGCATAGCGCTTCCTAAAGATTGTAACTACTGTATATAAAATACAAGGCAGTATCAAAGTGTTTCTGAAATAATCAGGTTCAAGACAGCTCTTATTTTAAAAAGATCATGGGCTGGGGGCAGGGAGGAATAATAGTATATTATAAAAATCCCAAATTCTGTTAGCATGACTTATACTTTGCAGAGACTCTTTGGAGGCTGACTTCATCATATGTAGACCTAAATTTTGTGTCAGTCTATGTTACCTTCTTGACAGCCTTCAGGGAGAAAATGTAAGGAGACCTCTGAACATTTCAAGGGCTTTAGCTTATTTCTAATCCCATGATTCCTTTCATTTTATTATGACTGTCCATATATGAACATCAGTTCCACATTTGAGCAAGCATTGGAAAAAACAACAACCAGAAAGCTGGATGGTCTGGGGTATGAGCTATATTTCTCCCTTTTTTGTAATTACTTTTCATTATACCGCACACCTGAATATGAAAGGATTTCCTTCAGTCCATAAAGCAAGCTGGCTTTTTAACCCCATTCATTTCAGCAAAGAAAGCCAGGTTTCCTCCCTTGAAGTGGTTTATAACTCCAGGTGCATAAAAAGCATTTATGTATGTGTATTTATTAACACCCGATCTAGGCAAGAACCTGACACATTTTATTCCTCAAAACTTTATTTCACACATATTGTGTTAGCAAACAAAATGCAGAAAGATTGCAGGGAAAGGTGTTGCATGAAAATTGGAAGAAAAAAAAGCCAGGGTAGAGGTTATTGTGGATCAAGAATTGAAGTAATTATTTCATAACCCTCATTCCAAAGGAGTTTTAGGCTATCAGTCACCAGGTGCTTTATTGTTTCTCAATCCAATAAGCCACTGTTGTGAGATAGGCTACCATTACCTTGATTTTATGGGTCTGCAGATTAATGATTCGCTCATGCCCCCTCTAAAAAAATCTGTCTGCATACTCCCCCTTCCAAATGCTCAAGGTAATACCTAGTCCTTTATTTAAAAAAGAAAAAGAAAAAAAGAAAAGTCCTTTTCAGATAAATCAAGGGTCAACTCAGCAGCATGCTCTTTTTAAAGAGAAACCCTCACGTTATTTTCATTTGCAATGAAATTAAGAATGATCCATTGATGTCCTCTATTATATTCTCCTTGTGGCAGAGAAGCCTCATCCTGGTTCATTGAGCAGGAAGGAACATTTCAGCTGTAAGGCAACAGGGCTGTCAGTCTGCTTGCAGATGAAGCAGGCAGTGAAGCAGAAGTTCAAGGCCAAGAGGAGGCTGCTACCTTATGTACAAACTACCATGTATTCTCCTTTCTGTGATTGCCATTTGACTCAGCAGGACATATTCAAATATGATAAGATAAGATAAGATAAGATAAGATAAGATAAGATAAGATAAGATAAGATAAGATAAGATAAGATAAGATAAGATAAGATAAGATAACCTTTATTGTCATTTTTTACTGTGGGCACAATGGCACATATCAAAAATGAAATTTAGTTGCCCGCTCTCAAAGTGAAACACATACATGACACACACTAAAACATACTGTATACAACATATGTATAGACCCACCCCCCTACATATACATAACAAATAAATATTAAATACTGTCCATCTAGAATATATAACGGAAGGAGGAGGCTTGAGAGTTCACAAGGTTAATGCTATATGGAATGAAACTGTGACTGAACCTGGATGTTCTGCTGCGGATACTACGAAGCCTCCTCCCAGAAGGTAACAAGGAAAACAGGTCATGAAGGGGATGTGTAGTGTCCCAGATAATCTTACGGACCCTGCTCAAGCAGCGCTTCTGTTCTATATCCTGGATGGGAGGGAGAGAATTGCCAATGATCTTTTCGGCCATTCTCACCACTCTCTGCACTGCCTTCCTGTCTGAAGCAGTGATGCTTCCAAACCAGACTGTGATGCTATATGACAGGATGCTCTCAATCATCCCCCTGTAGAAAGTGGTCAGGACAGGGGAAGGAAGATGTGCTTTTCTCATGCAACGCAGAAAATGCAGGTGCTGCTGTGCCTGCTTTACCAGTTTCTCACTGTTGAGCGACCAAGCCAGCCTACTTGTTAGCTGCACACCCAGGAATTTGATGCTGGTAACCATCTCCACAGGTGAATCATTGATGCACAGAGATGTGTGGCTGTGCCTGCCTTTTCTGAAATTGACAATGATCTCTTTGGTTTTTCTGGTATTTAAAACACAAAACCAATAGGACTACAGCCTTCACCCTCACATAATCCGTAGAGCAGGGGTGTCAAAATGCCAGCCCGTGGGCTAGTTTCATCATACCGAAGCCGCACCAACCCCATTGCCGGCAATACAAAAAGAGTCACGATACGTCGCAACACGTCACGTGACGTGGCGAGTTTGACACCCGTGCCTTAGAGTGACTTCTACAAAGCAGAAACTCTTTGGTGTTGTTCACTTTAAGGTCATTGTCATTAGGCTTCTCCACAACTAATACTGGGACTGGAAGCCCTTATGAGTTGATGTTGAAAGACACTGTAGTTGATAAGCTAATTGCTATTGCATGCACTACAAAAGCCATTAATGAAGAAATCCAGCAAGTGCTGAATGTAAGATGTATATACAGCATAATCAGAGTTCAGTTCTTACATTTCTTTCCTCTGTAGATTAACAAATTGGAAGTTTCTTACTTTGGGGTAGAAGGAGTAGTTTACGCCTGTACATTGTTATTTCAATGGAGCAGCCTGTCTGATGTTGTTTGCTTTTGATCTCATGAGTCTAGCCTTTACACCAGCTTTGAATGCAGCTCTCCCCAAGTAGCAACCAATGGAAAGTTGTTAAGTAGCAACCAATGGAAAGTTGCTAAAGACCTCTAAATAAAGGCTTCCAACTGGTTCTGAGCAATGATGTTTCAAAATTCAGAGAAAAATAAGACAACTTAGGAAGAGGCAGAGAAAGACACATAGCCCCAAAACATGTATACGATCTTAACTGGGATATGGAAGGAAAGACTGAGCAGAGAACTGAGAATGTTGTGGGCCAAAGAACTGACGGTCATCTCATTAACATTGCTGGCATAGTTGATCTGTGTAGACAGTTATATTAAACAATTTTCTGCACCTTTAAAAAAGAATCTGCCAAGGGAGAAGACCTTCTGGAGAAACGGCATTTTGCCTAGTACTGTGATGATTGCCATTATCTTGGCAGAACTGGTCTGGAATATAACAGTTGCCATATCTGTAATCTTGGGGTGGTGACAGACCTGTTCCTCATTCATGAGATGTTTAGAAGGTGAATCAGAAATATGTTCTACTATTTCTGTAGTATTGCAGACAAATAACCTTGGGGAGAGGGGGATGAAGAACAAAAAAGAAAATGAAGGTTTCCTATATAGATTGAACAGATTCCATGACTGCAGGCATCTAGTAAAATCATGTTGTGAAATGTTGTAAACACAGGAATATTGTTAACAGGAACTTAACAGTCCATGGCTTTCTTTGCTGGCACCTAAAGCTCACATCTTTGGACTCACCAAGCAGCTGTTGAGTTGCCAATTTTGTTGTTCTTTTCCCCAAGTGTTGAAATTAATATCATTGCAAAGCTGAGCAAGAATGCCTGGTGCAACATGATCAAAAACAAGCTTGTATTAAATCATTTCCTAAGGCTATTACTTTTGCTCTTATTTTTGTACTTAATCAATATTGGATTTTTCTGTTCTTATGCCTTATATAACTTTTGTCAATTTTTCATAAATATTGAATGCCAATAGTTTGTGAATCGTTTTAGAGGCAATTTGGCTTTGATTGTATACAACCACATATCCTGGAATTCAGTGGCATTTTCCATGGGACTTGAACATGTGGCAATTCATTAATATTTGGAAAATTAAATTGGCAATACATTTGGATTTGTTCTTTTACCAGAACAAATGGTTTTGTTTGTTTGGTTTTAGTTGCTTTTTCCATTTGAATTTCCATTCTGTATCAGTGCTAAAATATTCTAGCAACATAATAACATCCTGCCAGAAAGCAGAGACCTTGACAAAGGCAAGGGTTATATTTATAATGAGTGTAATGTACCTTCCCATTCATTCAAATGAAGTCTCCCTTTTGCAAATGACATCAATACTAGATTTCCCAGAGAAGAAAAAAAATAAATCATACCAATCTATTGTTATGTAATACTTTACTAGGAAATAAGGAATCTGTGTGCATGTGTTTTTGTCTGTTTTCATTCTATGCTGTCTACCATGAAGTATGGAGAACTTTACTGATAATATCATCTAGCTCTACATTACCCTATCGAGGTCCAATCAGCTTTAGTACATAGGTGGACTCAAGAATTTTCCATTTCTGGAGACTGCCAGCAATTCAGTTTTTCATTACTTTGTTTCAGCAACTTAGTCCAGTTCCCATTCCGCTTACTTTTAAAGGACTCCACAGCAGAGCAAGTAGCTATTTACAGATCCATGAACATTTTGAGGCATAGCACCAGCTATGGAATTTTGCACTGACAGCTTTTGGCCAATAAAGAAATAGGGCTAATTAATGCTTGCTGTGTTAGATATACTTTAATAAAATAAATAAATAAAACTCCAATTTCTAAAAATAAAAAGAGGGGGGGGAGTGTAACGTTGTTTTATGTATGTTGTTATACACACACGCCATCTATTTCTTTCATTGCTTGCCCCAAATGGATAAGTGTGGCACCAAAACAACAACAACCAACCCTTAGAATTCGTGACCTCTGATCTGTATACTTCCTGAAGTTAAATTACACCAAGGCTTACTACATCGTTGAGCAAATTGCTATTTAAATACTTATTTTACTGCATTTGTTTGGCATGACATTGTGGGTATGATGTTCATATTGATTGCATTACCTTAAGAGTTGCTCAGAAGTATAAAAAGTCCTAATAGTGTTGCATGTGACTGGATTTATATACCACCCTATCCTTTTTGTATTCAGTTTTTCTCACTTGATACCTTTCAGATTTATAAGGTACCAAACCCATTTCCCCCAACTGGATGACTAAAACCCAACTCTTTGGGAACAGGTTGTTCTATAGAATGGTCCTTAGCTTCTATCCAACAGTAACTAAAATTTTAGTGCAGTGGGCAATTACAGAAAATTGTGTCTCAGCACTCCAACTTTCAGAAATAGTCCAGGAGCCACATTAATCTAACACATGTTAAGAAACATAATAAGATCCCTTCCTGGCTGTTATTTTTATCGCTTCTAAGTCTCTCTTCCTCTCAAAAGGCCTAAAAAGTCTTTAATATTATTCTTGAGCCTGCATGCTACGCAGTGAACAGATTGGTGTTGTCAGGAAATTACATCCGATCTGTGTTGAACTGTGAAGGGGAATTGTTTATGATTAGGTGATTTACACGTGAAGTAGGCAGAAGATGGCAAGGTCTGTAATTAAGAGGAGGGAAATTTATTTCTCAACAGCATGTTCCCCCTTTTGAGCAGAACCCTGGAGTCAGTCAAGGGCAGATTCAGGCACATTTCTCCTCAAGCTCGCTGAATCTGCACATGGACCCAACTGAGTGCACTGAACAGTTGCCAGCAACAACATTTGGTCCTTGTCCTGCTTCCAAAATCAAAACTCATATGGTTCTTACATCTTCAGTGAGCCCTTCAGTGCTTTACGTAAAGGAGCTTTGCACATACCCATCTGTCTCTTTCTCACCTTGTTGGCCTAAAGTTTCTGAATTGGTTGCACCTGCTTGGAGTTTTAAATTACAAGCCAGAGCTTGTTGTCATTTCAGGGCATGCAAAAGTCACCACTAGCAAAGGGATATGTGCATATGTACATGTGCGAGAGATCTCTTTGCACCTGATTATATTATACGGTTTATAACAAAATCCAGTTATTCTAAAAAGAGGGTGGGGAGGAAAGATGTGGAAGCAACCCATGCACATCTGCAGTGAGGTGCACATCTGAATCTGATTGCAAAAACCCCTTTGAAAGTGATCACCTTGGATCTCTGATAGACTTCATCTTTTCTCTAGAAACCTGTTGTATGGGAAACAAAGCATTTCAGCAAAAAAAAAAAAAAGGAAATAGACTAAAAGAAAGAGGGAGGGGGCAATAAATTACACCACCCACTTTAGGCTTTGGTCCTATCTGCATTTACTTCATTGTTTCCCACAATTAGCATGCAGCCTCCAGTAGATTACTCCTAAGAGAATATGTCCCTTAAAAGAAAATGTTGTCAATCCTCTTCTAAAACAATAGAATCATCTTATGATCATAACGTATGTCTTCTTTTTTCTGATGCAAACATCAACTCTCTTTCTGGCTTACTCATCCACATGAGCATAAAAAAAGAATTATCCTCATCTAAAGTCAAAAGTTTGATTTTAAGATATATATTTTTCTTCCTTGATGATTTTTGAATTGTGCTGCAAAGTTTGCAGCAGTTTTCAGTGGATAAGATCAAGAATCAGTTTCCCAAAGAAGGAAATAATTTTTCTCGTCACAGAAGACTTATGATTTATTAGAGAAATCCAGTTAGGGCAGAACATGGGCTCTGTAGTGAGAGAAGAGATGCTAGGGTAATAGATAAAGGACCAGTTTCCCCTTATTTGTCAAGCAGAAGCATCTTGAACAGAGCTTCATTCTACTAATAATTGGTCTTCAATGGAAGCCAATGAAGTGACTGCAAAGGACTGACTGTGCTGCTATAGCACAAGAAGCCATTACAGCCACTTCACTCAAAGAAAGACTCTGGCAAACACCTATGGGAGCATTGGCTCCATTCTGGGGGACCCCAAGTAAGTCAATAGGGGGAGACAAGAAACTGGGCAAGGCCTAAGACACCATATTTCTAAGTTCAGAGTATGGTATTGGGATAGACACTCTAAGTGTATCAGGGAAATATGTAGAGGGGGGTTAGTCTCAATACACTTTTCTGGCCTTTTTCTTACATGAATGCTTCATCCTGCCCTCAACATTCTCCCAGCATTTCAAAAATATTGCAATTTTGTACTGCAATTTATATTTCCAGAGTCCTTTCTATCCTGTATGTAAGGAAATATTTCCACTTATCATTTCCATTTAAGAGTAGTTCAAACCAGCCAGCACAACTAACTCTCTTGCACAAGGCTGCATGTCAACAGGGTCATTGTCGAGAGGGCTTTTTTTTCCACGCTGGATTTTCATACTGAATTCAATGACATATTGCCAACCTTGTGCTTTGGGATCAGATTCTAAGATGTATTTGGATACATG
Source organism: Azemiops feae (assembly GCA_023970755.1). NCBI lineage: Eukaryota > Metazoa > Chordata > Lepidosauria > Squamata > Viperidae > Azemiops > Azemiops feae. The sequence goes on from JALGBA010000444.1 coordinate 126,634, forward strand.
TCAGCTTGAACAAACAGCAAAACTTTGACTGAAATTAATTGCTACTGCGAGCTGTAAGTCAGGAAGACAAATCTGAGGAAGGAACCCTCCTCAGTATTTATGCATGCATGTATTGGACAGTATAATCTCACAAGTGAATCTCAACAGTATTATGTAAAAGTGTGTCAAAATAAATTAGTGAAAGAGCAGACTTTGTTACATTTGGCCTGATTCGTCTGACTATGCCAACTGGGAAATTATTTTGTACAAAGATCTCATGCAACAGAACTCCATCATTTGAGATTTGGATTAAACCCTGAAAACAACTTTTACATCAGGATACTGGTATTTATACCATGTAAATCGTGGACTTTTCTAAGCCTGAATGAATCAAACTGTTTTCGTTTCTAATTGTTAAAAAAAAACCTTTGACTTTTCCTACCGTTCAGAACAGATGGAATTAAAGCAGCCCCACCAAACTTGTGATTCAGCCATGCTAACACCAGTTACATAATTAAATGGATCAAACAATAGAATATAAATCAAATTTCAATTAATAGTAAATAAAGCTTTTTTAAATATCCGGTGTCTCTTCACTGGATATTTAATGTACCTTTGCATTTTTCTGGTATTATGTTCAAAGCCACCTGTGTTAGGCAGAATGAGGTGCATTTATAATTGTTGTAAAGATTGGAAACTTTCTTTCTTTCTTTCTTTCTTTCTTTCTTTCTTTCTTTCTTTCTTTCTTTCTTTCTTTCTTTCTTTCTTTCTTTCTTTCTTTCTTTCTTTCTTTCTTTCTTTCTTTCTTTCTCTTTCCATATTTTCTTTCTTTTTCTTTCTAGATTCAGCTTACTGTGTCTCTAGGTGGATTATAAGTTTTCTCACAGATAGAAAGCAGCAGGTAATGCTAGGTAAAATCACAGTGAATACCCGTTCAATTAACACAGCTGCCTCCCTCCCCCAGGGCTGTGTCCTCTCTCCATTACTCTTTTCTCTATATACCAATGACTCCATCTCTAAGGATCCCTCTGTTAAAGTACTGAAGTGTGCAGATAATACAACAGTCATTGGTCTCATTTGAGATGGTGATGAGTCTGCATATAGATGGGAGATTGAACAACTGGACCTGTGGTGCAGACGGAACAATCTGGAGCTGAACAAACTTAAAACTGTAGAGATTAGAGTGGATTTTAGGAGAAGTCATCCTATTTTAGGAGAAGTCATACCACCTCTTACTGTATTAGACAAGACAGTATCAACAGTAGATTCCTTCAAGTTTCTGGATTCTATTATTTCCCATGACTTGAAATGGACACCTAACATTAGAACTATCATCAAAAAAGCACAACAAAGAATGCTCTTCCTGCATCAACTCAGAAAGCTCATATTGCCCCAAAAGCTATTGATACAACTCTACAGAAGAATTATTGAGTCTGTCATTTGTACTTCTATAACTATCTGGTTTAGAACAGTAAACAAACAGGACAGGTACAGACTTCAACGGATAGTTAGGACTGCAGAAAAACCTATTGCAACCAGCCTGACTTCTGTTGAGGACCTGCATACTGCACAAGTCAGAAGGAAGGCTGAGAAAATATCTGCAGACCATTCACATCCTGGACATAAATTGTTTTAACTCCTTCCCTCGGGATGCCGCTACAGGACAACAACTAGAAACCCCATCACTCAGCTGAACACCTAATTGCCATAGTATTGTCCTATGTCTAAGGATATTTACCCATGTAGTATAACTGTATTACTATTATCCTTCTCACCTTTTCCACCAGCTTTTCTTATTATAATTATTATATTGTTGTTTTGCATGTACACTGAGAGATTATGAACTGGAGACAAATTCCTTGTGTGTCCAATCACAATTGGCCAATAAAGCTATTCTATTCTATTCTGTTATGTTCTGTTCTGTTCTGTTCTTTCCATTCTATTCTATTATTTCTCTCTTCTCTTTTTGCTTTGTCTATTATTTCTATTTACTTACTTTACTTTTCATTTCCTTTTTGTTTCTTTAAATTTGTACTGTTTTTACTTTTCAAATTTTTTTTTGATAAAAATTAATTTTAAAAAACCCAGTAAAATAGAAAAGAGGCCCTTTTGCAACTAGAGTTTTCCTGGATCATGCATGCTGTTAAGTCTAATTTTAATTGGAACATTCATATTTTCAGTTTTTGTTCCGAAATAATGTGCAAAAATTTCCCCAAATCCTTTCTCAAAAGCACAAAAAGCAGAAAAAAAATCCAAATATGGGAATGTGTAGATTCCAAATTAACGTCATGGAATTTCTATTCCAAGTCAGCCTATCTGATTTTAGAGAAGATGTAAGACTGCTTTTATTTTCTGTCTCTCCTCTGATTAAAAAAGAAAAAAAGCACACAATGTACATAATAGCTTCACATGGTCCAATACCCATAATATTTACAGTAGATTTATGATAATATAAGGTCTGATGGTGCCATTGTTCTGTGGCTGCATCTTTCAGCTCCTTGATTATACTAAAGCAGTCTAGAAATTACTTTCTCACAAGAGTGATCAGTCTCCCAAAGACATGAGGCCTATATAATTAAAAGAAATTAGATTCAACACTACCTAACCAAATTAATATTTGTTACAGAAAAACAGGCTCCATTGTAATGTTCCTTATTGTATCCTAAGTAAAATGCACTCTACTTGTCTTAGTGGAAGTAGACATAGAGAATTTTCAGCCGAGTTTATTCAGAACTTTTAAAAAGATTAAGGGGTTGAAGTAATGTAAAACCAAGCTCCAATCAATGTCCAAGCAGGCATGAATAAGCAATTATGACCTTCTTCTACCATACCGGATCAGAACTGAGGTAATTTTAATGCTAACCATATTTCATATTTGAATAAATATGACAAATGTAATTTTAATTCTTCTCTATATATATGCCAAATAGTATATTGAAATTCTTTCATTTTTACTTATCTAAAAAACCATGGCAACCCAAATGCAAGCACTAAGCCATTAAGAGTAAGTTGATTTAATTCAGCAAAAGACTACATTCAGTTTTACAGATATTTTGTTTTTCAGTTTAGAGTTGTGGAATGACTGGAGAAATAGTAAGTAAGGATGCCATTTATTGTATATATGAGAAATGAAGAATACCTTTCCTACAGTTGTGAAAATCTTCTGTATCTCTACGGCTCTATCAACCTTCCCTTAGTTGGCAATGCAAAAAGTTTCAAGAATAGATTTCCAAGGTTATGAAAGCTCAGGTAAAGTTTATTGCAGAAAAACCATGATGCCTTTACTTCAGAAAGCAATACTAAAATCCTGCAATTGCTATGTATCAAATGCATGCTCTATTTATATTGAAATCAAGGTTCAAAATTCTTCTGCCTGTTCCTCCAGCTCAATGTATTGGATAGACATCTATATTTTGGGCAGAAGGCCCAATTTTCATATGTGTCTTGTTTTGGTAATTGATCTGATACCAGATTGATTATTGCTGGTTGTGTAAAAACTAACTCTCATCCCCCCCCTACCAGTACCTCTCTGAATTTAAAAAGATTTGCTTTGGAATCCAAAAGGAGAACTGAGTTGTTGTCATTTGAAAATTGACTCATATATGAAAATCACATGATATTTATCCAGAATTAGAAACTATATTGCACTTTTGCAGTTCCCATAACTCCCGGATGTATAAAAGATGGTTATTTTGGTTATTCTTTTCTACATATCCTATATATTTCCCTCTACCGCTTATTCTTAAGATTTCATGATTGGAACTGTAAGTGTAAGTGTAAACACCTCAAAGATTTATAATGGCATTCCTATATTTCTAATTTCATTTTTATTTTTTTCCTAAACACTGCTAGCATGGAATTGGCCTTTTGTTCTTGCAATAATTGCCCACTGCATGGATATTTGCAATGACTGTATAACTATACTGTGGCTGAGGTGAAGTACGCAAAAACTAAATACTTTACAGTATCAGTGTGAATGCCTGTTACTGAATTGCCTACGTCATTTGCAAACCCACTAAGTCTGTTTGAAGTGATAGGGAACTTTAGAAAAAGGTTGTATATTTTTCTGCGAAGATTAGGAATTGCATATCTGAGTTTTTCAGACTCTGAGAAAGATATGTCTGGGCCTACAGATTTGTTTATTGTTAATTCATTAGTAGGCCTATAATTTTATCTCTTCATAAGTTCATTAGCCTCAGTTCTTACAACCTCCATCAATTCAGAGATTGGTATCTGCATTATGTCCTCCAAGTGAAGGAATAATTGGGACCCAGCACTTCCCACTGTTGTTGTTATGCAAGGATTGCAGGTTGTTAAGTGAGTCACAGGTGGCTAGTAAGCAGGCCAGCAGACAGGTAATTGACTGCCACTCAGCTTCTGTCTATAGACAAACAACAATAAAGAAACTACTTTGGGTAAATCCTTGTGTTGCTCTTGATTTCTTGTGCCTGACATTAATTTTGCCAAGGATAAAAATCAATCTGCATAACTATTAGCTATACCCCGTAAAAGGATAAGTAGAGCCCACTCTGGCCCAGATTTCAAACTGATTTGCCTCTTAGTTCCTTGGGAAAGATCCCCTCCCTTCTGTGACTCTGCACCACATTCCATCACAGTTAGTTAGCCTGAAGTGGCACAGCAATGATTCAGCAAGGAAGCATAAAACATAAAACTTTATTTTATTGTTAGAACATTTGGAAACGGGCTATAATGTGAGATTTTGCCTTTCCAAACTTGCTTCTTGAAAGAGTGAAATACTATGTATTATATAAGATTAGAGAAAAGATAACAACAATAACAATAACAATAATAAAGTTGGAAGGGACCTTGGAGGTCTTCTAGTCGAACTCTCTGCTCAGGGAGGAAACCCTATACCATTTCAGATAAATGGTTGTCCAGTCTCTTCCTAAAAACTTCCAGTGTTGGAGCATTCACAACTTCTGGAGGCAGGTTGTTCCACTGGTTAATTGTTCTAACTGTCAGGAAATTTCTCCTTAGTTCTAAGTTGCTTCTCACTTTGGTTAGTTTGCATCCGTTGCTTCTTGTCTTGCCTTCAGGTGCTTTGGAGAATAGCTTCACTCCCTCTTCTTTGTGGCAGCCCTCTGAGATATTGGAACACTGCTATCATGTCACCCCTCATCCTTTGTTTCATTACAGTAGACATACCCAATTCCAGCAACCGTTCAAAGTTATTTTCTCTTTTACAAAAGGCGTTATTTGGAAATGCTGTTAAAGTGAAACACATGCAGGTCTGAGACCTAGTTTGGCATATTGGTTAAAGCACCTGATGTCAGTCCTCCCAAATAATCCAGGCAGGAAACAGGACAAGATGAACTAATTCTACTTAATTGTTGCCTTACAATATAATAGAATTTTGTTCTGCCTCCACTTTTACTACTTGATCCATTAGGGCAGGTCCTTCCAAAGTTTCTTTCTCTGACTGTTAAGCAACTGTGGGCCCCTGCTTCTCTTGTCCAAATGTTTCCTAGCCAGCATCTCCTCCTCTCTTTCCCCAAGTTATTCATTAAGTCTATTACATCAGGCTAGAAACTAGGAGACCATGAATTTTAGGACTGACTTAGGCATGAAACCAACTGGGAAACTTTGAACCAATCATTCTCTCTCAGTCCGCAGGAGGCAATGCAGTGGTGGGATTCAGCCGGTTCGCACCAGTTTGGCAGAACCGGTAGCTAATTTTTTGTTACCCAGGCCCAGAATGGACTTCTGGAAGCGGCATCCACACAGAGAACCAGTTGTTCACATATTTGAATCCCACCACTGAGGCAATGGCAAACTACTTCTGAAGATTTGGCCAGGTAAACTGCAAAGACTGATTCATGTAGTTACCAGTAATTAAGACTGGTTCAAAGGCCCAAAAACAAACCAACAATCCCATGCATGATTAGATAACATGCGGAGGTTGTGAAATAGGTACATCAATCCTGCAAGTGGATGAAATCCTTTAAACATAGTGTGTGCTTTATAAACAGCCTCTGAAAATGGCTTATATAGCCTTACTATACTCTTCCAAGTCTGAAAAAAAACAAACGTTCCATTCTGTGTTTGGCTCTATACGGTTTTACCCTTGTCTTAGAAAGACACTTACAAAGACACTGAGTAGATTTATTGAAATATTCTTTTTTTTTCATTGAGAAGTGGAATTCCTCACACGTCTGAAAAAGTAATGACATTGTTGATTAAATCCATTCTTTCTCCACCAAAAAAAAAGAAAGAAAGAAAAAGGAAAAAATTATGAGATGTCAAACATCTTTTAATATATTCAAAACCGTAAGACTAGCATGCAAAAAAAAACAGATATATGTTATTTAGCAGGATTCCATCAATCATAGAATGAGCATCCTGTAGGTCTGGGTCAATACCTTACAGCTCATTAAACAGAAGGAAGGGAAGCACTTTTTATGTTCAATATGACAGACAGAGAGAATGAATAATAATAATAATAATAATAATATATGTTCATAGTTTCAGCTGTCAATATCAGAATGAAAAATTATCAAACGCTAATCCATCAAATAATGTTAACTTTGCCATTCTTGATTATTACTTACTTGCCACCTGAACTAACATGATTACAAAAGTTTTATTTTAAAATATGAAATGGTTTTAATGTTTGATTCTAATAGTTCAGTTTGCAGGACTACCAGCAAAAACCAAATGCTTTATAGCTGCCAGAATAATTGCAAATTAAAAAGAATGATTCAAGGTAACTTAGAAAAAAAAACTTCTGAAGGCAAGCCGTTCCACTGGTTAACTGTATTCACTGTTAGGAAATTTCTCCTTGGTTCCAGGATGGTTTGTAGACTGTTTTGTTATATAATTTCTATGCAATAAAAGCTTGGACCTTTCATTTAGTAAGACATTTTGTAATCCAAAACTTGCAAGTGACCCCGTTTTTTCATCCCACCTCCAAACATCATGAGAATGAGCCATGCCAATTTGAATTTTATTTCAGTAAAATCAGAACAAAATAGATGTACAACCTGCCCCCCCAAAAAGCATAACATAACTGAGGAAAAAGAAAGAACACTTAAAGCTCATACACAGACACTGGAAATCTTGATTCCATTCCTTTGCATTGCATTTTCATTAAATAATATACAATCAAGGTGGTCTTTAGCCATCCTTTTTTTAAAAAAAAAAATGTGGGTCCTGGGGAAATAACACATACTAAAAGGGGGGGGGGAATCTAAGTAACAAGAGCAAAAGAACCAAAACAATGATAGGAATCTGTATAAACATACTGCTATTTCTGTGTAGTAAAACCTAATCCAGACTCATTAATAATAGCAACAAGTGACTCATAGATCAGGGCACTGATTAAGCCCTGAGCTCATTGAATTTCCAGGCTCCCAGCCTGCAGACTGTTGATAACTTTCTCTCCTCCATTTCTGTGTAAGGTAAACTCAAGGCAATTTGACATCATTTTAAATTAAAAATATCCTAAATTACAATATGTTATATTAATGGAGAAAAAACACAGCAGAGAAGACATTTATTTTTTTAAAAAAAATAGATCTGCTCTGGGGAGCTTGATTTACAAAACACAAAATGGCTTCACTAGAACAGCAAGCTGTTCTGTTTAAAGTGCCTGCATTATTAAGCTTTGTCCATCTGTTCTGTTGCTCATAAGTGGCATTTCACCCTGTAAATGCATTTCAGAGGTAAACAATGGAATAAAGTTGTTAAGGACAGTTTATTCTGATATATTTATATGACTTCTTTGCTATTTACGTCTAAACAACGTGTAACTAAATTTAAAATTTGATTGTTCCTGGAGAATTTGAGAAAAAGATGTCAGACACAAGTCTGATATGAATTTAACCATTTTTACATACAATATGCACATGGTATTGTAATAATCGGAATTCATCTTTTATTGTAATGCTAACGGGAAATGGGTTGGGAAACCGAGGTTCAGGATTGCATATGGCCTTTGACCTGTGTTTTGTTTTGCAATTTCCTAGAGTCAGGTATAACCATAGTTATCTAATATTGGTGACATAGGTTTCTGCCACTATGTGGCATGAACCATTTGAGTATAATCCCTAAAACACGTCATCATTAACCATTGTTGGTCACGCAGAATAATAAGTGAAACATAGCAGTGTTCCAATATCTCAGGGGCTGCCACAAAGAAGAGGGAATCAAGCTATTCTCCAAAGCACCTGAAGACAGGACAAGAAGCAATGGATGGAAACTAACCAAAGAGAGAAGCAACCTAGAACTAAGGAGAAACTTCCTGACAGTTAGAACAATTAACCAATGGAACAACCTGCCTCCAGAAGCGGTGAATGCTCCAACACTGGAAGTTTTTAAGAAGAGACTGGACAGCCATTTGTCCAAAATGGTATAGGGTTTCCTGCCTGAGCAGGGGGTTGGACTCGATGATCTCCAAGGTCCCTTCCAACTTTTTTATTATTATTATTATTATTATTATTATTATTATTATTATTATTATTATTATTATTATTATTATTATTATTATTATTATTATTATTATTATTATTATTATTATTATTATTATTATTATATTGTAGACTATTCTAAGTCATTGTAATGCCCGTCTTGGTGTATATGATACTTTTCTATATTTGATAAACTCTTTGCTATAAAATTCCCCTGTGGCTCAACCTGTTCATCTGCCCTGTTATCATTCCAACAAAATTCAACTAAGACTGTGCAAAAAATATTATTTTTTATGCTGTGCTTAGTTGCGAAGTCATTGCTCAAGCATCAAGGCATCTTTATTGGTCAAAGATTTGTCGTGGCCATTCCAAGACCCTTTACTGATCTTCTGAGATTGTGTTGCATGCACCAAAGACATTTCTACCAGGTTGGAATGAAAGCAGAAATGTCTTGGCTGCATGTGTACAGATATTCAGCAAACTATAAAAGGATCTTGAAGTGACTATGCTGAGATTAGGGGACGTGGACATCTTTGCTCAATAGTATGAAGAGGTGCTTTACAGAGTCATAGAATCAATGCTTTGTACAATTTTGTAATCAATATTCCATAAAATCAACATAATTGTATCTGGTGGTTTCTGTATCTATTTATCCCTTTTATGGCAATATGCTGTCCAAATTAGAAGCATATTTGTTGCCACTCTTTAACACTGGGCAGACCAAGTAGTGCCTTTGAAAAGCACTGAAGGTTAAAAACATATTAGAGTAATAGTCATTAGTCTACGAAACACAAATATGTACTTTAAAAACAATCTCTAAAGTACAGCATAATATCTGATTAATCAGTGGAAACAATGCCACCCATTAACTCCTAGAGAACCAATTTCCCATAGAACCATGTCATGTCAGATACCTCCATTACTTTAAATGATGCAACAGCAGTAGAAGCAGGCAATGCAAGAATGCCATGCAGTCATACAGTTTATGTTGTCATTCTACACAATATATTGTGTATATTACTAGAATAAAAAACTGAATGAAATGAAATAATTAGAATTCACTGAGATTGTAACGCATATCATTCAAGGGTATTCATGATCCTGGTTCTGTTATGTGAATTAAAATTCGGTTAAAAATATATCTTCTTTTTTTTTTTACTAGGATTGATTTTTAGAATAGAGTATGAATATAATTGTGAAAGTGGTTCTCCCTCTGATAAGGAAACTGATAACTTCCTTAGTGATGAAACACTAAGTGTACAAGCTGGCCCAAAACTACAGGTGAAATCTCATCACTATTAAAAGCACAGGAAAAAGAAAAGTAGATGTTAACTTCTTTCAATGACATAGAGAGATAAGCTTCACATTTGAAACTGGAAATACTATTTATTTTATTTATTTATACATTAAGGGTATACTATATGGCACTTATCTCATTGTCAAGTGACTCTGGGTGGCTTAAAAACAATGGTACAAACATTAAAACATTAATAAATAGAAAATAAATGAGTTAAAAAGGGGTAGTACTAGTTAGACTTTTTATGCAGTCACTCTAATCTTAATTTTTTTTTTACATAATCTAAATAATAAGAGCTCAGGAAAACTTATTTCCTTTGTTGATTTGTTCCAGTAGATTTGTTATAGACTTCTGATAATGTAATTTAAATGAATATTAATGTAATAAGTCTCAAATTAAAACAACTTCATGAGTTAATAGCATCTGGAGTTAGGTGATATATTATAAGATATTAAAATTTCTGAACCAACTTGATTCTAGTAAAGTATAATAATCTAGGATTTTGTTTTTGAGACCTCATTATCAAAGGTTAAATCTAATAATAGTACTGCTTAATAGAAGTGATTTTATTTAGTTTATTTTGCATATGTTTGGATGATTCCTCTTTTCAATAAGCACTTGCTGATAATATATTTGTTTATCAAATTTAAAAATACATCCAATTATTCTCCCAAAACTTGAAGGAAAAAAACAAAGAAAAGCACATTGTGGCAGGTTGAAGTACCAGGCTGAAGGAAAGCAGCTAGATCTCTGCCAAGGTCATGAAGTTTTTTCAGGAAGACAAATGACTCAGCACTTGACCAAGACCACATAGAGAAGGGAAATGCTAGCAGGTACCTGTATAGTGGCACATATATATCTTGGCTATAGAATAGAAAAAGCGTAAAGGAAGAGGAGAGAGAGAAGGGGTGTATTGAAGCAGGATATGCTGCTGGAGAGGACACGGCCTAATAAATTTGGAGTGGAAGGGAACCTAACAAGTCCAGACAATCTAGCCCTGAGATAGAGAAATACTGGGAGGAAAATCTTGGTGTGGCTTGTGAAAATGTGAGACCAGGATGACAGATTGTGTTGTATCTAAGGAGATTTGGATACTGGAGAGTGGTATCTTTTGAATTAAAGGCTTTGTTTGACAGCAAAACAGCCAGGAAAAAACACAGATATACTCATTATCAGTAATTGAAGCAAAGGGAGAAAAAAAATAAAAGTGAAAGCTGAAAGTGCAAGAAAAAATATAAAGAAAGAAAAAAAAGATACAAAGAAATAGCTTCCAATCTTCTTTATGGCAGTTATAGGTACAATTATAAATTTGCCTTTCACTCTATGCTTACAAAATAACTCTCTTCTTTCTATAATCTATTCTGTCTAATCATCAAAACCATAAATCATATGTTCATTTTTTCTATTTCACACAAAAAGTCTATAAGGGTTTTCCAGTCAGCAATAAACATAGATATTATCTTTTCTCTAATCAAATAAGTCAATTCAGCCATCTCAGCAAGATCCATCATCTTTATCAACCATTCCTATATTGCAGATAGTGTTTAATCTTTCTATGTTTGTGCATAAAAGAATCTGGCTGCAGTTATCATATGTAAAACATATATAAAACATATATGATATTTCCCCAACTGTTTGTCTATCAGTCCCAAAAGAAAATTTTTTTTACACAATCAAAAAACATGATAAAGTGCCCCTTCTTGTTCACATTTTCAACATAAATTTGAAGTGTCTTTATATATTCTAGATAATTTTTTGGCTACATCATTAGATAAAAATTTTATTTAAAATTATAACATCATGTAAATTTTAAACACTTCAGCCACATATTTTACCATTGTTCCATCTGAATATTATAACCAAAATTTATAGCCCATTTTATTATAATTCTTTCATTTCATCTTCTGTTTCAAATATATAAATTCTTTTTTCTGCTTGAAATCTTTCCTTAAATCTATTTTGAATTGTAAATAAGAGAACCACTGACAACTATATCCCTTTCCCGTCAGTTCTTCTCTTGGTTTTATTTTATATTCCCCTTGACAACACTGTACCATCTCACAAAAAGTTAGCCATTAGTGTTTGTCTATTATTTCTCATTTATAAAAATGCTTCTTGGGCTGAGAGCCATAAATGTGTTTTCAGGCACAACCTAGGTTTGTATATGTTCTAGATTCTCAGTATGGCAAGTATAACATAATCATTTTTAAAATCCACATTAGCCTTAACTTTATCAAACCACAGGTATCCATGCCACCCAGCCCTCAGATCATGTCCTTCTAACTTTAAAAACCTTCAGCAACACACTCACTCTCCCATCCAAACCAAACAGGAAGCAACAAAATACAATTCCAGATCAGGTAAACCTAATTCTCCTCTTTCCTTTGCATCCTGTAACACCTAATACTTAACTTCTGTTTTTCCCCTGCCACACAAATTTAGATATATCCTTTTGCCATTGTTTAAATGGTACATCAGTTGTCAAAACAGGTATTGTCTGAAAGAAAACCATCATTATAGGGAAGACATTCATTCTATCACAGAAATTCTCCCAGCAATGACAGTTGTAGTTTAACATTTTAAACTTCATTCCATGTCCACATAATTATTTTGAAATAATACACAATTCATATTTGTCACAGCAACACCCAGATATTTGACTTTACTGGGGCACTGTGGTCAATGACAATATCTGGAGGACAAAATCTAAGGGAAAACAAAACAAAACAAAAACCCTGTTTCTCTGCAATTGATGAAACCCAATCTCCTGTACACTAACACCAACCTTTTCCCCTGGGGAAATTCATGACCCTCACCCCAATTGTACTACCAACAGCTAGCGGCCATTTGCTTACAATGCACCAGTCACTTTTCCAATGTTTTTGCTGACACAGATATGTAAGGCAAAGCTCTTGGAGCCTTCACAATTATTACAGCTTTTGTAGGCACACAAATGCATCAGATCAAGGCAATGAGCAGCAGGTGAATTACACCTCAAGGATATTTGCTAAAATAAGGATTCTTTTTTTATGTTTTCTTTGAAAATAGATAGGTTCAGATACCATTCAACAAATTTTATCAGTTAAAAATAATAAGTAATATAATTTTGCAGGATCCAATCTGGGTTGGTCACGGCGACCAGAGGTTTAGTCTTCTGAACTTTTGGACTCGTGCTAGAGCTCAGCTTCAGCTTTGTCTGACAGCCTGCTAGAGAGAAGTTCCCTGAGGATGGGTTCCAGCACTGAGTCTGAAAGCTCAAAAGACTAAATCTCTGATCCTGGTGACCGACCCAAATTGTAGCCTGCAAAATTATCCTGGGACATGTATATTCGGCTTCATACGTAATATAATGTTGCTAGTTGGATTTGCATTGTGACGTGAAGATATAAGAGAAAACAGAAACTGTTCACAGTGACAATGATGTTATTTAGCTGAGTATCCACTTTGATTGTACATTAATAGCATAAAAGAGGATTCATGAGCTAAACTTTCATGGATGGAATTGCTGTAAGATGTACATTCTATTTTAGACATATAAAACCACAAGCTTCACAAATTAGACTTTCATGGAAATCAGTGAAAATGAGATCATTCCCTTCCTTAAGTCAGGGTTGAACCTAGTGAGACCTTTTGATGAAAGTAGGTTTATAAGGGGGGGGATATCCTTTTGTTTACAGTTTATGAATCACATGCAGGTGTCACAACGTATCTGAGTAAAGGACAAGCTATTTCCCCAGTTGATTTTTTTAAAAAAAATCAATATTAGATTCAGACTCACAGAAAAAAAGGACTCTTTTTTTCAGGGCAGTGGTTACCCTTGGACATGAAAGCCAATAGGTACGCTGCCTCTCCATTCATCCATATAATATAATACTTTTCTATTGCCATTAAAAGGCTTACTCTGTATGATATCATGCATTTCATAATATTTCCATCTAAATGCAGATTTCTGTGTTCCTTGTGTACCATCCAGTCAGGTTTTCCATAAAAATACCAGCAGGAGACAACATTGAAATTCATTTTGCACATTAACAAAATCTCTCTAAGGTTCTTTCTTTTATTTGTTTTATCAACTCAAGCAATAACCAGGAAAATTAGAGTTCTAGCAATGATAGCAAAGCTATTTATGATTTTATCAGGGTTGTCTCCTTTCCCTCCGCCTCTTAGACAATATACAGGCTCTTAAGAGCCAGTAATTTTACAATGCTCCATTAAAAAATGAAATAAGTTCCTCTGTATCACTTAACCCAAGTCCTGCAGTAATAGATGAGGCCCAAAGAAAATGCACTTTGTGCAACATGGAACACGAATGCCTTCCTCTCCAATATTCATGCTATATTTATTATAGGTCTTAGGGGAATTTGTTGCTCTTGAAAGCATTGTTGTAAATGTCATAATATTTTCTATCACCTCTGTTTGCAGCATGCAGGTAAAAATAGATGTAGAAGCAAAAAGGCAACCATTTCACTGAACTGTTTGGAACCCTCAAGCCAATCCAGCCTAGGACTACCTCATTCATGTTTCCTCAGAAGCAAATCCTGTGCTTAGTGCAACCTATTCTCTAATCAGTCTGGAGCTCATCATTTTGTTACAGTGCTAAGAGTACCTGTTATGAGGACATGTCCTCGTAATGGGATCTCCATTTCCATACCAGCCTGTGTCCATAATAGCCTGTCCATCTTGAACGACCTACAGGCCCATGGAAAGATCACCCTCAGGTGATCTATGCCTCCTATGGCCATTTGTGCTTTGACTGATGGAAAACCAGAACCTCTCTGGAAATCAACTATTTTTCCCCCTTATTTCTGTACAACACGAGGGCAATTAACAATGATGACACATAAATCTGTTCCTTGCTCACCCAAGAGAAGAAGCCAGCAGAGAAGTGGAATCCCTGAAGGATCCCTTCTGCTGTCTCTATTAAGCACACGGCTATGAGAGGACTCAGGAAAGGTGTTTCACCAGTTTAATACAAGAGCAATTCGGAAATAAACCTCCATTTGTCATAATGTCTTACAAGGTTTGAAAATCCTTAGTTGTAGTCGCTCGGTGCCAAATTTGGACTATGGAGGGGGGATGATCCAAAACATCCCAACGGAACTGCTTCAAAAGTTCTTGGGTGCATCTAGCAGTGTGCGGGCGAGCATTATTGTGAACCAACACCACACCAGAAGTGGTGCCATAGAAAATCCCACCAAATGTGAAGATGCCAAAGGAGGACATCCGGTCTGATGTCGTGGCATAACAAATGCAGGAAGACGGAGCTCTGTCTTCCGCATTCGATTTTGCCCCGCTAAAAAGGGTCGAAAGTTGCCCCAGAGAGGCAATGAAGAAGGAGGGGACCCTTGTTGACCGTGGAGAGGAGGCAGCCTTCTCGTTTGATCTGAGGAAGCCCTGCAAACTGGCGGGGAAAAGACTGGCTACATTCGTGTAAGCTGCTGACAACCAAAGGAAATAAGCACTAATGAGCAACTTTTAAACAACATGGATGGAACTGGGTGAGATGCTATCCTCTCTTTATAACGTTAAGACTTTTTCCTGGAAAAAACCACCCAAAGCAAAGAATCCTCCCCAATGAGAGAGGGAAAGAGAATTTCTGCCCCATTCCCTCAGGAAAAAAAAAAGCAGTGAACTAACTGCTTGGGGGAAAATGGAGAAAATTATAAGATTAATTTGGAATCAATATAGATATATAGCCTTGAAATTTTGGAACTAAAAGTGCTTCTGAGACTTTTTTAGAAAAGAGACTTGAAAAGCTTGCAATATAAGTTTGAAGCTGGAAGAAGGCGTTAATGACATCTAGTGATGAACAACATACTACAGTTTATTATGCTTAACAGAAATTTGGCTTGAAGCCCAGACTCAGATAAGTCTTTGGATGTCCTTGGAAACTTTCACTTTTGAAGACTGCAGCTGGAGAAGGGGGAAAAAACCCTCTTTGGCTACTTATCTGCATGGCAGAGACGATAAACTATTTTGAAATAGGCCTGCCTGGATTATGAATATAAATACTGACTTTTAGAGCTGTGTCATGGTACTATTCCCCTGTAGAGGAAACAGGCATGACTGATCAAGATGATGGAACATTTTGGATTATAAACTTTTGATTGATGAATAACTTTTAATTGTTTCTTTTCTCACTGGACAGAAAGGATATGTTTTTCATTGGACAGAAAAACCTGGACTTTGCTTATATTTGTTTAGGGGAGGCCTAAGGACAGACTGACAGGCTGGCTGGATAATTTGGAGTTCAAATGAAAATTGACTGAAACTTTTTAAATCTCAAAATAGATTGGACTATAAAGACCACATACAGAAACAAAATGGATATTCCACACTTAGTCTTAAATGGTAAAAAACCATCTCTACATTTGTCTCCAAAACCCCCAGCTTCACATACCAACAAGGAAATATTGATGAATCTCAGAAAGAAATTCTATGTTGAAGTCAATACAAGAGACAATTGTTTTAGCTCATGATGAGACTAAAAATAACGCAAATGAGATAAAAGAACAATTTTCTAATCTAAACTTACAAATTCAGAAAATGACTACAAAGAAGAAACCAGTAACCCAGAAAATAGAAGGAAAATTAGAGGAAGCAGATCCAAAGATGGAGGACCTAAAGGAAGGAATTAACAGGCAGATTCAGACAAACGAACAATTAGAAGATGCAACAATAATACCGGAAATGGAAAGCATATCTTACTTGTCAAGATCTCAGAACAATTTGAGGATAAGGAAGAAGAGCTGATTGAATGGAAGATAAAGCTGTCAGGAGAATTGTGGAAAATTGGAGAAGGAAGGAGGCTGTTTAATGAATATAAATGGGCTGAGTGTTCTTCTAAAAATACTTTAATCAAATTGTGTTTCTTACTTCAAACAATATACACAAAAATAGGGAAAGAACTACTTGAGGACTCAAATACATTGACTTGGAAAGTTAGTTGGCAAAGGAAGAAAGCCAGAGTAAGGCTGAAGAAAATAGAGGTTTTGACCCATTAGATGGGACATTATATTATTAAATAGATGTTTGAACATGGCTAAGAGAATGGATAATTGTTAGAAGTAAAAGTATTACTAAAACTAGAAAGATAGGATCTGCAAATAGAATACTATATTTTGGTATGAGAAGGGAAATATGAAAATGCCAAGAGAGTCTGAATAAGGGAAACTTTTGGTTACCCAAATATAATTTACTATGAGAACACTATAAGCGATAGAGACAGGATATTATACTATTAAACAGATGTTTGAATATGGTTAGGAAAATAGATAACTATTAGAAATAAAAGTATTATTATAACTAGAAGGATAGGATTTCTAACTAGAATATTATTATACATAAAGCAGGAACCTGATGAGGGAGAATGGCTGGGATTGTTCATCTGTTCCAGGAGTGTTGCACTTTTAAATGAGCAAAAGTTTTCAGAGAAGCTAAGACAAATATTTTTTTTCACCCTAAGTTTGCAGAGAAAACATTCAAGAAAAATGATATTTTTGTCTATGTAGCTCAAGTTTTTTTTACAGATGTTAGAACAATGTTTCTCAACCTTAGAAACTTTAAATGTGTGAATTTCAACTCTAGAATTCTCCAACCAGCATGCTGGCTGTGGACTCCTGGGAGATGAAGTCCACACAACTTCAGGTTGCCAAGGTTGAGAAACACTGTGTTAGATCTCAGCAAAGCACCTTTCATTTCCAGAAAGAGCTCCCTCCTTTCCTCCATTCAAAAGTCTCTCTTAAGAGCCATTCTTGCCTTCCTGCCAAAGTAAGTAGCGCTGTGCAAATCTTCTTGCATGCCTGCCAGGAAGAAAGGAACATGTTAATTTATATTAGCCTGATTTTACAGAAAAAAGGGATTTCATTTTTCTATTGTTAGGCACTATTGGTCCCCCCCCCCCAATTTTTTTTTTTTAACTTTGGATGTCTGTTCCAAGCTTGGGGAACCAGCAGATGGAAAATCTTCCCAGTGCCTTGAATGTTTATTAAAATACATTTGCCACGCAACTCCAATGGACTCTGGGTAGCATACAAAAGTAAGGGGGAAAACCCCATAAAAATAGCTACAAACATTAAATCACACGGACATCCCATGTTAAAATATTTCATTTTCATTTTCTTGTCATCCGCTCACTATGAAGCAGGAATGAAGCACAGCTCTAATAGTTGTGCTACTTCAGTATTTGAACCATTGTTATTCCTGGGTTTATAGCACACCCACTAATCATGTCTCCTTACACCACCTCAGTTGCAATGCTTCTGTCCAAGTAACATACACATTTCCCATTATAAAGGTGGAAATAATGGATGCTGCTGGGGATGTGTAGATGAAGATCCTGAATATATTGAATATTCAACATTATTTAGACTATGGAACACATTTGAAAGGGGCACTTTGTAAATTGTGCCACATTCACCCTCCTCAAAGTGTCAAAGCATTCGTATCCTTCACAAAGTTGCAAGGCTGCTTTGAAAACCTGACCTGCAGGTCACTGGGTTATGTGCCTGCATAGGTATCACTGCTGCTGGGAACATCAGCAAAGCAGAGTATCAGGCAGGGAGAGAGTCTTGGAATCTACCAGACCAAGAATCTGAAGGGGTGGCTATTTTAAGACTTTGAAGAAAGATGCTTGCTTGCTTCAGTGTACTTTGCAAAGAGAATCTTTTGAATGCTTTGCACAGGAACAGTTCATTGTTAAAACTCTGTCCCCATACATTGGAGCCTGCCAGATATAAGGCACATATTATATGCAAATTATACATAAACAGCTATGATGCATTTGCATCTAGCATGTCAGGAAAGGAAAGGGTTAGGGTTAGTAATTTCAGAACTACAACTGGAAATACAATAGAATATACAATCAAACCCAGAGAAGCGAAAAGATTTAATTCCATCCTGTAGTTCGTGTTGTAAGGTGTCAGGGAGGTATAACTCTTACATATCTTCATAGTGACCTGGGAAATATTCGCCTCTTCTTCATAATAGCTTTAATTGTTTTCTAGACCTTGAAGCAGCAGAAAATGCTGGAGATGCTACCACGATTGAGCAGAAAAAAAATGTGGATATAGGAAGAACTACCGAACTCTTCCACTGTTCAAAACAGAACGGCCTTGAAAAATGTTAGGGGAAGGGCAGACATATGCCCTAGTAGCCTAAAATGGCCAGTGAGAACTGACTGGGTCCCATCCCATAACCACACCATCAACAGCATCACCACCAAGAGTGTATCCATAGTCAAAAATGCATTGGAAGAAGAGTTGCAGTGCGGTATCATTTTCATTCAGTCATCATCTTTCCTCTCCTTCCTTTTTTAAATGTTTCTATCTCTCTCTTCTCCTCACAGAAGCACCCATAGCTTGGGAAAAAATGTGTTTTTAGCACCAGCACCTTTCCCAGCAAGTTTAATTGTTGCTTAATGAAACAGGATTTAACAACAACAACAACAACAACCCAAAGGCAATGTGGGTTGCTTCGGAAGTCTGTCTATCAATCACAGGTTGTCTAGTCCTGATATGAACAAAACTGGCTTCTGGGCTTTCTCAACACTGAGACAGGTATGGCATGGATAGAAATGGAGATAGAGACATGCAAAATGTATGAGCCATCTGCATTTCTGAAGAAAGCAGTGACTTATCTATAGGTGAAAAAAACTGAGTTTGACTTTTTCACATTCAAAATCCTTTTGCTCTGGAAGTGGGGACAACTTTTTTTAAAAAAAACCCTGAAGACTGAATCATTGTGGATGAATTTAAAATGGCAATAAGGAATATCAGTATAGTGTATCAACTTTTATGCATTTTTAATATTATAGATCCAATATGTTTTGTTGAAAGAAAAATTTTCATCGTGGTCCAGTCCAAGCTGGGAATAAATAAAATGGAGACTGCTTTAGAAAGAAGGTTGGAGTTTATTGAAGAGCAGAACTAGACAGAAGTGTGGTTCTGGAAAAGCTGACCACATGTTGCCGGGAATGGTGGGTTTTTATACCTTCTTGGGCTTTTGAGGTTGTTTCCTGTTCCTGTTTGAGGCTTTGTATGTACTTTGACCTAAGTCTGAGTGTGCCCTTTTGGTATTGGTGGATTAATCCTATTATGTTTCCTGTCCTTAGAGTTTGGGTGGGAGTATGTAGATTTTAGGGGGTTTTGTCTTCCTAATCTCATCAGTTTCTTCTAGCTTCCTGGCTTCAACCTTCCTGTAATAATCCATCTGCATTTCTAAAAACTGCTTTCTGCTGAGTTTCTGCTTGGGGCCATTAAGAAAAACTGGGCTTGCTTTTCTGCCTTTAAGATCCTTTGGGGAAATATATTCTGCCTTTTTAATATTTCCCAAAATATTTCTTTCTCTGGATTCTTCCCACAGTTTCAATAACAAATACAAACAATATACCAATGTTATACAAACAAAAAAGGTAATCAATTTTACTTAAAAATTAATTCATCAGTTTTATGTAGCTTGATTGTTTACTTTTTTGTGAAAATATATGTCAACCAAAATCATCTCTCTTTTTTTATGCAAAGCTTACTACCCACTATAATCTCTATTCTATACAAGATAGAACTGCTGGCTCAGATAGAAAAACATGCTCTGTACAGATTTAAACTGAAGAAAGAGACCAGCACAGATTCTATTATAAAAGAAAAATAGATCTGGTATAGCTTATCTACATTGCATATAATCACAGTCATATACCACATTTCCCACAAACACACTATGCTTAAGCCACTTCACAGAATAGTGCCAGCTTAAATACAATAATAAAATAATACAGAATAAATATTGTGATAGTCTTAACTGACCCTTTAATAATGAGCAATTCTTGCAGCGTATACTGGAAGTTTAAATAAGCATTAAACAAACCAAATGTCCAATATCAATAACATCTGCATGAGCTCTGCATTAAGTAATCAACTCAGCCATTTTTATCAGGGCAGCTGCTTAATAAAAGAACACTTAGCACACATCAAGTTAGTAGTGAAAGAAAATAACAAAATTACCCACAGCAACAACTACTTTCAAAGCTAGACTAAGAAGACAGTAGTCCTTTTTTAAGAATTGCTCCAAGCGTGCAGGTGTTCTCAGGAACAGAAATAAGTCACTTCTCTTTGAATTATTAAAATAGCCACATCTTTTGCAATGTTCAATGATTTTGAAGTTCTTCCTCCATGTGTATTCCTGTTTTTTGAACCCAGGGCTTCAAGAACAATGTAAGGTAATCACAAAACACTTCATAAACAGATGTTTTAGCCAAAGAAAGATACCTTCGTATTAGGCAGTCATATCTGAATTTCTGATCCAAGAAAAGATACCCTTCTGGAAGAACTGGGGCAAAAATGCAATT
Source organism: Azemiops feae (assembly GCA_023970755.1). NCBI lineage: Eukaryota > Metazoa > Chordata > Lepidosauria > Squamata > Viperidae > Azemiops > Azemiops feae. The sequence goes on from JALGBA010000444.1 coordinate 147,677, forward strand.
TATTCTTATTAATGGGGGGAAAAACCCTAGTTACTGTATGTAACAAATATCAAGCAAGCATCTCCAGGCAGCATGCAAACTTAAAAATATATCAGATGAAACATGAAAAAATAATAACATCTAAGCAATAAAATAATATAACAATGACTGTGATTACATAATTTATTTCTGCAGAAGACTATATTCCAAAGGGTTGGCACCATCTTCATATATTAGTGTGAGTATACCTGAACACCAAATCAATTTTTTTTAAAAATTCTCTATATTTTGCAAGACAGTTCTCTAATCTAAAAATTAAAACTCAAATATATATGAAAGTCATTTTCATGTAAAAATTACCTGGTTTTGGAAATGATCTATAAAAATGCATGTTAGAGGAAATTAGAAAAATATGGTAACTGACTACATAAGGAAAGTTTTTCATATGTTGACTCTTGATTTGTCGTTTAAATTGAAATTAAGTTAGAAACTACAGTAGATAAAGATTAGTTGACATTGAAAAATAGGAACAGTGAAAAACTGAAACTGACAGATCAATCCATCTCAGTTCTGGTGGCAATCACACTCTTGGTTTATATATATATATATATATATAAACTTTTCAAAAGAAGATAAAAGCTAACACAAACTGATAGAATGTAATAAAGAAAAATGCAAAGGAAACAAATCAAAGAAGAAGCAAAAAGAGCAAGAAAAGAAAAAAAGGGTTAAAAAATAGAAGTGAATGAAAGAAAGTATAAATAAGTAGTTTCTGTTATTGTTCATATCTAGGTACAATTATATTTGGACCTCTCTCAACATCGTATTCCTCTTCTTTCCATAATCGATCTTAGGATTGGAAAAGGGTTGATGTGGTTCCCAACTTCAAGAAAAGAAAAAGAACAGACCCAGGAAATTACAGACCAATCAGTCTAACATCAATACCTGGGAAGATCCTGGAAAAGATAATCAAAAAACAGATCTGCGAACAACTAGAAGCAAACAAAGTTATAATTGGTACCCAGCACGAGTTTGTTAAAAACATGCCAAACCAATCTTATTTCATTCTTTGATAAAGTGACCAAATTAGTAGACCAGCGAAATGCTGTGGACATAGTAAACTTAGATTTCAGTAAGACATTCGACAAAGTAGACCACAATCTACTGCTTGGTAAGCTAGAAAAAGGTGGAATAGACAACATCACCACCAGATGGATTTGTAGCTGGCTGACAAACAGTACTCAACGAGTAGTCCTCAATGATACTACATCCACATGGAGAGAAGTAAGCAGTGGGGTACCACAAGGCCCCGTCTTAGGCCCAGTACTCTTCAATATCTTCATAAATGACTTAGATGAGGGAATAGAAGGGGAACTCATCAAATTTGCAGATGACACTAAATTGGCAGGAATAGCCAACACCCCAGAAAACAAGCTCAGGATTCAAAAAGATCTTGACAAACTGGAAGAATGGGCCCTATCTAACAAAATAAATTTTAATGTGGAGAAAAGCAAAGTTTTGCATTTAGGCAGGAAAAATCAAAGAGAGAAGTACAGATTAGGTAAGACCTGGCTCAAAAACAGTAACTGTGAGAGGGACCTTGGAGTCCTAGTGGACGATCACTTAACTATGAGCCAGCAATGTGCAGCAGCAGCCCAAAAGACTAACACAATTCTGGGTTGCATAAACAGAGGCATAGAATCAAGATTACGTGAAGTATTAGTATCGCTTTATAAAACCCTAGTGAGACCACACCTGGAATACTACAGCCAATTTTGGTCACCATACTACAAAAAAGATGTTGAGACCTTGGGAAAAGTTCATAGAAGAGCAACCAAGATGATCAATGGCCTGGAGACTAAAACATATGAAGAACGGCTGCAGGACTTGGCTTTGGCTAATCTAAAGAAAAGAAGAAATAGGGGTGACATGATAGCAGTATTCCAGTATTTGAGAGGCTGCCATAAAGAAGAGGCGGTCAAATTATTCTCCAAAGCATCAGGGGGCAGGACAAGAAACAATGGTTAGAAACTGATCAAAAAGAGAAGCAACTTGGAATTAAGGAGAAACTTCCTAACAGTGAGGACAATCAACCAGTGGAACAGCTTGCCTTCAGAAATCGTGGGCGCTCCATCACTGGAGGTTTTTAAGAAGAGACTGGACAGTCACTTGTCTGAGATGGCATAGGTTCTCCTGCTTGAGCAGGGGGCTGGAGTAGGAGACCTCCAAGGTCGCTTCCAGCTCTATTCTATTCATTCGATCATATCTAATCATCAAAACTGTTAAGTCACAAAATCATATTTTTCATTTTTTCATAGAAGCTCATAAAAAGCTTCCAACAGCAATAAACATAGATAATGCCTCTTTTCTAATCAAAGAAGTTAATATATCCATTTCAGCAAAATCTGTCAACTTTACCATCCATCCACTCTGTCAGCAAAGTATCAAAAACTTTAGAATTTCAAGTCACTCACAGTCACTTGGTTGAGTTGGGTGGCTGTAGAAATTGAATGAATGAATGAGTGAGTGAGTGAGTGAGTGAGTGAGTGAGTGAGTGAGTGAGTGAATGAATGAATGAATGAATGAATGAATGAATGAATGAATGAATGAATGAATGAATGAAAAATCAAGAGATGCTATTTGGGAAGTGAGACCTAAGATTCTGTAAAACTTTCAATGCATCTTTGTTGGGTAATTTGGGGTTACATTTTGTAGTCAATGCTGAATGGGAAATGCAAATTAGCAGCTAATTTTACCTAAATATGTTTGCCCACCTTAATGAATAACTCTTAGGATATGTTGAGAATAATGCTTGAAGGGGAGAAGGTGGCATATCTGCTTTTTTCCCAATCATTTTGTTCAATTGATTTGGAAGGAATTATATAAAAATTATTCAAAGTGGAAGATAATGTAGATGAAATTGTTATGAGTTGTATGCTAAAAACTTTATGCAGATTTTATTTATTATTTCTTACCTCTTAACATGTCCTTTTTAATTTCATTCCATGTCTTAACCTAATTATTTTGAAATAACACCGAATTCATATTTGTCATAGTAATACCCCTGTATTTTACTTTTTTCCCAGTCTTAAAATTTTCAAACTTTCTCCAACAGTTCCCTGACCCATGTTCATTTTTTGTTAGCATTTTCATCTTCTGATTATTAATCTTAAAGCCTGCTAGTGTACCAAGTGTTTTAATTTTCCCATTAATGTTTCTACTCCCTCTAGTGGATCTTCCAAAATTAACACCAGAGCATTTGCAAAATCCCTTACCTTATAAGTTTATTTTTTAATCTTAAATCCCACAATTTTTCATTGTGTTTTATGTCTCTATTCAGTACCTCAAGAACTAAAATGTAAAAGACTGGAAACAGAGAGTGTTATGTGCAAGGCTCAGCAAGGCTCAGAAAGGCTGCAGGAAGGTTGCAGAGACCCGGACAGACCACGTGTCTGCCCGGGACCCAGACAGGCTGTCTCCAGCCTTGCGCGCATGCGCAAGGCGGGAGAATGGCCTGCAATGATTGGCTGTGCATCCCCTTGCAAGGGGAGTATAAAAGGCCAGTGGCCATTGTGTTCTTGCTTCTGTTCTGTGAATGTACTAATAAAGAGATCCTTTGTTATGAACCTGCCTCGTCTCGATGTCTGCTTTGCAAGAGCAGAACAGAGAACACCCTTGTCTTGTCCCTTTTTGAATCTCACAGGGTTTTGTTAGTTCCCTATTAACAATTATTTGTGCTTTCTGTGAAGTATAAATCAATCTTACCTATTTAATAGAATTATCTCCAAGGTTCATATGTTCCAGAACTCTAAATGAGAAAATCCAATTCAAATTGTCAAAGGCCTTCTCTGCATCTAAAAAGATCAATGCAGCTTGTTTTTCAGTGTGTTGCTCCAAATACTCCAACACTGCTGTGACAAAACATTTGTTTTCTATATCATGTTTTAAACCTGAAATGAATACATTTTTAGATAGTGACTGGTGAAAATTAATGCAATTCTGCTCCACGGATACATATTAATACAGGTTGCTCGTGTCCTGAGATACTTCCTGCAAGCTGTGTTTATTTTTGTCTTTTATTTACTGTCACTAATCTTACAGCAGGAAAAAAAAGAAATGAAAAGCTCCATGCTTCTCTGTACTTTCAGTGCTGTCACCCAAATCCTCAGATCAATACTAGCAGTGACTAACTCCAAACTTTTAATTATTTTGACAGAATATTTTATACATGGCAGATGACCAGATAATAGGCATTTAATGTCAGCCAAAACCAAAAAGAAGTTTTTACAGAAACACTAACACTAATTATTTTGGTCTAATGGCTAAGGTACATGGCTAGAAACTGGGAAACTGTTCTAGTCCTGCCTTAGACATGAAAGCCAGCTGTGTGACTATTATTTCATCTTTTTCTACTCTCAGGTCTTTGCTTTTCTGGAGGCATTGTTGTGGGGGGGGAGTTGATGGAATATTCAGTCCCTCTGTGAGATTCCCAAGTTATTTTGTAAGTTCTTTGGCTAATTTATATTTTGATGTCCCTGGTAACAATACAACTGGATGAAAAGGTATGTCAGCCTTGTGTATTTGGGGACATCCATAGAAGCCTGAGAAGATGGGTCCATTGCTTTTCATCTGCCACTCATCTTCTTTTTGTGATTTGTCCTTTTCTTGGTTATAGTTGTTAAGGGCTTTCTTGATCAGGTTGTCCAGTTTCTGTACTGGGTTGGTATTTACAGGGATATAGTGTAGAATAGCAATAGCAATAGCACTTAGACTTATATACCATCCCATAGTATTTTACAGCATGTTCTGGAAGGTTTACAATGTCAGCATATTGCCTCAAATATCTGGGTCCTCATTTTACCAAACTCGGGAGGATGGAAGGCTGAGTCAACCTGAATGGACTAGACTAGACTAGACTAGACTAGACTAGACTAGACTAGACTAGAAATAGAATAGAATAGAATAGAATAGAATAGAATAGAATAGAATAGAATAGAATAGAATAGAATAGAATAGAATAGAATAGAATAGAATAGAATAGAAAGGGACCTTGGAGGTCTTCTAGTCCAGCCCCCTGATCAAGCAGGAGAACCTATACCATTTCAGACAAGTGACTGTCTAGTCTCTTCTTAAAAACTTCCAGTGATAGAGCACTCATGATTTCTGAAGGCAAGGTGTTCCACTGGTTAATTGCCCTGTTAGGAAGTTTCTCCTTAATTCCACGTTGCTTCTCTCTTTGATCAGTTTCCAACCATTGTTTCTTGTCCTCCCCTCTGGTGCTTTGGAGAATAGTTTGACCCCCTCTTCTTTGTGGCAGCCCCTCAAATACTGGAACACTGCTATCATGTCACCCCTATTTCTTCTTTTCTTTAGACTAGCCAAAGCCAAGTTCTGCAGCCATTCTTCATATGTTTTAGTCTCCACGCCTTGGATCATTTTAGTTGCTCTTCTCTGAACTTTTTCCAAACTCTCAACATCTTTTTTGTGATATGGTGACCAAAATTGGTTGCAGTATTCCAGGTGTGGTCTTATTAGGGTTTTATAAAGCAGTACTAATACTTTGCGTGATCAAGATCTTGATCTTGAGCCGATCAGGACTGACCTCCAGGCTGTGGGCAGAGATTGCTTGTAACACTGTACCACCAGGGATCCATTGTCCCCAGTAATTCTTTGGCTTTTTGTATATATTGTGTTCTGTCCATGGTTTAGCCTTTGTCTGCTGGGAGGATGGTAATAGTTTGGTTCTTTCTTCTGTCCTCTGCTGTGAGTTTTACTGTTTCTGTGGTATGATTATCTGCCTTATGTTTTCTTGGGTCTCTGTGGCAAGTCCTGTGGTTTTAAATGTTGCTTCTAAGGCTGCAGAAAATTCTAAATGATTAGCATTATCTATGTCATAGTTCAGCCCTTTCTGGAGGATACTGTGTTCTCTGGTGGATAGTGGGCAGGTGGACATGTTAATTACCCTTTTGGGATACCTCTTTGCTTTTGGGGTAGAGCTTGAGCAGTTGGGTTTGGGATTTTGTTTTCCTTTTTTCAGCTTGTGTTAGAAATGTAAAAAGAGAAAATAGTAATTTCTGTTCATGTTCCAATTGTATTGGAGCCTGGGTAATCCAATGTTTACCTTTTTTTCAATTTTAAATAGAGTTTAGGTCCCTCGTAATATTAGATTTATGAAAATAATACTAAGGAGTTGCAAAACTTACTTTCAATTAAGTAATCAAGCTGAATTGGAATGTTGTATGATATAGATTTCCCAGAAGCTATTTAGAGGAAATTGATAAATGCCACACATAATATTTTAAAGCACACAAAGATTAAATGACAAACAAACAATAGAAGATATTAAACAAAAGAAGACAAAGCACCAAGTAATCAGAAGTGATAAAACTAAAGTTGCTCTAAATATAAGACATAAGGAGCTATTAGTATTGCATAGTGAAGATGACAGTAAGATTTATTTATTTTTATTTTATTTGAGTTTAGAAATCATTTTTTTAAATTAGAAATATTAATGCTAGCACAGCAAATAAAAATCAAATATATTAAATAAGCAACAGATATATAGAATGGTGTTATAGAAAGCAATTCTTCTATTTATACATCCGATAACTCTGAAAACAAAGAGATCACATAGTAAACTCTAAAGCTGCTAAATAATCTTAATTAAATAATAACAGAAGATAAAATACTGTATAAGTTTTTTTGTTTTGTTTTTAAAGCAATAGAACTCCAATATGGATGGCTTTGGACTTGATTATTTTTTTAAAATCAAATTTATATTATCTGATTAGTGTCTGATAGTTATAAAAGCAAAAATTTCTGACTCTGCAAAACAATCTAAACATCTCATTAACCAAAAAAGAACCCTGAAAAGATGTCATCATATAGGCCTATTATTAAATAAGAATGACAAAAAATATCCACTATATCATTGGCCAGTAGGCTAAACAAGTTTATAAGTAATTATAATTCCCCAATCTATCTGAGTTTGTTCTGAAAAGAAATATAACCAATTCAATTAGGAAACTACTTAACATAATACACTATGCTAAGCACACTAAAATTCTACTAGCCTTACTGTCTTTCGATGTCTTCAGAGCATATGATCGAGTGGAATGCAAATTTCTTAAAAGGTGGTTACTGGAAATGGAATTAGGACATAATTTTATTGCTATAATCAATCAATTATATTCACCAGTGGAAACAGTAATTAGCATCAATGAAATAGAAATAGGGCTCTTTCAAATAAATAGGGGCATCAGACAAGGGATGCCCACTTCCCTGTGTTTTGTTTAATCTTATTATAGAAGTATTAAAACAAAATATTGGGAGGAAGAAAAATATTCAAGATCTTAAAATAAAGCAAAATAGTATTGTGCAATAATTCTGCTTACAAGTGATCTTTATTTTCTTCAAAATCCCATTAGGAATATCATTCAGTCAGATGTGTTATTGAATAAATTTAATATGTCAGCAGAGAGCTGGTTTGTTATAGTAGCTAAGGCACAAGGCTAGATAATGTGAGTTCTACTCCTGCCTTAGGCAAGAAGCCAGCTGGCTGGTTTTGGATCAGTCACTGTCTCTCAGCTCTGGGGAGATTGCAATGGTGAAGCACATCCAAAAATCTTTGCAAGAAAACTGCAGGGACTAGTCCAGGCAATGACCAGGATTCCACGCTCATTCGTAGGCACAAAAATATTTTAAAAAGATGCGGTAACAAGATTCGAAACTAATTTTGTTAAAGTGCCACCAAAACTATTTTAAGAAAATTTAGTGCCACCAGATTTGGGCTGCCAGAATCTGAATAGAATTTTGACAGCAAAATATTGTGACTATCTAATTGTCACAATGAACAATTGGGTTGGTACCTTTTTAGGGGCTTGCACATCTCACAAACAATATGACCTACATCACTGGAATGTATATTCCCAGAAGGGCAATGCTTGATAGGCAGGTCATAGAAGAGGGGATAGACTGAATATGTTTCACTGAAGAAGGAAATGGCAGTCTAGTATTCCAGTATTTCAATATAAGAACGGACATTCACAACCAGAACAATGTCAAAATAATACTAGAGGATCCCACAAATTTGAAGGTATCCTATAAGCTACTGTTGAAGACTATTTTACAAGTAGCACTGGTCCTTATTATATGGCTAGATTAAAGCTTAAAAGATGACTTGCTGCTGAAGTGACTAGAGGCAAAAGGGAAATTCAGTGCTGCAAAGATATGTCTACCAGAATCATAAGCCAAAGCAAATTTGATGTTCTCAAAACAGAAATGCCAAGACTGAACATTGACATTCTTGGAACTAATGAACTGAACTGGAATGGGATGGGTCACTTCATATTAGAGAACATCAAATCTATGACAGACAAGAAAATCATAGAAGAAATTAAGTGGACAACCTTATTAGCAAAAAGATGTCAGAGTTGTTACTGGCTTACGACTAAAAAAATTAAATTATCTCAATTCAAATCCAAGGCAAGTCAATCAGTGTTCATGATCCAAGACTATGGTGCATTGAAGTGGAGTTCAGCTTGTAACACCATGTTAGCCAAGCTACACACACACACACACACACACAAAATCAAATTTCTTATAGGAGACTGCAATGCTGAAGCCAGAAGTCAAATAGCAACTGAAATAGAGTATGTTCGTGGGAAACTGGCTGTATAAAATAAAGCAAGAAATAATAGAGTTCTGCCAAATAAATTCAATGTTTATAGTAAATGCCTTCTTTTTGAAATCTAAAAGGCGATTCTACAGATGGGCATCCCCAGAAGATCAACACCAAAATCAAATTGACTGTAGACTCTGCAAGCAAAACTAGAGACGTTCAATTCAGTCAGGAAAAACAAAGATCTGATACCAACTGCAGGTCTGATTACAAATTGCTTGCAAATTGCCACTTAAACAAAAGAAAGCTAATTAAAAAAAACAACCAAACCAACAAAATAAGAATTCAGGAATATGTGCCAGCAGTTAGAAATATACGTGATGGGTGAGGCTGGATAAATAGAGTGCCTAAAGAACTGAAATTTGTGGCATCACTGTAAACAGACAATATTTTGAAATAGAAAAAGGGAAATGCTAATACAGTTGTCTGCTGATGTACTGAAAATGATTAAAGAAAGTTGAGAAGGGAAAGAAAAAGGTTGGTTTTTTTTCAATTGAAGCCCCACTGTCAAAAAAGAGTGCTAAGAATATATATATAAGAAGTACAAAGAAACTGAAATTAATAGCTGAATTGTAAAAAAAGAGATTTATTTAAGAAAATTACAAGAATCACTATTTTATGCATACTATTTTGATGGCTGGAAAACTTAAAGAATATCTTGCTGAGTTTGGAAAAGTGAGAACAAAAGTCAGTTTGCTGCTCCATAGTAAGAAAAAAAACCTTATTTGTGTAAGCATACTCAGTCTAGTCTAATCAGTAAGAGAAGAAGCTGAAATAGTAACAGACTTTATCTTCCAGTGCTCAAAATTTCATAGGGACAGCGACTGCAGCCATGAATACAGATGTCTGATACTTGGAAGAAACTTTATGACAGAATTAGACAAAATATTAAAGGGTAGAAATATCTCTGGCAGCAAGCATATTTATTGGATTTCCAAGGCCTTCAGAATATTACCATAATAGCAATAGCACTTAGACATATATACCCCTTCACAGTGCTTTACAGTCCTCTCTAAGCAGTTTACAGAGTCAGCCTATTGCCCCCAACAATCTGGGTCCTCGTTTTACCGACCTCGGAAGGCTGGAAGGCTAAGTCAACCTTGAGTTGGTCAGGATCAAACTGCCGAACTATTGGCAGCCGGCAGTCAGCAGAAGTAGCCTGCAGTACTGCATTCTAACCACTGGGCCACCAGGCTCTAAAACCAGGATCATCAGAAACGTTGAATAAAGTTACTCACAATCCTGATGAAATGATGTCCATTAGGTCATGCAGAGATGGAAGTGACTGAACAAGTGAACCATAATCAAAATTTGAGGCTAGAATTTTGCAGCCCAAATCTAGTAGTCTATTAACTCAGGAGGTTTGAAGACTGAGGAGTAATTATTATAAAAGACTGGCTTCACTTAATTGCAATTCAAATGACCATTATTTGTAAAGTTTTACTGCAGTTACAAAGGTTTGCTTCCAATTGCCATACCTATTATTTGGCTTCATAGCTGGTGAAAACAATTCCTTATTTATACTTAATTATAAAAAACACTTAGGATCAGACAGTACAAGGCACACAAAAGCATGATAGAGGTTTAGGGACAAATATATAATTAAAACAGTACAACTAACAATTTTTTTTAAAAAAAAAGAAATGCAAAAAGTCAAACAATTTTAAACAGAGAGACTAACTTTATCCTGAACAGAGAAGCAGAAGGTCAAAATTTGGACCTGAATGTTTTAAAAAAATTAATAGGAATTTAAATAATAGTTTTCATCTGTTGAGCAGGCACAATGGCCTTCATTGCTATATTTCGTAAGATGGAACATTGTTGGATTGAAAGAACAAGTGATATTGTGTGTGTGTGTGTGTTTGCAGAAGCAAGCCCTGTTACCTTTTGTTTTATGTAAAACACATTTGGAGGGAGTTGGAAAATGAATCTTTCCTAAATGTGATCCTTTAAGGCAGACATGTCAAACTCGCGACGTCACGTGATATCGCGCAACGTATCAGGACGGTTTCTCCATTACCGGCAATGGGGTGGGCGTGGCTTCCAGATGATGCATCCGGCCCGCGGGCCAGCAATTTGACACCCCTGCTTTAAGGTATGAAAGGTAAAGGTAAAGGCTTCCCTGTCAGTCATGTCCAACTCTAGAGCATGGTGCTCATCTACATTTCTTGGCCAAGGGAGCCAGTGTTGTCTGAAGACAATTTCTGTGGACATGTGGCCAGAATAGCTACACACCAAAGGTGCACGGAACGCTGTTGCCTTCTCAAGGAAGTGGTATCTATTTATCTACTCGCATTTGCATGCTTTTGAATTGCTAGGAGCTGGGGCGAGTAATAGGAGCTCACCTTGTTGTGTGGAGTTTGGGCTGTCAGCTCTTCAACTGATAAGCTCAGCATCTTTAACTGCTGAGCCATCCTGCCCCACAGTTCCAGGCATGATTGTTTTACAAAAATCATGAAAGAGCTGTGCAAATGACTGAAGAGACACTTTGCTTCAATAGAGACTTGAGTGAAATACCCCTTTCAAACTTGCTTTGCAAAGCAATGTGGTCCATTCATATTGAAGATCTATGCAAAGTGGCTGGCTGGCTTTGTTTTTCTGGCTTTGGCTACCTATTCTGGCACTTACATTGAGACATGTGCACACACAATGCATGAGCAGAGGCCTCTTTCAGCTGCTGAATCTGCTAATCAAGGCAACACAAAACACCTTAGCAAGGCAGATCAAATATTCTCTTATCCAAGCTGCCTTACACAGGCTTTGTATATATGTCCTGGTGCAAATTACGTTTCTATGAAGATTTCATACAAATCTTTATAGAAATAGAAATTTCCAACCTTTCCCCAAATAGAAATCCATTCAGAAGACTCTACTATATTTCCAAGCATATATGATGTGTATGATGTTTCTTTGTGTGATTATAGCAGTGCTCATAAACTTTTTATTGCCCTCCATGAGTGCTTACATATTGGATGAAATTGGAAAATGACTTTGATCCAATCTACAGTTTTCTTTACTGTGCTAGACCAGAGTGAAAGTGTTAAAGGAGTAATTTCATTTTGCATTTGTGAACAGTGGAAAAATGCTTTTCAGAAATTATTTCCTGATAGTTCTTCCTTGTTGAAAAAAATAAGACATGAGTTGTAAAATTGTTATTAAGTTGCTTTTAAAGAGACATGAAATTGCTTTTTCTATGTAGAAATTGGCAAAAGCCCTTTCTTAAGGTCTTTAAGCCCAATTAAAAATTCCAGTGGATTAATTAAGTAGATATTTATTTTACCTACTGCAACCATTTATCTGCTCTTTTAATATTTATTTTTTAGGACATCTCTGCATTGTACAATCTATTCTACACTTGAATACATTAACACTGAAGCTTTTCAGAGTTCCATTCTGAACTATTCTTACTATTAGGAAGTTTTATTCCAACATTCAATTGAAATCTGTCTTCCTGCTACTTAAACCCACATCTCTTTTCCTGGATGCTGGAACAAGTGAAAACGTGCCTTGACTGCCTTCTATGTTTTCCTATTAGGTATTTTAACAGTTATACTACCATACAGGTGATCCTTTTAAGTTAAATTAAAACTGTTAAATTCTCAAAATACTTAAAATAACTTCAGGATGTTAATCAATAGCTTCAGGGTGTTAATCTTTTGTTCAGCCCAGGATTTCCAGTAAAACATTTCTCCTTCTATGTGCACAAATTAAGATTATTCCCAGGTCAGCTACTTCTAATTTAACTGCTTCCTCATTGATGCTCAAATATGTCTAGCAGCTTTCAAAGTTAGAAAAGTCAATTATTTATTGTAAGACCATCCAATAATTTATTTATTTATTTATATCCCACCTTTATTATTTTTCAAGGCAGTGAACATATCCAACACACCTTCCTCCTATTTTCTCCACAACCACAACCCTGTGAGATGAATTGGGCTGAGCAAAAGTAACTGGCTGAAGCTGGTTTTCATGGCTGAGGGGGGTTTTGAACTCACAATCTCTTGCTTTCTAGCCCAGTGCCTTAACCACTAAACCAAATTGATTCACATGTGCCAAGATTTCAAAGGATTCAGACACTGAATCTTTAAATGAGACCAGTGGGGGCAACCATCAAAACAATTCCCTTTCCACATGGATATAGTTGTTAAAGTACAAATGATAAAGCTGAAGATCTGGTAGGTTAAAACCACCATCTCATGGGACAACTTCACTTTAGCCAAAGAGAATTAAATAGGTCTGGTCCTGCAACAAAAAGTGTTTCAGTATTTCATTTATTTGGGTAAATGCTTAATAGGAAATAACACTGGAATCCCACATTATATACAATTATACATAATATGGCCTAGATGCTTTGAAATAACTGGATATTTAAGAGACGCAGTATTCTAAATAAAACATGCCATCTGGTTCTGTGAAAAACTAGAAAATGTAAAGTTTAATGTTGGTAATAGATGTGATATTTAGAATAAGAAACTGGAATATCCAATTTTGGGAAATCAATACCCCCAAGTTTTAAGAAACTTAAAGAAACTTAAAACTATATTTCAAATCACAGGGAGTGAAGTTAATTCATCAGATGACGTTCCATGGGTATTGGACTCCTCGAGGAATGTTTTAAAAAAAGAGAGCAATCTGATTGTTCATATTCACACTGTAAGAAATGTAAAGACTGTTGGACTCAAAGTGAGTTATAATTGTATGATAAATAAATCGATGTAATAAATAAACAAATAGGTCATATTCTTTCATAGCTTTTTTTAAATTTCAAGTTATTACATTTTTCCCCTAGAGAAAAATATAGCAATTAAAAAAGTAAATATAATGCTGAATTATACTTAAAAAACAGGGAAATTGACATTTTATGAGAAAATCTAGCTGTGTTGAGTCTGAGGTTCAGGAAAAAGAATTACCCTAGAAAAAAATCACACTCCAGACATTTAGGAATGGATTCAGCAAATGTATCTTTTTTGATTTTTAAAAAGTTTTTATAACATAAAATTAGGCAATATGTTTCTATGTGGTCTAATAATGTATTATTATTGATTTATTTCTATACAATATTAATTTAGAATCTTTTAATCTTTAATCTTTTAATATCTTTTCTTTTAATTCATTTTAATAATTACTACATATACTTTTTCTCTGACTGTATTATCCCAGTTGTTTAATTTTTATTCTTCTTTAATTTCAGTATTATCAGTGGTAGGATTCAAATATGTGAACAACCGGTTCTCTGTGTGCTGCTTCTGGAAGTCCATTCTGGGCCTGGGCAACAAACAATTAGCTACCGGTTCTGCCCAAGTGGTGCGAACCGGCTGAATCCCACCACTGAGTATAATGTTGCTGTTGTTGTTGTTGTTGTTGTTTTAAAGAGAAAAATGCTACCTGAAGAGTTGCTTTACAGGGGAGATAGGTGGCATAAACATTGAACAAATAAATAAATAAGACTTCAAAGATATTCTCCCTCAGATGTCTTATGACTAAACATAGTCAGCTTCTTCAAATATCTGTTCATAGAAGTTAGTTTCCAGTTGCTCATCCTTATTGCCTCTTTTTGAACCTGAGTCAATTTTCTTTGATTTTTCTTTGATTACTTCTTATAAAACACAATGCCCAGAATTGGGCCCAATACTCAAGACAGGATCTGACTAAAACAGAATAGTTTGGAATGGTTTCTTCCTGCCCTAGTTTATCAATTTCATTAGAGCTGTGAATAAGAAAGCTGAACTTAAATTTAAAGACATGGAGGAAGGAACATCTTACTATAGGATTTTTGTTTGAGAAGAAAATCCTTTTATTTGTTCAGATTTAAATTCTGAAGACATTTAAGTGCCTGTAAACTGTAAGAGATGTAATTCCAAATAAATAGCCATATACATTCGAGTTATTTTGAAAATCAGAACTGACTTCTCCATAAAAAAAAAAAATCAATGGTTGGTGCACCCAGTTCTGTGTCTGTACCATCTGTAACTCTTTTTCTGCTATACAGAGATTACAAAACGTTTATTGGATCTCTTCATTGTCTGTTGATCTTGCAGAAATTTGAGGATGGTGAATCATGAGATTGCAATCACAAATTCCTCTATTCTTCCATTAGTTTCTCCAATCTTTTTATAACTGCACAGGTCTGATCAAGTCAACTACTGTGATTTATTGTATGAAAATCGTGAGCAAGTATGTTGTACAAGTTTGTTTGAGTCAAAATAACAGAAGAGAAATATTCCTACTTTCAAACTTTGTAATTGTATTTGATTGCAGAGGAATTAATGAAGAACCATTCTTCTGTCATGAGGTTCTTGACACTGATTAAGTAACTTTTATTCTAGACCAAAGTCCCATTTTTCATCACTGTTTTGTATTTTATATATTTGGTTGGTTAAATGTAGATGACAGTAGAATGATGATTATAGTTTTTAGAAAACCTTCTCTGGCTGAGTTCCCTTCCACTTATTATTAACTGACTGTTCTTCAACTTGTTTCCTTTCATTTTATCACTTCCACAATTTCTCTGAACCAAATATTTGCAGGGAAAGGCTACAGAATAATATTAATAAAATATTAAATCCTATTGCTTCTAAGAGAATGTCCCATGGCCATGTAGTTCTTTAGCTTTTTCTCTTCTGGCAGCAGAGAAAGAGAGAGAGAAATTTATCTGCAGAGGGACTAAATCATTTTAGAATTTAGAATGTGTCAGAATTCAGAAAGGGCAAACAGGATGAAAACTAACGTATAATGCCTGGCAGGATAGCTATGATTCTATGATTCTGTCATATAAAAAACCAGCCTGGTTTCCAACTGTGCACCTAAGTCATGTGTATTGCTTTCGATGGGAGGAAAATAATCATGCTGATTAGTTTCAATGGGAGCCCTCAGGAAAAGGTGGAATGCTTCTATCTCACAAAGAATATGTACCAGAGTCTTCATTGTTTAACTCTCATAAATGTAGGATTGATTTGACCCTAGAGCTAAATCCATATAGGGATTAATATGCTGCTCAATACAAGTCATTTCCTATATTGAAAAAAAGCAGTTTAAACATGTATTTATTGCATTCTTCAACATGCATCTAACTTAATCTTTTAAATATAAATAGTTCAGCCAGTCAATCATAAATGCACTCATGAGTCTTAGAAGTTCAATCATTTTGTTATCATGCTCAGTGCCATTGAGATAGCATTTAGTTGGGATGGCAACCCAAGTCCTTTATTACAAAGGTAGAATTTCAAAGGTGATTTCAGGTTTGATTCTGAATTAAGTATATAGGTATGAAATAATTTTAAAGTTAAATGATGTGTGTTCATTTAATTTCTGAACTATATTCTGTTACATTCTTGTGGAAAGTGCTACAGCCTTGGGACCATATGCCTCAGTTGCTTGCCACACAGCTGCCCTTTACTCTCTATGTCTCTATAACTAGAGGCATCCAACCTTGGCAACTGTAAGACTCGTGGACTTCAACTCCCAGAATTCCCAAGCCAACCTGGCTAGCTGGGGGATTCTGGGAGTTTTTACTCTGCAGGGTGGCCAGAAAAGAATACTCTGTGACCCAAGAGCTTGGTATGCTGCGCTCAGGGGCTTCAAGAACTCTTAAAATTAACTTCTGCATCCATGGTTCAAACTTAACCTTCAACGTATCCAGTGAGACAAGATATTTTCCTTCATTCTGTATTAGTAAATCAAATTTAAGTGTTCTCCTTTAATATTTAATTCTCTCTAGTGTCCAACCTTCAAAGTTCCATCTTATCTTTTTTTTTAATGGATTCAGAACAACAGCATTTTCTCACAGGAAGAATTCTTATAATTAATTCCAAAATCTTATGTCAAATCCATATGATGAGAAATTAAAAAAAAAACCTTTCCTCTTAAAAATACACACACAAGATGTCAAAATGTTCAACCACATTTTAAACCACTCATCAGTCACGACTTCTCCACAGAAGACTCATAATTTTCTGTCCAGGTGAATTGTGCTAACCAAGCAGTAATTGACCAAAAATTACTTTTACAGGCTACAGAGAAAAGGCTATATTTTGTTTATGGCCAATACATAAGTTATTTAGAGATAGAACTGTTATCCTTCTGTAGGAATAAAAGGAAGTGGAATGTTGCTTTATTTCTAATCTGCAAGACATAGATAGACACACCTGGTGTAAAAAACAGGAGAGGTAAAAATTTTTGCTGACTACTAATCTGGAAGATAGCAATGTGACTGCTATAATTGTATTTGATACTGGTGATAAAATTTAGTTCTCAAAGGTTATATTTTATTAATACACAGTAGTTTTGCTCTTTGCAATAGTGTATTCATCATTGACTTTTTGATTCACTATTTATCACTGTATATAAGAAGATGAATAAATTTGTGCTCACATTTTAATTAAAGCCATTTGTTTATTTTCATTTGGATTATTCAGTTACTTTAAGCAATGTGATTGCTTTCCTCATGTATAAGCGACTGATATCTTTCTAAAACAGAACAGTGGGATAATAAGATTGCCGTTTTTGGTTTAATTTTAAACAAAAAGAATGTGATGTCAGCTATAAGCAGATTTCATTAAATTCTGCCTTTGCACTAAATCAACCAATATAATAAGCTTTCCTGGACTCACGGCGGGGATATTGGCTTTGAATTATATCTGAGTCTGAAGGGCTGCAAGAAGACTAATGGTAAAAGAACTTAATTGTTTTACAGGCCATGTTGTAACTAGAGCCCAAATCAATGCTGTGAAAGGAACTGTGCTTCTGGTATTACTATAATACAGTAATCCCATTTCTACAGAGTCTTGCCTTCCTAGAAGTATCATGCAGAAATTCATATCAAATATCAACAACATAAAATGATCAGTGGCTTTTTTCCTAAATGGGGTAACTAACGTTTCTGTAAAATTCTTGAGCATGAGGGACTTCTTTGATGTCTCCCATGATGTTGTGATTGTCCACCATCTTTGTATTCTCACTGTTAGTTTGCCTATTCCATTGCCTGTATGAAAGGTGGACAAGTGTCACTAGGGCTACTGGTTTTGCTCACAAAAGTCTGGACAACTGCTAGATGGCAGCAAAGAAATACTGAAAATCAGAGTGTTGGGTTTTTTTACTACCTTCTAATTGTCCTCTGAGTTTTTGCAGGTTAAGTTTTGGCAGCCCTGATTAAGCCCCCTTTTTGTACAGTGGCATGGTTTGTAGTAGTATGATAGTATGATTTAGGGGAGCATTGTAAGCTCCCCTAAAGCTTAACAGTTAGAACAATCATTTTTAAACAAAATTATCCAGACCATATCAAATAATGGTCTCGCCTTCCCCAGGAGTGGCCCACTCCTCATCTCCTGCCATATTTCCCCATGCCCATCAGCACTCTAATACTGTGGACCCTTGCACCCCTCCCTCTGAATGCCACATCATGGGCTTTGGGATTGAGAATCCCATGTAAAGGATTCTTATTATAGAAGTGTAATAAGAAAAGGATGCCAAGTACAGAGGATGGGAATACAGCCAACGCAATCCAGTCAAGGACTCCAAACCACTCCTCCAGCCAGCACCGAGCCCACAGCACAGCAGGGAGCAACCAATGCCAAATCCAAAAAGAAGTCAGTGCCTCCCGCTCCAATCTGTCCTTCAGTCCTCTAGCCCATCTTCCAACTGGCTTGCTTGGCAACTCAGCCTCCCGACGCAGCCAGCATCCAGTCCGAGCTTCTAATGCAACCAGCACCCTGTACAAATGCTGCAAATTACTCACATGTTCTGGCCCAGTCCATTGACCTTCAACCTGGTACAGCTTGCTCTTCCAATCCCATGACTGACTATTTTAACCTAAAAAATCCCACTCAGCATGCCCAACTCTCAGCAGTTCGGATGCACTCAGTTCAAGGGCATAACAATGTAAAAGACACAATCCGAGCAGCTGGGAGTATGGCCAGAGTAGCGGACACAGCAACACAGTTCCAAACCAGCTGAAAAGCCAGATCCAAATCCAATCCAATCAAGTTCAGGTAGGCGCTGACATATTTTAAAAAAAATGTAATCCAGCCACACCACCAAGGCAGGATAATTAAGCAGCTCCTTAGTCACTAATATCAGGAGTCTAAAGCAACACCATTATATATGTGAGAAAGATAGGAAAGGAAGAGCAATGATAGATAACCTGCATCAGAGGTGCTCAAATTCTCTGATACACCCATCTTCTTTTTCTCTAAGCGATACTTCAAATCATTTTTCTTATTCATTGTGGTTTCAGTGCTATTTTTCCATTTTGATTCATTCTGGTTTTAAATGGCTATGCTGAAGAGCTAATTTTCTCCATTACCTTCGACTACTCTCCTTCAATTTGATGGCAAAGAAGTTTCTTTCAAAATGCTATTCAAAGAAGACAGATTCAGTGATACTTTCGTAGCTGGGCTGGGATGGAATTATCATACTTACTTTAAATATGAGACGGTCAAGGAATCTAGCAATGTTATTATAAAACTTCATATCCAGCATTCTGTATTATTCTTCTCTTCCTTCTCTATTTAAATTCAAGTCATGAGAAACTTCTGTAAATTTCATTTTGGATCAGGACACATGGGCAGGCTGGAAGGTTGAAAGTGATGGAATGATGTGCATTTTTTTAAAAAAAAACCTGCTTCCTCAGACTACAGCAATAAAGTATATGGTAAAATACCACTAAATTAAATTCTGAAGCATCCTCAGAATGTGGTAGAAAAATAGAATATTCGTTCACAGAGAAACAAGTTTTCAGGAAATTGAAAAATATGTCCTGACTTTGTATTAAAGCATTTAAAAATACCTTCTGTAGCTACTCCATTGTTCCTCTTCTTTTCCATCACAACTCCCCCATCTCATTTTTTTAAAAACTGACATTGTAGATCAAAAGCAATGCCTGGTTTATGCTTTGGCATATTTATCCCTCTAGGTCATTCCTGTGTATGGGTAGAAAGTGCTAGTGCACTTTGTAGCTATTTTCAAACTGCTGCTAGTAGGGATCACCAGTTGAGCTGTAAACAAATCAAGTTCAATTAAAGGTTTATATTTCAAGGGCCTTTAAATATTTTTTTCATTTAAAAAATATAATAGGATTAACTGACAAGAAAATAAATTTGACTGATACATAAAAAGTAAGATTTATTTTTAAGCTTGTAAATAATTTTCCAGTACTAACTAATCAAGCTCTATTTTTATGACAGTCTCTGTATTCTAAACTCTTCTAGTCTCTATCAGGAACACATTTATTATATATGAACTAACCCAGCATTTTTCATGAGCTATCATAGCAGTGAAGGAAACTGATGCCCGTGGCTTCATCCTATGTTGTCATAGAAACATCTGGAACTTCTTGGCTTCAACCAGTCATGTCAGTCATTTGATCCTTCCACCAATCATTACCCTTGTATCTCTTTGGGGCAGAGAAATGCATATGTTCATGGAGCTTGATGTTTTAAAACCGTATGTTATTTAAAAATCAGGAAATTTAAACATTTCATTCACAGGCATTGGTAATAGAATTGGCTTATAAATTCCTTTGACTTGAATTAATTACAAAGATTCTTATATCTTTCTAAATCACAACAGTTAACTTATTCTATGAATTCAGAACCCCACAGATTGTAAACAAAACAGCCAAATAAGTCCCCTTGTATTATACACTAAAATAAAATAGTAGAACAAGTTAATATGTACAGTTTCCTTGGAGCAACATGTTGTGAGGAAGGAAGGAAGGAAGGAAGGAAGGAAGGAAGGAAGGAAGGAAGGAAGGAAGGAAGGAAGGAAGGAAGGAAGGAAGGAAGGAAGGAAGGAAGATGATTTGTGAGAGAAAACGTCTGTTCCATATACTATTTGTGGATATAGTAGCAAGTCATCATATCTTGTCATTCCCAGGAACATTTATTATTCATTTATGAATATATACAGATACAACAATTGTGAAGTTTTCTAACTGCTTGAATCCACTTTTACCTGTGAAAAAAAACTCCTTCCTTCTTTTTAAAGGTAATCCTAAACCCAATGTATACTAAAATCGAAATGTAATTTTTTTTAAAAAAAAGCATTCCAATTTGCTTTTCAGCAAAATTAGTCCAAGATGATTTTGCTTAGGAATACTGAGCCAACAAGGGCTGAAAACCTCTTAGTCCACCCAACAGTCAGTACAGAACGCAACAATTTCAACTTCTAGTGGGTGAATGTTACTTTAGAATTGCTTCCAAATAAATTCCCATGCTGATTACAGCTTTCTCTGAATTGAACTTACCTGTCACGGTGCAAGGGGTTTGAGAAGGAATGCTACGGATTTCCCTTCGAGAGAAGAACAGAGAAAAGTTCCTGAATCAAGCCTGCTAGAGATCAGCTTTTTCCCCTGTTTTCCAGAACTGTTAGGATGACCCTCTTCTTCCAATCTTTTTAAAGTTTTATTATTTTTTTAAACAGAGTTCAATAATAATTATTCAACAAAAACATGTTGTTTGAGTATCTTATTCACTAATACAAATTAAATTCATAATCCCTAAATCTTTTCTCTAACCATTGATAAAATAGGTCCCAAGATTGAAAAATATTCTGTTTCTTCTTTTTCTTTCAATCTTAAAGTAAGTCTGTCCATTTCCGCACTTCCAATCTTACGGGATATAGAACTCTAGAAGCTGGGCTCCTGCTATTTTTTTGGCCCAGTTGGTGTTCTTCTTGTTTGAATTATTATTCTGTTCACGATCACAATAAATTATTTAATTAGATTTTTAAAATCATTCCTTCATTATTTTTATAAATAACTCTAGGTGGCAAAAATACCTAATACATTTTTCCTCCTCCTATTTCTCCACAACAACAACAGCCCTTTGAAGTGAATTGGGCTGAGAGAGAGTGGCCCAAAGTCACCCAGCCCAATTAATGGGAGTATTATTTGTGAGCTTCCCAAAACCATCAAATTGGGTTAGGATATAAAAAAATGGCTAATCCATAGATAAGCATGTTTCTTCAGATGTATATTAAATCAGAATATGTGGCTGCTTTGCTTTATTTGTACAGAATTACAGCAATGCATCACGTATAAAGACAATATTTAGATCTCAGTTGCATTATTATATACACTGCATTGTTTCTTTTCATTTTTGCATAAACAGTATGGAAAATGTATGCTTAGAAGTTTTATAGTGCTTTCAAATAAACCTGAGTGAAATATATTTCATGCTCCAACATCAATTACTCCATTCACCAAAGTGTGATACTATAATGGATAAATACTACTGCAATAGTAATTTGTACACTTTACTACTGTTTCAAATTCACCTGCATTGGTGGATTTTCATTTTGTCAATGCTCATGATTAAATGGAGTTCCCCCCCCACACCCCTTTTTAATACTGTACTTACTTGTCACCTTGAGTGAGGTACATTGTTTTCTAGATAGTGTAAAAATGGTTGTGGCTGGCTGAAAGTGATTGGGTATCAAAGTATGTAAAATATGGCCTGAGGTTGGTTTCACAGAATAGTTTACCTTCTGATTTAAAGAAGTATAATTCCGAAACTCAGCTAGAAAGTGTAATTCTTTTTCATTGGACTTCAGAAAGATTGCCAATTTTGATTTTCCCAGTAGCTTTTTTTCTCTCATTCCTTCAAATGAATGCAAGCAAAATGTTAGGTAGATGCCAGTAATTTCCCAGTTGTAAGGACCCTCAACATTTTTCTTGCTGAATGCACAAATCATGGTACAGCCAAATGAATAAACAGTAAAAAAAAAAAAACCTTCCCTTTTTGTGTTTTACCTTTCAAACTTGGCATTGCAACGATGACAGAGCTGATCAACTGAATTTTAGGATATACTGACATTATAATCTGCCTGCATAGGACTGAGTGCAAAAACCTGTTCATCTGTAATACAGGTATTAATAAGTCTGTGCTGATATAATATGAAAGATAAGAATATTTTTTGCACCCCAATTCAGATTCTCTATTATCAAAGGTTAGTTTGAATTGCTACTTTTGACATTTGTAATATCTTTTCTAATATCTCGGGTAACAGTCTGAGAATGTGGTTTGCTCTCTAGTAGTTTAACAAACATCTGCTCTCTGATGCCAGAAACAAAAAAATATAGTATTAATGTAGGCTGATGTCAATAAAAGCAAGAAATGTTAATTTAGAGGAAATGCTTACATAATTATATAAATGTTCCTTGCTAATCAAATGGGATAGAGATAAATAAAGCCCATTCCAAGTGAACATTCCGAAACAATAACTATTTCTTTCTTTTTTGTGTCCCTCTTGAAAAAAAATCCTCAGCACTGATGGACACTAACCTATAATAGCCATTCTCTAGCTAACTGAAAAATGAAATGTGAATGTTTTAGGCTACAAGAGAGGTGATTTACCATTGTCCTAACAGTGATACTTTAAATTGCCTTCGCCATGATACATCAGCCTTTGAATATTTTTATACTTTATTATCACAATAAAAATAATTCTTATAGGATTTGTGCTTTTGTATATAGTACGTCTCTCTCTCTCTCTCTCTAAACAGGCCATATTTGCACTCTATTATCATTTAATAGGGCACATTGAATAATGCTAAACAGGCACAAGCAAATATATCATTTGCAAGTAAGTTTTCTTATCAATAAATGAAATTTCAGCAGTTTTCCTATTAATGAATTATCTAGAGAAATATTTGCTGAAGAACTTCTATGAATAATTTTAGCCTCTTGATTTGCGGTGCTCAGATTATGAGTATTTTGTGTTCAGGGATACTTGTTGTATCACAAATTTTTCAAGTATATTTCTTCTTGCCTGAGCAAATATGAATTTATAAGCAATTTACAGCAGCAACTTTAAAAATGTATGTGATTTATAAATGTCTAAAGAAACAACAACACATTTAGAGAAATGCAAATAGAAAAAAACCTTGCTTAAATAATCAGTGAAACTCTGGATGGATGAACTTTATTACACCATGAAAAATGAAGTGCAACAGAGCCCTCTTCGTAAAAGCAAGTCTCTCTGTGTCTAATCCAGAACTTTCCCATTCTTATCATGCTACTTTTCTGTATTTTTTTCAGTTCTGCCTTTCCTTTCTGAGTTCCAGAAATGGTGAATCTAGAAAAAGAGTTCTAGGCAGCCATATACATTTTTTTCCAAAAGGGAGGAGTAAGACTGCAATGTGAATAGTGATCATAGTTTGCACACATAGGATACAGTGCTCCAGCACAACATCTACTTTAATTGTATATCTGCTTTGTTATCTACTACCATATTCAAAGTCAGAAACACAATACAGCACTCTGAAGAATATACACAACCCAAATATTCCTCTATTTTCCTTTTTATTGTTGTCAATCTCGATATAATGATTATCTCAATATATTATCTCAATGTATTATATTATCTCAATATAATGATATCTGTGTAGTGTTAAGTATTGATATGCTGTTCTTTAGAGAACTCAGAATATTGGAAATAAAGAAAAGAGAAAGAAATAATCTATCAGTAGTAATTAGGATATTGATATTACAGCATAAAGTTATTTGACTTTTTAATACAAAATTGAGTATAACATTAAGAAATAGAAGAAACTGTTACAGATTACATCAAAGTATTTGTTCTACAATGAAGATTTTGGTCTTAAGCTGATTACACAGTATTGAAATTCCCATTGTTGTGTTTTTTTTTAATTAAAGGAAAAAAATAGATAAGCAAAACAAATTTAACAAAAACTAAAGTACCAAAAACAGAAAAGGAGAAAAGAGAAAAAAAATATCTATTAGATTTCCAACTTTCCCTTTTTTGTATCTGCTAATTTTCTATATTGTAGACATTTGAGCCCCCTTAGAAGCCAGACTGCAAATGATGATATTTGCCATGCTGCGTGATGTGTTGTATGTATGGAGACTGTTATTGCTTAAATTTGGTTAAACTTCTGCTGTATATATATACTCTTAGTTTAACCATTGCTGCATATTCTCTAAGTGTAAGTTCCCAATCAGATATTTTCAGTTTTATATCTTTCTTTCAACGTTGAGCAAAATTTATTCTCACTGCTGTAAGCATATATCCCATTAAATCATGGTCTTTCTTCTTGATTATTTTTTCTGAGATTATACCTGGTAAGAAAAGTTGTGGTTTCAATTCAGATTTAAACTCCTTTTTTTTTCATTGTACTAGGTATCTTTCAAGTATTTTTGTTTTGTTTTGTTTTTAGACAGGCACTTCACTTTATGATATACTTTAAAATTTGGAAGGGAAAATTCTTTGGAATCTTGTGGGATCTTTCTTTCTTTCTTTCTTTCTTTCTTTCTTTCTTTCTTTCAGGATCTACTGACAATTTCTTGTCACTCTTATAAGGTTCTCTCTGAAATTCTGATTGGTGCCATTTGTAATAATCTATCTTGGGTAGTACATTCATTTTGATGATTGCAATTCATTCTAACCAAGATAATTTTTAGTTCCTCCACTGAGGTCTTTCTTAATCTCTTGCCATCAAATCGCAAATGTTCAGCAAGCTACGTACGTTAGGTGACAGCAGCAGAGAGAAAAACTGACATTAAAATCATACTGTATTTTAAACACATTATGTGAAAACCGAACTCTTTGGAGAAGGCTGTAATGCTGGGAAAGGTGGAAGGAAAGATGGCAAGTAGCAGCCAGGTGAATGGTCTCCAGCTACCATGGTGATGGGAGCACCATTAAGTAAACTGAAGGACCAGGTTCAGGACACATCATCATGGAGAAAATCTATCTTTCTATGTAGTTGCATATAATCAATCCAAAACAATCCAAAACAATAACCAAGTTTTCCAGCAGTGGATAGTTACAGTATGTTTACTATTTGTATTAGTTCTATCACAGGAAGGTAGGAAGGCTTTGATTCAATTAGATTACATTTCCTCTGGTAGATGAAGAGGCAAACTCTGGACTGTTGGGATTTGGACTTGCTGCAGAACTGGCTGATAATCTTCAAAGAAAAAAAATGACTGTATTTCTATTTCTTTTCTACCTTTAATCTCATTTTAGAGTTCAATTCACATCCATTTTTTCTTTGCCACCCAAGAATATGCGATGCCAGATGTTCTTACTGCAAGCCAACATTTCTCAATTGCAATGTCAACATCTATTAATTCAGGTTTGTAAACATTTTAATCTTGTTTTAATTTTGGGGGGCAGGTTTTGGGACAGGGTTTCTTAGGCACTTATTTCCTCATCATAATGAATGCCATTTGGAATGTGATTGCAGATATCCTACCTGCTGTATACATGCTCATGTTAGCCTGATTTAAAAAAATAAATAAATTCTGAGAACAAATTGAAAGATGATTCTGGTCAAGGACATGTGAAACATGCATTACGAAATTATGAAGCATCTTAGCATACACTGAGCATAAACAGTATACATAGTGTATCACACTAGCATACACAGTGAAACCTCAGGAATCTTTATCCAGGTGTGTTCTCTGATTCAGATCAAGATAATTGCAATCTGCCTTCACAAGACCCCAGTAGTAGTTACTTCTCCAGCATGCCCTGGGACAGTAATCCTCCTTCTGAATTGGCAGTCACCATGGACTCATGAACGAAAGGGTTGATGATCATTTCTTTTTTCCAGTCCTAAACCTGAATTTATTTCATTTTCAGCCCTGAGGATGGACTTCAGCAACAAGTCCAAAAGCTCAGAAGACTAAACCTCTGGTCCCAGTGACTGACCCAGATTGGATCCTGCAACAAATATTTGTACACAGTCTCACTTTCATTTCTACAGAACGTATTTTTTTTTGTTGTTTGGGGAGGGGGGACACAAGTAATTTCCTATGGCATAATTTTTGTACATCCTTTCCATGATGTATGATGTATTACTAATATTGTTATGAGTATATAAGTGAATTGAAGCATTAGTACTTTCAAGGGCTACTTGCATTTCAGTGTACATGTTGTTTCAAAGGTGCAGAATTAAGGAGATTTAAATTCAATTGTGAACCAAATTTCTCAAATCCCTTAAAGAATTTATACTTGCCATGAAAAATAAAAAATAAATTAAAAAAAAACCTCTTTTGATTATCATAAACTATTAAATTTTCTTATTCTGCTGATGTGATTTTCTCATAGCAGGAAAAAGCCTGGACAAAAATGGCAATTTTAAATAGAATATTTTTTTCACATGGTAAACAACCTGTGACCAAAATACAGGCGTTTGTTATGTTGAATAATATTTTTTTAACATTCACAGAAGGATTTAATTATCTTCAATTGTTCTCATTATTCTGTACATACCCACGGATCCTTTAGGAAGAAGAGAGAAACATATATAAACAAACAAATATCAATAAAATATTGTGTTCTTAGGTGCTTTATCCTGTCTTACAGTTATTAGGAATTGCCATGGCAACTTCTTTTCACTTTGCAATTGATGTCTCCCTTACAATATTCTTACTATCAATTGATCCAACACATGTTCTGTCCATGTTTGTGATTCATTTTTAGTATCAATAAGACACGCCACTTCTGGATGCACTTCTCAACAATGTGAACCAGATTTTTTAAGAAGAGACTGGACAGCCATTTGTCTGAAATGGTATAGGGTTTCCTGTCTGAGCAGGGGGTTGGACTAGATGACCTCCAAGGTCCCTTCCAGCTTTATTATTATTATTATTATTATTATTATTATTATTATTATTATTATTATTATTATTATTATTATTATTATTATTATTATTATTATTATTATTATTATTATTATTATTATTATTATTATTATTACCCAGAGTGGCTGTCTCAAAGGAAGTGCCCCAAAGATTTTAGAAGGCCTTGTCTTGTCTTTCAGTAAGTATGGCTATTTTTCAGCTCCAAGGAACAGTTCTAGAAGAATATTTACTAATCCGTTTGTTTATTAATTAATACTCGGCCTGAATGAGACAATAATAGCTGGGCACATAGCGAATGCACAGTCTTTCACTGAAGTTCAATCAAGATGTGCTCACTGGGATGTCATATTAAAAAATAAATAATACCCAGCCCTAGCAACAGTGGTAACATTTGGTCCAATCCCGACTCCGAGCATTGTAATTCAGACTTTAAGTTTCATCTACCTAACTTACAAAAATGCCACCTTCCATGTAAAGAATCAAAAAACAGGAAAAACAGAAGCGCAGAGACAGGAGGTCTACCCAGGAACACCTGATGCCACCTGCTTCTGAGAGAGGCTGACAACTTCCTGTCTTTAAGATATCAACTGCAGACTGGACAACGGAGCAACTTTCTCTTATAGTTCAAATGTGCATGTCCTCTCTGTGTATCTTTTTTAATCCATGGTATACCAATGTCCTGTTGTGAAGCTTTACAGAAAATCTCCAACCATACTCGCTCTTTTAATGACTATTTATCACTAAGTTTTGTCAATAATAGAAATTCTGTTTTCTTTGACCTTGAACTGAATTAATACTTATGCCTTTGTCCAGTGGTGGGATTCAGATATGTGAACAACCGGTTCTCTGTGTGGATGCTGCTTCCGGAAGTCCGTTCTGGGCCTGGGCAACAAAAAATTAGCTACCGGTTCTGCCGAAGTGTTGCGAACCGGCTGAATCCCACACTGCCTTTATCTGAGGATTTTCAATCTTCTAAGTGCTGCTCTAGCCTAGAGAAAGCAAAGATAGTAGCTTGTGATCCTGTTAATATTTACTATTATGCTTTCCTTTAGGCAACATAGCAGGAGATCATGTACCAAATATCACACTTCAGACCTTTTCCAAAGGTTTTCTCGGGTATCAAGATTTATTTTCCCGTCTCTTTGTGTGGTCTGTGTGGTCTGAAATTGAACACCTTCTACAACAGGTAGATGTCTGCGAACGAAAAATATATGCTTCATAAGAATATTGTTCTGTCCCATGTTTAAAAAATGAGCAACAACACATGTAAGAATTTTCTTCCGAGTAAAAGCTTTTTTCAAGGCTAAAGCAATTGTATTTCCTGACACCAACCAAACTGCTATAATTGAATTTTGCGCAGAGACTGGATTATTCATTCAAGAAAGTAGTGAGTAATTTTATTGTGCCTATTTCATACCATTGTGACATTATTATATCGGAACATGCAGTGTTGTAAGACTTTCAGAAAAAGAAATATGCACGATGGAGAAATATGTTGATTTTGAAGCTATAAAACCACATTTGAATTGACACAAACTGCCAAAATAGTGTATCATTTACGTAAAGGATAAGCAAAATATAGTCCGATAGGTACCATAGAGATACAACTCTAATAAACCATTGCCAACAAGACCACAGATGAAGAATGTTAGAAATTAAAGTCAAGCACTCTCAGCCTCACGTGCTCATGTTTAGATCCCATCTCATTTGTGTTCCTGGGTATTGTCAGTAGAGAAATGCCCTTTTCTGTTACCCAAAAGAGTTCTTTGTACTGGTGCTATACAAACAGGAAGAAAACTTGCAAATATGTCTTTTGAAATCTTATTTGGTATTGATCAACTTGGCATCTTGATTCCGGGTTACGTTTATAATTTTGGGGTGGGGGGAGTATGCTCACATAAAGGAGGCAAAAACTTTCCATTAAAATGCTAGTAAGCATAATTGAAAACTGCTTGCTAGGACAAAGATTTCTGCCTCAGAAATAATTATTTAGTTTATGGGATAAGGATGAGCTCACTCTCCTCCAGGAGTGTTAACTACTCATTTTGGAAGGATTTTCCTTGCAATAAGTCAAGTCTGTGCTTTCCATCTGGTATAATCTCCCCAAGCAGATATTTATGCAGGCAGCTCATCAGAGGGCTAAAAGCAAGCAGGAGGCCTGTCACCGCCAGCTTCATTCAAGAGGAACTGAATGCTATCGTGACACAGTAATGCTATTTGAAGTTGGTCTGTCAGATGGGGATAGTTCTCCCTCAAACAAGCAGGAAAGGTAGACTTTGCTTACCTTTCAGTTCAGATAGAAGCTGCTTCATTTAATTTTCCTCCTGGGTACCTTTCCGGTTTATGAAGTTTTCTAAGTTAACATTGGTGACCTTGAAAGTCTTGACAGATGGACTGCTAGGCAATCTTCAGAGAGCTGCATGGTTTAATGGAATTGCAGAAAGGATCCTCCTTTTCGAATATTGATCTGATTTGAGTATGTTTATGTTACATACCTTGTTTAAGATCTCAGTTTGCACAATTCTAAATAGCTGTTTCCTAAAGAAAAAAACTGAGTGGCACCTAATGTTACTTGAGAAAATGAAACTCAGTTTAAGGGCAATTACAAACAGCGTAATCCAATATAAAAACTAACCATTTTCAGTGAGACAGTAGGACTCAGAGATACTATACTGGGAGATTCATGTATTTTTGCTCATCATTAAAAGCATCTGCGTGGACCTGAATCTACAGTTATGACTGGCAATTGCCAAAAACAACCTACAAGACATCTGCATGACTTTGTTGATGGATAATATGAAACTCCAACATGAAATTCTTGGGCATTTTATGTAGAGACTGGATTGATCTTTCATGTTCTCTCCCCTTCCACCTGATCCAATTCAGGATCCCCTTGCTTCTGTCAAGTGGAGAAAAATAACCTTGGCAACATTAATCTATAGCTTCCCCATAACAGATGAAAAAAAATGTAAACTTTGCTTATTTGAATACAAACCAAAATGCACATTGGATTTGGATGCCAAAATCTACAATTTTTATAATGTCTGTGATGCACTGCAAATCAGACAATAACAGTGAATCTCCAAGGTGCTTTTTCAAAAGACAACTGGTATGAAGAAGAAAACATTTCACTTCTCATCCAGGAAGCTTCATCAGTGATGAAACATCTTGGATGAGTAGTGAAACATTTTTCTTCTTCTTCCTAAGGAAAAAAAAAACAAACAGTCCAGTTGCCTTTTGAAAAAGCACCTTTGAGACAACTAGGACCTGGATGAGTGAGCATCTCCACAGACAATAACACTGAATCAAGACTGCACAAAAAGGAAAATCAATTGAGAATGTATTAAAAGACATGTCATAGAAAAATTGTGAAAACATGATATAAGATGATTCAGCCATTTGAAGAATATTAAGAACCCATCTCAATACAATAGAAAGATTAATCAAATGAAGCAATTAGTTATTTGACTAAAATGATTACATCACAATCAACTGTAAAGTAGAAACTATCAAAGCATTTTCAGTAGAAAAAGGCAGATTACATTAAACCAAAAAAAAAACATATTAAATTTCAACTCCTGTCAGCCTTGAGCATAGTTAGGCCTTCTAAATAACGATAAAGAAAAAAAATCATATTTACCACAATTGCTTAAAATAGTTCTGTTACTTGCACTAAAGGTTTTTTTAATTCTTAGCTGGACAGCAACTTTCATCTTAGAAAACTTTAAAAAAAAAAAAAATTAGAAGTTTAAAATATCTATAATTCCTATAATTCCAGAATATACGCATTAATACATCGATGATAGATAGATAGATAGATAGATAGATAGATAGATAGATAGATAGATAGATAGATAGATAGATAGATAGATAGATAGGTAGGTAGGTTAGGTAGGTAGGAGGGTAGGTAGGTAGGTAGGTAGGTAGATAGATAGATAGATAGATAGATAGATAGATAGATAGATAGATAGATAGATAGATAGATAGATAGATAGATAGATAGATAGATAGATAGATAGATATAGAATAGACACTGATATATATAAAAGTTAAAGTTACTGAATATAGATACAGTTTAGAGTTTATTTCTCTCTGATTCTTATTAAACTTTTTTCTCTATTACAAAATATAACATTACAACATAACTATATCTAAAAAAGTACTAATGTTCCAATGATACATTAAATTAAAAGTATTTAAATAACCACAATTTAGTTATCATCTTAAAATTCACTAATTAATAGAAAACATGTACTCCTCCATGGTAAGATTTCATTCTTTTTAATTGGGGGAAAATGCAGGTGTTTCATATTTTCATTTTGATTTTTTTTTTGCTGGTTTCAGTCTTTAAAGCATCAGCTCCCTGTGTAAAATTTCTCATATATCATCCTATGTAGATGGGTACATAAAAGAGATTTAATATAGATTCTTCAAATAATTTTTGGGATAGCCAGGGCCCTCAGAGCCAGACTAATGTTCCATTTAATTCCTTATTCAAATATCTTTAACATGCAAGTTTTGTTCAGGCTCCTTCTGAAGAAGACCTCAGATGTTCAGGCTCCTTCTGAAGAAGACCTCAGATGTTCCCACTATTTTTGTTCAAACATCAAAAAATAAATTATCAAATTCACAAATGAATTTTCAATAAGACTTCCTAGATAGGAAGAAAGGACTATAGACAATGAATGATTTGTTGCTCCTTCAAATCAAAGCGGATTTGAGAACTTGATGAAGCTATTTATGGTAAACGGAACACTTGCAAGCAGGACATGGTATAAATAACATTTGCAAGCAACATTTTTAAAAATTGGCTGAATATGAGGACTTCTGGGTGAGTCATGTCTGACTGAAGATGTCTCCAAACAGCAGAGATGACGACCACCATGAAGAATGAAGGATTGGCAAGCAGACTGATTCTTTGAAATCTTTCTGGAGAAACAAAGAACAAAACATGATTGCCCATGAGTGCTGGGAATGGTGGCTCCTCACAAGAGGCAAACAAAGTCATTACTAAAAGCCAACATGGGTTTGTCAAAAACAGATCATGCCAGACAAATCCTATTGCATTCTTTAACCAAATGACAAAATTAGTGGATCAGAGGAATGCTGTGGATATAATTTACTTGGGCTTCAGTAAGGCATTTGATAAAGTAGATCACAACCTACTACTTGATAAGATAGAAAAATGTGGGTTAGACAGCATCACCACCAGATGGATCCGTAGCTGGCTGACCAGCCGTACTCAGCATGTGGTCCTGAATGGAACTGCATCTACATGGAGGGAAGTGTGCAGTGGGGTGCCCCAGGGCTCTGTTTTGGGCCCAGTGCTCTTCAACATCTTCATCAACAATTTGGACGAGGGGATAGATGGGGAGATCATCAAATTTGCAGACGACACCAAGCTGTCAGGAATAGCCAACACTCCAGAAGACAGACTTAAGATACAGGAGGATCTGGACAGACTTGAACACTGGGCACTATCTAACAAAATGAAATTCAATGGTGAAAAAAGCAAGGTTCTACATTTAGGCAAGAAAAACCAAATGTACAGGTATAGTATAGGGGGTACCTTGCTCAATAGCAGTAACTGTGAGAGAGACCTCGGAGTCCTAGTGGACAATCACTTAAATACGAGCCACCAGTGTGCTGCAGCTGCCAAAAAGGCCAACACAGTGCTAGGCTGCATTAACAGAGGGATAGAATCAAGATCACGTGAAGTATTAATACCACTTTACAATGCTTGGGAAGGCCACACTTGGAATACTGCATCCAGTTTTGGTCACCACGATGTAAAAAAGACGTTGAGACTCTAGAAAGAGTACAGAGAAGAGCAACAAAGATGATTAGGGGACTGGAGGCTAAAGCATATAAGGAATGGTTGCTGGAATTGGGTATGTCTAGTTTAATGAAGAGAAGGGCGAGGGGGGACATGATAGCAGTGTTCCAATATCTCAGGAGCTGCCACAAAGAAGAGGGAGTGAAGCTATTTTCCAAGGCGCCTGAAAGCAGGACAAGAAGCAATGGATGGAAACTAATCAAGAAGAGAAGCAACCTAGAACTAAGGAGAAACTTCCTGACAGTTAGAACAATTAACCAGTGGAACAACCTGCCTCCAGAAGTGGTGAATGCTCCAACACTGGAAGTTTTTAAGAAGAGACTGGACAGCCATTTGTCTGAAATGGTATAGGGTTTCCTGCCTGAGCAGGGGGTTGGACTAGATGACCTCCAAGATCCCTTCCAACTTTATTATTATTGTTATTATTATTATTGTTATTGTTGTTATTGTTATTGCTGTTGTTGTTGTTGTTGTTGTTGTTGTTGTTGTTGTTGTTATTATTATTATTATTATTATTATTATTATTATTAAGACTGGACAGTGTTTCTTTCCAAAATTTACAAAATAGGCTGATGAAAGCTTTGATTGCCAGATATTGATGAAAGATCAAATCTTACAATGTCTTTGGAATGATCTAAAGATCAATATTATAAAGAACAACAAAAAGGAATAGAAAGTTGAATTATCTAATCAGAGATAGACTGTTTGTATTTCTGGTAAATCATAATAGACTTTTTGCTGAAATACAATTTGTGAATTGCATATAAATACAAATTAGGTTATGAAAAGAAGTCTTATTATTTGTAATTTTAAAAGAGTGAAAAGGTAGTATATTAGTGAAGTCACTTCTTTATTATTCTCTTTGGCTCTATTTTCTTTTTTTCTCTTCTGTTTTTTCTTTTCTTTATCTTTCTTTATCTTTATAGAACTTTTCTTTTCCTTTCCTTTTTTCTCCTAGTTTACTTTGTATTAGTTTTTACTATGTTTATTAGAAACTTCAAATAAAATTATTTTTAAATGGTTAAATATAAAACTATAGTATATTGCTTCAATTAATCGGATTAATTTAATCAATTATAATTAATATCTCAAATTATTTAAAAAAAACTCTATTGTGACTTTTTAAAATGTATTTTGTTTTTGTTTTTTTGAGTTACTTTCAATTTACCTATTGTAGTTACCCCTATTTTTATTAAATTAGATTTAGATATCCTGAGTTTTGTCTTATTTTTCAGAAGAAAATAGCCAATGGACAACATTTAGAAAATTATGGATTAAGGCAATGTACAGTCATTCTCATGGTTCTTCTCACTTGTAAACATATCAGGAAAGGACCTAGTGTGCAAAAATAAGAAATGGGAGTACTGGGCTAGCTCTTTAAAAACATATATAGATATATGTACAAATATTCATGCACACACTCATATTAATGTACATTTTAGGAGAGCTTTGCTACCTGCCTGCCACCATGGGGGTCTGTCCAAAATACTACCAAAATTTACTACCAGAACCTGAACCATTTTTATCCTGAGATAGAAAAGAAAAAAGGGGGAAAAAGAAAATATTCCACTGAAGGTTTTTAAAAATGAGATTACAGATGACTTATAAAGGCTTTCATGAAAGGAAAATGTACATTATGAAGGAGGTGGCAATTAATTGAAAGAGGCTGGATAATTATACGTCCATATTGGCTGGGAAACTGAAGGATGTGATTGAATGCAGCCTTTAAACCAGGCACTGGATAAACAGATAGATGACAGACACACACAAGCACATGTACACACAGAGAGAGAAAGAGAGAGAGAGACAGACAGACAGACAGACAGACAGAAGAGACAGAGAGACAGAGAGAGAGAGACAGAGAGACAGAGAGAGAAAGCACTTTTCTTCATTTGTTATGCCCCAAAGCATTATAGAGGGAATGCAGAAGTCTTTAACATCCAGATCAAATAAAAACAATATTTTAAAAAAGATTTTTTTCAGTCTCCATAACACTTTGGCTTCCTCAGTATTTTTTTAAATGTAATTTTAAAGGGCATTCAGAGTGTGTTGCTCGTTAGTACAACCAAAAACGAATAAATAGTAAAATATTTAATGGTAAAATCTAATATTAAAATATTTTAAGGCTTTATCATAAGCATCTGTTTTTATTTTTAAAAAAACTCATTATAAAAAAAAGTGCTGAAAAAGAGCCCCTTATTTCTTTGTTCACAACAGCGGTTCACCACCAAGCCTCTCCCTTAAAGCCTTCAAACACTGAAAAACTTCAGACCCCCCTGGCCACAAAAAGGTTATTTAAATGTTTTTTTTTCAAAAAACACTAAAGTTTTATTATCTACCAAGCGAAGTGTTTAAATTGGTCCACATAATACTGAAAGAAAATTACTTGGTTTTTAAACAATAGAGAAAGGAAATACCAACCTAATGCCGACATGTAGAATGCAATATGATTCAGAGGAAACAACAACATAAAACAATATTGATCACCTTGCCTTCTAGTGAAATGCAAGCTTTCATTTATACAGATATTTTATAATTCCATGGGTGTTAAGATAGATTTATCCTCTCTGCTTTTCCTTTATAACATATAAAATATCAAAGTCAGCACAAGAAGGACCGAAGTGCAAAAGCTGAACTGGAATTTTGCTTCGCTTTTCATTTGCAAATACAACTTACTGATAGACACCTCTACTCTTTTTAAAAGCTGCTTGAGTAATATTATGACTGGAAAGAATAATCTCCGCCCAGTACAACACAATATGAGAAAAATCAAGCCAGTTTACATTGCCCTTGAATGGTTTAAGTGTTTTGATAAAAACAATGCAGAAGGCTTTCATTTCTTTCTACAGACATCTTCAGAGCAGCTGTCAGCCTTTGTAATGCTGCTTGTCAAATTACAGTAACACACTTTGACAACTTTCTGGAAAGATGACAGTCTCATCTGCATACTTCTTGATGTTCACCTGAGGAAAGGAAATAAAACCCTCTCTCTAAACTTTTGTCTGTTAAAACTGATGCACTATGTTTTAAAACCATGCTTTTAAAAATGGGAAGAAAGAAGACTATAGAAATTACAGTTATTTTTACTTCTATAACCTGCAAGGTCCTTGAATGGAGTGTTATGCACCATGTCTGTGATGCATAACTAACGTTGCCATTATTGGAATCGGAACAGGCTTCTCAAGAACAAGTTATGCCAGACCAATCTTATTGTTTTTTTTAATGGTAGAATTCCTAGTTTGCTTAAACAAACCCAGTAGTCCTCAACTTATAACAGTTTGTTTGACAGTGGTTCAAAGTTACGACGACAGTGAAAAAAGTGACTTACAAGCTGTACTTGCATTTACATCTGTTGTACCACCACTCCCAGTCATGTGATCATAATTTTTGCACTTGATAACTATCTTGCATTTACAACCAATTTCTGGCAAAAAAAACAACCCAACAACACCCATTGGGTGAATCTGGATTCACTTAATGACTGCATGGTTTGCTTAGTGATTGCATGAATTGATGAATGACAGTAGTGATTCACTTAATGACTTCCGTAAAAAAATGTTATAAAATTGGGTCCAACGATGACTTATGACAGAAATTCCAGTCTCAGTTGTAGTTGTTATAAGTCAAGGACTACCGAAAGGGAAAGCTGTACATGTAGTTTACTTTGATCTCATCAAAATATTTGACAGGGTCTTCCACGATATCCTAATGGATAAATGGATGGATAAATATGATCTAGATAATTGTCCAGTAAAGATTTGAGTCTGATGGAATTTGTCGGGAATTTCCTGACAACAAGAGCTTTCAAGTAACAGAGCAGTCTGCCTACAATCTTGCTGGAGATTTGCAAACAGAAATTGAATGGTGTAGCAGCTTCCTTCACTGAACAAAGATTGGACAAGATGTATAAGGTTCCTTCTAGTTCACATAGTCTATGATTTCACAGTGCCATCCACCAGGTTTTCCTCTGCTTATTACCATAAATGATATGACAATGACCCATTGCAGAAGTGAGAGAAATCGGTCACAGAGTTCATCTCCAGCAAATGAGTGCTGGAATCTCTAAGCTTTCATCTCTAAGTATCCATACAGTTCTGAAAGTGTCCAATTTTTTTCTCAGTTCAAACTTTGAATGGAAATAATGCGCATTGTCTGCTTCAGGAGATAGCATACAAAAATGCAGATGCTGGAGAAAGCTGGATCTTAAAGAGTATAGAATAAAAAAAAAGAGGTGTACAAGGCAAGAATAGTTTATGTTAGGGAAAGCTTCATGGGAAGATAGCACATATTTTTTTAGGATCTTATTGATCCTAAAGCTATTGATCCAGAAAGCTTCTGAGAACAGTTCAAGGGAATGAGAATTACCTGTTGTAAAGAATGCAGAGTGACCCTGTAGAATGTATGAGAGAGCTGTTAAGAGGGGAAGGAAGGAACAAGTCATTGGAGGAGAATTTGAAGAAGAGATTGCACAGCCCTGCGATTAAAAAGAAAGCATAAAAAGAAAATCAAACTAATCCTGCCTTGATTTGGAATTTGGAGAGGTTTCCAAGATTTTGCTAATTTACCTTCCTGAATAATGGGCATTCCTGAAATCCCTCTCATTTCTGTTTCTTGACCTGGCCAGTCTCAAAGGACCCACATCTGTAAAGCCCTACATGGCTTTGGTTCTTGCTAATTCTTCTCCAGGTAGAATTTACCTGGCTCAGGTAAATTCAGAGGGGATGCTCTGAATTTACTCAGAGGTAAAACCCAGAGGGGATGCTCTGAAAATCTATTTACTGAGAAATTAGAGATGAAGGAACTTGAAAGATGGTATAACCTGAAACCAAATGGTGCTATACAGAAACAGTCACTATCTTACATAAGAAGATCATAATGAACAAAACTTAGCTTCTAATTCCTCAGCATGCCTGGCTGAGGAATTCTGGGAGTTGAAGTCCACAAGTCATAAAAGGGCCAAGTTTGAAGACCCCTGTTTTAGAGTTCACTTGAATATTACCAGGAAATAAAAAAGGAGATGTGCATTTGTTAGTTAGGAACCAAATGGGAGAAATCCTGATGAGGGTGAAGGTTCATTCTTTGAGCTTGTGGCTTGGTTTCCAAATGTTTCATTACCAGGCTGGTAACATCTTCAGTGGCATTTAGGGGATGTCATTGTCAGTGCTCTTCTGGTTATAAGAGCTTCAGGTGTGGGTGTGTCAAATGAGGATCTTGTGATGGGTCAGGTGTGAGTCACCAGTGAGAGGCTGGTGATGGGTTTTGTGATGGGGAGGTTACATCAGGTCAGGGTCATTCGCCACTATTGCAGAAATCCTGGTATTATAATCAGTAGGCACTCTGCTTGCTATAAAAAGCTTTACAAAGAAACATAGAGGTTTCTTTCTAGCCAGTGCAAAGAGAAGAGTGATCCAAATAGCAAAACTGACAGTAAGCAACTCAGTCAATTCCACGGGATGAAATGGCTAGTTCAAAAACTTACACAATGGGAGACAATGAAAGTGGAGCCCAAATAATCAAAGAATGGTTCACAGGTTTGTTATGTATCATTCATTACTTACATTTGCCTCTGCTCAAAGGGAAAACAAACAGAAGAGGAACCATTGGATAGATGTATTCCTTTTTCTCATCTTTCTTATATTATATTGTTTGTATTTAAGAGTCTCTCTCTCACACGGTGTTTTATATTATTTTGAATGCAGCAGAAAACTTGAATTCTGTTTTATAAGAAAGAAAAAAAGCTGGGAACTCTGGAAAACTTTAAGGCATAATTCTTCAAACTCTTCTTGCTACAACACCAGTATCTTTTGATGAGATCTTTTAGCAGCTCAGGGAATTTCAAAGGAGCTTTAAATTTCTTTTGACATAAAGAGCTTGTCAAAGATTTCTCTGAAAGCCTAAGAAAGTATGAAAACAAACACCCAGGCTGAATTCTTAAATGTTCAGCTATTCTGATCTTTTTTTTTTTTTAAAGCCTAATCTTAACTCAAACTCAAAACAATAGAGATTCCTCACTTTCAGCATGCATTATTTTACAATGTCATTTGGATTGTGATTGCTACTTTGCAAAGAAAATTAAGTTTATGATTTGTGTGGAGGTGGAAAACCTTTTTTTTAAAAAAAAAATAAGTACCTAACTTTAAAAAAAAAAAATACAGCAAGAATGTAAAAAAGTAGAGGAAATTAGAATGTTAGCTCGTATATTTCACTTGGTATTAAATCCATCAAACAGTTCTATTCATTCCAAAACTTAAGGAGCATGAAGCTGCTATAGGGAAAAACAGCTGAGAGAAGTGTACAGGGGCAGGGCTAGGTGAACATGCACAGACTTTCTTTGTTCTTACCTGCATATAATGCACAATTAGGACCTGAAACTCTTACATTGCATGGGGTTCACAAATTGCCATACAAGATACAAAGGCCATGCAACAAGATACAAAGGCCGTGCATTCTTCAAGAACCATCATGAAGTGACTCTGGTGAGTGTAGTGATTAGTAGCCAAGTGGTACAGACAGATTTGACATCAAGACATTGGTCACAGCAATATGAATTTAGGGCTGGAATGGGCAGCAGAACGTCAGTCAGAAAAATATCTTCAGATTGCACTGCTGAAGCAATGCCAAAAAGGAATACAGAGGTTGTATGAGATTTGCTAAGACTTTTGCTGATTATTGTAGCATATTTCAAAACACTGGGCACTGGCCTGCTAAATGTAAACAGAGAAAAATGTGTCCTATTATACTTTCATTGTTTTTGATTTAGTATTAATGTGCCAGAACGGCTTGTGACACCGTGACAAAGCAAAGGCTCGTGAACACATTGTAAGATTACTCCATATATTTTTTTGCATGAAGAGGCAAAGTATATGTAATATATAAAGATCAGGGTCTACTCTAAAATAGCATCCTTTAGGCCTTACTATGTAGGCAAAACTTATAGAAAAGGAAATGGAGTCTTGGCCTCATCCACATGGAACTTTTCCCATCACTACCAACAGTGTTTGGGCCCTATGTCTCTAGAACTCTCTCCAAGCAGTGGGTGCACGAATGGCTCATGGTATGAGTCATATAGTACATGTATAATCCTGAATCCATGCATTCAAGTTAGGAAGAACAAGTACACTCCTATTGCCTTAAACAGCTTTCTTTAAGGGCAGGTATACTCCGTTTTATTATGGTCCCAAATGGCATAGAAAGGTGTAGTCATATCCAAATCACCAAGTGTATATCTTTTGTTTCTTACCCCAGGTGAATGCATGGAAGCTCAGGATAGTGATTCTCCAACCAATTCAAACCTGCTACACATTCAGCTGAATGTCTTAAAAGGCTTAGTGTAAGAATTTGCCCAGTTCCTGGAATTTTGATTTCATACAATTCCAAGGTTCTACCAAGATATGCATAGGTGGATCAAAGAATTAGTGACAATTGAGAACCTTTTTTTATAGGTGTTGCCTGTCTAACTAATATACGGAAAGATGCAGGTTAAGGCAAAGGGAGACATCATTTTTCATCCACTTTTGATCTTTACAGATTTTGTTTTTTATACACCTGGTAGTATATGATATCTCAGAGACGAAGACATGGAAGGATAAAGACAGAGCCAAGCATTTAGCCTCCTTTTCAATTTTTCCTGGTTTGAGGAGTCTTCATATGAAATAAATTTCTTTAAGTCAGAATGAAGCTATTTTAAACTTTTGCCAGGCAAAACACACACACAAAAAAAACATTGCTGGTTATCTGCTGCACAATTTAATTTTTGAAGACTATATTTGTTGAAATAAGCATATGGGGCTCTAAGGTTCAATTTAGGCTGAAGTCATAGAAAAGTGCTTTTTGCTTTAGATAGCAGCTCAGTGAAAAAGCTACTCTAATGGATATTTCTGATGTAATGGGTCTTTACTCACAATTCAAAGCTGAGCAGAGAAGAAGTCAGGAAAATGCCATAATAGGCACTTTGCAACATCTTGTGTCAAATGTTGAGCTGTGATAAAGTTATTCTATGATATTATTTCAACAGCAAATACTGGAAAAAATGCTTTTAAATGCTATTTGTGTTATTCACTTTCAGTATCATTGTCAATTGCTGTCGAACCATTTGTCCTTAGTTACATCAAGTAGTAAGTGACTGTAATTCACCTTTTGTGTTACATAGCCCGGCATAGCATACTTGTTGATTGGAAAATTATTGATCAGATAGAAACACTCATGTGACTTGAGTATGAATTTATCCATGTGATCTTAAAATGAATAAGCCCAAATTCTAAGCAGAATGTAATTCTCTTTTTTTATTATCATTCCAATGTACTGAATTTTGCAAAACAATTTTAGAATAAATTTTGCATACTTCATGTGCTCATTAGGAAAACTGCATGCAAATAAGTCTATTTGGGATGGTTATGCATTGTTCTGTCTCTAGCCTAGCAGTGTTGGATCACAAGATCTTTTGCATTCGGAATCAATAACCCACAGTATGAGTAATTAAGGCTTTATTCCAAGACAGTATAAGAAAATAGCATAACATAATGCTATTATACAGCATAATACAGCAATCAAGGAATATTTAACACAATAAGACAAAGAAAGGAAGACTATATGCCCCATAAAGGGAATCCCAAAGTGATGGCCATGAGTAGACTTCTTTTTTTTTTTAGCCAGTAAACACCCTCCTGTTTAGGTCTGCATCTAAGACCATGGGAATTTTTTACTAGCTTACATTGGGTCTTTATGAACTATTTAATGAATTGTTACTATATTAATAAATTCCACTTTCCTCTCAGCAAGTCTCAGTATATCACCATTGTCAGAGCTTACAGACCAACAGCCATGATCCAGACAAAGGTCTTCATCTGGTCTATGAGGACGTAGACCAGATTATTCAAATGACCACTGACAGCAACAAGCCTATTATTCTGGGTGACTTCAATGCTAGAGTGGGGACAGACAATCCTTGGGAGGCATGGAATGGGAAAACTAAATAGCAACCGCCTGCTCCTTCTGACCAAATGTGCCAAGCACAACCTGTGCATCATTAAGATGATGTTTAGACTTGCAAACAAGCTCAAAACTATCTATGCATCCCACGTCCAAACACTGGCCCCTACTTGACTAGCATACTATGTCAGCTCAATCTTAAAGACATCACCATTACCCACACCATGAAAGATGCTGAATGTTGGACAGATCACAGGCTGATCCATTCAGTCCTCAATCTACACATCATAAGCAACCAAAGACTGACAGAAAGTCATTCAATATCAGCAGACTACAAGAATCAGACTAAGTCCAATGTTTCCAAGATGTACTTAATGAAAAACTCTCTGGCAATTTACCTCTTGTAGGAATCTGTTCTGATAGGTGGAT
This sequence comes from Azemiops feae, assembly GCA_023970755.1. Taxonomy (NCBI): domain Eukaryota; kingdom Metazoa; phylum Chordata; class Lepidosauria; order Squamata; family Viperidae; genus Azemiops; species Azemiops feae. The sequence continues at coordinate 190,137 of JALGBA010000444.1, forward strand.
GCACTTTAAAGATGTCATCATGGAGACTGCAACAACTAGTTTGATGAAAGCCATGGAACCATTTCAGCAGCGTCCCAGAACAAGGGCTATGCAGACTGGCAGAATGAGCCATCATGTGTCTCAAAGAAAGACAAGTGTAAACATTCTCAATCCAAATACAGACAGAATTGCAAGAAATAAATTATCTTAAAATCTAGAACACTAGCCTGACTTTGTTCAGTTACCATTGCCTGGTGTTGTGTGATGGATTGGATAGAGTCCATCAGCACTGAGTTCTTAATTATCAAATGCTATATGAGATGGGTGGGTGGGTGATCAGAAAGGATGGCCACAATATGTCTTGCCAGTTGTTCTATAGCATATTGGAGTCTGGGAAGAGACCTCAAGGTCAACCAAGCGAGTGCTACAAAAAACTTGAAAAAATCTTATGCTGTTGTGACATCCAGTTAATGGAACTAGAAGCTGAGCTTCTGACAGAACCCACTGGCGAGCTAGTGCTATGAAGCCTCCATTGGCTTTGAAGAGAGATGCTGCCAAAAACTGATAGTAGCATCCCAGAATAATACTCTCAGTTTCTACAACAATGGACTTCCAGTGCTATACTCTGAGCTTCCAGATTGAGACTACAGAGCCATATCCATGTCCAGAATGAATTATACAATATGTCTTTTTCAAACCCAAAGGACATACTATATACAGTATATACTGTAGGCTCTAAACCTCAATTACTCATACCTCTTTCCATGATCTCACCTCACTGGAATTTGCCAAGAACATGTTTATTTTATCCTGTTCTTGGAAAGTTTTGTTTCCTGAAATCATCAAATTTAAGTAGTATTTGTTTTTGTCAGATGGTGATGAGCCTAATTCAAAATTAGGGGATATCTTTTTCTCAAAGTTTCCAAACTGGCAATGAGAAAGATTAGTCTGTTCTACAAAGGTGTCTCACCAAAGATCAGAAAACAAAGTATAACTGAAATATAACCCATTAGTGACTAAAATTAACTTCCTTAATTTGGCATTACACACTTAACTATTACATTGTAATATAAAATTCTATTTACCTAAGGGATAGAAGTAAATAACCACTATTCTATTCCATTCTACTAGTCTTCCAGTCAAACCACTAGCACTACAATTTGTATATAAAGTAACATATACACCTTATGTGTATACTAGGACTTACCAAATACATACAGTATACAGTATGAAGACAAGTTGCATACCCCCAAATATGCACAAAATTACTTAAGTCTGTGCAATTAAAAAAGGGGGGAAATTTTATTGAACTAACTTATTTTATTTCATTCTTATCCAGAAAAGAAAACAAAGCTGTACTAGCCAACAGGAGAAATGTACTGAACCATTTATATTTAATATGCTTCAAATTTGGAGAGTGAATTGCCACAGCAGCCAAATTGATCACAATTATGAGAAAATCAGATCTGAAATAGAGTTGTTGAAGCTGCAATAGGATGAGTCTTTCGAACATCTGAACTGCAGAGAATTCCCACCAGCTTTGGAAAGCTTCTATCTGATATTCATTTCTGAACATGTATTTTGCCAATTACTTTTTGATAGGCTTCTGCTATATATTTCTGATCAATGCAAATTGGAATATGCCTTTGCATATTCAGATCCAATGGAAAAACTAGATTGAACTGTTATCAGCAGACAGTAAGAATTATCCAAAACCTATGAACTGAAATGGAATATAATTTCAGACACTTAAAGTCAAACTTCAGCATTTGAAGCAAATGACTTAGCCTCTTTTGTCTTTAAAACTTTCTAATTTCAGTTAAATAACTGCATGTCTGCCTTTGCTAGTATTCTATTTCAAAACATAATTAAGATAAATATCAGTCAAAATGAGCTTATACCTGCAGCTAAGCCTGGCAAATTTGACTCCTTCATCTGTTCCCTTTGACCTAGCACAAATGACTTATGATTAGGAGTGTACATGTATTGAATTGCTCATGTTGAGGAAATGTCAAATGGATTCGAGTTTAAAGAAAACATTACGCCTTCTTGAGGCTAATTTACTGACATACCCAAAAGAAATATTGTATTTATCAGACCATTTTTGCATATATAAATGTCAACATAACTCCATTTACAACATCCAAAACCAATAATTATTCAAATGAGCATTCTTGCTGTGTCTTAGCATCTTTTTTTTTAAAAAAAAATAAACTATGTGGCTTTCCTAAAGCTGATGGAATCATATCAACAGCAATAGCTGTTTTATTCAAATTTCAAGGAATTCAGTGTGCTATTAAGTTCAGAAAATCCTGTCTAGGTGCCACATATACTTGCTCTGAGAATATAATGGGACACTCAACTAGCATCATATATACCAAGTCATTGGTATGGTTGTGTGTGAGTTAGAGAGAGACACACAGAATAGACAAAAACAGAGATGGATAGTAAAGCAAAAGAATTGGAATTCAAATTGTGAAATTTCTCTCTTCTGTTTTTCTTTTAATTTTCCTTGTCCTATCTTCCTTTCTCAAAGCAGCATAAATCTTGAAAGTATGAGCTTAACAGCAGAACCCCAATTCTGAACTCCAGTCATAAATAAAAAATCTTTCTTGGAGGTCAAAACCAAGAAAATCTTGGAATAGGCAAGTCTGTCAGGGTTATTTATTCTTACTTTTTTATTTTTGCATCATAAAGTCCATTTTCCCATGTCAGTTCATAAAGATACTCTACAGTACAGTATATGTAGATAATATAAAATTCTTACGAAAGTCTCCCATAAGTAAACATGTGGAAATGCTGATTATGTAAATGTAAATGCTATGTCAGGCTCTCTATCAAGCAGACAGCCTTATCTAACTGAGACAGCCTGAGGTGATTCAGCATTGAGTGCCTTCATCCGGAGTGAACCATCATAATCCTCATTTTCTTTCCTCAACCTGAATTGTAAGAACAAATCCAAGAAAGAAAATACATGCAGCTTTATGGTATCTGAGGAATACAAGGATACCACAAGCCAGTCAGGAGAAAACTAGGCCTTCTGATTGTAATTCCAAAAAACAGATTGGTATCCAGAAGTGGAGGATGAAAATATAATTATAATTAAGAACCCACAATAGCAAAGACAGCACAGATGGGTGTAAGCATTAAAAAATGGATTAGAGACATGGTGGTGCAGTGGTTAGAATACAGTAATCCAGGCTAATTCTGCTGACTGCCAGCAGTTCGATTCACACCGGCTCAAGGTTAACTCAGCCTTCCATCCTTCCGTGGTCAGTAAAATAAGGACCCAAATTGTTGAGGGCAAGTGGTATTGCTATTGCTATTAGGCTTCTAACTGACAAGGTAAACAAAAGAATAATGGGAATGCAGGCCTAACTAAGAGAAAAAATATCTCTGAAGGAAACCAAGCATTTTGTCTTGAACACATAAAAAATAAAATAAAATTCTAATATCATTCTTTCTCTAGATATTTGCTGCACTCAGATATTTGAATACTTCCAGGATACTAGACTTCACTCTGCAAACTATGGCAGAGATAGGGGCATTAGATTTGTTTCTCTCTTTTTTTTGTCCTCAGCTAGCTCCTGCTCTTCAGAGAAATTCAAAAATGCAAAAACCTCCATTAAATTCCTCTCTTGCTATTTAATCTAAAGGGAAAAGAAGCTGTGATTGCCAGCTAGTGCTCACTGGTTTACCTTTCAAAAAGTTGAGGTAATGAGTACACTCAACTAATGGGGATTTCTAGAAGTTTGCAGTTTTAGAGGTGCTCATTAAATACAACCTGATCCTCTCCTTGGTTCTCAAACCAACCCCCCCCCAAAAAAAAACCATAAAGTAAAAACATCAGTTATTTCTTGATTTATTGCTCATCTGGAAACAAAAAGTTATCTGGATAACTCACAGGTAAGTAGCATCAATTTAAATGTTGCACTGAATCACCATCAATTAAAATCGGAAAACCAGTAAAAACAGAACAGAATTCAGCTTTGCACTTATTCTTGCAGCTGTGATCCATCCCATTAGCAGTTGGAAATAACTGATCATCTTTTTCTCTGATTACCTTTCATTTCCCAACTTAATAAGGCAGATATGATTTTTATTTCCCTTAAAAATGTCCATGCGGTAATGCAAATGAGAGAAATATGCTTCATTAGAAATCCCCTAATTTGGGTAAATCTATATAGCATAGGATCAATTGCTTCCATAAGAAGCCACATTTTTAAAAAAAAAAGTCAGGAGGATGGCACAATTATGTAATTATGTCATGACATCTTGTATAGCTACTGTATATCTGTTGCATCTCTTGCATATCATCACCTACCTTATCAGTAGTCAAAACAAACTCATGAAATTAAGTCAGAGAAAATAATCTCTGTGAGGGGGATTGATGTAAACAAATAGCGACCCATTGCAGAGAGGTGGTTCTCCCTTCCTCCATAACAAAGGTTCTTGAACTTTCTTCTAACACTCACAAAGAGTCATTATTACTGAACATAAAGTGCAGACCGATTGATAATGATGGAGCTGTCATTAACAATGCTTCAATCGATTCATTTAAAACCAACATTTTAATACAGTAAATAAACCAAAAACCAGCCTAACATGATGGATGTGTGTGGCCCATCCATACTTCGTATTTATTTATTAAATTTATATGCCACCCATCTCTCTTAGAGTCAACTCTAGGCAGATTATAATTTACAATCATCTTGTTTCCATTCTACAGATACAAAACTGAGACTAGGTTTCTCCAAGAGGCCAAATGAACTCAGCTCAGGGCTGTGTAGATTTTCCAAAGGAAAACAGTTAACCTGCTTTGCACTAGACCACACTCAGTTATTAAATTACATAGGTTTTGGTAGCTTACGGTATCTTTACATCTCCACTGTGGTGTTTATGTTTTTCACAAAACATTAAAGCAATGTTTCAAAAGGTCACTGTACAGATAGAAAAGGATGGATAAGATAAGAAGCAATAAGGGAAAGCAATAAAGCTGCCTGTGTTTCCGAGACTTTTTCAAATGTATTCATCACATGCTATATTGCAGCAAATCTTGTTAAGGATTTGATGCCATTGCGGTTGGGAGAGGGAAGAATCTCACACTCCCCAGTGATGAATTCTGGCAGGGTTGGATAATAAGAAGTTTGACAGTGAATTGAAACCATAAATGAGTTATTGGTTACCTAGAGATGAAAGGAAGGATAGTTCATCATTTAGCCTTTCTGTTATCAAGGAGATGGTAGCAGTTGTGCAAAGGCAAGGCCATAATCTTCAAATGTGAGATACTCTGAGCCTTTCTGGTGCGGTTTCTGTGGCAGAATTTATACATTTATAAGCTAATCACACTTCCACACACCTTTGCCTTTGTACCACTGGCTGCCATCCATCACCATGGAGCATCTTCACATCTTAGCTTCCAGAAGGAGTGGGATTCCAGAAGTGGGAGGGGGAACAAGGCAGAAAATTTATTCCAATGGAAGGCTACTTTAATCTGTAGTTTTAGAGGAAATGTTGAAAAACTAATTTGCAATGTTTCCTCTGAACTAACCTGAGCCTCTTCTAGAGTTAAGAAGCTCAGCTTTCATTGAATTCTTTAAAACCTAATGGTTTCAAAATACGTGCAATAAGATAATTTTTGAGATCAGAATCATTTTTGCACATGGAAGGGCCTAAATTACTGCCTCACGTTGCTGTCCTTCTCATACTAGATTCCAGATTTATGGAATGTGGTGCCCACATTTTAATATGTACATTCTGGGCAAGAGGAATTTGCTAAAAAGTTTCCCTTCATGGTTAGAATACAATGACAGCAGTTAATCAAACTCCTTGGAGAAAGTGGAAAGAAAACAAAATGCTTCATATGCACAACTTGATTTAATGACCGTTGAGATATAGAAATATAGATATATGAATTAAGTAAGGAAAATGTATCTTCCTGGGTCACCCTCAGGTTACAGAATGCGCTTTTTGGGCTCCATTCTTCCAATCATTCGAAAAGTAGTTAAGAAATATTTTAGCCACATATTTTAAGTGGTAATGTTTTTGCATTTATGATTTTAATCTTATGTTTTATTGTGTCGGTGTGTGTCGATGTGTGCATGTATTAGGTGTCAGGAGTATTCAGTTGAGCAGAAAGCAGGATGAATGAATAAATGAATGGCAGTGAAATTAATGTGCACCTTTAGCCTTGGTATGGAGTCACTGGCCTGCAATTCACACATTTATTTAAAAGGCAGCCCACTTTATCTGGGTGTAATTCATCTCAATTATACCATACTATACAAAGAATATTCATGTTAGAGCCAATTCGCTATTTCAGTGCTGTCTAAAAAGAAGGAAAATTGCAGAATTGGTTTTTTTCTATATATGTGATTTCTGTCACTTGAATATCTTTCCTTTCTTCCTAGAAAATTGGAATGGATGGCAGCTCTTTGATAATGATGGAAAGAAATACCATGCCATGGTCTTTGAAGAACAGGTTTGCACGGAAAAAAACGAGCAATAGGAATAACACTGTTCATGAGTACATATCAGTTTGCTTTGAAGGGATAAATTGATTTGATAGGCCTTGGCTGGATCTGGATGGAGACTGAGGAACAGGTGTGTCTAAGGTTTTATTAAGTTCTAAATTGTTTCAGCCATTACAATTTGTTTTTATGTGCCCCGTGTATGCTAACTCCTTGAGTTTTTGACTATTTGCTTTTTCATTTTTCTATCTTTCTAGAAATTTATCTTCTAGAATCCTTGGGCCTCTGCTTTATCTTTGTATTTGCTTTGCCTCTTGACCTCCTTAGGAAGTCTTCCTTTGGAGTCAGACTGATGTAGATTGGTAGCTTTATCTTGCACATGGAGGTCCTTTTGTTATTAATCTGTGACATTTTGCCCCATACTTAAAACATAATTGTTTTTCACACATTGCACAGATAAGACCACAGTTCACTGGGAAGATGATCTGAAAGTAGTTCTAATTAATTGGTAGCTCAGGTTATGTATTAAATAATAACAGCCATTCCAAGCTATCTAGCAAACCAATTAGAAATAGGTCGGACTGTTTGAGATGCTAATAAATATGTGGCACTTGTTTAAACCTTCTAAGTTGAAGCACATTGTTTATAATCATAGGAAATCTTGACTGCCACTTAGAGCCTGCCTTTTATTCTTAACTCCATATTTCATTGATTGCTCCAATAAAATGAGAAAATCTGGTTGCAGATGTCAACGCTGCTAACATCGGATGTTTTTGCATTGACAACAGATGGAATTGTAGCCATCTTTTACCTTTTGCTTTTAGAGTTAGATGATGCTGGGAGGGGGGATGTGAATGGGATCCAGCTAGACATAACAACACCAAACCTAGCATGAGAAACAAGGTTATTGTAACCAGAGCTGATAAGGAATTGGCGGGCTGGAGAAATGGAGAGGAAGCCCGCGCTTCAAGCTAATTGGGGAATGTGATTTATGACTGTTAATTGGAGGAGGGAATTGTGCTTTGATACTATGTGCTCAGGGGAGGGAAATTCAGTTTTTGGCTTCGATTATGCAGTGCCGATATTATGCTACTCAAAATAAAGATTCTTTTGAAGAGTTTCATCTGTCGGAACCATGACAGCAATGGTTTCAATGAAATGTTGCTTATCTATGCTATATTAGATTTTATGTAGTTGATATTTTTGATCTGTCCATGGATCATTAAAAGATTGTTATAATTAATTCCCATTTTATGAGATGGCTGTCATATGGAGGTGTAGGGAGTTAATTGAATAAGACATTTACTACCTGGCTTTTTCAGAATGCTTAATGTATAGAGGAAAGAGAAGAGGAGCTTCCAGGCTGTAAAAAAAATGGCACAGACTAACCCAAATAGTGTGCCCTAGGCTTTAGGTATCTTAACAGTCCCTTTTAGCATTTACATGAAGCTGTTCAGTGAGTTCATTCAGTGGCATGGAGTGTAGTATCATCAGTGTGCAGATGATACATCTCTATCCCAGGAGGTGCAGATGATGCTCTATTCATGGAGGCTATGAGAGTCTGGATGGGAGAAACCAGCAAGATGAAGTAGCTTTGAATTTTTGACCCACCAGAATAATCTATCATCTGTGATGGGGTAGCACTCCCCCAGACAGAGTTCATGTGCAGTTTGGGAGTCTTCTAGAACTTGACTCCTTTGAAGTAGCAGGTGCCAACTGTGACTAAGGTGGGGCCTTGGCATAAATTCACCTTTTGTTAACTGCACTTATTTCTGGACCAGTGGACCTTGCTCACTCATACTTTAGTCTTCAACCGGTTGTCCACAGAGCTGCCCTTGAAGATCACCCAAAGGTTACCATTGATCTAGAATGCAGTGCAGCACAGCATCCTGGGTGCTCCACCATCTGCTCATGTTAAACCACTGCTTTCCAGTTTCTCTACAGATACAATTCGGGATGCTGGTTATCACCTTTAAAGCCCTGAATGCTCCAGGTCCCTTTAGAATCCTGTGATTCATAGGGTTCCTACCTTTAAACCCTCCAGAGGACTATGAAGACCTGATTTTTCCTCCAGGTCCTGGAGGAAGAGAGTGAGCTGCCTACAATTATGTATAAAATTAATAGCCATATAAGTCTTCTAAATGAATAAACAAATAAATGTTTGCTAGGGTTGGCATGGAATTTTAATTACATTTAATTAACAAATGTATTTTTATAGCAATATCAGCATCTTCTAGATAAACTCAATCCTGATAACGTCATGAACGTATCTATGTAGTTTTCTTGGCATTAGTACATAAGTGATTTGGCATTGTCTTTTTCTTAAGATTTGTTTTCTTAAAATTTAAAATTTAGGCTGTTGCATGTAATTTCCTGATTGTTTGCATCCAATTTTAACCAAGTTCAAACCTTTTTAGTCTTTTGAAGTCAGCCAGGATTGATGTCATAACTGTTTATTCATATAATTCCATCATTATGTCATAATTTTCAGTGCCACTGCTATGGATATTGGATGAATCTACAACTAAAAAAATTGTGGTGGGTTTGGATTTTGTTGTTGTTGTTGCTTTTTGTTGTTGTGTGAGTCAGCTGTTCAGGTTTATTGTACCTGGCACAAACCTTGCTTATAGAAGTGGCCAATATTATTTGTCTAGCATTCCTATTAACTTTCTTTCATGGTTTAGATGGTAGTATAAGTCATCAGTTGAACTACAGAATGACTATTCTTTATGTCACACCAATTTCTGTGAGTAGAAATCAATCAAATGTTGTGCCTGTTACTATCCACTTCAACCTATGTGTCCTCTATTTTCACTTTATGCAGCAGACAAAATTAAAAGTTTAAATCATAGCTCATTTAATTTGTGGGAAGATGTAAATGATTAGAATAATTAGCTACATTTTAAAAAGAGAGAAATGATTACAGAATCTTGGAAAGAATGTATCCTCTTTTTTTAGCTGTTCAAAGCTACCATCTGTATTAACGACATGATAGAAAGTATACTTGTAAAGTAAATAAATACAGCCTTCTTTATTTTACTAGCTTCTCCAGAAGAATCAAAATTATTTTTCAGCTAAAGAAAGTTTATATTTGTTTTTAAAAAAAAACTGGAAAAAAGTTTCTTAAATTGCTGGAAACAGAATACTTTCATTTCATCATATGACAAGCAGTTTGAAGGATTACTCTTAAGACATTCAAATAAATTTCAGTTTGTGTTTTTAGCTTTGATCTGGACCAATTGTTTTTAAAATAATAGCTGAACAGCAGAAAGCAATAGTTTTCTTAGTTTGGAAGGAATGCTCAAAATCCAGACCTCCATATTTGCTTATACATTCTGTACTGGATTTTAAAATGCTAGTCCATTTCCCCAACTGATAGGCATTCATAGACAGAGCTGGCACAGTTTGTATATATGTCTCAAAAAACAACAACTGGAAATTGAAGGGAAAACTATTTCAGCAAAATTATGGGTCTGCAACATAGTGCTATGACTCTTTTTTATGATGTTACAAGAAACAAAATGGGGCCATACACAAACCTTGAATTTTTATGCAGAATTGGCTGGAAAGAATGAGAGGCAGGCAGAAATAAATGTCATATGGTAGAAAATACAGAATATCATCCTTACAAAACTCTTACTTGGAGTCTTATCCCAAAACTCATGTGATGATAGAGCTTTTGTCATGGTTCCGATAGATAGAGCCAAATAAATCAGAACTAGAAGCTAGAAGCTTCCTCAAAGAACATGTTTATTGGATTCAAAATATCAGCATGGTCAAAAGTGAAACCAAGTCTGAAATTCCCTCCAAAGAGTTACACTATTATAAAGTCAAACTTCCCATCCCAGTGCTATGCAATCATCTATGTTCCCCAATAGAATAGTTTGGTGGGCTTTCTAACAAAATGCCCAACCCTCTAACATAACCGATAGAATGACCTTGGTTCCCATGGGACACAGAATTGTTTAGGCTAGCAAAGAGACTCCACACCCCCTCCCATTCAGGTAGCAACCTAGAAGGAGCAAGGTGGCTGCAGCCAGGTTCATTGTAAAGTTGAAAGCAAGTTTTGGATAGATAAAATGACAGGGTTGAAGCTGGCAATGCAAGATCCCCAAAACTCAATTAAGAGAAAGCTGTTTAGGGCCCCAGTGTTTTATTCCAGGAGAGAGAGAGAGAGAGAGAGAGAGAGAGAGAGAGAGAGAGAGAAACACACACACATAGGAAGAAATCTTTGTCACCATCAATCAATCCATTGCAGGATGAAAGCTAATATCACCATAATCTCCCATGGTGGTCCAGCATAGATTAGTAAATAGATATTTTTCAACATCCCAGTCTAATGGAGAGAGAGAGTGATGGGCCCAATTTACCCATCCATGCCTAAGGTAGAACTAGAACATGAGTCTCCTGCTTCTCACCAACACCTTAACCACTATATCAGATATTCATAATAAGTAGCAATATGTTTAATGCATTTAGCAGCCCAATAGTATTGCAATAATATTTCATACTGAGTTGTTATTGGAAACTAACCAAACAGATAAAATTAATCAACATCATTTCGTTGAAACTAATCAAGTACAATGACCAGTTTTGTTTTGCTTTTGTCTTTTGTTAAACATTTACAGCACAACGGTAATTATCCACAGATTAAGAAAAACTGGGGAGCAATTCATAAACTATTACATTCTGAGTCTGAATGCCAAAGACAAAATACCAAATTAGGAAGACCAATGTTTATTAGTCAAGAGAATAAAGTTAAAAAATGAGAAGATGCGTGTCTCAGTATTTTTTTTTTATTAAAAATGGTTTAATTTTTGCTAGCCAGTTGGGACATTTCTCTGCATCTAACAAAATGCTGAGCTCCAAAAAAAGTTAATCAGGGTTAGAAGACCATTACAAAAGCCCAAAGCTCTAGACTAGATGGGAAATCAAATCCCAGAAGATAGCAAGGTTAAGCCACTTCTCCACTGTTACCAAGAAAGCTAAATTGATGTATCTGGGTAGTCACCAGGAATTGAATTTGACTCTAGGGAATCTATGCCACTTACATATATAACTTAACCTTTCCTTGACAAAAGCAGAAGGACAATGGAGCCACCAGTCAAATATACTGTAGCACCTAATGCTTTCCCCTGATAATAAGCCATTTATAGGCTTTATGATAAGCAAGTATACCTTCCAGATTTCTTAGAAGACCTTCTAATAGCATGCTAAAAGTACACACAAATAATAGATTCAAGATCAATACATGGGAGAATATGAGCATTGTTTTTCAGGTTTAAAGTTCCTGCTGGAATCATTCTCCCTCAGAGATTAAATCTGTAAATCCACACGGGGCAGTTGTTCAAATATCAGATTAACACAACTAATAGCAGCTAAAGATTTTATAATGTGGGCAGTTTCCTGTACTGCAATGCAAGGTGGAGGCTCTCATATGCCAGGTGTCAGTTTCAAGTCTGTGAGTTGATTTATTGGGCACTGATATTATAACAACATTTAGCCATGAAGATGCTAGTTCCCGACATCTTCCTTACTGAGAAAGTGCAATAGATGAAATTGTGCCTATCTCCATTTCCCAATAGCTTGAAAGCACATTACATTTTGAGCAGGAAGATAAGATTGATGAGAACTAGTAACTTTTTAGGGGAAAAGTTACCAGTTCTCATCCATCTTATTTTTCATCTTAGAAAGTAATGTAGAATATATGTAAAATTTAGTGTGTGGAAGGGGATAATGTGATTCCTGTCAATGGAAGTCATTTTTTTTTAAAAAAAATTCTCTCCTTCCTTCCTTCCTTCCTTCCTTCCTTCCTTCCTTCCTTCCTTCCTTCCTTCCTTCCTTCCTTCCTTCCTTCCTTCCTTCCTTCCTCCCTCCCTCCCTCCCTCCCATCCTTCCTTCTTCTTCCTTCCTTCCTTCCTTCCTTCCTCCCTCCCCCTTCCTCCCTTCCCTCCCTCCCTCCTCCCTCCCCCCTCCCTCCCTTCCTGATTATTAATTAATCATGCTTGCTTATATCACATACTTCTTACATACAATTGTCACTGCTCTTTTTCTATAGATTCTGTGTGTAAACAGGCAGAATCTTTTGCTATCTATTTCTTATGGGTCTTGATCTTACCCTTTTTGTAACCTAAAGGACTTATTATTAGATCTTGAATGTTACTAAATACTGATGTTTTTTGTAGATTATACCCCCAGATTTAACAGATCATCCAAAAGGTCACTGTTAAACATGCAAATAGAGCTTCCTGTGAGCCAGCAGGCTGGGGAAAATGGTTTCTGGGTTAGCCACAAATCATCTGCAGATGATTCACATACAGAACTGGGAAAAAGGAAGAGTCCTCCTCATAGGAAATGTCACTGAGCTTTCTGCTGCAGGCAGTCATGCTGTTCTCATGGAGGTTAGATTTCCATTGATATCAACAGAGTTGGTTTGGGGAGCACATGGTCTCTTCACCATTGTTGGCAGATTCAGTGCAACATACAATCAAATTGCCTGAACAAAGAAATAGGGAAAGGTCTTTTTTTGTTTGTTTTTTTAGCAGTAAGTATATTTTATTTAGCTTTTTCTAAGAATTTTAATAAGTTAGAATCACCTGATAGAGACCTGCCTCTATTACATTTTTTCTTAATTTTTTCCTCACATATTGCCTTTTCTTACTAGAATAGATCTACATGAATATTAAACACTTTCAGTGTATCAACTGACCTGCCTTGTGGAAGACAAAATGCATGATCTGCCCTCTTTTTTCTTTAAATCTTATTTTCCCAAAATTGATCTTGGGAATTGTATTTAGTGTTTGGGATCTTGGGAATTGTATTTGGTGCTGGAGAGTTTGGTTTGGTTTGGTTTTAGATAATTGGAACTTCCATGTGATGCATATATAATGTATTTTAAAGTTTTATAGAAATTAGGAAATACAAACAGGCATCTATGTATCTTCTTAGTTGGTAGTAACCAGAGTGCAGCTACTATAGTATAAATTCAGGCACTGGACCTCTCCTAATCAGCAGTTTTAGCGGGTAAGATTTCAAAACAATCTTTCTATCCTTTTGGCAACCATGGGTAGCAAGCAGTATTTTTTTTCCTACTTTCTTTCATTTGACTCCTATAAAAATCATGTTGACTAACCTTAAAGGGGGCAGGAAGAGTGAAGAATCAGACCAACCTTTAACAAGAACATGAAAGTAGGATAAAAGCAAGATATTTTAAGGATTTGGGGCCAGTTAGTTTTTATGAAATTTTCCGTGAATTCCCCTCCATTCCTATTTGGTAGAGTTTATTTCTTTATTGATAAAAATGTCTATCTTAAAGCATGATACCTAATTAATTGGAAAGGGTGATTTTTCAGAAGCAAATGGAACTTGTCCATGCAATTTGCTAAAATAACACAGATTAAGTGCAGTCTGTTGATATTGCGAGGTATCATGGCACGTACGCACAGAGAAAGAGAGAAAAATCAAAGAAATTACTAAGCTTTGCACATTGTGTAATTGATTTTGTTTTGAGGGAAAATAGTCCTTGATTGACTTTGAATCAATCCTCATGTCTCATCCTTATCTAACTCACAGGGTTGCTATAGTGTTAAATGAAGAACTTCCTTGATTTCCTAGAGCAAAGTGACATAGAAAATGGCTACCAGATCTGCACTGTAAAAATCCAGACAACCAAAGTGAAAGTGATAATCATTTTTGCAGTTCATACAGCTCTACTACAAAATATAACAATACGTGCATGGAAACGTAGAGTTCAAGTGGAATTATAACTGGGTAAAATATAAGGGGAATATCTATTACATGTGAAGTCAGTATTAATGAGCCAAAATGAACATGAAAAAAAAAACAGAAATCCCAACAAGGATGGCAAAAAAGGAAATACTGTTAGTTATGAAAGTGATTAGATAGGAGAAGACGGCTCACAAGTACTATTTCAGTTTGGTCAGTGGGGAGATGGGGATGGCAAAGCACATGTTTTAAGCAAGTTCTCACATGTTAAAAATGTAGACTATTTTTGTCCAGGAACATTTCTTGTCCTTTGTGCTAGAGGAAACAATTAAAGTCTACAGTACATTTGCCTCCTGTCTTCTTGAAAACATCTCTCTGGTAGACTGTGGTAGGTTTTCACTGCAATGAGGCATTCCACGCTATAAAGTCCTTTTCTCGTGTGCTTGGAGGAATTATGTAAAATTGTGCTATGTTTTATATAACAGGGAAATCAATAGGAACAATGTTCGGAAACACCCATGGATTCAGTTGTTCCCTGTTAAATCCTAGTAGAATCACTTTTAATTGAAGAACTGGCAAGCTTTCCCATGGGGTTATTACTTGTAGGACTTCCAGTTAACATCAAGTGAATTCCCTCTTGGGAATCTTGCAACAGCAACAATAGCTGCAACAATGTCTGAATTCCATTAACTATGGAGCTGGCTTGCCATATAATATACCCATTTAGGTTTACAATTATTATTACATTATGGACTGTTGGATTCAAGTGGCTGATTGTTTGCTGAATGAGGGCTTTACTCAAACGAATCCATCATTTCCATAAATAATGCATTTTTTTTCCTCTGAAGTGTTAAAGCGTGTAATTGTTTTTCTGACATTGACTTAAACAATAATCTGTGTGTAAACAAGACATTGTCATGCATTCTACTAATGGTTGCTAATTAAATCTGCCTTGTTATTACAAGTTTCCAAAATAATTCAAATGCCTCGAGTTGTGCTGTGTTACTAGCAGAGTAGCATTAAATCATAAGCCAGGAGCACAGATAAGCTTTTAATTGCTAACCTTTCCACTGAACTTCTTCATTTTAGTATTCCCTTTACCCTGCTATTCATTAGATACCTGTCATTTTTTAAAATATAGTCATTAGATGCAGGAGAAACACAAAAAGAGCTCTGCTTTTAGCATTCCCCAGCATATAATAGCATGTGAAAAAAAATTCTAATATAGTTCTGAATAAAGTGAATGCTGTATATTGGAATCTCAAGATTTCTGATAGGAATCAGGTCATGTCTGATCTTAGAGGGAGCAGGAATCTTCTCACATTGCAGTACTGAGAGTTGGCCGATGCCACTGAATTAGCAATAACTGTACTGTCACTTCATTGTTAGATAGGAAAATGTGTGCAAGGTAAGAATGGAAGAGATATTTTTCAAGCAGAAGTTATTTTGTCACAATCACCATCAGATCTTTGCCTGTATAGCATTTTGGCAGCCAGGAACTGTTGCAACAGGATCTCCTCCAATTCAAAAATTGAATCTTTTCAGGTCTACTAAATTCCCAGCGCATAGAAACAGCAGTGGTTTTCTACATATATTTTCAGAAATGTAACCTTAGTGTAAACTTAGTATAAACTATTGTGTGTGGGTGGGTATGTTGTGTGTATATATGCATGTATGTATTATGCCCAAGAACAAGACCAATACAAAGGAACAAGATCCACACCATCAACAGGTATGCCCTGCCAGTGTAGTGAGCTGGTCAAAGAAGGACATGGAAGTTGTCATTGTGAAGACCCAGAAGCTCCTCACAGTATATGGAAGTTTTCACCCCAAGCTCAGCACCCAGAGACAGTACAGAACCTGGAAAGAGGGTGGTTCAGGGGTAGGATTCAAATATGTGAACTGTGTGGATGCCGCTTCCAGAAGTCCATTCTGGGCTTGGGCAACAAAAAATTAGCTACCGGTCCTGCCGAAGTGATGCAAACCGGCTGAATCCCATCACTGGGGTGGTTGGGGTCTACTGATTGTCAAAGCTACTGTTCTGGATGAAAACCAGAGCATCCAGGAGTACATCAGTAAGATGGCACCCAAAGATGAGTTGCTGAGAGAATGCCTGAGACAACAGCAGACATGGCAATATGATCAAGTAGAGGAGTAGCATGGCAAGACGAGGCCCTGCATTGGATGTACCATCAACAGATAGCTGAGATGACTGTCACTGGGAAATCCTACCAGGGGATAAAAAAAGGCTGGATTAAAAGATAGCACCAAGGCACTGGTCATAGCAACAGAACATGTACTAAGCACTAGATCCATAGAAGCAGGGGCTATCATACTAGACAGGATCCAAGGTGCAGAGAGGCTTCAGAGACAGTCCAATATATAGTGACAGGATGTAAAATGCAGGCAGGAACAGATCCCAGGAACAACATCAGAACTCTCTGTCCACAAGAGTGCAGGGCTAGGAACAGTTAAAACATTATGGAGAACCCTCAAACTCCCAGGTGAAGGACCATTTTTCCCCTTTTTTGAAGAGGAACAGGTGATCATGAAAGTTCCCCAGTCAAAATTATTTTTCTGTTCATATTTTATGTGCGTATGGAGTAGAAAAATACTTTCACCTATAAAAGAGGGATTTTAATTATGTTTCAATACCTAAACTATTGTTTCAAGGCAGAAAGAAATTAGTTTATTAAATTCTTTCCATACCTAAAGAAATAGTTCAATATTGCAGTCACCATAGACGTGCAGAAAATATTTGCACCAAAAAAAGTTTGAATGCCAGATTTATACTATTCTGTGTCACTAATTATTGCCCTTCAGTATCAAAGTTTGATCTTTCACTAGACCATTTTGGTGAACAAAAGCCCAATTGAGCCACATGGTATCATCCCTGTGACTTTGAGTACATTGCAAACATCATATCCAAGTGTTAACTCCCTTCTCCTGAACCAGCAGCTGAAGTAATCACCCTAATTTGATATCCTTTTGGTTGATATTGCTGAGAGGGCACAAGCCAAAGGTAATAGTATAAAATAAGGATCTTTCTCATGGGTTATTTTCTTGATATTTTGGGATTTGATTTGTTCAAATTCACAGCCCCCGGCAGTGGACTAACAATATGAAACTTCACTGGAAATGTACAGGGGGGGGAAAGAGCAGGACCAATCGTAAGGACAGGCTGGTGGCTGGGAGAATGAACACAAATAGCGGGTTCATGAGTAAGGTTTCAAGCAGCAGAGAAAATTACTTCTAAATTGCAGCCACACAACCAGGTCATTTTAAAAAAATATCAGGAGAGTGGGAAAAAAAATCCTAAGTAGAACTTCTGGTGGCCATTCACGTTGCTCAAATAGCAGCAGGTAACTGGGGTCATGACTGAACAAAAAAGAAAGTAAACTGGTCCCTTTGACTCCCTTCTCAATAGACAGCCTAGAAAATGAAAAATGTGCTATTTGTCAGACACTAATGGGAGCATCTTGGGCTTCTAGTGCAAACTCTTGCCTGCCTCGTCTCACTCCCTTTTTTGCTTTCTTGTCTAATTCCAAACTACAAGAACAGGTATAATTTCCAGAGGGTGCAATCACATCCATTCACACACTCCCTGCACAGAAGAGATGTCCCTGGGAAGGGGTAGCAACCAGTAATCATTCTTCTGTCCAGCACACAAAGGCCCTGTGGCATGCATTGCTGGCAGCCTAACATCCAAATCAACTAACTATTCTCTGAAATAGAAAGCTATGCTTCCCTTCCTCTACAATTTTATCTCTCTTTTTCCTAGGCATGGAGGTCCCTTTTCTGAATTCCTGTTTCTCCAAGAGGCTGTTCATATGATTTATTATTTGCAGAATTAATTATTGTGATTTTCCAGTTGTTAAAGCCTTGTATAGCATGTCTCATTTAATCACATGAAATGGCTCAATTAGGCATCTCTAGATGACCCCGGGGTTAGGAAGAGGATACACAATAAAGAAAATCTTCTAGTTGAGTCCAAAACATTAATTCTTTTGTACAAATAATAAAAGACAGATTTTGGTCTGCTCAATGCAACCCTGATCAGACAAAACTGTCCCAAATTCAATAAAATGATCCTTCATCTGAAGTCCTCTAGCTATACCCAATTCAGATAGAGAACTCTGAAGACATAAAAATTCTATTAACTTCCCCGGAAATATGTGCTTTTCAGCCAGCTGTGTTGAAACAAAGTGCACAGGAACATTGCAAATAAGAAGTCTTCCCCACCACAGCATGTATTGCCATCAGGCACAGATTGTCATTTGCCCCTCTGACCTCCTTGCAGACACCCATTGCATACAAAAGGCATATCCAGACAGTAATGCAACTTGCTGTCCTCCAAACCATGAGACAACAGAGTAACCTGGTTTGTCTACATAGCTGGTTTCTACTGTACTCTTGACAAACTAAAGTAGGGATTGGAAGGAAGTGAGTTTTGACAGATGGGTTTAGCCATCTGTCAGGATGGCAGCTTTCTGTGCTTGCTTTACCAGGAAGCCCCTACCCCAGCCTGTCAATCACCTGCATTACTTGAGATTGGAGAATAGGGTGACAGAGGTGATATGGGCTCTTCTGGTAAAGTGAGAGGGGCTGTTAACTCCACATGGGTGGGAAGCTAATATTGGCTAAAGCAGGAAGACTCTGGAAAACCTCCCACAGGCAGCTTATGGCAGATGGTGCACAGTAAGAAATTCCTCCAGGATTGCCAAGATGCGATTCCTCCAGGATTGCCAAGATGCCAAGAGATTTTGGAAACGAGAGTTAATAGGACTTCAGAGTCATATTTTCACTCCCACTGCAAGTGGCTAGATTGCAGCTGATTGCAGCTGAAAGCAGCCAATATGAAATAGTCAGGTCCAGCCTGCTGTTGAATTATTAGCCAGGTTGCCTCTAAAACCGCAGCCATCATGTAAATAAAAAAATCTTGCATCAGAAGATGGAAAACACCACCTCAACTGGCAATGAAAGGAAGATTATGTCATGTAGATATGTCCCTCAAGAACTTTTAACTAGTCATCTCCAAGTAAACATTAGGGGAACATATGTAGTATTGCTTGCCCACCACAAATGAAATAGGACAAATTAGCCCAAAGATTTTAAAGTTTCTCTGAGCAAGTCAGATTCTATAAAATTGCACATTGTAAACTCTTCCTTTAGACTATGTATACGTTACAACATAGAAAGCCTGTTGCATTTTGGAGAGGGATTGTATTATTTTAATTTGAAACACAACCCAAATAATCAAGGAATGAAACTATGAAGAGTTAATTGGTGAAAAAAGGAGTCAGCAGGCATGTATTTGATACTAAATATTATGGAAATTCAAGCTGTGTTTAAAGTCCTTCAAGATATAATTTGAGGCACTGTTGTCTATGCATAATTAGTTTTTGCAGGATTTGTCTTGATAGGTCTCTTCCTCTTCCTTGGCACATGTCTCCTCAATATTTTTGTGAGCTTCTGGTTGTCATGTGTACAATTAAAAGAGATTTAAAGTAGAACAAAGAATATTGGAATTGAAAAACATAAGACAGAATTTGAAACTAAATTATGTATAAATGATGAGCATGCAATTGCTAAAATGTACAAGCTTTTACTAAAATTTGAAATAGAAGAACAAGGGAAAGAGTATATGATAAAATGGGCTAAGAACTTTGGTTATAACATACAACTGGACCAGTGAGAAAATATATGAACAGACTGAAATTCAGAGTATGATATAATTTAAAATAGAAATTTTACAAAATAAATTTAAATAATAATGCTTTCATTCTCAAACCAGGCACTCTCTCCTCTATCTTCCCCTCAGAAAGAACAAAGCTCTCTAACTAAAAATAATTGAAACAAAGAATAATTGAGCACCTAGAACAGGCATGTCAAACTCGCGACGTCACGTGATGTTGCGCGACGTATCATGACTTTTTCCCCACTGCCGCAATGGGGTGGGCGCAGTTTCAGTGTAACGCATCTGGCCCGCGGGCTGGCAGTTTGACATGCCTGATCTAGAACAACAGAAAAACCACAGAATAAGTTTGCCTGCATTGAAGCTTGTTCTAAAGAACAGCTAACACAAATATTAAAAAATGCAAATACCGTAATATCAAATATAAGCAGCTGCTCACTGCAAGAAACACAGAACATAATTTATTGTGATTTATGAAATTGCTGATTAGAATATGGAAGGGGGAACCTTAGGGAGAAAGGATAAAATATAAATGCATTTATAATTGTTGTAAAGAAGATTGAAAGCCACTTCTTTGTACTTTTCTTTTTCTCTTCTTTTTTCTCTTCTTTTTTCATTTCTTTTCTAATTACTTATTTTATTTACCTTTCTTTGCTTTCTTTTTTCTTTAAATTTCTTTGTTTTTACTTTGCAAAAAACTTTTTAAATTATTTATTTATTATTTATTTTTATACTTGGTTTGATTATTCCATTCTTAAACTCAAATGTATCAAAACAAAACAAAAAATTAATAAAAAAAACAGAGGGGCCTAATCTGAAAAAGAAAAGAAAACATATAGACATTGTGTTGATAAAACAAATGTATATTTTCTAGAAACTGCACTAATTGTGAAGACTTACTATATTTCCATAAAAATTGAACATTTTCTAATGAGAATTGTTGGCAAATGTAGTTGTAATTCAGCTGCTAACCATTGCACTTGGCTTTTCTCTACCTGGGGTTATCTTGCAATCTTGTACTACAGCTAGATTACCAGCCAATACCCCCATACCCACACAAACAACCCCAACACTTACAAGATCATAAGTCATAAGATTTCAATTATCTTTCTCAATTTGTCATGAGTCCCCACCTAAGATTTCCATGTTCTCATGCTTCATTGCTTACACAATCACCAAAATCTCACAAGAAGGTGGTAATCTTCTCAAGTGTTAATAATGTTTGGATGGATTCCATCTCAACTTTTCTCCAGACCCTCAGCAAATATCAATTTTCCCCAAAGCAACAAGCTTGGGGAGTAGATTAGACTGAGAGAAGGTGATAAACCCAAAGTTACCCAGGGATCTTCTATGGTAGAAAATGGATTTAAACCCAGATTTCCCAAGTCATACTCATTACACGGTAATCAAAAAAGTCAAGGAGGTAGTTATTATGGCATGATTAAAAGTCTGTCATGACTACCATATTGATGTTTTTGATCATATCTTGTGGAGATCCCTGTACTTTTGAAACTTTCAAATGGAGTATTAACTTCATATTTTTTCTGTTATAACTAATGTAAAAAAGGGTTTTTTTTCAACAACAAAAATTAGAATGTGAGGCCAAGCGATACTAAAGAGTTATGCCATATCTCTGAAAATTCTTGATGAAAAAAATAAGACAGTCATCTATTTCTGCAGTGTAGATTTATGTGAAAGATCTGATTGCTCAAGATTCCAAATATCTCCACAGATTGGCAGAGAAGATTTAAAGCATACCTTATTTTTAAAAGATAAGCTGAATCGTAGAAAGCAACTTCTGGTGAAGGAACATGAGTGAATAATGGATGGGAAACATAATTGAGTCACTGTAGTTAATTATTGATAACGTCCTATTAAGATGAAATGGGCTCAAGAGACTTTGGAGTGAAATAGCATACACAATACCAACCAGGTTTACGGTCCATCCAGACAATCAGTTTCAAATAAGTCTTCCAGTCCAAGTAAAAGTATGCAAGCATATATCTAGTATATCTAGTATATTTGCTACTGCTAGTTTGAACTTTTTTATGCAGGGATATTTACAGTACAATGAGGCAAGTTATGACAAGCCCTGCCCTGTAAAGATGTCATCATTCAAACTCCTTCTTTATATTTCTACGTCAGGGCAAGACTCGTGTAGTTGTTTTTGTTTTAAGCTTTAAAAGCAAAAGGAAAAAATGAAAGCAAACTAAAACAGAGTAAGAAGGAAAAAAGAAAAGGAAGAAATAAATGAGAAAGCCCAAGTGCAAAAAGAAACAAAAATACTATAAAGAAGTAGCTTCCAATCTTCTTTAAATACAATTCTAGACTTACCTCTTTTCTCTAAAGTTATACTGTGAAGTCTCTTCTTTCTTTAATGTAGTTTGTCTAATCATCAAAACCATCGATCATAAGTTCATTTTTTTTTCTGAGGGGAGAGTGAAAAAGTCATATTCTTCCCCATTGCACAACCACTACCCACCACAGGGCAGTGAAGCAGATGGGACACACACATGCCTGCTCACATGGCCAATAGGAACTGGACCGAGCCCACCCCTTGTTATCTCATCAGCTGAATTGCTGCCAAAGCACAATGTCAGGCAAATAACAATGCCTCTTGGGAGAAAAGAGAAAACATTTACTCTGATTTGGAAAAAAAAGAAAGAAGCAAGTTGATTCAGCCCTGAGTGGTGGATGAAAGGAGTTTATCCGGAATGGATAGCTTTATAATAAAACTGAAAACAGGGTGATGGGTCAATGTACCCTTAGAATACTGACTCCTATTTTAGTGACAAGTATCCTATAAAGATCCTATAGAACTGATACGATTCTGACTACAGGTAATTCTCAACTTATGATCTTAATGGAGCCTGTCCATCACATTCATTGTGATGGTCATAAAATGATTGCCTCAATTTTACAACCTTTTTTGGGGGGGTCATTAAGCAAATCTGCAGTCATTAACCAAACAGTTTGCTATGGATACGCTTTCACCAAAAAAATGGAAGTGCCGGATTTCACCAAACTATCAGAAAATGTGACTGCAGGAGGGGTGACCATCAGAACTTCAACTTTGAAGTGTAAGACGCCCCCCTGGTAGTTCTGTCATATCTTTTAAGGGTTGCTAAGCAAGGACTAAGTTCAGGACTACCTGTATTCAGGTAAGCTGAGACAGAAGAAAAGGTGTATTTTTCTCCCCATGGGACATTTCCACCACCTGAGAGATGCAACCTTGAAGGATGCCCTTCCTCAATTTTAGTCCAGAGCACGGGTGTCAAACTCAATGTGTCATGTGACACATCGTGACGTATAGTGACTTTTTTTTTGCCTTTGTGGAGCCGGGGTGGGAGTGGCCTGCACGTGATGCATCCGGCCCATGGGCCGCCAGTTTGACACCCCTGGCCCAGAGATTTCCATAGACTTCCAGGACAATTCCTATCAGATGGGGAAAAAGGCGCCTTTTTTTTTTCACCTTCAGCTGCTGGGTGTGTCTCAGGAATGCAGCTCTGCACAGAGACTTCCAGTGTGATCCTCATGGACTAAAATTCCGTCGTTAGTAAAAAAATGAAAGGGTTTGTTGACTTGAGTCCCGTGTTCTTGGAATGCTAAAATCAGGATTCCTTGGACAGAAAGTTGTGGAAAACTATACATAAGAACAATATAACAAAAAGAAAAAAATAAGCCATTATTAAGGCATTAGCAATAGCAAATATATTAGTATCTGCTATCTGAGGCAATCATTTCAGTGGCATATTACTCAAACTGATGAGATTTTTTTTCCCCTTTTTTTGTAACCACCTACAGATTATTCTTTAAAAAAAAGAATATATTTTCCATTTCCATCCTTATAAAGGGCCTGACTAAAATTCCTTTGTCTGCTCTTCTTACTAAGCTCGGCAATGGATGTGACTATTTCTTTTTTTTTCCCGTCCCCTGTCACAGCACTTTTGGCCACCTGTCAGACGACCAAAATTAAAAACAGAGTCTGATTAAAAACAGCTCTCCGTGGTACAGTTCAGGCGGCTTCATTAGCACGTCAGTTTAGGGTTGCTGAGTGAGCTGGGCTGAAGTTCTGGAAGTTGATCTGGAGGCAGAGGATGTGGGGTCCACAGCTTTGCACAGTTGCAAACTTTTGATTGCATGTATTATGCATGAGGGCTGGCCCACTGCTGATACTCAGTGGGGGCAGATCCAAACAAGCACGGAATAGCTCTCTCCCCTCCCCACAAACCTCATTTCCTTTGAAAAGGGGAAAAATGTGGGAAGGCAGCCGCTCATAATAATACGAATTTTCCCAATCCCACGGCTCAGATTATTTTTTTTTTTAAGGGAGGTTTCGCTTGCTCATTTCTAAGCTTACCCTGATATACAGGGTGCTGTGAGAAGAGAGGGGGGGGGGAAGAAAGGCGTTTCAGAGCTTTGGCTCCCGATTGTTGCAGACATCAATGGCTCTTCTGTACCGTGAACACAGCAGGCATTTTTGAAAGCTCTCAATGTCACTTTGCTGATCCTTGTCTTCTCCAGTTGTCAGTGTGCTCTGTCACATGATATAACACTTTAATAAAGTGTTCAGGGGTTTTGCATCCCACCCACCTTTCTTCCTCCTGTCTTCCTTTTCACACCACAGCTTATGTACAATGTGCATGTGAGCATACTCAAGTGAGAAAGAAAGAAAGAACCACCAGTAACCGGAATACAATTTCTTAAAACCTTTTTGATTGTTGCCTGTATTATGCCACCCTGCTTATTATTCTGCATGGATCTCACTGCATTAAAAGAAATAGCTTGGCTCCTTATATTACCAGTGGTAACTGCTGATACAGAGTTCTGCAATAAGCCTCTTCAGATGCATGTTGAAAGATACTGGGTATTATAACACAGAGAGATGCAAATCTATTTCAAGGCTGAGACATCAAGCGTGTAGGTCTTCTTCTCTAACTTTTTCAGTATTGCTTTAATGTCAGAGGAAGACTATCAAACCTCCTTTGATGCCAGTACTTTAGTACTTTATATGTTACAGAAAGATTGCATTGCTGAATCTAGGATTTTTCATTTATTGGTGTAAGTGATTAAACTGAGACACCTCTGGTAAAGTCAAGAGAAGCAATAATTCCTACTTATGTATCACATCGGCCTTTCCCAAACTCTAGCCTTTGAGAAGTTTTGGATTGCAGTTTCTACCTTCCTTGAATATTTGCATGGGTGGTGTTAACTGGAGTTATTATAGGAGGATAAATTGGTCTCTAATAACACTGTTTAGCAATGAAATCAATCTGGAATTTTGAGAGCAGGTTTGAATCACTCCAGAAAAATGGCTGATAGTTACTATTTCTACTGTCTCACCTCCGATGTCCTGTGGGTAAATACATTTCCAAATAAAACACAGGACTGCTTTCTACTATTTATTTTCTAAAAATTCCAACTATATGCCAAGTCCAGAAACATTTTTGGAACATAATGCAACATACTAGGAAATATGATGCTTGAGACTGATGCTTTGCTTTCCCATTTTTTTTTAATTAAAAGCATCTCTAACAATAAAATCAGATGGGGCATGGAGCTTGGAGCAAGTCCAAGTGTGGGCACAACATGGCAAATTTAGGGAATAAGCCCATTAGAAATACATTTTGCAAAGACATTTGAAAACACCAGAATTATATTTAAACTGACTTGCCTCTTAGTTCGCCTATACTTAAATAATTTAAGTGTGTAATCCTATACATATTTATTCAAAACTAAGCCCACTGGAAGTTACTATCAGATAAATATACATAGATTGCAGCCTACATTACATTATATTGAATGCATCATTTGTTCAGTAAATATACATAAACAAAATGTAGTTCTTCTTATAATTATTAGCAGTACTATCATTATTTATATAGCTTTTCAGGTATATTAGTTTGATTTTTGTAATTGGTTTATCTGTGGGTAATTAATGGATTATTGCAATAGCAATAACACTTAGACTTATATACCACACCGTAATGCTTTAGAGCACTTTCTAAGAGGTTTACAGAGTCAGCATATTGCCCACAACAATCTGGGTCCTCATTTTACCAACCAGAAGAAGGATGGAAGGCTGAGTCAACCGTCAGGATCGAATTCCCAGCTGTGGGCACAGTTAGCCTGCAATACTGCACTTTAACCACTTTTCATGATAGTGTGGTTAAAAGTTTGATGTTCAGCTGATTTGTCATGGGCTTACCCATGCATATATATATGGGATATATTTTACAAAAGTATTATTGCATATACTTGTGAATTAAACCCCTCTGTGGATTTTTAGATGCATTATGTCACCTAAAATTCTCAGGATTTTTTTGTGGATACATAAAGTGTCAACATTTGGTATAATCTACCTGAGCTGGAAGACTCCCTACAATCACCCGATGGCAGCAAAGAATCTGTGGGTTTGCATTCTAGATGCAGCATGACTATCAAACAATAAACTGTTGGAGGAATTCCCTAGTGCCAGAAGGCACAAATCCTGGAGACAAAGAAGATGAACAGCTTGAAAAGGAACAAACTGTGTTTTGTCAAGAGTGACCGCCTGTTTTATAGGAACTCTGATCCTTTAAAGCAATTCTCATGCCATTTCCAGCATATTGGTCTACACAGAACGAGTTCAGTCACAGCAAATCAATTCCTCTATTATTGCATTTTAGCCACGGTCATATTTCTCCTGGAAATCTTGCCAGAATTAGCTGTTCAGTGAGTGGGAACATTGATTTCCCCTTCGGTTCCTTCCTCTCACCCATCCCATGGTCCCCCTGAATTCTACCTTAACACACATCAGTGGGAGTCATTTGTGCCAAACTGGTCTCTGTTGATATCTCTCTTTCATCCTTCATAAAAGGAGGCAGTGACCTGAATTTCGCTCACAGCAGTAAGAAAAGGCCATCACTCATGACAAGTACAAGAGGAAATGGGTGGAAAAGGAGCCTTTTGTGAGAGGTGAAATGCAACTGCTTCCCTTCTGGGTGATCTTTTATGAGTCTGGAAGAACAGGACCTCTATAATTCAGGCTAGTATATTTTCTCCAAGGCCAGCCCACCCTGATGCTAGAAACATCAAACACAGGGGTTTAGAGAACAACCAAAACTTCACAGAAGTTGGAAATTATGGGACTCTCCACTTGCTTCTGGGCAGCAAATAAATACTGACACAAAATAATTGTTTGTGTTTGACTGAGTTCCTTGCCCAGTCTGAGATAGCAGGTTGTAGTGCTTTAGAGACCTTTAGATTTATGGTCATCACCAGTTTAGAGTTTTGTTGTTGTTTGTTTTGTTCTTTTTTTTTTAAGGGAAGTCCACATTCTATTTCTAGTTTTTTTTGTGCTCTATAGGAGCATTAAAGCAGGGAATGGCATCTGGAAGAAAACTACACACTCACAGCCAGTGCATAAGTCAATTCCATTACACCTGTATAACTGCGGGGGGGGGAGTACCTGGTGGAAAAGGCAGTAATAGGAAACAAGCGAAGTGAGCCCCTTGTTGTTGGACAGGAGGGTAATTAGGTTTTAAAGAATAAAAGTATCTTTTTCATTAAAAGGTTGTATGACATTCAGGGACAGCAAACAGCGACTAACAGCTACTAACCAAGCTCTAATAGCTGTTTATTCTCTCCTAAAATGTAGGGTTGATCATCTTTTGAGGCTGGGGGCTGCATTTGCCCTTTTCTGTGCATTTTAAGATCCACAGTGGGTAGAATTATATGCAAGGTTTGTATGTCAATATTATGGATAAGAACAGATACAGGATTTTCTTTTTCTGGTTTTTTTTCTTGTTTGGCACCCTATCCATTTAATATATACATATTCAGCATTCTTTAGGAATTACCTTACAGTGTTTGCTGTCTATTTCCAATCACAATCTAAGAATGCTGCAGAGTCCACTTGACACCTGGGGATAAATAATCCCTCTATACATCAGAAGAGCTGGGAGAAATGTTAGATGAAAACTCCTGCTAGATTGACCAGATTCTGATGAAGTCAGACTTAGCCCTTTTCCAGTCAAGTCCAACTCAGGTTTAGAGCTTGCTTCCACCTTTACTATGTTTGCATCATGTGATGCCACTATTTCCAGAGCTAAAATGTAGTTTGCATGTGGAATGGGAACAGGAAAACAACAAACAACTAGCAATTGAAGGCCCTCAGCCATAGTTGCCATTACAGTAATTGTAATTTCACCTGATTGTAGTTAAGGAAGAGAGGAAGCTCTGAATCAATTCTGTTGAGAGACCATCTACATCTCATTTTGATTTTGATTTTTAGTTAGGTACTTCTGTGGCAGTTTTAAATAGTTTATTCCCCACCTGACACCCCTCTTCCAAAGAAGGTATTCAAAGTGAAAGTCACTGGACAGAGTTGCAATAGAAGCAATGGTAGCCATCTCTTGTTTTTTTAAGTTTCCTAGAATCTGGGCTAACGTACAAATTGAGAAAGTTAGGCTATAGAAAATAATATAGCATAAGGTGTCCCTTGCAATAGCAGGTGTTTTGACACATGTATACTTTAAATACCTAAGGAATATTCTGTTGCCTTCCAGCTAGTTTGCATTTTAATTTGTGATTAGTGGATAAAAATGCTTCTTGATGAACATAACTGCCACTGATACTTTCTCTATTCTAAAAATTCAGATAATAGTTTAGTCATTTATTAGACTGAAGAACTTTTTTTTTCTTATCAATGTAATAGTATAATAATTCTGTTTCAGAAAAAAACCCTTTCTTATAATGATACATTAATTATACATATGTAGTAGTTGCTATTGTTTTCTTTATGCTGTTTCAACAAAGCTTAAATCTTGTTCTTTTTTAGATTTCAATTTCGATTAAACAATATAATGAAAATAAGAATTGCTATGTACTGCAGATCTTTATACAATTGAAGTATTATTGTCTTTATCCTTTTAAGATTTATTTGAAAATAGAATAGAGATGTGTGTGTGTGTGTGTGAGAGAGAGAGAGAGAGAGAGAGAGAGAGAGATGTATATTTATAGAAATAACTAAGCATACCTATGAGCTACATGCAAGATCATTGCAAGTGTCAATATTGACATTTCCCGGGGCATAATTAAATTAGCTATTATAGCTGATCTAATCATTTCCATTATAATTCTTTTATTTTGACACCAAGTTATGGAGTTTTATGCAAAATGTCATCATGGCATATAGTCTTCATATATATAATAGATTATTAAATAGCTCCAGCACATTTGGGAAGAGATTTGATTATAACCATTTATGTTTGTTGAAAAAGGAGATGTAGCAGCAGGACAGGAAATCTTTGAACATTTCAGTGGCATTAGAAATAAACAGCTTTGCCAGTTACAGGCCCAACCTTTGGGCAATGAAAGACTTTGAGGATTTTAACATCTAAAAGATATAACAATACTCTAGCATCTATAACATTGGCCAGGTTCACACATCCTGCTAAGCTATGAATTGATTAACCAAGATTTATTAAACAATTGAGTTTGCACAATACACTGTATCCTTAACCGTAGCCATAGCGGATGGATTCATGCAACATTTTAAATCAAAACCAAACAAGCCATAAGTTTAGCACAATGTTTATCCAGAAATCCAAATCTAAGCAGCCAGTGAGTATATTCACCATTTACTATTTTTTAAAAAAATTGCTTTGATTATTTTTTTGCCTGTTTGATTTCTTTTATGCCCAATAACCTCATCATAGACCTCTGAGTTTGGTTGTTTTCTTGCAGATGTTTCATTACTCAAACTAGATATTGTTTAGCCTTGAAACATATATACTGATCATTAGAAAGAATGTCTAGGACTCTAAAATGCATGCCATCCACATGGAGGGGGAAAGAATCATTATGTTTCCTACAATATCTACATATCCCACTGTCTACAATATTTGGTAAGCATGCCAAGTATTGTATGCATATCCAGAATTCTATAAACCTGAATGAATCCTGACTCATTCAGACTTAGGAAGACAATCTCCTTCTCTTATTCTTTCTTTCTTTTTATTCAACATAAGCCCAATTTTTTTCCTCACCAATGGAATTATTGCCTGCAGTCTTGGCCACTTTTGGGGAGGAAAAGGCAACTATCAAAATAATAAAAGGCTCATTGGAAGTATAGAACAGAATACTTTATAGATGTGCATATATCTTCCTTCCTTCCTTCCTTCCTTCCTTCCTTCCTTCCTTCCTTCCTTCCTTCCTTCTTTCTTTCTTTCTTCCTTATTTTATTTATCTATTTATTTTCTCTCTCTTTCTCTCTTTCTCTGACTCTCTCTCTCTCTCTCACATACACACACACACACACTCACACACACACACACACACACACAGAGAGAGAGAGAGAGAGAGAGAGAGAGAGAGAGAGAGAGAGAGAGAGACCAAACATTCAGCCAACCCAGTGTCCCTTCTTTGAATAAATGAGAAGATTTATATAAGCTCCTTTAAAAAGACACATCCATACCTGCTGAAAAGGTGGTAACAGAATTAGTGTCAGCAAGTAAGATCCGGTGAAGTTTTAATGTATAAACTAAGCTCTAGGCTGCAACAAAGATTTCTGTTCATATTTATATTTAGTCTATACAGTTATAATCTAATAACATCCATTACTCTGAATCTTGAACATGTTTGTCTTCAGAGGATTAGCATTTACTTTTCTTACAACAATATTCATGACAGAGATTTTCCAGCTAATTAGAAAGTAGTGATTTGATTTTTGCTTTTTCTTACAGCTCTTTCTATTACTGTTTATTATAAGATTACTGGCACTCCTGTGAAATAAAATACTTATAATTTAACAGCTAAATATACTGCTTAAAGTATATTAATAAGAAAACACAATTAAGAAGTGCCTTAATTTTCCCAAGTAGAGTTTTGTTGTTGTTTCTTTAGTTTAATATAAATCATGTTTAATAAAAGGAGAGTATAGTGGTAGGAAATTACTTTTTTTAAAAAAAAAGTCTCAATATATTTTGGATTTTTGCTTTCAAAGAAAAAGCAACTTATTTTTAAAGATGAAAGATAAAAATATGTTCTGGATTCGTGTAAACCTAAATACATCTTCCAATTAATTTTAGGCTACAATATTATAGAATAATTTTACTTGCTACTCAGTAAACATACTAGGATCATACTGATAATTATTTTGTTCTCTTAATACAATCTGCAATTAGCAGATAAGTATGCCCAATAATATTCATTAAACCTCATTCTTTTAAAAACTCTAGCTTCGTTTAAGAGAATTTAGTAGCTTTCTACAGCCACGGGAGTAATAAAAAGCTTTCCAATAATTTATCAGATATAGTTAACAAGCAAAATCTCCTGATAAAAAGGAGTTGCCCTTGTAGTCATCAAATGGACAGTTCTCAAACTGTCCTTCAATATTTATGAAAAATTATTTTTCTTTTCCTTATGGCCCAAGTTTCTTATAATAAACCTGGAGAGAAATCTCACAAGAAAACAAGTCATCCATTCTATTCTTTTACCTATTCCTACGTCTACTCTTATTCTGGATTAGGTGTATTTTGATATTTATATTTTAATTTTAATTTTGGAATAAAGTATATATTTTACTGAGTACCTATTGGACAGGACTTGTAGTAACACCACACTGGCATGAAGTGACATTAGATTGTTTCCCATCACTTAGCCTTAAACATTTGAAAGGATGAGAAGACAGTCATGTATCAGTTTTAAGTGGGATACAGAAATATAAAAAGGTAAAGGTTTCCCTGTCAGTTGTATCAGACTCCAGAGCATGGTGCTCATCTCTGTTTCTTGGCTGAGGGAGCCAGCATTGTCCGAAGACAATTTCCATGGTCATGTGACCAGCATGGCTATACTCCAAAGGCGCATGGAATGTTGTTGCCTTCTTAGCGAAGTGGTATCTATTAATCTACTTGTATTTGCATGCTTTTGAACTGCTAGGTGGGCAGAAGTAATGGAAACTCATCCCGTTGTGTGGAGCTTGGGTCTTGAACATGGGCTGTCAGCTCTCCAGCTGACAAGCTCAGCATCTTTAATTTTATACCCATTAATATTTAAAAAAGCAATTTGGGTCCCATAGTCACAAAGCTTAAAACAATTCTATTGTTTTACATGAACTTGTTAATCAAATGCTTTTATAAAATGCTAACTACTTCAAACAACCAAAGAATAAGAGTTGTACTATTTTAATATAATATATATTTAAGACTTAGCCAAAAATATAGAAAGAATGGGTCGTACGTTGTGACCCAGTGCCACATCTGCATCTTGAAGCTCGAGGATGGATGTCTTTCTGACCTTGGACATCATATGCCTATCCAATGGTTGTGTTCTGTGTGAGTTACAAAGGGATAGCACATCTGGAAGACCAGGTCATCCTGGGAAGCAACCACATCAAAAGCAGCAGCAGCAACAACAACAAAAAGCAAGTCACTCTCCTTGACTAGATGACCTTGCTTAATGTCCTCCATGCCATTTGCCCTTCATAGCTGATCAGCCAATTCCGTTTATCATGATAATTAGGCAGCATCCTGCCATTTCAATCAGACTCAATTACTTTAGGCCTCATTAGTGACTGACATTCTATAGCAAGTGTATCTTATGAGTGAGCAAGGTCAGATCCAGAAAGTAAAACATGCAGGCAGCCAGTACATTTACAATGCATGCCATGTTTAGCCTGATGACTGTTTTGTATTATTAATAATAATAATAATAATAATAATAATAATAATAATAATAATAATAATAATAATAATAATAATAATAATAATAATAATAATAATAATAATAATAATAATAATAATAATAATAATAATAATATATAATAATAATAATAATAATAATAATAATATAATAATAATAATAATAATAAAGTTGGAAGGGACCTTGGAGGTCATCTAGTCCAACCCCCTGCTCAGGCAGGAAACCCTATACCATTTCGGACAAATGGCTGTCCAGTCTCTTCTTAAAAACTTCCAGTGTTGGAGCATTCACCACTTCTGGAGGCAGGTTGTTCCACTGGTTAATTGTTCTAACTGTCATATGATATGGAGGCATATCAATGTTTTTGAGATTTCCCCCCCTGATTATTTATTTCACTCTAAACCTCCATGATTCATGTGCAGAGAAAAATATATCTGTTCAATTATCTTGGTGAATATGAAATAAAAGCAGTAGTGATATATTATCAGTCAAAACAACTTCTGATTATATCCCTGAATATGGCATTTTTCTAAAATTGATTCAAGCATACTCAGGAACCGATCCTAAGAATTGGACATCTTGCAAAACATACTGTAAGTGTGCAATCAAAAATTGAGACAATGAGTATTCACTGCTTAATACTGTTCACTCATCATTCCCGGAAATAAACTTATATTTTCCTAGATTATTCATTTAAATAGAAACACTCCCAAGTCCCAAACTGTAATAAGTTAATTGTTTCTTCATTGGAGGTCTATAGTTCATGCTGAATAATAATGAATTAGTTGAAGAATTTACAAACATGTATACAGTCTGATTATTACTCCCTTTAATAAGAAATTCAAGTCCCGAGTACTGACAAAATTGGGCCACTAAAAATAAAGTCTTTGAGATTTACATGCAAAATTTCCCCTTTAATATATAAAACTCGGCAATCTTTGTGTTTTACAGTTCTGATCTACATCTATGCCCATATTTCATCACTCTGTCAACACAATCAATTTCCCCATGTCTTCTGCTGGTTTTTATGCATAATGTACTAAATAAAGTTTTGTACCAGATGCTAAATGAGATCTTAAATGATGACTTTAGTGCAGTTCTAAGCCAAGAGTAGATTAAAAAAACATATGCACTACCATTGAGTTGACAGAATTTTCTCCATTTCTGCTGAGGGAAAGAATTGGAGCAGATCCAGTACTGACATCAAGTTGATTTGCACTTTTTAGATGTTGGCTGCTCATGCTAGATCCCAAATTTGTTGGCAGATGATTTGGCAGTATAGAAAAAGTATCTGTGGAACTGTCTGTAATATGTCACAGATATGTGAAAAAGAAAGAAGAAAGAGGGACCAATAGACAAGTTCAGAGAAGGACTATGAAGATGACGAAGAATCCGTAAACTAAGCCCTATGAAGAAAGATCTGGGTATTTTTAACCTAAACAAAAGATGAGTGAAGGGAGATACAATAGCAGTTATTGGAGATTTTGACATGCCTACAAGATAAATAAGGTAAGAAATAGACAGCACAAGAAACATTAGAATTCAATTGATACAGATATTATAATTTGTAATGATTCTTGCAAGCTTCATCATGTTTTCTCCTTCTGTTTTCTCCTGTTATTCCAAAAAGATGCAAGGTGAGTTTTTTTTATACCGCATCCTATTTTTCTGGGCAAGCAGCTATATACATTTCAAAAAAAACAAAAACGAAGACATTATGGTATAGAAAACAAAAACCTTGGAGGAGGAAGGCTGGTGGCATGTAACTCAGAAGACCAAGTTAACCTGGAGATGGTCCCTGTAAATGAATCTGAGCAATCTATTTTGAGCACTTCATCTAGAAGAAGACATACAGGGTTCTGCAGAATAGGTGCCCCAATAACAAGGACAGAGGGTTACACTGTCGTGAAGACAATGAATCCAATGACTCTATCAAAGAGATAAAGTTGTATGCTGGTGATGGATGACTTGTTGTTCAGAGGAACAGAGCTGGCAATCTACAAAGCAGACATGATATCAAGGGAAATATGTCATCTCCCAGGCATAAAGATCCAAGATGAGACAGTTTAGTTGGGGCAGAGGGTGTCCCAACTAAACAAAGCTACTGGGCACTATCCTTTTATTCTGTCCAAGTTGGAACAATGATACTGTCAGAAAGAGCCTAGGAAGACTATTGAGAGATTACAAGAAGGTAGGCAGGAAAGCAAAAAAGGACAGGGCACAGGTGGTGCTTTCATTCATATTTTGCTTCTAAGCAAGATGGGCAGCATATAAATTTAATAAATATATAAAATATTTCCAATTCATAGGAACAGACCAAGGAAGAAACAAAGAATTTTGAAGGTGAATGACTGGTTTAAGGGATGGAATCATTATAAAATTTTGGATTCCTGTATCATGTCTTCACTGCCTACAGGAAGGCCTTCTGCCAAGAAATGGGCCTTACCTCACCAAAACTGGAATGAATGTCTTTGGAAAATATCTTGCCAAGGACATCTGGAGGGCTTTAAATTGAATCTGTAGTGAGTGAGAACTCTTAACTTCTGAAAACAGTGGATAGTTTCAGCACAGGTTGCCATCGAGGGCTGCTCAGAAAGAGCTTTACAGCTGATCATATGTGCAAATTAACCTGGGATTCATGAGTTCATTGTGGGCAGATACATTCAGAACATTGTTGGAAATATTCCCCCACACTGCCTAAAGGGAGTGCTAAAATGTGTGCATCTTTACGGAAACTATTTAAAATAGTAAATTTCCCAGACTAAAAACAAAAACAAAAATGAGGAAGCCAGAAATTCATCTAAATCAGTAGTCTCATCCACAAGAAGTATACATTTTCAAACCTTGATATATAACTAGGTTACAAAATTTAGCTCACTAATTTAGCTTGAGTATGTGGTTTGTTCATTATTGCTTTATGTTTACTGGAGATGAGAAGAAATAGATTTGGGTCTCTAATACTTTTCTCTCTTATATTGGAAGGGGTGTCCTTTTTTCTCTTTTCCTTTTAAAAGAAACTATTGGCATAATTGAACCTTCTGAAAGTATCAACAGAATTACAGGCAGAGGGCAGAGCATAAGTTTGCATTATATGCAACTGATTTTTTTTTTTTTACAGATAGAACCGCAATATCTACTCCTAATCCTATTTCGATAATATGTGAGTCTGCTTACTCTATAAAAGGAGTAAATAGGATTTGATTCCACTTGGTCACAGTGACAATCTAGCAAAGTTTAAGAACCGGAAGTTAAGTAATGTTTCTTTTTTTTTCTGCATATCTAAACTGATATTTTTGAACATTCATTTGTTTTGATGAAGAAGCAGCCTTTTAGCCAGTCTAGAATCCCCTTGAGGATGTATTTATCTATTTATTTGTCTATCATATTGATATCATGCTGCATTCCAAAAACTCTCAACAGCTTTCACAGTATGAAAAATGAACTTAAATATCCACAGTTCAATCCCCATAAAATATTTTAAATTGACATCATGACCCAGTAAATCATCCACAACAATCACAAGGACAAAAAAAGCAAAAACTAAAAAAATGAAAGAAGATGGCACAAACAGGAACTCAGCTGGAATGACTTTTGAAAGAGCTGAGTTTTTAACATCCATCTGAAACTGACCAGGGAGGAAGCTAAGCTCATTTCCCTGGAAACACTATTCTAAAGTGCCAAGGCTCTGTCCCCAAGGAGAACCCAAAAAACCCTCTTTTTTAACCATGATTTCTCCACAAGGGCCCCAGGTATTGTTTCTTGGTAAATTGAAATTCCAAATAGAATTGGTGTTCCCAAAGAGGCAATTTGGGAGTGATTGTATTGAGCACTCAGTTTGACTCCCATTGCCAAAGGTTCATCCCAAGAATCCAACTGAATTGCCTGCCAGAGATCCTGGGATATAACCAAGGTCTCTCTTGAAATCAATTGAATCCAATCAACCATCTATATGCTTAGGCTAGAGGTTGCCTGAAATGAGCCCATGGTTGCCAGAGAGCCATGAACTCACATGCTATGCTAGAAAGAATTCCCAGGGCATAAACATTCACAATCCTCAATGCCATTAGTCCAAAAACCAGGCCCAGCAGCTTGGAGGGATCTTTCCAGATGACTGGGTAGTCTGTGCACCAGCAGGATCCAAAGTCATTGGTATATAAACCTAACATATAGCAATGACAGCCTGATATCTCAGGAGCACAGTCCCTGATCAGAAGTAATGTGTTTCTCATGATCAAAGTGTCTCTTCCTCCCAGACTTGATGTCAAGGTTGCTGAAAAACCCAAACCTGGCTAAGGCAGATGTCAAACTAATAACTTTTGCCCAGCCAGGTTTCAGTAACAAGTGTCAAATCTTCTGCTTCACCCACACCATGAATGAAGGTGGTCCCATTACAGATAGACCTGGCAGTAACTCTCAGCACTCAGAGGCCAAATAATTCATCAATCTAACCTCTTGCCTCCCAGGATAGGACAAAAGATCAGAAGTCTCTCTTCTGCTTGGGAAAAATTAATTTGATTAAGATTAACATAACTCCAAGAATGGTTTCAATTTTGAGAGAATTTCCCTTATTTGGCTCATCATATTCTTTTAAATAAATTGATAGGATATCTTAGACATTCCTTTAACAAGAACATTTGGGATGCTATTCACTAAATGAATTACAGTTACCACTTGAGGGAGAGTTCACACTTTGAACTATATCACTGTGGATTTATCCTAATTTTGGTCAATGTCTGAAATGAGGAATTTCAGATTTAATTTCCTCTTTAGGATGAATTTGAGAGATATCTGACCCCACTGAAACTCTGGTAAATACTGAGATCCTTGTTTGTGTGGGAGGCAGGTTTGGTACCTGTACTTAATGCTGCAAATCATATATATATGGATGTAAGGCCCAGAACGAGCACGGGGGAGCGGCTAGAAAGCATACCAACGGCAACAGCGCCAGGAAGGAGGGGATTGACAAGGATAGGAGGGAGGGAGGTTGTAGAACTGGAGTGCAAAAAAGAGGAGGCGGGACAATTAAGGCAATTACGGTCAGCCAGGACGGATGGCCCTATCACACGGTCAATGAGTAAGCAATTAGGCTAGCAAGGTCTACAAAAGTAATCTCCACCCCCGAAACTTCACTCTGAGGACACTGGCAGGGGACCAGCAAAAGCTAAGTTGTTTTAATATTGTAAATAGTTGTTTTTATTGTTTTAAACTTTTTTAACAATAAACAGCTGGTTTATATTTCTCCCAGAGATTGAGGACTGCGTCATTGAACAGATATGCCCGGGATTCGTATTTTTGCTATATATATATATATATATTACCAAAGACCTATATATATATATATATATATATGTTTTCTGAGGTTTTCACGGGTGTTTGTATGTAGGTCTTTGGTAATTCGGGTTTTCTCCCATGTAAAATTGAAAGTGTCTTGGCAACGTTTCGACGAAGTCCCATTCGTCATCTTCAGGCTGGTGTCTTCGGCTTCGTGCTTCTAGGAGCAATGTGTGATCACAGCTGTTTCTTCCTTTTAACTGCCAGTGGAGGTATGAACTGATTGGATGGGAGCTTGGCTGTGTTCTGATTGGGTGGAGGTGTGTTCTGTGTGAGGAAGTTGTCTAGAAGGAGCACCCATGGGGTCACCCCTCTCACCTGTCATTGCAAACCTCTACATGGAACACTTTGAAACCCAAGCTCTAGAAAAATCTGATCACAAACCCAAACTCTGGCTCAGATACGTAGACGACACCTTCATAATCTGGCCACATGGGAAAGAAAAACTAGACAACTTCCTCACACACCTCAACAGCCTACACCCCAAAATACAGTTCACCATGGAAACAGAAGCTAACAAGCAACTTCCTTTCCTGGATGTCTTAGTCTACAAGAAATCCAATGGCTCCCTAGGACACACCATCTACCAGAAGAAAACACACACAAACCGCTATCTGCACGCACTCTCACACCACCACCCAGCACAGATCAACTCCGTAGCCAAGACACTCATCTCGAGAACAAAACGCTTAGCTGACGAACAACACCTAAAAACCGAACTACACACTCTCACTAATGTACTAACATCCAACGGATTCCAAAGAAATAAGATTACCAACTTAATCCAAAAAGAAACCCCCACCAAAATCCAAGACATAGAACAAGAAAACGGCAAAGCCCTCCTCCCATACATAAAAGGCACCACAGACAAAATCAGCAAGATCCTCCACAAACACAACATCAAGACAGCATTCTGCACAAACCGAAAAATATCTACCATCCTAAGAAACCCCAAAGACAAAATTGAGTTAGAAAATCAAGGAGTATATGAAATCCCATGCACCGCCTGCCCCACCACATACATCGGACAAACCAACAGAAGAATAAGCGCACGCATTGAAGAACACAAGAACTCAGTCAGAAAAGAGGAACCAACTTCCTCCCTGGTCCAACACCTCAAAGCCACAGGACATAAAATTGACTTTAAAAATACCAGAACTATTGCCAAAACTGAACACTTTAACAACAGAATAATCAGAGAAGCCATCGAGATAGAAAAACGCCCACACAGCATGAATAAACGAGATGATACCTCCTGCCTACCAGCCATTTGGAAACCCAGCCTTATTGACAGACGAATCCCTAGCACAAGGAGCGACACTGGACCCACACTCACGAAGACCACACATGATGTCACCACCACACATCCACGCAAAAAGCAGACTCAAACCCGCACCGATGATGAGGCACGACCGCGGACCAGAAACCAGACCACAGCTGCATCATTGGCCATTTTAAACCCCTCCATTCCATACGTGAAGCAAACTGACACCCACCTTGAAGATGTGGCACGACCACGAACGCGAAGCCAAACTACAGCAATGCAGCTCTCCATCTCAAATTCCCCTGCAACTCAGACTAATCCTAGCACAACAGGGCCCCCACCCAAGCAGAGCAC
Organism: Azemiops feae; assembly: GCA_023970755.1. Classification (NCBI taxonomy): domain Eukaryota; kingdom Metazoa; phylum Chordata; class Lepidosauria; order Squamata; family Viperidae; genus Azemiops; species Azemiops feae. The sequence continues at coordinate 229,639 of JALGBA010000444.1, forward strand.
ACCCCCATCCAATCAGAGCACAGCCAACCCCCCATCCAATCAGAGCACAGCCAACCCCCCATCCAATCAGAGCACAGCCAAGCCCCTAACCAATCAGAACACACCTCCACCCAATCAGAACACAGCCAAGCTCCCATCCAATCAGTTCATACCTCCACTGGCAGTTAAAAGGAAGAAACAGCTGCGATCACACATTGCTCCTAGAAGCACGAAGCCGAAGACACCAGCCTGAAGATGACGAATGGGACTTCGTCGAAACATTGCCAAGACACTTTCAATTTTACACGGGAGAAAACCCGAATTACCAAAGACCTACACACACACACACACACACACACACACACACACACACATATATATATATATATAATGTTTTTAAAATGTTGGCAAGATGGAAAAAATGATATTTAAAAATTTAATACATCCAGGCAGTCATATCTTCAAACTTATATCTCTTATATCTCTAAGCAGCTGTAATATGATCTGGAAATGGACAGAATTTCCATTACCCCATTGGTGTGTCCTGATCATGCCCTTATTTAGATGCAATTGGTAGTTCCCATAATCTCCAGGAGATTAGGGGATCCATTGAGATGGTCTGCCACAGTGTCTAATGGAATCCATTGGTTTTAAGAGAATAACCATTTCATTGGCTTTTCTAAAGGCTATAAAATACATATTTAAAAATAAGTTTTTAATGAGAGGATTTCAATTGTATTGAATATATCTAATTTTAGTTTTGATTTTATGCTTTTTCTAAACTGCTAAACCTCTCTGAGTTCATCAGTATAATAAGTTTAATTAACTTATACCATATACTGTAGACATTTTTGTTTAGAAAATAGTCAATAATGAAGATTATTCTATAGTAGTATGACAAAGGTGAAGGAGAACATTTTGTATGCTTCTACACAGTTTAGAAACCTGAAAATGGGCAATTTAAACAGTGTGTTAAACAACTCTGATGCAAGAATCTTTTGAAGAGCCAACCTTCTGAGGAAAAAAATCTTTGCACATCATTATGTTATTGCTCTGTTATGAAACACAAAGCCCAGAAGGGGATACATTTGGTCGATAACAATCACACATGATTATCAGATGGATTGGAACAATGTCTTGTCAGCAGCGAGATAGATTCAGGCGTTAGCTAAGTCAACTATAGCTTAGGCCCTCACAATCTGAAGGGGCCTTTCAAAATGTTCAGATTTTTTTTCCCCATTGGTACAGTTGGATTATAATTTCATGTATGAAAGTTACCATAAATTAAGTCTTATTTGGCTCACAGAACTCTCATTTAAGTAGTTAAGATATGTGTTGTTACTGCATGCGTTCATGTCTTCTGTTCAAAGAGAGCATTCCCCGCCCCTTCAAGGGTTTGGGTTGCTTCTTGGCAGCATTCTTGCTAAATTGGGGCATTCCATAGTCTTATTTTCTGTAAGCACTTGCCAAATATAGCCTCTACAACTTCCATAGCTTAGGGACTCACTGTATCTAAATCCTTCCCTCCTTGTCATAAGCAGAGGAAAAGGAGTATCTTAATAATAGAAATAAATAGTCACTGGCCAGGGAATGAAAAGAAACAGCATTAATGCTAAGGTTAATTGAATAATAACAATGTTGCCACATGTACAAAAAGAAATTGAAATTCTACTCCTCGGGGGGGGAGGGGGGAAGGCCCCGGATTTCTTCCAGATGTTTAAAACTGATCACAGTCTTAGCAGAATGATGCATATTTATTTTATAGTGCATATCAAAATCACAGAGCAGCATGGATGTCAGGGTTTAGGACAGGGACAGCCATAAATCTCTGCACTTCCAGAAACTCAATCCCATATCCAGGATCTGTGTTAAGACAGAGACATCAAGGACTCAGTACTGCTAGATGAATTACTGCTAGATGAATTACAAGGCTAGAAGTCATATTTTCATTGATTTGATTGTTGGGAGGAGGGTATTTTTATTGTTTTGTATATTGGCCAGGGTTGTGGATTAGAATGGGGGGGACTATATAAGTATTTTAAATAAATATATATATATGCATGTATATATGTGTGTGTGTGTGTATGTGTATACATATATATACACATACACACATACACACACACACACATATGTGTATATGTATGTATGTATATATGTATATGTGTATATATGTATATGTGTGTATGTGTATGTGTAGAACAGTTGTAGAACTGGAGTGCAAAAAAGAGGAGGCGGGACAATTAAGGCAATTATGGTCAGCCAGGACGGATGGCCCTATCACACGGTCAATGAGTAAGCAATTAGGCTAGCAAGGTCTATAAAAGTAATCTCCACCCTCGAAACTTCACTCTGAAGACGCTGGCAGTGGACCAGCGAAAGCTAAGTTGTTTTAATATTGTAAATAGTTGTTTTTATTGTTTTAAACTTTTTTGACAATAAACAGCTGGTTTATATTTCTCCTGGAGATCGAGGACTGTGTTATTGAATATGTATATAGGTGTGTATATACATACACATACACATACATATACATATACATATACATACATACAGTAGGTAAGAGCTGTCTAATATATATAATAAAGTTGGAAGGGACCTTGGAGGTCTTCTAGTCCAACCCCCTGCTCAGGCAGGAAACCCTATACCATTTCAGACAAATGGTTGTCCAGTCTCTTCTTAAAAACTTCCAGTGTTGGAGCATTCACAACTTCATAAGAGCTGTCTAATGAAGTTGACTTTGAGAGAAAGACATAGCATTTAAATCGTAAACTTTTTCTTCCCATTCTTTTGGATCAAGGGACTGTTGGCAATTCTTTTCCCAGCCTTAAGATTAGAATGCCTGTTTCTCTTCCATATTTATACAATAGTTCTGTCTGGCTAGAATAGTGCTGGTTCCCACCTTGTGAGCTTTAGTTCTTGGAGTGGATGTAATGGTATTTTCATCAAATTTGTAATGAATTTGGGTTAAAAGCATGTACACATATCAAAAATGTGCATCAAAACAGGGCCTGCCCCAAGACTCCTATGATGCAAGCCTTGATTGCTTTAAAGATCTGATTCCCAAAAATAGCTCAGTAAACAAGGATTTTGAATCTGGCAAAACTAAAGGTGTGTCCCTGTACTTTTATAGTTGCCCTCTTTTCCTCCACACTCACAGGGACCAAAAATGTATTAATTGTTTTCCAAAAATTAAGACAACAGGACAATGGGAAATTTCTTTTTGTAGAAGTTCTAGAAATTCTCCCATCATCCAGTAAGGGAAAAATATGTCAGGGAGAAATTGTATTGGCCATGCTGATGATATTTGCAAGTTGGGATTAATGATTATGATATGGGGAAAAGGGATGGATTAAGAATGATTTGGCTCAAAATGAAATTCAGAATGTTCCACAGATATTATAATTAAAAGGACTGGATTATGTGATTAACATGTACCAGTAAAAAAAATATTGTTTAGGATTGTTTAGGATAATAAATTGCTTTAAATTCTTAATTATATTTCCTTGCAGAAGTCTGAATCACAAGATTTTTGCGTTTTTAATTTATTTGCTGAATATTAAACATGATCAAAGTTACAAAATCAGTTTTCTATTCCATCAAAATGGAGTCCTTGAAGTTTTCTCTAGGATTTTTGATTGATTGATTAAATGATTGATTTACAGGACTTATATGCCTGCCCATCTCATATGATGATAATATGCAGCTCACAACAATCCATTTTTAAAAAATTATTAAAAACAAAAGATGTGGGCTAGCTACTGAGGAGCCACACTTTCAAAGTCTTATCAAATGGCAACATTTAATGAAGGGGTCCTGGAGTGAACCCATTTTATCTAATCTAGAATGTGAGCTGATACCCTCAGGGAGACTAATCCAGCAAATAACCTGGTACAGTGCTATGTAGTACTTTGAAGATGACAACCAGCATCTTGAATTTCACCCAGAAACCAACTGAAAGCCAGTGGAGCTCATGCATCAGTGAGTAAACTGTGGGGTAGCCAAAACTGTGTGTGCCACTGCATTCACAAACAGTTTTAACCCTATGTGAAACATGTTGCAGTAATCCAAGTGGGCGGTAACTGAGCGTGGGAGACTGTGAGGAAAGCATGATCTGTATCTAAGAATAGAGGATATATTCTGCATTTGAGATGGAATCTTTTCTTCCAGTGAACATTTATCCTTTGAAAAGAAAACAAAAATAGAAACTGAAAAATTAGCAAATTCTAAAGTCTGACCATATGCATAAACAGAGTCAATGAGAGAGATTTTTATTTTAAAAAAATATTCCTTTTTTATTTATATTAATTTCAAGCTGGTTGCCTTCCAATAATATATTCCTAAGATGTAATGTTTCTAACATGGTTGTATGTTGGAGTATAAACAACATGAGTTATATGAGGAAGGACTCATCCTTAGTGAGTTTGGAGTCCTTGAAGAGGGAGTGACAATTAATAATGTCATTTGAAGTGTCCTTTTTTTCCTTAACTATTTATTCTATTGTGAACTTAGTTGCCGTTTTGTCTCCTCCACTCTGTTGAAGATGAAGATGAAACAAAATAAAAAGAAAATGAAAGATTCGCACATCACTTTCCAAAATCTTAATATGTGTTCACTAAGATTTGGGAAAACGTCTTTAGAGAAAGAAAGAATTTTTTTTAGAGAAATACCATAGAGAGAATATTCACAGCATATGAATGTAGTCAATTGTTAGCTAATCCTTTTTTTGTTTTTGTAATAAAGTATAGGTATCACAGTTTTAAATCTCTGCAATGCCAGACTGAGGTATTATCAGATGAGGAAGTGATGGCTACTAGTAAATAGTAAAAAATAATCTTTCTGTTATCTTTTAAAAGAGACAAGAACAAAATGCCTTATAAGAATAATATTTCAAATCCAATTTAAATATTCCCTCAACAGTCTGTATAAAATTCCTCTTTTGTCTGGATTTTTAAAGAGAATCTCTAGTGTAAAACGCTATCAGAACAAAAAACATATATAGGTTAATTGGCTTTGCATTCAAATCTTTCTCAGAAAGGGATAGAAGGACAATAAAGAAGACTTACTGCAACTTGTTCCAAATCTGCAAGAAATATTTAGATTGTTTGATCCAACTGACCTTACTTGAGTTGATAAGAAGGCTAACTAGCTAAAAAAAAATGTAAAAGAGAAATGGGATGGAAACCGGGGGTCTTTTTCTTTCAAACACATATAATAAAAGAAGGGTTTTCAAAACCATTTGTTATGGAAAGGAGGACTTTGAAAATCCTGCCAAAATGATGAGCAGAGGAGATGGAGCAGATCGAGGTTTAACAGCATTAACAGAGGGAGGGAATCAAGATCATGTGAAGTATTAGTACCACTTTATAAAGCCATAGTAAGACCACACTTAGAATACTTCATTCTTTTTTGGTCACCATATTATAAAAAAGATGTAGAGGCTGTGCAAAAGTGCAGAAAAGAGCAACAAAGATGATTAGAGGGCTGGAGACTAAAACATATGAAGAATGGTTGAAGGAAGTGGGTATGTCTAATCTAGTGAAAAGAAGAACTAGGGGTGACATGTTAGCAGTATTCCAATATTTGAGGGTCTGCCACAAAGAAGAGGGGGGTCAACCTATTTTCCAAAGTACCAGAAGGCAAGATGAGAAACGATGGAAGCTAATCAAGGAGACAAGCAATCTAGAACTAAGGAGAAATTTCCTAGCAGTGAGAACAATTAACCAGAGGAACAGCTTGCTTTCAGAAGTTGTGTGTGCTCCATCACTGGAGGCTTTTAAGAAGAGACTGGACAGCCATTTGTCCGAAATGGTATAGGATTTAACTTTATCATTTTCTATGACTTTTTCTATTTTATGATCCCACCAGTTCTTGCTTACAGGCAAATGATATTTCTTGCAGATCTTCCAATGCACCATTGTTGTTACTTTGTCATGCCGCTGCTTGTAGTCAGTCTGTGCGATCTTCTTGCAGCAGCTTACCAGGTGGTCTACTGTTTATTCAGTGGGTTTGCATAGGCAGCATTTACTGTCTGTTGCTGTCTTCTCAATTTTGACTTTGTATGCATTTGTCCTTAAGGCTTGGTCTTGTGCAGCCAGAATTAGTCCCTCGGTCTCTTTCTTCAATTTTCCTGCTCTTAGCCATTGCCAGGTCTTGTTATTATTTGTTATTATTTGCTGGATTTTTCATTATTAGGTAGGTTTTCCCAGTTGTTAGCCACTTTTCAATTTCTCCTCCTTGTAGAATATTGTTGAACTGCTTGGCAATGAGTGGGTATAGAACAGTTAGATGTTTAAACCAAAACCCATGCAGTTCATCTTCACCTGGTGCTGACCAATTTTTGATCTTCCTTGCTCTTTTTTCTACCATTTTTGTTGTTATTACTAGTTCTTTCATTTCACCTTGTTTTATTTGCATCCATCTCTTTTAACCAAGCCGCATCCTTGTTGTATTTCTTTGGGTTATCCCATATCTGCTTCCAGAACTGCACTGTTTCTTCCTTGTCAGGTACTGACTGATTCATTGCAGTTTCTCCATTGATGGATTGGTAGAAACGTTTCTGATTGGATTGAAATTGGAGGTTCTGCCTATAATTTGCAATTCGAGCTTCGTATCTACTGATTTTCCTGGCTATAGCTGTTATTTGCTGCTTTAGTATTTCCAGTGCTTCCTTGATCTTTCTTGTTTCTAAGTGGTATTTCTTGATTAGGTATTCTTTGGTCTTCTTGTTCTTCAGCTTCTTTTCTTTCATCTGTTCTAGCTTGCTTGCATGTGATCTTAACTTGCTGATCTTATTTTCTAGTCTAACCTTCCATTTTTGTGGGGCACTGTTTGTTTGTTTTTCTTCTTTGTTGATTTTGCATCCCAGGTATTCAGTTATAACTGCAGCTGTGCTGTACATTAGTTGGTTTGTTTCTTGCAGTGAATTGGTGCTTATACTTGATATTGCAGTATTTGCATCTTTTAATGCTTGTGCTAGCTGTTTCTTTGGAACAAGCTTCAATGCAGGCAGCCTTATTCTGTTGTTTTTGTGCTGTTCTAGATGCTCAGTTATTCTTTGTTTCAATTCTTTTATTTCTTTAGTTAGAGGGCTTTGTTCTTCCTGAGGAAGAGGTGCCTGATTTCCAAATGAGAACAGTTGTATATCTCTGCTGGATTCCTTCACTGCCAACTCCCCCTGGTTTGCCTCTACATTCTGAATTACTTCTGGCAAGGCTTTGATTTCTTTGCCCTGGGTAAACCTTTGCAGTTCGTCCAATTCTGTTTCTGTGAATACTTTATTTCGTATTATAAATCGGCATTGATCTGCTAGTCTCTGTTCTGTTATTTCTGATTCTGGATGTTGTTCTTTCCAGAACAGATGCATTCGTTTTAGATATCCTCTTCTTGTTGGACTTGATCTGTAATAACAGATCATTATTTCTTTGTTTTCAATCACTGTGTATTTGCGACGGGTAAACACCTTTTCTTCCAGTAGTTCTGCAGCTGCTGGCCCTGGTTGCTCAGCCAACAGTCCTGAGTCCTGTAACCCATTTTTCACCAGATATCCAGGAACTCCAACATCTAGCACGGACCTTGTTAACCCGGGTGACATCCGAGCCAGTATGGCATTCTGAAATTTACGTCTCACCATATTTTTTATGGGAGAGACACTCTTTGTCTGACTCCTCTGATGAGACCTGTCCAGTGTGGTTGAACCTCTGGCATAGCTCTCATCTTCCTCAGAGTACACAAGCCCCACAACCACGTCAAGGTAGTGCCTCACTGGGGGTTATTATTATTATTATTATATTTGTTGTTGTTGTTGTTGTTGTTGTTGTTATTATTATTATTATTATTATTATTATTATTATTATTATTATTATTATTATTATTATTATTATTATTATTATTATTATTATTATTATTATTATTATTATTATTATTATTATTATTATTAAGAGACTGGATAGCCACTCGTCTGAAATGGTATAGGGTCTCCTGCTTGAGTGGGGGGTTGGACTAGAAGATCTCCAAGGTCCCTTCCAACTCTGCTATTCTGTTAGTTATTCTGTTATTCTGAGGCGAGAGAGCACAAATAGCATGTGAGAAAAGACTGCTGAACTGTCCTCTGTCCATAGTTTATTTCAATGTTTCTCAACAATTTGAAGATATATGGACTTCAACTCTTAGGAATTCTGGGAGTTGGACCACACTTCTTCCAGTTAGTTAGAGTGAGAAACACTGGTTTATTACACCAAAATGTCATTTTCTATCTGGGCAGCTAATTGTCAACACTATTTCAGTGAGCTTCATGCAGAAAAAGAGCCCCAAAGAAAGTGCATCAAGCAGGGTTAGGTCTTTTTGGCTTCCTAAACATGATTTATTAAAATGGCTATATTTTATTTACAATGTAATATTTGATTGTGGTAGACCAGACCAGCATTTAAAAGCCTAGAGCTTATGCCATGCATTAGCCTGAGCTTCATTCTCCTCACATGTAAATTAATCAGGTCACAGTGGCTTCTTGATTTAAGAGTGCCAAAATATTCAGAAGAAAGATATATTTGCTATAAATTACTATTGTCAGTAATTTTCCTAAATATATATATAATAACTGAAAAAAAATATTCCAGAAGGGAATTTTACATCCTTGATGTAAATAGTCCCTATTGCCAGAATTGTTTTCAAAATAATCAGCTCCTGTTAACATTCTTAACATTTTTTTTCTTTTTTCTTTTATTCTGTTCTAGCTGTCCCTTAAAGAAAGAGAATAATAAAGTGTTGGGTGGGGTAAACAACTTGAAATACTTGCAAATATCAAAGATGGTCTGATTAATGGGGATATTATATTGCTCTCTTTTAGAATTCTCCAAATTAATCTGCTTCACTTTAATTACACTGATTAGATTAAGCAGGTCTATGCTTGTCTGCTGCCTCCCACATGCATACAAACACCAAAGAAACGAAATTCAAAAGATATTCTAAAAATTTACAATTATGAATGTTGCTCATATGAATTGTATTCATAAAATATATAGATGAACAACTGCAAATAGGCACAACAGAGATTTACAATCCTAGGCACATGTTCTTAGAAAGAAATAGATGGATAGATCTGCAAACATTGATAAATGGGACTTAATTTAGAAAGTAGCCATGGGTGGGAGAAGGGATGGGTCTGTTTTCTGTTAAATCAAATGTTGAAACAGCCATAAGGATAATGAAACTCAAACCACAAAACAGCAAAGATTAAAATAGTGGCGTCCACAAGACCTCTTGAACACTTGATCGTTTGCAGATATGTCCTGACTAGCAAATAGACAAAAGATTCTTCTGAATCGTATTTTCTTGTGCAGTAAATCAAATCATTCTATTTTATGAATAAATGAATGAAATGTGACTCTAATCGGTAAGCAGGAAAAGCAGAAACCCATAGGAAAGACAGAAAGACAGAAGAAAGAAAGAAAGAAAGAAAGAAAGAAAGAAAGAAAGAAAGAAAGAAAGAAAGAAAGAAAGAAAGAAAGAAAGAAAGAAAGAAAGAAAGAAAGAAAGAAAGAAAGAAAGAAAGAAAGAAAGAGACCTATTAGGAAAAGCAAATTCAGAGTTTTACATAGTTTTTTTGTTATTCTTATTGTGTTGAAGAAAAAATATTACTATTATTATTACACTTTGAATACATTTTGTGCAGACCCAATTCTCTGAAGAAGACTTGAATGCTACATAAGGTGGAAGGCAAGAAAAGTGGAAGACCAGTAGCAAGGTGGATGGTCTTAACAACTGTAACAGTTGAACCTGAAGGACCATGATAGGGGTAGATCATTATAGGAAAAAAAATCTATCTATGAGGTCCCTAAGAGTCAGCTCTGACATGATAGCACTTGACCAAACAATCAATTGAAAAAAATATTTTTCCACTAAAACTAGGAGGTTATTTTATAAAGAATAGACAAAGGATTCTGACTTTTTGAGAAGTTATTTTGTGGTGATATTGCAAACCAGAAGCAGCTGCTTCATATCACTCCTTACCAACATTTCAGGCCAGAAGAATTAGAGAAGAAAAGAAAAGCCATTTGGTTGTTGCGCGAAAAGACCTTTAGAAGCCACCAATGGCTAGGTATTTCGTTAACCTTTCATGGCAAAAAGAACCTTGGTCTAGTTGAGGAGAAGGAAAATTGGAGGTGTTCAAACAGTGGTTGGGACAACTGGGAGTACATGAGGGAACATGGCTGTAGGTGAGATGGGGGGGGAGAGAGAGAGACTTTCAAAAATCTTGTCCAGCTTGTGTAAACTAAATGGCAGCTTTGTTCAAACTTCCTCTGCACTTTTCTTTTGATTTTGCCTGTACAAGCCTGCAGTGGGTAGTTGCTGTATCAACAAAGTTTGAGAATCCCCATAATGCAGATATTAAAATTTAATTAAAGAGTGGAAATGAACATGCATGAAATAATTAGTTTTATTCGGGTGGTGTTGCCCATAAAATATTTATTATTTTAGAGAAATTTTGTACTTCAGAGTCGGAGAACCACTGTAGTAACTTTATTTTCACCAGGTCCAGGATGATAAAGAAGTTCAGAGTTACCTCTCAAACTGGAAAGCAATCAAGAAGCTACTCAAATGCCAGTGGCATCAAAGCCATCAATCTAATGGTTCTTGTCTCCTTCCTTTTATTCAAGAGGGTAAGGTTAAGGTTGCTTAACTGAGGAATTAAAAAAAAATAAATTAACTAAAAACATTTCAACAATGAAAAAAGTTACTTAGTAGGGTAGTTGACTTTATATGTGGAAATAAGTAATTTCTTCCTCACAGACCTGATATGGTTTCAGCCAAGCAAAAGCAACATCCACACTAATGATTTTTAGGATAGCCATCCAACCATTGTGACAGACAGGTTTTACATCATTTCAGTGATGGCTGGGTGATGCTAGGAAGACACTTGATGTCACTAATGCAGGTAACAGGTCCTGATGGTGAGCTTACACAATGGGACCAGTTTTTGGTTCCCACAGGCTTTCAAAGCTTGCAAGAGTTTGCACTTTGAGTGGATTAAAAGCAGAAAACAAAAACAATTGCAGATTTATTGATTCCAGGCTACAAATCCCAACCCCCTCAGGAATATGGATAGATCAGAAAATTTAAATTAGGTAAAACCTGAATAATTCATTACAGTACCAAGTTCTAATCTCTCCAGAGTAATGCACTTCTGCTTTGACACCCACTGTGCAGAGCTTATGGGACTATGAATAGCTATTCCCATAAAAAAGTAAAAGAGTATTTTTATTGATTATTATACAAATACACGTGAACATTTTTGAAGGATATTAATTTAACTCAGCTTGCATGAAATATTACAGACTAAAAAAGAGCAAAGAATATTTTTGTGGAATTAATGAATTTCAAGTTCTCCGTCTAGAGACCTGATCTTTAGAATTAATAGATTTAAACTGGTTTTTTCTGTTCATATCAAATAGAAATTTGAGTTATTCATTCAAAAATAGTAGTTGCCTGAGTTGTGCTTTATTTATATTTAATATCCCCAAACCTTCTGTGCATTACTGAAAAGCATAGAACTCTTCTGCCATAGCAGTACTCCATTGTTAATGTGTATTTCCTTCAATTCATCATTAACTGACAGCTGACCCACTACATTAGATGAAACTGGAGTGGTATTTAATATAATGAATTTCCAACCATCAAGAGCTTGTGGTTTTTTAAAATCTGGACATTTTATTATCAGAAATGATAATATTAATGATTCACCTGTGGAGATGGTTACCAGCATCAAATTCCTGGGTGTGCAGTTAATAAGTAGGCTGGCTTGGTCGCTTAACAGTGAGACACTGGTGAAGTGTACACAGCAGCGCCTGCATTTTTTGCATTACATGAGAAAAGTACATCTTCCTTCCCCTGTCCTTACCACTTTCTACAGAGGGATGATCAAGAGCATCCTGTCATATGGCATTACAGTCTGGTTTGGAAGCATCACTGCTTCAGACAAGAAGATGGTGCAGAGAGTGGTGAGGATGGCAGAAAAGATTATTGGCAGTTCCCTCCTTCCATCCAGGACATAGCACATAAGCGTTGCTTGAGCAGGGTCTACAAGATTGTCTGGGACAGTACACATCCTCTTCATGACCTGTTTTCCTTGTTACCTTCTGGGAGGAGGCTTCATGGTATCTGAAGCAGAACATCCAGATTCAGTCACAGCTTTGTTCCACACAGTGTTAACCTTTGAACTCTAAAGCTTCCTCTTTCCATAACATATTCAAGATGGTCAGTGATTAATATTTATATGTTATTTATATGTAAGGGTGAAGGTTTCTACATATGTTGTATATAGCATGTTTAAATGTGTGTTATGTATGTGTACACTTTTGAGAGCAAGCAACTAAATTTCATTTTAATGTGGGCCAATGTGCCCACAGTAAAAAAAAATGACAATAAAGGTTATCTTATCTTAAAGCATCTTTCTCATAATGATCTTAGTAAATCTAACTAGTTTAGTTTGGAGGCTCCATTGTGTCTAATCTTCTCGTATAACAGATATTAAGTGATGAATAAATATATGCATTATATTTTAAATTAGAACAGGTGATATTACTAAAAGGCTACGGATAGGGACGCCAATCAGATATGGCTAAATTCCAAGGTCACTGTAAAATTCTGAGGTTCTCATAAGCAAACAGAGAATTTAAATTTTCTGGAGCTTTGAGTACAATTCAACTGCAGAAATCTTGCATTCAAACCATAAGCATGTAGTACAAAGGATAAAGACCAAAAATCATAAAGTAATATTGTAGGGCAAACCCTGGACTTCTATGCTTTGTTATGATACAAACAACCATAGCATTTTTTAAAAATCCATATAAACAACACAAGTGAGAAAAGAAAGTGATGAATGGCTAAAAGTTCTTAAAATATGCAACTTTCCCATATATAGGCCTCCTTTATTTTGTTTGTTTGATATTTATATCCCACCCTTATTGTTCTTATAAATAAGACAGTGAGTATATCCAACACACCTTCCTCCTCCCTATTTTCCCCACAACAAGAACCCTGTGAGAAAGGTTGGGCTGAAGGAGAGTGACTGGCCCAAGGTCGCCCAGCTGGTTTTCATCGCTAAAGTGGGACTTGAACTCAAAGTCTCCTGCTTTCTAGCCTGGTGCCTTAACCACTAGACCAAACTGACTCTCCAATGTGAATTATATGCAGTATTCCCAAATATATTCATTTCTATATAAAACATCTGCAAATAAGTATATGCATAGCTGTATTACATTTTTGAGTGGAGAAGGTTTTTATGACAGATGCTTATGAATTCTATTTTGGCAGATTACCCATTTCATTTGGAAAAAAAATCTGTGATGGATTTCTCTAATATCTCAACTAAAATGACTACTTTCCAATTAGAGGCAATAGAATTCAGGGCCTCATCATTCATGGAGTTTGTGTGGAGAAGAGAAATGTTGAGTCATACACAATTCTTTCCTGCTGACAGTTCTGTACTCTGCTAGTTGTGTTTCAACTCAGCAAGTATATTTCAAGGCTTTGTCTAGTCAATACACAGATGTTGTTTGTAATATAAATATACAAAGTATTCCTGATTCTTATCCCTTCCCAATTTAAATTTCACTTATTTCTATTTGCCAGTTGTGTGGTTTGCCAGTACTTAATTGTACAAGTAATGTCATTTCTCTGCCCCTGAATTATGTATTTCTTAGTTCTTTTATAGTGACTATGGCAATTATTGAATAATTGTTCTAATTCTATATTTCATTTGTATGTTTCACTGTGTTCTCTTTATAGTGAATGGTCTCTTTTCAAGGTTTCTGTGGCATGGGATTTTTATTTTTCCCACTGCTGTAGCTTGTGTCACACTGTGACCTATTTATATGGTTTTTCCACACTGGATTTATTATTACAAAATCTGTTGATAAACAAGTGACTCTTCTTATATCAGAAGTTTTTAGAGCAACCAGACTGGGTGCAGTCTACCTGTCTCACACATCAGGGGTCCCCAACCCCCAGGCTGTGGCCCACTATTAGGCCATGAGCTGTTCAGTACTGAGCCACCCGAAGAGGTGAGAGAGTGGACATGCTTATCCCCATTTGTGCGAGCAGCAGGCGAGCATGTACACGTGTGCTCCATTTGCATGAGCGACGGTGTACATGCCTGCCGCTCACTCAAATGGAGTTGCATGCTTGTGCAGGCTGGCACACCACTCATGCAGAACCATCCCCTCTCCCCCCTTACCAGTCCACAAAACCAGAAAAGTTGGGGAACTCTGTCATACATGGAATAGACCTATGGTACTCTGAAGGGGGAGCATAGTGTTCCACCTTCCCTGGTGATGGAACCATCCAGACAAAAGCAATCATTCATTAGATGATAGATATACAGATAACTGACACCGCAAGAGGTCCCTGATAGTTATGAAATCAGTAATGGGGAAGAATATGTTCAAGGTAGAACCAAAGGCTGATATAAAAATTGTGTTTGGAAAAGTAAATTGCAAGGCTTTTACAAAATTCTGCAAATCTTCTTCCATATCTTGTTTTGGGTTAAGTGTTAGCAATGGTCTAATCTTTGCTGACATGGAGAAGATGCAATAGAGATGATTGATTTTGGTGAGCATGTGCCATCAAGACAGTGTGAGCTCTTAGCAATCACATACATAGACTTTCTTCATGTTGATCTGTTCCTAATCTGGTTCTTTAGGTCTTTCATTGATGCACCATCACCTCAGTAACTAAATCCACCTATCTTCCTGCTGCTTGTCCTCCTCTTATTTTCCACTTTCCCCATAAGTAGAGCTTTCTCCAGAGCCTTTGCATAATATATCTGGAATAGGATCATTTGAGCCTGGCTGTTTGTGCCACCAGTGAGATCTCTGAGTTGATTTGTTCAATGATAGACTTGTTTGTTTTCTTGGCTGTCAATGAGTTTTCCTCAATGGCCAAGTTGAAAAGTGTTAATACTCTTTCTAGTAATAGAAAGCTAGCACCTCTTTGTTTCAGAGAGAAGAGCCTCAACAACAGCTTTAGCCGGTGTTCTCTGCTAATACTTTCTTCTATTAATAATGGGGACAAGAGTTCTATTTTGAGATGCTCTGGCAACATCAAAAGATATAAGAGCAAAGTTAGGAACCTCTTCATTGGTAAAGAAATCTACAACCAAAGCAGAGAATTCTTCTTCTGAACCAGTTTGACCAACCCACAATATCATGATTTTCCCTCTGTCAATGATAACATGAATAGAGGTATCCCTGCCCAAAGTGTTATGATAGATTTTCAAGACACTTACTAATGTCACAATCATAAACAATGGAATACAGTAATTGGTGGATGCTTAGGTCCAAAGCGATATTGTTTACAAATTAGGCTGAATATGTAGGTGGAAAAAATATATAAATAATCTGGTTATTGTCATTGCTTTTCTTCCATAGTATTCTGCCATGATTGATAGTGTTAATTTTTCTCTTCTGTATTTATATTAAAGATTGTCACTTATAATATTTATCATAAAACCTAACTGTCATATGAACAGAGAAGCCTTTTGCCAGACATTTCATTCTAAAGTATAATTATCCATGTATCCTGCTGTTGATGGCAGAAGATTCTAATTATTTCAAAATGAAATCATGATTCATAAGCTTTGAGCCTATAATACACATATACATTTACCATAGTTGAGCATTATTACAAAATTCATCATTTCTATTAGAATTGATGGAAAGTGATGGAAGGCAACAAATCCTCTGTTGCTACACACACAAGCATTCCTTTTTTAAAAAACCCTGTTATTGTTCATTCCATGCAGTAGGTTTCATATAAAATATTTCGAGGATAAGGTTGGTGAATGTCTCTTTCCAAAGGGCTAATTGCTGGTGTTCCCAATAGCAATAAAAATCCATGAATAATACATTGATACGGTAGGCTCAGCCAAGCTGACTGGATACCACTAGGTAGATTAGCAATAGTACTTAGACTTATATACCACTTCCCAGGGCTTCACAGCCCTCTCTAAGCGGTTTACAGAGTCAGCATGTTGCCCCCCAACAATCCGAGTCCTCGTTTTACTGACCTCAGAAGGATGGAAGGCTGAGTCAACCCTGAGCTGGTGAGACTCAAACTGCCAAACTGCTGGCAGCCGGCAGTCAGCAGAAGTAGCCTGCAGTACTGCATTCCCCACTGTGCCACCAATGGTTAGCCAATGCTATTATCCTGAAGGGGAAAAATATGGGAGACAGAAATTAAGTTTAAATGAGCAAATCTGGAATTATGCTCTCTTGAAACATGTTAAAGATTTGTCTACTAGAATCAGAAACTGGTCAGGACTGATGTCATCCATTCTGAAACTTCAATATTTTATTTTCTTCTGAAGATGTTACTCACTATGAACTACAACAAACAGAAAGGCATATCCAAACAAACTCATCCTGGGGGTGCTTCAGGTCTTCCAGAAGAGCCAAAAAAAAAATGAAAGCAGAGATGGACAACCTGAGGCCTTGAAGGTCAAACAACCTTTCAGGTCCCACCAAGTATTGCCAGTGTCAGCACTCTGAAAGTGAGAGAAGAGCTAGTTATTAAATATACAACACCAAAACAATCAACTTAACCATATTTAAGAATAATTGTTATCCTTATTAATACTTGCATTATCATTAATATGATTAAATGAAAGTTAATCAGGCTTTTCTTCTGGCCATTGAAAAAGTGATCAGGAGCCCTGCAACCTAGATAAAGTTGCCCATTCCTGCTTTAAAAGATTCCTTTCATAATTCAGCTTGTAGGACTAATGACCTTTGCGATACAGTGAAAGAGAAAAGAGATGGTAAAGATCAGTTAGATGTCTGACGAGTCACTTCTTTCGCATAAAAACTAGAAGAAAGTGTACAAAGTCTGACTTTCAAATGTTCTAAGAATATCTGGGATCAATAGAGCCTATAGTCAAGCTTTCAAGGTAAGATTAATCTTTGCTTTAGAAAATCTTTTTTCCAAAGGTGTGCTTTTCTTTTATAATTCATTTATCTAGGTCAAAATGTTTAAGCCTGAGCTAGTTCCTAAGCTTCTGGGACCTATATTTAGACACCTTAGTAAAAACAGGCTTTCCCCCCCCCTTCCTGAGCTCAATATCTGTCTTACTGAAATCAATGGCAAATAGGATTGCTAAAACTGGGACATGTAAATGCCTGCAAGTGAGCTGGAGGAAATAAATCCTGCCGTTGAATTGTTTTATTATATTCATAGAGTAGAGTAAATTCGCAGCCAAGTTGCGTTCAACAAAACTACATATCTTGTGTTTCCCAGCAATCATCTCAAAGTTCTTCCTTTTTTTTTTCTTTTGAAAAGTTGAAAGAACAAGAATAAGGCAGGCTCGGCACTTGTGGACCCTCTGCGCTCTGGTGATATTTCTCTTCTGTTTGTTGGGTGTGTGTGTGTGTGGGGGGGGGAAATAAAGCTCTCCTTCTTAAAACACCTGATTTAAGATGGCATCCAAAAGTGCTATTACAGGAGTTGAAGGACTGCATTCTCTTCCCTTTTTTTCAGCATTAAAGGGGCAGGCAAGATGAGCAGAATCCATGGAGATATCAATAGGAAGTTACACTCAAGTAATAGGACATTGTCCTTTCCTCCTGCAGCTGACTGCACACTTTGAAATCTTGCTCCAGAGATTTGGGAAACCTTGATTTCTCTCACCAATGTACTCCACATTGCTCCTAACACTCACAACAACATTTATAGGACATTCCCTGGAGAAATGTAGCCGAGCTTACGTACCTTTTGAATACACCTGTCAGAACCCTCAATTATTAATTTCCCTATTTCAGATATTCATTGTATTTTAGCTGTCGGGTTCTGCCATTCTCCCTGGAGGAGGAAGGGGGGGGAAAACAGTTTGTAGTGTTTGTAGTGCATGCTTCCTCTATCTGCTTTGATATATCCTCTTCAGGGTGTGAATGGAATGCCTCGGGGCCATCTGCCTTATCTCGGTGCGGAGGGAGGAAACTGTGAAGACCTGGGAACCTTGAGAGAGGCGCCTTATCAGGCCGTTTCCCATGGCTCATTGTCACCTATGGATTAGCCTGTTTGAACCAAGCAGATGGACAGTTGGGGTGGAGTTATTACTTCATGGGTTTTACCTATCGATTCGGGCGGGAAACCCTCAGAGCCTGCCTAGCTTTCCTGCTGTCTGTACCTACCAATAAAAGTTCCTTTTGAAATGATGCAAGTTTCAGGAGTTCTGCTTTCTTGGTTGGGAAACGGAGGCAGGTCCTTACAACACCATTTCTGAAGATGTTCTCTTATAGAGAATAGAGCTGGAAGGGACCTTAGAGGTCTTCTAGTCCAGCCCCCCGCTCAAGCAGGAGAACCTATGCCATCTTAGACAAGTGACTGTCCAGTCTCTTCTTAAAAGTCTCCAGAGATGGAGTGCCCATGATTTCTGAAGGCAAGCTGTTCCACTGGTTAATTGTCCTCACTATTAGGAACTTTCTCCTTAATTCCAGTTGCTTCTCTCTTTGATCAGTTTCCAACCATTGTTTCTTGTCCTGCCCTCTGGTGCTTTGGAGAATAATTTGACCCCCTCTTCTTTATATAAATTCTATGTGTGAATTTATATGCGAACATCCAGCAGTTGATACTGTATCATAGATTTTGGGATACTGCTATATTTATCCTTGTTCTTATAAGAAGCTTACAAGGACATGGATACATGGGTGGGAGTGAGGAGTCAAGACAAAGAGCAGATGGTATGATTCAGGTTTCAGCATGGCAGTAAAGGTCCTTCAGGCCCAAAGAAATTATGGAAATTTACCCTCATTCTTTCAAACCCAAGCTATGCTGAAAACCAAACTACTTTAAAACATGATAATACCAGAGGGTCCCCAGATCTACATCATCTGAAAAGTTTGGCATTATAATTTTATTCCTAATGAGCGTGGACATTTCAGTTTTGGAAATGAGCCCTTAAAATGAATTTCATTAAACAATTGAATAAGTAAGTAGCAACATTGCTATAGCCACAGGCACAGATAGGATTCATATCTAGCTTCAATCTCCAATTCTGAGAAATGCAGTGGCACAACCATCAACTGTATTGTTAAAAAATGAGGAGCCAGAAGAGAGCTTTAACATGAATATGGAGATGGTGTATTAACATTCACAAGAGGCTGTCAACAGAGCTGATGCAAACTCTCTTTGGCAGAAATACATGATGATACTGCAAGCTGGCAAAGAGAGAACCAGCTTGGGAAAGCTCTTTATGGCGCTATTTCATCCTTCCAAATGTTAAACAAGCTGTCTTTTACCGATTCAAAGGAACTTGAAAATGCAGCCACTTTAGACAGGCCTTGCCAAAGCTTTTGCAAAACACGAGGGACAGCCCTTCATTCTACGGTTCCTCAACTCGACTCTGACAAAGATTTTAAATGGCAGGGTAATCTCTAGCAAGGTTATACTTTTTTGTTTGGAGATGCATTTTAAATAAGTTGGGCATTATTCACTTTTAGTTTAACTCTCATCAAGAAAACTGGCAGATTCTTTGCATAACTTTCTGAGCAGAGACGTACAGAGAGGCTAGAATGTATGAAGTAGTCCATTTAACTAATGATGGATGCATGCACTTTGGTTTATTTGGAAAACCTAGTCAGGATTCAAAGGGATCGTGCTGAAAACTCTATAATGTTTATTTCACTTCTGTAATGTGGATACAAAACCCTACCCTTGTTGTAAGTGGTTCAAAAGCATGTAAACAATCTTAATGAGAGAAAAAAATCCTTTCTTCAAAATCAAAGTTCGGTTCTCCCAAGTAAGCTCGGTTCTCCCAAATAAGTTTTTGTCATATAGTTGTATTTGCTAATAAATTGTAATCACCTCTCATACTTACTAGGTTTTTAAACATCTGTCTTTTATATGTGTTTTCAATGTTTTTGTGGCCTTGGGAGCTCAAGAAAATAATATTATTCTCCCTTTTTATACCATACTATCTTGCTTAGCAGAAACTATTTTCAACAATCCTGCTGACTGACAGACAGTACAACAGGAAGACATTTTATAGCATACTTCAGTAAAGTAATGACCTTAAATACTATGATTTCTAGATTAAAAGAGCAAGAGATGGAAAATCTGGGATTATAGAGTGGATTGGAACACCACAAGGCTTAAGGAAAGAACTAAGCCATAGAGAAGATATATTTCGGATTTGAATGTCTATCAAGCACCCTGGAAATGTTTTTTGTAATTTGCTGATATGGTATTTGAAGCCTCTGCAGTTACTTGGATAACTGACTGATTTTCCCACAAAATCTCTCATCTGCTCCTGCTCCTGCTCCTGCTCTTGCTCCTGCTCTCCCTCTCTCTCTCTCTCTCTCTCTCTCTCCCTCTCCCTCTCCGTCTCTCCCCCTCCCTCCCTCCCACCCCCTCTCTCTTTCTCTCTCTCTCATATTCTCTCAAGTTGAGTACGATTTCTAATAAGTATGAGGCATGTCCATTTCGTTTTCAGGTAGTCATACAGAAGTATTGCTTGCTTCTTTTTAGTCAGCTTTCTGGATATAAAAAGTTGAGCTATATTAATTAATTAGAAAGTAATTTTATAGATATATAATATATCCCCATTCTCCTGCTGGACCGTATCCAAAATATATAACACAATTTAGTTGCAACTATATTTGTCTCCTTGATTTCAAGTTATAAATTCACAGTACATGGCAGTAGGCAGAAATTCAACATTTAAATTCTACACACATACACAAACATACATGCATACACAAGTTTTCAGTGATGGTTCAGTTCCTAGGATTTTCTTTTGTGGCTTCAAAAGTCTTTTCCTTTTAATAGAGCTTCTCATCTTCTGATTGCCACCATGGTTCCATTTTCCCCATTCTCATATTTTATACCTTTCCCAAATTTTTAACAAATGTTTACAGAGTTAAAATGAATATATTTATTTTTAACTATTAATTCATTAGACAATGTTATCTTGCTTGTATAGATTTCAAGAAGTCCTTACACAGACCACAACAATTTAAGATTGAGCTCAAGTTCTAGAATTATCTGATTCTGCAAATAGATGTTAACTGCAGAACACTAAGAATTAAACAACAAAACCAAAGTGAAATTGGTAATACAGAAGAAGCAACCAATACAGAAAAAGTACCAAATCAAATTAAGAACACTTGCTAATTCTCAATTTTGCTCCCAGAATTTAATAACATTAGGAATATATATCATGTATCTCTTCACTGATATTTTTGATCTTCCAATCTATCATTAAAATACTCTTAATCCACAGTTTTAATCCTTGGCAGTATATTTTTCAACTCTACACTGAAGAATTTAGAATCAGTTTGAATTAATTATTTACTTAGTCATCAAAGACCAGCTAATATTTTTGTAATCTCTTTCAGCAAGTCAAGTAGAAAAGTATCACTTCTTAGGGAACCTGAGAGGATCTTTTAAAAAAATGAAAATAGTATGGTAAAATTACCATTTAAAAATTCTTGGCCTGCACTGCCTATTTTTGGATACTGTTTTTTAACTGAAAGTGCTGCAGTAGTTAACTTACTGACCTGAGTTTTATGAGATTCCTTCTGAGTCATGAATAAAATTGGTATTCATTTTCTGCCTTACTTGTTGTATATTCAAATACTGAGCGAGTTCTCCATTGACTTAATACTGCTTCCAGCTCATTCATTGCTATTCAACTCTTCACTTGCTTGGCAGTCAAATTCAGAGCTGATGTTTTAGTACCTAAGACAACAGAAAGCAGAAGAGATCTGGATAGTTACGCCATTTTTTCCACTCTTAAGGACAACCTGGTGTGAATTTAGAAGTTAAATAAAACCATCCATTATTTCTCTGATTTCATACCTCACAAGTTCCATTAATTTATTTTTATGCAATGAGCTCTAGTGTATTGTCTACCCACAGGTTTGAGCACTGGAAGATGAAGATATTAGCCATCTTGCTTGCAACCATGGCAGAGCCTTTTAAAGGACACAAAACCCGCAAGCGTCACTTTCTAATCACCTTCAGAAACTGCCTATTAACTATCTTAAAAGTTATAGACCTTTAGAATGACAATTTTGAAAAGCTGCTAGGTGAGTTAAGCTTCAGCTCAGAATAAAATAAAAACTAATTACAAGCTTAAGAACTTAACTTGAAATAAACAGCAAAAGCTAAATAACATTTTTATCTAAGAAAGTTACAAACAGGTTAATGATCCAGTTAAATTTGAAATATTGATTTTACATTAAGATTTTGGAATTAACTATTCATGGGAATCAGAATTATTTTGGTTACCTTAGCTCAGTGGTGGCAAACCTATGGCACGCGTGCCAGAGGCGGCATTCAGAGCCCTCTCTGTGGGCATGTGCGCCATGCCCTGGAGATGGCAACCGTCCTCTTCAACCAGCCGCCTGCTAACACGCCGAGGTCCCACGTGGCCGGATGCATCCCAGCACCAATGCGCTTGCTGACCTCTGTGTGCGGGGGCCGATGGTGCCAGGCAGCAGCTGCCCCAGCTCCTGCCTCACCCTGCGACAATGGCACCCCCGCCCTGCCTCACCTTGCCTCGCCTCACCCCGCAGGACCAGCCTCCTGCCCACCGCCCCACCTGCCAGAGACCCCCTGGATCTCCCCCAACCCTGCCTGGCCCCCACAGGCATCCCTCCCCAGGAGCAACATCGAGCTGGCCATGCCTACCCATCTGCCACGACCACTGTAGCCACGCCCACCCAGCAGGCCACGCCCACCCGGCACCCGGTGATACATAAGTGGGTTTTGGGTTGAAGTTTGGGCACTCGGTCTCTAAAAGGTTCGCCATCACTGTCTTAGCTCATGACAAAGATAACCAACTTTATGATTTTAGAAACTGTAGAAGGGACTCAAGTTTTTAAATAGAAGGGGAGGAAACACAACCCTCCTTTTGGTATTAGTTAACTGGAACTTATAAAAGGATTTAAAAATGTCATAACTTTGGAAGTGTTAAAGGAACTGTTTGAAGAATGGAGCCAGAAATTAATAGCTACAATATTAACATTTAAGGTTTCATGGATTTGCTTATAATTAAAGGATGGAATATGGGATGAAAAGACATTTGTTTGTAACCTTATAGGAGTGAAAAAGGAATGTCTATACTTGTTGTAATGAAGACTGGAAGTCACTTCTGTATATATTTCTTTTATTTTTCTTTATCATATTCTTTCTTTTCTTTTTCTTCTTCCTTTTTCTTTTTTTCTTTCACTTTTTCTTCTTTCCTACAATTCTTTTTTCTTTAAATTTAATTTATATTGGTTTTACTATAATATATACAATCAAAATATTTAATAATTATATACCAAACAAATGAGCTAATTTTATTACAGAAAGGCCTTTGATTGTATTGACCATGACAAGCCATGGAATATGCTTAGAAAAAATTGGAATTCCAAAACTTCTCATGGTCCTCATGTGAAACTCAAACTGTATACAAAACAGGAAGTGAAAGTCTGAATGGAACATGCTGAAACAGATGGACTCTAGGTGTGTAAAGGAATAAGGCAAAGCCGTATATTCTCTCCTTATGTATGCAACCTATATGCTGAATATATATTAAGGGAAGCTGGATTGGAAGATAAGTGTGGTTTTAAAATTGGACTAAGATTAAATGTAAAGACGATCAAATTAATGGTGACAGGTACAGACATCAGCCTTAGAATTAACTTCTCTATATGAGACTATAATGCTGGAAAAGATGAAAGAAAAGAAAAGAACAAGATTGTCAGAAGAGTGGATGGCTTTGATTGCACTATTGGAAGACCTGGGGGAAAAGTGTTGGGGACAGATCATCCTGGAGAATAGCAATAGCACTTAGACTTATATACCGCTTCATAGTGCTTTATAGCCCTC
This sequence comes from Azemiops feae, assembly GCA_023970755.1. Lineage (NCBI taxonomy): Eukaryota > Metazoa > Chordata > Lepidosauria > Squamata > Viperidae > Azemiops > Azemiops feae. Next base: position 253,486 of record JALGBA010000444.1, read on the forward strand.
TCTAAGCAGTTTACAGGGTCAGCATATTGGCCCCAACAATCTGGGCCCTCATTTTACCAACCTCAGAAGGATGGAAGGCTGAGTCAACCTTGAGCTGATCAGAATCAAATTCCTGGCAGTGAGCAGTGAGTTTAGCCTGCAATACTGCATTCTAACTACTGCACCAGTACGGCTGTGAGGTGACACCAACCTGATGACACATAATTAAAAAAAGAAAAAAAATACATACTTGTATTTTGGATGACACACTAGAATTCTGTGCAAAATACCAAAGAATATCATAGTTGCCAGAAACTTTAAGGAAAAAAAACTTTGGGATTCTGGATAGCAAATATTTTTCATTTTCTTTGAGATTCAAGTGGATTTATGAAATATTTATTGTGCTGCTAAGAAAAGGATGTTCCCATTTATCATCAGGATAGCTGATAAGATGTGCTGCTTCTCTGTAACCTTACTGATGAATAAGCACATCTTTCATATTAAAATAAATATTGAAAAGAATAGTTCCACATCTGAAAGAAAATATCTCAGTTTATATGTGCTTGAGTTGTTTAAACAGAGATAAAAGCAGGTAAGCATTCTGGCTTATTAATCCATGTATTTAATAATCAGTGGTGGAATTTATATTATATGTTAAATGGTAGAAATCAGCGGGTAGTACAAGAGAGTATTATAAGGTAATCTTGGGGGGATTGTTCACATGTTTGTGGGAATATATAAAATACTTTCCTAAATCACAACTTATTGTGACACTCAAATATTTATTATACAGATATGCCTTATCTTGATTTATCTCTGTTCAGTCAGGACTTCTGAATTCCAACTTAGGCATAGTAGTATTTAGGCATTTAGTAATTATATTCTTAAAAACAGTGTATGCATGCTTGAAAAGGGGATTCAGAGAAGGACTGTACCCAGATTCCTCATATTTGGTCCTCATATTCAATAGAATCCATGAAGTTGTGGCAGGAGTAACACTTCTTCCATTTATACCAGGGTCTAGGACAACTTGCCACAGCCAACTCGCCACAGCCAACTTGCCACGTCCAACTTACCACAGTCAATTCATCACAGGACAACTCTCCACAGCCAACTCACTGTGAGACAACTCTACACAAGGCAAGAGATAAAGTAACATTGAAGAAATGGTGAAATAGAATAATTAAAGGATGCAAAAGGAGGGACAAAATGAAATGTGAATGACAAGAATTAAAATATTTTTAATTATTTCAAATAATGAAATTGAATTGTTGAATTGTGCCGTGGCAAGTTAACCTATGGTGAGTTGGCTGTGGCAAGTTGTCTGGTGGTGAATTGGCCCTGGTGTGTTGGCCACAGCGAGTTGTCCCAATCCACTTATACCATGCTTCTAATTCTCATAGTGAAATGGGACAACTCACCGTGGCCAACTCAAAATGGCCATCTTGCCATGGCCATATTGCCCTGGGATAACTTGCTGCAACCAACTCACTGTGGGACAATTCACCATGGGATAATTCTACACAGGATAACTGGTAAATGTTATCTGCCACTGTTTCTTCGACATTATTTCCATTTTTGTGAAAATGGACAAAAATGAAAATAATGTCAAAGAAACAGTGGTGGATAACATTTATTCCACTGAATTATCCCACATGGAATTGTTCCACAGTAAGTTGTTCCATGGCAATTTGGCCATGGCGAGAAACTGCAATGATTTGGTTGTGGCAAGATGGCCACAGCAAGTTGGCAGTGGTGAGTTGTCCTAGATCCTTCTCATTGGCAGTCTCCCTGGATAATTATTCAAACTTACACTCCAATCTTGTGAAGTATGTGTAGTCTGACTTTAGGAAGCTATTTGCTCAATTGTGTAGAGAAAATAAACCATATGAATGGGTTTTGCAGATTTAAAATAAAGGCATAAGCATGTGACATGCACAATCCACCACTAGCCCTGGATGGGGTGGCACTGCTCCAAAAGGACCCAGTGCATATTCTGGGGGTCTTTGGATCACAACTTCTGCTATAAAATCAGGTGGTAGCCCTGGCCTGGAGGACCTTTCTACACCTTAAGATGGTGCACCAATTGAACACCTGTTCCTTGACCAGGAGACTTTGCTCACAGTCCTTTGTGCTCTCATGTCCTCTCTTCTGAACTACTGCAATGTGGTCAATATGGGACTAGCTTTGAAGAGCATTCAGAAGCTTCATCACAGAATGCCAACTGAGGTAGTAAATGGTGTTGGGTATTTGACACATGTAACACCACTGCTTCATGAGCTGCATTGGTTGCCAGCTTGTTTCCATGTGCAAAGTGATGTTTATCATCTTTAAAGCCCTTCATGGCTTGAGGACAATCATCTTCCAGTTGTTTCTACCCATCTAATTCAGTCAGTCAGATCGTGCATGTTGTGGGTCCCATCAGGTAAGGAATATCAGCTGGCAGGAACCAGGAAATGTACTTTCTCTACCACAACCCTTCCCCTTTGGAATATTCTCCCTTCAGATATCAGGATGATCCCAACTCTGTTGGTCTTTTGTAAAGTCATGAAGACTTGGTTGTTAGGCCTGGGGTCTCAAGTGTATTAAGGGCCCTGTTTCCTGGCTGTATTAACATCCTAACCCTAACAGTTTCATTTGGTGCCATACATATTTATTTTGTACTGTTTAAATAGTATTAATTGTGTATAATTGTTTTCATGTCTTATGATGTATGTTGTACAGTCATTTGTTGAAATGGACGGCTATAAAAATCAAATAAATCACTAAATAAATCCCATTCTACCCTTTTAAACACAGCCCTAAACTGAAGAAACAGGGAAAAGTTGTCTAATATTCTAATATCCAAGAAATAGCCAAAAGATTGGAGCATCCCAACTCTGTGCTTGTTTCTGTTTGTATCTTATGTTCTTTATTGGTTTTACACTGGTATTATGTTTGTTCTAGATTTTTAGTGGATGAGTAAAAGGATCTTGAGATACTTGTTATGACTCAGATCTGGGAAAGGGAGCTGAAGCTGATCCAGCCCCTACAACATCTTTGGATTTGCATCCACTACTGGATAGAAAGCAGAGGATTGAATGGCAGAGGAGTGGCAGAGTCCAGGGCCAAACTCCTCATCACAAGTCAGAATGATGAGGCTGGGAACAACTAATAGCCAGGAACTTTACAAAGCAGTGTCAGCAATAAAAAAGTTTGCTGGAAGTATTTTTTTTTTTCATCCAGCTTTACATCTCATACATTGAAAGCCATCGACTTTTTTCCTGATTATATTGACCAATAACTGGACCATGATCACAATCTGGATGACACCAAGCTGGCAGGAATACCCAACACTTCAGAAGAAAGGCTTAAGATACAGAAGGATTTTGACAGACTTGAACATTGAGCGCTATCTAACAAAATTAAATTCAATGGTGAAAAAAGTAAGGTTCTACATTTAGGCAAGAAAAACCAAATGCACAGGTACAGTATAGGTAGTACCTTGCTCAATAGTAGTAACTGAGAGGGATTTCAGAGTCCTAGTGGACAGTCACTTAAATCTGAGCCAGCAGTGTGCTGCAGTTGACAAAAAAGCCAACACAGTACTAGGCTCATTAACAGAGGGATAGAATCAAGATCATGTGAAGTGTTAATACTACTTTACAATGGCTTGTAAAGTAAGGTCACACTTGGAATACTGCATCCAGTTTTGATCACCATGATGTAAAAAAGATGTTGAGAGTACAGAGTACAGAGAAGAGCAACAAAGATGATTAGGAGACTGGAGGCTAAAACATATAAGGAATGGTTGCTGGAATTAGATATGTCTAGTTTAATGAAGAGAAGGATGAGGGGTGACATGATAGTAGTGTTCCAATATCTCAGGGGTTGCCACAAAGAAGAGGGAGTCAAGCTATTCTCCAAACCACCTGAAGGCAGGACAGGAGGCAATGGATGGAAATTAACCAAAGAGAGAAGCAACCTAGAACTAAGGAGAAATTTCCTGACAGTTAGAACAATTAATCAGTGGAACAACCTGCCTCCAGAAGCGGTGAATGCTCCAACACTGGAAGTTTTTAAGAAGAGACTGGATAACCATTTGTCTGAAATGGTATAGGGTTTCCTGCCTAAGCAGGGGGCTGGACTAGAAGACCTCCAAGGTCCCTTCCAACTTTATTATTATTATTGATCATCGCACAGTCAGCCAGATTTTCAGACGGGATTTGGCATTTTTGTCTATCTATCGAGTCTTTACCAATGACCTGGGATAGGTAGATGTGGATGTTTGAATTGATGGTATTACAGATATCATCGCAGGATGGAAGCTGTTCCTAGTAAGACCGCCTTCTGCAATTGACTGATGGCGAATTTGTCAATGCCAATGGTGTCCAAGTGGTGCTCCAGTTGTTTTGGGATTGCACCCAAGGCACCCATTACTATTGATACTACCCTTGCTTGCCTTTGTCACAGTTGTTCTATTTCTATTTGTAGGACTTTGTATTTTGTTATCTTCTCCAGTTCTTTCTTTTCTATTCTGCTGTCTCCAGCCACTGCCACATCCACTATCCAGACCTTTTTGTCTTTCTTATTGTCAATTGTTAAGTTCAGGGTGTTATGTGGCAGGTGCTTGTCTGTTTGAATTCTAAAGTCCCAGAGCAATTTAACATTTTCATTTTCTATGACTTTCTCTATTTTATGGTCCTACCAGTTCTTGCTTGCAGGCAAATGATATTTCTTGCAGATCTTCCAATGCACCATTGTTGCTACTTTGTCATACTGCTGCTTGTAGTCAGTCTGTGCAATCTTCTTGCAGCAGCTTACCAGGTGGTCCACTGTTTCTTCAGCTTCTTTGCATAGGTGGCACTTGCTGTCTGTTGCTGTCTTCTCAATTTGACTTTGTATGCATTTGTCCTTAAGGCTTGGCCTTGTGCAGCCAGAATTAGTCCCTCGGTCTCTTTCTTCAACTTTCCTGCTCTTTTTTTTTAAAAAAAACAATAAGTTTTATTAATTTTCCATTTTTACAAGACTTCAGGTATTTAAGGAAGCAACATGGTGGTTGGGTAATACATAGTCCAATAACACGCTTATCCATACATATATCAGTTTACATCATCAAAAATTTCCTCTCTGTTTCCCTTAGTTATTATACCAAATTCAAATTAATAAATTGCTAGTTATAACTCAATCATTTAAAACATTTATAAACAACTTTTAAATTATATGTCTCCAGCTCCTGTTTTTGATTTTTATCTGGTTTCAATTACAATATTTCAGTTGTCTTAGTGTCCAATAATGTTGACGTTTCAGATAACCCACGGTTCCCTAGTTCATGCAAAATAATATCATATCTAAAATACATTTATTATTTATTCCAGTAGATTCTTAATTTATTTCACAGTCATATTCTAATTCTCATTCTAATATCATTGCTTACTCATAAAATAACCTTTATCCTCTAAATCCATCTTCCATTTATAATTCAAGACAATTATTTGAATCACTAATTTATTTCCCTTATAGATATAAATCCTAAATGTTAAATCAAATAACAACTTTTAAAATCTCCATATCTCATTACGTAGAATTTAAAGCTCTTCCATTAAATATCACATAAAGAAAGTCATTTTAAGTCTAACTCTGGCCTTCCTTTTGTGCCAAGCCGGCTTCCATAAAAAAGCTTTTAGATCCTCGAGTGGTTCTCCCTTCATTCCTGCATCTATCATTTGAATCAGGGGAGGCCATCCAATCATCAGCCTATCAAGGAAGCCAGTCCCTTCACAATCATTGAATTGTTGGCCAAATGGTTTAGGTCTCCATATTTGAGTTAATGCATTTATCATACGTTCAGGCTGGTCTTCTTGTTCTTCTGGTTTCGGCTGGTTTGGATGAAAGGTCATGTTCAGTGTTGTAGTTGTTTTTGGATCATCTGGGTTGTCTAGAATCTCAGTATATTGTGTATGTAATTCCTTTGCATGTTCCATCTTAGCATTGCTTTGTTGAGTTTCTGTTGTTGTTGTTGTAGTTGTATAGTCTTTAAGTGCAGTCAAAATTTGAGTGTTGGAATTCTGGGTAAATTGTAGCTGGCAATCTTTAAAGTCCACTTTGTTATTAGTTCCATCTTCTTCTGTTGCTTTTTGGGATGTAGATTCACCTAATAAGGTTGAAGCTGCGTTTTGTGGCTTTAAAGTGGCACATAAATCTTTCATTCTAGAATTCACTAGCTCAGTGACCTCTCGGAGTTTTTCGATTATAAGTTTGACAGGCTTCCGGTTCCTGTTTGCGGCGCTGGCGGATGTGTGGTGAGATCGCTCTCCCCGCCGTCCGGTTTTCCTTCCTCGGGAGACCCTGGAGGGGCGACCACTGTTGGGGAGGACTTCATTAGATCGTGGAGGGGTGGCAGCCTCTCCATTTGAGCTGCAGCAACTCCTCAGGACCTAATCGCACCAGCTGAAAGCCCAAAGCACTAATAAGCCTGATGAAGCAACTGGAGGAGTTGGGATAAAAGCTCCATTCTGTGTGCTACTGGGGACATCTTGTGGTGTACAGCAAATGAAAATAATAATAATAATAATAATAATAATAATAATAATAATAATAATAATAATAATAATAATAATAATAATAATAATAATAATAATAATAATAATAATAATAATAATAATAATAATAATAAAAAAAAAAAATTCTGACTGGGAGATTCCTGAGACTAAAACTTGTCCTTGACAGCAACAAAAGATAAGAACTTGAAACAGCTGGGTGGAGAAAATATCCCTTTACAGTGGAGGTGGACAGTTATTGATTTCTATTAAAAATAGCCTCCACTAAAAGACTATTTGTAAACATCACAGAAATGGAACTTTCCTGCTCTTAGCCATTGCCAGGTCTTGTTATTATCTGCTTTCCCAGCTATTCTTTTAATGTACTGGCCATGTAGTGCTTTGTCTTCCCATGCCTCCATTTGGTCTTTCTTGTAGGCCAATTTGGTCTCTCCAGTAGTCAGTAAGCCTTCCTGATATACTAATTTCAGTGCATCTTCATCATTATCCTTCAGATATTCTTCCAAAGCCATTTTTTCTTCTTCAACCATCTGATGTACTTGCAGCATTCCACGTCCACCTATTTGCCTTGGTAGATAAAGTCTGTCAATATCACTGCGTGGATGAAGGGCATGATTCATTGTCATTATTTTTCTGGTCTTCCTATCCATTGCTTTTAGTTCTGCTTGAGTCCAGTCCACTATTCCAGCTGTGTATCTAATGACTGGAATTGCCCAGATGTTGATTGCCTTCATGGTATTTCCTCCATTGAGTTTGGACTTTAAGATCTTCTTCACTCTCTTGATGTATTCACCTCTAATCTTTTTCTTGACTTCGGTGTGCTTGATGTTGTCAGCTTGAAAGATACCCAAGTATTTGTAGTAATCTTCCTCATCCAGACTCTTAATGTTATTTTTGTGGGGCATCTTGATTCCTTCAGTTTTCACTATTTTTCTTTGTTTGACAGTAAGTGTGGCACATTTGTCCAAGCCAAATTCCATTGCAATGTCTTGGCTATATATACAGACAGTTGTTGTTGTTGTTATTATTATAAGTCTTCCATAACACACAAATGATCCTGTGCTTCAGCATTTGATCTCAACCTGCTTTGAGTTTGGAAGTTTAATTTAATAGTATTTTTAATAAATAAATAAATAAATGAGAACTCTACAACAGACTGTCCATTTCCCATCTGTTGCCAAGTTTCTCCAGCTGTAAACATTATGTATTAGCCTTAGTTCAGCAATGAAGTTCTTTTCTCTGACATAGCTTCAGGTTGTCGGTGTGGAAATTAAAAGAAGATGAAATATAGTAGCATTCCCCAGATGTACTGCTGTGATATTGCCTTGGTGCTGTTACTACAAGTTCCCCCATTAATCCTAATTCATTGTCATTCCTAGCTGGAGTTATTAAAAACATTTCCTCCTAAAAAATTATAAATTCCTTTTTCTGAAGCTGCGCTATTAAAGAAATACAATAATAAATGCGGAGGATAAAACTATCCTAAAGCTGGGAGCATGTTGCCTAAGATTCTGATTGATAACAAGCCTCTGAGGGTTGTTCTTTTTCAACTCTTCAGATGTCAATAATGCCATCAAAAAGTTGTTCTTGACCCTGCGGTGTGCTGACAAAAGGCAAAGGTATGTGGTAGGAAAAAAAAGTTAGAAAAGGTGACAAAAAAACAGGAAGGATTTGAAGGGGAATGGATAGGATGAGTTTTGTGTTTATTGGTTTTGCATTTGACCACTTTAAATAAAACAAAATATAATGACAAATATATCTGGAAAGAGAGGACAACCTGTAAATAATAAATTCTGGACCTCTGCTGTGCTTTCTCCCTTTGCCCTTGGGAAGAACATGCACTAGCTACTTCTTTCTTCTGACCCATCCTCTTGACATTGCCTTCACTGCATGTCCAACTCATACTAAAAGTACTCCATAACTGTTCCAATGTTAATATATTGTAGGTGGGTGGGAGTGTCTGGCTTTTTTTCCCTTTAAAGAGGCAACAAACTGTTGAGTGTAATCTTATATGCTTCACTGACCATTTGATCAGGGTTGTCATCAGCTGATCCCTTGAGGATGAGGGGTGGTTGGATCAACACGGGACCATAAGCTCATGCCAACTTAAAGAGTCCTCTCCATTCCCTGGCTACTGTTTTTTCCGATCATCTCCTTTGCATAACTGAAGAATTCTCTTCTATCAAGAGAATCCTTTCTCCCTATATTTGCCAGGTGCCTGAGCTGATCCTTAACACAGAGACTCTCAATCACTTGAGCAACATGCAACCAATGGTTCCAGCAGGAGGGCTGCAGAGTGAAAATGGAGAGAAAAAGTGCATAGCATCAGTGTACAACTCTCCCTGTGCCTGTCAAGTGCTGCTTGGGCTGCTTAATCATTTTCCTTAAATAGTGATAAACCTGCAATAGAAGAAAATATATGTAGTTCAAGGTTGAACTATGGAATCCTTAATGCTCTCTGAGCTTGGTTCTTTTCTTGCAGACATTTCATTACCTAAATAATATCACCACGGTAATGTGTATGGTGTTTGCTCCCTATTTATATACAATGGCTTGCCCTGCCACTGTTGGTGGGAATATGGCTTTATCTTTGGCAGTTCCTTGATTAGGTTATTGTTCTTTATTTGATTTTTTTGTTCTGGTGTTAAGCTGTGCTTTTTTGGATGTTGGTTGCTGGAGATGAGATGTTCTGGTCTTTTTGTTTACTTTGTAGCTTTGTATTATTAGACCCTTTTTTTGAAAGGTATGTAAATGTGATTTATCTCTATGTATCTATTGGTGGTGATTTGTCTGAACACCAAGCTTTGAGGAATTCCCTAGTATTTTTTATATTTGTATATCAAACAAAATGAGAAGGAAGGACTCACTGGAGAAGAGCCTAATGCTGGGAAAGATTGAGAGCAATAAAAGAAGGGGACGACAGAGAATGAGGTGGCTGGATGGAGTCACTGAAGCAGTAGGCGTGAGCTTAAATGGACTCCAGAAGATGGTAGAGGACAGGAAGGCCTGGAGGAACGTTGTCCATGGGGTCGCGATGGGTCGGACATGACTTTGCAACTAACAACAACAACAATCAAAGAAAAATAAACAGATGTCATCTAAGGCATACAGCAGGGATTGCCAACCCCCAATCCATGGACCGGCACCGGTCTGCAGCATGCCAGCAACCAGGCTATGCAAACAAGCAAAGCCCCATCTGTGGGATGCAGGCAGCATGCGAAACCACACCCCCACTGGTCTACCAGTCCCTGTCCTATGTCATGCAATGAAAGCAATGGCAGCAACATCCATCAGCAGTGTGCTGGAGTGCTTACCTGGTTGTTCTCAAGAGAGTGCAGTTAGTCCAGCAAGATTCTTGTAAATAGGTGAGTAGCAGTAAATATACTACTATGATCAGCTTCCTGTGCCATTCTAGTTCCTTGTGCCTAGCAAGTTTTTTTTTTTTTTAAGCAATCATGGCTTGAAGTTTGAACCATCTTGGAAAATTTTCATAGTTTTTCTCTCTTCACTTTATTTTTCTCCATTGCTAATCAAAAGCAGTACAAAAATTCCTGAACCCCAACATTTAAGTTGGGGTGTGGAATAATGTCACTCCATAATATTGCACTAGTGATATAGGATTGCCTTGAAAATCTTTGCCCATAATGTAAACCTCTGTGGGGAGAGGGTAAACATATGTTTTATTCCCTTCCCCCCCATCTTTTCCCTAATATCTGAGTATTTGTAAAGCATTACTTTCTGAAGGATGAGAGAAACAGCCTTGTCTTGTGCCTGGACTGACAGCAAAGAACGTTCATTCAATGCCTCTTATTCATTCCTTCTGATTAATAGTCCAAAGAACATTAATTGTCATTTCAATTGTTTATTCTACACAAGTAACAGATCTATCAAATCATTTCAAAGAGACATATTCTTGTGGAACCATAACTTCCAACTATGTTGATAACAGCTCTTATAATCAAACAACAAGGATTTAACAAAGCTATGTACATGCAACTTTTTTAAATTCTCTGTTCTCCTTTTTCAAATTACCAGCAACTATTGTAACTAAATATCAACATAATATCAGAGGAAGATCTCCCTGGATCACTGTGGCAGCTTTCTGCTGTTGTGGAAGGAACCCCATCATTGCATGCTTCACTGATAACAATATGTATGTAGCAAAGGAAGCTCCATGAAACAGCCTCTGAAGTGAAAAATAGTTTGATGCCAACCACATTAAATATAATACCTTCCCTTATCTTTCATTTCATTTCCTTAAAAAGAAAAAAGAAGAAAAAGTGTGGTTTGTTATAATGAATCATGTTGGGGACATCTAAAATAATTGGCTAATGCAATAGGAACAGTAAGTTAGTTTGTTTCCACGAATCTGTTTCTATCTTGTAAATGGATCCAGTATTCCAGAAAACTACTCCATCTGCTGGAACCAAACTAGGAACTACTGAAATGGAGAGTATAGAATACTTATTTGTATTAGTCTGTCAGGTACAAGTAATCAGGAACAGGAGTAGAGTGCAAAACACTAAAAGTTTATTACATGCTACCTATACACAAAAATCTGATCTACTAAAGATCAAGCTAACTTGGCATCAGATAATGGTCAATCAAATTCATGGGGGGGCTGGATTTAAGTGTGTTGTGGGAATGCAATGAATCCAAACTGATGACTCATTTAACTCCACCCTCGGACTCAGCCTGCTCATCCTCTTATATCATCTGTTGAAATGGATAATGAGATGTCTCATTAGCATTAGAAATTATAAAAGCTTGTGAATCAATATCATCATTCTAGCCATTGTCTATCCACTGCAGAATGAAGGCCTCTTCTGCATGTTTCCAACCAATACGCTCTTGAGCTTTCCTTTGCCAGTTGGGCCCACAATTCTTGCTGATGTCATCACTCCATCTTGTTTTAGGTCTCTTTTGTGGATGCTTTTTATCAAGTGGAATCCATTCTATGAGTCCCTTGGTCCACCTGCCATCAGTTCTTCTTGCTATGTGACCAGCCCATTTCCATTTCGATTCTTTTACTCTTTTGATGGCATCATACTTTTCATTTGTTCTCTAATCCATGTGCAGATCTTTCCATCTTGTCTTTTGATGCTGAGCATGTATCTTTCCATGGCTCTTTGCACCACTTGTAGCTTTTCTATTGATTGTGAGGTTAGTGTCCCTGTTTTGCTGGCACATGTTAGAACAGGTGGTTAGTGAATAAAACTCTGATAAATTCTTGCAAATATGACGGGACTACAATTCTGAGAATTCTGAACTAGCCCCGGAGCATTTCTGTGCTGGACATGACCAAAGGAGTTCAAGAAATCTTCTTTTAATTGTACTTTTTTGGCATCCTCAAGATGCATAGTTTGAAGCCCTGTGAGAGTCCTTCTGTGGGAGTCAAAATCAACAAGATGGCAGGTGAGGCATTGCTGTCCAATCCTACCCCTTTTGTAGTTGCATCATATATGTGCAAAAGGGGAAGGACTTGGGTTATTATGCTGTGAACCTGCCATTTTGTAGATTGCCTCTCCACTGTGGACTTTCCAGTGTTGACTGTTTTATCATTTTTAATCTGGAAGGATCTCCAAGAAGCATGGGAGTTCCTCTGTTGAAAGAGGCTGTACTTCCTTCAGAATGACAGGATGTTACTGCCAAACAGAACAGGAAGATGCTTTAAGTTTGAATGTTGTTTGAAACTCTGATATTTGTAGAATAATTTGTAGTCATTGCTCTGTGGACTACTTTTTAGAAATGAACTTTGTTTTAAATTTGTATTTTAGATTAGTGATTTTATTGTTGATTCTTTTATTGTCCCTTAGGAAGAAAAATGGCATATAAATAAATTCAGAAAAAGCAAGAGTAGCACTACTAGTCACACAAAAACTTAACTGTTTAAGATCTGAAATTTTGTTCATGGCGCCATCTAATTAAAAAAAAAATACCTAGGGCCCCAAGCATTGACTGTGGGATTTTTAGTGTTTAATGCCAAAACTGCCATAATTATGCTATTTTCTTCCAACATCCATTTTTCACGAGACAAGAAACCAATTGTTACCTGAAATAAATTTTGAAATGACCTTTTAAAGAAATCTCATGAATATATCAGTGTGAAACATTACATCACTGTCATTCCTAAGAATGAAAGCTAAACTGGATGAAGTGTGCTTTAAGATGAAAAAACATTTATAACTTCACCTGCAAGAAATACCCCATGTGCAGAAGAAGCAGCAACTTTAGATTTCCCCCGAATGGAGGTTCTGTAGCAGGACATATATGCCTGGTCAAAGAAGATACCCCTTAAAGAGCAATTGTGCAATCATTTTATCATCACATTACATTTAGTTGACAAGAGCATTTTGCACCAATATTATACCTTTAACAACACTGAATCATACCAAAGACAGATCATCATACAGACTAAGTTTTGGTGGGCAAAGAAGAGGGTATTGTTGAGAGCAGGCAAAAGTCAAGTACATGGTGGAATCTGCAGCTAAAGTGTGGGAAGGAGTTAAGAGACTGGTTAGCCTGAAATCCCTTAAGTCAAGGGTGTCAAACTGTTGGCCCACGGGCCAGTTGCATCATACGGAGGCCACACCCACCCCAGCTCTGGCAATGCAAAAAAAGTCACGATACGTCACGACATGTCACATGACGTGGTGAGTTTGACACCCGTGCCTTAAGGGGAAGAAGTGATGGAAACATGATCACCATCATTACCGCTCCAATTCCCTGGAGTCCTTATCTGATTTTTTCTCAAGAGGATGCAGTTAGTCTGGCAAAAGACTTGTAAATAGGTGAGTAGCAATAAATATACTTCTCTGATCAACTCCCTGGTTCCTTGCACCTGACAAGATTTCTAAAAAGGCAATCATGGTTTGAAGATTAAACCATCTTGGAAGTTCAGCATCACATTGCTCTAAGGACATTAAATTAAGATATTCTCAGCCTATACTCAAGCACAACTAGTACCACTTAGCTGTCGGTAATAATAATCTATTTCCAAGCAAGCTACGTACTCTATCCAAAACTGCCCTGCCCCCATGCACCAGAATGCTCCTTTGTCTTTCTGCCTTCTGGATGTCATGTGGTGAAGTTTGACTTCAATCCATGGAGTGTGCCTACCTTATCTGATCTAGTGTTATTCTTAGGAAGAAGTGGTTCCACAAATAACCAGATCACATGCCTTTAAAGGTAATAATCAGCACCTTGAGCTTAATCCAGAAGGAAATTTTACCTCTGGTGTAAATTTTATATATAATTGTTGTATTTTAATATTTTATTTGTACACTGCCCAGAGTCCCTCTGAGAGGGAGATGGGCAGTTTCTAAATTAGAGGGAGGGAGGGAGGGAGAGAGAGGGAGTTGGTGCAGCTCATGTAATAAAGGTGCAACATGGGTGAACTGATGGGCACACAATATGTTATGCAATACAGCAACATAGCAACAAAAAACATAGAAACATCGCAATTTATATTCTCTTTCTTAGGGAAAGGCCCACTAAATTCAGTGAGGCTTAATTTCTGAGTTAACAGATATAGTGTTGTATTGCAAATGTTGACAGCTTAGGGTGTTGATATTTATCATTAACCAGGCTGCAAATGATATCCTAGATTAATAATAGCTTCTAATGCTGAGTTTGCAATTCACAAGTACAGACAAAACTGCAATGAATTGTTGGTTTTGGCATAAAAATGTGCCCAATAGAAGAATATCAATCCAGGAAAAGGAGACTTATTAAAACATTATTACTAAAAACAGTCTACTTTAGCAAACTTTGAAATAATTCATAACTTATTACTATAATTGAAATAAAATTGTTTTTGAATGCAACATATTTATACAACACAAAATAAACTATATACTTCATTAAATCAGACAAAGTATTTCTTAAAATGCTTGTTAATATGCAGAAAACAGACTCAGATCAGATCAGACTTCCCAGTTTGGTCAGATATAATGAATCATATTAACCAAAGCTATTAACCAAAGCTAAAAAAAAATAGGATACTTTAACAATTAAGCAAACTCAAATAGTACTTTTGTCCTCGTTTATTATGAGATGACAAAAAAATTTCAAGCCCGAATGAGCACCCTTCTCTTCCCATTTCATTCTAACCACAAATGTCAATGATTAACTCTTTTCCTTCAGTCCTAGCTGATGGGTAAAATCCTGCTATAGGCCCAGGTGGCAGCAACTAGCAGATATGGCAGGTTGCAAACATCCTGGAGACCAACAGGATAGCCAGGACTGTAAATTGGGAATTCTGGGGGGGGGGGGAACCTCCTGAGTCGTTTAAGTCATTAGGACTTTATTTTTACCTAACTCTGATGCACGTTATTTGTATTTTCTCCTCTGAAACATCTCTAGGAAATCCCAGCAACCAAATAATGGGAATTAACTGATCTTTTCCCCTGTGCCTACAGATCCCTAAGGGGTGTTCTTTCTTCCAAACGTCTATAAGCAGATCTATTGATTGCAGTACCATGGACAGTTCCAAGTGACTCACTTGATCTAACAAGAAGTTAGTATAATAACTCAGTACTTTTCACTCTTAAATTTTCACTTCTTTCTTGCCAAAGAAGAAGCTTAAATGGGTCTGGCTCTCCGCAAAAATCCTAACTCTCACCTGTTTATAGAAAGTATTGGCACCATGAACTCTGATTCTGACTAATGGTTGCAGCTGGACCTGAAGATGATTGTTGGAATCATTTGAAACCTGGCATTTGAAACTTGAAAGCCTTTAGTTCTATTGTGGTATTTGGGCCTCTTGCTTTTTCCATTGGTGCTGCAGATTCTCTAGCTCTCTAGTACAGAGGTGCGAAATTATGGTCCCTTTATGACTTGTGGACTTCAACTCCCAGAATTCCTGAGTATGGCTGGCTCGGGAATTCTGGGAGTTGAAGTCCACAAGTCATAAAAGGGCCATTGTTCCCCACCCCTGTTCCAGCTATTTATGAATGCTGTACAATGAGGTGCAAAATGTCTGCTATGTCTAAGTTGTGGGTTTACTGTTTGCCGTTATGCCAATATTTTAACCATCATTGGGAGTAGTGACAGATTTTTCTTCACTAGCCAATGTGTCTTTCTACAGGAAAAACAATCTAATAAGGTTGAAAGAATATATGATGCTTTCAGATGACTGCATCTAAATATCTCTTTGGTCTGACCCTGACCCTGATTTATCTCAACCAAGGCAATCATTAAAAGTTCCCGGAGGGTCTCTTGTTCAGATTCTTGCTTCTCTTAGCATGAAATGAAATATCTTAATATAGCAGAAATCATGTATTCAATACTAGAAGCAAGATGCTTTATTTTTAGAATTAAATTTTCTGCTTTTGAGTTTCTTATTCCATTTCACAGTCTCAGATTCATGTGGTTGTTAGAATAAGAAGACTAGATTTGAAAGTAAACACATCCCCCATCTAATCTAATCTATCTATCTATCTATCTATCTATCTATCTATCTATCTATCTATCTATCTATCTATCTATCTATCTATCTATCTATCTATACAGACAGATAGACAGACAGACAGACAGAAAGACAGACAGACAGACAGACAGACATGATAGATAGATAGATAGATAGATAGATAGATAGATAGATAGATAGATAGATAGATAGATAGATAGATAGATAGAGAGAGAGAGAGAGAGAGAGAGAGAGACAGACAGACAGACAGACAGACAGACAGACAGACAGACAGACAGACAGACAGACCGAGACAGACAGACAGAGATGATAGATAGATAGATGATAGATAGATAGATAGATAGATAGATAGATAGATAGATAGATAGATAAGTTCTATCCTCTATCCATCATCTGTCATCTATCTATCTACCTGTACCTACGTACCTACTTATCTAACTCTAAAAACTTCTGTTTAAAATCTAACATACATACGTTCTTGTTTATTTCAAAATTATTTTCTGTGGATATTCTGTAGATATTAATAGGCACATTAATGATATCCTGCCTTAAAAATCCATTGTATATATATTTCCTATTTTTCATGGGTCACAACATCAAAGAAAATCATAGCCAAAATTGCATGTAAAAATATTGTTAGCTTAAGGTGGAGAAAATAATGAATCTATAATAGTTTCTATTGTATGTCCCACTAGACTCAAGCACAGTAATGCATTTTGTAGAATAACTGTATTTTAGTTCATGGACTCAGAGAGCTTGAGATGAAACATTTTTATGAATAACAAAAGGATAAATATTTGAACTAGAAAACCTAAAGTTTGATTGGTATAATCACTCATTTTTAAATATTAAAAACAATGCATAGGATTGCATGGGTGGTTCATTGTCACTGTAGGGAGAAAAGAGAATGACAGGTCTTAAGGATTTGGACTTAAATTAATACAGTTGCTAATCCAGAAAATGTGGGCAATTGGAAAGATATGAAATCTTCAGATATTAAATTGTTCAAGTCACTTTACATCAAAGCAAGCCACAGGGAACTGAAAGATTAAATTTTGTTCGTGCAAACGACTTTGAGATATCTAAAGCATTGCAATAGAATTTGAAAATGTTAATAATTAAAACAATTGTTTTTCTTTCTGTTCACAAAACAAAACTGCTGATCCAAAAATAAAGCATATTGTATGAGACGGATTTATGAATAGAGTAAAATTCATAATCTTATGTTTCACCAGTTTACCTTTTTTTAAAAGGTATGTCATTATATAAGAAATAGAAATGCCACTTTATAGTGTTATTTTTTATTCTTGCAGTGTTCTTTGTTTAGTGTTTAAAGATCTTTTTTTTTATTCAGATGAAAATGAACATTTCAGAGAAATAGAAGTTTATACTTCTCATTTAAATGAATGAGAAAATATGCAGTACTATAGAAAATAAGACAACTTAGTTGACAGTTTCAATAGCAGATATTGCCCTTTTCTTCCAAAATAAAAGCTAGGTTAAATTTGTTTTCTCAGTATTTTTTTTTTACATTCTTGTAATGTCTAACAAATTGCAATTCAATTATTTTGACAATCCCTTTAACTCAGGTTTTAATCCTCTGTACACTTACATATTTAGCAATAGGTCCCAATGAGCTTACTACTAATATCTTCTATATATACATAGGCTTGTAGTGTAAGTTAAGTATATGGTACTTATGAAATTCATTTTGATTTGCTACAGAATATGTCATAATTTAATTGTGTCTAAATTAAAGAAACTTGGAAACTGTGAATTGAAGAAAGGGTTCCATATCTAGTTACTGTGTTCAAATAGCACATTTGCTAAACATGTGATGATATAATAGAAAATAATAGAGGTATGAAGGGCTCTGCATTCAAAGCTAACAAAGCACTTTTAAAGCACCTTCAATATTGTTCCAATGACATTTATATCCTTCTGATTCCAAATTTTCTCTTGGGTGTATTCTAGTAATGCACCATATCTTAAGCATTTCTGTTTAGTTGTCTTTTTTTCTAAAAGATGCTTCTTATGGAGGTGTTTGGGGCATATTTTAGGTTTATGTTTATTCCAAATTCTTAGGATGTCATGTCTAACAAAATGATTTTGGAAATCTACACTAACCTTAATCACATACCATAGTTAGGAATGCCATACTATGTCAATGGTTTCCATATATCCAACTCTCAGAAAGGTTTAACTTGATAAAAGAGGGTATGGTTTTGAACTTGATGAAACTACATTTGAAACTGATCTATGTGCCAATGAACATCTTATTGTGAAAATGTACAAATTCTGTTTGAGACTGAAACCAGAAGATGAACAAGTTAAAAATTACATGATAAAATGGGCTAAAAATATCAGATATATCATACAAATGCAGCAATGGAAAACCATGTGGACAAAGTGGTTGAAATTTACACTGTTGCAATCTTAGGGAGAATTTCTGAAAAATGATGTATAGACGGTATTTATCACCAGAAAAATTGTATAAGAACTTCAAACATATGTTGGGGAATATAAACACCAACAAGAGACTTTTTAACCATTTTAGGTGGACTTGTAAAAAGACTAAAACATATTGGACTAAAATACATATGTTAATTCAAAAAATATTGAAATCAATATGCAATTCAGATATTTCTATTAGGGTTGATGGACAAAAGTTTGAAAAAAAAATTGCAACATGGTGTTTTGTTCTTGTATATGATAACAGCACCAAGACTTCAATGTGCCCAATATTGGAAAGTTTTCAGGATACCTACAATGGAAGAGCGGTTGTTAAAGCTTATGGAACTGGCTGGGAAGGTGAAACTGATGGCTCTGATTAGAAAAAGACATTGGCCAAATTTAATATCAATTATAATCCCCTTTTGGACATTTTGCAAGTAACAGAAAAAAATGAAATCATATGGATTTGATGGCTAGTATATATTTCTAGATTACAAAACTAAAGGATGCTAATTGTAACTGTAGAACAAAAGTTGAGCTTAAGCTTTACCTGTGTCTGCTGTAAAACAAGTTTGAAATTATTCTTTCTTTGTGTATCTTTGTTTCCCTCTTTATTTTTTTATTTTATTGCACCTCTATCGTTTCTTCATTTATTCTGTCTTCTATTCTTTCTCTTGATGATTTTTTGTTAGTTGTTTACTATTTCTTTAAAAAAATATATACTATTTTAATGTAGTGTTGTCTAAGAATCTCCTGGATGCATGCTCTGAAAGCTAGTCTAAAAGCTTGCCTTCAGAAGTTGTTCCATCACTGGATGTTTTCAAGAAGAGATTGGACAACCATTTGTCTGAAATGCTTGAGCAGAGGTTGGACTAGAAGACCTCCAAGGTCCCTTCCAGTGCTGTTATTCTGTTAGTCTAAGCTCACAAAGTCATTTTATTATGAAACAATGAAGTACCAATGAAGTTTCACAAGATCCATCACATTTTATACTTTTAAAAAATGCATAAAAAATTAGACGATTGATAAAAAGGAAGTTAATGAGAAAATTCAAAATGGCTAAATGTCCCAAAAAGTTAGAAAATGTATCATGAAATCCCGAAGGTTCCTATTGTAGATAATGAGTACTATTAAAGAAATTGTTAGAAAATAATCTCTTGTAGAAAATGAATGTTTTGCACAGCAGTATTATCTATGATGTGCCGGCAGAAGAAAAAGTTGGTAATGAATGAGACATTTAACCATATCCTTCTATTAATCACAAGTGTCCTGGTAATAGATAGCAAATGGTTTTCATGCCTCATAAGACCTGGATCCAAATACTGAACACTTTTACACTTCCTGCCAGTTAGGTATCATTGCAAAGGGCTGGTTATAGCATTCTTGTATGGCAGCTGATCATAGGCCTGTCTGCAATCAGGACATTGCAGGAGACCAGTTCTAAAGCCCTTGGGTTGGGGTATATGGTAGGCTTTCCAGCAATCTCATCCCTTACTGTTTCTCACTTCTTGCCTACCTTTATGGTGGATCCAGCTCCACATGCACAAAACCACAATGACCACTTTGTTTTAGAGGTCATTCAGCAAAGCAAGGGACCACACTATAACCTAATACATTCACACAGTCATACGTTGTAGAGCTTGTCCTTCAATATGTTGTCTTCGTAATCATTAGTATACATGTTTATGCTACAGTTACATAACCAATCCTCCATGTAATATCTGAAGCTTTTTGTAACAAAAACCAAAAAGTACTATTCCACCAACATGACTTTCTATGTGAGAAGCACCTTCCTGACCATTATCTCCCTAATTAGTTCATTAGACTCAAAATCAAATATTGATATAGTTGCACCCACCAGTTTCCTTAGCCCAAGAACACTGGTTCCAGCTTATTTTGAAGTATGCAGTATGAAGTATGGCCATAGAAATCTGAAAACTTGCTCAGATAAAAAAGAATATAAATTATCACAAAACTGTATGCAAACCTTCAAGACAAGAATGCAGTCCAAAAAAGAGGATATTACTAATAAGTCAAGCAATAAAGTTCTATTTAAACATAAAAGATAAAACATAAACATGATTAGGGAGACAGTTTGACAACTGGATGACAAGTAAGGAAATTCTTTATAGTATATGAATTGCCTTCATTTTAAAACATGAAGAAAAGAGATATCCACATTCCTGAATTGAAGATTTTCAAAAAGAAAAGCCAAGAATAGAATCAAATAGTGTGCCAGGAGAAGACCAAACAGACAGATGAACAATAAATAAATTACAAAATCCAGACAGCTTCACCTGAGATTGTTCTTAAAGATTTTAGATGGAAAACAGTTTGGTCTCCTAACTCAAATTTTGAAACCATCCTTAAGGATTAAAAATGGCTCCTAAGGGAATTTTTGTAAGAAAGAAATGAATTAAGGATGCCACATTATTACAGTCTGTTTAGCTTAATACCTGCTATAGGAAGGTTGGTCTAAAAAATGGTTAAGGATCAAATTATGAACTACATAGAAGGAGAATTTTAGCAATTACTCTGCATAAATAAGTTATGTTACTCAAATGTTTTAAAGCAAAGATGTCGGTGTTCCCATTGGTATCTAGAGTCTGGTGAATATGAAATATACAATGAATGAATAAATAAAACATCTGAGTGGCTACTGTGGAAACAAATGTTGAACAGAGCTTTGGTCTAATCCTAATTACATTCCCTAATTACATTTCTAATTCAAAAAGGATTTATACAATTCAAATTAATCTAATTGCATGAGCATTTTTGCAGTGATGTGCAGATTTCTCTTTCTCTGTAAATATCTTCCCCTCTTCAAGGATATAGTTCCCTCAGATTTTGTCCTTGTGCAGTGAGAAAGGGGAAAACAATCTACGTGTTTGTTGGAAACTTGATCAGAACTTTTCTTCTCATCAATCAATTGATTTAGATGTCTTATTTACTGTAGGTATAAATTACAAAGAAGTGAAATATGTTCTACTAATGAACCAATACAAAATGGTGGTGTGTAAGGTGAGGTTTATGATGCATTTTCTGTACCTCTCATTTGATTTCTGAAGTTTACAAGAACAGCCCAGATCACTTTTCTATGCGCTCACTTGCTAGTTAAAGACTTCTCTAAGAAGTAAATGGGTATTTCCAGCAAAAATGAAGAAGGATGACTAAAAGGAAGAACTGTTACTGAAATGTGGTGATTTACCACACAAATACAGTATGTCAAACAAACTTTTCCACAATTGTACTTTATTGGTAACTTTTAGAATCTCTACGTTCAGTGAAAAAGGATTTAATTCCAATAAGCAAAATAAAATATACTTCTTCAACATGTGGTTTATTGATAAACGTTTATCAACTCATCCTTTTTAGAGTTGGTTGGTCCTTTTGAAAGGTCTTTTCCATCCCCTCCCCCAAATGGCTTCCTTTCTGTCATTTTTTCTTCAGGGATATATATCAAAGGTCATGTTGTCATCTTGCTATTCTGTGGCATGAGTTTATGGTTCAGCTTTATTCTAAACTAAAAGCTATTACCATGGAGAGTCAAAGCTATTCTCATTTCAGAATCTTGGCACAATTCCAGATTATTTATAAGTAACTCCAGAGGCTTGCTCATGTAGAAAAATAAGTCACTCGATGCTTTCTAAAATGCACATCGTTGCAATACATAAATAAAAACCAAGGGGAAAAAGCATTATTCAAAGATTATGGAAAAATATTTGTTTTAATGAGACATCAGAATAATTTTTCTATTTGGCCTTTTTGAAGAACTGTCTGTTCACATATATCTTACATGTTAAATACATTGTTGACTTCAAAGTAAAATATAAAAAGCAAGAAATAACATTGACCGTAAGTAAAATGGAGGAGAAATGTATAGGAAAAACTGATGGTGAAGTTCTTCAAAACCTCATTATTTCCTTAAGGTATTATCATTCTCCAAATCCTGAATATGATTCAGAAGCTCTAAAGGGTTTTCTTTTAATCACCCTTTCTTGAGTTTCTTTGGCCAGTCATAGGTGATGTGAGAATATCTCCATATTTCAACAGGTATCTAAGAGAGTTGATCTCTGGATCTGTATTAATTAACAGCTCTTGTATAAATTATCACAGGGCGGGGGAGGGGGGAGGAAAAAAATCCAGGGAATAACCTTTCAAATCCTGATTGGTTGTTCTAACTGGAGTAAACCTTGTGATTGGATCATAAATGATCTCCCCAAACATAGCATTTTCAAAGGGTGACAAGATCCTGGAAATAAATCTTTCTTCAGCAATGGTTCAGCTGGCACGAAAGACTGAGCAAAAGTGCAGGTGGACAGGTGTCTCTTCAAACTGCAAGTACAAAAGATAACTGGGAGTCTATGAAAGTATTTGTGCAAACAGTAACTAAGAACAAGAAACTAGAAACAGAATGCTGAAGTTGAGGGGCTCCAGATTCCAATAAATGGTTGTCATCTATCTGTTACCAACAACAAATCAAAATGGCAAAGATAGATAGATAGATAGATAGATAGATAGATAGATAGATAGATAGATAGATAGATAGATAGATAGATAGATAGATAGATAGATAGATAGATAGATAGATAGATAGATAGATAGATAGATAGATAGATAGATAGATAGATAGATAGATAGATGATAGATAGATAGATGCTGAGACTATCAGAGAATTTAATATGTGGCAATTTTATTATATCCTCTCAAACCCAATCTTGACTTTATCTTTCGGAACTTCACCACTGTATTACCCGTGACATGGTTTCAAAACCTTCATTTGACTCAGAAGAGTATCCTATGTAAGCTTTATCCCTATAGATGGGCAGCTACATAGCATAGGCATTAATTTCCAAAACTGAAATATTTTCTTCAGATTGCTTAGAATGGATTTCTTCTGCATTCAGTGGGATGTAGTTCTAAGCAAATGCATAGTAGCTCAAGGAGAACTGAACTACAACCCTTATCTCCCTCGTCTGTAGGTTTTCAAAGTTGTAAATTATGTTAAAAGACAAAAGGCATAAATTCCAGATAATAGAAATACTGGTAGTCTTGATTTACAGCCAAAATTGAGACAAGACTTTTTCACTTGCCAAGCACCGAAATTTTGATCTCATGGCTGCTCTCCAACTTACTTTCTTCAGTGCCATTATAACTATTCGTGGCTAAATGAATAGTTGTAAGTCAAGGACTGCCTACCATTAAAGCCTCTGGGCAAATTGAATTATAAAAGGAAAATATCAAAATAAGAAACGTATTAAACCTTTGAACATGAACATAATATATGCTTTGTGAATCATTCCTTAAGGTTTCAGATGTGACATTTATATTTTTGTTAGCCAGCAATACATTTCTTATTATGTCTGGGTTAACACTATATATGATGTATTAGTATAGTTTCTGTAGAGCTACCCAAGGTTAATTATGTGGTTCTCAAAGTCTCTCTGAGAATCCTCTTCATACTTTTTATATTATCAAAACTACTACTTCTTATATTCTAACTCCTGAGTTTCTTTATTCATTTTTTCTTTTAACAGTATCAAGGAAATAACAAGTTCTCAGGTTCTGAATTGTATCTGCTTGATGCCAATAAATGTGTCAGTCTGTAAAGCTGAAGATGCTTCTAAACTTCTCTGCCAATTCAACTGAAGGCATCTTTCACCAATTATTCTCTTAGGAGGGAGAAGAGACGGGAGAAAAAACTCCCATTTGTTGTTAGTTTGGCTGCTTTTTATATAAGCTAGTTACAATTAAGATCAGCAGCCTTAACAATCTTTCTCAACATATATAAAATATAGAAGAGACAGGCAAATTTGTTTTGGAAGGATCTCTTGCACCTTCCACTAAACCCCAGACTTGGTGTCATTCCAGAACATTATGAGGAGGTGGGGGGAATAGTAGATGTAAAGGAGGAGGAGGAGGTATAGGTTCTCCTGCTCGAGCACAGGGCTGGACCAGAAGACCTCCAAGGTCCCTTCCAGCTCTATTCTATTCTAAAGAAGGAGGGGGAGGGGGGAGGGGGAGGGAGGAAGGAGAAGAAGGAGGAGGAGGAGGAGAAGGAGGAGGAGGTGGTGGTTGTTTGTTTGAAGGTTAGCGCTTTGGTTCAACATCTCTTAAGACATTGTAGTTTAATGATGACATTAGACGGATGCTAGTGAAATCAAGACATCACAATTTTCATCTAATTCTTGCAACAGAAAGATATATCTGTGTGTCTGTGAGAAAGAGAAAGAGAAAGTTTTCAAGCTAAATAACTTCTTAAGACAAACTATGATTTTGTGGTCTTCTAATATATGTCATGAAATTTAAGCAGAATTGATGGCCTTTGGAAATTTTTCACCAAAACAAACTGGATCAGATTCATTCAAATTTCTCCTACAGAAGGGGAAATTCTCCAACTATTTCTCAAGAACACAATCCTGACTTAGCAATGAAATAATACTATTAAAAAAGAGAGAGGGCTGCAGATTTTTTTTCTGGCCGGAACGACATTTAAGCAAACAGAAAAAGTGCAATGTTCCTATTCAAATCATGCACTTGTCATTTCTTTTCTCCAGTTCTCATTAACTTTGTATTATGGTTTTCTATACATCCTTTTATACAGTTAAATGTAACAATTGCAACAATATCAGAGAGTATTGTTAAAAACCACACTGTAAAACAACATTCATTGGAGTACAAGTCTGTGCATTTACTGATTAACTGGAAAAATGTTAGTGCATAGTCCATTTTCCAGACCCTTTTAACCCCAATTTCTGCATAATTCTCTGTGCTTTTGTTAACTGAAATGTTGTAGATGATGTCCAACCCCCCTTGCGATTTGTGCTTGAAGAATTCTAATTGTGACTCTGGGAAGAAGGATCTCTTTAACATTCTTTCTGTATAATGAAAAAGAAAATTACTCTTTAATCATTGCTTGATGGATTACAATCAGCATGTCTAGACAAATTGAGTTCATGGTTTTCTCTCAGGAAAATTAGCAACCAACAATTATGCAGCTTGTTTTGTTTTGTTTTGTTCTTCTCACAAAAGAAATATGTTCAAAGCTTCAAGGATGCTGAGACAGTCCAAGAGGACAAAGAGATTTCTGGCGTGATGTAATTTAAAGTGAAGTTTCTTTGCTCCTCCAAACATGAAAACCTCATCAGCAAAATAGTAGGTACAATTACCTATTAATTGTATTTGAATAAAAATGGTACATGTGAGGGTTGGTAATCATATCATTTGCTCAAATGGAGGAGATCTGGAGAATGTGATGAGTAGTGAGTAGTAACGTCTCCTTTCAGTCTAGCTTCACATCTGCTGACTTCATGGACTTGCTTGTAGGTATATATGACAGCATGAAAATGATTGACTGTTGCATTCTTTCAGGATAGTGTTTTTGTTTTTGTTTTAAATTGGCCAGACTAGTCTACTGCTATAGTATTTGTTGGAAGTCTCCCACCAAAATGCTAACCAGCTAGATTCCTGCTAAGCCTCTCAGTCCATATTTGTCAAATGCTGACATCTGAGGAGCAAGAGGAAAGGAAGGAGGAAGGAAGGAAGGAAGGAAGGAAGGAAGGAAGGAAGGAAGGAAGGAAGGAAGGAAGGAAGGAAGGAAGGAAGGAAGGAAGGAAGGAAGGAAGGAAGGAAGGAAGATCTGTAAAGTATTCTGTTCTATACTTCCAGTGAGCCTTTTATTATTTTGACAGTTGCCTTTTCCTCCCCAAAAGTGGCCAAGGCTGCAGGCAATAATTTCATTGGTGAGGGGAAAAATTGGGCTGATGCTGAATAAAAAGAACCTTTCCGTTTTCTTTCCACACCAGACAGCAGCTCCTGTGATGTTTAGAGCAGCAGACCTGAGCCACTGAATATATACCTTCTCTATTCCAACTTCTTGAGTGGAAAAATCTAAGCTCTTGATCAAACAGAAAGCAGTCAGCCATAAGCAGGTTGTGGGATTTGACTAACATGGCTGACCCCATCTGAAGCCACTTCAGGTTAGGAGAAAGGATAGTGAGAGCTAGAGAACTCTCTGAGGGGAGTGTGCCCCTGACATCTATTTGCCAGGTATTCAAATCACAAATGAAAGTTCTCCCCACAGCCTTATTTCAAATATAAATAGTGGTAAGGCTTTTTAAAAGTTCCCCCCCCCCAAAGAAACGAACTCACTATGCTGGCCCTGCCATCAGCAATGTACAACAAACTTGGAAAATCAGTTTAGAATTACAGCTCACAACTAGAAGGTAGCAGATTTAAGGCCATCCATCCACTTCATGTAAATTAAAATCTTTCCACTGCTCTCTTTAATCTAGTATTTGGCCAGATGCAATGTACAACCAACTGTCATCTCCTAATGAGACAAACATTCTTAACAACAGCCTCCCTGTATTATGTAACATGTTCCCTAATAAGCTATCCTTCTTTCATTCAGAAAGGCCTTCAAAGCTATGTTTTTAGGAGGACTTTGGTGTTTAGGATATTTAGGGATGTGCATTAAGGAGGAGGAGGAGGAGGAGGAGGAGGAGGACAACGGGGGTTATTTTAATTGTTGAGATATTTCTGTTTGGGTTTGCTCATGTACACTGCTTAAAATTAGCTAGATGGGCTGGTCTATAAATTTTGTTCAATAAATTAATGCCCCTGTCTGAAGGGCTATAACATAGACAAGGGAGAAAAAGTGTTCTTTATAACGGTATATCAGGAATCCTTCTGCTCCTCCTGCCTCAGGACTGATACAGTGGTTTATCTTTGCTTCAAATAATGGTGCTTAATTTGATGAATTTAAAGGGCACAAAGAAAAAACAGGATTTCAGCAAGATGTGGATGCTGAATAAAGGAAGAGTTTATATTAAAAGGGGATGAGCTCTCTTCCATTAGGGTTTTTTTTTTTTTGATCAAGGTTTGAATAGGTCCGGTAGAGAGTGCTGTGAATGAAAGCTGTTTCCTCTGTTCTGTAAAGGGAAGGAGAGAGAGTCTGACTTCAGATTTCTATATTTAAAATTCTAAAGTTCAGGTGCAGCTTTTACATTCTTTGATGTAATTCAAATAAAATAAATGCTTTCTTTATTCTGAGTCAGAGCATTCATAAACACTCATGTTTACTGTGACTTTTTTGTAGCAGTTTCTCCGTTCATTTTAATGACCTTAGATAAATGATAAAAATTCTTCCTAGGAAACTTGTACTTCATATTTGTTGTTCGCATGCCTCTTTTCTTTTAAAAGGATGTGGATCACTTTATTTCTGTTTTTGGCAAACTTTGTTCACTTCATCTTCTTGGCATTTCATTATATTTTACGATCACAAAGTCAACTCTCCAGCAACAAAGCAAAACACGCCTCTTTGAAATAAATGTTGTCATTAACATGCCATGCCAAGACCGGTGACAGATTTGCAGCTGTAATGAATAACATTTGCAGCAAACTTCTCCAGCCTGACAAAAAAAAAAATATCTGTGACATTTCTTCAGGCAATGGTATTGGGAACTCAAAGATTGATTGATGCAAGTGGATAATTGAAACCTCAGTACTGTCACATGCATGTCAACCTAACAACCAAACAAGTACTCTAAGATAACATTTATCACAGAATAGGTTTGCACTGAATTTAAAAGGATATGTAGTTACATACCTCGTGGAAACCTGGGAAATTTCTTCATCAACACTGGGCTGAACATCGTGTTAAATTATTGACTGATACTGAGTCACATGTACATGATGGAAATACATGATTAAAAGAAAGTAGCTTTGCCCTCAGCTCAGAAGAAATTGCAAGAAAGTGAACCTTTGGCCTAATGTTATATAGGTTATTTTTAAAAAAAAAACTTTGAAGGAGTTGGGTACCCTTCAAATTAAAATATTAGAAACTTGAAGTCTCTCACTAGAAATGAGTGCTATATCTTTCATATAAGATAGGATAATAAGGGAAATATACTTCACCTGCCAGATAGATATATACTACTAGGTGTATGGGGAATGTGATTGGAATGATTGGAATTATTAATATATGTGTATTTTTACCTGCTGTTGGCTGAGAACACAAGCATTCTACAGCGAATGTTAAACAGCATGTTGAACTGAAAATGAATGTATCAAAGACCAACCAAATTGAATGAATGAGTGAAAGTTATACAGACTGTAAATCATGACAAATTAGAGCGAGCAGATGAATTTATGCATCCTGACAGAATGTTTACCAAAAATGGGGAAATTGAGGAATTTTAAAAAGTGCAAATAGCTGGAATAAAGATAATAGTGGTCCACTGTAAGGAATGAATTTGCCAAAAATGCAATAAAATGGCAGTGTATAAAAGCATATTTCTGCTCACTAGGGTACGTAGAAATGAGAATTGTCAATAGAAACATAAAAGGTGAATGACAAGGGAATGGAGTACTTTGAAGTATGTGGGGCAATATTTTAAAGAATGAATGAATACCAAATGAATGTGCATTGAGTACAAAAGTGAATGATTACTGTGAAAGAAATAGATTGAAGTGGTTTGGTTTCACAGAGAGAATAAAATAAAAGCAGAATTCCAAAATAAATACATGAAGGAAGAATGAATTAGTTGAGAGGAAGAAATAATTAAATGGAGCTGACAAGATCTGAGGGGGGAAAAGGTGGAAAATCTAAAGATTAAAAGACAATATATGAAGTAGGGTAGATTGTGGAACCAAAGATGGTTTGCAACAGGAGACTATTATTACGGAGAGACATAGTGAATGGTTATAGATTATATGTGTCATAAAATATTTGGCTATACATTTTCCCCTTATCCTATGTTTGATTTCTTCAGCTTTCTATTTTTTTTATTTTTCAGTACATCTTGCATAGCAATGATTGTCTCAAAAGGGAATAGTGTAATTGTTATTGGACGTATGTAGGCTATGGGTGCATTGGTATATATGTAATAACTGAACAATTTAAGCATCTCTTTTTTCAGAGGATAGAGGTGAGATTATGGCAACAACTTTGGGACATAGCAAGGTCATACTTATGACACAGTTCTGTGAAAATAAGGATACAACCAAAGATATTTATCCAGCTTACAGCCAACTTGTGGATCATTTATTTATGTATATGTATCCCACCTTTATTATTTTTTAAAAAAAAACTCAAGGAGGCAAACATATGCAATACACCTTTCTCCTCTTAATTCCCTCACTATAACAACCCTGAGAAGCGTGTTGAGCTGAGAGAGGGTGACTGGCCCAAGGTCACCCAGCTGGGCTACATGGCTAAGTCAGGACTAGAAGTCATGGTTTCCCACTTTCTAGCCTGGTGACTTAAACACTAGGCTAAAAATTGTTGTAGAAAATAAAACAGATCTACTCCAGAATATTTAGAGATACTCTGAAAGAGAGGGGGGGAAATCCAAGCACTCCCAAATGACATCAGCCATCTTCATTGCATCACCTCAGACTCTTTCCTGGTGGACAAAGGGTCAACAAGCATAGGTTTCTTTAGCTATCCTGCACATCCCTATGCCTTAAAAAAATGGATTCATTCAATCAGGATTGTTTTTGTAGGGATGTCATCAGTCCTCAATCATTACAAGAAGCAAAAACCCTCAATCAATAGAAGAGCTAGAGTTGTGTTTTCCCATCCCATGCTTTTCCCAATCTGCCTGTTAAAACTTCCCTGAACATTTCCCCAATTCTCCTGAGAAATCAAGGCCATGCTTGTGGCAACCTGAGAGGCAGTTGTTAAGAGAGACCGTCTCTGACACTTTAGCAGGATGATGAGAAGCAGTGTACAGAAATTTAATCCTTATCACACTATGAAATAAAGCTGTGATCAGAGGGCAAAAATAAACAGGAGGTGCAAGGAAGCAATGTGTTCTCTCAACTTTTTCATCAAAGAAAAGCCGTTATGAAGAATGTAGGATAGAGTTTAATTTCCCTCTTTCCCACACAAAAATCATTTGGTTTTTTTTTAATTGGTCTTTCCTCAAAGAGAAAAGCCTGGAAAATGGAGACGTTTAATGCCCATATTATAATTCACTAGTGAAACACTAAAGTTTTTGAACTTGTTTTCCATTGAACACAAGAACATAAAACATATATGTGATTTCTTCTAAAGATGAACAAAAGTGTGTGAAAAGTCCTTCTCAGTTCTGTGGCCCTTGGGTCTCCTAAGTAGGTTTAGCCCAATTTGGGGGATGGAATTAGAGAGGTCTTAAAGGGCAAAAATGCTGATTGGAATTTGGGGATGCTTAAAGTACCCATTTGGCCCTTCAAAATTTTTAAATCCCTCTCATATATTGTAGGAGAGTATTCCTGCCTATTTTACAACTGCAGCCCATACACCATGGAAAGCAAAAATGCTTTCCTGTGGTAAGTATATTCTTTCCTTACTTATGAATTTTCTTTTAAAAATTCTAATATTTTGTTATGAAGACTGTCCCTTTGGTTGACTGGCACAGCCAACAGTAATTAAACCACTAAGGCAGTCATAGATTTATCCCTCCATATAACAATAGAAATGGATATTCTCTCTAGAAGATGTAGCACGTTTTCCAACACGTCAAGCATTACTTTTAGTGTGCTTGCAAAATGTGAGATAAGGTGTCCTCTAGATCTTTCAATAAAGATATGATGTCTGCAGGCAATCCACAAATAATAAATCTTCTGTTATATTGAACACATCTGCACACACACCTGCACACCCACTTGCGTATACCAGGCAGAAAAGTCTTAGGGAGCAAATGTGTATGAGGCTAAGATACAATTAATTAAAATTATTAAATTAGGGATAAGGAGGATTGGAGTTTATAAACTTATGCTTGCAATTGTTTTTCAGTTATTTTAATTGTTTTGTGACATCCATGCCAATTAGTCATTGAACAGTGGTGCATAACTTCCAAGAATAAAAATCTAAATCAATAAGAGGCAATAATTTTACCCAATATTATAAGTTTATACATACACATATACACACATAAATAAATGGGGAGGAGAAATATAATTGAAATGAATCAGAATACAATACATTTTTCATGGCTACATCTAATAACAATAAAACTGATAACTTGGTTGTTTTACTGTTGAAGTCTTATAATTTATTATGGCAGCTGTTGTACACAATCTAGGAGAAATCATCATTGTTAGCATGATGATCATGTTGATGTTTCAGAGGCATCAATTTCCAAAAAATTAGAGAAAATATGATCCTCCAGACAGAGTATTATAACTGAAATGTTTCTTCTTGTGCCATTTTTAAGGACATACTGGAAAAAGATGCCCAGTGAACCTTACAGCCCATTTCCTAATCCAACAACTATTTATGGGTTCTTCCATTTGCAAACATGCCACACAAAAGTTGTCTTCATAGATGGATGAAGATTCCATGTCTTTCTGATGCCCATGTATGCTCAGATATTGATGTCAAAAATGCAAATGTTGAATATCTGTCTTTGCCTAGAAAAATGGAAGACTGACTTAAAATATGTATATCTGCACATCCAGGTGATTATGGAGTTGACTGAAAATTCCAGCTGAGCTCTTATGCAACAAATAATTCAAAAAACTTTCATGTGGGTAAATCACTGTAATTGTAGATTTTAATCTTCAAACTTGATAGCATGAGCAGGCCACCCTACAGAGGAATTTAAGCATCATTAAATTAAACTCTGAATTCAAACAGCTACAAGTAAAAAGTTTCATATGGACCTGTTATTGGATGCTGCTAGTAATCTGAATATTGTCAGAAAGCAGGCTGTTTCTTTCTCCCCACTCTTTAATTTTATGAAAATAGTGAAAACAGCACCTCCTGTTTCTTCTATATCCCCCAATAGGGATGAGAAATGAGTGCTGTTTGAATTTAGAAACACGGAGACAAGCCAGCACTAAAGCACAACCCACTAACTTGGCATTATTATGATACTCTACCAATGTATCAGAACTAAAAATGGTAAGAAAGAATCAGATTCAAACAAATGCATTTGGTATTGTGGGGCTTAAAAATGTTGAAATAATGCCACGTAAATAATAAACATGAGTCAGCTCAAATAGAACTTGTGTTTTAATTTTATCAGTTGACATATTGATGGCAATTGTGAAATGTCTATAGGATGGGACGCTGATCTTCTGTTAGGAAACAAAAGTGGAGTGTCTCTCTACATGTTCCTTTCAATCACTTAGCAATGAAGGCCCTATACTCAGAAGGGTCTACATGATTGTCATTGGTCTTTTGGTCTCATCAGTACATCTTTGCTGCTCATATTTATGGAAAAATAAAAAGAGACATTATTATCTGCTTTGCCTGCCTTTAATGTAGTGGCCATGTAATAGCTTGTCTTCCCATGTTTCTTTTCTATTCTTCATTTGATCTTTCTTATAGGCCAGTAATCAGTAAGCCTTCCCAATACACTAGCTTCAGTGCACTTTCACTATCCTTCAGATATTTTGCCAGTGCTCTTTTTTCTTTCTCAACCATCTGATATACTTACAACATTTCACACCTACCTGTTTTCCTTGGTAAGTAGAGTCTGTCAACATTGCTGTGAGGATGTCATTATTTTTCTGGTCTTCCTATCCAGGGCTTTCAGTTCTGCTTGAATCCAGTACTATTCCAGGGATGTATCTAATGACTGGAATTGCCCAGGTGTTAATTGCCTTGATGATATTTCCTCCACTGAGTTTGGACTTCTTGGCTTTCTTCATGTATTCATTTCTAACCTTTTTCTTAATTTCGGTGTGCTTGATGTTGTCAGTTTAAAGGGTGCCCAGGAATTTGTACTGATCATCTTCATCCAGATTCTTGATGTTATTTCTATAGGGCATCTTGATTTCTTCAGTTTTCGCTATTTTTCCCTGTTCATTGGTGAGCATGGCATATTTATCCAGTCCAAACTTCATTGCAATATATCTAAGTGGTATATATGGACAGTATTGAGCAGTGAGTCTATTTCAGATACAGCTTCAGATTATCCACATTAAGGAGGTAGGATAGCCTGGCAGATGTTTTTAATGTTTGATAGCCATGGCCTGAGTTTTTTGGTATTATTGACAGAGGAATAACTGCAAATACAAACAGAGTGATGATAGTAATCTCCTTGAAAGATTCCTCTCTTGATATTAGCCTCTCCCAATCTATCATCATTGACCAGCAACTGTGTTTTCCATTGTGCTATTGATCTTTGCTCAAAGCTTCTGATGTTTCTACTTTTTCCTTTTTATAGTATTATGGTTCATTGCACCATAATAATATAATAAAGTTGTCCAGATGTTCAGACCAGGTTTGTCATTTTTGTCTACCTATCAAGTCCTTTCCAAGGACCTAGGATAAGCAGATCTGGATGTTTGATAGTGCTACAGATATCCTCACAGGATGGAAGCTGTTCCAAGTAAAGCCCCTTTTGTAACTGACTGATAGTAAATTTGTCAATGCCAATGGCATTATTTTGGGGTTGTTGTTGTTATTGTTGTTGTTAATTAAATGTATATGCTGCCCATCTCTCCGATAAGGTGACTCTGGGCATCTTTGTTGGGATATCAGCTATTCTTCCTATTAGAAAAAGATTTTTACCACTGTCATGTTTGCCTTGGATAGATCCAGGCTGAATATCTATAGTGTATTTATTAGGGTCTGGTTCTAGTAAACATTTGGAAACACTAGTATCTGGTAAAGTTTTAGTACCTGGAAAGGAATTATGGCAGCTGGCCTGAATTATGGATATTGCTTTCCTAGCTGTATTTCCCCAATCCTGATCCAGTTGCACTATATTTCATTTCTTACAGCAATTTAGCATTGTGAATTTTAGCTACTAAGACCTATATTGTTTGGTCCCAGTTTCCAGAAGATTCTTTCTCTGTAAAATTCTATCCCAAGAGGACTAAATTTTGGAGAAGGCCTTGTATGTGGCTTTCTCCTTTCTAAACAACCATTAGTTGGCTTGCCAATGCCCTAGAAACCTTTCTCCTATAACATCCAAGTTAAGACATCTCTCTTCAGAGCACTTGGTTTATGTTGCTGATTGTCAAGAAAATCACATTTTATACAAGTGTGCTTTTAATGGGGATCAGTCCAATGTTTTCCTCTCTGCTTTTATGTGAATTTGTTTTATGGGATCTTGATTCCTTCATTGTTTGCATTTGATGATACTATCCATGTTCTATATACTCTTTGAGCACCTTATGGAAAGAAATTGTTTCTGCTCTCTGTAAACTTTCTGTTTTATGTGCCACCCAACGTGACATCTCTGGACAAGTTGGGCGGCACATAAAATTAATTAATTAATTAATTAATTAATTAATTAAATAGTTTATTTTTAGGACAAAATGTTGGAGAAAGAGTAAGGAAAAGTAAATGGTGATCTGGAAAACAAGCAGCTGTTGTGCTGGAATCCTGTACTAACCCTGCAGGAAATTTGAAGGAGGAAATTGAACATGTAACCTAAGCCGCAATCAACACAAAAGAAGCCACCCCCCAAAATAATTGGCAGGCTGGGGAAAAGTACCTGTCTATTGACTGGCTGGCAGCTTTTACTGCTAGCAGCTCTTTCTCATACTAAATCAGCCACAGTATATTTGCTGTGATTGACTTGTCCCCTGGCTCCAATGGTGCTTAATTAATCCTTTCTCCATCAGGCTATAGTAGCAGATAACTTTCTCCATTGCCTCCCTGACCATTGCTAACTATAGGAACTCTATGACTATAGGCATTGAATGCTATGTCTAAAACTAGCTAATTGCTGACAAGCAAACAAACAAAATCTCTCAACGGGCCCATATTGGAAAAATACTTGAAGAGGCATCTTTGCTCCACGGTCCAAATGGAGTATTTTTAATATTATGAATACTTTGGGATTCATTTGACTACATTCAAGCTTCGTTATGCTAGCAAATGTGAGCTGCAGTGGCCCCCTGAACCAAACTGTAAAGCCATTGAAATGCTGATGTGTATGGCAGGAGACAATATGGTAATTACACAACCCTTGAATGTTTGGGCAGGAAGGGCATCTGCTATTGCAGAAAGATTGCCATAAACTAAAATCTAACTAAAGTATAAAGGCTATTTAAATATGAAAGATTGCTGTCAGGACCAAGCTAACATCTCCAGGTAGTTGCCAAATAATATTAGGGCGCTTGAAATTTCAAGGTGAATTATTTTTTCCTTCCCTCACTATATAGATGATGCCAACTCCAAAGCTTTCTGAAGAATCCCAAATTCCCTGCCATCTTCAACTTCTTCACTTTGCTGGCATTATGCCATAAAGTTGCAAGGGAGTGGGGGAGGCATTGGGGTGGGGAAGGATGGGCATGGGAATAGATAGAATAAGGGAGGGGAGACAGGCTGACAGGAACCAGAGGTGTCAAGCCGGAATAAACCAATCGCCAAGGACATCCGGCCTGAGAACAGAATACGAAACTACATCGAAAGGTGCCAAACCTCAAAGACATTCCCAAAACATCAAACATGAATACTATTGGGCACCAATGGACTAGTCACAGAAGGAGGTCCAGGATAAAGGGGAAATTGTAATGTTTGCACAGGAATACTCAGATCTAGCTTTGCTTTTGCTGTAACCACTTAACTTTAGTAAAAGAGCCTTTCACTTCAAAGAAATGGAGTTGAGGGTTTTTCTTTCCTAATTGCCTAAGTTGGGACAGGTCTGACACCTGGAGTTCAGGTTTAGTTTATAGAATTCAACCACACCTGAAACTCAAGGTGTAACCGGTTACTTTGGTTTCAGTACCCAGTTTGAGATTACATTTCTTCAGCTGCCCAGCTGCGTGCATACAAATGCAGGATTAAAAACCCTTTGGAAGCAAGTAGTAATCCAGATAATCACCTCCAATGCATCTTTTGTATTAGAATCTTCTGTTGTTTATCTCATTAGGTGAGCTTGGCCAGGGTTTAATTTGTGCAGCAGTGTTTCTCCCCTAAATAACAGCTGTTAATCCTACACCCTCCCCAGATGGCTCTATTAATATTAAACGAAGCTCTAAAATAGAAACATGTTGCTTTCAAACCTTTCCTCAGTTAGAGCACTCTGTCATTTATCAAATTTCAATATTGACTTGGTAAGCACTTTTACCAGCTTCGCCATCATCTTTCTTCTCCATGTGCTTTCTGCTGAACTGCAGAGTTTTGCTGGTTCCCAAATAGAGTATGTAAAAGCACAGCTCAGGGGGATTTGAGAAGTGCTAATAAAGACGCAGCGTTCTAGGAACTGTGAGATCTGATCACCCTAGCATGCTGACAGATTTGCCACAAGTAATTTGGGGTGACAATGCAGCCACATTAAAAGTAGTTCACCTAGAAAAAAAAAGTGAAAACTTTTTCACAAGTCTGAAAAATGAGGCCAAATAAATTAAGAGAGCAATACGTGTAAATGTCTGGCAGCTGAGAAAGAATATAGGCAACTTTTGCTAAATTACAACACAGCCCCAGTCCCTGCCATTGACAAACTTTGTTGAATACCTGCAATCTCCCGGTCGTTCTTTTACAATGGTAATAAAGATACACAACTATCATTCGTTTTCCATGACTGTTAAACAGTATTTCTTTTTCAGTAGCTCATTTTTTTTCTTCCTATCAGCAGATTTGCTGTAGTATTCTGTGATTATTCTTGTAAACAGCCCTCAAAAACTTCATCAAACTCTTTAATGCAAGAGCCAATGCAATGTCAATATAAAGCATATATTAGTTGATGTGTTAGACCTCTTAATTCTGAATTCCATAATGTTAATTTGGGGTCAGGGCTGAATTAGGCCAGTGTACTACGGTTGGACTAGAAGACTTCCAAGGTCCCTTCCAACTCTTTTATTCTGTTATTAAAGTAAGCCAGAAACTTGGAATCAGTATCCACAAGATGAATCGGTAGTGAAAACCAAAAGATCAGACAGGATTAAAGGTGAGCCAGAGTTAAAGCCCGAAGACAGACTAACATCTTGTTTTCACATGTTGCTGAATTGCAACAGGAATCTTTTATTCATACCAGCTATTCTGATGGCCAATTTTAGTGTCAAGAATGTTCCCCAAAACTGCAATTTGTGGCTTATCCCTGAAGGCAGCTGTCTGAAGTTCTTGACCCACTGCAAGAGTGATTGCTCTTCTATTCTTTACCATAAAGGAGTTTAAAGCTTAGTGGTTTCTTATTGACATAGAAGTCCATATATATGGCTGGACATAGGAGACATAAGACCTAATACAGCCCTCAACTTACAACAGTTCATTTAGTGACGGTTTGAAGTTACAACGGCACTGAAAAAAGTAACTTATGACCGTTTTCCACACTTACAACCATTGCAGCATCCCCATGGTCAAGTGATCAACATTCAGATGCTTAGCAACTGACTCATATTTATGACCACTGCAGTGTCCCTTTTGTGGACTTTTGTAGTCACCTTTTGTGACTTTCTGACAAGCAAAGTCAATGGGTAAAACAAATTCACTTAACAACCATATTACTAACTTAATAACTGCAGTGACTCACTTAACAACTGTGGGAAGAAAAATCGTAAAAAGGGGCAAAATTCACTTAACAAATGTTCCACTTAACCACAGAAATTTTGGGCTGCATTGTCGTAAGTCAAGGACTACCTATAGTAAAAGCTGTAACATGCACAAGCAAAATCACCAGCCTGCATGGAAAGTTAAATGAAGAAACTTAATGTTAAAGTTAAAATAATTTATCTGGCAAAGCCTAAAGGTTGGAGAAAAAGATTTCCATTTTCCAGTCACTCAAAACTAACCTGAAGACAATACACAATCATCTCAACATTGTAATATTTGCAATATTTGAGCAAATAATGCTCCCATCTGGGGCCTCTGCAGATTCTGGAAAACCAAACTTTCCCTCCTTCTGACCCATGCAAAAGGCACTTAGATTCTTTACAAGCCACCATCCATGATATAAATTTAGTTCATCTGATTGTATGCAAAAGAAAATAATGGGAGGAACCACAAAGGCATCAAGTAATCTTTCTCCATGAAGATCGGTTAGGTTTGCTGATATCCAAGAGTCAAGAAGTAACATGAGACAAGGATAGCAGCAAATGGAGAAACAGATATTTCATATGACTGCAACATTTCAAACAAAACACTTAGCTTTTGCCATCCTTTCAAATATTCCCTAGCTGAGGCAAAAATAAATGGACTAAGCTCTCAAACAGTGTTGATATGGGGGGGGTTGTAGAGGAGTGGAACCAATTTTGAACTAACCCAGAGTATCTGTGTGGCAGTGCAATGAGACTATGTTAAGATTAATAGTCCTACTTTATTATGGGAAGAGATGCTTTTCTAAGAATTCAAATTCATCCCCAAATCTAGTAAAACACTGTATTTCTGGAAACCGGTCAATCAGTAACCCTGAAGGCCAATCACGCAGGATCCTGTTCCACGCAGAACGACAGCCTGCAAAAGATATCCAACCTAAAAACGGTTTGATTTTAACATTTGCATGATGTCATGCTCAGAAGAGAACCCATTTTTAATTTTATGCCATTGCAACATCCAGCATTTAGAAACAGTGATAACTCTGGCAAGATATTGCAGCAGATGGGATGTTATTAAAGTCACTATATCTCTTGGGTCATAATAACTAAATAGCACTGATTTTGTCTGCTGGCCTTATAATCCATGAATTAAATATGTTTGAAATACTATAGTCTTGGAAGGGGTGATATTCTGGAACATCAAGGGACCTATTAGAATCTAATTTACCAAAAGGATCGGTCAAATCCATCAGACTAAAATATAATGTGCATATTAGCCATTTTGTTTGAACATTTTATTGAACAGCATTATTTAACTTCTGATTTTGAGTGGCTTGGAAAGAATTTCTATACTGCATAAGAAGGCCTTAAATGTGCTTTTATTTCTTAGGAGATAATTGGAAAATTATTAATTAATAAAACATCTAGATTTAATTGTGGAAAAGTTATTAATTTAGTATGTTCTATAAAACTGGTTAGGGAAAGCATTTAATACCTGTGGGTAGGCCATATTGATTCATCATACTTTACAAAATGTCACTAAAAGGTGACAGTCATCAATATATGCCTTGCCTATCAGTGACTGTCAATATGGAATCTATATTTCTTTCATATGGTTAGAACATTTTGCTAATTTACAAGCCATCTATGATTTGACAGAAACATTCCCTAAGATAATATGATGAGGATGAAGAATGGCAAAGAATTGTGGGACTTGTAGTTCAGAACATTTGAAGAGCATCAAATTGCCTGTCTCTAATATAATTATTTATTATCCACAAAGAGGTCATGACCTCCCAATTTGAAAAGGGGACCAGTCAGGCTTCCAGAATAAAATATGAGGTTAACTACCTTTATCTACCTTCACAATGGCTTTGCTGTCAGGTTAGAGGCTGTCAAGATCTGTTCCCAAAGATTTATTCTTATCCTCAACAATAAGAAATCTATACGATCTTTTTTTGTCAGGCAACATAATGAACTAAGGGATAAACTCACTCCAAACTGCCAATTATTCAGAACCTTCATTTCCTTCCTCATCCACAATGGAACTCAAGAATGACCGTTTAAGGACACTGAGTCAATATAACATTCCTTCCCATTCCCCATTACAGCCCTCTATTCACAAGAAGATGTGAAGAAAATGAAACAGAACAAGGGACACCTAAAGTACATACACTGCTAATTTACCACACAGCCAACTGTTTAGAAAATAGATCTTTTTCCTAAAACTTTGTGGTCTTTTCAGATAGGGATCATAAAAAATGTTTCAGTGTTGTCCATCAAGGATGATCTCAGTCTCTCAAGGATGCTTCATGTATTAGCAAGATTCAATGCATGAGTCAATGCATGATTATCTAAAACTGAAATGCTTGTTCAGAAATGCAAACAAGAGAGACTTTTTCTTGTCTTTTGAAACTACAGCAAAGTACAATTCAGTTGAGTTGTTCTGATCCAGTTAAATGATACCTTAGTAAACACTGCTTTTCTTTTATAAATTGAAAATAGACTCAAGGCTTTGCAAACATAGTTTATCCTATATTTTCTCTATTTATTAAGATTTAATTATGAAAACTCAAAAGTTGAGACTATTCGCTAATTTTAAAGTAACCCAGATTAAAAGTCAAACAAAAAAATCAATAATAACAGAGAACATCACATTAGAGACAAATTTTCGTCTTACATTAACACAGAGGCTGGAAAGTTTGTTTTGACAATATTTGACTTATATTGACTAATTTAGATCATTATTTCATTGATTACATTTTACACTTTGCAAATTATATCAGATTATCCTACAAATTTTTATCAGCTAAGAAATATTTTCAGATCCTACTGTGCATACAAATTCATTAAACAGCATTTAATGACTGGCTTGCAAGATGCATGCTAAAACAAGCTGGATTCTACATCCTTATATTCTACTTACAACTGGAGACCTTAGTATCTGAAAAGGGATTTGAAAACCCTGCAATTACAATCAACTTTTAAAATGATATTCTTGCTTAATTGCATGTCCTGATTACAGTGTAAGCTCTTTCCTGATATTAGGATTTAATAATGAGCATCATAAAAGCTACCTGGCATCATGATCTCGTACTGAATTTTTAAAATGCCAGCCTGGAAGTGTACAATTTTAAAAAGTTTCTTATCGTCTTAGAATACTTTGGATTGTGTGAATTCTGACAACCAGTGCCTGTGTCACCCCCCTTGCCTAAATTTGGAATTTAGTTCCTTGGAAATGTGCGCACATTTTATTCACTTGCCTTATATACTGAACCAAATGGAATAAACCAGGATCATGAGAACTGGGGGAATCCACAGCAATGGCTTCAAGTAGGGAGGAGCAACTGGGATGAGAGAAGCCTTCCCCACCCCACCCCATTGTAATCTGTAGCACATGCACTGCATGCACATTAAAGAGGTAGGTTTCATTTGCCTTGTCATGCCTGCCTTTGTGAAGCCAGAGACCTTTGCTATGGATGCCCCTGACTGAGCATCCAGCCTATGTGCATGAAATAAGAATAGAGAGTATCTTACCCATAACTGTGCATGGCTATAATTCTGCAAGAAATTGATACTATACATGCAATTGTGAAAATGCATGGGTAAGTGAAAGTATTGTTCTCCATTTCTTTGAGCATTGTCACCACCTTAACCATCACATCCAACTTGCTCTGAAGATGTAATGAAGGTTATGGAGATGTTGACTTTTGTCTATGCTTCCTATTGGCTGTACTTGCATAACCCACTTTTACCTTCCTCTTGCACTATCAAACAGTGTGTTTCATTGGAATCTCCGGTGGTAAAGGAAAATCCAAGTGATAGCACTTAGTTATCTTCAAGCATCAGCAAATTTCCGATGGATCCCTGTTCTAAAAATTAAAGGAGCACTTCCTTTCATACAATTGCAACTCTGGATCCACTCATGAGAGGGAGGGAAAGAGAGAAAGAGAGATTGAAATTAAAATCTGATGGTCATTTTTTTTTTCAATAACGAAACACATATAGTTGTAATAAAAATGTATTTTCTTCAGAAACATTGTTTAGTCAATTCTTATGTATTGTGTACATGTCTTCACATGTCTGTAAATGATAACACCTTTTTTATTATGATTCTAATGAAATCTGGCTGTAATTCATCTTCCCTAACCATTGTAACTGGCTTTTATAAGATTCTTCTTTAACCTTTTTTCTACATTACATTCAGATTACCTTGTTCAGTCTGTGATTACAAAAAAAAGAAAAAAATGAAAAAAGAAAACAATTTGTTGTAACCAGGCATTTCTGTGAATAATAACTAAATTGGATCCTGAACATTATAAGATATTTGGGAGACAAATG
The DNA here is from genome assembly GCA_023970755.1 of Azemiops feae. Lineage (NCBI taxonomy): Eukaryota > Metazoa > Chordata > Lepidosauria > Squamata > Viperidae > Azemiops > Azemiops feae. The sequence goes on from JALGBA010000444.1 coordinate 295,651, forward strand.
CTCTAGCCAGGGTTTGCCTTTTTTTTTTTCCTCGTTCACTACTATCTCAATTTTCCAACTACAATTTTATCATAATATGAGACAATAAAAATAGTTTAAAAGAAACACTATGCATCATCAGCAAAGGAGTACTTACATTAGAAAGTTGTTCTTGACCAATTTACCACCCCCCCAGGAAGACATTGTATTTCTAAGGAACACAAATGTAAGGAAGAAGAAACATTTAAGATGATTTTATCCTGAAGCTGGATTTTGTGATTGTAGCAAGTCTTCTCTCATTATTGAACAAGATCCTTCCATTGCCTTAATGTGCTTTCACCTTACAACTCTTGCAGAAGAGTTTGCAGAAATATTCCTTCCTGCCTTCCTCTTCCTCTTCCTCCTCCTCCTCCTCCTCCAATTGGCCATGCCTATAATCTGTTTTAAACTGGTTATCTGCAAGACCAAAGGCTAAAATGTGTGGGATTGTATTTCCCAGCACCCCCAACAATTTCTGTCCTCTCTTCTTCCTTTAGCTCTCTTTAAAAAGCATCAGTACTTACCAAAGAGCACATCCAGTAATTTCCATCTATGGCAATGTTCAGTCTTCCACATATATATTATTGTATATATGTAAAGGGGGGGAAGCTTCACACTGAAAATTGTGCAAACAAGCCCCTTGCTTCTGTGATTGCCAACATTTGCACAACTTTCTATGCAAACACTTTACATCTGCACATATTACATTTTACTTAAGGTTATGACACAGCAACACCATGGGAGTGATGTTGATAAGGTAAAATTTATCAATAATTATTCTACACCAAATATTTTGTTGTTGTTTTTAGTATATAGCTGGGCTTTTCTCCTTTTGCCTCCCTGTCCTGTGCAATACAGAAGTATGAACTTAATACGTTAAAGTGTTGTTCAAGATGAACTCCCCACTTTTTGAATATAACTTAGAAGTATATTGTATCTTGGCGTAAGAAGCTTTGATTTATGTCCCAACTCAGACATTTTAAAAGCTCCTTGAAATGACTGCATTAACTGAGAATTTAAAAAGAAAACCTATTGGTGAAGTATCCCTAATTTGGCCTTGCTAGGTGTATCCATATGGAGCTGATGGATAGCACTCACTTTGATAGAACATATTTTTGTAGGATGTTTCTGCACAAAAGCTAAATAACATAATTATAGTTGCTAACATTATATGTTTTAGGAATAAGAACAACAAAATGAGCAGACAGTTCCAAATGTGTAAAACAATACAATAAAGCTATCCCTATTTAATTGCATTTGCTAGTTTAATTTGGCTGATGCACCAAATCACAAATCAATATTCAGACATTCATTTATTTTTAAAACCCATTCAAGAAAGCAATAGTGGATTCTACCATAACACTGTGATTTGTTCTGTACTGAAAAACACTGAAAACATGAGATGAACAATTCAAGTAAATTCTGTCAAACTGAAGGGAACTATTGGGAAATACATTTTGTTTTATTTCACTTATATCTCACTCTTCCTTTAGGGCATTCAGTGAAATGTAGACAAGGCTCCTGAGGACCAAACTAATCTGCTAGGTTTAACAGTTTAGCAATATCTTTTAACTATCTTCCATGCCTGAAAGTTTTATAGATCAAAGTTGATCAGAACAGGTTAGGAACTAAATCCTCTAGGAAATCAAGCCTGATTTTACTATTCAAGATGATTTTAATGCCCCACATGTTTAGGGATTCATAATTCTAAGAACATGGTTTGACAACATATTCAGAAAGCAACAGTTCAGAGTATAACACCATATTATTAAGTGCAAGGAAGGAAGAGTTTCCAGAATGAGAAACTCATTCAGAATATTGAAGGATGGATTATGAATTGTGGGATTGTTTGAATGGATGCTGTTGGAAGGAAATTGTACAGTTTCCTAGATCAGTGGTAACCAAAATATAATTCTCAACATCCCCAACAGATCATATCTGGATATTTACCACATCTGGAACCCAAAGTTGAGAATAGGTGCAAACCTTGTGCACTGAAATGCATGGAGATACTTTTAATGTAACATACTGCTGGAAATGAGATGACAGGGACAGTGGGATGAGGGGAGGGGTTTTTTCTCTGACAGAAACCAGGAAAAAGATTAAAATGGCTGCTTTGCTGTGGTTGTTAACAGTTATAGATCCATAGTTAATCCTGTTCTAAGTTATCTCATTTTGCTTTATTGACAATAACAAAGGTTTTTTCTGTATTGCCCTAAGAGCAGGAATAGATTTAATGGCTTTATGTACAAGACAATAAATTGCAGCTTAACATCAGAATAAATTTACTGATAGTAGTAAAATCATTTCAAAAATGAAAACCAGTTATACAGGAGAGGATAGAGTTTTCGTATATCTCTTTAGAATACTTTAGCAGTGGATTCCCCACTAATAAGAGGACACGAGCCTTTCCAACTCGGTGGCTGAATCTGCACAAAAAGCTAAGCTAAGCTATAATTGGGCTAGCTAGTTTTGGACAAGCAGGTCATGGTAACCCACCTACAGTCTCAGCATGTTGTGTGAATAAGGCCATCACAGTAAACTTTTAGAAGTTTATATATTTTGGTAAAGTGAGCTACGTGAACACATTACTAATATTGTGTTGATATTGTGTTAATATTAAATTAAAGGGTTAGTGCATTTTGTGAACCTTTTAAATATCCTATTCCACTCCAAAATGGAAAGCTCTTTGAGGTCCGTCCCATGATATAGCATTGTAAGGTAGGGAATTTACTATAAATCTGGACTCCAGAAGGGTTGATTATTTGTTCAAGAGTTTCCTCTTTGGTTCTTTAATAAATAAGAGCCGTTGATATATTTCACATATCATAGACTAAAAACGGAAATGAGCACTTTATTTACCCTCTGGGGTACAGAGGTCACTCAGGACTTGGTATTTAATTTATCTTATCACATTAACTGATGTAGTGCCCCAAATATTGAGAAACTCTCAGACGCAGCCTTCATTCTTTAGTGTAGTCATCTCTGTATTATTTTATTATTTATTTATTAAATTTAGGCACCACCCATCTCACTATATACAGTAACTAACTCTGGGTGGTTTACAGAGGAAAAGTCATGAAATCGTCACAAAGATACAGTTAAAACAGAATTAAAAGCAAATAACAAATAAAAGGATTAAAAAATAACCCTAAAAGATCATCAACTAACTTTCATTTCATAATCTGGAATATTATAACTAAAGTTATGATCACTGTGAAATCTGAACATCTAGAACAGCATTTCTCAACCTTGGCAATTTTAAGAGGGGTAGAGTTTAACTCCCAGAATCCCCCAGCCTTTCAAGGTTGCCATGGTTGAAAAACACTGCAATCCAATATTGGAATCTGCTCTAATAGCAACAGTTTGAAAACTGTAAAAAGCTCTGCCCAATTGGGTGCTCCATATTTCTTTTAAACTGATGGGGTTCAAAACATAATTTGGGCTGAAAGCTATATTTGATATTAAATAGCATGCTGTCAATCACACTCCAACAAAGTAGTTAAGCTAGGATGAAGAAGTTGAAGATAGAAACAAGGTTCAATCCATTTAAGACTATGTATGTCTATGTGTATGTGTATGCAGGGCTTTTTTTCTCATAGAACGCTCAGAACGGAGTTCCGGCACCTTTTTTGGATGGAACCTTGTAGGGTAGGCAAAGTGGGTTGTATGACATGTGTGAGTTCCGGCACCTTTTTTTTTTTTTACAAAAAAAGCACTGTGTGTATGTGTATTTGTATGTGTATGTATATGTACCATGTTTCCCCGAAAATAAGATCCAACTGGAAAATAAGCCCTAGCATGATTTTTCAGGACGCTCGTAATATAAGCCCCATCCCAAAAATAAGCCCCAGTTAAGATCATCAGCCAGACAGATGCATTTAGTACCGTATTTCTCCGAATATAAGCCCTAACTGGAAAATAAGCCCTAATGCATCTTTGGGACCAAAAATTAATATAAGATCCAGTCTTATTTTCGAGGAAACACAGTATATGTATATACATATGTGTTGAGAGAAATAGTCAAACACCAGGATAAATGTAAAAAAACAACTGTTTAATAAACTAACAACTGTTTAGCAAACTAAGCTTTCGTCGGCTAACTGCCGACGTCGTCAGAGTAGAATGCATTTATCGTGGTGTTCGACTATTTCTCTCAACATGAATGTACCTGGGATTTGTATTTTTAGTGTAATTAGAGACAATATACATATGTATATACATATACATATATATAGTTAACTTGCCACAAATTGAGACATAATAATTAAGTTTAGTATAATTGCTTTTTTGATCATGTGGGAAAGTAGAATTCAGCATCAATTATTGGATAGCTCTTGAAGTCACACTAGGCTTTAAACTGCTCCAAGAATGTGCCTCTCTGAATTCAGTTGTTTGCAGCTATAATTGCTGTCATGGAAAACTTTGCAAATTACATGTAACAAAAATATTCTTATGTGATAAAAAAAAAAGTTTACATAGAATTCCTCACACCAATCTGGGAAATGTAACAACAAGGGGAAAATGAAGATTTTGGGGCTCGTAAAAGTTACATCTAGACTGGCCTGTTTCTAAACCTTTAACGGGTACAGAATGCTGGATTCCAATCATGTTAGACTATCACCCAAAAAGTGAAGGAGGTTTTACTTCAGTGACACCTCAGTGTAATGGACCATGTTTTTCCCCCCAGCTGTCCATTTAAATTAGAGAATGTATCATCCATAGCAATGAAATTGTGCAAATCTCAAATTACATTGTTTCTCTCACTTGATATCATTTGTGTAACAACAATAAAAGATCTGGATAATCTTTGAATAACATAGCAGGTTTTCCTTATTAATATTTATTAAAATATGCATTCCTATATTAAATCTAATAAAAATCTAACAATAATATTTTTGTTGTGCAGCATTCAGAGTCACATTAATTAAATTGGGTAGCTATATAAATACTATACATTTATTTATTTAGATAATCAATTTATACAGCTGCCCTTGTCAACAATGCCAGGTGGCAGACAATGATAACAATGAAACAAAGGCATATGGAAAAAATAAAATACACAGCAACCAAGAAAACCAATTCTCATAGCCAGAAAATGGGACCCTTCCAGTGGTGGGATTCAGCCGGTTCACACCACTTCAGCAGAATCGGTAGCTAATTTTTTGTTGCCCAGGCCCAGAATGGACTTCCGGAAGCGGCATCCACACAGAGAACCAGTTGTTCACATATTTGAGTCTCACCACTGGACCCTTTGTGCACTCAGGGCTCTGGGCTGAGCACAGAGCCAGGCCTTTTATCATTGCATCATCATGATTGTCTTTCAGGTATAATGATAGGAGGAACAAGAGAGGTTAAGTTTCCACCGTGTGACAGTATGTAAAACAAAGTCTCAGGAACTGTAATGAATTTCTGTAGTATCAAGCTTTTAAATGATTCAAATTCATCAGCTTCAGTTACTCAGTTAATTAACTAATGACCCAACTATATAAGCTACTACAGTACCAGAAAACCATTTAGTTAGCATAGGGGAATCAGTAGGGTAGCAAGTGAAAATGTCAAAGAACTCTGTTTCCAATCTTCACTCAGTTATGAAGCTTTTCAAATAACTGTGGGAAATTTAGGTCAATTTAGTTGGGAAAAATCTCACTGGATTTTTGGGATTTACCTCTTAATATTCAAATATATGATTCCAAGTTGATAAAAATAACTGACAGAAAATATTTGTAGCTGAAGGTTGAACTGTGGAATCCTTGTAGCTTGAATATTTTCTTGCAGACGTTTCATTACCAAACTAGGTAAGATAATTAGAACTAGAAGGGAGTGGAGTTTGCTCTCATTTTATGTACTAGTGGCTTGCCCTTTCAGTGTTGGTTGTAGTGGTCTTGGTGGTTCCTTGATTAGGCTATTGTTTACTTTTACCTTGAGTTGGTAGTTCCTTGATTGGGCTATTGTTTACTTCTTGATTGTTGTTTTAGTGTTAATCTTGATGTAAATCTCTGCTCATCTGAGAGTTGATTGCTGGTAAGGAAATATTTGGGTCTTTTTAATTCTTTTTTGGCTTTTTGATTGTCTGTTTTGAAAGGTATATTGATGTTGTTTATCTCTTTGTGCCTGCTGATGGTCTATTTGAGTGCCAGGCTTCCAGGTATTCTCTAGTGTTTTTGGACTTGGCTTGGTCTAGGATGCTCACAGTTTCCCAGCTGAAACCATGATTGAGTGTCCACATGTGAAATTAAGGAAATTCCATCATGTCTGCTAGTTGGTGTTAATGGATATGCTCTGCTAGAGAAGCAAATAAAATCAGGAGTGAAGTTTGCAATCGTATCTCTTGTGTGTTTTTATGTTTTTTGCCTGGGACTGGACATTGCTGACAGCTGTATGTTCATAATGAATAATGGTAATTAGAATAGATCCATGCAAACCAGCAAGCTTTCAGACTTCTCCCACAAGGGATGCTGCTGAAGAAACCAGGTGTGATGGAATGTGCACCTAGAGAAACAGTGAGGGAGGAATTGGCAGCACAGACTTTGTCCAGAGAGAAGTTGAAATTAAGAGACTCTGTGCCATCTCAGTTTGGATAAGGGAAGGATAGACACACCTTAGCATCTCTCAGGATCTATCTAGGAGATTAGAAGGTTTTAATTTTAATTCTGTCTATTAGGTGTAAAACAAATATAGGATTGGACTCAACTGGACTTCACAGTGTCATTTCTGGGCTTTGGCCTGACACCAGTTTTATATTTGTCCCAGCATCAATCCACAAAGCCAAGCTAGATTTAAATGGCCAAGGAAACTTTTTCCCATGTCTGGATACCAAACTAAATATCAGGACACATGTAATATCAACGCAACTGTTTCTTTTTTTTAACCAGTAAAGCTGTGTTTAAAGCATGTTTTAATCAGTTCATTTAGAGCAGGGAAAAGATGGCACTGCATTATGGCTGCCAGAAAGAATATTAACATCAGAATATATTATGAATCTCAGTGATGCTTAAATCTCAGGCCTAAAGAATGATCAAGATGAATTCAGCAGCGTGTAACGTTGATCTTCAAAAAGTATTTGCTCTTCGGGTCTTCAAAAATTCCTCCTTACAAGTGATGGAGTTTACCTGGTAAATTAAATTTCTCAACTAATGGAAGAAATAACCCACAACACCAGTGGGGGAAATTAAGTTAAAGTCACTAATAGTGGGTCAGCTCACTCTGAGCATGTGTAATAGAAGTGACCACATGAATGATAAGCCGTCTTCTGCAAGACTATGACAACTATCTCTCAGTGACGGTGATGAAAATTTAGCTAGGTGTCAAGCAATTCATTGTGAAGGCTCTAGCAGGTTTAGAAAGTGGACCAATCCCTTAAGGCTGAGAGCTCTGGTCTCTCTGAACAGAATGTTTTAATGCTGTAAAGAAGAACGTCTTTGTTTGCTGTCCCTCATGAAATCATTTTGTCACTGCATGGAACCTCAGTTTGCTTTGCTGGACAACCTGCTAAACCAGATCCTTTTACTGATCTGGACTTCATTTTTTATTTTTTATTTTTTATTTTGTTTTCTTTTCTTTTCTTTTCTTTTGTCCTGCCAGTATGGGAAAACTGTTCCAAATATAGGAAAAAGTGTGGAAAATGTTTTGAAGAAAAGCCAGTGCTTTCCATTTTTAGAACTCCAGAGTATACACTGTACTCTGCCAGATGAATAACAGGTATTATTGGCAAGGCACTATGGTATAGACAAATGAGATATGCAGCAAAGTGCTTGCCTTGAAATGAGAAATGTTCCTGACCACAACTCCATGTGCCCCCACCCATCTTTTAATTTCATTGTTGGTTTTTTGATCCCAGCTGACATTCGCAATGACCGGAGAACATCCCTAGCTTTTAGAGATATCCAGTCCTAGAGACGTTTAAATCCTGCAGACCTGAAGCAAACTACCACCGCATTGTTTTCAGTATCCCATTTTGGCTACACGGTTTTATTAACTCTACATCTGAATTCCCTCTTGGTATATATGATGATTGATTAAAAAGGGAATATTCTCCCCTAGACTAAATTTCCTTTGAAACTAAGAGTATGATGACTTTCGTAATATCACTCCACCATGATGAGTGAGCTTCGTGTTTATATATATGTAGTAATAAATAGTAGACATGAAAAATAGATATTTTAGCAAAAGTATAAGCTAGAGGAATAGGATCAGAACCTTAAAACAAACCAGATTTGATAGATGGGGCTTCTGGAATCTAAACATAGCTTTACTTGGCTTTTCAATCAGGGTTGTTTTTGCAGGCTAGAGTATTTTCACAAATAATGTAGAAATCACCAAAATGAATAATGATGTTGTTTGGTAATGTCATTTGGAAATGTCCCTAGTGCACAAACTTCTGTTTAGATAGTTAAAGTAAAGAAAATAAATTTGTCTTTACATTAACCATGGGATATGGATGAGATTTTAAACTTTTTGTCATGCTATTAAAAGGAAAGAATACATTAACGTGATTTTTTTACCAGTTACTGATTTGCAAAATAATGAACTGTATGTCCCCTGTTCATTCATTCCATTTGTTTCCATTTAAATGATAATTTAATGATCACTGCTTAATACCGTGTGTATCAATTAGTGCATTCACACATATGTTTTATGCCCCATGACATCCAGATTGAAAGTGATTATACTGTATTGAAACATACCATACATACATACATACATACATATCTATTTTAGTCAGTGCCAAAAGCTGGTTGATTTGTCACCTATAATTCTCTTTCACAAGCAAGATACATATCACGTTTCCAACATCTTCATTGTTACCACTGCTGAATGGCCATTATTTTCTATGTTTTCTTAATGCTGCTTCTCTGAGCTTTTGAGGACTGGATGCAGACCTGACCAGCAAGCCGCACAACTTAATGTATTGTGTCTCTGATAATATCTCTATCATCTGCTAGGAAAGCAGTAAGAAAATAACCAATCAGCAGAATTCTGACATGCGTCAAAACAATGATGAGTAAAGTATTTGGGAAGACCATTTGAGAAGATAAATATTCCAATGAATGTATTGATCTTAGGCCTGCAGACTCTTCTTCAAAAGCTGCTTGAAACTGAACAGGAAGCTGAAAAATGATATTGGAAAGGAACAAGAAGTCAGAAAATTGAAAAAATGTTCAACCTTTTCTTTTTCTTCAAGCATATATAGTACGCTTACACATATATTCTATTCTCTTCTACATTCACAGATATATATATATATGTACATTTATCAGAATAAACCACTTGCATTGTGTATGTTGTATATGTTTAATTCAGGAGATGATTTTTATTTTATTATTTTATTTTAATATTGGTTTTATGGCCACTCAAGACAAATTATTATTCTGGTGATTAATGTAGGATTAAAGCTGGAAAACCAAACATTTTTTTAAAAAATCATACAACCAAGGCCAATCCATAATACCTCAGTTTCCATCTATTATAATTGGTCTCAACCCTGTCCTGATCCAACCCCCACATGGAAGAGTGAGAACAATTGGAGATTCTTTATTTTTTTCCAAGCAATCTTTCAGGAGGAAAAAAATCAGAAAAAAAGGAAGAGACAAACCTTTCAGAATATGAGCTGAACAGTATGTTGGAGAGAAAAAATACAATATGCCACATGCTGATATGATGTACAGTAATATGAAATCCTTGTATCAGACCAAACATTGCAGCTGACCAGACTTTATTACACAAAGTATGCAATTTTTTTTATGATCCTTTAGTCCAGGGATGTCAAACTGCCGGCCCGCGGGCCGGACGCATCATTCGGAAGCCACGCCCACCCCATTGCCGGCAATGGCAAAACCGTCCCGATACATTGTGTGATGTCACGTGACGTCGCAAGTTTGACAGGTCTGCTTTAGTCCCTTTATTCGGGGTGGAGTCAAGGCGACTGAATGGAGCTGAACATTTACTGGCTGGATGCCCTTCCTGATGCCTACTGGTAGTTCGTAGCAGATATTTTCTCTTTGCACCCTGATAGAGAAACATCTGCCACTGCCTAGGATTGAACTCTCAATCTTCTGAGTGGGAGGCGAGCATCTTCACTTCTAGGCCACCACCTGCTCATTACACAAAATATAGTTAAGCATAAAAATAGGAATAAGGAAAGAAGAAAAGAGACAGGAGAGAGAAGAGGGGATGATCCACTGTTTAAGTCTGCTTAATACACTACCTTGGAAGCTCTGTTTCATCTCTAGTTAGGCTTTCAATATTTCCATACTTTTCAAACTTTTTTTTGTTCCTTTTGTCTTTACAAATGGGTAGCCTGGAGTATGTATTTTTAATAGGTGGTGGTGGTGGTGGTCAGCAGGAAAAAAGAAAAAAATCTTGTATGATATGATTATGTAATGTTGCAACTCTTGAACTTCTCTGGAAAAGTTAAAAATTAACCATTCTAAATCTATTTCTTTGAGAAATAACAAAGATAGCCATTCTGTAGTAATTGCTTACTTTTCAGTTCTGCTATTAAATTAATTATATTCATTTTAAAATCTTTTAACAAGTATATCAAGTGCTATTTATTACATTTCCAAGAACAAAACAAAGCCAGATAACAATTCCCCACAGTCATACTCGGTTCTAGAAATAATTCTACTAAAGTATATAATGCCTTTCATAAGTGGCCCACAATCAACTAATATTTATAACTCCAGCTAATGGCTTATGGATGACAAGAATCAGAGTGAAAGCAACAGATCAGCAGAATTTTGACATGATTTAAATGGTTACTAGTGAGGTAATGGATTCCAAATGGCAAAAAGACACTTAAAACTCCAATGTTAATCACATTAATTTGAAAATCAGTTGTACTGATTGTACCCAGATAAACGTACTTAAACTATCCTTCATATACAGCACACACACACACACACACACACACATATATATACTGTGTGTGTGTGTGTGTGTGTATACACCCCCCCCACCCCCAGCCCCACACATGAATGATATTGAAAGGAATAAAATAATATTCAGAAATTTCTAATGAAGGTCGATAGAGGAAGCCACCTGAGGGTCGTAAAAATCAGACAGGTGAATTGCAGACAAATGAAGAGAAGCAGAAGTTGCTAGCTGACCTAAACCGCAAGCAGAGGAAATACAGAAATAACTATAGGAGCCGAGCTTTGTTAACAGAAAATTAGATGGTGATAGATAGGATGTGCTCAAAGGGGCTTCCTGGAACATGGGGAGGGTGGTGGTGGTTTTTAGGCGTCCGGATTAGGTGTCAGGTGAAATAAGGGAGTGTTGAGTGCGATAGGGGAGGGGGAAACTTGCGTCGGGGAAAGGATATAAAAATGTGTCAAACTCTTCTTGAGGGTGTGACTGAACTCCTGTGTGTGTTTCAGTTCACCAGCCTTTGCAAACGCTTCTTTTAAAATAAAACTTTTGTTACTGGAATTCCAAGTAAGTGTGTTTGTTTTGGGATCTTGAGCCACGTTCCAAACAATATCATGATAGAATTTACAGTAAGTCTACATAGCACTGAGTAAAAAGAAGCATACCTTAAGAATAACTGTTTGTAATAATCCCATTGATCCAGACAGAATTTTAGTGTAAATGGCAACAGACTAGAAAGTAGCAAACAGAATAACAGAGTAGTTCTGTAAATCTAAGCTCCAGTATCCAAGTTGGGGCTATTCAACCCCTGGGCTGAGCATAGAACCCAATGCATCATAACTATGGCATTCTATTCAAATATGCCTTTTCATTTTTTTAAAATACATTTCAAATTATGCAAGTTACAGGACTTTAGTTTTGATCTATTTTGTCTACCCATCAATTATATGAAACAGGCAGCAGAACCATATCCATTATCCTTGTCTTTGTTTCAGTTAAATCCCCATGATTTGCCAATTCACATATTGTCAGATACGCCAGACTAGGAAGCCATATAATATATAACAAACAGTAACAAAATAGTACAAATCTGAATGTATTTCCCCCTCCCTCCCTTAACTTTGTGAGAATGAAGGAGGGTAACATCTGAAATGCTTTCTCAAACTACATTTCTGCACTGGACTCAGATTTCTTTTATCTGATTGTTATATTAATAATGGTTCTTCCTCCTGTTCCTCAAGGTCATTCCTTCTACCCATTACATCTATATACTTTGATATGAAGTTGGAAAGGAAGTCCTGCAGAACTGGGTTATCCTGTTGTGTTGAGAAAATTAGCACAAATCCTATATACTTGACACATCTCAAACATTATTTTCATCCACATTTTCTTAAGCACAATAATTGAACAAGAAAAAAAAATAGAGCTGTACTTAAGAAATCTCCCTCCCTGATCTAAGAGCTGGACATGATGAAGTAGAAAATGGTGGTTCTTAGATCAGATAGAAATGCTGTTTAAACACTGAGAAGATATACTCCAATTTCGAAGCCATGAAACAAACAGCCAAATTTCTATGAAAAAAAAACAGTGAAAGGAAGACAACCTAGCACATGTGTCTTTTCTGCAAATGTATTATTACCTGCCCTCTGGACTAAAGCAACTAATGTAGCAGCATTGTCTATGTCTGATTATGGAATATTTGGAGAGTTGAAATTTATTGCTTAGCCTGGCATGAAGCTGACACATACATATGCTGGTGTTGTCTACCTATATGTTAGATTAGAGGGAGAAAGGGGCAGAAGAAATGGGTTTGTTTAACAATAAATACAATGGATTATGATTCTGAAGCAAGTTAATATAGTTCCTCTTTTCGGTGATTGTAGAGTGGAGAGGTTGACTCAATAAAATTGGGTTTCTGAAGTATGCTATTGCCACAAGGCATGAGGCATTGGGAGTGATGGATAAAAGCACAATCTGGCTGTGCTTTTTGATGTTGGATGAAAATGTAGGAAAGGTTGAGTGGACAAGTACGTCTCCTCAAACGCAACATGTATTGTGCTTTTCGATTACTGATAGACTTGCATTTCTTTCTAGAGAACTTAGGATGGAATACCTCAGCTTTACAGATAATTCACCAAGGGGCCACCACATGGTTACTAGGCCCTGACGAAATAGACCAGCTTGGCTTCATCAAAGTCATTCTTCATGGTTTGAGACTCTGTTGTAGTTCAAGAAGAGAGACTATGAACTATACCCTGTAATGCAAACCACCTAACCAAAAAGGGCGGAGTGTCATACTATAGCATCTTTACAATATGAGTCAGTACTGGTGTTAATGAAACTATTATGCAAGATTTATTTAATGTAAATGCATAATATAATGAAAGAAAACCAGCCAAGTAGTAAATAAAAAGGGACTGTTCAGGCTATTTGCAGGTATTTCTGTGATAAAGATACTAGCTTTGCATCTTTTCTGAACGATGTCTTGAGTTAAGCTTCCTATTAATATGCTGCTCAAAATGCAAGCTTGATTCATTCCATGAGGGTCATCTGCTGAAGTGGCTTCCTTTTGGACAGAGGTCCTTTCACATATTAATTTTGTTTTGAAAGACTCAGTGGTTTTGTAGATGCTCATGTCCTTTTAAATTATATACCAGCCATCTGGAAGTTTACAGGAAGAAATAGATTTTGCATGCTTTTGTGATTACAAAAAGGCAGGACACCATTCTGGGTCACCTAAATAATGAGCCCCAAAACTTACTTCTCTTTCTGTATTTGATCAAGTATTTTTTTTTAAAAAAAAACCACCTACTAGCTAAAGTTCTCTATCACTGGGATATTTTATTGGAGGACTATTTCAAAATACGAACTGCAAACACCAGTTTATGTTTAATTTTCTCACCTTTTTTTAATGTCAAATGGATATAAACATCTGTGATTTAATCAGTGGTGGGATTCAGCTGATTCTCACCACTTCAGCAGAACCGGTAGCTAATTTTTTGTTGCCCAGGCCCAGAATGGACTTCCGGAAGTGGCATCCACACAGAGAACTGGTTGTTCACATATTTGAAAAAATCCACGACTGGATTTAATTATATAATTATGTAAGCAAAACCAATTATGTAAGCATGAGAAAGATAGGGGGATTCCTTTTAATTTTCTATGTAGAAAAATGACACATTTTCATATTAATAACCATCCTTCTTTCCAAAATGCAATTATACTATTAGTTCAAAGCAATATTCAAAAGGCAGGAGATTTGCTCAGTATTTCAAACCATCTGTTCCCCATTACTAAAAAAAAAAAAAAGACATGTTGTATCACATCGTCACCTGTTTAATTCAGTTTCAGAGGATTGCAGCTCTTAGCCAGCAAACAAACATTAAAAAAGCAAGAAAAGAAGGGGAAATGAAGGGGAAAACAGAAAAGCACATACGGTACAGCACCTGTATGTTTATTTGTTTCTATATCTTTCAGAGAAGCCTGTTTATGCCCACACTATTCCTCCTCCTTCTTCTCTTTATGAAATTGATTCATTAATTAGGTATTGGTTTTTGATTGGTGAAGGCTGCAGTGGACTGGTCAATGATGGTGGGATGTCATTGAAGAATTGGAATGGAATTTTTGTCCTGCTTTTCCCCAGTTGGTACGTGTACAGGAGTTCGTGTACCAATGTGTATTCATCTTTCCAGGAAAATCAGTTAGAATAGCACCAGAGTTATCTTCAATGCAGTGTTGGGGTCTCTTGGATTTTCTACTCAGAGTCAGGATTCTGACCTAATGTAGGAACTTCTAAGGCTAGTTCATTTTTAACAATCTAAAATCTTCAAGGCAGCAAAGGACAAATGAATCCATTGATTTCAACATTCTTGCAGTCCCAACAGTGAGAACAATTAACCAGCGGAACAACTTGCCTTCCCAAGTTATGGATGCTTCATCACTGGAGGTTTTTAAAAAAAAAGACTGGGCAGCCACTTGTCTGAAATGGTATAGGGCAGGGGTCTTCAAACTTGGCCCTTTTATGACTTGTGGATTCCAACGCTGGCTGAGGAATTCTAGGAGTTGAAGTCCACAAGTCATAAAAGGGCCAAGTTTGAAGACCCCTGGTATAGAGTCTCCTTCTTGAGCAGAGGGGTCTGATTGAATGCTCCTATTATGGGAAGGGATCTATACTAGACCTGGAGCTGGGATAAAATACTATCTTCTCTTGTGAAGAAATTATAGGGATTGAAATGTGTCCCTTGCAATATAGTGAGCTTGTATTGATGTATAGTTGTCTCAAATACACTGATTTCTCAGCCCTCTTGAGATAAAAGAAATGATTGTTTTGCCCCCAATTTTCATTCCTAAACAGAGAATGATGAAAAAAGCTCAAACAGAGAAGCACATTTGTCTGTAGAAAGTAGAACTGCTGGTTGCTACAGCTACTGATAAGCTTATTTGCATTTGGCCATATCAAAGTGACACTTGAAAAGGAAGACATCTGCAAAAACGTACTTCTGATGTTACTGTTGAGAAAGCAGTGCCAGCTTTTGACTTCAAAAGAGTTAGAAGCTAGGACAGAAGAATTTGGTACTGCAACAGCAGAGCAAGCCTGACTAAATCAAGTTAGCTTTACTGACTGTTTTTTCAGACTCTGTTTAGGTTACTACTGCTACTATTGTTATTACTATTATTACTTGTATAGCTATTTGGCTGGAGAAACAAATATTCCCATTGTAAAGTTCTTCCTAGAAGGAGTTAAGTTAATGACAAACCAGGATATAATTTGGAATGTCTGAAAATGATGGCCTTCAACTGTTGAGAATTTTAATTCTGATGAAGTCCTGGTGAACTAACCATCTAAAAAAAACCCCATCTAAAACTAACCTTCGAGTCAGCAGTGCGCAACAGCAGCCAAAAAAGCTAATACAATCCTGGGTTGCATAAACAGAGGCATAGAATCAAGATCACGTGAAGTATTAGTACAACTTTATAAAAGCCTAGTAAGACCGTACCTGGACTACTGCAGCCAGTTTTGGTCACCATATCACAAAAAAGATGCTGAGACCTTGGAAAAAGTTCAGAGAAGAGCAACTAAGATGATCCAAGGCCTGGAGACTAAAACATACGAAGAATGGCTATGGAACCTGGGTTTGACTAGTCTAAAGAAAAGAAGAAATAGGGGAGACATGATAGCAGTATTCCAATATTTGAGGGGCTGTCACAAAGAAGAGGGCATCAAACTATTCTCCAAAGCACCAGAGGGCAAGACAAGAAACAATGGTTGGAAACTGATCAAAGAGAGAAGCAACCTGGAATTAAGGAGAAAGTTCCTAACAGTGAGGACAATTAACCAGTGGAACAGCTTGCCTTCAGAACTCATGGGTGCTCCATCACTGGAGGTTTTTAAGAAGTGACTAGACAGTCACTTGTCTGAAATGGTATAGGTTCTCCTGCTCGAGCAGAGGGCTGGTCTAGAAGACCTCCAAGATCCTATTCTATTCTATTCTATTCTATTCTATTCTATTCTATTCTATTCTATTCTATTCTATTCTATTCTATTCTATTCTATTCTATTCCATTCTATTCCATTCCATTCTAAAGTATCATTGCATTCAGACCGTGGGTTTCTGGATATACTTTTCCCTGCTCTCTGCTGTTCAGAAGGCGCTGTAACTGGTCAATTACTTTAAAGTATTTCCAAATGATTTGTACCCAGTCATTGTGTAGTCTAAACTTCTGTTGGAAAAAAAACTGTGAAGCACCTTGCCTGCAATATTGTTTTGCCTCTCTGTGCACCATGATAAAAGACAAACACCAGCTGGGCAAATAATCCTGTTCCAACAGATGCTGAACAGGCAACAGCTGGGCAAATAGCCACTTCCTTTCACTTTAGGCCAAATATGACTTTCCTTTCTATATCATTTTCCACTAAAATATTCTTAATTAGTGAAGGTGCCCCTTTAACAAAGAATTCTTCTCTCTCTCTCTCTCTCTCTCTCTCTCTCTCTCTCTCTCTCTCTCACACACACACACACACACACACACACAGTAAGAGTGTAGATTTATTGTCAGTTTCTCTGAAGTATTTTATAATTCAAACTTGATTTTGGTTTTCCTTTCCTCTATCTCTTTCTCTCTGGCCCAGCAATTTTACAGGAAATTGTATATAGGATCCATACAATACAAAGTTTATATTTACACATACGCTGCCCGGCTAAAGAAGATATCAAAGCCTTGTACAGTCAGAATAAAAGCAGTCATGTTCATCATCATCATAAATAATAATACTAAATAAATAAAAATAGTCAATAAATAATACAAAATAGTGGTCACCATCATTCCATACATGTCTACTGAAAACGAAATCCCAGATTGACTTATTCTCAGCCACCTAAGAACTGGGTTGCAGCTTAAAAAATCAGGATGAGCATAAAATCCTAAGAGTCTTTATCAGAATATAAACCCAACTAAGCACAAGAAATTAATGTCTAAGGAAATGCACTGCTAGAAGAGCAGCTGAGAACCGGTAGGATGCAGTCCTCTTTACAGCTGAGAAAAAGGATGTTATTCAGTAGGGGCTCCTTTTCTGATGATGGTGGGAGCAGAAGCAAGATATTCAAAGGACAGAGTGGAGAAAGCACAGACTAATAGATCACACTGAAAAGGAGTCCAAGGAACCATAGTAGCTTCAAAATAAGGACAGAACTCCGCAGAGGAAGGATATAATATAACCAATTTTAACTTGCATAAACTGGAAAGATTGAGCCGGATTTTGTCTGTGCTATTTTCCAAATGTTTGTTGTTGCAAAGTGAGAAGTAATGGAACGAATTGCTGAAAACTAGCCACATGGATATAAGTGCACTTTCAATTGCCATCCAGTGTAGTTCTGATGTGACAAAATGTCACAGCTGACGTTAGCAAACACAGGTGCTAGACAGATTTGTGGGTATGCCTACTTTTATCAACTTAAAATTATCCACCCACCTTTCTAAACAAATATACAAAGACAATGTTTCAAAAATAACCAGGCAAGGGAACAGCATAGTACAAAATGCAGACAGGCAGACATGCAATCAAAATCAACAAAAGTGATATGTATATTAGACATGCAATCAAAATCAACAAAAGTGATATGTATATTAGACATATGTGTTGGCTGTGTTCTGATTGGGTGGAGGTGTGTTCTGATTGGTTAGGGGCTTGGCTGTGCTCTGATTGGATGGGGGGTTGGAGCACAGAGCACAGCCAACCCCCCATCCAATCAGAGCACAGCCAAGCCCCTAACCAATCAGAACACACCTCCACCCAATCAGAACACAGCCAAGCTCCCATCCAATCAGTTCATACCTCCACTGGCAGTTAAAAGGAAGAAACAGCTGCGATCACACATTGCTTCTAGAAGCACGAGGCCGAAGAGACACCAGCCTGAAGATGACGAATGAGACTTCGTCGAAACGTCGCCAAAACACTTCCAATTTTACACGGGAGAAAACCCGAATTACCAAAGACCTACATATGTATATATATATATATATATATATATATATATATATATATATATATATATATATATATATATATATATATATATATATTACTAATTACTGTTAGTACAATGAATATTGTGAGGTTGTGTAACGCAGCCTGACATTTATATTCAATGGCATCTTAGGAACCTGGGTTTAAGAGAGAATGAATTATTATAATGATCTACTCAAATTAAATCTGGTACCATCCAATATGAGTATTTCTCCAATGATATGAATTTTTCTGCATATTTTTCCAAACTATTCAGCTTTATCTGTAAGCTTAACATAAGCTTACATTTTTGTATTGTGATTTCACCATATTGTATTTTGCATCACAAAATCCAGAAAAAAATCTAATATCAAAGGACAGTTTTGTTATAATCTGTGTATCAATTTGAACACATTTAAAGAAGAGAAATTCATACTGGCATGTGAACTAAACATTTTTCCCCATCCCTATCACAGCCTATGACAAATAACTGGATTTCAGACTGCAGTAACAAACAATGCACTAGACCTCAGATGAATTCTTAGGGTAAATAAGCAGTGAATATCATTTGTGAATGCTGTAAAATCACTTCCAAGTGTTTATCTCTGTAGGTTGGTTCAAACATGTGCCAAGTACCTCTATAAACATTTTCATAAAGGGCAATCAAATGGTGTTTTATTTTTTATTCATTTTATTACATTTAGAAGACCACCCAAGTCTATAATGGTTCTGAGTATCATACAGCAAAAATATTAATAAAATACAGATGGACTCCCCAAACATCTGGAAGAAAAAAGAATATCCATTCTAAACAGTAAAACACACATAATCAAACATTTATTCTAACCCAAGACTTGGGAGAAGAGCCTAGTCTTTAGGGTCTTTTTTAAACACAATCAAAGTTGGAACCAGATGCTTAAGTATCAAACATCTTAACCACGAACATCCAATATCAGGAACTTCCACAGGGGGCTAAAATGATCAAAATGGTAGCTGTGAGAACATGATCAAAACCTTGCATTGTAAAAAATGGAAAGTGCTTTGATCACATGGTTGTAGCCCCCATCTTGATTTTTTTGATCCTGAATGCAAATGTTTATTGGTGCTTAATGTGTATCCCTATAAATACAACCTGTTTAGATCTGTCTTGCGTTCAAAAGGTGGCCATTGAGTGATCATTTCTTAAGCAAATATATTGTTTCATATGTGGACATGGATGGCCACATGGGGCTGGTCAACTTCTGCAAGATGGGAGGCATAGTATCATGATAAAAGCTGCAGTTCTTTTATATGTATCATCACATATAGAAAATGATATTGCGTTCTATTGCAACATCACACCTGCCATTTTGCAGATTTCAGCAACCCCACCCCCACCACCACCACCATGGGACTTGCATTATACAAATTGCCTTGCTTTTAGAATTTGTTTGAAAAATGATTCAGACTTAGTGAATATAGCAAGGAATAAAAGAAGATACAGCTTATTAGTTTCAATAAATCTAGAGTAAAAAATATGATGCTTATTATGATAAACACGTTCCTTTAATTGAGCCATCACTACTTGAGGCTTTCGTGCTCAATTATTAAGGAAAAACAAGTGCTGTGATTAAAATTAAACAGTGACCAAAGGAAGAAACAAATTACTCGACACAGAACTGCTGGCATATGATGTCCATACCTGATAGATACCCATAACTTATGGTTTAAACCATTTTTTTAAAAGAACATTGCTCACTGAACACTGAAATTATATTGCAAAACACACCATACCTTAGAGTGCCCTGTCTACCATCTGTCACGGTAGCGCACAGTAAGGGGGGCTTGGACACAATGTGTCACCTGTCATATCCTCATAATATCTCCAAAATCAATAAGATGCATTTCCACTTGGGATTGGGGTGTCGGAAGATTAATGCATCCTGACAAGGAAACCAAAAAAGTTTGGGCAGGAACTGAAATAATGCTGAACAGCTAAGAAAATATATATATAATAAAACTTATTCTAATTCCCAATTTGCAGCCTTTTAAAACCTAGTCAAGGGAGAAGGTATGCACACTTTTTTTAAAAAAAGTGTTTTCATAAGAAGACATTGATAAAAATGAGATGTTCATGACATGCTTAGGACCAAAATATTATGGAACATGTTTGCATACACCCTGTATCTATTTTATTCTGGGCACTGGATGATGATGATGATGATGATGATGATGATGATGATGATGATGATGATGATGATGATGATGACGATGATGATCGATAATTTTATAATGAAATTGCATGGTTTTCTAGCATTTTCTACATGATCTTTATTTTCATTCATGAGCTATCCGCAATGCCTACTAAAAACATTTTTATTTCACAGAAATTTATCATGGCTAATTGCCTTATTCCATCCAGCTGTAATTGTTTGGACATTTGATGACTCATGCTAAAAAGTTTCCCTTCCTCTTTTCTTACTTTTAATAAGGGTTTTTTTTAAAATAAATAAAAGCTATGTTTTTGTTCTGATCTTCTCAAAAGGAATCGGAGCTGCTGTTGATAGCTTCAATGCCAGCCATATGCCTCAAAACTAGTATGATCAAAAGGTGATGCTACAGAGCTTTTTTTGCTGTTGTTGTTCTTTTTATTATCATCGATATCACTATCATCCTCATTATCACCACCCCCAGATTACAGGTGAGCAAATTTCTGAGATTAAGAAAGCCCTATCTCTCCTTCAAGCCACTCTTAAGGAGGAGGAAGAGACTGACCGAGGCATTTGATGGGTGATGTCAATGTCAAAGTACTACATAACCCATAGCCAGAAGCTGTACCATAGGCATTCAGAGCCAAAGAGAAGCAAGGCTGAAGGGCACAGGCCAAGGTTGGGTTCTCTCCAGGCAGTACCCACCTCCAGCCATTCACTGTAGCCCTTTTTTGAACATTTTCTTCCCTACACTAAGTATGAGTCTCAGAAATCAAATTCTCAGAGCATTAAGGATTTCTCATCAGTAATCCTTCCTTTAGTCTAATGAGCTTAAGTAAAACAGAGGCTTCAAAAATGTCAACATCTTTTCAAAGGGCACGAACTGAATAATATTTTAAAATAATTAATTATGTGGAGACTGAGATTTCCTGGGTTGAAATAAAACTTTCAGAATCGCAAAACAGAACAGCAGGGGGTGAGAGAGAATTTTTCCATCACAGCCATATACTTAGCATGGGATCATGTTATACACACACACACACACACACACACACACATTCCCATCACAGCCTTATAGTTGGCATGGGATCATGTTATACACACACGCACACACCCATTCCCTTGCAAATAATCTTGGCAAAGATGGATCCAATGCAAAGTAGAAGAAAAGAAAATGTTCAAAAATATCATATTGTGCAACTTCCTGACACGGTACCCTTTCAGAGAATGCACTTCGTTTAGGTGAACATACATAAGTATCATATAGAGATGCATATGCAGGGCAGGTCTTTTACTTCTGCCAAAAGCTTAATTATATTTAGAAGTGGAAAATCCAATTATGCCGGCTGCAATCATACCTATCTGATCACCTCCACCTTTCTTAATTGTTAATATGAGTGTAGTCAAATGCTAATTGCCTCCAGTCAGAGTTTCCTTCTTCTTAACTAGCATTTAAGTTTTAAGGGGGAAAAAATGGCTCTTCAAATTCATATCGACAGCGTGTGTCCTTTGTGCTTTCCACAGCTTGTGTCCTGTTAGCAACAAATGAAGATAAATATTGAACGGCAGCGCCAGCCCTGCATCATCCTGCACACGGGAGCCCTTTTCAGTATTCTGTTCTTTGCCAGAACTTAAGTAGTTGACTGGTTGTTTATTTATTTATTTCTCATCATTAAACCCCAATTTTCTAGCCCATTTGATCATTTGCCTCTAACTTCCCGCATAGCAGCCAAGGAATAATGACCAGTAAAATAGTAAATGTTATCTCAACAGTTTATATCAGTGGTAATTGCCCATGATTTGTGGGTGTGTGGTGACAGTAATGACAAAAGAGGTGATGAAGAAGAATGCTTTTCAATTGGCACTAAAGGACACTTCTCAACGTTTTATAATATGCTGAGTGACCCAAGTAAGAACTCCTCTTTTAAATCAGTTTTTGAATTATTCCCTTTTGACATGTTCGTGATAATATAGCTGAGATTATGTACTTAAAAGGAATGGCCACAAATACTATATCAGGAACGGTGACAGAAGTTGGAGATTTCAGAAATCCCTAGATGACTTACAGACCAATTTTCAGAAACAGTTTCGACAGCGAGAGCCCTTTAAAAATGAACAACAGTCCTGCCAGCTTAAGTGCTTTAAGAATTAAAGAATGTTCCCATTTTCAGAAGGAACGTTACACAAAGTTCCCTAGTGCCTGTCAATGAGAATTGCCATTAGCTTAGAGGGGTCTCATAAGACTCATAGGATATATTCTGCTGATAGTTTCCTAAAGGTCACTGCCTATAATGGTAGATGGAAAAGGCCTTGAGAGACAGGAGGAAGAGCTGCAGTGTGAACAATGGCCAGATAAAAGGCATCTTAGCTCTCAGAAGAAACGTGGATGTGGCTATTGTCTCAGAAGGGACTCTCTCTAGTTTTGGGGACAGTAATGGCAATAGGGAAGAAATGCACTTCTAGACTTGCATCATTCTGTTAATGTAACCCTGCAGTAAAGTATAATTGGTTTATATGGACATGATTTCTGTCTGGACTACCTACCTATCGATCAGTCTTACAAGTCTGAAAGCACATTTCTCCACTGTCACCTTTACTGCCCAAGAATCTAGGAGGGTTTCTTTTGAGATGTTTGCAACATCCACAATGCTTTTATGGGCTAAGCTTCCTCTTATTCCAAGGTCATGCCCACAAATCATTATACTGCCATAATCTTTGCCAGCCCTTTGAGGTAGTGCAGAAGAAAATTAAAACACGAGTACTAATAATAGCTTTATTTTACAGTAAAGAAAATCTTGCAAGTCTGAAAGCATTCCTCCCCTTACCCCTCTCCCTGCAGCCTTTACTTTCTAGATACTAT
Organism: Azemiops feae; assembly: GCA_023970755.1. Taxonomy (NCBI): domain Eukaryota; kingdom Metazoa; phylum Chordata; class Lepidosauria; order Squamata; family Viperidae; genus Azemiops; species Azemiops feae. The sequence continues at coordinate 319,094 of JALGBA010000444.1, forward strand.
GGAGGGTCTCTTCTGAGATGCTTACCCCATCTCTATTCCTCCTTTGGATTCAGATTTCACTTGTTGTAGCATTGTCTAGGCCAGGGGTGTCAAACTGCCGGCACATGGACCAGTTGCATCATGCGGAGGCCACATCCACCCCAGCTCTGGCAATGCAAAAAAAGTCATGATACATCGTGACATGTCACGTGACACAGTGAGTTTGACACCCATGGTCTAGCTGTAGCTCTTCCTCCTGTTTCTCAGATTATTCTCATAGACCAGAGGTCCCCAACCTTTTGGGCACCAGGGACCAGTTACGTGGAGAGAGGTTTTTCCGCATACTGGAGGTGGCGTGGTTTTGTGTGCTGCATGCATCCCGAGGATGGGGCTTTGCTTGTTTGTGCGGCCCGGTTGCTGGCATGCCACGGCCAGGTACCAGTCCACAGACCAGGGGTTGGGGACCCCTGTCATAGACCATTACATCTTTATCCAAAAGCCAGGTTGGGGACTTGTACAAAAGGAGTGAGAATGAAAAGCCATGATCAAGAAAAAGGCATATGGGAAAATGTTGTCTTATTCCTTATAAAAGAAATGTTCTGCCCCCCCCCCCAAATATCCTGGTGTCAGTGGAATTTTCCTCTCTTGTGTCTCTTGCCAACAAAGGGGGAGGAAATTTTGCCTCTAGTGGAAAACTAGCATATTGTACTGACTTTTTAAAGGTTTTTTTTTAATGAGGCCAGGCCTGAAAAAAAATCATGCAAAAAGAATAAAGGTAGACATAGAGCACCTTTTTTTTTTTATCTAGAGCCCTCCAATTGTTTTGAAATTACAACTCCCAGAATCCCTAACTCAACTTGTATTCAGAAGCTTCAGTTAGTTCAGAGTGTAGCTGACCACACAGTTTTGCACAAGACTAGGCTTGCAGACGTGTCATCTCCTTTGCAGGGGCTACCCTCACTGCCAATATGTCTCTGTGTACAATTCAAGGTGCTGGTTATAACTTTTAAAGCCGTATATGGTTTGGGGCCAGGTTATTTGAAGGATGCCTATCCCCCATTACATTTAACCAGTCCATCTGGACAGGAAGGCAGGATCACCATCCTTCTTGGTGATGGCCTCTTTCCTGTGGAAGATCATTCCCCCAGAGATATGATTGCCCCCCCCCACCTTGTTGCTTTTCCAAAAGGCCCTGAAGATATAGTTTTATCAATGGGCCTAGGGACTGGAAATGATGACGCAACTGATCAATTGGTTGATTTAATTGTTTTATTGCTGCTCTGTATGTGTCGGGGGGGAGGAGTTAGGGTTTTTACAGTATAGTTTTTTTTAATGTTGTAAGTCATTCCGAATTACCTCTGTGTGAGTTGGATGTCTATATAAATTGAATAAATAAATATTCCTAATACATTCTGGAGTTGTAGTCCTAATTAATCTGGAGGATAACAGATTGGAGAATATTAAAGTGGGCACTGTAAAATATCACAAAATACTACAAAGGAAACAGCTCAATATCTTCTACAATGTCCAGATTATATATATAATATATATATCTGTGTCTTGAGTGTTTTTTTGATACACCCTGTCAGCCCAGTCCCCCTTTATCTCTTTGTTAGCATATATATGTGTGTGTGTGTGTGTGTGTGTGTGTGTGTGTGTGTGTGTGTGTATGTATGTATGTATGTATATATATATATATTTAAAGTCAATTAAATAAAATAATGAACTCCGGGATATTAGAAAAAGGCTTCTTTATTGCTGAGCTTTCGTTAACAACCTGTTAACATCATCAGAGCAAAGGGCTAAATGGCAAGGGAGCATGTGCATAAATTCACATAACAGTTGGAAAACGGTTACATTGTGGCATGTGCACATAGCGTGCTTAGGAAGCTCGTTTAGAAAAAATCACATTGACAATAGCAGGTATACAGCAGTAAGTCTCCCGACAAGATTTAAAAGTCGCGCTTATCAGCTGTTAGGCGCGCAAGCCGGATCATGCCTGTCAGCTGTTCGGCGCGAGGTTAACAGGGGGGCGCGCGAAGTCTTGTGCCGGCTGGATTCTTTCAGTGGAGAGCAGCTTGGATGTTTGTCTTGCCCTCTCACATTCCAATTGATTATACACAAGACACACACACGCAGCAACCTTACTCTGGAAAAACTGCAAAATCCAAAAGAGTGACTCCTATAACAGTAACGATTCCACAACGTTCCAAAAAAAGGGGGGGGAATAAGGACAAGCAAACCACTTACATGCCCTACGAGGGCATCTACTTTCTCTCCCTGCAGATCCGGTCCCACAGCACCTGCACGTGAGAGGGCAAGACGAACATCAAAACTGCTCTCTACGGAAGGAATCCAGCTGGCACAAGACCTCACGCAACGCCCTGAAAAACCTCGCGCCGAACAGCTGATGAGAGCGATCCGACTTACGCGCCAAACAGCTGACAGATCCAGTCCCAAACACCTGCACGTGAGAGGGCAAGACGAACATCCAAGCTGCTCTCCACTGAAAGAATCCAGCCGGCACAAGACTTCGCGCGGCCCCCTGTTAACCTCGCGCCGAACAGCTGACAGGCATGATCCGGCTTGCGCACCTAACAGCTGATAAGCGCGACTTTTAAATCTTGTCGGGAGACTTACTGCTGTATACCTGCTATTGTCAATGTGATTTTTTCTAAACGAGCTTCCTAAGCACGCTATGTGCACATGCCACAATGTAATCGTTTTCCAACTGTTATGTGAATTTATGCACATGCTCCCTTGCCATTTAGCCCTTTGCTCTGATGATGTTAACAGGTTGTTAACGAAAGCTCAGCAATAAAGAAGCCTTTTTCTAATATCCCGGAGTTCATTATTTTATTTAATTGACTTTAAATGTCCATACCTGGGATTCCAATATATATATATATAAAAGTTTGGTATATAAAGAACCGTGCATTAAGTATAGTGCCCCTTGGGAACAGAGCACTTGGAAATGGCACCATTTTAGTCTTAATCATATTGTATTTACAGTAAGTAGTTTAGAGGACTTGTCTTCCAAACTGCTCCTGCAGAAATGCTGTCTTCTATATAGCTTTTACCAGACTCAAATTGTCCTATTTTGGACACATTATGCAAAGACCAAAGTCTCTGGAGAAGGCTCTAATGCTGGAAAAAGTGGGGAGGGGAGGGAAGATGTCCATCAGCAAAGTGGATGGCTCAGCTACAGTAGCAATAAGTGTACTGTTGAAAGAGCTGAAGGACAAATCATCATGGAGAACATCTTTCCATGTGGTCGCTAAGAGTTGACAACAATTTGAAGGCATGTTGTCATCATCCTCTCCTTCATCATCATCATCTTCATCATCATCTTGCTTTTATAGATGAAAGAGCATTGTCCAACTGCTCCCAATCCTAACATGTTACTAAGCTGTCACTCTTATGTTATTAACAGCAATAGACTGACTAGCATACCAGATCTGGAGTCCATTAAAGTTGGAAGGTTAATGAATTTCAACTAAATAAATAAATAAAATCTATTTTACAGCCTTCCCCAAGTTGATAGGTCACACCTCAAAGATCTGGATTAGTTCTCCAGTGAGTGAGGTCAGGAGGATGGGATATCTTACTTGCCAAGGCGAAATAAAAGACTGAAGAACTTTTGGTTGCCTTTTCCTAGGCAGCTTTCTCCATCACTGTCAAGCAGCAGGGAACACAACAGAATTGTACTGAATTCTTCCTTTGGATTTTGATGTAATATCAGAGGTTACACAGATTTAACTTCCCTTCACTTACACATAACACCACCCACTCTTGGAAACCCAGAACAACTTTTCTGTTGTAGCATACACCGTTATGGAATGCCCTTACCTAGAAATAAGGCCATTTCAGTGGATGGGAGAAAGTTTGTTTTAAAAAACTGTCTGAGAAGTGTTTGATTCATGTTGTTGCTCTTGTACCTGCCATCTATATTTATACCATTGTTACTTGCCACCTAGATAGCTAGTCCATGATAAGCAGAGAACTATTTCTAAATAAATAAATAAATACATGCACGCGTGCATGATTCGTGACTCCTAACTCCATTTAAAATAGTCTTCCCTTATCCTAGCATCCTTCAGATATGTGGACCAATGGCTGGCAAATGTCAATAAAGTCACTTTCACGTGAAGGATGATTCTCAGTGACTTCGCAACTGCATCCATCCAGATGTCTTCCAACCGTGTGAAAGTGATTTGCCAGGGCCTTTTTTCGGGGTAGCTTTTGAATTTCCCAGACTGTTCTGCAGCCCAAGAATCTCCTGATGATCTCCCACTAAAGCATTCCCCAAGCTCAGCCCTGCTTAATTTCCATGCCCAGAGAAGGTGTTCTTACCTGTCTTTTTCAAACACCTGTAGGATATGGATTAGATTAGCCTTCTCAATGCAGAGCTTTTGTGAACAGTAGTCCACACGTCTCTGGAAAACAGTTTAGGAATGCTCAACTATATCTGTTCTGTTCGCAACACAGACATGAAGACGAGGCAGTTTGATGCAAAAGATGTTCTTTATTGTGCATGTGCACTGAACAGAAGCCAGAACAGAAGAGAGCGAAATAATGGCAACATGCCCTTTTGATACTCCCCCTGCAAGGGGAGACTCACCCAATGACTGCAGGTTATTCTCCCGCCTCGCACATGCGCACAAGGCTGGAGACAGCCTGTCTGGGTCCCGGGCAGACATGTGGTCTGTCCGGGTCTCTGCAACAGTCCCGGGCAGACATGTGGTCTGTCTGGGTCTCTGCAACTTGTTTCCAGTGCCTGAGTGGCCATGTACGGGGATCTGTCCCTAGCCAGGAACTTCTGCCCAAGTCAGGAGCCGTTCGTGGCAAGATCCCTCCCATCTGGAGCTGTCCCTAGCCAGGGACCGCTGCCAGATTCAGGAGCCCTCCGTGAAGGGAGGAACCATGTCCTGAAAACCCCAGCGTAACTGGTGGATGCGGCATCGAAATGAGCCACAAGATGGAAGAAGGACTTGGATTCCTCCCATTGAGTGAACGCCCTATGCATAGAATGTGTCACAATAGCTTACACATCCTGAACATAGGAGCAAGAGGAGAGTGTATAAAAATTTGCAGAATTCTTACATGAGGATTCCATGCAGGGTTTAGCATCTGTAGCCTTAGCAATGGTTGGTACACAATGCTACATTCTAAGTTGGAATCATACATTTAGCAATGGTGAAACCCTTGTTTTCCCCATGACTTCACTGATGTGACTCTTTACAGTGACTAACACATGTACAGACTAGACATTCTCTTTGGTACAATAAGGACATGGATTTTCCTTCACAGTAACATGATACATACAACCAAGTGTTAAGGTAACCCCTTTATTGATGAAACCACTTGGAGTCCTGAGGTGCCTGCAGCCATGACACCTGTGAAACCACCCGGTCTGGGTGCAGCCTGTCCAGCTTCGTAATGCATCTGCGACCCCCAGCGGAATTCAGCTGGGCTCTTCCTGTAGCTGTGTAAGGTGTGGTATGGTGTGTGCGAAGAAAATCAGCTAACCTGTGATGCCAGAGTCCTTGAGTGATTCTCTTGCATGTGTCTTTGGTGGTGCGCACCATGCGTTCAGCCTGACCGCTCGTGGCAGGATGAAAAGGAGCAGATGTGGCATGCCGGATCATGTTGGCTTGTAGAAATGCCTGAAACTCAGAAGAGGTAAATTGTGGACCATTGTCTGAAACTAGGACATCAGGAAGGCCGTGAGAAGCGAAGATTCCTCTGAGCACCTGGATGGTCCTGGCAGTAGTAGTAGAGGACACAGGAATGACCTCTAGCCATTTGGAATGGCTATCCACAAGGAGGAGGAAGAATTGCCCCTGAAAGGGCCCAGCATAATCTATATGAACACGTGACCAAGGAGTGAGTGTCTCCTCCCACCTATGTACAGGGGCCTGGGGCATTTCTGGCCGTGATTGCTGGCACACTTGGCATCCCTGAACCTGGGCCTCGATGTCCTTATCGAGGCCAGGCCACCAAAGATGGCTGCGCGCAAGCACCTTCATTCTCACTATTCCTGGATGTCCCTCATGAAGAGAGAGCAATACTCTAGTCCTCAATGAGGCCGGGATGACTACTCTGTTGCCCCACAGGATGCACCCCTTGAATGTGGACAATTCATGCTTCCTGCGCCAGAAACTCTGGAAATTAGTACCAGGACATGTGTCAGGCCATCCTGACAACACACATGTCAGCACGCGTGCAAGCGTATGATCAGTGGCAGTTTCTGCAGCCACATCCCTAGCATTGAAGGGAAATTCTGGTAAGTCCTGAATAGATGGAATGGATACAGCAGGAGCAGGGTCTGCCTCTATTTGCTTTAGAGGTAACCTACTTAGGCCAGCAGCGTGGCCCATCTCAGTGCCTGGTTTGTGAACCAGGGCATAATCATAAGCTGCTAAGAAAATAGACCATCTCAGCATTCTAGGAGATATAATGTGTGGGGGGTTGTTTGTAGGTAGTAACAACCCCAGCAAAACTCGTGTGTGGCGATTGTTTGTAAGTAGTAACAACCCCAGCAAATGCTTGTGGTCAGTATAGACCGTGGAATGGCGGCCATCGCATTCCTCACGCTGAACTCTTAGCGTGGCCTCCCCCTGCACACTGACTCTTGAAACCTGACAGCCAGGGAGGAAACTTGGAGGGCCTGAGCTGGACTCGTGAGCCCCCCCTGGAACAACCTGTATTAAAGGTGTCAGCAGCAATAGGAAGAGCGGATCTTGTGTCCAGCTCCATAGCCAGGGGAACTCCCTGCAACTTAACAACCCTGCGCAATTGTATCTTAAGGGGCCTGTGAGTCCCTGTTTTACACACACCCCCACGGGACGCGCAGAAACCCACCCTGCATTGGCTGGGGACCATGGTACCTTTCAGAGGCAACTCATTAGGGGACTTGTGTATCTGGCGACCCAAGCAGGCTGATGCGATGTGGCCTTGCCTGCCACATGCCCGGCAACAGCAGAAGGAGAACGGCAGTCGGCTCTCCTGTGGCAACCCCCACAGCCGAAACATCGAAGGGATGCAGGCGGTGGCTCTCTGCGCTCTTGCAGTCTTCTTGCCACCACTGGTTGAAGTCTGTCCTCGGATTCGTCTCTGGAGGCCTCTCGCACGACTTCTTAATGGACGGGGACTGCAGCTGGAGGGTTCTTGGTCGTGAAGTGTTGGACTCGCCAAGACGGCCCAGCTTGGCCATAGCTGTGCCCGATAGCCTCGTTCACGTCTCTCGCCACAAGGAAGGAAGAAGGAAATGGGAATGAGTCCCACGAAGCCAAGCCCACCTCCAGCGTTTGCATACTGGCAGGCGGCTGCTTCTCCAGGACGCCGCGCTTCTCGGAGAAGGGGTCCCATGAAGCCAAAAGCCCACCTCCAGCGTATTCGTACTGGCAGGTGGTTGCTTCTCCTGGACGCCGTACTTCTGGGAGAAGGGGTCCCACACAGCCAAGCCGCTTCCAGCGTCTTCATACTAGCAAGCGGTGGCTTCTCCTCGATTCCTTCCACTTCAAGGCATGAGAAGGGGTCCCTTGAAGCCGAGCTCACCTCCAGCGTCGTCATGCTGGCAGGCAGTTGCTTCCATCGGACGCCGAACTTCTCCGCTCGTCAGGCCTTTAGGTGAGTAGGCCTAGCAGCATCGTAGCAGCCTTCCGATGCGGCGCATCCCACCTTCGTTGCCAATGTTCTGTTCACAACACAGACATGAAGACGAGGCAGTTTGATGCAAAAGATGTTCTTTATTGTGCATGTGCACTGAACAGAAGCCAGAACAGAAGAGAGCGAAATAATGGCAACATGCCCTTTTTATACTCCCCCTGCAAGGGGAGACTCACCCAATGACTGCAGGCTATTCTCCCACCTCGCACATGCACACGAGGCTGGAGACAGCCTGTCTGGGTCCCGGGCAGACATGTGGTCTGTCCGGGTCTCTGCAATGGTCCCGGGCAGACATGTGGTCTGTCCGGGTCTTTGCAATTTGTTTCCAATCATCCTGGGCCTTGCTGAATGACTCAGCAAGGCCCAGTACATAACAATATCCTTCCTAATTCCTTTGGAAGTAGACTAAAATCAAACATTTGCCATTATTAAAATAAATCCAAATGTGTGGAACCGATAGTAGTCAAAAATTAAAGCTATGATTATAATCGGAGAAAAAAGATTGCACTAATATTGAACCTATGTGGAGTCAGACAAATTTTTATTTCTCTCTGCTGTAATTGCTGGTTTTAATCACCTGGAACCAGGAACACGTGGATCCAAATATCAACTTATGTAGTCCAATTATTTGTTTTTCTAATCTTGGCTTAAAGAGTTCTAGCCAGTATGTCATGGTGTCAGGAGATATGTTTGGATTGTAGATAGAGAACTTTTGTAGGAATGATGAACCACGGTATCAGCCAACAGAGGAAATCGAAAGGTTCAGTTTACAATAGCTCTCTGCAGCTCTCTGACTGAAGGCCTTGGTTTCTTATTCAGGTCAGGCCTTACTGCAGACTCAACACACATGGGAGAACAGAAGCTATACCGAGTGGATATCAAGCATGAGAATTCTGCACAAATAATCGATTGCAGCTAAGCACAAGGGGATGGAGGGGAGAAACACGGTAATAAGAATTGGAAGCTAAATTGTTTAAGCATTTTACTAACAAAGCAAGCAGACTTTCCAAATTAATGCATGAGGTAGCATGCCAATAATATTATTTTCACATTTCTCTGAACATTATAATACAGTGCTCCGATTATATGAATTATGCAAAAACGTGTAGATCTGCCAAAACTATATATACATGCCTACATGCACTATTAAACATGCCATACAAACCACGTGTGTTTTAGTTAAACTTTCTTTAAAAAAAACATTTAAATATTGAGGATAATCACTTCTTTTCCCACAAAGCTTGATAAACACTAAAAAGTTGGATTGGAAAGGCCCAAGATCAGTAACTGAACTATGAGCACATCCCAAACTGTGCAGTGCAAATTCCCCAAAGAGAGGGACATGCTTTCCATGATCCCTGTTTTTCTTTCATATTCATATTATTCAATTCAGGGTCTTCTCCAAGTGCTTTGCTCTGCTTCTCAGAGAGAGAGACAGATACTCAATCCATGGGATAGGATCTGAACTTAGAGGCAAGGATTTCATAGCTGGTTTGGAGACATGAATTTCAGATAAATCCTCCCATTCTCTAAACATGTTACAAATGTTCTTAATAGTTCCTTGATAACACACAGGTTAATAATTGGATAAATAAGAGGCTGAGAAGAATAGCCCATGTCTCAACAACAATGCACTTTAAGAATATTACAGATAGTCCTTGACTTAACAATCACAGTTGGGACTGCATCTTCCATCGCTAAGCAGTATGGTCATTAAGAAAGTCATGCTTGGTTTGATGACCTTTTGGCTGTAGTTGTTAAGCAAATCACCATGGTTGTTAAGTGAATTCAGCTTCCCCCATTGACTTTGCTTGTTGGAAGACCCCTGGGAAGGTTGTAAATTGTGATCAGATGATCCCTGGATGATGCAACTATTGTAAATACATGCTGGTTGCCAAATGCCTAAATTTTGATCATATGACCACGGGGATACCATGACAGTCTAAGTGGAGGACCACTTTTTCAGCACTGTCATAACTTTGAATAATTGTAAAATGAATGGTTGTAAGTCAAGGATTACAAGTATAGTATCTCTAATGCTAAGCATAGCAGCTTTGTGATCTTAAATTTATTGGAGCATTTCCACTCCCTCACCAAGCATTCGGGTGACAATGGTGGTTTTCCCCCCCTTTTATGGTAGATAAATAAATTTGATTATCATTTCAGTGGTATGAAAGACATATTCAGAGCTATTCCTTATTATATGGCTCCACTGGATAAGTCAACTTAGACAATTAGCTAACCTTTGGAAATCCACGTTGTGTGTTTGTGTGCGTAGCTATTATTCCATGATTCATCAAGTTTTGCCCTAAAATGAGCAAAATTAATTTCCTGACTTATTTAGATTGAATTGCTTTAGTAAATTAATTATTAATCTGTTAATATTAATATTCAACATGTAAAAAACAAGAAAAAAGTGAAGGAAATGATTGGTCCACTAGTGGGTGAAAGTGGCAAAAAGGTGACAAGCAACAGGGAGAAAGCAGAACTATTTAACTCATTTTTTGCATCTGTCTTTACACAAAGGGAAAAAACAGACCAACCTACCAAAAATAGTGCCATAAAAAACAGAATAGAAATGCAAGTTAAGATAGGCAAGAAACGGTAAGTGAGCACCTGTCCAGCCTGACGAGTTCAATCACCAGGACCCAGATGGATTACACCCCAGGGTTCTCAAGGAACTGGCAGATTGATCTCAGAACCATTGAACTATATTTTTCAAAGATCCTGGAGCACTGGGGAATTACCGGAGGACTGGAAAAGAGCTGATGTAGTTCCCATCTTCAAAAAAGGGGAAAAAATGGACCCAGGAAATTACAGACCTATCAGCCTGACCTCAATACCTGGAAGATTCTGGAAAAGATAATCAAACAACGAATCAGCGAACACCTAGAGGCAACAAAATCACTACTAAAAGCCACATGGGTTTGTCAAAAACAGATCATGCCAGACAAAACCTTATTGCATTCTTTGACCAAGTGACAAAATTAGTGGATCAGAGGAATGCTGTGGATATAATTTACTTGGACTTCAGTAAGGCATTTGATAAAGTAGATCACAACCTACTACTTGATAAGATAGAAAAATGTGGTTGACAGCATCACCACCAGATGGATTCGTAGCTGCTGACCAGCCGTACTCAGCGTGTGGTCCTCAATGGAACCGCATCTACATGGAGGGAAGTGTGCAGTGGGGTGCCCCAGGGCTCTGTTCTGGGGCCAGTGCTCTTCAACATCTTCATCAACGATTTGGACGAGGGATAGATGGGAACTCATCAAATTTGCGGATGACACCAAGCTGGCAGGAATAGCCAACACTCCAGAAGACAGGCTTAAGATACAGGAAGACCTGGACAGACTTGAACATTGGGCGCTATCTAACAAAATGAAATTCAATGGTGAAAAAAGTAAGGTTCTACATTTAGGCAAGAAAAACCAAACGTACAGGTATAGTATAGGGGGTACCTTGCTCAATAGTAGTAACTGTGAGAGGGATCTCGGAGTCCTAGTGGACAATCACTCAAATATGAGCCAGCAGTGTGCTGCAGCTGCCAAAAAAGCCAACACAGTGCTGGGCTGCATTAACAGAGGGATAGAATCAAGATCACGTGAAGTATTAATACCACTTTACAATGCCTTGGTAAGGCCACACTTGGAATACTGCATCCAGTTTTGGTCACCACGATGTAAAAAAGATGTTGAGACTCTAGAAAGAGTGCAGAGAAGGCAACAAAGATGATTAGGGGACTGGAGGCTAAAACATATCAGGAACGTTTGCTGGAATTGGGTATGTCTAGTTTAATGAAAAGAAGGACTAGGGGTGACATGATAGCAGTATTCCAATATTCTCGGGTTGCCACAAAGAAGAGGGAGTCAAGCTATTCTCCAAGGCGCCTGAGGGCAGGACAGAAGTAATGATGGAAACTAGTCAAGGAAAGAAGCAACCTGGACTGAGGAGAAACTTCCTGACAGTTAGAACAATTAACCAGTGGAACAACCTGCCTCCAGAAGCGGTGAATGCTCCAACACTGGAAGTTTTTAAGAAGAGACTGGACAGACATTTGTCTGAAATGGTATAGGGTTTCCTGCCTGAGCAGGGGTTGGACTCGATGACCTCCAAGGTCCCTTCCAACTTATTATTATTATTATTATTATTATTATTATTATTATTATTATTATTATTATTATTATTATTATTATTATTATTATTATTATTATTATTATTATTATTATTGGTATTATTATTATTATTATTATTATTATTATTATTGGTATTAATAACAATTACCATATTAATATTTCTTACTGAAAGAATAAACCAGCTTTGGGATTTTAATCTGTTAAGAGCTCTCAATCAATTTTTACCATCAAGATGTAAAGGAGGGGCAGAGAGAAAAGGAGAAGAGGATATGTAATAATGTATAAATAAACTTTACTGTAGAGTGAAGCGAATTGTGCACTAAAGGAAGAAGATACTTCAGTCCCAAAGTACTTAAAATGTTGCACTCAGGCATCTGAAATCTGCTTGAAATGCTTATTGGTGTGTATGTTTGTGTGTGGAGGAGGAGGGGGGGTAGGTGCTTATCAGCTCTCTTTCTCATCCCCAGAGAATTATTTTTAGTACAAAACATCTGTTTTGCATTTAGCTTTCTCCCCATCATCTCCACCCTACCTTCAGTGGCCTCCACCATCTCTGAAGATGTAGGTTAATATTAAACATGGTCTTAATGGTTGTCCAATCAATCGTGATTTTTTTCTCTGAGTTAACGCCAGGCAGCGCAACACACTTTATAAGAAATCAGAGACAGGAGTGGATGAGATAATGTAAAATCACTTATGTCGGCACTCTAGAGACAGTGCCCGTTAAATATTTAATAAAGTCATTAACCTGATAGAGAGAGGAAGAGGGTAATGGATGGCCTTTGCTTATAGGGCAAGGCTTGAAAAGTGCACCATTTTCCCCAGGGCAAGTACTGCAAATGCCCCAACTCTATAAAGAGAGTCACAGAAAAAAAGAAGAAAAAAGACTTAAAACAGTCTTAAAATACCCAGTTTGGCTCATTTCAAAATTGCAGAAGTGTTTGAGATGACACAGTGAAGATACATACACAGCCTTGCCAAAGCAATCCAAAGTCTCATTCAGGATATTTCTCCACCCATACTTCACTGTGGCATAATGCCTATTTTCTGCCCTATCTCCATGAAACTGTCTTTATTTTATCCTCACCCATAAATGGGATTGGCTTAAGTCACCCTTGGCTGCATTGGTGTTAAATAGCATTTGCCCCTTTAAGCCAATGGCATCTAAGGTCAGCTGCAAAATGTGTCAAAACTATGAGGTTTTCTCATCCATTTCCTTAGAGTCAGGACTTGAAAGAGATGAGAGACAAAAGAAGAAGGAGAAGCAGGACAGGAAATTTCATGCTCGTATATAGTTTTCCACCTATTGAAAGACAGATGAAGAGGACTTCAGCTCAGCAGTTCTGAAAGATCTTTAATGTAATAAGGCAGCAGCATGTGTGTAGACAATGAAATCTGGAGAAACAACCCCAAATAAACCATCATTGGAGAGTGGGGAAAACATTCTCCAAAATAAATGTGAATCCTACCTCTCAATCCTTCCCTTTCTTCAAGGATTTGTTTGTTTTCAGTTTGGCAAGAAAAGCCCATCCTTAATTGTTACTGTATTGTTTACTTCTTTCTTTATAGTGAATCACCCTCTTATAACTACAGTAAAATAGACCACCAGTAGAATAGAGCACAACAAAATAAAGCATTACAATGATGTCTTATAATTCAGGGAGTAGTAAATGACACCCACGCAAGATTCTTTCTCACTTCCCTCGCTTCCCATGTCACAAATAATTGCCTTTTTAGGTCACATTCTGAGGCAGCTTAACGTTACCTGTAAGTGATCCAGTTTCAAAGTAGTATTTTCCCTTTCCCTCTCTTCTCCTAGCACAAATTTTGTGACGGACATGATCTAGCACACTTCACAACAGGAGCTGTGTAAGAACATAATTCAGATGAGTGCAAATGCACTGCAGCAACCAGAACACCAGAAAAAAGGAAACAGACCATCTATACAATACTTTCTAACAAAATGGATACCTACACAACTTTATCAAAAAGTGCCTGCCCATTCAACTCACTACAGCACAACCAACACAAGCTATGAAAAGGATAACACTACCGTACATCTAAAATATCTTAGAAACAACCAACAGACTATTATAACCACGTGGCAACCTGCCCCATCTGGTCAGGCAGAGAGGGTATGTTATGGACCCCATCGGTTAAAGAATTCCGGCTGGCAGGGTCTAAGAAGAAAGCCTTTTCTACCATTGCCCCTGCCCTATGGAACTTCTTGTTCCCCAGTGGCAAGGTTGGCACCCATTTCCCTGGCCTTCCAGAAGAACGTTAAGATCTGGCTCTGCCAACATGCATGGGGATCAAAGAGCAGCATGCAATCTTGATGATGGTTGGGGGCATAAGAGTACTTCATCTACCTTTTAACTTATCTTTTAGCCTTTTTTTTTCATTTGGTTTTAATTCTTTTTAACTCTTTTATTTGATTTTATCATTTTTTTTTAATCTCCAAACCACCCAGAGTCAGTTAGATAGAGATGAGCAGTGCCTACATTTGGTAAATCAGTAAATATTTCATGTCATTAAAGAATGACAGCACCCAAGAGATTGTTCCAGACAAGTTTAGCATTTTTCACCCAAACTTAGGATACGCACTGGAGTCATTAAAATGAAATACTAAACTCTCTAAAGAGGTTAGAAGGGGAGCAAGGGCAAAACAATATTTGTAAGCACAGCAAGTCCTGTAGCTTGTTTTATATGCTTTTCAAGTTATACTTGAAATTGATAGCAACTTCAGTGCTGATAAAGCAGCATTGGTTTTTAGCTTGCTATGCTTTTCCTGTCTTTCAGAAATTATGGCTAGCTAAAGTCTAAATGATGCTATGAGCCATTTATAAAATGCAATTCAGTGACAAGAAGTTTTATTATTGTTGCTTGTTTGTTTTGGAGATAACGGCATAAATACTCAGAAGGAAATTCAAAGTACTTCATTTTTAAGTTCGGTTCCCCCCAAGAATAACATCGCAAGATGTCTTTGGGAGTTATCATGTAGTGCATCTCCCAAATGCAGGGGAAAAAATTGCCCTGTTAATTTTCTTATAATCAGATTGCATTAAATCTCAGCCAATGGCAGGGCTGCCAAAGAGCTCTGCTATTATAGATTTCAGATATGATTTCAAATAACCGTTGACCGTTATTTGTGTATCTTCAAAACAAATTATTTCCTGGGAAGCAGTATTATCTTTGGGGTATTATTGCTCTAATCTGCCCAGACAAGTTGAGGAATTAATTTTAAGAACATGTGAGAATTTTATATTTCAAGAGAACTTCTTAAACTTGCCAAGAATTTGGAAAGATGAAGAAAAAAACAACCATTTTTCATTATTTTTCTGTCAGATTTCCCAGCTTTGCCCTCTTTCCTATTCCATTATTAGTGATGCTTCTTCTAATGAAGCCAAGCATAAGGCAGGATAGTGGGCAATCATCGGTATACAATCAAGCGATATCAGAGCTGAAAGTGGCATCCGGAGGAAATGCAAGCAGGTGTTGATAGCCTGCTGAGTTAAAATGGTACAAAATTACATCAACATAAAAGAAACAACATAAAACAACAGGACGGCAAGAACTAAAAATGGCATAGAATACAACAACACAGATTCAAACCAATTTGGGGTATGCAGGAAGCTTTTCAACTGTGCCAACAAGAGAGGGATCTAAATTGATCCTAATTAGATTCTCTGTTATTCCATGAAATCCTGTGTGCTGCACCAATGGATTATGAGTTTTTGATTTATCCCATCTGAATGCCCTCCAACTTATAAATTATTAGCATTGTGTCATTCTTTTTAGCATCGCCTATTCTTTCAATCTTCCAAGTACATTCACAACATACTTAAAACAGATCTGATTACAGATAGTCCTTGACTTACAACCACAAATGGAACCAGAAATTCTTTCGTAAGTCATTGCGGTCGTAAGCCGAGTCAGATTTTACAACAATTTTTACAATGGTCATTAAGCAAATCACATGGCTGTTAAGCAAATCCAGCTTCCCCAACAGGCATTTTTTATGATGGAAATTGGGGGGGGGGGAAGGGTTGCAAATTGCAATGAGAGAACTGCAGGATGCGGCAACTGTTTGCCAATGTGAGCTGGTTGCCAAGCACCCAGATTATGAGCATGTGAGCACGAGGGACTGCAATGGTCATAAATGTAGTACAGGTCACTTTTTCCAAGATTGTTGGAATCATTGTTAAATGAAAGATAATATGTCAAGGACTATCTGTGTGCATAATCAAGGCAGTGCTAACTTTTAGTAATGATATACATTTTTTTTCCAGGGTGATCTCTGCCCAAAATGGTCTTTCAGATTTTCCAACTATGCAACCATCGCCACTGTTATTGAGTTTATGGTTTCTTCTTCTCTTTCATTCTACTTTTCCTAGTATCATAAAACCTCTTCAAAGATCTAGGTATTTTCATAATGTGTCTAAAGTAGGGTAATTTGATCCTGGTCATTTGTGCCTCACCTGAGAACTTTGGATTGATTTGTTCACTGATCCATCTGTTTGTTTTCTTGGTTATGAATGGCAATCTCAGGATTCTTCTCCAACACCAAAGCTGGAAAAGCAGCAAGTACTCAAACGCATCACTACTCTTTATATCCTGCTTCTTCAAACACTTCCATAGAGGGTTGAAGGGAAAACCATTGCCAGAACAATTCTGATCTTTGCATGTATAGACACATCTAAGAATCTGAATAATTTTTCCAGAGTCTTCATTTCTACTCTTAAAGTGTTATTTTGTGATGTATTTTTTTGACTTCTGGTTCTTTTTACCTGACGGTTGTTCCTAAAGGGCAGAAGTTAACTACCACTTCAATATCTTGTTAATTCTTGTACTGTACTTGTTGACATTAACTTGGTCTTCTTTATATTTAATTTTAGTCTCACTGTTTTACTGTGCTTCTTGACTTTATTACTAGAGCTTTCAAGCCATTTGCGTTTTCAGCTAGCTGAATAGTGCCATCAGCACAATACAAGTTATTGAAGTTTCTTCCCCAGGTTTAAAACCACCCACATTTTATACAGCCTTGCCTCATTTCTTTGCCAATATGCAGCCAGTCTGTTTTGCCATGTTCCATGCGGACCATGTCTTCATAACTTTTACGGAGCTATTGCATGAGGACAATGAGATTTTCACCTAAAACAGAACATGTTTTAAATTTACCTGCTACTGTAGATATAGCCCTTGTATAACGCAGACTGCTTAGTGCTCTTGTTCCTGTTCTTAAAACAAAACACAACCAGAAAAAGGAATAACATCACACTGCTGGAATCTCATGAACAATATTTTGCCTGCAGGTAGTACTCGCTTTACAACGGTAATGGGGCCTACCCATTAGAGTTGTAAGTTGTGACAGTTGTAAAATGAGTCACCCATGTGACCGACCCAACTTTACTACCTATTTTGTGGCAGTCATTAAGTGAACACTGTAGTCTTTAAGTGAATTAATTGTTTGCTAGGATCCATTTTTGTGCCGAAAACTAGAAGTAAATAATGATTTTCGGCAAAAATGTTGTGAAATGCAGCCATGTGACCATGGGATGTTGCAAACGGCTGCAAATGTGGGCTGATTGCCAAACACTAGAAACGCAGTCACCTATTCACAGAAGAGGCAGCCATTGGAACTTTGGAACTGGGTCATAAGTACCCTCAGGAGCTCCATTATAATTTCATCCGATCACTAAGCAACCACCATTAAGTCAAAGACTATCTGTAGTTACACCTAGGATCGTGTTTATAATTTTAAAAGATCATATTAATTTGGGCTTAATTTCTGAACAGCTATTAGGGCTCTTTCGAGGTCTTTTGACATTGCTTCAGGTGAACACCTCGGCCCATACTTGGCTGATATCCCAAGCAATGAATATTTTCCTGCTCCAATATACTTTTATGGGCTTCTTATCCAACTACAGACCGTACCTGTTGATGGGAGAAAGAAAGGGGCCTCTTTCAATAACTGTTTTCAGTAACAAAAAGTGTCTTTGATTAAAGTTTCTATTTCTTTGAAGTAGACAAGGAAGAAAGTGGGTTCCGATAGCAAGAATCTGGATTCTGATACTGCATGAACCGGTTCAAGGCAGCCAGAGGCAAGAACTGCTCAGAAAGAGAACTTTAATAAACTGAAAACTCATTATAATGTAAAAACCACACTTCTTGAATATTCAACTAGTCACTAGCAAGAGCATGGTAAGAATATTATGGGATGCTATGAAATGTTACATGTTACATGAATAATGTTAGAAATGAAGCAAATGATACTAGCCAATGGGGAACACATTCTAAACCCAATATGTATAAACTGTATATAAAGTGATCCCCCCCCCTTCCTACAAGTCTCTCCACTTTGTACCTATCCTTTACTTATTAATAAATAAAATATATTTATCTACCTTTCTAGCTATTTTTGATGCTATTTTGGCCAGGGGCACACCAGACTAAGAACCTTACCATGATTTGCAACTAACATTGGGAGTTCAACAAGAACAGTAGCAGGTATTCTTGAAATAATCATATTTTTTATTTGAAATTACTTGGCAGGACCAGCATAAAGCATATTAAAAACAAAGCAGCTGTTATCTTCCCCAGCCCTTCCCCGATCCTCCCAACTGGACTTGACACCTGAAGAGCCAATTCACTAAAACTCTCCTTGGCAGCCCCTCCCCGCCCACACCCAACTGCAGGTGAGAGAGAAACGGACATGGCAGAGAAGGTAAAGGGGGGAATAATAGGTTCTTTGCCCGACCCAAAATTTATTAGCTATATCAAATTGTAAGGGAGGCATATACCTTTGAATATATGCTAGCTGTACCACTGAATAAATAGTTGCAGCACCTATACTGTGGCATAGATAACCAAAACCAGCTATTATGGAGAATCTTTAGGCCAGGCTGCATATGTTACTATATGGTTCATCCAGTGGTGGGATTCAGCTAGTTCGCACCATTTCGGCAGAACCGGTAGCTAATTTTTTGTTGCCCAGGCCCAGAATGGACTTCTGGAAGCGGCATCCACACAGAGAACCAATTGTTCACATATTTGAATCCCACCACTGGGTTCATCCCAACAGGAGAAACAGACTTCCAGTAACTCTTATGACACTTTCTCTAGCAGTCTCTGCTTCTTTTAACCCAGTGTCACATCACATCACTTGCAGGTCATAAGAATTTTAACTAACTCCAGCCTGTTTGGATAGCCTATGTAGCAAATGCCCTTTCATTAAATGTTCCTTTTTCTAGTATTTGAAGTAGCATCTTATCTCTTACCGACATATCTCAAAGAGGTTGTTTTAATTTTTTTTTTAGCCTTCTTATGGTTTAAATTGGTTAGTTACATTCTCAAATCTGAAATCACTCCTCGTTGCACTACATTCCTGTTCTCTTTCTAAAGTCCATCCCATGTTAACAGCACTGACACGGGAAATGCTCTGAATTTTTAATTTTTCATCCATACTGGAAGGACCCAAGCAAAGGAGGAGGACATGATATTACTGTAGGTACCAAAAATGAATGGATCTCATGACATTTTTCTCCTAAATGATATTCAAAGCAACTCTGTGGATCTTTAGATAAAACTTCTGAAACAGAGTGTCAGTGAGATGGATGGATGCATGGATGGATGGATGGATAGATGGGAGGGAGGGAGGGAGGGAGGGAGGGAGGGAGGGAGGGAGGGAGGAGTTTTATATATCCCAAGCCACAAAATTCAATTTTAGAGATAAGTGTAATTAAAAACAAGGTAAAAACGGACAAAGTAGGAAAACAAAATTATTTATGCATCCAACAATAATCTTAAACCTTGTCTTACAGTCTTCAAACATGTGCCTTGTAGCTGAACAATAAACATAATCCCAAATCAATTGTATACAGTGCTATGAGTGTTATACAAGACATTCAAATTTTCTTTTTGTTTTTAATTACATTTTAAAAAGGCTTACAAATGTCCATTTCTTCTAGTATCATCTTTTGTTCTAGAAGTTAATAAAAATAACTCTTTATACAGAAAACAAAGAAGCTGATGTTTACTATCATTTGAAAACTTTTGTACCAGACTCAGTAGAGCAGACAAAAATATAAACAATATGTATTTCCACCCCATGAAACATATTCATACATGAATAAGTGGTTGGATAGAGGAATAAATACATCTTAGGAGCACAATATTATGGTGAAGCATTTGAATAATTTAAGGTGTTTATTTATTTGGATTTTTTATTTGAATGAATAGCCCACTTCAAATTCAGTTAAAATAATAACAGCTATAAAAATTCAGCCAATGCTGATGTAACCCCATTCTACAAAACTGTTCCAATTGAAAAACATAACTTGCAATTCACATTGTTTTGTGGAACAGGGTAATTCTATTAGTTGAATAAATAGGACATGAGAAATGCTTTTCTGTAATTCTTTCATGACAAGATTATTTAGCAACATTTTCACTTCATTTTTTTTTCTTTTACTCAATCAGCGAATCAATCTGTACCAATGTTTGGTCATTATTTTTTTCCTTTTTTTTTTTTTAGTGACACCAGTAAACTCATATTCATCTCCAATAACAATGTGAACCATTGGATTGAACATACATTTGCCCTTATTTCCAGGAGAAAACGAAACCTAAAGAAACTAAATGCAGCCCACATCTTGAACTGGACTACAGGTGGTCCTCAACTTACAACAGTTCACTTAGTGACGGTTCAAAGTTATGACACTGAAAAAAGGGACTTGTGACCGTTTTTCACACTTATGACCATTGCAGCATCCCCATGGTCACGTGAGCAAAATGCAGACGATTGGCAACTGATTCATATTTATGACGGTTGCAATGTCCCGGAATCATGTGATCCCCTTTTGCGACCTTCTTATAAGCAGAGTCAATGGGGAAACCAGATTCACTTAACCAACTGCATTACTAACTTAACCCTGCAGTGATTCACTTAACAACTGAGGCAAGGAAGGTCATGAAATGGGGCACAACTCACTTAACAAATGTTTCACTTAGCAATGAAAATTTTGGGCTCAATTGTGTCCATAAGTCGAGGACTATCTATACAGTACTTGCCTCCAAGAGTCCCATGGTTAGAGTCCATAGGGCTAGTGAGAAAAATAGAAGCAGGCTCCATCTTCCCCTTTGGTCCTCTAAGAAGGAATCGCTGAAATCCCCACCTACAAACTAATTTTCTTCTAATTAGATGCCATTCACGGAACATATTGAAAATGCATTGAAAACAGCTTTGTTCTTCTACCTATTGTGAAAAATTAAGCTACCTAGATGAGAGTTACCTCATTTCAAAGCACACATTTCCATCTTTTAAAATAGTTTCTCAGCTGTTCCTCCTTTGGGCCATAGCACTGCTAGCAGGAATGAAATCTCCTTTCTTTTAACACTAAACTCAGCAGGAGATTACAGATGGAGTGATAATTTCACCTTTTCAATTTGCAAAGTCAGGGCCACCCTTAAAGTGTCAAACATTGGTGTAAAGTTTCAGAGAGAGATATATAAAGCACCTTCATGGGTTTTAGGCGTTGCAATATACAGTAACCACATTTGTTCATTTCTTGATAAGAATAACAGGGATATATAATATACTTCACAATAGTCCCAATTTAATCGCCCTTATTATCCTACATAATGGTCTTTGATATATTGCTAGTGCTTTGTTTGACCTTATTTTTTTCTTCTTGATTGATGACTTTGGAAATTGCAATGGGGCTTCATGCTTGAAAAACATGCATTCCAAAAAATATTGTAGATTGTATCATCCTGGCTTCCCACGGTGGTGGGAAGGTCTCTAGATCCTCTATTGACAACCCTTCTGCACCCTCCCATATTCCTGGGAAGAGACATTTTTTTTTATCCCAGAGAAAAATCTGATTCTGTACAGTTAAATTAGAAAAAAAGGGGAAAACATCCGTGCCTTTAAGGTCTTTTTCTTTCTTTCTTTCTTTCTTTCTTTCTTTCTTTCTTTCTTTCTTTCTTTCTTTCTTTCTTTCTTTCTTTCTTTCTTTCTTTCTTTCTTTCTTTCTCTTTCTTTCCTTCCTTCCTTCCTCCCTCCCTCCCTTCCTTCCTTCCTCCCTTCCTTCTTTCTTTCCTCTACATTGAAAGAAAAGCATGTATGCTAAAAAAAATAATATACTATATTAGTAGTATAATTAGTATTAATAATTAGTATTAATGGAACTTGAGATTTCACCCCTTTGCTACATAGCATAGACTATTTGTACAACTCTTGAGGAGCAAACTAATTACAGATAGTCCTCAACTTATGACACAACTGAGCCCAAAATTTGTTGCTAAGTGAGAAATTTGTTAAGTGAGTTTTGTCCCATTTTATGACTTTTCTCACCACATTTGTTAACTGAATCACTGCAGTTGTTAAATTAGTAACACGGTTGTTAAGTGAATCTGGCTTCCCCATTGACTTTGCTTGTCAGAAGGCCGTAAAAGGTGATCACATGATCTCAAGACACTGCAGCCATCATAAATGTGAGTCAGTTGTCAAGCATCCGAATGTAAATCACATGACCATGGGGATGCTGCAATGGTCATAAGTGTGAAAAACGGTCATGTCACTTTTTTCAGTGCCTTTATAACTTTGAACAGTCACTAAGCAAACTGTTGTAAGTTGAGGATTACCTGTACAACAAATATTTCCATAATTCTTCCTTCCCATTTTTTTTTTGTGAAATCAGTTCTTTTCTTAAATATTTTGTAAAGCTGAAAATCAATAACAGGGAATGTTGTCCAATTATTTTTTAAGTGTACTTTAAAAAAAAAAAAAAAAAAACTTTCACTTTCTCCTGTTATTCTTTATTCTTCAAACTTCTAGTAGGGCAGGGAAGAAAGAAGAAATGGTAGGGATTAGACAGGACTTCTACTGAATAGGAGTTATTTGGGTATGCGTTTCTCTTTTTTTTTTTTAAGTTGGTCATATTGGATCACATGTTAATGTAAGGACCCACTTCGACTAACCACCCAAGAAAGCAGAACTCTTGAAACAGGCATTATCTCAAAAGGATATTTTTATTAGGGGGTCAATGACAGTAGGGAAGTCAAGGCGAGATCTGGGGGAAAGCCCGCCGAAACAGTATAGTTAAGCAAGCAATATTCCTCCTCCCACCAGTCATAATGTTCATTTGAAATCCAGCCAATCCACAGGTGGTCTGAAGAGCAGGTAACTGGACATCTCAAGGTCTTCTCGATTCTTTTCTTTGTAACCGTCTCCTTGATAAGGGAGACACATTCTTTACTCAAAGGGATGGAGAGAGCAGCAAGAGAGAGTAGAAAGCGAAAGTTATCCCAAGCTAATGCAAAGCTTCCCCTCCACCAACAGAATGGCAGGCCCCAAAAGTAGAATATATATGCAGGGTAAAGAATAAGAGTTTGGGGACCTGACAGTTAATGCCCAGCCTGTTTGTGACTGTTCCCATATCTATCATTTTCTGAATGTTCACTTGGAGACACAGATACAAACAGAAATAGAAACACACACACACACACACAAACAGACTACTTGCAAGATCCTAAATAAATAGCTGGGCTATTGAGAGTTTCCCCCTTAAGCACAATAAGCCTGTGTGAAAAAGATTCTCATCTGGGGCTTATCACAAAAGCCATCAATGAGGCTGACAGAACACAAGCTCATTACCATCAGTGCAAGAGGCTGTTCTTTTGAGATGTCATCCTGTTATGCTTTGGAAAGACTGACAGCTGTTGTGCAAAACTAAACAAATGTTTGGGAACTAGCTAGCTCCATCAAGTGATTGTTGATGGACATTGCAAAGCAAAGACATTTTTAGGGGTTTACTTTCAGAAAAACCAGCTTCGGACACAAAGTGGGTTTGTTTAATGATGCTATTTATTTTTAAAAGGGGTTTACAGAGGGATGTTGTTGATGAAACCCAATGTGGATTGATGCGCCTGCAAAGGAGACATCTCGGATGCTCTCATCTTTTAATCATTTAGAAAAAAAATAGGAGAAATTCAGCCATATCTTTTTTCCCCCTATAAGTTTATCTTAAGGAGATTTCTACCCAGTTCTTCAACTGCTGATGTAGCACAGGTAGTCCTCAACTTAAGACCACAACTGAGCCCAAAGTTTATGTTGCTGAGTGAGAAATTTGTTAAGTGAGGTTTGCCCCAGTTTATGACTTTTCTTGGCACACTTGTTAACCGAATCAATGCAGTTGTTAAATTAGTAACACGATTTTTAAGTGAATCTGGTTTCCCCATTGACTTTGCTTGTCAGAAGATTGCAAAAGGTGATCACATGACCATGGGACACCGCAACCATCATAAATGTGAATCAGTTTTCAAGCATCCAAATATAAATCGTGGCCATGGGGATGCTGCAATGGTCATAAGTGTGAAAAATGATCAGAAGTCACTTTTTTGTAACTTCAAATGGTCACTAAATGAACTGTTGTAAGTTGAGGACTACCTGTAAGTCAGAAATACAAGTCAGAATCAGGAATTAAATCCTGCAACCAAAGGCCATTTTCATGGAGAACACCACATTATTTCTCCAGCAAAAATTCAAAAGAGGATTGGCAGCATAAATGGATCAGCCACAAAGAAAGTAATTTCTAGGAGCTAGATTTATTAAAAATGTTATCTGAAAAATCTCACATTAATGCAATTAGAATCTCTAAATAATGCTTTTTAAAAAATGTTCATTTCTGATGAGAAGGGAATAAATGTTTTAATGAGAAATCAGTAAACTAGGCAACATTACAACATATGCCGTCTTTGATTAATCTTCCAAAGAAGTTCCAGGCATAATGTACACCCCTGCAGCAGATGTGAATGGCATTTTACTTTCTAACAGAATACAGCTGGAAAAAATTATGCCATCTATATACTATTAAAACTCTTGTGCCTATAAACTTTAACTGGGCAAAACAGTGTACCATAGGCAACCATTTTTGAACTCAAATGGGCTAACTTACATAATGCATCCAAAATCCAGGATTTATGACTATCATGGGATTGAAATTTGGCAATTTTTTGTTTGGGTCATTTCAGTGCTGCCATGCTGCCACCTAGAGATTCGGTCCTGCCCTACCCCTCCAGAGGCCAGATAGACTGGCCCCTCCTTTGGCTGCTGGAGATCACATACCATGTTTCCCCGAAAGTAAGACCTACTCTGAAAATAAGCCCTAGCTTGATTTTTGGGGGTGGGCCCAATGTAAGTCCTACCCCAAAAAATGAGCCTTTGTTTTGGGGTGAGGCACACACCTAAAAAATCAAGCTAGGGTGGGGGTGGGAGTGTGGAGCTGCCTCACGCGCCCCACACCCACTTACCTTGTAGCCAGGCCTCTCCTCACCGGCCCACTTCTTCTGTGGCGTCCCCAGGCCTGCATTTCACAGTAAGAGGCCTTTCCAGAAGGCCATTGCAGCCGAGATCTGAGCTGTGGGTTGAAATGCAGGCCAGAGCTCCATTTTCAGCTACAGAATGAAGCTGCTCCTTTGGCCGGCTGGGCGGGGCTGGCAGTGCCGGAGATAGTGGAAAACACACACACACACACACCAAAAATAAGACCTGGTGCCTCTTTTGGAGGCAAAAAAAAAAAGAGACTGGGTTTATTTTCAGGGAAACAAGGTAGACTGGTCCCAGCTGGACCTCCAGAGGCTGAGTAGACTGATTCCACCATTGGCTGTTAGAGGGAAGTCTGTTGTGGTCAAGCTAGTAGGAAATCAGAAGTTGTTCCCGCTGCTCTTTTGCCCTTGGTCATTCCATTTCTCAGTTTAGTTAAGAAAATGTCTCTGAAACAATGACCCAAAGGTCACAGGTTGTCTAGCTTCTCTATTAAATTTTAGTGTGAAAGTGATAATTCAGAATAGATTCCATATGCAAGAATTATATCTGGTATGTACTTTAAGATAACCTTTAGGATTTGTTCATAAAGAGCTCACCGTATTGAAATCTATCTGTGTCCTACTTATATTTAAAATCAAACTATTACAGGTAGCCCTGAACTTACAACTGTTCATTCAGTGACCGTTCAAAGTTACAACGGCATTGAAAAAAAGGTGACTTATGACCATTTTTCAGAGTTATGACCTTTGCAACATCCCCATGATCATGTGATCAAAATTCAGATGCTTGGCAGCTGGTTCAAATTTATGACTGCTGCTGTGTCCCAAGGTCATGTGATCACTTTTTGTGACCTTCTGACAAGCAAAGTCAGTGGGGAAGCCAGATTCACTTAACAACTGGGTTACTAACTGATTCACTTAACAACTGTGACAAGAACGGTCATAAAATGGAGCAAAATTCATTTAACAAATGTCTCACTTAACAACAGAAATTTTGGGCTCGGTTGTGGACTACCTGTATTTTACTGCTACAGGAGTTTCTCCTATTGGTAGCCCCTCTTATTCCTACTTACATTTATAGCAATGTGGCATTGCCCAATTACAGAAGAGATCGGTCTATAATTGCTATGTCACGGTAGCATTGTCTTGGTAGTTTTTCAACAAACTTCCTAAATGTTCATCTCTGAAAATATAAACAAAGTACAGAGAGTACTATGAATGAACAAAAAAATGTCACTGGCTTTGAGCCTGAGTTATTATGGGGATCCTGTGATCCAGCCCATAAATCAAATTCATGCACTTTGGAGTGGACAGTAATTAGAGCACTAAGTGATTTGAATGATAGTAATTGGCATGTCATGCTTAATGTGAGTTGAAAGGAATGCACAAAGAGGAACAATTTGGTATTATACTATATAAATTTTGCATACGTAAGGCAATGGGGCTACAGTTGCCTTTACTATAATCCCACCTGTCCCAGTTACTTCAGTTTCCCATTACTCGTGCTCCAGTTTCCAGGTTTAACTCCAGAGCAGCTTTTGTTCATGGAAATGTTCTGAACTCTTAGGCATTAGCTGGGCTTCATCTTTCTCACAGTGATAGAAGGGTAGAAGTCAATTGAGGTTTTCAAGTTTTGTGGGTACATAAAAAGGTATGATAGAAAGACTGAAGATGTGGGGGGGGAAGCCTAAATCCTGATAACCCCTGTGGTTATTTCTTTGACCCATGGGAAACCAACTAGTCAAAATAATTTCTCTTTCAGAACCTGTTTTTAAAGAAGAGCCCTGGAAAAGATCAAGGAGATGCAGTTGTTACTCTGAAGTTGACAGGATTTTAGCTTTAAAGAGCACCATGAGGTCAGCAAAGAGACTATTATGTTGGTTAGCCTGTGCCCCTCAAGTTTCCCTGAATAAGTCTGTGATAGGTCAGGCAAGATAGCTTTATTTTAGTAGGGGAAAGATCCTACTGCTATCAATAAAATGTTAATATAAAATGCATAATATAACAAAAATATACATCAAGACAGGCAATTAATACCTGGACAATTTCAGTCATTAGATACAGTACATCACTGGAATAGTGGGTCCAGCCAGAAGGAAATGCCTTGGATAGGAAGACCAGAAAAATAATGACAGTGAATCATGCCCTTCATCCTCTCAGCGATATTGACAGACTCTACTTATCAAGGAAAATGAGTAGGCATTGAATGTTGGAGGAGGAGGAGGAGGAGGGAGGAGAGGAGGAGGAGGAGAGAGGAGAGGGAGGAGGAGGAAGGAGGAAGGAGAAGGAGAGGAGAAGGAGAAGGAGAAGGAGAAGGAGAAGGAGAAGAAGAAGAAGAAGAAGAAGAAGAAGAAGAAGAAAGAAGAAGAGAAGAAGAAAGAAGAAGAAGAAGAAGAAGAAGAAGAAGAAGAAGAAGAAGAAGAAGAAGAAGAAGAAGAAGAAGAAGAAGAAGAAGAAGAAGAAGAAGAAGAAGAAGAAGAAGAAGAAGAAGAAGAAGAAGAAGAAGAAGAAGAAGAAGAAGAAGAAGAAGAATGCATTTCTTGTTAGTTTCAATCCATTATGCAGGTACCATAATTTGTTCTTTCTCTTTTATTCACATTTAAGTTCCCTAACATGGGGGACCTTAAGTTTAGTCTCTTTAACATTACATTGATTTAAATAGGAAATACCTAATCATATGCTTAATTTTGTCACTGAATAAATGGAACATCTATTCAAAGATGTGGACCTACCAGAAGTCTGCTATCAGATATCTCATTATTAGATATGCCCAACTATATACCTAAATTATGTTTCATACTGATATGCTGTGCCTCATTTTACCATTGGAAGTTGAGCTGAATGATAGCTGGCAATCTGGAAATTACTGAACTACAGCTCTGAGATTTACCATGAAAAAAAAGGGCTGCTGGCTTAGGTTGCTTTTGTTCATGGAAATGTTCTGAGCTCTTGGGCATTAGCTGGGCTTCATCTTCATCTTTTATTGAACTAGCCATCTGGAATGTTGCAGTTTTGTGGGGCTACCACATCTAGCTACAAACATACAGATGATCACTAGAAGATGGCAAAGAAACACAGAAGCTCCAACTACCTCTAGTAGGGTTTTTTTTCCCCCTTCAGTTCTGATCTTGTAACTCTGACTTGTTGCTATTTTGGATCCAACAAAACCCTGCTTCATCCGATGTGGCATCTGATGTGCAGCCCCAGGAAGAAGTATCTCTGACAGCTCCTAGGTTGACAAGTGGGAGGACCAGTTTTCATGTCATAGAAAGCCACAGGCTACCTGGTTCATTCTGTTCAAAAGAAATGATGCACAAACAGAGCATAGGGAGGAAATGAAACACCAAGATTTACTATGATTTATGTTGCAAACTTCTCGGCAACTACTCATAAAAACAGCGAGCAGGAAAGCATCAAGAAGAAAGGGAAGATTTTTCTCTCAAGAAGATACTGACCTTGAGGAGGCAAAGTTAACTTATTTGGATAAATATATCATCTTAAAAAACTAATATCTGCATTAGATGAAAAGTTATTTGTGTGTTTCAAAGACAAAACACCACTGGAGAAGATGAGAAAAGCAAGTCAAGAGACAGCAGTCTTTTTCAGCTTTACCTCTTTGTGCAGTCACCTTAAAATGCAACTTGTGGCAAAATATTGCAATATTCCAAGCTTCTGTTTCTGGATATAGTCACGGCATTTCCCCTTACATTGCATTCCACTACCCACCATTTTTGTTTCTTCTTCCCCGTGTGTACCCAGTGGCATCTACAGCAAGAAGGGGAGTTGCAAAATTTACAAGATGGTGCTATCTTGAATATTTTGACCCCTTCTTCGGATACCCCTGGGTATACTGCAATTTATGGTCCTTAGCTGTCAACATTTCATGACCAATGAGCTGAACCAGAAAACCCAATAGCAGGAGACAGAAATATATTGCCCAATGGAGAAATAATTGGATGCAATCCTAGAGGGCAGTTGAAATGTCAAGAAATCATCACATGTTATAGAAGTTCAGCTTTTTCACATGAGGTTGTAGGAGATTTTGAGGCTACTTCATCTGATGAGATATGATCACCTGTAAGCTCTTGAGTGATTCAGGAGACATTCTATAACAAGATCATACAATAATATATTGCGCTAAAAAAAAACCTGTTCCCCCATACTTTTTTCTTCCATCAGGTCCTTCTCTGACACACAATCAGATTTACACACACAAACAATGCTTTTTCTAGGCAGAAGTATAAACCGACTGTATTGGAAATAAAAGTATGGAGAAAAGTATTCATTGGCTGACCTGTAACTTCCCAGTGTTTCTAAGGATTTCAGCTAATGCTGGTAGAGATCAGTCCAAGAATAATGCAGGTACAAACATCCTACTTAATTCTTCCAGTTACACATGAATTATAAATTAACAAATTAACAAATGCATATCAGGTTCGGCAATGCAAAAAATTCTATTATCACCACATCAAATAGTTATAAGTACTTAGCTCTGCCAAAACACCGAAGCCAAGTTTTATCTGTGTTCTATATTCTATTTTAATAACTCTTCCCAATGTATATGAATAATTTATTTTTGTTTAAACCCATGGAAAAAAAATAGTTGTAGTCTTGTAGTTCCCAGACAATAGAAACATACTTCCTCACAACAATCCCCAGACTCTTTTCTTTCCAATGACTGCAAAAATCTACTTTAAAACTTTTACTTGCAAGCAACTTATTGGGGAGTAAGTGAAAGGAGCATTTGGACCTGGGTTTTACCATATGGAAGAAAAATGTTTGATAGCAATTTAGAGGCAGAGGCAGCTGTTAGTTTCTCATATGTTTAATTGACATCTATTATAGCAGTGGATGGTGCAAACCTAAGGTCAGAACTTAGCCCATTAGAAAGAAATGGCTATGGAAGGGAGACATGTAATATGGGGGAGAGATCCTATTGGCTTTCAAAGGCACAAATGAGCCTTTGTTTACTCTGTCCGTACAGTTTCCATGAGCTTCATTTCTTTTTAACAAGAGATTCCACCATTACACTAATCGAAACTTGCGTCCTTCCAGATACTTTCCCCCCTGACAACTTGCTTCCCCCAACCCCCCAGCATCCAAATCGGGCTTGGCAAACAATTCCTGCCAAATCAGCCTGATTGGTAGCCATCTTCATGAGTCACAACACAGCAGCTCCAGATGGAAGGCAAAGAAAACTGTTCCCTCTAGAGTTATTTCCAATTCACTTCTATCAATCAACCAGCAGCTGGGAGTGAAGAACCATTCAGTGCTTTAGCCAGCTCACTCATGCCAACAATTCAGCACATTATGGGCTTCCTATGCTCATCTCTTCTGGGAACGGAAAGGAGAAAAAGGCTTTATTTGCTCATCATTACCCCAGGAGATGCTACAAGTATCAGGCTAATCTCAGGATGATGTTTGTTCATCTCTGAATGTGAATATGCTCTGGTGAATCTAATCGTGGTGGGTTTCATTATACATTTGTTGTAAGCCTTGATCTGTAAGATTTATGGTAAATCAAGAATGGGGATGTCTGTAGATATGTGCTATTTAAAAATAACTCAGCTCCCTCCAAAAGAAGAACATGTGTCTTTTAAAATGGAAAGGAATGAAAACAAAAGTATCAGAATATGGAATATACTGGAGACAGCCACTCACTGCATAAAATTGTTATGCTTCTTGTGTAATTGGCATTAATAGAGGAATTGGCCTGCCTTCTGCAAGCTTGGTTGAAACCCGGTCGTTATCTCTGGAGACAGAAGACATGGCAAGAAGTTAGTCTATCTATGAGCCAAGATTAAAATGGAAAGTAAACAATACACTATCCAGCCAAATTTGTGAAGGCACATAGCTATAAAACTAGCACAATGTGCAGCCAGAGAAGTCCAGTGAGTATTAGACCTGGTGGGAGTGAAGGAGGAAAGGGATGGCCTTGCAGAAGTCAAGTATTAAGACATGAGCCCCAGTTCACCAGTATTGCCTTGTTTAGGGCACTTCAATTTCACCACTGCAGACTTTGACATATTCAGCTAAAGGATCACAGAAAAATCATCATCATCATTGTCTTTTCAGATATTCAAACCAATTCCCATACATTATAATTATTTGTGAACTTCATATGTTCTCTTTAAGAAAGGTCAATATTATCATTTGCCAGAATGTTGATGGGGAACACAACAGTAGTGAATTCATGAATGAGACAAGTTTTTAGATCAGGGACTTGGTACATAGTTTTATTTTTTAGCCTCTATGCTGAAGTAAAGTTAAGAAAATTCTATCAGAGACTCTGGAAAGTGTTATGCCTATTATTGCAAACAGAGCTAGATTAGCTGAACTGATTCTTCAGATTTATGGCAACAGCATTTCAGCATACATTTGAAATTTAATCTTGCTAAGTGTATGGGACTGCCTCGAATGTCCTGAATGAACAATAGTTTCTGTACTTGTTTGACATTGACATGACATCTGTTCTAAATCTGTTGCCTGATGTCTTGCTCCTCATTACAATAGAAAATGTCCTCACTCGTTTATTTTAATAAAATCAGTTGACATTCCTTAGCATTATTACTAATAATGCTTCAGAAGAACCTGACAAAACTATTTCTTTCTCTTGCTGGAATAAAACTAGGGATAATAAGGATAAAGATCAGGAAGTGATCTTTTAATAGGACCATGACTATTCTTCTACTTATCTCTTCTACAGGTGGAGTGTGTTAAGAAGGTACAAGATGCCAGTGCTTTTTTTGTAAAAAAAAAAAAAAAGGTGCCGGAACTCACACATGTCACTTGCCTACCCTACAACGTTCCATCCAAAAAAGGTGCCGGAACTCCGTTCTGAGTGTTCTATGAGAAAAAAAGCCCTGCAAGATGCTGTTGAAAAAAAATAATGAGGAACTAAATCTTGTTCCAAGATGGATTCACATCCATAGAGATGCTTACACACTAGAAAGAACGGCTGATGCGAGTTGGGGAGCTTGGAGGATAGCATGCATACATAATTACAAATTAAGTAAGCTACCTGATGTTAACAGGCAAAGTTTGTTTGTTTGTGGGGTTTATATAGCCACCCATCTCAGCCATGTGATTTTAGGCAAACCTACAATACAAAACACCATAAAACACTGTATATCATAAAACACATTGCAATAAAAATCTCATTATGTCAGACTCAACTATCAGGCTGGTTCCAGTGTCTGGGGGAAAAGCCAAGGTTTTTGTAGAAGGTTAACAGGATCTGGGTGACCGGGGTCTCATGAAGGATGCTTTTCGATAGAGCAAAAGTCATGAGAGGAAAAGAGACCTTCCTGGGTCTCACTAGATGGCACTGTATCTTGGAAGGGCCCAGAGCATGCTCATTCAGCCAGATCCGATGAGATAGACTGGGACAGATAGTTCCACAAAATAATCTGGCCCCATGCCATATAAAGCTTTATAGATAAGCACAAGCAACCTCATTAGTAACATCAGTAGTGTAGTAATATTTATGTGCTGTTCCAGTTCAATAACTCTGGGCTCAGAGTTAGGAGAAGCCCCTCATCTTCATTTTTTGAGCCCTTTGCTCAGGAGAGGCTGAACTAGAATTGGAGATGGTGTGGAATCAAATGCAGGACCCAAAGTGAACAATCAAGGCTTACTGCAGTGTTTATGAGATAGCACATGGTGGCAGGACTCCCTCCAAAGACTATTGAGAGAAAAACGCATCCAACAAAAGGATGCATTCATATTTATACATCTCAGAAAAGCAGAACAGACCAATGCATAAGCAGCAGGTGATATAAGCAATGCATATTCTTAGGTAAAGGATCTCAAGTTACTATAAGTAATGAAGCTCAGATTACTTCCTGCACCTGTTTTCCTTCAGAAATCAAAAAGAAGCAACAAAGCAATAAAGCAATCAAACAGAGGGGAAAACTTCTCCCACAAATTAAGAGGAAGGGGCAGTTCAGGAATGCCAGACACCCAAAGAAAAATATTTCCCATTGCAAATCTATAGGATTGTTTCATTGTCCTGTGGCCTTATATCTCTATATATCAACTTGATTCAATTGACTCCACTCATCGAAGAACCGATTGTTCCCAAAATGGGGAAGGGGCATGTGGAAAGAGGCTTGTCCCTGGTTTTCAGAGATTACAAGGGAGTCACATTCAGCTCAACAGCATCAGTTGGTAAACTCAGGTTGCCTTGGGATGTTCGAAGGTAAAAGTCACCCTTTTCCAAACCTCTAGCGAGTGTAGTACCCTTGGTTTTAACCACCAGTTGAAAAGGAAATTAAAAAGTATGAAATAAAGCAATGAAGGAAACAGAATTCATTTGGTGAGGTGGTTGTTTTTTTTTTAAGTTTTTTATTAATTTTCCAATGTTACATTTGCATATTTGAAAAGTAGCGTGGCGGCTGAGCACAGTAATTCCATTACATTTGAATATCATCAGTACAAATCTCAAAGTATTGCAACAACTAATTCCCTCTCTTTCCCCCATAATATCTACTGTCACATTCGAACCAATACATTTCTTATTCTATCAATCAAACAAAAAATACCTTTCTAGTATTCATCAATAGTCTTCAGTCTATACATATCTTAATTAATTTGGCATTCCATCTTTTAGACAATAACCTAGTAAGTTTTTCTTAACTTTAATTTCCCATTGATATTTAAGTTTAACATTTAATCTTTATCATTTCCAGATTTTAAATGATCCCAATTTCTAAGTCTCCTATCTTATATTTGGGGCTAATAATTTTTTTTCTTTTCTTCCTTCTACTTCCTTCCTTTCTTCCTGTCCAGAAAAAGAAAAAATAATAATAAATAAATAAAATAAATAAACCACCAGCATTTGTACCACAAACCCATATACAAATTTAATTATTAGTATTTATACTGTTGCAACCATTTCAATAGCTTAAGGTTTCATTTATGCTTTTAAGTTTCCATTTCCTGAGTTAAGTTAAAGGTTTCGTTTATGCCTTATTAAGTTTCCATTTCCTGAGTTAAGTTAAGGTACCCTTTTAAGTTTCATTTCCTGGCAAAACCCACCCTTTACAACCTCCTGCTGTGACGTAAGTGTACCAATAAAAGAAAAGCACGCAGATCCTTCTGGGCTCTCGCTTGCTGATTCAACCTGAAGAAACATGTTGTCCGTGTGTTTCCTATCTACCAAACGCGAGGTCCGTTGGCCTAGGCTAACGTACATCACTGGTCAGTCCAGCAGGCGCTGGACCCCGGGATTCGAACTCCCACAACTGGTGACCCCGACGTGATTCACTCTATGACGTGATTCACTCCACGGCGTGTTCTCTGTCTAGGGAAACGCTGCTCTGGCTCCTGTATTTATGCACCTGGCAAAGGCTTGATTATCGTAAGTATGGGTCCTCACTTTCCAAGGTTCTGTCCAAGCATGTGGATGAACTTTCCTCTTTAGCCAGAAAGGCAAATTGTTTGCAAAAAGTTAACGGAACAACTGTCTATCCCCAGACCCTTCCTTTTAACCTGTGCCTACTACGGAAGACGTTCCAAAGCCGGCACAGCCAAAAAAAACCCCCTCTTCGCTCTATCCTTCTCTCTCTCCTCCAAAACAGAAACAGGCAACCCTGTATTCTGTTCTGCAGAGTTTTGCAACTGCACTCAATGCTTCCGTTTCATCAAACTACCAAACAATAAATTTTCAGAACAATTTAGAGACATAAATTAACTCAAACTGCACTTCTCTGCAATGCGTTTTGAACAATTGGAATGTTTTGAAACTCTTTTGTAATCTGTTAAGTTTGAACCCTGTCAGACAATGTCTGGTGGTGCTTTGTGTTGATGTGTGTGTTTTGTTTTATATATGTTTAATTCCTAGAACGTTACGCTTGGACTTGGAATGGTGAGAAAAATAGGAGATGGTTAAAGGGCCCTATAAAACCACATGTTTGGTTGGAATCATCTCATGATTTTCTCGCTTCTTGCAGGACAAGCCATGTGTCTAAATAAATGTTGTTTTAATGGTATTTGTGTATATATGTCTGTCTGTGTTGTTTTGTGTTATTTCCAAGACTTGGAAAAGGGTCAAAACCCTCTTTGATAACAACAAACAAAAAGGCCTTAATTAAAAATAAAAAGTTTTGCTTGAAAAACATATGAAATGAAATATTTGTATATGAAATGGTGTAAGCAAACAGAATGGAAGTGAATGAGTTAATTTGCTGGTGTAAATGTGTGTGTGTTAGCCCTCACCCCTCCACCCATCCCACGCTGTGAAAGGAATAGTAAAACTGTAGTTTTTATTGTTGTAACATGGGAACGCAATGGTATGAGTTTGCATGTGCAAAGTTTTATGGAAGAGGTATAAAAGAATTTATACATGTGACTGCATGTGAATTTTTTTGGTGGTGAGATTTTTGCAAAGTTTCTTTTTCTTCCCCCCCCCTCCTGCCTCTTTCGTTTTTCGCTGGCTGTATTGTTTTAAGAGCAAAGGAAGGGCAGATAGAGGAGGGGGGGCAGCTGTCGTTTTAACTATTTTTTTTTTCTTCCTCTGCTTAGAAGTCTGGGTTGAGGAAGGGGGGTGGATGTGAAATTTGATGCCCACTCTTGCAGTTTCAGCTTGCTATTTTTTTTACTCGAAAGAGGAGGCAGTAATTGTTGGGCAATTCTTTTGCAAATTTTTGAGTTTTAAATTGTTTAGTTAGACATATACATCCATCAACCAAAAGAAATGACTGAATTGTTTTGCTTAGATTTGTAAATGTTTTTCCTATTTCATGAAAATTTGTTTCATCTGAATGGAATTTGATTATATTGGAACCCCAAAAATATAATTTAATTGGCTTTTTGAAATACAAAATGATTCAAGTATCTATGGATTGCAAGTTGCCTTGGAAAAGATACAGTTACACTTTATCTTTATTTAGGGCATAAAATGTTGCAATCTTATTCTGTTCCAGTTTTTGTTATAAACAAGAAATCAGGCAAATGGCGTTTCCTCCATGATAATTGACTTAAAGGATTGTTTTGTTTTTTTTTCATTCTTTTGCATCAACAGGATAAACATTTATTTGCTTTTACAGTGCCTGAGTTGAATAATTTTCAACCAACTCAGCGCTACCAATGGAAGGTTTTACCACAGGGCATGCTAAATAGCCCTACAATGTGTCAGTTTTTTGTTTCCCATGTTTTGCAACCATATCGGGACCTTCATCCCTCCTTTTTGGTTTACCATTACATGGATGATATTTTGGTCGCAGCACCAGGCCCAAAGGGTACTGTTTTTGCAACTTTGCCAACCCTCACAACAATTTTGCAAAAAGGAGGTTTGCACATTGCTCCTGACAAGGTCCAAACCTCCCCTCCTTTTCAATATTTGGGCCATAAATTATTGGCCTCCCATGCTGCACCACTTTTTCCCTTTTTAAAATTACCACACCAACCAACTTTACTTCAATTACAGCAATATTTAGGTGCTATTAATTGGATTCGACCTTATATAGGTCTCACCACTTTTCAATTATCACCTCTTTTTTCAGCCTTACCCAAAGGCAAACATCCTGCAGATGTTATTCCACTGCAGGACAGTCATTTAAAAGTGATTCAATTGGTCAACCAAGCCCTACAAATTCAGTGGGTTGACCGAATGACCCCAAACATTCCCTTTTCTCTTTTATTGTGTAATACTATTTCTTTACCTACATGTGCTATTGTCCAAACTATTCCCTCCTTGCTGATTCTAGAATGGCTTCATCTCCCTCACACTCCTAGAAACACAATTAGCCAAAAACCTTTTCAATTTGCCTCTCTCATCTCTAAGGCTCGCCTTCGAGCAAAAGCCCTTGCAGGAATAGAACCTTCTGTCCTATATGTACCATGTTCTCTCACTACATGGGAAACCATCTATTCTAACTCTGAAGCCTTGCAGCTTGCTCTCACTGAGTGGCCTGGAAAGATATCCTGCCACCCTCCTGCTGATCCTCGCATTCAGCTCCTACAAAATATCCATGTTTCATGGGATACCCAATTACAACGCTTTCCCATCCCACATGCTGTCACACTCTTTGCAGATGGCAGTAAACAATTTGGTGCTTGTGCCTGGTATATTCATGACCAATGGCACACAAAAATAACGCCACCCCAACGGTCTGCTCAGCGTGCGGAACTAGCCGCTGCCATTCTAGCTTTTCAAACATTTTCCACTCAACCTATAAATCTCATTCTTGACAGTCTCTATGTCACTCAAATTGTCACCACTATTTTTCAATCATACCTCTCTCCATCCCTGGACCCTGATTTAACTTCTTTATTTTCCACCCTACAAACTGTAATATCCAACAGGAAACATCTTTACTTTGTCACACACATAAGAAGCCACCAACCTTTTCCTGGCTTCTTGCAAAAGGGAAATGATATTGCAGACGCTGCGGCCTCTGCTACCTGCCTCATGTCTCTTTCTCCTGTCTCCCCTTGGGACAGTCATGCTTACTTTCATCAAAATAAAAAAGCACTAATGAAACAATTTGGAATCACTATGGCTGAAGCTACAGCCATAATTCAACAATGCCCAACCTGTAGCCTACAGTCTAAAGGTATCCCACAGGATGTTAACCCTAGAGGCACTGAAGCCTGTGATACCTGGCAAATGGATGTAATTCAATATCCTCCATTTGCCCCGTGGAAATATCTACATGTTACAGTAGATACGTTCTCCGGATTTATTTTGGCAACCCCACAAAAAGGGGAAGCTGCAAAACAAGTGATTAATCACTGTATTCGTACCTTTACAGTGCTGGGATGTCCAAAAATATTAAAAACAGACAATGGCCCAGCTTATGTCAGCTCACAATTTTCACAGTTTTGTCATCACTGGTCCATTGTCCACAAATTCGGAATTCCTTTCAATAGCCAAGGGCAGGCTATTGTTGAGCGAGCAAATCAAACTTTAAAAAATGCATTAGATCGTTATATGGGGTCCAAGGGCTTATGCCCCCCAAACCTCCCGGCACTGCAAAACGTGTTAAATGTTTGTCTGTATACTCTCAATTTTCTAAATCTCACTGGCACTCCTTCTTTGTCTGCTGCGTCTCGACACTTTACTAAACCTGTTGTCCCAACTTCAAGACCACTTGTATACTACAGGCAGCTCCCGGATCCAACTTGGAAAGGTCCAGCCGAACTCATCACCTGGGGAAGAGGCTACGCTGCAGTTCAACTACCCGACAGAGTTTTGTGGGTCCCTGCTCGTTGTATTCGCCCATATTTCATCACTCCACACAACCCACTGACTCCATCGGATGTGCCATCATTGCCTTTGTGAGTGTGGATGTACGTGCTGTTATTGGTGTAACAACTGCATATTGCACCACCCATATTGTCCAGGGGTCCAACACTTTTGCATCAATCATGTGGACCCTGCTTTTGATGACACTCTTGACAAGTTCCTTCCCCATGATGTCCACACTGCACCTTCCCATGATGACAAAGCACCTGAGAATTCCTCTAAATTTTCATAAAGGCCTATATTGTGGTCCTGTTTTTTCTTTTCTTGATCTCAATACTACTGCCCTTTTCCATTGTTATGACCGAGGTCAATCCTTTTGTC
The DNA here is from genome assembly GCA_023970755.1 of Azemiops feae. NCBI lineage: Eukaryota > Metazoa > Chordata > Lepidosauria > Squamata > Viperidae > Azemiops > Azemiops feae. The sequence goes on from JALGBA010000444.1 coordinate 357,779, forward strand.
CCTTTGTGTTTTTTCAGTATCCTAATCGTGGCATTCCTCTTCCACCATCTCCCTCTATTTCCCTCACCTATGCTCATTACCCTTGTCACATAACTCTTGCTATTCTTGTGACCCCTGAGACTACGGGGCGCTATTATGTGTCTGGATTTTCATCCTATGGTACTTATACTACACATTCTTTTGAACTCGCATCAGTGGCGAGCTATGCAAAACCTCCTTTGTCTCCTCGTTTACTTGCCTACAACTTTGTTCCTCATCCCCGCTCCTTCCTAGACCTGGCCGCCCGTATTTTTACCTCACCTCACTTACAACACTTTCATTCCACAAAGCAACCTCGCTCACACCAACGCATCATTCATTCTCGACGACGGCGATCTCCTGATCCTAATCCTCATCGACCTCTCAACTACACATGGACTGTTCGTGACTTTGAAAATCAGGTATTATTCCAAATCTCCAAATACACAATATGGCCCTGGTTCCCTATCTTACATTTTGACTTTGCTGAAATGGGTACCGGGGTCAACAAATTTGCTTCAAAATTTCTCCAAACTAACAAATGGGACAAACAAGGTTCGTGCACACCTTCTCCACTAGAAGCAACATGGTGGGACCTGTATTTTTGTCCCGAACCAAAGACACCTGAGGAAAAATATCAATGTGGCACTTTTTTGGATAAATATTGTGCCTCATGGTCTTGTGTTTCTACGGGCGCTATATCCTGGACTGCCCCTCACTCAAATGATTATATCGTCATTACCCGTAGTAATGGCAAACCCCCTTCTTTTTCCTGCCCTTTTAATTTGCATTGTTGTGGTGAGCGGAAAAATCCAATGAACATTACATTCACATCCCAAGGAAAGACTTTGACTGCAGAGCAATGGGCTGTCGGATATTCTTGGGGTGGAAGAGAATGGAGCGATTCTGGAAACGACGGCGGAGTTTTTTCCATTCGTCTCACAATCCAGTCACCACATTCCCCTCCTATAGGTCCTAACAAAAGCATTCAACCTGTTTTTTTACAGTCCGTTGTACATAATATGCCTAATCCCTTGATTAACCTTGTCAATGCTTCTTCCTTTTTGCTAAAAAGTGCTGTTAATTCTTCATCACAAACCGACCACTGTTGGCTCTGTTTATCAGCCACTCCACCCTTTTATGACGCTGTTGGCTCCATCGAACCTATTAAGAATGCTACTAAAGATGACTCTTGCAGATGGAACTCAACATCCATCACTATTACTTCTATTATGGGACATGGTTGTTGCTTGGGAAACATTCCTGCAAATTATTCTCAATATTGTGCTAATATCACCACTGGCAAATACCAATGTGATGTTTGGCTCACCCAGAAAAGATCGGGCAGTGTAAATACGGCAGGTTATAACTCTCTTTTTACCTTGAGTAATGGTAATATTTCTGCCAGCCTAAAGGGCCAATTCTTCATCCCCGGCAACAACTCCATCTGGGCTTGCTCTACAGGTGCCACAGCCTGTGTATCAGGGGATGTCCTTATACAACAAAAAGCCTTTTGTATTCAGGTACGCTTAGTCCCTAGAATCACTTATTATTCCCCCTCTGATTTTGTTTCCCTTATGGAACCACCGGAATACCACCTACGTGCAAAACGTGAATTTGTTACAGCCCTAACCCTTTCAGTTCTTTTAGGATTAGGTGCTGCAGGAGCAGCTACTGGAGCTGCGGCTTTGGTTGTTAATCAACAACAAATACAAAAACTTAGTCTAGAAATAGATGATGATCTTTCCCGCATTGAGACTTCAATTTCTGCCCTTCAAACTTCTTTGTCGTCTCTTGCTGAAGTAGTTTTGCAGAATAGGCGTGCCCTCGACCTTTTATTTTTAAAGGAAGGTGGAACGTGTGTAGCCTTAAAAGAAGAATGTTGTTTTTATTCTGATCAATCTGGCATTGTGCGCGACTCTATGAATGAGTTACGCAAACGATTAAAAGACAGGGAACAGGAAAGGTTTTCCCAACAATCCTGGTATCAAAGCATGTTTAATTTCTCTCCCTGGATTACTACATTGCTTTCTGCTATTTTAGGACCTTGTATAATTTTGCTTATATTATGTATGATTGGCCCATGTGTTTTTTCACGCCTTTTGCAATTTCTCAAGGATCGTTTGAATGGTTTGGATTCTAATCTTTCTAAGATTAATGTTATGCTTGCCTCAAACAATATATATGAACCCTTGAAACCCAAATTCCACCCCTTTGAAAAGGTTGCCCTACTGACACTGTCTGACACGGACTCCAACTGTTCCGATACTGAATCAGACTTAGCCATGGAGGCTCTTGCCCCCAAGCAAGAATCTCGTATTCTTATGGAGTTGCCCTCTTCTGTTTCGGAGGATGCAGATGATGGCTACGAGTAGGATAGAGATTGAACTTTAAAAAATAAAAACAGTGGAGATGTTGCAACCATTTCAATAGCTTAAGGTTTCATTTATGCTTTTAAGTTTCCATTTCCTGAGTTAAGTTAAAGGTTTCGTTTATGCCTTATTAAGTTTCCATTTCCTGAGTTAAGTTAAGGTACCCTTTTAAGTTTCATTTCCTGGCAAAACCCACCCTTTACAACCTCCTGCTGTGACGTAAGTGTACCAATAAAAGAAAAGCACGCAGATCCTTCTGGGCTCTCGCTTGCTGATTCAACCTGAAGAAACATGTTGTCCGTGTGTTTCCTATCTACCAAACGCGAGGTCCGTTGGCCTAGGCTAACGTACATCACTGGTCCGTCCAGCAGGCGCTGGATTCGAACTCCCACATTATACTTCTAAGTTTTACTTAACCTTTGTCTCAACTCATAACAATATATTAAATTCAAATCTTAGTTATTTGTAAACATTCAAACTTTTAGCCAATCAGTGACCTGATAGTTAATTTTCCCTTAATATTTTAATTTAACGTTTAATATTTATTTTTTCCCAAATTTTTAATTAAACACAATTCCTTTATCACAATTCCTCATACAATCTAATATTTAAAGTATACCCCTTATATATAAATTCTACCATCTATCTTAACAAACTAATAAAACAGTATAATATTCTTATTTCAATATTTATATTTCTAGATTTTATATGACCAAAATTTTCTTTATCTCAAATCATTACAATATCTTGTGTGGTGAGGTGGTATTTAGAATACCTATTCAATCTTTAGCTCCACAGGTCCCAATGGCAACAGATTTCTTTGCCATTGCTCTGAGAGTTTCTTCATGCTCTATCCAGTGTAATATTTTAGTTCTAAAAAGCCAGAATGTCATTAAATAGAATGACATTTGACATTGCCTTAAGCTGCCCTTGTGAAAAATGTGATTATTAGCCCAGGGAATTGGGCAAACCTGTATTGTCTGGTGAGGTTAAAAACCAGCCATATCTTCTCTTACATCTGCTCTTTTCAGTGGCAGCAGGGAACATCAGTGATGGGCGCAAATGAACCAGGCCTCCCTCTTTTCAGTCAGAACTATTAAACACTATTTAGTATGTTTTAATTCTGAAACAGGACAGACATCTCACCTTTCCAAAGGTGAGGAATGGAAAGTAGAAGACTGGCTCTGCCTTCAGAGCAGCATGAAGCTGAATAAAAGTCATCCTTTAACTGACAAGCAAGGTGACCTGGACATTGTTTGTACCCTTATTCTAAAATCAGTGGGGGACTTGTGTGAAAATAAGCACCCAGGCTATGTGTATATGTTCACAGCCAAACACAATTTTCTGCCCACAGAGCTCAGCTCTCTTCACTCATCAGACATTTCCCAAACCACCTGTCACTAGCTGGAATGTCATGTTAATGTTTTATGGTCAAACCACCTTTCTTGCTTCCAGAAATGGCAAAACCATGTGAATAATTTACAGCACTGCGTTTCTGCTCAACTTTCCTCCTCCAAGCTGCTTTAGACAGCAACAAACGGTGGGCTTCTAATGGGATGCTGGTGATTTGTTTGCTTGCACACTTTGACCAGTCTTTTTCTGAAGGAATTAATTAAAAAAATATGTTCCCAAAGGAAAAGAAATAGATTAGGGCAAAGAGTTGTAGTATGTCGATGAGTTTAGTTTCCATCAGGTGCAGGAAGGTTTAAATAAAGGCCTCCAGCAAAAAATGCTTTGTTTCAGCCTCTCACAGCTTCTGCTGCAAATTCCCATTGCCCAGCTGCCTTAGAGATCAGATTTGGCCAAACAGCAAGCTTAAATAATACCTTTATTCCGCTCACTTTTGCATTCATACATCATTTCACCAAGTTTTGATAAAGGAGGTAGCTGTGCAAGAAGTGATTTCTCCTCTGTCCATAGAAACTCTTTTGCTAGTTCATCTTCATACTATCCCATTTCTCTTGGCTATCCCACTGTTGCCTATATACGCCCATGTAAACTCTATAATGAGTAGATGCTGGTACTCATTATTGCTATCAGAATAACAGAGTTGGAAGGGACCTTGGAGGTCTTCTAGTCCAACCCCCTGCTCAGGCAGGAAGGCCTATATACCATTTCAGATGAATGGTTCCTATACCATTTCAGACAAATGGTTGTCCAATCTCTTCTTAAAAGCCTCTAGCTTTTAAGCATTCACAACTTCTGGAGGCAAGTTGTTCCATCCCCACTGAAGTTACTACACCAAGTTGTTCCATCCTCACTGAAGTTGCTGCTACGTTTCCAGCAGCTGGTCCTACATTTCACCATGTCCTGGTGGAATGTCCTTCACATTCTTTTTTAGTATCCCAAGAAAGTAAAGCAAAAGATAGTCTGAGTTCTATAGATAGCAATAGGTCTTAGACTTATATACTGCTTCATGGTACTTTACAGTCCTCTCTAAGCAGTTTACAGAGTCAGCATGTTGCCCCTAACAATCTGGGTCCTCATTTTACCGACCTCGGAAGATGGAAGGCTGAGTCAACCTTGAGCCACTCAGAATCAAACTCCTGGAGTGAGCAGTGAGTCAGCCTGCAGTACTTGCATTGTAAATGGGCCACTACGGCTCTAGATAAGGTATCCATTATTGTCACTTTTTTCTGTGAACACACTGGCACACATTAAAAAATTAATTTCTGATGCTCACTCTCAAAAGTGTGTGTGTGTGTGTGTGTGTTTCACAGACCATTTCGAATACAGCCAAGGCAACTGCAGCCAAGCAAGGCACCACCATTTTGAATATTTTGTTATAGGTAGTGCTCAGCTTACAACCTTTGGCTTAACGATGGTCTAAAGTTAAGACAACCTCAGGAAAAGTGACTTATGATCTGTACTCGCACTTATGATCATAGCACACACACTCCTACAGGCATGTGATTGTTATGAAGGCACTTGGCAACTGGCTCAAATATATGACCAGTTGCAGCATTCTGCAGTCATGTGATCATAATTTGCAACCTTTTATGGCGATTTCCAGAATCGGAGTGGTGGCCTAGTGGTAAAGACGTTCACCCCCCTCTCAGAAGTTTGAGAGTTCACTCCTAGGTAGTGGCAGATGTTTCTCTCCTAGGGTGCAAAGATAAAATATCTGCTGTGAACTTCGCATGGTGTCTGGAAGGGCATCCGGCCAGAAAATGCTCAGCTCCATCCAATCGCCCCCAACTCTACCCTAAATTAAGGGATCACAAGATCATAAAAAGGGAATTTTCCAGAAGACCCATTGGGGAAACTAGATTCACTTAACAACCAATGGTTCACTAAACAGATGACTTAAGATTATTTTAAAATTGGGACTGACTTGGACTTACAATCACAACCTATGTCAGAAATCCCAGTCCCACTTTTGTTCATAAGTCGAGGACTACCTGTACTAAGACAACCATCTATATCTGATAGATATATTGGCACACAACAATGGGCCCTATCCAACAAAATGAGTTTTAATGTGGAGAAAACATTAAAACATAAAAATGTTTTTACATTTAGGCAGGAAAAATCAAAGATATAAGTACAGATTAGGTAAGATCTGGCTCAAAAACAGTAACTGTGAAAGGGACCTTGGAGTTCTAGTGGACAATCACTTGACTATGAGCCAGCAATGTGCAGCAGCAGCCAAAAAAGCTAATACAATCTTGGGTTGCATAAACAGAGGCATAGAATCAAGATCACGTGAAGTATTAGTACCACTTTATAAAACCCTAGTGAGACCACACATGGAATATTGCAGCCAATTTTGGTCACCATACTACAAAAAAGATGTTGAGACCTTGGAAAAAGTTCAGAGAAGAGCAACTAAGATGATCCAAGGCCTGGAGACTAAAACATACGAAGAATGGCTATGGAACCTGGGTTTGGCTAGTCTAAAGAAAAGCAGAAATTGGGGTGATAGCAGCATTCCAGTATTTGAGGGGCTGTCACAAAGAAGAGGGTGTCAAACTATTCTCCAAAGCACCAGAGGGCAAGACAAGAAACAATGGTTGGAAACTGACCAAAGAGAGAAGCAACCTGGAATTAAGGAGAAAGTTCCTAACAGTGAGGACAATTAACCAGTGGAACAGCTTGCCTTCAGAAATCATGGGCGCTCCATCACTGGAGGTTTTTAAGAAGAGACTAGACAGTCACTTGTCTGAGATGGTATAGGTTCTCCTGCTTGAGCAGGGGGCTGGACTAGAAGACCTCCAAGGTCCCTTCCAGCTGTATTCTATTCTATTCTATTCTATTCCATTCCATTCTATTCTATTCTATTCTATTCTGAGCACTAAAGACAATGCAGCATCAACACATCTATAGCTATAGCATAGTGAAGCTTACTGCTTAAAGAAATAATGTCTTCATTTGACACAAAATACCTCTGGAAAGAGAACCTGAAAACTTTTTTAAGTTCAGAAAAGGAAAGAAAAACATCAATAGCCAATTGAAGGAAAGGTTTTAATATATTTTTTTCAGTTGGGAAAAATGCATTTCTAATCACAGCATATAACTAGATGCCTCAATTCTGGGGCTGCAGTTTAATTTTACTCATAAAATATAAAAAAACAATAAAATATAGAGGTCAACACTGCTTAGCTTTAGGAAATATTATCATTAGGTTTTAGACCCCAGACATAAGTTAACTCAAAATCAATATTTGATGCCTGCACTTTATTTAAATTACCACACTGAAAAGCACATTTAAATTTTAATGTTTCAAAAAAGTCCTCAACTTCTCATATAAAACCAAGAAAGGGCCAGGCAATAAACAATTTATATTTCTTTAACACATTTTTTTACCAATTCCATTGTGCCCTGTGGGTATATTTCATAGCCTAGCAGATTGCTTAAGTTATCTCTCATTTTCCATTCTTTGTAGAATTCATAAGGTTTAGTGGACTTGAATTAGATCCAGATCATGTGCTTCCAACTTGTAACCCTCAATGGGAAGCTTTTCCCCTTCTGTTTTAGAAGTCACATCCAGCTGTTCCTATGGGACATTGTCACTCAGATGCAACTAAACATCTGGATGCAGGTTACATTATATATCAGTTTGCAGTTCCTTTTTCTGCTGACTTTTGGACAAAAAGCTCTGTCAGGTAAGAATTAAAAAAAAAACTTTAGCCCAAAGAAGCCTTTGCCCAGGCATTTTTGGTATTCTTTTTATAATAATGCTGGATTACAGGTAATCCTCAACTTACGACCACAATTGAGCCCAAAATTTATGTTGCTAAGTGAGTTTTGCCCCGTTTTACGGCTTTTCATGTCACATTTGTTAAATGAATCACTGCAGTTGTTAAATTAGTAACGTGGTTGTTAAGTGAAACTGGCTTCCCCATTGACTTTGCTTCTGAGAAGGTCACAAAAGGGAATCACGTGACCCTGGAACACTGCAACTGTCATAAATGTGAATCAGTTGCCAAGCATCCGAATGTAAATCATGTGACCATGGGGATGCTCCAATGGTCATAAGTGTGAAAAATGGTCATAAGTCACTTTTTTCAGTGCTGTTGTAACTTTGAACAGTCACTAAAAAAACAGTTGTAAGCCAAGGACTACCTGTACTACACTGGATTTTTTGAGGGGCTGCTCTTGAGTTGAGTTGAGTTGAGTTGAGTTGAGCTGAGCTGAGCTGAGCTGAACTGAACTGAATTGAATTGAATTGAATTGAATTGAATTGAATTGAATTGAACTGAACTCAACTCAACTCAACTCAATTCAACTCAACTCAACTAAATTGAACTGAACTTTATTTAGCCAAATATGATTAGACATACAAGGAATTTGTCTCCGGTATAGAAACGCTCTGTGTATATCCACAGCAACAGAATCATCATCATCATCATCATTATTGTCATACCAAGAAAAGGATGAGTAAGGAAGATGAAAAGAAGGATAAATAATAATACTACAGCCACAATTCATGGGTAAATATACATAGACATTAGACAATTGAAGCAAATTTAGAAACTGCATTTGGAATGGTGTGTGTCATCTCCAAAATTAGGGCTGTGCAATACTTCACATTCAAAGGCTAAACCATGCTTTGACATGTGCAGTGGCCACGTTAACCACACATTCAGGCATTAACAGTACAGGCTTCGCACCTTGACAAGTTGATTTATTGTAGACAAGAAAACAGTCACAGATACACAGAATCTCTGCCTACTATGCAGTGACCTCCATGGGGTAGGGGATGTCACGATGTATTGTGATGCAACCTCTGGTCCTTTGGAATGTGACTTGTGAAACTGTATGCATGCATGAAAGGAGTGGAGTTTGCATTGAAACAAAACAACACTGCTTTCCTAGTTTTGATAAAATACCACATCCCACAGACACCTCTGCTATCGCACAGAATGCAGAAATCAAGGCATGTGTGTATATATGTGTGTGTGTGATCATGCTTTTCCCAGCTTTGAAATTGGATTGCACCCATTCAGTGTTTATATAATGGTTCTCAATGACCTGAGAAGCACTACTCACCAACTTCAACCCTGGTACAAACTGCTGACTGATAATTTGTTTAATTACTTTGTGTTGGAAGAAAAACCAGGTCCAGTTCCAAGCTGGAGGCTACTTAAATGGAGGCTACTTAAGAAATAAGGTTTCTGTTTACTGATGAGCAGAACCAGCCATAGTATGCAGTTCTGGGACAGCTGACAAAATGGAGTTGAGAGTGGGTGGGTTTTTATACCTTCTTTGGGCTTTGTATTTGAGATGCCAGTTCCTATGCAATGTACTTTGACCTGTGATTGAATGTGCCCTTTTGGTATTCTAATTATTGTTGCCTGACTCCCATTGTGGCTGGGACGTCATGTCCTATCCTTGGAGCTGGGTGGGGGAGCTGGGTAATCCCATCAGCTGTGGGGGCTGAAGGCATTTTGCTTATGAATAGTGTGGCCCCAGTCTTTCAGAATGGATTTTTAAAAAATCAATTTCTTCTTCAGGGGAAATATTCTATCCTGCCTCTTTTAATATTCCCCAAAATATTTCATTCTCAGGGGGAGGGGTGCTGACTTCCTACACAAGTCTGGTATCTGCATCCAGATTTGCCCTGGTAGTCTGTGAAAAATCTGCTACATTTTATATACAGTGGCATAACACTAGAAATCTATGTAAGCTCTCTAATGTCACTGCTTTCAGGTTCACTATTAAATCTGCAAGCTACAGCAGACCTATCTATAGGGTGCCTACAAAGGGTGTTAAGTGTATTCCTTTTAGTTATACTTGAAGGTGTGCTAAGATAAAAATCTTTACCTCCATCTACTGGGGATTTTTAAAATTGTTTTAAAAAACATCAGTGGTATGTTTGTATAATTGAATTAAAGGTAATGCTGAGAAAAAACAATCAACTGCATTGTTATTCTTCTTTCTGGAGCAATTTTCATATTATTAGGTTTTTGAGTGACACTTTATATTGTAACGCTGAATCTATTAAAGGTACTTTCTTTTAATGGAAAAACAAAATCAATGTCATCTGGTATTTTACTTTATTTTTATTTTATTTATGAGATTTAGAGCCTGTCCAGCTTGAGAAGAAATCTAAGTGGCTTACATTAAAAAAAAATACATTAAAAAAAACCAATAAAAAGAAAAGCCAATGTGTCTAGACAAACCACACTCCCTGAAACATAAAACACAACCAGACACGGCTCCAAAATTACATGATTTCAAGGTCTGGAAAAATTATTCTTTCCCTCTCTCTCAGTCCAACAAAGTTGCTATTGGAGAGATAGAATAAAGATGGCTGCCCAGGTAAGACTTGAACTCTTCAAGAAAAAGAATCTAATCAAGCAATGAACCCAGTCTCAATCAACCAGTTGCTCAGTTGCAAAACCACTTGGAACAGGGGTCTTCAAACTCGGCTCTTTTATGACTCATGGATTTCAACTCCCAGAAATCCTCAGCCAGGCACGCTGGCTGAGGAATTCTGGGAGTTGAAATTCATGAGTCATAAAAGGGCTGAGTTCGAAGACCCCTGACTTGGAAGATGACCACTTGCACAGATGGCCTAATCTAATGCCATTTTTTCCAGCTGCCATAAGTTCATCCTTCAAGGTAAACATAGAAACATACATTTCATTTGTTTCCAACAGTATGCCAAACATTTGGGGTGAAAAAAATCATTATATTTCAGCTTGTATGTGAAATGGCAGGTTGGGGAAGAGGTGTTGTTCTAATGTGCATCAGTTTAGAGCAGTTTTTCCCCAACCTTGGCAACTTTAAGACGTGTGGACTTCAACTCCCAAAATTCCCCAGCTAGCCATATCATTAGAATTTCTCAAATTGAAATGTTTGCTGTTTGATTAGCCATTAACCAAAGGATCCTTCTCAAACTTTTCAATAGTTTGAGAATAGTTTCCTACTCTCTACCAGCTTATTGCTTAAGAATCAATATCAGTTTTAATAACTTAAAAAGCACCCTTGAAGGACTCTATCTTTTTATTTCTCCAGTCCCAGTTTTAGCTTTATGGTTTTTGAACCCATTAGTAAAGAGCATGTCCTCTTGTTCCATGACTGTTTGCATTTACTCAAGAGCTTTTAATGAGGGATTTTGCCAAAGGCTTTTTGAAAATTCCAAGTACAGAATGTCACATGCACATCTCCATTCACATTCCTGCAGATATCCTCAACAATGGTTAATAAGGCAGGATTTATCTTTGCAAACTCCATACAAGACCTGAACTACTATTTTTTTCTTTGATTATTGTTTTCATCAATTTATGGGAAACACTCATAAAGCTCATGGATACATCATTCCCTAGGTCCCTTTTTAAAAACTGTTGCCACAAATGGAGTCATACTTTTTCTTCATTGGCCTTTTTCTTAGTTTGGCTATTTACCAGCCTGCCTTGGATGTCTAATGCAAGAGATGGGACGTTCCTTACAAATTCCCCTGCATTTGGAAGGTGCCCTTCATGGAAGCTAACAAAGCCTACCTCTATCCTTAAAAATCATCCTCTATCCTGATGATTTAGATTTGGAATGCCCATGTAAGAAAGTGTTCCAGCCTTTTCACTACTTCTCCATCAGCTGAAGAAATGCTGACAGGCTGTCAGAGATGACATCTTGAAAAGTTATAACAGGAGAGTGGCCTTGTGCATGCTTTAAATTGTTCTACAAATTGAACTGATATCTTGGGGGTCTCCTGTAATCCTCCCACAATATCTTTACAAGTCCACTAACATTAGTGTTAGAAGCATTGTGGACAAAACAAAAGAGTGAATACACAAATGTGTGCATTGCTGGACTGAGGCGGAAAAGAAGCTGTTGAGAGTTGGGGAGCCTACAAGTTTAATTTGATTATGGTTGGTTGCATTGTCAGCCAAATGTTTAGACTGGATGTGGCATTTTTATTCACCTGTTATATCCTTCCCAAGGACCTGGGATAGGCAGGTGTTGTTGTTTGATGGTGATGAAGGTATTGTTGCAGGATATGAGCTGTTCTGAATAAAGCTGCCTTTTGCAATTGACTGATGGTGATTTTTGTCAATGACAATGGTGTTCAAGTGGTGCTCAAGTTGTTTTGAGATTGCACTCAAAGTGCCTATCACTATTGGTATCATTTTTTGTGCCACAGTTGTTCTACTTCTGTTTGCAAGTTTTCGTATTTTGTGATTTTTTTTCCCCAAGTTCTTTCTCTTTGATTCTGCTGGCTCCAGGTACTGCAAGTCCACTATCCAGACTACTTTTTCTTATCAAGAGTTAAGTCTGGCATGTGTGGCAGGTGCATGCCACACTAATACTCCAGACATCATCATCATCATCATTATTATTGATCTTTTATATCTTACCTAACTCCATATTTATTTCTTAATGAAATATTAAGTTAGTTTCATTTTACTTTCTTTAGTAGGCTAGCTGAATAACTAACTTAAATGTTTTGGATAACTTAAATATTGGGTATGCTTTAGCTACTTGAGACAATTCGCAACAAAAAACATGCTCAAACATTCTGTGTAGTGAGTTTCATAGGATATTTGAGAATAGATCATTGCAATGGATATTATCCATTATTTATTAGGTGTATACATCAATACTAGAGTCTTCTCTTTAATTCAGTATATTATATATTGGATGGGTTATTTGTGGACTGTGGACTTTGCTTTTACAGCAAAGAAATTTTCTTTAGAAGTATTAAGAATTGCAGTACAAACCTACAGCATGTTTATTTCTTCTTGTTGTAGTAGTTTGACTTGTGATTGATCCTCTACTTGTGATCAAAATCATTTCCATTGTCTCTGGCCAGTTCTATTGCCAATTAAGATTCTGCATTGCTTGCCCTTGTTCCTAGGTACTGTATCAGACTGGAGTTTATATTCTATGTGTGTGAAGCAATAACTTTCCCTTCATGTGCTAATGCTAAGATGTGTTTCAGAAAAACCATGGAAGGTTACAACAGAAACCTCTACTGTTTATGCATCATATTGTTTACTTGTTTATATTAATTGGCCACTCAACTCCACTTGACTTATGCTGAATAAATCCTCAGGAATTTTGAAGAAATTTTCCATGGAAACAAGCCCATTCTTCTAAGTTTGAACACATGAAAGCAGGAAGGCTCCTGTCTAGACAGTCATATGATCTATAAATATGAATATGAAAGAACTTTATAAAATGAAGTCAAAACTTGATTAAAACTGAGCCAATGTATTTCAACTGCTTTTTCTATTCTTGCATAAATCAGACAAACGTAATTTGCCATTACAGGTATAAAATAGTAACGTGGAATTTTTGATGGAACCAAATCTATCAACCGATCTAGGAGTAGGGTTGAAATATACATTAACTGAGCACATGATGAAGTGAATTGCTCTTATAAGTCCTTCTTTCTTCTCATGCATCTAGAAAAAGAAGAATATGCCAATAGAACCGAGTACATTAGAGGATTAGCTATATGAAAAACACATATGGGACTTCATTCCACCTGATCCATAAGAAGCAAAATTTGGAGGACCATTATCTTGATTTTTTTCAGAAGGAGCATAAATTTCCAACAGCAGATAACAGCAGTCATAATGACATAATTTCTTTTCTTTCTTTTTTTTCTAAGATTCGTTAGGTTTTGGTTTTGTGGATAGCAGCTGCAACAGTTGGGTTCATACATCTCATTAGGATTAAATCATAATGTGGGTTGTTTGGTTAGGCTTTAGCATGTCGTATGACCTAAATCTCTGTGGCTTTTCAATCAACAAAGGTTAAATAACCATAGCTTAGATTGGTCAAAGAGTCAGGCTATTTTGTTGACAGCCTGGCCATTCAAATCTACTTAATGCTTGAGATTTAGCTTCATTCTAGGACAATTTGTGTGGGAAATACTTGGAGAAAAATCTGGAAAGCTTTTTTCTCCAATGGGAAAAATGTAATAAAAGTCTCGTTTTGTTATTTTTTGTAGAACTGTCGACTCATTTTTAGATTTTATTAGAATCCCTCTACCTCTCCTGCATCATTCATTCACCATCCATTACATGATTGTGTTGTTTAATGGTGCTTACATCTTTTCATTTACATATGTTCTAGCCCATCAAGGACAGAAACAAAGCATTTTGTTTATTCCTGAAATAAAATATAGCACGAGTACATTCAACAATTTATGTGAGTAAGGCTACATTTTTATAAGCAGTTTCTCACTGCCAATTAAATACATCTCTTTGATACAATATTGAGAATGGATGACAAATTCTTTATTTATTTTTTTAGAATGGAGTAAAACTGAATATGCAGTTGCCGATAGCGGTACCTTTCCTAGCACCACAGCAGAAAAGAAACAAAGCAAACCAATAACATTATTTGTTCATAGATAATGGCTTCACTGGTGTTATGCCACCTTCTCCGTATTGGCAGTATACTGAGTAGTCTTGTCCCTCTCCAAATAACTGACTGGTGTTCTTTTCTCAGTGACCCCAGTAAAAAATTGAAATGTAGAACCTTGGATTTTCATCCAAGGCTTCAGAAATCAAGTTCATTGAATGATGTCACAGTTAGAAGAGATTTGTTCATCATAAAAGAATTGTTTGGTATAAAGTTATTATTATAAAAGATAAATGTAACTAATGTGAGAGGAAGATTTCAATCAATACTTTATTTTTACTGCAAGTGATTATTTTTTTTACCATATCAAAGGGTGATGCTTCCAACACGCAAGTCTGATCTCTGATAATACCTGCAGAAGTTAAACACAATCTCAAGAAAGTAGAATATACTTCCTTTTTTTAGTGTCAAAAAGTAGACTTTCATGGACTTGCCATTTATAGAAAATGATTTGCCAAAACTAACTGGCAGCATGGTTCTCAATAAGACAAACTAAAAGAATGCACAATGAAAAAGAAAAATAAGCTAGATGTCTAACAAGTAGTACCTCTATCTGGAGTTTTATTTAACAAGCCAATGTTTTACATTAGATTTTTTTTTTACAGTCCTACAAAGTACAATCCAAGTACCTCAAGAGGCATTTCATAAAAAGGATGAGTGGCCCCAATACAATCAGCATTGTGGTCCATGATCAGACAAATAAAAACAGAAATCCATCTACATCAGAAAATTGGTTGACAGAATTATTTGAAATCACTACTTGGAGGCAGCTGATCCTTACTGAGAGCCTGTTAAAAGAAGTAGAGGCTGGCACTCTAATGCATCTACAGCTGTGTACTATTTGATTGTTATAAAATTACAAAGGCTATATTTATGAACTGAAGCTCATCACTTGACTTCAAAAGAAGCCCATTATCTGTGCAGATTGTGTTTCCCCAGGTAAACTCTCTTTTCCCCCCTAAAGTAAATATATATCCATTGCATGGGTGCAATCCCAGCATCTAATTCAGGATGGCCAGAATTGTAGCTGCAGTATATGTATAGAAAAGGGAAATAGGTATAGAAATAGGTATAGAAAAGGAGACAAAGTATTTTTATGGATAGATTATCCATAAAGCACAATCACATACTTTCATCAAAACAAATCAATGTGATTTAACAGATTACTTGTGGAATCCGGAGAATAACGCATAATCATTCTGAAGTATTAAAAGTAGCGTTACAATGCCTCTTGTGTGGCGGCTGTTTATGATTTGTGTTCTTTGCTATCTCTTGTTTAAATAATAAATAGAAGAATAACTTCATTGTACAGCAGAGAGAGAGAAAAAGATCCTGCCTATTTCAGTATTCTTAATCTGACAGTACAAATGACTGCCATCAATACTGTGGCATAATGTCACAGATTTTAATAAACACACATTCCTTGGCATTCACCACTATTTTAAGCTCACCATTTATCCACCCTGAGGTTAGATTGATCTCACAGTTACTTTGGTGAAAATAGCAGCTTTTGTTTGATGTAGCATGCATTATTCTTACAGAAAAGATTTTCTTTCTTCTAGTCCCATTGCAGAGTATGCACCTATGTGTATGTGTATGGGTGTGTGTTTGTATGGGTGTGCATATATGTATCTGTACACACACACACACACACACATATATACATGTACACAGGTAGATTTATCTTCATTCTACAACTTTGACTTGAAATGATTTTTAAAAATTCCTAAAGGAAAGTTGTTCTTGAGCAGTAGCAACACGTATCCATTCAATGTATAAAAGTATTTGCATCTGCATAAGATGTGGAATCCATGTCATAATAATCTTCTAATCTCCAGTGCAAGGTTTCAAAGGTTGGTCGTTCTTTGGGTTCGACGTTCCAACACTGTAGCATAATGTTGTACAACTCTAGAGGACAATTAGCTGGTTGAGGCATTCTGTACCCTTGATCCAGTTTCTGGAGCACTTGAAAACCCATCAGACCTATGATGTAGTTTTAAAAGATTAGCAATGATACAAGATAAACATGCTAACTTGAAATAAAATGGGAGGAGGATGCATTCTCAAGGATACATTCTTTTGCACAAGACTTCATGCTTTCTAGCATCTCTGCAAATTAGTATCTTTAATGCAAGAAATAATTCTACCCGTTTAAATTTAATTTTTAGTTTGGCAAAAATATGGAAAAGTTCACATTGAGAGTTTTGGGCTTCCCAAGAGGATCATGTAACTGACTCAAGAAATATGGCTGTCTTTGCTGAAATGACAGAAATCTCTCCCTGTTTATTATAAGGATGCCAAGAAAATTATCCACAAGCTCCTGAAGTGATCAGTTTGCCTAATGGTAGAACCAGTATTGCTTCAGTTGAACAAATATTGTCTGGACTCGGACAGAGCATGACAACTAATGTTTTCCTTTCACTTGGGGTGGGGTGGGGGCACTTGATACAATAGGCATCTCTCATAAACCAATGGCAAAAGATAAGATAAGATAAGATAACCTTTATTGTCATTTTTTTACTGGGCACAATGGCACGCATCAAAAAAATGAAATTTAATTGCCCGCTCTCAAAGTGAAACACATACATGACACACACCTAAAACATACTATACACAACATATGTATAGACCCACACCCCTACAAATATGTAACAAATAAATATTAAATACTGTCCATCTTGAATATATAACGGAAGGAGGAAGCTTGAGAGTTTACAAGGTTAATGCTGTATGGAACGAAACTTTGTGCATTGCATGTCACAATGTAACCTCTAGTCATTCACAGTTTCATTCTGGGATCAAACATAAGTACATAAGCTAGGGGATTCATACTGCAATATCCCTTTTTTTTTCACTTGAGTTCCTTCTCCCCCTCCCCTGCAAATGCTTATGGTTCTTGCAATGTATGAATATAGCCACTGGGACTTAGAATTACATATGAACCATGGCATTCTGCTTAATCCACAAACAATAATTAATACTGTGGCTTAGAATTATTAGCAACCGTTGCAGAAGACATAAGGGAGACCAGGAATACCAATCTTTTCAGGTTGTGAGTTGACTGAACAACTGTGCACAATAGCGAAGGGGAAAATGTGTTTGCTTATATAGCTATAGGGTCCTTTTAAAAGTATAAAATATAACTTGTGCTGGTTAACAACTTCAGTAAAGTTAAGTAAGTATAAAATATATCAGATCTCATATGAGAAAATAGGTATCCTGAAACACCTGGTTCAACTCAGTGGACCTATTTAGATGGTATCTCCTAAATATCTTATGGATCCTATTGTTTTCAGCAGGGATTTGGGGAATTTATAGCAATTTGGTCAGCAGTTTTGTTGGATGCATAGATAATTTTTGGAATTCAGAGGCAACACAGGCATTTGCAGGATTGCTCTTGAGCCGCTCTCCCCAGGTGTCAATCAAAGGCTATTCCTTGTAGAAGAAATGCTACAACTGATGATTGGAGTCACACTGTGCGAAACAAGGAGTGGCATTGTTATGTTTAAGTCAAATTTTGAGCTTACACAATAGCAATAAGGCTAGTGAAGTTTTGCCTGGGCACGGGACAGAAACAACATTGATTATTATGGATGATCTGTAACAAGACCCCTCCTGATTCTGTAATTCTGTAACTGATGCCAGCAAACATGCATGAGTCAGCTCCAAGATATAAATCAGACCAAGAAATGAACTCCAAGTTAAGATGAAAATGACTTTATCATTGATAACTAACACCTGATAAATTCTCAAAGATGTATAAAGTCATTGACATGTACGTTGGAAATGCATTTCTAAAGAAAGTGATTTCTATCATCTTTGGTGGACTTGTGATAAAGCAAAGAAATATTGGGGCCAGATCCATGTTACATGGCAGCAGATTCTTAAAATGAACATAAAATTGAAAACTGAAGCTTTTCTTTTAGGATTACTGAACAAGGAACTGGGGAGGGGAAATGGAACTTTCTTATTGTATATGCTGACTGCAGTAAGAATTCTTTATGCAGTGGAGGTTGAATCTCAGAAAAGACAATTTAGTCCAGATTGCAAAAGATCTTGGGGGGGGGGGAGCTTCAAAGAAACTCTACTCCAGTTACCTCATTATAACTGAGGCTGGGGAATGACTAGTTTTGAGAGTCTTCATTTGCCCCAGGCTAGTGTTAAGATACCTTCCTGAAATATCTGTTGTTCTTCTGTTGTCTTTCCTTTCTGGCTATACAGAATTTGACAAACTGGTGCAGAAGGCAGGTGCTAATTTGCTGACAAATGAAAGCAGATATAGCAGAGTGATACCTAAATTGTGGAAGCTACATTGGTCCCCATAGGTTTCCAGGCCCAATTCTAGGTGCCAATTGCTGGTCCACCTGCTCCAGTAAAATTTGCCCAAATATGCTGGCTTAGAGCACATCCATGCATCTCTCTTGTTTCGGGTGTCAAGGGGAGCACGAAGACTACCTTTCTCAGTTCAAGCCCCCTGCTCTTTAATAGCTGATATCTCATATTTCAGGTCAGACTCTTATTTCTTTATCTTTCAGGAAAGGTATAAAACATGATTTTTTCTCAGAAAATTTGGCAGAAGATGTCATCTAAATGGTAGCAGCAGTTTTGGGTAATAATAAGCTGATTTAGCTGAAGATCTTGTTTACAGGTCTATGGTTTTATTATTTTATTGATGTAAGCTGCTTAGAAACTTTGGGCAATGAGAAGCAGAGATGGTCAAAATGATTCTTTTATCCAAAGAAGAGAATATATTTAATCTTGCTTCTATTTTGAACTTGCTTCCAGATTTTGTGCTTTCAATGAAAAAGAAAAAAATGAAAACTTGATTTTGTTTTAGTTAATTAGGTAGGTTTGTTGTTATAGGAATGGTTTGTACTTATTGTTGTGTAAAAGCAAAACGTTGTTATTGTAATGTTATCTTCTACTGTGCTAAAGAGAGTCGGAAGTTGGTGCCTTTTTCTTTTCTCTTCCCTCTTTACACTATCTTTTTTTCTTTTCCCTCCCCCCTTTTCTAGTTTTCTATTACTTTTTTGAATTTCTATTTGTATTTTATATTTTGACAAACCAGTAAAACTATTATTATAGGAAGAGGTATCAGGTAAATAGGTGTAAAAATAAATCTAGCAAGATTTTAATTGTTTGAGATTAGTGGTGGTACAATTGCTGCATAGATTATCCAAGAGTTTCTATTCCATAGAGAAAATTGTAAAGTTTTATTAACCTTTCCCATCAACTGAAGAAAAGTGAGGAGGTCTCATTAAAAAAAAAAAAGTTGAAAGCATGATTTTTCAAACAAAGCACTCACCTGCATAGGGCATTTTTCCATAAGTGATTATTTCAAAAACGAGTATTCCAAAAGACCAGACATCAGATTTAATGCTAAACCTATTCGAGCGAATTGCTTCAGGAGCTGTCCATTTCACTGGGAGTTTTGTTTCATGTTTGGCTTCATAGACATTTTCATTTTCTACCTATTTTAAGCAAACAAGAAACAATGTGATAAATGTCCAGATCTATACATTTCTGCTATTGTGACATTCAAATTAATTTAAAACCTTTTTTTTTCATTTGCTAACATTTACAAAATCCTAATAATCATTACCCTGAAATTGCTTGTTGATCGTTAGCTGAAATTAATGAAGTTTCAAGATGTTCCCTAACAACCTGAACCAGCCAGGTAGAACTTTTGTTCCTTAATTCCTAGCCCTTGTTTTGTCAAGCATCCATGCAACATCAGTTTGGCCATGATTAATTGGGGCTTACTACTGTGAGTCCTGAATCTATCAGTGACAGCAGTGCAAGCTACCTTTTGGCAGCAGGGCACAGGACTCATGTGAAGCCTTTAGCAAGAAGACAAGGTGACAGCAAGAACTAAAGCATTCAGAACCTTTGTTCTGTGATTAATTACAAGCACCAACAAAACACTGACTTTGATCATCATCACTTAAACAGTTCCAGGATTTAAAAAGCAGACTCCAAGAAGTGCAAATTAATATATTTGTTCAAAGTGGCACCAATTAATTTAGGTGAAGTGAGCTGACAGACTCTGAAGAGTAAATGGAGCATTATTTATTTATATATTAGATTTTTTTTCTGAGTGTCTATGGAGATTCTCAGTCATCCAGGTCATCCGTGGTTGTCCCAAAGGTGCTTTTTCAAGAGGTAACTGGACTTTCTTGTTTTTCTTTGAAGACGTTTCACTTCTTATCTTCTTCAGCTCTGACTAGATGGTGGGGAATGGAAGGATTTATATTCCTTGAACAGTCCTCTCTCAACAGAGGGGGAGGGATACGACATCATCTATTTCCAGTCTACAACACAGTCCTTTCAGCAGTTCCAAGAAGGCTCCACACCCATTTGCACCCCTCAGGTGACCTTGAGGACACAGATAAACCTCCAAGTGGCCTCAATGACTCTCTAAAAATGCAAATGACCAGCTGTCTGCAAGGAATATAAATCCTTCCATTCCCCACCGTCCAGTCAGAGCTGAAAAAGCTTCTTGGATGAGAAGCAAAACATCTTCAAAGAAAAACAAGAAAGTCCAGTTGCCTCTTGAAAAAGCACCTTTGGGATTTTTTTTGAGGTCAGCCTGCTCCCTTTCTCAGATGCATATTGTTCTGAGTTTCCGAAATGTAATATTCTATATTCTTTTTTTCTTATCAAGTGATACAGATCACCATGAAGATCACCATCTCTGTATTACTTCAGTGCACCTTTTAAAATTTATGACTGCATCTGTACATCATGTTAAGGCAAATTGGTTGCCCCTGTTTTGGTCTCTCTGCTCTCTAGGGTAGATAAACAATTCACAGAAAGAAGTGCAGTGCAAATATTTAACCTAAAATGTTAACATGAAAGCAGTTTGATAGAACCTTTCCTCTGAATCAAATATTATAATGAAATCATCATATCAATCTGATGGGTAAAAATTTTAATTCAAAAAAGTAGCAAACATACTTTTATCTGAATCAGTATGAATCCATCCAATTGATAATGCAGATTCATGTCATTTAAACATTTAGAAGACTAAGCTGAATCACTTTTCCAAAACAGAATCACAAATTCAAAAATGCTCTGTGAATGAGATGGGCAGTTTCTAAACTGTGTATGTGTGTATGTATGCATATGTGTGTGTGTGTGTGTGTATGTGTGTAATCATAATCAAAATAAGACCAAAAAAAGATAAATAGGGGAGAAAGCGATACCATCTTAAGGGGTCTAAGGCAGCCAGCACAAACTTAAACATTATTTTGCCTGAATATTTGTCCCTCTTTGTCCCTGAAAGGTCTCACTCAGAACATATAATAAATGCTGCCAATGCTGCCACTTGAACCTACAGAAATCCACCTACAAATTTTCTGTAGTATATTGTCTTGATTTGCTGGTTCCAGACAGCGCCTAATCCCAACAAGCCTGAAGCAAAAAACCAATCTACGGAAATCAACTCACAACCTCTTGCCCTTTCATAAGCCAGCACATCGGCAGGAGGTGCAGCAGATCAAGGAATGAGCAGTCAGTGTTCTAAAAGTGCACACTAAACAAATCACAGTAGGGGTTTTTATTTAGCCACTGCTGCTGCCAGGAAAATCCAGCTCAGAGAAACTGAGCAAGGTAAAACATCACATTTCATGGTAAATTAGAATTGTGTCTCGCTGTGACTTCCAAACATAGCCTTTGTCTCTAGCTACAGCCAAGCAGCTGATTCTTATGCTGGAAACTCTGCTACAATGATTATTGTTCTTTGTCCCCCAAATTAGACACCCTGTATAGATGCTGCCTCTTTGTAGAGCAATTCCACACTTGTAGATGTTGTATCATTTAGCACGGTGTTTCGTAAAGTGTATCTGAGGACAATAGGGGGTGGAAGGTTTCTCTAAGACACTCTCGTGTATCTTTGAAATCAAATTTACTTGCCAGATATTGAAGATATTTGCTAAAAATTAAAACAAAGTCACTCTTCTTGTTATTATTTTTTTCTTTCTTAAAAAATATATTTTTTTTCTTTCTTAAAAAATATTTTTTTTCTTTCTTAAAAAATATTTTTTTCTTTCTTAAAAATATTTTTTTTCTTTCTTAAAAAAATATTTTTTCTTTCTTAAAAAAATATTTTTTCTTTCTTAAAAAAATATTTTTTCTTTCTTAAAAATATTTTTTTTTCTTTCTTAAAAAATATTTATGTTAACATCAAATGGGTTTAATGTTGTAATTTTTACATGATTCTATAAATGGGTCAATTTTAATTTTTAATATGATGACTATTGATAAATATAACCATAAATATAAAATATATAAATATAACCCATAAAAGGAAAGCTGCTTTGGCATCCTTTGTAATTTTTAGAAGTGGGAAGAGTCTGGAGAGCCAAAAGTTTAAGAAGCACTGATCTAGGGCATGATTTCTTAAATTATAGCAATAGCACTTAGACTTATATACCATTTCATAGTGCTTTACAGCCCTCTCCGAGTGGTTTACAGAGTCAGCATTTTGCCCCCAACAATCTGGGTCCACATTTTACTGACCTCAGAAGGATGAAAGGCTGAGTCAAGTTTGAGCCGGTCAGGATCAAACTGCTGGCAGTTGGCAGAATTAGCCTGCAATACTGCATTCTAACCACTGCGCCACCATGGCTCTTTATATATATAATATTTATATTATATATTGGCTTTTGAGTCTAATATAGTTAAAGTATCCAAAGTATCCGAGACATCAATTTAAAAATTATATTATTGTAGGCTACCTTAAAAACCCGTGCAAGTCCAAAATCTGCCACTTTGTAAACATTGTGATCACCAACCAGGACATTCCTTGCTGCCAAATCTCGGTGGATGTAATTTTGGGATTCCAGGTAAGCCATTCCAGAGGCCACTTGAGCTGCCATATCTACCTGTTCTGGCAAATGGATTCTGGAACCTGCATCATCTGCAAGGAAGGAATATTTGGAGAAAGTTGGGGGAATAGTCTTCTAGGCATTATTTGCAACAACAACTCTCTATAGGTATGCCTTGGACAGACAGATTCTACTTGGAATAAACAGCCTTGCAGATGGCCAGGCTCCATACCTGACTTGTATGTGGAAACCAACTGGCAGCCAATTCTGCTGTTGTTGCATATGGCTATATTGAATGGTACCAGTCAGCATGCTGACCATAACATTCTGCATTACAAGTATAATTGCCTGTTCAGTGCAGTAGTCCAGACATGAGGGTAAGAGTGACAATTACCAGGATGTTATATTCTTGAATGGTAGACAATTGGCATACCTGCCATATAATTTACTTGGACTTCAGTAAGGCATTTGATAAAGTAGATCACAACCTACTACTTGATAAGATAGAAAAATGTGGGTTAGACAGCATCACCACCAGATGGATCCATAGCTGGCTGACCGGCTGTACTCAGCGTGTGGTCCTCAATGGAACCGCATCTACTTGGAGGGAAGTGTGTAGTGGGGTGCCCCAGGGCTCTGTTCTGGGCCCAGTGCTCTTCGTCAACAATTTGGACGAGGGGATAGATGGGGAACTCATCAAATTTGCAGACGACACCAAGCTGGCAGGAATAGCCAACACTCCAGAAGACAGGCTTAAGATACAGGAGGATCTGGACAGACTTGAACACTGGGCACTATCTAACAAAATGAAATCCAATGGTGAAAAAAGCAAGGTTCTACATTTAGGCAAGAAAAACCAAATGTACAAGTATAGTATAGGGGGTACCTTGCTCAATAGCAGTAACTGTGAGAGGGACCTCGGAGTCCTAGTGGACAATCACTTAAATATGAGCCAGCAGTGTGCTGCAGCTGCCAAAAAGGCCAACACAGTGCTAGGCTGCATTAACAGAGGGATAGAATCAAGATCACGTGAAGTATTAATACCACTTTATAATGCCTTAGTAAGGCCACACTTGGAATACTGCATCCAGTTTTGGTCACCACAATGTAAAAAAGACATTGAGACTCTAGAAAGAGTACAGAGAAGAGCAACAAAGATGATTAGGGGACTGGAGGCTAAAGCATATAAGGAACGGTTGCTGGAATTGGGTATGTCTAGTTTAATGAAGAGAAGGATGAGGGGGGACATGATAGCAGTGTTCCAATATCTCAGGGGCTGCCACAGAGAAGAGGGAGTCAAGCTATTTTCCAAAGCGCCTGAAGGCAGGACAAGAAGCAACGGATGGAAACTAATCAAGGAGAGAAGCAACCTAGAACTAAGGAGAAACTTCCTGACAGTTAGAACAATTAACCAGTGGAACAACCTGCCTCCAGAAGTGGTGAATGCTCCAACACTGGAAGTTTTTAAGAAGAGACTGGACAGCCATTTGTCTGAAATGGTATAGGGTTTCCTGCCTGAGTGGGGGGGGGTTGGACTAGATGACCTCCAAGGTCCCTTCCAACTTTATTGTTATTATTATTATAGCTAAGCACAGCTGTTCCAGCAGAAACTGGTCCTTTGTAGCTTTGTAGCCACTTTCTCAACAACCTTCTCTAGAAAGGAAAAGGGAAGGGACAGGACTCCAATTATGTAATAGAACTGGGTCCAATTCTCCAAATTTGTCCCATAAAATTATTGGATTTATTTATTTATTTATTTATTTATTTCATTTAAAACACTTATACGACTGTCCATCTTACCTCCAACTCTGAGCAGCTCCCAATCGACAATTAAAACAACATCACTAATAAAACAAAATAATACATATATCTAGGAAAACCATAAACATTAAAAATTGATAGCAGAGTTAAACTTCCACATGCAGTTACCTGTTAAATCTTCTCATCCACCTCACCCTATCCCAGGGCTTAGAGGAAACGCCAGGTCTTAAGACCCCAAAGGTGCTTTTTCAAAAGGCAACTAGACTTTGTTTTTCCTTGAAGATGTTTTGCTTCTCGTCAATGAAGCTTCTTCAGAACTGAACTGAAGAACTGAGCCAAACCAAACTGAACTGAAGAAGCTTCTTGGATGAGAAGCAAAATGTCTTCAAGGAAAAACAAAGGCCAGCTGCCTTTTGAAAAAGCATCTTTGGGACAAACCATGACCTGAATGACTGAGAATCTCCATAGGCATCCAGGTCTTAAGAGCTTTTCAGAAGGCTAAGTGGGTGGAAATGTCAATAGAAAGGGCTATAGGGAAGGTCTGCCATGGAAAAGGCACGCTTCCTAGATCCCACAAGATGGCAATGTTTTGATCTACAAGGCTGTCATTGAGGATTTACTGCTCATTTTCCTTCTTCACCTAGCCAGACTGAGGCTGCAACAGGATGACTATAGTACTTTATTGTGTTTTGTTTTTTAACTGCTCGGGGAAAGTGGAACAGCTGGGAGACGAGAATAGAAATGAATGACAAGTATTGTAAGTGTTTCGGCAGATATCAAAGACTAAGTAGCAGAAAGGAGACATTGTAATCACCAACTGCTACTGTTCCTTGAGATATGTGTGCTTGCTTTTTCCCCTGACCTTTTTTCTGCCTCAGTAAAATTTGTTTCTTTCATTGATTCTCTTTAGAGAAAGCACTACAGCATCTGCTTCAGCTTCACCCAATTCACTGAATAACCAGATGCAGCCATCATATTAATACTGCAGTTTTTGGGAGGTGAGAAGGAAGGTGGAAAAGGATTTGTGGTTTTAAGAATCAGGTATTATAGTCAAATTATATTATACAGTACTGAAGATTAACTACCGAGAGGATCTTACAACAGCCCTATTGTAGTATGCGGTTGGGAGGGAATATGTTGGGATAAAGTAACTGATGAATATTGTACAAAATATCCCACTGTTAGTGTTGCAAGTCAAAATGGGACTGAATCTTCCCTGCTGTTGAAAGTTGCATTTCTACCTATAGAGAGGATGTTATTTGCATCCACTTTTTTTCCGTTAATTTTTTATGGTGCAGATCCCCAAGGATATAACATGTCATCTTCGTATTGTATTTGTAAAGTCCCATTACACTTCTTTTAATAGATGATATAAAGGCTAGAGCTGGCAAGGAAGAAACAAGAAGCTTGAGACTCATCATGGCTGTTTTGTAAACATTGCCCCTCTACAGCCAAGCCAGGGTGAGAAATAGAATACAAACAATCTCTTTCCAAAAAGCACACACACAAAAATTCTGGCTTTAGACCTCAAAGAGGTGGTTTATGGGAGTGTGTGGAGTATGTGTGTGTATATGTGTGCATATGTAGTACTTCTCCTGGGGAGAGAGCCAGTTTGGTGTAGTGGTTAAGACACCAGGCTGGAAACTAGGAGACTGTGAGTTTTAGTACTGCCTAGGCACAAATCCATTTGGATGACCTTTGGCCAATTACTTTCTCTCAGCCTTAGGAGGAAGAAAAGGGAAAACAACCTCTAGTATCTTGTGAAGAAAACTGCAGGAACATGTCCAGACAGTTCCAGAACTCAACACTGAGTCAAAGACACAAATGTCTGTCTGTCTGTCTGTCTGTCTGTCATTCTGAAATGATACATCAGGTGAGGAAGAATTCAAGAATACAATATGGTCCAGAAAAGCCTGCGTCAAGGCCTTTTCTCAGTTATGCAGTTTTCTGGATAACTTTGAAGCACCCAGATTCATACACTGAGGATCTAAAGCAAAGATTGCTGCGAGGATGGTCCGTTCTTTAATATATTTCTAATATACTATACGATCTTGACTTATTATCAGAAATAGAGACAAACAGATATGCGTCTGCATAAAAATAAAATGCAAAGTTGCATCCTTTCTCTAGAAATCCTTTCCCATACATGTTTAAGTTTACACAACATTTTTCAGTCTTTCCGTGTCCGTACATCCATGTAATAGAAAGAAAAAGAAAGATATCTTCTTCAGGGTGTATGGGAATGTCCCTACGATATGTATACACAAAGAAAGACAGTTTTTACTACTTGGAAATAACAATGATCTATTTTTGTTTATTTGGGAGAGTGTTTTGTGAAGTCTCTGAATAGCTATGAAGGCTCTAACAGAGGGTCCACATACCTTTGAGAGAGACTTGGACACACCATTCCAAAATTTCCACTAAATTAGAATGTTAAATGAGACTGAAGGGGCAGAAGGAACAACCGCACTATTTCATTTCACTTTGTTAAGATTAAATCTAAATTAAATCTACTTTAACCTTTGTCTGCCCCATCATTTCTTAGTATATATTCCCAGCATGCCATTCAAAGTGTAAGTAGTTTGGGACACACACACACACACACACACACCATGTCAATCCCTGCCACTCATTACTGGCTTCATATCCAACCACACTAGATTGATCTGCTTATCTCTCCTTCTCCCCCCTCCCTTTTTTTTTTTTTAATACCAGTGTGTTTGCTTTACTGCAGACTGCCAGACTCTATCTAAATGAAATGTTTCCTACTCACTTTGGAGATATTCTAGCAGACTCCCATGTCTCATCAGCTCTGTAACAATATAAATTGGATCCTGTAAAGTGCAAACAGCATAGAGCTGTATAAGCTTAGGGTGTCTCAAATTCTTCATTATCTGTGCCTCCCTGAGGAAGTCTTTTGGATCCATTGAACCTGAAATGAGAACAGCAGTGAAAGAAAATTAGTGTGTGTTATTAAGGGCTATTCTGGTTTGCCCCACAGTCTTGTGGAAATAACCAGGGATATTGTCTGCCTCTTTGCTAATCAGCACAGATAGCAATGCAAATCCCCCCTACATAATTCAGATATGGAATTTATGAAATTGAAATAGCAAAGGATAACACATTACTTTTTGCCCCCCAAAAAATGATTCTAAAAACAAATTCAGCAACAATAGCAATTGTAGTTCTGGTCCTCCAACTTCCCTCAATCCCCACATAAATGCTATTGGTTATTACCAAAGATGAAATCGCAGCAGTGTTATTGGTTTCACTGCTCATCTGAATCCTCAGAATGGAAGCATGATCAGAAAATGTGCAGTAATTTTCAACATCTTCACTATCTGAATTCAACTTCTAGCCACAGATTTAATCCATAACAAAGATCTCCTTACCATCTTCAAGATATATTGTTATAGCTCATTGTATCTTGGATTTATTGTATTACATGTTATAATAAATAAGTATTGCAAGTTTTGGTATCAAGAAATGAAACACAGTAAATCCATGCCAGGGAAAAATTAGATTTCACGACAATTTAGACAAGTAATCTAGATTAGTGTTGTGTTGAATTTTTTTTTCTGCCTGTGTGTTGTCAATATAATCCATTTAAGTGAAGATTAAATTCCTTTGTTATTATTGTTGTGAACGTAGGTGGGTTGGAACCACATATGAATAGATCCATCGTCTTCCATCACTATCACAGTCTGAAGGTGATTCCATGAAGCCAAAAGTATCAATTGATGACAATATCCATTTCAATTTGCTCAAATTCTTATTTTATTCACTTTGAATTCTTTATGATTCAATTGCAAACACTTGCCCCCAAAATAGTAACAATCCACATGCAGATTTGTTTGTATTTTGGGGGATTGTTTTCTAATATACACATATTCCAAATATTTGCATTTTTTCTCAAATAATACACCTTTAGTGTTTCTTTTTTTAAAAAATAAATAAACCTTTTTAGACTATTTTCCATATCTGGAGCATCTATATGTCTTGGATTTTAGATTCCATCTGGCTGGGAACTCTGAGGTTCTAACATTTTTTGGGCTATGAAAGTGAGGAAAGTTAGCCTATAGGTTCAGTTGGGACAAAAATAATAAATAAATATATAAATAGAATATGTTTGGCTATTCTAGTGGAAAGATTTATTTAATTACTATAATCTTCTCCAGGCCATTTACCATGGAAAAATCAGTGTTTTATTCACTTACTGCATAGTCTTCTCATCTCATATGTGAACCTCACATACTTTTAAAATGCGTGAAGAAGACTACTGAGAATTTTATGGGAAATTTTATATGGAACCTTAGAAAGGATATGGGGAATATATGGCTTTCTGGCATTGTTGAACTTCAAATCCCAGCATTCCTCACTATTGGCCTTGCTGGCAAGAACAGAAGGGATTTGGGTTCAGCAAAACTAGAGGGCTATTTTTAGTCTTCTGTATTAGAGCCAACTAAGCTTTACAGAGGTGTGTAATTTCCCTTGTAGTCCTCTTAAAGTATTATTGCATGAGCAAATGTAATATGGATTTTTTTAGATTGGCTCCTGAAACCCCTGTGCTTAGAGATATTATATTTAAATTTTAAAGCAATACTTGGCACAATATGGTTAAAATCTATTCTATCCTATCAGGCATTCTTACCGAATAATGACTAAATCACTGCCAAAAACTTGCTACTCTTCTTTCCTTTACTATCCCTCCCTTCCTTTTAAAAAGCATCAGGAAAATGCATCAATGTAATAAGAATATCTAAGGTCAAGCCTAGTATTGGAATGCATTAAAATGTAAAATACTTAAAACATATAATGAGCTAGTAGACTTACAAATGCAGCTGGCATGGTTTAAAAAAAAAAAATACTTCAATGCTGATATAGTAATCAAAGATCTCACAAGTGCTTCATGGGACCACTTTGTTCCTATGAGGATTGGTGCCAGTTTAATTAGGCATGGTGTTTGTTTGTGTGTGTGTGTGTGTGTGTGTGTGTGTGGTTAATTGAAGGCCTTTCTAATATAAAAGCTGCAGTTTAATCATTTTTCCTTTTAATACAACATTGGCAGGATCAAAGATCAATTTTTAAGCAAATGGAGAAAATGGCTCAAATGAATGGATTTATCATGTGAAAATTTTCAAATGTGTAGCATTCAATAATCCTAGATATTATTATCCCTATGTTCTTTTTTAAATAAATAGTTCAGTTGCTCTCTATGTTACAATAGTTCTCTGTCCTACAATAATTACTTAACTGCCTGTAAAATAGTACAAGTATTTTGTTGGTTAATATAAGAGTTATTTTTTTAAATAATCAGAACAAAACCTATTCATGATATCCATTGCTTGAACAAATATGACTCTCACATTCAAACTCACTATTCACTATATAGTGTTACAAGATTTTTAATTGAACATTCTCAGCATCCATCTGAATTTTTTAAAGGGTTTTTCTTTCTGCCTTCCATGTTGACAAAAAGAATTTGTCACTAAATCCCATGGCCAATATTTCAGTCCTAACAGTATTTGATTCAAAGTAACGTCATGCTTCTCATTCCATTCGGCATCACCGAGAGAATTTAGGATTAATAGGAACCAAAATCCCTACTGGTATTTCAGTGAAATAAATCTAGGTTTGCTTTTACCAAACTGTTATGGGAAAGTTCGCTCTAAGCAATCCTTCTTTTCTCTGCTGTTATTTCTATGGAAAGATAAGCTATTCTCCAAAGAACCTGAAGGCAGGACAAGAAGCAACGGATGGAAACTAACCCAAAGAGAGAAGCAACCTAGAACTAAGGAGAAACTTCCTGACAGTTAGAACAATTAATTAGTGGAACAACCTGCCTCCAGAAGCTGTGAATGCTCCAACTCTGGAAGTTTTTAAAAAGAGACTGCACAGCCATTTGTCTGAAATGGTATAGGGTTTCCTGCCTGAGTGGGGGGATTGGACTAGATGACCTCCAAGGTCCCTTTCAATTATTATTATTATTATTATTATTATTATTATTATTATTATTATTATTATTATTATTATTATTATTATTATTATTATTATTATTATTATTATTATTATTATTATTATCTTTTATTCATTAGACATGAATCTCAGTCAACTGAACATTCAAGTTGGCTGGCGTTGATGGTTGACACAGGTTGCTACCAGCATCCTAGGTGTCAACCAGGTACCTCCTTAAAACATAAGATGTTCCAAGTAGCGCAGTTTATTATTATTGTTATTATTATTGTTGTTGTTGTTGTTGTTGTTGTTGTTGTTATCATTATTATTATTATCTGCCCCCCTGCCCCTCCCCAGAGATAGTAGTCTTCCTCAGCCACCTCAGGCCTGGCCCTACTTTTGATAAAGGACAATCCTCCTGTTGTTCTCTATGTATTCCTGCTGTCTTTCAACATTCCAATCCAATGACAATGGAGCCAAGCTGCTGCTTGGTCCACACTACAGTCATTACAAAAAAAAACAAAACAGATTGGTTGTTCCCCTGCTTCTTGATCTTCCATTTGTGCAGATTTCTGGGTAGGCTGGCTTCTGTGAGGGCAAAATCACCTTTGACTTTTCCTTTCCTTTTTACTTTCCCAGATGTCTACTCACTGGGATGCCTTTGCCCCCTTCCTTCTTCTGGTGGTAATGCAAACCCATCTTTTTGTTTCACCAATGTTGTTTTGATGCTGTAATGATTAAAGCAAGGGGAGCAGGTCCCTCCATTTCTACCTTCTACTGTTAATCTACGGAACGTTTGTAGCAAGGGAGAACAAGGTTCAACTTCATAGAATAAACAGCACTTACTGAAACTTTGTAGCTCCATTGCAATTTAAAGGAGGGCAGGTCTGGGAAAGCAAGGAGAGGATGTTTCGGCCAGCCTGGGCAGAAACTAAAAAGATACACACTGGGAGATCTCTAAGGACTAAATATAGTGATGAGATTCTGGGGGGATGAGACAGTAGGAAAACGTGGGGTTATGAAAGGTGACATGCAAGTCAACCATAAATTAAATTTTAAGAATGGTAGTTGTGAACTACGAGAGAACACAGGATGCTTTTCATCCACTAGTTGCATAATGGAGGGCAGTGACATGCTGCTGGAGGAGATGGAGCATGCCAGGCACTATAGTGAATCAGAGCTAGGGCCGTCACTATATTGGAAGGAAGACCATCAACCTAAGTCTTAAGATGGTTTAGCACAGGGGTAGGCAACCTTGGCTCTTTTATGACTCGTGGACTTCAACTCCCAGAATTGCTGAGCCAGCCATGCTGGCTCAGCAATTCTGGGAGTTGAAGTCCACGAGTCATAAAAGAGCCAAGGTTGCCTACCCCTGGTTTAGCAGAAGTGTAGGATGATGTCATCTGTATATGAACTTAGGAAATGGTGGGCAGCCTGACTCATGATGGGAAGCAGTAAGTGTGAATTGCACAGTCATTTCAGACTGCTGAGTCAGAAGGTCAAACAAAGCAATGCATGTTAAGTAGTTAGTGTATATTATCTTAGTATTTCTTACTTGTGAGCAATTGGTTTTGTTTAATTTTATAGCTCAGATGACAAAGCCTTGGGGATAAGGAACCTTAAGGGCTAGGGAAGAACAGGTAGAAAGTGGACTATATACTTTTCTGACTTATGTCCAATGCAGTCAAATGCCTTGGTCTGAATTAGAAAAAAGGGGTATAATATAAAATGCCAACCAAAAGTCTTGCTATCTTAAGAGAAACTGAAAGTTTTGCTTGGCATCATTTACCTGACACATTTCTCCTTGGTAAGGAAATGAGGCAAAATGCCCAGGAGAATACTTATAACAGCCTGTACTATAAAACACCTGTATAGTACAGCTAAGATTTATTTATTCATTCATTCATCTAATTTATATGGCCGCCTATTTATCCAAGGAACTCTGAGTAGTGAATAAAATAAAGAGAATTTCATTAAAAGAGAAAACTAAAAATTAAAATTTCATCAAAGTTCAATAGAAACATGAAACCACTAGACTCATCAATCTATGCCAGTGCTCCTGTGCTAATACTCCTACCCCAAAGGCTGTGGAAAAATCCAGTCTTCACATCCTTGAAAAGCCAACAGAGCCCATATTTCTTTAATTTCAATAATTAAAACATCCCCAGATAATACCAACTTTAATTTTAAATTATTGCTGTTTATTTTTATTTTAAGAGACGTGAATGCATTAATTTAGTGAAAATCCACTTGCAAATATAAAGTAGCCTAAAGGAACGTCCACAGAGCTATCAATTTTACCTTCTAAAACTTGTGAATGCACCATCCTCACTTCAGCACTGCCGTCCTCACAATTTTCAGTGCTTCTATCAGCTAACCAGAACCAGAGCTTTCCTCAACCCCTTAACGGTGTAGCACGAAAATTAGCATCCACCCAGCACCCTCCCCTCCCGTTCTTTGCCTTGACATCGTTGTTTGTACAGCAGAAGAACAAAAACACCACATGTTCTTCTTCTCTGTTTCAAAAACCTGTTGAAATGGTGTTAAAGCACCAGAGCACTTGGATTTCACCAGAGAGAGGAGAGAGCTGTAGAACCGGGATGCTGTCTGAGTTTTCACCATTGGAAAAAAATGACCAACCTATAGGTCAAGAATTAAAACTGCAAAATGATCTTTGCAGCATCAACACTAGAACTGAATTGGATGTTTAAAGGGTTTAGCTGCAGAAGTGCTTATGAAGATGTTGACCACATCAGGATTGTACGATTTGTCTAAGAAAATTACAGAAGTGTTCAACATACCTGGTTTTAACGTTTTAACTGCCACTGGTGTTCTGTTATTCCATAATCCTTCCCAGACCTCACCAAATTGCCCAGAACCCAATCTTTTTAAAAGTTGTAGAGAATTTCGATCAATCTCCCAGTGATCTACAGTTTGATATGATAAATCATATGGTGTTGGGACTTCTGTCTGGATGGAAATAAAAAAGCATACATAAACATCCATTTTT
Organism: Azemiops feae; assembly: GCA_023970755.1. Lineage (NCBI taxonomy): Eukaryota > Metazoa > Chordata > Lepidosauria > Squamata > Viperidae > Azemiops > Azemiops feae. Next base: position 391,543 of record JALGBA010000444.1, read on the forward strand.
GCTTTGCCTAAGAATACCAAAATGGCAAATTTCATAGGCTTTTATTAATAGTCAGTCCTCTAAACGAAAAGCTTTGGATAGCAAATAAAGCCATGCTTTTAACAAAAAGATGCTATTCTTACAATGACTACCAAATACTTTCTATTGTAAAGACAGCATGTTGCCTTGCCTTTACTAAAGCAGCATGAAACAGTTGCTTTGAGCACTAACTTCCAGCAGGGAATGCTATATTCTTATTGTCACATTCTCATTTTATGATTTTTATTTTAAAGCCAGAAAACATTATTTGAATGTTTTCAAATTCAAAAATATCTAGGATGAGCCATGTGTGTTGGGGTGTTTCCAGACAGATGGCTCCTAACATCCTCCTTTCCCCCCCCCCCAACACTCCAGTTTTACTGGTGAGATGTTCCATATTTATTTCCATAACAGAATTGTTTTCCTATCAAGAAACAAATGGAAATGGTGGAGAAACAGAGATGGTTCCAGATAAAGGATCATCTGAATCCTCTGTAAAATTTGGAACAGGAAGATGACCTGACTGGATGACTTGAGTTCATCCAAAGGCTTTATTGACACCTTTCACAATATGGGACTAGCAGGTGAGAGATGAGTATTCATTGTTTATGGCAGAAGATTATATTGGGTTCTTCAATTGCCATGACAACACTGAAGCCATCATTTCATCATTCACTCATTCCTGAACTTCTGGAGTCCTCTCAGGGTTTCCTTCACTCACTGGCATTGACACTGGTGTGGAGATGCAGCAAGATTCCTGCACAGTCTAAAGATTTTTTTGTATTAAGCCTTAAAGTATGTGTGAAAATAGTGCAATTGCTATTTCTTTTGAAACTTGGTCAAGATAATCAATACTTGGTATAGAAACCAATGATCTCCAGAAATATCTCCAATCCACAGAGTATAAAGTCTGAATTAATTATTTCTACTTAATAAATCATGGAGAGAAATCTATCTCTGTGGTTGCTACGAGTCGAAAACGACTTGATGGCAGATAATCGATCAAACAATTAATCACTTGATAAAACCTGATATTTCTCAACTGATTTTCCTCCTTTCTGAAGACTAATTAAAAGTTGGAAAAGCAATGAAGACAAACTTTCCAGACTGTTTTTTTATATATATATAAAAGGTACTTACCTATGCTTCCACACATAACCTTTAGGTGCTAGCATTTTATTCGACACACGCACAGAACATTAGTAGTTGTATTTTTTTTTTGCATTTGCAGGAAGAATGAAGACAAATGTATCAGATTCAGAGATGGCCACAAGGCCATTATAGTTTTATGGAGAAAGTTTGAAGAAACTACAACTGTCTAGCATGAAGAAAAGGTTGCTAAGAAGATATGGAGAATTAAACACTGGAAGAGTTTATCTCTGGATATGCATTAAGCTGTTACTAACCAGTAGACAATAGCAATCTCTAGGGCATTTTCCCACTGCAGAGTTATAGCACTATCCATCCATTCTTGAGTCAATAGAATGCTATACAGGTGGTCCTCAACTTACAGCAGTTCATTTAGTGACCGTTGAAAGTTATAACGGCACTGAAAAAAGAAACTTATGACCATTTTTCACACTTACGACCATTGCACATCCCCATGCTGGTCATGTGATTTACATTCGGATGCTTGGCAACTGGTTCATATTTATGACAGTTGCAGTCTCTCTGGGCCATGTGATCCCCTTCTGCGACCTTCTGACAAGCAAAGTCAATGGGGAAACCAGATTCACTTAACAGTCGTGTTACTAGTTTAAGAACTGCAGTGATTCATTTAACAAATATGGCAAGAAAAGTCGTAAAGTGGGGCAGAACTCACTTAACAAATTTCTCACTTAGCAACATAAATTTTGGGGTTCAATTGTGGCGATAAGTTGAGGACTACGTGTACCAACCTGAAATGTCCTGTCCCAGCTGGCTACCTCTATCTCCCACTTCTGTTTCCTATCAATGGCAGAAATCCAACTTTTCTCCAGAGTAATAGTAATAAAGTCTAACAGATTTTATACACCTTGAGGCTGCCTTGGGATGCAGTCAAAATAAGGGGAAATATGCTGCTTTAATGCTGGTAAGCTAAGGAAGATTTTAAGCTTGGCTTGTGGGCTGAGGATGAGGATGAGATGAATGTCACAGGAACACAGCAGGAAAAAAAGGTATCTTCAGAGCATGTTTCTGCCATACTAAGGTATACATGGGGACAAAATCCAACGGTTTTTTTTTAATCTAACAAAAGTAAGGCAATTGAAATCGAACCAGTCTTACCATACTAAAATTGGATGTCAATGATTGTCCATCCAATCGAGAATAGAACTTGGCACTATAAAACAGATTGCACTCTTTTTCAATCACCATCTGCATTGCACAGAGATGTTCTTGGATTTATCATTCACTAGAGGTGCAGGGAGCTCTGCTCTTCAGTCACATTTCATCACTTATTACTAATGCTGATCATGTTATTCCAGAGACATAAGTAATCCTCTGGTAATTATTTCTACTTTGATCATTGCCTGCTTTGCTTATTGCATTGTGCTTATTGCATTGTGCTTATGGCAAAGCACATTATGCACTGAAAATGGTTTAGAATTCCCACTTACTCTGTAGCCAGAGTCCACTCAATGCAATTATGGTGTGACACTTCCACTAATCCATCTCTTAGATCAATTCAGAACACTGGTCCTAAACTTTACATCCCTAAACAATTTGCATCATGTTACCTTTTGAGGTCAAACTGTCTGAAGGAATCCCTCTTTCACTTTTTAGCCTTGTTATCATTCATGTGGGCCTTCACAAAGCAAGCATTGCTATATATCACTTCTGCGAAATATCCCCCTCAAATAGGCTTGCTTGATACCTACATTATGATATTTCCAACAGTTCCTTTTTGTGCTTTATTTTTCCAGGCTACACACAGGCTATTATGTGTACCTTGTTGCTGGCTTCACCTTAATTTTATCACAGGCTATTTTATTCATAAAATGATAGATGACCTTCAACAGGGAGATATACAAGATATTATATTCAGGGGGAAAGAATAATAGAGCACACCTACAAGATGAGGAATTCATGGCTATATCAGAGGAGACATGAGTGCTGTCAGAGTCCCTCTAATATATTTGCCTTTCATTCTTCCCTTTCTCCCTTCCTTGCTTTTGCCTATGTATTTTTGGGGCTTGCCATACTGTTGGAGGAGGGTGCCTGCATGGGGAATATTATCTGCTTCATTCTGCTCTGGGCGAGATGCCCTCCCTCTGGGCAAGAGGAATGCGAACTGAAAATATCTGCCTTATCTCCAGACAACAGTGCGTGGGACCATTGGGAAACGAAACCAAGAGAGACCTTGAGAACCACGCTAAATCTCCAGCTTCTCATAATACGGTAGAACCTATGGATTGGCTGGATTTCAACCAGACTGTTGGACTCTGGGGGGAGGAGTGATGCATCACCTTTTTTATGTGATCTGTTACACACCAAATCTCAGATCTTGCTTTGCTCTCTTGCCATCACTAACTCTCAGTAAAAGTTTCCTTTTGAGACAATGCCTGCTTCAAGAGTTCTGCTTTCTTGGGAGATCTAGTTGAGGTAGGTCCTTACAGGTGTGGTCACTAACAACCAACAGTGTGAGATAGTTCTAAAACACAATTCTGGGATGCTTCAAGAAGAAATACTGTGTCAAAGACACATGAAATTCTGCCCTGGTAAAATTACTAGAGTACAGGATGTGATTCTGAGTACCACATTTCCAAAAGAATATTGAAAGTGAGAAGGTGGAGGCAACAAATGTGATACGGGAACTTAAAGTCCCACCCTATAAGGATAGGTTGGCTGAAGGGCTGGGAAAAAATGGATATTCAGCCTGGAGAAAGGGAGACAAAAATAAGTGTTTGGTTGTATAAAAAGGTCTTACAGGGAAGCGTGTGAAGAACTATTTTTCATTGCCAGAGAAACTAGGACTGCAAGTTTCAGCTACCTAGATTTCTTCCTTAATTAAACATAAGGAGGAACTTACTGATTATGAATCTATACAACAGCGGAATAGTCTGCTAACAAAGGTTATGGGTTTTCCATCTCTGGAGGGTTTTAGGAAGATGTCCAGAAAACATGAATTAATAACTTAAGTTCTCTGGACAATTACAGGTAGGTCAAAACACAATGTATTTAATTAATCTGATAAATAACAAAAAAAGGAAGAGGCATGGCAAGAATAATCTGGGCTTTGAATATCCTGTACTACTGCGGCATGAGTGTGTTTTGAATACCACATCCCTCAACTTGGGCAGATTTATATTTTAATGTGAACCAATCTAATTTATATCTACATCCAAATGTTAAACTCTGAGCACTATAGAACAATACGTAAAAAAAATGTGCATCTTAGGAGAAATGTATATAAAAGGGCAGATTTGTTTTCACCAAAATAAATATCAAAAGTGGATGCAGAAATCGGATGTAGAAAACAAAACATATTTGCTTATGCATTGTGCAACTCTGCACAAAAGGCAAAGAATTAATCTTCACACTGTCTACATTTCATAACAGCATCTCATTTCAAGTGAATCAAAAGAGTAAATGTGAACACATTCACATCCTGATGCAATTGCTTTTGAAATGATCTATAACGTTGGGAAAGATTCAGAGATTTAACGAATAGATTATTTTTGTTCAAGTGTTTCTTTTAGTATCTCAAAGATTAAAATATCCTTAGATGGAGGCAGGAGAAAGCCAGCAAGCTTTAAAGTATATTTAAGTACTGTCTCTATAACCCTGATCGGATCTGTGGTTTCTGTTTTTAGGCACCACTTAGAGACAGAAAGAGTTATGAGCTTAGTGATTTCATCTCAATATACGTTTATACTGTGACTTCATAAATCACACAGTGACATGCGTCTTTTCCACCTCAATTGCACATTTATTTGCCCGAAATGATACGATGTTGAAATGCCTAAGGAATGGAATGATACAGTTAAGTGCATTTCTTAGAGCAATGATCACAGCATGTAGGGGAGTCACACCTGTATTATCTCAATAATCAAATACCAATCTCTATATTTTTAGGGGGAGAGGAGAAACATTCAGACTTACTGTACCTTAATGGAAGGCCTCCCAAGCCTTACACACAGCCCATCGCTGGATTTACTGTAATGCTTGACAAAAGCACTCAAAGTGTGAAATGTTGCCCTCCGTGTCACAAAAAAACTACCATGGTCCATCTGTCTGATTCGGTAGTGCTTCACGGTTGCTCCATCCCGAACTAAGAAAATAAAAGGACACAAAAATACCATGTCTTGTTTTTCCAATGCCTACAAAGAAATCAGAAAAGACTATTCTGTAGTTCTCTTCCACGATGACTTATGAAAACTGAGTCCTTCACGGAGCTTCTACGTGATCATTCCTGAACTCTCTGCGGCAAACATGGATCTCCTATAATTTGCAGACTGCCCAGATTCTCCCGTCAGTCACCAGGCCCACCCCAAAATCGTACCTTTGACATTCAGCTCTGTAGTGCCTTTCCTCAGAATACAGGTAGTCCTCGACTTACGACAGTTCATTTAGTGACAGTTCGAAGTTACACCGGCACTGAAAAAAGTGACCAATGACCATTTTTCACACTTATGTCCATTGCATCTCTGTGGTCATGTGATCAAAATTCGGATGCTCGGCAACTGGTTCATATTTATGATGGTTGCAGTGTCCTGGGATCACGTGATCACCTTCTGACAAAGCAAAGTGAATGGGGAAGCCAGATTCACTTAACAACCGTGTTACTAACTTAACAATTTCAGTGATTCGCTTAACAACTGTGGCAAGAAAAGTCGTAAAATGGAGCAAAACTCACTTAACAAATGTTTCACTTAACCACAAAAATGTTGGGCTCAATTGTGGTCATAAGTTGAGGACTACCTGCATTGGTAGTGTTACACTGGAGTTTAATAGCTCTAATGCTCTAAATCTAAGTAGCCAGATAGAAAAGCCAGAAACGCCAAGTATACATGTAATAAATATAGCTAAATAAAATAAATAAGTAGAAATATATTTATCTTTTAAAAATTCCATAAAAGTTGGTGAAAGGATTAAAATTAAAATTGCACTGTTCTTCCCTCTAGAACACAATGCTGAGTTGTTCTATTTAATTATGTTTTTCCTCTATGGGTTTTTCTTATATACATTGTTTCAAGTTGGTCATTAACCAAAATAAAGCTATCACTCACTGCATAACTGTTCCTTGGCCCTCTCAAAAGATTCAAAAGAAAGAAGCCAAATGTGGCATCATGACGCAGAGAAAAAGAAGAGATCAATAGCATGTTTCTATGTATAAATAGTTTTATTCATATAGGATATTACTCACAAGTATTAATATAAATGTATCAATTGCTGCACATCATCTTTCCAATTTTCACTGACCGATGTGAAGAACAGCAGCCCTGTTTTTAACTCAGATTGGATGTATGGCTTGTACTTTTAATATATGCAGGGTTTCATTAACAGTAATTCTACATTAATGGAATTCTTAACCCTGGTTTCTTTAAACTGATTATTTTATCAGGAAACATGCCTTAATTATCTACTATTTTTCTAATCATCGCTATTTGTATCTGTTTTAAAAGAAAGTCAGAAATAATTTCTTTGTATTTCTTTTTCTTTTCTTTCCTCACCTTTGGCTGTGCTTTTCCTTTAATTCTTTACTTTTTTCTCTTTTCCATCTTAATTATTAGTTTTTGTTAGTTTTTGTCTTTCTAATTTCAAAAATCTAATAAAGTTATCTGAAAACTTTTTTTTAAAAAGGGAACATATGCCTTGGATATGCAACTTTCATCAACTGCCACAAGTGGGTGCATGTCACAGAATGCTGTTACTGTACTTCTAAAGTTTTTTTTCCAGTTTTTAAGAGTGCATTCTACATCAATAAAGTAGGGTTACAGAAAAGCATTCAATTATAGTGTCTTTTATTGCATATCATACTTACATACACATCCTGCTACTAGGATCAGGTTAAGCAATGTTGTACAAAGCACAGAAAAGGAGTAAGATATAGTAAGCCAGAGAAATGAAAGAGATGGGGTCAGAAAATAAAACAAAATATACATAAGCTGAGTGTTTATTGTTTATTATTTCTCTCCAAAGAGCCAGCTGAGGCATTGGTTAAGGCATTAGGCTAGAAACCAAGAGTCTGTAAGTTCTAGTCCCATGAAGCCAGCTGGGTGATTTGGGCCAGTCATTCTTTCTCAGCCCTAGGAAGCAGGTATGGGCAAACTACTTCCAAAAAACTTGTTAAAGAAAGCTGCCAGGAATTGTCCAGGGAGTTTCCAAAAGTCAACACTGATTTGAAGGTATCCCCACTAAAGATATTCCTAACCTTGCAAACCATCCTTGTTTCCACATGCTTTTTCTTTTTTTTCCTTTAAACTTGTTACTTCCGTTGTTTGTCATTTTAGTGACATCATGCAAGATATTCTATACAAATTAAGATCTCTAATCCAGAGGCTGCCTTGCAAGTCAACATAAGGGACCTGCATCCCGTCAGAAAGTATATGCAATGAACTAACATTGTTGTATGGAAATAATTTACCATTGCCTTCTTCATAGATTTTTAAAAAACAACCTCATTCTATCCTTCAGCAACAATTACATATAGATTAAAAAGTTCATGAGATGAATCATCTTATAAAACTTCACTTGCTGGAATGGGAATATTTTCACCAAGAAAGTCCAGCTATAATATCTGGGCTGTAATCTTAAGAATGACCACTAGATGTCAGCAAATATAAACAACATTCTTAACCCTCTGCTGCCATATGATGGTTTTTTGGATTTTGGCAACCGAGTTCTGGTATCCTTGTGGAAAGGAAAGCAAAAGGGTTGGGATAAGTGAAAGTAATAAAGTTTTCTATAATTTGGCTTCCCTGTCCCAAATGATTCAAAGAAAATCACAAAGTTTATAGCTAAGTTTTCTATAATTTGGCTTCCCTGTCCCAAATGATTCAAAGAAAATCACAAAGTTTATAGCTAAGCTTTTTTTCTTTAAAAGCACCCAAAAGCACATTCCCTCTGCTAAAAACCTTAGGAATAACAGAGTCTTCTCAAAAGTATTCATTCATAGACATTCGAATCTGTATGCATGTGTGTTTCTAAACAATAAACCACTCACCAAATAAAAAGTGCATGTGATCATCAACAGTTGCCAATTTATCTAAACCAAACTAAGGAAAATTAATTTAACAACATTTCTATGGTAGAAAAAGTGGAAGTTACCTGAAAGGGAAAATTCACCCTTTTGACTTTCACTCTCTCTGATTAGGAAGGCTCCTGTCTCATTCTCATGATAAAGGAGTTGTTTCTCAGCATCTGCTCGTTTAATAGCTCCAAAAAACCACCTAAAGGAGAAAGAAGTGGATACAACTAATTAGTAGTCAGAACTAGATTTACATGAATGTTAAAGCAAAGGAAATGTTAAAACAAATCACTTATCTATTAAGACCAGGGCTTTTTTTCTCATAGAACGCTCAGAACGGAGTTCCGGCACCTTTTTTGGATGGAACCTTGTAGGGTAGGCAAAGGGGGTTGTATGACGTGTGTGAGTTCCGGCACCTTTTTTTTTTACAAAAAAAGCACTGGTTACGGGTAATCTTCGCCACTATTGCAAACTAATCTTAATAGTAATGACACAAACAGGAGGTCCTTCCTCATACAGGCTGGGAACAGCCCAAATGAATATGCAGCAGCATTTTAGAAACACATCTGATCCCAATGCTTCTCAGCCTCAGCAAGTTTAAGATATGTGGACTTTAATTCCCAGAATTCCCCAGCCAGCCTTGACTTGTTGAAATCCACACATCTTAATGTTGCTGAGGTTGAGAAACGCTGTGGAACACTGTCTTATCCTGTGTGCATCAGTGTCACATCAGCCATATACTAATTACTCTTCCCCAAAAATACAAATTAACTAATGAGTAAAAGGGGCTAGAAGTTGACACTCATGCCCTAATGCACGGGTGTCAAACTGCTGGCCTGCGGGCCGGATGCATCACAGTGAACCCATTGCCGGCAATGGCAAAAAAGTCGCGATACATCACATGTCACGTGACATTGCGATTTTGACACCCCTGCCCTAATGTCATGCAAGGTCCTTGATCTCGTTTCAAACACTCTTGCAAGATATCTTATTCAGGACCTTTAAAAAAAAGTCTTTCCTTTCATAGTATTTTGGGCATTTTTTGAAACATTTTCTGGGGTCAGGATATTGTTAAAAAAATGCCTACTGAGCTCTTGCTTTAATAATCCCTGTTGTTCTACTGTTTCCCCAGTTTATGGATGCTGAGTAAACTATAAGTAGGTTGGTAAAGAATCTCTTGGACAGTAAATCACTGTAATAAAGCTGATAAAATGATCAATCCCTCAGTAGCTGCAAGAGATCATGAAAGCTAGTTATTTTGTTGAAAGATAACACACTGCTTTAAATTAAAATAAGGACTTAAAGGTGGAGAAGAAAACAACTCTGCATTATCTTAGCCTGGTTATAGAATAATGCATGCCTAAATAGAATTACTTTTAATTAAAAGAAATGAGTAGAAAGGATTACGAAAAGATTTTAAATTGTTTTAGGTTAAATATATTTAGCTTTGTGCAAGTTTTTTTAAATGAGTTTTCTCACCGAGCTATGTTAAAATTTAACACTATGATCATTTTTCTTCACAAAGAAACATTGGGATTTCAAAAGGTATCTAACTTTTGTAATTTTGTAAAGTACGGTTTCCTTTGCTATGTTAAATAACAATCCAATGAAATAGCGCAGTATTTTGATATACTACTATAGTATTCTTATTTTTTTTATTTTTAAAGCTGCAATGAATGGGAAATATACCAATGCAAATTAAAGAGACTGGGGGGGAGGGGAGGTTTGACCAGAAGGAAAAAAATGATGGACCAATTTATGGCTTTTGCTTATTGAAAGGGAATGATGGGTAAGATGGAGCAATTAAGGGAGGACAGAGGATAAAGGAATTATGATTTATTGTTTCAGCTGTTAATGAAGATGGTGTCAATTTTGAGAAAAAATGATCCAATTCACAAGCAGCAACCAAACAGATGACCAAAATATTTTGGCAAGTCACCAGGAATAATGGGGTCTGCATGTGAGATATTGCTTCATAAAAAATAATTAGACTGCTAACAATAGTCTCTGCTGTTGGGTTCTAGTTTCTAGTCTCTCGAGATGGAGAGACAGACAATTTTATGTTTGTAGTATCTTGGCTTATTCTTTTGTCCTCTGCTACAATTTTCCCTCTCTTCTGACCTCCTTAAAAATAAACTCTTTCTGTGCTGATCTTTTCTCTTTTCCATTTTTCATAGGGCTATTGCTTGGGGAACTTTTTAATTCTTTTAGACACTTTCCATGTGTTTTAATAATGATCTCAGAAGACTGAATTTTTCATTGGATTTTTTCATGGAACATTAATTTTAATACATTTTAAATTGGCTTTCCTTATTGTGTGGTTCTGGTTTAATGATCACTTTCCATAAGTTTATCGAAAAAAATAAGAATGTTAAGTCCTCTTCTCAGTTAATAGGGCATTAGAAGGAGGGGGGATTGAGAGTGGGAGGAGTTAGAGAGAGAGAAAAGAGAAACAGAAAACAAGTGTTCATAGCCATTTCTGGCTTTTTCTCATTTTATTTTAGTCCTGCCTATCTTGGGAACCCAATGTACTAACCATGAGAGAACGAAGACCTGTCAAAAAAGTAATTGGCCACCCCAGCCAAAAAAAAAGGACAACTAGCTTTTTAAAAGATTGAAATATACTAGCTGGAACTAATCTAGTTTTACATATTCATTATTTCCCTTATACACATCATTATAGAATTGTATCTATTATATATGCTTCTCTTTCAACACACACACACACACACATTCACATGCATATTTTTGATGTTCACTCATAGAACTGTATCTCCCCTGCTCCAATGTAGACAAAATATGTATAAAGAAGAAACAACTCCTTGGGACTTTGAGTTCCTGTACACTGAGTCTTTATGTTGTCTGCCTGACAAAGAAGGCATTTAGCCTCAAGAAGTAATAGAGGTATTCTATGATATGATATTGAATTTCTTCTACTGTTATAAGGTGGCTGGCTTTAAAATGGGAGGAGTCACTGAGAGCCTTAGAGTAGGTACCATTGGTGTGCTTTGAATCTAACTCCAGGAAAATAGCAGCTGATTATTTTGATTGAAAGTTGAGTGTGTAGGAGTTCAAGTATTGGAAAAACAGAATTCCAAGTTCTAGTCCTCCCCCACAGATGCTCACAGAATGACTTTGGGCTAGTCAGTTTCTCTTAGCTAAACCCATCTCACAGGCATACAGATGCAAGGGAAAATAGAAGTTGGGAATGTTTTGTATATTTCTTGAGGTCATAAACAAAAGAAAGGCAAAATATAAATCTAACACGTAAACAAATCAGACAACAAAGAAAGCAGTGGACGGGAGTGAACAGGCTCAAATTAAATCCAGACAAGACAGAGGTGCTATTGGTAAAAAGAAAACTGACAAATTGGAATTGTAGTTCCATTTGATTTGTCTACTGTAGTGTGTTCTTAAGGAATGTTCAGAAATGTTAGCTGGTGTAAAACCAACTGAAGATGCCAAATGGTGAGTGATACAGAGAAGATTTTATTTTATTGCTGAAAAAGTTGCACTGGTTGCCAATTGTTTTCCAGACTTTTTTTTCAAGAGGGAGTGTTTGTTTTTTACTTACCAGCCTAAACAGTCTGTGATCTAGTAGTTTGTCTGAGGGACTAACTATCTGGCTATGAACCAGCCTGGATGTTAACATGAGCAGGACAGTCCCTTTATATATAGTCTCACTTTCTCAAGTCCATTTGTTATGATCAAGCTTTCAAACTATACTTTTTTCCCCTTTTAATGAAGAAGTCCAGACTCTCCTCATAAGCTAGGTAAACGTAGCATAAACATTATGATTTGAGGGAATTAATACCATGCTTGCTGAAAACAATCCATGTTTTGCCTAAATAATCACCTGTGCATTAACACAGGGCAGGGCAGTTGCCTTCATTGAGAAGAATAGAAGACTGTTGAAAACAAACAGCTAGGCAGAAGGTACAAATGGCTGTAGACTTCATTGCTGATAAGCGTGGATGCCTTTGAAGATAAGCTGAGCTTTAGCAGATGTTTGCTTTCTGAGTGGCAATCTATTTTGTAGTACCTAAAACATCACTTTCTTTCTCTCCTTCCTTTCTTTATTGTGCAGCAGCTATTCCTTCCCCTTACCACAAAACTTCTAATTCCTTCTTCTTGATTTCTTCTTGTTGTTCACTACTTGTGCTTGACGAAGAGAAAGAATATATTTGTGTAATATATTTTCATGCTTTTGTTCATTGGGTATGCTTGGTACATGCAGATGATGATAAGTTCACTTTATAAATTGAGTTCATACAGTATTTTGCAGGCAACTCATTTTAATCAGTTAGGAATTCATAGTATTAATTTTCTTTGGAGTATGATTTCCTTCCGGTGTGTAACGATACATGTACATGAATGCATAGACACACTCACATTTATTGGGTAGAATTATTATTTTCAGATGGAATTTGTAATGTTAGATTGACAAATTAGGAATACTGAGAATTGCAGATGACTTTTTCTGTCTACTTTCTTTATACTCGTTTTAAATGCAAGGTTGCTTTTCTCCATTGTTGTTTTAGTAAGTTGTACTGTAATTGTTTGTTATAAAGTTTTTCTGGTTAGCTCTGTTGAGTGTCTTCTGAAGAGGAAAGTGGGCTAAAAATCTGATCAAATTAATAAATAGTTAATCAATAAAATTTCATATAGCCCTAGGTGGACTGGGCTAAGCATGTCTGCAATCCAAGTCATGAGGTAATTCATGTTTCACAGATAGAAATAATGAGGTCAAAATGTTAATCCTATGAGTCAAGCCATCCTGAGAGTAACCTGTGAAAAAGCCAAAGGGGCATCAACAAATTTAGATTACAGCAGGAACATGAACCCAAACCTGATTCCAAGGTGAAACCCTTGCAATAACAATGATTTGTTTCTTTAATCAAGCTGTTGAGTGAGCACTGTTGCCAGGGTGAGATGAGGAATGAGGAAATAGTACAGGATTAAATGAAGACAGAGGATCATTGGTTTCATTCTCAATGCGGTAAGTGGTTTCTAACAACTTCCCGTCATCTTATGATTTAAAGATACACTTTGTGGTGAACAAACTGCAACACACCTTTTTGTTTTATTTATAATATTATAAAACTGACCTTTAGAAAGATGTATCATAATCTTGACAGTTTTTCAGCTTTAATTGTACTGGAGAAAGAACTGTTTAGGATTCTTTAGCTTAGAAAAAAGAAATCCTGGAGGAACATGACTGAGGTATACAAAATCAGGCATGGTCAGGGAGAAGCTTTTCTCCTTCTCTCAAAACACTAAGACTTGAAGTCATCCAGTGAAGCTGGCTGAAAGGAGAAGCCCTTCTTCATACAACACATAGCTAGCCTATTGCATCCATTTTCACAAACCTGGAGTTGTAATGGCAGACTAGATATATTCAAGGGGAGTAGGTCTATCAAGAACAATTAGACTGTGTGGTCTTCTGATTGGAGGAAGCCTCTCTCTTAAAGGGAGTATTAAGTATTCGGTTCTTGAAGGCATTAAGCGAGACGAGTGTTGAAACAGCAACAGGTTTATTTAACTAGGAACAGAAGCAACACAATTAGCTGCTGCGCAGCTATTTATATGGTTAGTCTCCAGGCGGCAGCCAATAGGTTTAAAGCAACAGTTTCCCGCCCAAAACCTAATTACCAGCCTGGAGACAGCAAGTCTGGCTTAAGTAACAGCAGCCGTTACATAACAGCAGAATCAAGGTCAGACATTCAAACAAGTGATTAGACATTAAGCAAGTGATTCAAAACAGTTGTGACCAATACATTACACCCCTTCCCACTAGATAGTTCAAACCCTTAATTGTTTAACATATTCTTGCAGATACTTAGGTGGCCTTCTTGACCATTCAGAATGCCTAAGGGTTGCCGGGTTCCCTGGTCTACCTGCTTGCCTGCCAGGCTGGGTAGACCAGGACTCAGAGGTTCAGTGGAGTCGGGTTGACTCGAGTTCCTTTGACTGGCCAGTCCCGGTTGGCCCAACCCAAAGTCCATTCATGCAGCAAAGTCTGCAGGGCTGTCTCTCAGCGCCATTTGCCTGTCCTGTTCAGTGGATGCAGTCTGTGTGTCCGGAGGAGGCTCTTCTATGGCCATTCCCCCATCTCCTTGAGGGAGGGTTCTGTCAGAGCGTGCAAACCCTTCTGTTGGACCGCTGTCATGCGGGCCCTGTGTTTGGCCCTCTTGGGAGTCCTGAGCCGGTGACTGATCCGCCAGCTGCCGACGCAGCTGATCAATGTGCTGGCGAATGACTCGCCCATCTGTGAGGACCACCTCGTAGGAAAGTGGCCCTGACACCTTTACAACCACTGCTGCCACCCACAAAGCCCTTTGCCCGTAATTCCGGGTCCAAACCCAGTCACCCACTTACAGACTTCTGGGTGCCTTTGGCCGTGCAGCGTCCGATGCAACTCGGTCGGGGTGGAGCCTGTCCAGTTTAGTGATCAAGCGTTGGCCCCATTGTAGCTCAGCTGGGCTTCTGCCTGTAGCTGTGCATGGAGTTGTCCGCTGGCAGAGTAGAAAGTGCCAGTTTCCTGTGACAATCCATTTAAGGGACTCCTTGGTTGTGCGGACCATGCATTCATCTTGTCCGTTCGAGGCTGGGTGAAAGGGAGCCGACGTGGCATGCCTTATGAGGTTTGTCCTGAGGAAGGACTGGAATTCTGAGGAAGTAAACTGAGCCCCATTGTCTGATACTAAGACGTCTGGAAGCCCGTGTGTTGCAAAGATTCTGTGCAGTTCCTGGATGGTCCTGGCAGTAGTCATAGTGGGAACTGGTACAACCTCTAACCATTTTGAATGGCTATCGACCACTATTAAAAACAGCTGTCCCTGAAAGGGCCCGGCAAAGTCAACGTGGACTCTTGACCACAGTGTGAGTGTCCTCCCATCGGTGGACAGGGGCTTGCAGCATTTCCGGCCTGGATTGTTGACACGTGATGCAGCCATGTACTTGGGCCTCGATAGCCTTATCTAGCCCAGGCCACCAAAGGTAGCTCCTCGCGAGTGCCTTCATCCGGACTATTCCCGGATGGCCCTTGTGCAGAGACTCAAGCACTCTGGGTCTTAACGAGCTGGGAACTATGACCCTACTTCCCCAAAGGATGCACCCTTTATGAGCTGAAAGCTCATCTTTTCGCATGAAAAAGCTCTGAAATTCTGGGCCTGGACATTTGTCTAGCCATCCTATGTGCGCCCAATTCAACACATGACTCAGTATTTTGTCAGCTGCCATCTCAGCAGCTACGTCCCCAGCATGAAGGGGAGACTCCGGCAGATCCTGGATAGCCAGGATGCATGCAGCTGGAGCTGGAGATGGCTCTACATGTGGTAAGGGCAATCTGCTAAAGCCGTCTGCATGGCCCATTTCTTTGCCCGGTTTGTGAACCAGCCTAAAGCTTTAGGCTGACAGAAAAATAGACCACCTCAACATTCGAGGTGACAGAATCTGGGGTGTCTGTTTGTTCGTAGTGAACAACCCTAGGAGTGGCTTGTGGTCTATAAAGACCGTGAACTGGTGACCGTACAAGTAGTCGTGGAATTTTTTAACTCCAGCCATGATTGCCAAAGCCTCCTTATCAATTTGCATGTAGTTGCGCTCTGCGGACGACAGGGTCCTAGAATAGTAGGTGATGGGAGACTGTTTCCCATCAGCCGACAAATGGCTCAACACAGCCCCAATCCCATACGGAGATGCATCACATGCAATGCAGACTGGCAGCCTTTCATTAAAATGTGTCAGTACAGAGTTCAAGGACAGCAGTGCTGCTTGGAAACTCTTTTCGTGGATGCTGGTCCACTTCCACTGGGCTTGTCTGTCCAACAGCTGGTATAACAGCTCTGCCACAGCGGCCTTGTTTGGAAGGAAGGCATGGTAAAATTTAAGAAGGCCCAAAAAGGCCTGAAGCTCTCCCTTGGACTTCGGGCTTGGGGCCTGCTGAATCGCTTTCAGCTTTGAGTCTGCTGGATGAATGCCGTCGGCATCGATGCAAAACTCCAAGAACTCAGTTGACTCAACCCCAATCTTACATTTTTCTTTCTTTAATCTGAGTCCTGCTGTGCGGAACCACTGAAGGACAGCTCTAAGCCGTTCAGCCAGGACCTCTGCGGTTTCTCCGGCGATGAGAACATCATCAAAGTATGGGCAGACCCCTGGAATGCCCTTGAGCATTTGCTCCATTACTCCCTGGAAAATCCCTGGGGCTACACTCACCCCAAACTGTAGGCGCTTGACCTTGAAGGCCCCCCGATGGGTGACAATTGTTTGGGCGGCTGCCATGGCCTCGTCCACCGGCAGCTGTTAGTAGGCCTGTGCCAAATCTAATTTGGTGAACACGCGGCCCCCTTGCAATGACGCCAAAATATGGTTGACAACTGGCACTGGGTACGTGTGCTGCTGAAGTGCCCGGTTAATGGTACACTTGTACTCAGCGCATATTCGCACTTCCCCATTGGCCTTTAGTGGCGTTACTATTGGGGTCTCCCACTCCCCACTGTCTACAGGCTGCAATACCCCCTGACTGACCAGCTTGTCCAGCTCTGTGTTGATTTTTTGTTTTAAAGCAAAAGGCACTCGATGAGGCTTGATCCATATTGGCGTTACCATAGGAAAAAGCTTGAAGGCTATCGGAGGACCCTTGTACTCCCCTAGGCATGAACTAAAAACATCTGAGAATTCTTGGCAGACTGAAGACAAATCCGCCACTTGTGTCCGGTGAATTCCGGTTACTTGAATGCCCAATGCGTTGAACCAATCGAGCCCTATGAGGCTCGTACGTTGGCCTTCTACAACAACAACATCAAGTGGGCCTGCAAACACCTTGAAATTCACTAGGAGTGTGGCTTCGCCCTTGACCGCCACTCAGGAGTTTTGGAAGTCGGTGAGCATTAAATTAGATGGCCGAAGTTTGGCCCATCTATTGCTGCGGCTGCATATGTGCCTAAATGTTCCTATAGAGATAATGGACATGGCTGAGCCTGTGTCTAGTTCCATCTTACATGGAACTTCCTGAAGCTTGACTTGGAGTCGAAGCTTCAGCTTAAAGGGGCGATGGGCACCAGTGTGGAGAACGCTCCTTCAGCTGGCACAGAACCCTACTCGGTGTTGCCCCAGGGCCCCGGTACCTCTCCTGATTGAGTCTTCCTGTGGACGGTCCCTCTGGCGACCTCGACAGATGGCGGCAATGTGGCCTGACTTGCCACAGGCCCTGCACGTTGCTGTACGGAAATGACAATCCACGCGTTGATGGCGGCCTCCGCAACCCATGCACCTAAGGAACGGAACTGCCTTGTCAGCTGGCCTCGGTCCCTTCTCTTGGTGTCTCTGTAGCTTGTCGACTTCGTAGTCTGAGTCAGTGTCTTCCATTCACTCGGCGTCCTCATGGTGGACTGCTTCAGTGCTTGATGCTCTTGGAGTGCTCTTCAGTGCTCTTGGAGGGCCACAGCGCTTTAACAGTCCCTCCGGCAGCTTCATCCACCATGATCTCCTTCAAGGCCTCCTGTAGCGAGAGAATCTCCTTAGCGAAAAGTTTTTGTTGGAGCTCTTGATTCCGGAGGCCGCAGACTAGACGGTCCCTTAGTCTCTCCTCCAGATCTGAGAAACAGCAGAGTCAGGACGCTTGCCGAAGAGCGGTGATGAATTCGGTGGCCGACTCACCGGGTTGCTGCTCCCGCTGCTCAAAAGCGTGCCTCCATGCTATCACGGATAATTTTGGCTCAAAATGGTCTCGGAGCCTTTTCTTCAAGTCCGCGTAGGTGATGGACTCGAGCGGTGTCAGGGTGACCAGGTTTTCCACAATGTCGAAGGTGGCAGGGCCGCACACGCAGAGGAGGGTCACGGCCTTCAGTCCATCTTTGGTGACCTGATTGGCACGGAGGTAGTTTTCTACTCGGGAAATGTAGGATGCCCATCTCTCTGGGTGGGTGACATCAAACTCTTCGAGTTTCCCCACTTTTGCCATGGTGAGTTGCTTGCATTTCTTGTTGCTTGCGTTGCCTTGTGCTGCTGGCTTTTGCGTAGGCCCTAGGATGGATCTTTAGGGAGTGGTGGTCTCCAGTGTGGCTTGCTTGGCAGACCGAGGGGGGGGAACGTAGTTCCTGCCAGGCTCTGTGTTGGCCTCACCCCTTAGTGACTTCAGACTCTTATGATGAAGCAGCACATCCCATCCTCGTCGCCACTGTTAAGTATTCGGTTCTTGAAGGCATTAAGCAAGACGAGTGTTGAAACAGCAACAGGATTATTTAACTAGGAACAGAAGCAACACAATTAGCTGCTGCGCAACTATTTATATGGTTAACCTCCAGGCGGCAGCCAATAGGTTTAAAGCAACAGTTTCCCGCCCAAAACCTAATTACCAGCCTGGAGACAGCAAGTCTGGCTTAAGTAACAGCAGCCGTTACATAACAGCAGAATCAAGGTCAGACATTCAAACAAGTGATTAGACATTAAGCAAGTGATTCAAAACAGTTGTGACCAATACATTACAGGGAGGTTGCAGGAAAACTACAAAAGGAAAGGATGCCCTGCATGGAAGGATCCCAGAGACATCTGGTGGGCCACTGTGAGAAACAAAAGGCTGGACTATAAATGGATCTTGATTTGCTTACAGCGCGACTCTTGTGTTCTCAGCACAGGCCAGCCTCATTCTACACAGTAAACAGAATAATATATAGCCAGATTATGCTGGTCTATGACCATAATACATATTTGATTTGATTTGATTTAGGATCAAAATAGAGAAGTTGGGTAATGAAACATCGGCAAGCACACACCCATACTCAGAAAGCACCAAGAACTTCACAGTTCAATCCTGAGCTACAAATATTCTCCTCTATTGGTAGAAAAGTCTAAATAGTTGCAACCTAATAAAATGAATGGCAGAGCTATTCAAAAGATTGAAGGGACATCTGCATTTATACTGAACATTTTAACAGTTTTTAAAGGTAACAGCAAAGTATGAAAGGAAAATCAGAACCAAACCAAACCATATATTTATAAGAGCCGTGGTGGTGCAGTGGTTAGAATCCAGTACTGCAGACTATTTCTGCTGATTGCCGGCTGCCAGCAGTTCAGCAGTTCGATTCGCACCGGCTCAAAGTTGACTCAGCCTTCCATCTTTCTGAGGTCGGTAAAATGAGGACCCAGATTGTTGGAGGCAATATGCGGACATTTGTAAACCACTTAGAGAGGATTGTAAAGCACTGTGAAGCAGTATGTAAGTCTAAGTGCTATTGCTATTGCTATTTCATTTATTTTTAAGCAAGACAGAAATATGTTTCAAGGAGTCTGCCACCAAAGCATATTCTAGCTGAAAATAGTAAGATTATTTTCTTTTCATTATTCATAAAAGTAAAGAAAAAGGGATTCTTTTAAAATCTTTAAGATCAATTCAAAAATTATATAGCAACCAAGCTTAAAAAAGTTTAGAAAGGAGGAAACCTTATCTCAGAACTCAACAGAACTATCTCTTTTTTCCAGCCAGTTACAGGTTGAAATAATGCTCAGTGTAAACATTTTCAGGTTATGAAAGAACAGGCTGTAATTGTATTCTTCGTTTTCCTCTTCTCATCAGCTCTGTTAATATGTAAACACCACATGAATATTTCCCTCAATAAATCTTTGAATAAGAGTCCACCAAAGAACTGCATTTTTTTAATGCTATGCTTTTTTCTTTTTTTAGCTGAATCCATTCTTCTGCTTCTTTCAGATACATATTTAACGAGTTAATAGCCTGCACATGCAACTATTTTTTACCTCCTAAATAGTCAGTGATGCCAAGTAAAATTAGATGAGGTTTTGGCATCCAGAAACTGACAGAAATAGGAACAGGAACATAGGTACCTGCAGCTCCAGCTGCTTTGTTAAAATAATTAAAACTATATGATATTGTAAAATCAGCCCAATTAGGGCATGTAATGATGCACAATGAAAAAGGCAGGGATTGCATCACAGTGGCATGACATTACTTTTGTAATGGCAGTTTGCCACTGTTCTCCCCAGGAGATTGCTGCATGGCAAACAGGCCAATATTTTTTGTAGATAAATGCAGATAGTCTTTGTTGAACAACCACTCCTTCAGTGACTGTTCAAAGTGAGGATGGTGCTGAATGAGGAGGCCTTATGATGGAGCCTCATAGTTGTGGCCATCACAATATCCACTGTTCTCATGATCATGATTCAAGTGTTTGGCAACCGGCTCGCAATTGCGACGGTTGGAGCATTCCAGAGTCACAAAATCACCATTTGCAACTTTCACTGCCAGCTTCTGACAAGCAAAGTCCATGAAGAAAATTGCAGAAGATTGCCAATAGCAATCATGTGATAGTGGTATATGTTCTGTGACTGTGGGATTCACCTAACGATGGCAACTGGGAGTACCATAACTGCCTTAAGTCAGTGCATTCATCTGACTTCATGCTTTACAATCATGTTGCTTAGCAATAGAATTGCTAATCCAGTTAGCATTATGAAGCAATGTCTCCCTGTACATAGAACAAGGAAGGAAAGTATGTAGCGCATGGCTCTGGGAAGTTTCTCCACTTCCTTAAGAGAAGCTCCACTGAGGGTCACATGACAAAGAAGGAGGAAGAGGTTTGGCATTGGAGCAGTCAGCAGTATTCTAGGCCACTGTCCAACGATCCATTGACATCTTTTTCTGGATCTTTTCCTCCACAGTCCCAAGCTGAATCTGGCCTATGTTTTTAATCTCTGTCTTTCTTTTGCTTGTTTCTCCTCTCTCACCAAATTTAATCCCTTGCTGTTCTCTTTCTGAGAGTTATCCTGATGATGGACATACGGATGGACAGACAAGACTCCAAAACTTCAATACAATTTTGCTCAACCATCCTATTGGGTTGAAATGAACAAAAATGCTAAATTAGTGATGCTGAATGTGGAAAGGACATAGGCCAATTATATCCTCATTCATGTGTCTAGCTCATCTCATCATATCTGTCGAGAGAGAGAAATGTCTCCATGGTTACAGGCTTGGCACTGCAGGATCCTTTTCTGGAATTACACTTTGCACTTTGAATGGCTAAAGATTCCAGATAGACTACTGGCTCCTTGCTTATATATATATATATATATGCTAATTTTTTTGGGATTGCCAACAAAGAATTAAGGGGGACTGGGATAGCTATTTCGAGCTAATTAGCTCTCATCTGTGTTGACCCCTAGGCCACAGGCTCTTTCTCACTTTGTCAGCTGTATCAGGGAGGGAAGAGACAGGGGAGGAGATATGTCTTGAGTGGTTTTTTTTATACACCTGTCAGCCCAAATATGGGAAGAAGAAGAAATCTTTTGCCTGTATCAGCCCAATCTAGGGCCATCCACAGGCAGCAGTCCCATCGCTACTGCTGATGAGAGCTAATCAGCTCGAAATAGCTATCCCAGTCCCCCTTAATTCTTTGTTGGCAATCCAAAAAAAATTAGCATACAAAAAGATGTCACAGTAGTGACTGCTGCCTGTGGATGGCCCTAGATTGGGCTGATACAGGCAAAAGGTCTACCAAGTATAGGATAAATCAGTCTGTTCTGCGTTTCGCTACAATCTAGGAGCATGTTTTGCAGGCAGACGTCACATACTGTGAACACTGTAAATTCAAAATTTTTGACTGAAGCTTTCCAGCTTAAAATCCTGCACCTGCATTCAGGTCATACAGCTGCTCACCTCCCTGTTCCAAATTAGTACGATAGCTTGGACTTCTGCCCTGGGCTTCATTCCTCTCTGCCATTTGCCCTTGACCTTCAAATTGCGTCCTTGATCTATTTCTAAGCTGCTTATTTTAGCTCACCCAATTGTGACTTGATAATAATACCATTCCATTGGGATTGTGCTTTCTGGAAATAGCTGTGCCTTCTATGTGTTCTGCAAAATGTAATGGAGCAGACAAACCTGCATTCAAAGGTTGTATGGATGCAGCATATGTCAGATTGTTACGAGAGCTCAGAACATGCCATGATGGATGCGGCCAATTACAAAATATCCATGAACAAAATATTAGCCACAGCTATCCAAAGTTTTATTTTCTAAGAATGCCTCTTGAATCTCTCAAGGTCCCAGAGATATTGCTGAAAATATAAATTAGGCTGAATGGTGAATCTTTGCTTTATAACCTGCTAAGTTTCCTTTTTTTAACTCAGCATATCTTTAAAAATTAGCTAGAGGAAGGAGCAAGATAGGCAGCAAGGAACATATTGTGAGAGGTGTCCCAACTGTCCCATGTTGTGCATGCTTTCCATACCTTCTTCTATGGACCTCATCAAAAGTGTAGTCATCATTCTCATTCTTATTTATATCAGACATCAACATTTTGTATCATTTCAATCGGCATTTCTTAACAATTTGGAGGCAAATTATCCTGTATATATGAGCTACTGCATATAGTTATATTCAGCTGAAAGAATCACAAAAGATATGAGTCAGAAGAACGTAAATACTGTAGCTAAAACAAAAGAAAGAGCATAACAGACATTTTTTAGGTTGATTCATGCTGGGCTCACAGGGTATATATGCCAACTGACTCTGTATAGAAGCGATGAATAATATTTCTGGGCATATGGGAAATAGTACAGTCCCATCTGTCAGTGCACATTTATATTTTTATTGGTAATGGATTTTGGCTAATATTGTGATGTTTTATCTGTACTCATTGAATCTAAGTTTATTGATAATATCTAACACTTAATTATATTGTATGCCCATGCCCCAATAATACTGGCTTGTCATCCAAAATGTGAGACCAAGATTGGAAATAAAAGATCATCTGCATAAATTGCCTAATACGTGAGCTAAGTGTTATCCCATGCCTCCAGTTTTATGCATCCATGATTTCTCAATAATGTTACTTAGAGCAGAGTTCCCCAACCTTTCTGGGTTGATGGCCCGGAGAGGGGAGAAGGGAAAGAGGGGATGGTTTTGTGGGAGGGGCAGGTGCATGCGCGCACGGGCATGTGTGTGCATGAGCACTGATTGCTCACCCAAGTGGGACCGAGAGCACCTATGACTCTCACGTGAATGAGGCCCTGAGTGCTCATGTGAAGTCCCGAGTGCTCACGTGAGTGAGGCCTTGAGCACGTGCAACACTCACGTGAGTGAGGCTCCTACCGCCTGCAATGTTCACGTGAGTGGGGCTGCAAACACCTGTGACCCACACTCAAGTGGAGCTGTGAGGACCACAAACCTCACACAAGTAAGGCCCCAAGTGCTCGCACAAGTGAGGCTCTGAGCATCCGCGCAAGAGAGACCCCGAGCCCCTGCAACTCTCATGCAAGTGGGGCTGTGAGCCCACAGTAATGGGCCACGGCCCACAGGTTGGGACCGCTGAACTAGACCGCATTTTGAGTTAATCCAGTGGTTGAACAAGGCAATCTAAATAACAGTGATACTGCAGTCTATATGTCTCTTACCATCATACACTTCAGGAAGCGCATGAAAAGGCTGAGTTCAGGCTCAAAGGGAAGATTAATTTTCCACCTGAATTGTGATCTCAGCCATTTCTCCTGTATTTCCTAGATTGGAGTTTTCCTCATTCTCAAGAACTTTTTATGATAAATGATAATGATAATGTTGTATGGAGCAATATACTAATGACTAATAAAATGCTCAAAAAAACTTTACCCCTTTTCCCACTATTATTCTTATCTGTATGCTTTGGCAATATCTTAATTTATTTAGAGCTAACTTGCAGGTAATTTACGCCCTTTGATTTGTGGACTTTGTTCTTTCGTGGCGTCATCACTGATAACAAGAAAGGACCAGAGAAGCCCAGAGAGGTGTGCTTCAAATGCATGCCGAAGAATCATTGTTTAAGAACTGGCTAAGGAGGTCAGAGTGGAAAACAGCTGATATCTCAAAAAAATTAACTAAGCCTTTTCTGTTTTAAGCAAAGCAGTTTCTGCCAGGAGCCTACACAGATTTATTTATTAGATCTTTATCCCATCTTTATTACTTTATAAGTAACTCAAGACTGCAAGCATACATGGTATTCTTTCCTCTTTCTGTTTTCCTCACAAACAACCCTGTGAGGTGGGCTGGGCTGAGATAGAGTGACTGGCCCAAAGTCACCCAGCCAACTTTCATGGCTAAGATGAGACTAGAACTCACGGTCTCCCACTTTCTAGGCCAGCACCTACATCATTCTGGCAGTTCTTAGCTTACGCTCACAGTTGAGCCCCAACATTTCTGTTGCTAAGCAAGACTGTTATACAGCTTTAAAGCTCACAAATGGATCGTTTTGAATATTTAAAGCTTTCATGCTCAAAACAGAAATTTTGATGTTAAAAAAAAGTATTTCAAGTGATAGAGATAGGTAACTGGTGCGCTAGCTAGAGAAAACTATGAACCACAGAATACAGGATCATGACTCATCCAGTTGAAGCAGCCAAATAAGAACTGCGACAAAAAAAGATCTGTGCTTCTCAAGCATGAGACCTAGAGAAAATTAATCATTACCACCCGCCCAAGCTTCTTATTAAAGGAGAACTATTTTTACTACAAAGTGGGTTAAGGCAGAAAGCATAAGGAAGAAACTGGGAAGAATAGCTGTGAGCAATTCCAAACAAGAAGCAAGAAGAAAACCAAAGTCTCCCACTATTTCATCTCCTTTGCTCTTGAATGAAGGTTTAATTTCTTTCTAAAACACCAGTAGAAAGTCAGTCCAAAATCTTGAATGAGCAGGCTTCAGGTTGAAGCAAAATTATTGAGTTCCCTGAGTCTTCTTGGAAAATTATGCAGGTCTCACAGGAGTTGCAAGAAAGATTAAACCTAATAGAATTTAAGGTACTTTGATTCTTCATCCTGTGGTTCTATGTCATTTTCCTAGTGAATAGGGAGCGTGGTGACTCATGTGGTTAGGACACTGGGTTGGAGGTTAGCAAGCCCGCGTTGAAGACCCGAGTATTGCATGGGGTGGGGTGAGCTCCCATCCTTCACTCCAGCTCCTGCCGGGGACATGAAAGGAGCCCCCAACTCGGCATCTCCTGGACAACAGTGATGTCACTGACTCATCCTTTCAACCCTGAAGCACCTCAATGCTCCAGAGGAAGAATAATGCTCAGTGGAAAACCTTTGCCATTTCCTCCAAGAAAGGAGTGTGAGTAGAGATGCTCTGTTTGTTTGTAAATGGCCATGTGTAGCATTAAGACCTTGAAAAAGATATGATCAAATGCCATGATGTGTGCAAGGCATGGTACTTTGAAGTTTGAAAAAGCAGGATATTGTAAGCAGTATCAGCTCTTTTGAACTTTGGAGTTGGAGAAGACTCCTGAAAATACTGTGGACAGCCAAGAAGAGGAACCAATGTATCATTAAACAAATGAACTCAGAGTTCTCACTTGAGCCACAAATGATGAGGCTCAAATTATCCTACTTCAGACATATTATGTGAAGACTTAGATCTCTGGAGAAGATGCTGGGAAAATTGGAAGGAAAGAGAAAAGGATGACCCAGCCACAAGGTGGATGGACTCAAATACATTAGTAATGGGTATATTGTTGGAAGAGCTGAAGGACCAGATCATCATGGATAAAAACTATCTATGTAGTCAGTAAGAGTCAACAACTCTTGATGGCACATAATCAATCAATAGCATTTACAATAAACTTGTAGAAAACCTCCCATAGCTTTCTGAGTGAAGTTATTCATGGGATGCAACTGAATATAAGTGAGCATTTCAGTGCCCATTCTTTCTTCAGAATATTGCAAATTAAATAATGTTATCTTATGAGGCCTCCTAACCTCTCTGTTGTAATCAATGGTGTAATTCTATGAAGTCTGCTTAATCATAATGAAGTCATGATTCCACCATGAGTCATTATCTTAATCTGAATTCACATGTTGCTCATTATTAATCAGTCAATTACATTCTTAATGCCTTGCTTACAATAATCAGATTTAGCTTCTTAATTTTTTTTTCAAAGAGTCATCTCTCCTGTTATTTCATTTGATAGAAAGGCTTCCTTTAAAAAGCTTCCTTTAAAATATCCCATTTGCAGGGTAAGGTAAAGTACTCTGGAATAAATTACTGATATCACTTAAAGTAAAAGCTGATACTGTCTGTGTTTGCATTCATGAGACATAGACACACAAAAATTCTGCCCAGCATGATTACCAAATTAAAGATCATAGATGATGATTATTAGTTAATGTGTATGCTTGATTATACCACTAATCAACCAACACACCTGTTTATTAAAAGAATAAATTTTACTATTTTCTAATATCTGTTCTTTAGCCATAGCTATGTATCTGAATATTCTACTTTTCAATTGCTCCATTTTTAGAATCCTTAGTTTTCCCCAGTCAAGGCACAGAGAATCTAGCAGTAGTTATTAGACAGCGGAACAACTCTTGACACTATCTAGTATTTGTATATGTCACCACAAATTGAACGAAAAAGTATTTATTTTCCAGTAAGTCTTTTAACTGTCTGATTAATATTAAACCTCAAAGCTTAGTTTATTTTCTTTTAGAATTTAAGCTTGAACTGTGATATTCTGTGTGATTCCAGTAGGAGTCCATGGACTCCCTCTTTCCATTATCAATTGACATTTATAAACAGAACAGAACAGAACAGGGGATGTTAACATGTTGTAAAGTAATTTCAAAGGATTACTTTTACTACCAAGACTAATTCTGGGCCTTTCATGGCACACATGGACATCTTTGGAAATTAAAAATAGGGTGTTTGGTTTGGAAGAGATGTCTCCAACCTAGGTAAAAATCATATAAACCAAACAAGGAAATAGCAATGTAAGATTGCATCCAGGGGAACTACTGGGACCTGATCTTTCTCACCAGTTTGGTTCCGGTATATTGGGATTTGGTCACTGGCCACCACCACCATAATGGCCATTTTATGAATGGAGAATTAAACTCTTAGTTTATAAAAGAAGAAGAAAAGAACCCAGGGGATTCTTTCAAAATTCCAACTGTGCTCAAAAGGCTCCAAAGTTTGAGGGTGCTTGGAGAGATTTTGATTACTGTAATCCTATTTTGACAACTACCCCACCAAATCACAATTAGATCTTAAGGCAAAAATAATATAAAACATTTATGCTCTTTCCAGCTACCTTTCTGAGTTTTGATTGTTTTATAGTGTTCGTTTAATAGACTGTTATTTTGAATTGTTCTATTGATTTTGCTTCTGACATCACCCTCAGCTACTTTGGGAAAGTGTAAAAATAAATTTGCATTCAAAACTTATGCAATTACACAAAATTAAAATTGCTAGAATTTTATTTCACAAGTGAAAGGAAAACAGAACTCTGAAAATATGCAGAATGTTACTTATAATAATAATAATAATAATTGTCATATTTGCATAGCTCTCCATCTCAAATAAAAGTGACTTCTGGTGATGTACAACAAAAGAATGTTTTTCCTTTGCTCAAAATATTCTCACATTCACATATGTGACTATACATCTCGGAAGTTAAAGTTTCAGCATTCCCTTTTTAAGAATCTGCCCGGAACAGGGGTAGGCAACCTTGGCTCTTTTATAACTCATGGAATTCTGGGAGTTGAAGTCCATGAGTCATAAAAGAGCCAAGGTTGCCTACCCCTGGCCTGGAACAACAATCCCATCACTCCATACATTAATTTCAAACTTACTATTCCTTGTTTCCCATCTACAGGTAATCCACACTTAATAACCATTCCTTCAGCCACTATTTGAAATTACAATGGTCCTATATGAATCTTCCTCAAAGTTACACAATTGCAATGCCCCGGGGTCAGAGGATGAAAACCTGATTGCTTGGTAGCCTACCCGCATTTACGATCCACAGGGTGCACTTCAGCTCCACCCATTCACCTGTCTCCCTGCATCTCTGCCATTTTGGCTGCCCTGCCCTTGACCATCCCTGCTGCTCTGTACTCTGCCCCCCCCTTTGTCCTGCCCCCCTGCTCTCCACCACCCCTGCTCCAGATGACCTTTTCTGTCTTCTTCCTCCCGCTGCTGACCACACTGTTGTGCAGGGTGGTGAAGTAGTGGGGTACAAGGTGATGAAAAGGGTAGAGATGGGGGGAAGAGAGCCAGGAGGGAACTGAAGCAGAGATGAGTACAGCAGGACAGAAGAAGTGTGAGATCCTGGCCTAATGACCGCAATCTACTGAAACTGGCAACACGAAGCAGTGAAGTCATGTGATGTTTTGCTTAATGATTACATCACTTAACAATGGAAATTCTGGTCCCAAATAGGGCTGTTAATTGAGAACTACCTGTACAAACTGATAATTGACTTAATTTTGATTTGTGCAACCTGTTTTTTTTTTATTTGTACACTACTAGAATACTGTCAAGCATGAAAGACCAGGACCACATGTCAATTAAACTGATTTATTATTACTCATGCCTATGAACAAGAATCAACTCAACTAAGAGATAGCACTATTTTGACACCAGCTAAGAACAGAATTCAAGAGGGATTGGGGCCTGGTCCGCTTGTGGATACATAGCGACTCTGAGCCGATTCCTCTTTTGACTCCATCTCAGGTTCTGCTACTCCTTCTCCTACATCCTCTGTATAACCATCTCTGTATCTCATGCCTTTTATTTATAATCATCTCCCCTGGTAGAGCCATGCTCTTCAAACAATTAATATTCCCTTTAATAATTCCATTCCTCTCTTCTTTTTTCCCCTAAGGGGTCTATTCCCAAGTCTCAAAATTCTCCCCAGATAATACCCTTATAGCATGGCGATGTTCTTTTCAATGTGGTAGTTCTTTCTGTGGGTAGAAAAATCTGAAAAACAATTGTGATTCTGGTTTTTCTCTTTCCTCCTGAAAGGAAAGGGAAAGACAAGAGACACATCTTGCTGTAGAAAGGGAAGCCCCATTTTTGCCTCACTAAAGCATGCGTTCAATATTAAATATTAAATGATATTAAATATTAAATAAATTTCTTAAGAATGCTTGCTATCACAGGTACCCCTTGTCACAATATAACATCAGTTTCCTTTCAAACCAACCACTCAGATTTATTTGCAAAAAGACCAAATACCCACAGTGTCCCCTGAAAAATCACGCAGGGTAGTGGGGAGGAAGGCTAGCAAATATGTAAGAAAAGATACTAAGCCTTTTTTTTCTCCTTCATCTTTTTAGAAAACAAAGGAGGATCTGTTGTGAACCAGCAATCCCTACTTGGACTCGGTTATTACCACAGTCCAGCTGGACAGCATTTGTTGTCTATAATACATTGGCAGAGGGTTATTATCATGTTTAGGTAAAACAATTGTCACTAATACATCAATGGAAGGTGATTTATTGTTTCTCTGATACTTGTTTTGCAGTGCAGAATATTATAAAAAGAAATGGATAAAAAAGAAGGATCATACTTTTAATTGGGACACTTTGATACCCCGAAGTGCTAATTTACATGCATTGTTAAAATAAATCTACCGCTATAAAATTCAGGCTTTCCTTCCTTGCTGAGCATTACAGATAGTTAGGATAATTAAAGTAAATATTACTGATTTAAATAATATATGCATTAAATCTATATTCATACCAATCTCATTGAGGTCATTAAAAATAAGCCACATTACACAGCTACATTACATGTCTAGATATGTTCATTAAAATCTGAAATAGTTGGATACTGGGAAGAAAGGGAGGGAGGGAGGGGGGAGGGAGGGAGGGAGAGAGGGAGGAAGGAAGGAAGGAAGGAAGGAAGGAAGGAAGGAAGGAAGGAAGGAAGGAAGGAAGGAAGGAAGGAAGGAAGGAAGGAAGGAGTTAGTTACTGGAAAAAGAAACAAAACCATCCATTTCAGAAGACTGAAATCATGAGTATGTGATCTTGTTTTCTAACCAACTTTATTAAGTTTCAAAAGGCAACAAAATATAAAATAACAACAAAGGAGTGTTAGGAAGAGGAAGAAATCAAGAGGAAAGACAAGTTAAAAAGTGACAAAAAATTAGAATTATTTTATTATAAAGTTGTAGTGCTGTTTTGATTGTTATATTTGTATATTTTTATGATTTTGTTTTGTAGAGTAATCGGTTAACTTATATATTTATATCTTTACAGAAGAAAATCTGAATAATATATGATCTTGATGGGTTGTATAAAATAATCTTCACTAAAAAAAATCATTCAAACATAGTTTAAAAGAATCAAAAATATTTTAGAAAAACATGTCGGTTGTATTATTTTAAATTTGTAGATAAGTAATTAAAAGCCATTAGTTAAGAATAGCCCTGTTCTGTGCTTCAACTGGTTAAGTGCTTCAGAAGGCAATGTCTACTTTTGACTGTACAATAAAACTTTAGTTTTATAATAAGCTGAGTTAAAACTGTAAAATCAACGTATTCTTTAAAAACATGTATTAGTTATAATAATATTTCATGGTTCCAGTAGGTAGCTTTGAAAAGTACATGTAATAAATTACTTATGTTAGTAAAGTCTCCAGTCTCCGAATTGGCTAATATAGACAAAGGTCTCCAAAACCCTAATATCTTATCACCTAGGCAGCCTTTGGGAAAAATGGCATTCTTTCACCCTTTCTGTATTTTGGTACATGTTGCTACCTACAATAATAACAGTGAAAGTTATTACTAGGTTTCTAAGCCAGGACTGTGAAAATTGCTTCTGTCTTGATGAAATGGCTGGATATAGCCGGATCCCTAACCTACCCACATGAGGATAATATGCCGAGCTAATATATAAATGCTAAACAAATGTGAAAGAAAACAATCCCTGAAAGATCATCTATTTTTTTTCAACTTTACAAGCCTGGTCAGGGTTTGCTTTCCAGCTGCAAATAATAGAAGACAATGGCATCAATAACAAGATGCAAATACAGATGGTAATAGAGCTTTCTCCAGATTGGGCTTTGTCAATCTATTGAATAAAGTTCCCGTATTCCCAGCCAACTTAAAAAGGGGAGATCCTAGAGGACACTCCTCTCTGCTACTGATATATTCAATACATGGCTAATAAAGAGTTTCTCTCTGTGAAATAAAGGTGAGGGGCAATTAGAAGGAACCGTTCCTTTTATGGAGAAGCTTTTTGTACATGCACCAATCTCTTTCACATCAATTAAATGAATGAGCATCTGAACCACACAAATGAGACAGGGGGGATCAGGGGCAAAAAACTAGTTCAAAATTATCAATTTATTGCTCAAGCCTATGCATAAGAATTTTCTCAAACTAATGATTTGCACCTGTGTAAAACTAAGGTTCAATGGCATTCAAGAAGGGTTGGGACTTAGTTCTCTTGTGACTGTCTAGAGATTCTAAGCTGATTCCCCTTTTGACTCCTTCCCCTGGCTCTGCCAATCTGTCTCCTACAGAGAAAGACAGAAAATATACTGTAGTGGTAGATCCTACATAGACTACTCATGGATGGCAAAGTTTAATCAACATGTACAGGTAGCTTGCAACTTACAACCATACATTTAGTAACCATTCAAAGTTAAAACAGCACTGAAAAAAGTGGTTTAAGACTAGTTTTCACACTTACAATGGTTGTATCATCCCAATAGTCACATGATCAAAATTCAGGTGCTTGGCAACTGGCATGTATTTACAACAGTTGCAGTGTCCCATGGTCATGTGACCACCACTTGTAATCTTCCCAGCTGGCTTCTGACAAGTAAAGTCAATGAGGGAAGCCAGAGTCACTTAATAGCTGCATGGTATGGTTTATTAACAACAGCAGTGATTTGTTTAACAACCG
Organism: Azemiops feae; assembly: GCA_023970755.1. Taxonomy (NCBI): domain Eukaryota; kingdom Metazoa; phylum Chordata; class Lepidosauria; order Squamata; family Viperidae; genus Azemiops; species Azemiops feae. The sequence continues at coordinate 423,421 of JALGBA010000444.1, forward strand.
TGGCAAAAAATTGTACCCTATAAAATGGGCTCCAATTCACTTAACAGCCTTGCTTAGCATCAGAAATGTTGGGGCTCAACTGTGAGCGTAAGTTGAGAACTACCAGAATGATGTAGGTGCTGGCCTAGAAAGTGGGAGACCGTGAGTTCTAGTCTCACCTTAGCCATGAAAGTTGGCTGGGTGACTTTGGACCAGTCAGCCCAGCCCACCTCACAGGGTTGTTTATGGGGAAAACAGAAAGAGGAAGGAATATCATGTTTGTTTGCAGTCTTGAGTTACTTATAAAGTAATAAAGATGGGATAAAAATCTAATAAATAAATCAATGTAGACTCCTGGCAGAAACTGCTTTGCTTAAAACAGAAGCAGCACTGCACATATACCAGTCCACAATACTTTGTAGATATTATAAGCTAAGAAAAGATACAACAGCTGTCCTTAAACAACATGATTTTTTTTTGCAACCTAATCATAAATATGTCAAACAGTATTTTTTTTTTAGTTGCTGAGAACTACTAAATTTCTGTAGCATTAGAAAATATTTATTTGGCTATGAAACGCATTCATAAGTCCATCCTTCCTGTGAACTGCACGTCTTCATTAACAACTCTGAATAGCACTCATGAAATTGTGTGACTCCCCAGTTTTGTCCCTCAAGTTCAGATACAGACAATGACAAAACAACTATGTAGATAGGATGTTATGAGCTGCCTGGGCTGAACAGGGGAATGAAAATCCTGAATCTGTATGTTAGGGAAAAATGTAACACAGCTAGTTCTCTAGCGTTTTGTGGACAATGAGCATTTTATTGTTTAGCTGCCTTGATGTGTGAAACAACTAAGATAGATAATAAGGTAGCCTTCCCCAGCTAGGCACTTGATGTGCAGGTTGTATTACAATTCCCATAAAAACAAAATCTTTTTTTTTACATCCACATTGTGCTCCTCAATATTATAAATGACAAGAGACGAGCGAGTCTCAGATGTTCCTGACTTCATGACATATTTAGTGTGCTGTAATTTTCTTGTCATCGATCAGTTGCAACCAGTGCTGAGCCTAAAAGGGTGATTTCTGAGATACAGATGTGCTTGCATCAAACTCAAATCCTGATGGATGCATGGGGACATCCCGTCCTTTATCTAACCAAAAATAACAAAGAGGTTTGCCATTGCCTTTGCTCAGGATTTTATTTTTAGACCTTCCCAGTCTCACCTGGGATTCTCTGGCCCAATCCTGCTTAACCTCTGAACCGAGGTAAGATTGGCCTGATAAGCCCATATCTGAGAGCTGCCAGCATGCAGAAATGGTCATTATGTAAATAGTATTATTCCCCTTCCAGGAATAAAAGGCTGTGCTAAGAATAAGAAGTCATTATAAGCATTTTTTCCTAATGCATTCGGTTGCAGATGCTCCCATTGGCAGCAAGCATTCCTGGAACAGGCCAGCAACACACACCTGGTATGTTTCTGATAGCAGCAGGAATACCTAGCAGACTACTGATATCAACAAAATCTTGTTTATGTGAGGCACAGAAGCAGGTGTGTTGAATTAACATCAGCAAAGTAGTTAAGCAAGAAGACATTATTTCATTTGTTTTTACCGAAAAATAATAATTAAAGCACGTTTATTTCTCATGTATTTTTAAAAGGTACTCTATATGAACATACTTTCAAACAAATATTTTCCCAGGGAATCTTACAAAATCCTTAGAAACTGACATGTGGAGAACAAAAAAAGGAAGGGGAGCTAAGAAGAGGAGGAAGAAAAAAAAGTGAGAAGCATACCGTGTACAAAAAGCAGTAAGTAACCTTTTGAAAAGCATTCAAATTTATGTTGGGTGGCAACACACTATTCATTAAAAAGTACAATTGTAGCATAGATGAAAAGTTGGCGTGAAAAACCAACCAGAGATAGAATGTCTTTTCCTCAGAGCAACAATTCACAATCCACCAATTCCAAGCCATCTCTCTGGGATAGTGTATCTCAACCTTGGCTGGCAACATTAAGCTGTATGGACTTCAACTCCCAGAATTCTGAGAGTTGACATCTACACACCATATAGTTGCCAAGGTTCAGACATGCTGCTCTAGAAATGAATTCCAGAAACAGGGGACCAACACTGAAAAGGCTCATTGCTGGATATCCATGGCTTATCCAGGCTTATCCAGGAAGCGATACCAACCACATGCTGCTAAAGTTCAAGGCATGTACCAGGGTTTATGAAGTCTTAAGGCTCCAGACCTGCATTTGGCTTAGGGCTCGCACACAGTAATGAAACATCCAAATGTATAATGGCAACAAATTATATTTATTTCCTTCAGATTTCACTCTACCCATCTTTTTCTTTACATGGTAGCTTAAGCAGCTAAACAGCTCCATGTTCCAATGAAAATAATAGAAACTCATAACTTCTAGTAGCTGGTTGTTTTTTTTAACTGATTGTATAAATGTTTTTAGTCCCAATTAAAAATTGGGGAGTTGTATGCTGCTCAAAATTGGCAAATTGGAGAGATCTACATATAGTCCTTGACTTACGACTACTCATGAATTTTAGAGCATATTTGTAACTCTATTGAAAAAAATTGGAAATTACTTTTCCCCTTTCTCCATGACTTTTTCTTTTAGTTCTTATGCCATGAATTATGCCATAATGTATTACTTTTTAATAAAATAAAAACATTAGTGTATAATGATGAGTGCACAGACCAGCACAGCACCTAAATCCTCAAATGCCTTTAAAAACAGAGCAGACACGAACCAATGAATCATATCGACTTGTTGAAACTCCCTATAGTAAGAGAATTTTGTCCAAGATGTGTTACTTCATTCAATAATGAATGCAAATTGCAATAAGGAACTTACAGCCCTGGTTTATCTATTCATGCAAATAAAACCTCAAACTTTCTGGACTAAAGTAAACAAGGAGCAATCAAGCTGCAATTAAGTCTCGCCAGCCTTCATGGCCAAACTAGTTTTGTAAATATTTGAATAATTAAAATAGCGATTCTAAAACTTAGGAGATTTGGAATGCTTCACTTTCTAAGGGGCATAGATATTGTATTTCCACTTTAAAAGCCATTCAGTTTTAGTCGTATGCCTCCAAGCCACAGCTAAATAGAAAGTTGCTCCCTTTATGCCTTTGGGCGATCCCAGGGGCCACAATTTACCTTTTCAAGTTATGATGGCAGAAAAAAAAACAAAGAGTTTTGCAGCCCAGAAAGCCTGTTTAATGAAGGGGAAGTCCACACCTTCCAGGCTCTCTTTATTGCTATCTAGATACCCCAATGGTTATTGTTAAATGAGGGGTGGAAGAGATCCCATTTGTCACATTTACGCTGTACTTCATCCCTAAAGCAACAAGGAGTACATCTGCATATACACATCCACACATAGTGATTTATTAAGAATCAAATAAATTCATTCTGAGAAAGGGAAACATTAATGTTTTTTGTAAAAAAAAAACCAATTTAAATGAACTACTGGTATAATATCAGTCCCAATCTCTATTGAAAATAATGGATAAATTGGGTCTACACGAATGTTATGTTAGACCAAAGTCCCACAACAATATTTAGTTGCTTCTAGTTTCTCAAAAGAGCATTTTCCATATATTTAGCTCCATATATTTGGCTATTTCCCCAAGACTATTGGTCTATTTGGTGATTGCAATATAGTACATTATCTAGAAATCTACAGGTAGTCCTTGACTTAGAACAGCTCACTTGGTGACTGAAGTTACAACAGCACTGAAAAAGAGACTTATGACCATTTTTCACACTTATGACCATTGCAACCTCCCTATAGTCACATGATCAAAATTCAGACGCCTGACAACCGACTCACAATGATGACAGTCGCAGGGTCCCAGGGTCATGTGATCAGCTTTTGCAACCTCCTGACAAGCGAAGTCAATGGGGAAGCCAGATTCACTTAACAACCGTGTTACTAATTTAACAACTGCAGTGATTCACTTAACAAAGGTGGCAAGAAAAGTCATAAAATGGGGCAAAACTCACTTAACAAATTTCTCACTTAGCAACATACGTTTTGGGGCTCAATTGTGGCGATAAGTTGAGGACTACCTATATTTCCTCTACTTCTACATCTGTATCAGAACTTACGGTTCAGCTTCAATACTCTGGTCAGGTGCAACATAGTTAGCTGGGATATAGCCTTGCAGCTTTTGTCCAGGTCTGGCAAGACCATTCTCCACAAGCAGTTTGGCAAACCACCAGCCCTCCTGAGAGGTATCCAGCACTTCAAGCTTATCTCCAGGTTGAAAACTCAGATCATCTTCAGTCCGGGCTTGGTAAGGAAACAAAGCAACAAATCTGCAGGTCTGATCTACTGTTCTGAGTGGGGGTGATATCGGTGGTCCTACTGGAGAGCTGTTTGTATCATCGCCCGTCACCGTCTTACCTCCTGACCTGCAATCACAAACTTTAAAAAGCCAGAGCACGTAGGACTCCAGACTGGCACAATTCTTCTGGCAGCAGTTCCCCATACTGCGGCTCCTCTGACTTGCTAGCTTCAATTTCTTCACCTTTTTTTTTTCCTCCTGTCCCCTGTTATGCATTCACAAATCCTGGAAAGCTATTTCTTTCATTATCTGTCATTTCCAAACTCATCCTTCAAGCCCTTTGAACAAGATAAAAGCGAAGAGACTTTGCTGGGATTGGGGAAGATCGCTTACTTCTTTCCTCTCAATTTCTAAAAACAAAAAGTCTTCACCAAGTTTCTTCCTCGTCTTGCAGCTACTGGCTCGGGATTGAAACCTGAGCAATGAAAAGCAAATCTTGGTGTCAGGGGAATTTTTCACTTCCTCTTCTGATAATTCAGAAAGACCCGAGCCATTCTCTTGGGAGCCAAAAAAAAAAAAAAAAGATAAAAGAAGCAAATAGAAGCAGAACAGATTTTTTTCAGCTCAATTTCCCTACCTTTCTTCCTCCTAATAGTCTTTAGTCTCTCAAAGATATAACTACTGCAGAGAGACCAAAACCGTGTCACTCTCGGTAATGAATAACCAATCAGACTGACCTTTTGTGTTAATAAGCTGAAATGTGGACAAACTTCTTTTGTATGCACTTCCTGGTTTCTCCTCTTTCTGCCTCTCTTTTATTACACAGAGAGTGGTATATTATCCCTTCTGTTCTGCATACCACAAATAAAACAATCAGCAAAATCTTTGTACCATATAAATAAATGTGTTGTTATTATCATATTTGGCATGAATTCTCTTTTATATAATTTTATTAAATGTTCTTTTAAAAACAAAATAAAAAACTGATGCAAACTAATATAGAGTAAGTAAAAGAAAAGAAAAGAAAAGAAAAAACAAAGGAAAGCTACAGGTAGGAAAAAGTAAAAGATAAATAGAAAATGATACAGAGAAGTAGCTTTCAATTTTCTTTACAACAGGTGTAAGTACAATTATAAGATTACTTCTTGCTCTCTTCTTTCTATTCTAATTATCAAAACCATAAATCAGTGATGGCGAACCTTTTAGAGACCGAGTGCCCAAACTGCAACCCAAAACCCACTTACTTATCACCGGGTGCCAGGTGGGCGTGGCCCACTGGGTGGGCATGGCTGTAGTGGTCATGGCAGACTAAGTGGGTGTGGTCAAGGTAGGCATGATCACCTCGATGTGGGGACACCTGTGGGGGCCGGGCAGGGTTGGGCAGAGATCCAGGGGGTCTCTGGCAGGTGGGGCAGTAGGCAGGAGGTTCATCCTGCAGAATGAGGCGAGGCAAGGCGAGATACGGCGGGGGTGCCATTGTCACAGGGCAAGGCAAGGCAGGGGCCAGGGCGGCTGCTGCCTGACACCATCGGCCCCCACACACAGAGGCCAGCGAGCGCATGGGTGCTGGAATGCATCCGGCCATGTGGGACCTCGGCGAGTTAGCAGGTGGCTGGTTGAAGAGGGACGGTTGCCATCTCTGGGGCATGGCAGGTGTGCCCACAGAGAGGGCTCTGAGTGCCACCTCTGGCACCCGTGCCATAGGTTCGCCACCACTGCCATAAATCATACAGTTTGTTTATTTTTTTCTGTTTCACACAATAAGCATATAAGGGGCTTCCAGTCAGCAATAAATGTGATTTATTGTTTGATTTTTTTTCTGATCAAAGAAGTCAGTTTAATCATCTCAGCAAGATCCAGCTCTCATTTTAACTAACCATTCCTCCATTGTGGGCAATGCCCAATTTGTCTATACAGGTGCTACAATAATATCATGGCAGTTATCATGTACAAAAACAAAGTTCTGTGACATTCTTCCAATTGTTTATCAATCAATCACAAAAGAAAAACTTCTAGTTTCAATTCTGTATTAATCTTTAAAAACCTCTGAATCAGTATAAGTCATACTATTCAAGAGATGCATTTTTAATCACAAAAATTCTCCCCAGCAATGAAAATTGTACTTCCTCTCATATTAACAGGTTTTTAACTTCATTCCATGTCTTAATGTAATTATTTTGAAATAGCAATTTATATTTGTCCTAAGGATATCATATTTTACCTTCTTCTCAACCTTAAAACTAATTTATCAAATCTGTTTGAGCTTCTATTTTCATATTTTTGTTAGTAACTTCATTTTCTCTTTATTAATCTTGAAGCCTGCTAAAGCTATTCCTTGAATGTGTCAATTCATATTTCAATTATCTTTAAGGAATCTTCTAGAACCAACACCAAGTCATCTGCAAAAGCCCCTAACTTATAAGTTTCTTTTTTAATCTTTACTCCTTCAATTTTCTCATCTGTCCTATATCTGTATTCAATATAAACAAGAAAAGGACTGTCAGTATTCCTGTCTTGTCCCTTTTTGTACTTCACAAGCTTTGTTAGATCTCCATTAAGAATAATTTGTGCTTTCTGTAAGGCAGGGGTATCAAACTATCGGCCCGCGGGCCAGATGCATCATGGCGAAACCACACCCACCCCATTGGCAGCAATGGAAAAAAAGTCACTTGACGTTGCGACACATCACTTGACGTTGCGAGTTTGACACCCTTGCTGAGATCGATCTCATCCATTTTATAAAGTTCTGTCCAAAATTCATATCTTCTAGAACCTTAAACAAGAAATTCCAGTTAAAATTGTCAAGGGCCTTTTCTGCATCTAAGAAGATAAACACAGTTTGTTTTTTATTATGTATCAGAAGTGCTTTCATGATAGTCTTAGTAATATTTCTTTCAGAATGATACTTGGAGGCTACATTCAGCTTCTCATGACATAATTTTTCCAAAGTCACAGAGCCACTGTGCAGCTCATGGAAATCTCTTGCATTCTTGCAAGGTTTCATTTAGGATGGACTTCTTAAACTTTCTGCCACCAGACACGTAGCTCCAGGATGTACCAAATTCACATATAATTTCTTCCATACATTTTTATTCTAAATAATGACATAGTTGGCAATGATAAAAGAAAATCAGAAAACAAGTTAATTGAAAACAGAATTCAAGACAACATTAGTATTCAAGCAGTAGAAAAAGGAGAAGAGACAAGATAATTTCTGCAAATTGTTGTGCACGCCCACATCTATATCTCTTATCTAGGAATATAGATCTACACCAAGTTGGATACATGATGTAATACATCTTAAGATCATAATATGGTTCAAATATCACAATTGCTGACTATTCTTTTGCAAAAAAAACCCCACTGTCCTGTTAAAATACATTTTAGCATCTAACCTGCTTGTAGCTCAAAGTTCCTCTACAGAATGATGGGCCTTTGGACTTAAATGTAAAGCATTTTTAATAAAGAATCGTGTCCATATCAGAATGTCCCATATTTTGTAGTTGGTACGTAACAAAACTGGGATTTGTTCAATTTTCTAGGTATATGAACTATAGCCCAGCAAGCAATTGATACATATGTGGTTGAAAAGGTGAAACATGTATGTTAAATGAACATATGTGATTTCCAAAATCTCCTCTGCTGAGTGCTGTTATAGCATGCTTACACATGGTGGCTTTAAGGAAGTTTGAAATCCCCTCTAGACCTCCCTATTCCCCTGACATTGACAGAGATTGGAAGCTGAATTGTTTTATTATTAACTCCAGAGTTGTGAACATAAACTCACTGCAAAACTAATCTTTTTTCTTGAAGTACTTCCATTCTGCAGGACCTCAGAACAGTCTCTTCCTTCTTTGGTGGGAACTTTGATCTCTGATCTTTCTGATTCATTCTGCTTAATCTTTCAGAATCACATCAACTTTAATGAACCGATTCTTTAAACAGTAGTTGATGTTTTAAAACATGAGTTAGCAGGAAAGTGCTATGTTCAGGCAAGGTCCAAAGCATTTCTTTCAAATTATTTTTGAATTATACACAACCATACTACATATGATTTATTTATGAAAAAAACAAGCATAGTAGATGGCAAAAAAAAAGTCCTGTGCAGTCAAATCAACTGTGACTGCATAATATCTTTAGAAAGAAACAGATTGAACTCTGAAAAGTTTTTGTATCCTCATCAATAAAAAACAGAAATCTTATTTTCAAAGTCTGGAGAAGGAGAAGTGCAGTCTTTAGGGAACATTATTCTTCTTTACTTAATTCACTAAGCAGACCGCTCATTAGTTTACTGGTGTACACAATCCTTTCATAGTAATTAGAGCATCCAAATTCATAGCGTTGTAAATACTCTTCCATTATAAGGCATAAAAAAAAATCTGAGCCATTTTTTTCACTCTGAAGACTTATCCCCCAAATCCTTATTAACATAATGAATAGATGTGATAAGTCTTGTTTTCTGCTGCTTGAATTGTGAATATGTTTTGAGGTCGGTGGCAAGGCTCAGTAACAATACACATGAACGCACTGATGAAATTCCAGCTTATAATTGTTATTCAGAATCTTCAAACTCCAACACTAGAGACAGTTTTTTCTCATCTAGAATCAGATATATTTTATACCTATTCTTTTATTCTAATGACTTGATTGCCTAAGATGCTTACATTACAACAGCATGTTTTCAGTGCTCTGAGAGGTTCATTTACAAGCGAATATAAATTAATGAAATCATAGCAATAGCCTGGCTGTACAAGGTGATGAGGTCTAGAATTGTTAACATGGTTTAAAACTTCAAAGCTATAGTCATACAGTACTAGCTGCCACATAAATGTGTTGCCTTAGTGGCTTGGCTACCCATTTGGTGGTATTACCAGAGTAGAGGGCACTCCGACTAAGGCTCCTGCTGGTTACCCTATTTTAGTTTTTATCTCAGCCATTCTCTAATTAGCTGCACTTTTTATTTTCCTCTTTCACTAGGAAGGAAAGGAAAGGAAAGGAAAGGAAAGGAAAGGAAAGGAAAGGAAAGGAAAGGAAAGGAAAGGAAAGGAAAGGAAAGGAAAGGAAAGGAAAGGAAAGGAAAGGAAAGGAAAGGAGCATCTCTGTATCTCCAGATGGCCTTTAAGAGAGGGAATATGAGGCCAGATAATTTTTGTAAATTGGAGTATTATAGGTCTAACAAGTAGTTCTACCCTTTTTTGTGGGCGGGGGGCACCAATACTTTCAAGGATGTTGAACTATGCCAAGAATACATATTTGTTTATTTTATTTTAGATTTTTTTAACTGCCTTTATTATTTTTATAAATAACTCAAAGCAATAATATTCCTTCCTCCTCCTATTTTCCCCTGGCTGGGGAAAGTCCACACATCTTAAAATTGCCAAGTCGAGAAACACCACTCTACTCATTTGAATTTCCTCATACAATTGTATGAGCTATGTGTTTATATGGAAGGCTTTCCCATTTGACTTACACATTGACATGGGATTACAGATCTTTGATTATTCTTCTTGAACATAAGAGCTGGGTGGCCTGAACTGCTACTTTAAACAAGACATAATTAGATTATGCAGAAATGTAATAACTGTTAGCAATTCAAGTGTTCAGTTTTCTATGTAGTGTTCACTGCTGTTAGCATTGTGCATATACTCTTCTGAAAATTATAGCATTTTAAGTTGTTTTAAATGCACAGTTTGTGGCCTATCGGTGTGCATTCTTTACGAACATTTTCCTGATAAAAGCCTGCCATTACCTTTAATTCCAATAAACTCTATTCCATTTAGCATAATATCAGCTTAGGTTGTTTACTTATACAAAATAACCATAATGATTAAACACAGCTGTAAAACATGCTTTTCTTGACTAAGTAAGGGACAATAATTCCATAAACAAATTAAAAGTTGGTTTAATGGAGGAAAAACCTTGGATGCTTTTTTTTAATGTGTTGTGTATATATGTGTGTATAATTAAATCACAGTTCTAATACAGCTGAAACAGTTGCATTTCTGGAATATATAACACTTATTTGCACATTAATTGGCACCATACTTTACAATGGTATTTGGGAAAGCAATAACAAAATTGCTTCCTTTGCTATGTGACTCTTTTTTTAATTTGCATTTACTTTTTGAAATATCCTTGAACATGTAGGTTAAATATCCATTATTATCAGGTTTACTTATAGATGATGTTATAGAGAACACCGAAGTGCATTTGCAAAATGAATAATGACCAACGCTACCAATTACCTAAGCTGGTTTGTATGTTCTGCATTTAAATCATTTAGCCCACTGCCATTCTAATGTAGCTGCAGAGAAGAGGGAAAAAGCAGAAGCAAGGCTATTCTATCATTTCTGCCAGCTGCCTTGGGCACTTTCCCAAATATGACTTTGCCAGCAGCCATTCCACCAGGAAACCTGAAGAGTTTTTACCCCAGCTAAGCAGCCTAAGAATCATAACATTAAGGACTGGAATTTCTTTTTCTTTTCTTCTTCCTCCATCATCCTTTCCTTTGTGGACCAAATATTTTAGACTGTGAGTCTAGTGCAGAGGCCATCTTTTCAAAATGTGTTCACAGTGCTAGCGTGTGGTAGAAATGCTTTAAATTAATACATTAAAATTGCCTGATCTGAAGGGTTCCATCTTATGCCTCATTACAAAATCATTTATTTTCTCCAAGGTGCTAGACAGGAAAAAATCTGAATCTTCTTCTACTGGAATTGAGGGGGCTGCAGCTTTCAAGATGTATAGATTTAGTCAAGGTTAGGAAATCAACTTGGGACAGATCTAGGATTAGCTCAATGTTCAACCCCCACCCCCACCCCCGAAAATATGCTTATGACCTGCTTTCAAAGTAATAGCTGCTGCAGTTCCCCCACCATTGTCACCCTTACATTTGACTACATTCTGAAGTGACCCTCCCCCCATCTTCCTCACCCATCCCACCGGGTTATCCCAGGTCCTTCGTTTGCTCCCAAGCTGGCCGCAGCAAAGCAAACGGAGCCTAAAGTCGGTCATATACATATAAACAGGGCTTTTTTTTTTGTCATACAACGCACTGGAACGGAGTTCCGGCACCTTTTTTCGACAGATTTTCCAGAGTTGCGTTCTTTTCCTATTGTTGCCCTTCCTATCCTCGTTTGCTTTTGAAAATGCCCTGCTGGCGGTATGGTGTGAGTGGGGTCACCTCTGGCGCTGTCTGCCTCCTCTAGGAGGAGCCATGAGGCACCGGAGCACCACAGCCAGAGCGTGGCTTGATTGGCTGGGTCAGACCATGGGGTGTGGAAGCCAATGGTGGCAGTGGGAGACACTTAAACATGGAGGCCATCTTTCACAAGAGGATGAGTGAGCCTTTTGCCTTCCCTTACAGAAGGTGGGGTGTGAGGTTAAAAAGAGGGTGAAGCGAGAGGAAAGAAAGGCGGCTGGCGTGGAAGCTTGCCCGACAGCGAAACTTTGCTGTTTCAGTTCCTTGGATAGTTCAAAGGTTGGGATGTCTACAAAAATCTCTTTTTAGTCTTTTATACTTTATATTCAAACTGCAGAGGGGAAGAATAAGAATAAAGCCAATGTCTTGTGATTTGGAGGTATTATTATTAATAATAATATATACTAATTATGTATTGGTCAGATGTAAAGGTAGACTGACAGTATGAGGTTTAATCAGTTCTATTTATTAAATTGGGTTTAACTTAAAAGTAAATTAAAAGTAATCTGTTCACTGACAAAGTTTCAACTTTAATTTGTTTCAAGTCAATATCCATATTAAACTCCAAATGTAAATTTTTCCAACTTGTTTGACAACTTCTTAAAAATAATTCAATCTTTTACAAGCAACCAAATTTTGTTTTATTGGGCCAATTTCATTCCACATAGAAAGCTGACATTTCCACTCATTAAACTAAATGGGTATGCCAGTGGTAAATGTCCCAAAAGATTAATAAAATGCCTTCTTGTAATTTAAAGCCACATAGTACATGGTAACATTAATAGTATTAACTTACCTTGAACAAAATCTTAGTCTTTTAGATACACTAAAAATTGAAGGGTTTTTTTTCCCCAACTACAAAGGTAAACCCTGTAGGGTAGGCAAGGCGAGTTGTATGACGTGTGTGAGTTCCAGCACCTTTTTTTTTTTTTTTTTTTTACAAAAAAAGCACTGCATATAAATATTAATCACTGTCCATTTTGAATACATAGCGGAAAGAGGAAACTTGAGGAATGTGATGCAATATGAGCCTCGGCTTTCTTGCAGAGGCTGCTGGCCTCTCCTAGCAAGTAGTACTTCTCATGAGACTCTGTAGGGAACTCTGTTTTATAAAGAGGCTCCAGAAACTCAACAAGGAGATGGCATCTCCTTCTGGGAGCCAGCTGAGTCTGGGGATCCCTGAGGAACAGAGAGCAGAGCACCAAGTGCCTCACAGATGGGGGAAGGATGGGCCTGCACTAACCCTCCATGGACCTCCCCCATCTCTGAAGCACATTCCTTTAACAATTGGAACAGGGAGATTAGGGTTGGGGAAATATTAAGTGAGATGCTTCACTTAAGGTCATCACAACATGCAACCATAATGGTCCATTATGGTCATAAGTCAAAGACTACCTGTATGTCCTTCTTGGAAAGCTTCTTAAAAAACAGACAAAGAATAAATGTAGGCATTTCCCACTAATTTAACTTTATAGGCAAACCGTATCAGGGGCAACAAAGAGGATGGTGAAATTGTCCATACATTGCAGCAAGCAATGCCTTGCTTAATCACTGTTCATGGGTGCTATAAAGGAAATTGTATTATGCAAGGAAATGTTATAGCTTGCTATTTCATTGCAGGAATTCCCTAGAAGAGTTATTTGACTGCCATACTAATGTTATCTAGATTTGTTGTTTTAGTTACAAAATTGATTTCCCATGGAGAGCTGGTTTAATTTAATGGATAAAAATAAAAGGCTAGGCTATTGGAAGCCAGAAATTCCCCAAATTCAATTTTTGCCTGAGTTGCTGATTATATGTAAAAGTTCTGTATTTGGAGATATCCATGCAATTTTGCTAGACTTTTGTGATGATGTAAATTATGATTGGATAGAAGGATAGAGAATGTATAACTTTTCTCTGCTTTTGCCATCCTCAATTCAGGTGTGTGTGTGTGTGTGTGTGTGTGTGTACAATCTATCATGATTGTAAGCAACCCAGAGTTACCTTGTGAGCGGCAAATAAATTTATAAATAAATAAATAAAAATAAAAGAAACTAAAGTTTCAGCAATATAATAATTTTATCTTTGGCTTCAGCAAAACGAGACTAGCTCATTTGAGAACTCTAATATTCTTTGGAAGAAATTGCCTTTTTTTATTCCTTTTTGCTCAGCTCCCAACAAACATTTATCAAATCACAGAAGACATCCCATCATCAACCTTAAAGGTATTTAAGCTTTTGTCATTCATTCATTCATTCAAATAATAATAGTAACCCTATTATATAAAGATCTGTAATTGAAAACATATAATTAAGTATGTCACTGAATATATGACTCATAATTATATCTTTATCTCTGCCTGATGTGAAGTAACAGAGGATTCGGATTTTAATGTTTCATTAATTAGCCTAAAATGCATTTGCTGAATTATATTTTGCAATAGGTAGAGCATTGCTAAAGTATGTAAATTATTTACAAAATGATCTTTGACCATTGATCTGCTGCTATCAAGTGGTAATCTGGGTTTTTGTAGCCCAGTTATGGTAGAACTATTTCAATGTTGGGCACGAGCTATTCCAGCAAGATTCATGTCCAGTTAGTGGCTGCCTGGCATGGAGTAGTCAACAGAATTGCATATCCAGGATGTAAGACTACAGCTGAATACCAGCAAGATGAAATTACTGTTGCTACAGAAACCTCCTGGTATTATGGATGTTTATTGTCCTATGTGGAGTTGAACTTCCCCTGAAGGAAATGGTGTGCAACCTTGGGCTTCTCCTGGACCCTTGGCTCCTGCTGGAGTAATGGTGGAAGCTGTGGTGAGGAGCTCCTTTGATGTTTCAGGAGATTCTGCTAACTACATCCTTTCCTGGACCAGGAGATGCTGAAGATACCATGGTCATTTCTAAATTTATTTTCATTAATAAATTAAATACCATCAAGCCATTTTATCCGGGATAAACCTTAACCCAGAATAATCTGTACCCAAACTGGCCCTTAAATCTTCCAATAGTGCACCTATCACCAGTCTAATTGAGCCTGGCTGCTGGCTATCCTCTTCTACTCCTTTTCCAGGCATAATGGAATTCTCAGGGGAGCTAGATCTTCACCTGATATCCAAATATGGTGATTTGAGTTTCTTCATTTGTACTTTAACTCTGGATAGATTTGTTTGACGGCCCATTTGTTTTCTTGGCTAACCATGGTATTCTTAGGAGTCTTCTTCAACACCATAGTTCAAAAGTGTTGATAAATTCTTGGTCCTCCTGCTTTAAAGTCTAACTATCCTTCCTTCCATTAAGCACCACAAGGAATATCACTGCCTGCACGATTCTGATCTTTGTAGGCATTTTTTCCAAGGCCGCCATTGCTATTCTAAAAAATAGCCAAGTGTTATTTTGTAGCATATTTCTTGACTGCTGGTTCCTTTGTCGTTAGTAGTAAATTGTAAAAGGCAGAAGCTAAAGGTAGTTGCTGTACTATTATCACTAGTCTTTTTATGTTTTAAATTGAATACTATTTTTATTGCATTCCTTGACTTTATTATGACAGCTTGAGGATAATTTGCATTTTCAGCTATCACACTAGTGTCATCACCATGGCAGAGGCTATCAAACATTTCTTCCTCCAATTTTAATTTCCAGTTTCCCTCAATATATATTCAGCACGTAAACTGAAGAAATCGAGAATATACAGCTTTGTCTTACTCATTTGCCAAACTGGAGCCAATCTGTTTCACCATACTGAACTATGACTTTCTGTCATGTGTACAGGTGTCAAATAAGAACAAGGAGGTATTCTGAGGTTTCCACTTTCCAAAGGAGTTTCCCCAGTTTGACTCAGTCAACACAATTGGAGACCTTTGTACAATCAATAAATCGTTGGTATTTTGTTTTTGTTTTTTGCTTCCTCAGTTGTCCAAGCCTCTGGCTTTTCAATAATAACAATAACAATAGAGTTGGAAGGGACCTTGGCGGTCTTCTAGTCCAACCCCCTGCTCAGGCAGGAAACCCTATACCATTTCAGACAAATGGTTGTCCAGTCTCTTCTTAAAAACTTCCAGTGTTGGAGCATTCACAACTTCAGGAAGCAGGTTGTTCCACTGATTAATTGTTCTGTTAGGAAATTTCTCTTAGTTCTAGGTTGCTTCTCTCCTTGATTAGTTTCCATCCATTGCTTCTTGTCCTGCCTTCAGGTGCTTTGGAGAATAGCCCGACTCCCTCTTCTTTGTGGCAATCTCTGAGATATTGGAACATTGCTATCATGTCACCCCTAGTCCTTCTCTTCATTAAACTAGACATACCCAATTCCAGCAACCGTTCTTTATATGTTTAGGTTTCCAGTCCCCTAATCATCTTTGTTGCTCTTCTCTGCACTTTAGTCTCAACATCTTTTTTACATTGTGGTAATCAAAACTGGATGCAGAATTCCAAGTGTGGCCTTACAAAGTGGTATTAACACTTCATGTGATCTTGATTCTAGCCCTGTTAATGCAGCCTAGCACTGTGTTGGCTTTTTTGGCAGCTGCAGTACACTGCTGGCTCATATTTGATTGTCCACTAGGACTCTGAGATCCCTCTCAGTTACTACTATTGAGCAAGGTACCACCTATACTGTACATTTCTTGCCTAAATGTAGAACCTTACTTTTTTCACCACTGAATTTCATTTTGTTAGATAGCGCCCAATGTTCAATTCTGTCAAGATCCTTCTGTATCTTAAGCCTATCTTCTGGAGTGTTGGCTATTCCTGCCAGCTTGGTGTCGTCTGTAAATTTGATGAGTTCCCCTTCTATCCCCTCATCCAAATCGTTGATGAAGATGTTGAAGAACACTGGGCCCAGAACAGAGCCCTAAAATCACCTTGAACTTCTAAAATCACCTTGAAATTCTGCCATTTCTTTTTCCATGTAGGGCCCTAATCTGTTGGATAATCCTAAACATTATGTTGCTATGTGAAATGAAGGAATATGTGTGATAGTTTGAACAATCTGCTAAGTCCTTTTTTCTCTTTCTGAATTTGTATGTAGGCTAAGCTCTTCAGTTAGCCACTATTGTTCTCCAGATTTACTGACAGTTTGGTTAGCTTTACTGATTCTTCTTCCATTGCTTGCCGTATTTGTATGGGTATTTCATCAATTCCTGTAGCCATTTAATTCATAATGATGAGAATGCTGATCTAACATCAACTTCTTAACAGCAAAGTTTCTTGTAAATAGGGAATATCTTCTAAAGTATCTTAGATTTTCTAGGGAGTTAAGACATCTCTACTGGACAGACTTTTATACTCTTGCCATTTTTCTTCCAACTGCTTTGAATCAGTCACTACCTGTCCATTGATGTTCCTTTAGCATACTAATTTAAGGCTGGAACCTCGTCCTTAGATTGGAAATCTTTTGGAAGTAATAATTGCATTGACCGGGAACTAGTAAATTGTTCTTTTTCATTTCTATTTCCTGGACCTAGACCATACAGTCCAACTACATTTTTTTTGTTTCCTATTTCCAACTTTAGCATTTCAATCTTTAAATACAAGAAGCACAACTTGCTTGCATGATCTGTCAATTTTACTGTACATGCAGTTGTCTTTGAAGACAACTTGGAAACTGCAGCTGGCAAAAAAGGCAGCTGCCCATCTGCCTGCCAACATTAGGTTTAAACGAATATCTGTTCTATTGCAGCTTCACTGCTTATCAATAGATTCTGGATGCATTCAAGATCCTGGAGGCTAATGTTACCTTCAGGTTATCTTCTGCAGATAAAATTTGCATACATTACATAGAAAGTGCTCTGGGTGCCTGAAAGATTAGACTGTATGACTGGGATCCAGAGAATAATGTTCTTAGTAGCAGTCGCCTCTCTGAAACATAATTTTCTTGAAGCCTGTGTGGTCCCATCTTTCTGTCCTTCAAAAACATGGCAAAGACAATCCTTTTCCAGAGGGCATTTAGACAATAAGATCTTACTGGAGGTAGTAGTAGTTTAATTAATGAAGTTTAATAGTTTACTATGAATTGCAGAATTATGAATGCACTTTATATATAGTAAGGCATTTACTCATATGAGTGACTTATAAATTATGAGTAACTAAATCAGAGGTCCCCAACCTTTTGGGCACCAGGGACCGGTTCCGTGGAGAGAGGTTTTTCCGCGGACCGGAGGGTGCGTGGTTTTGTGTCCTGCCTGCATCCCACGGATGAGGCTTTGCTTGTTTGTGTGGACCGGTTGCTGACATGCTGCGGCCCAGTACTGGACCATGGACCGGGGGTTGGGGACCCCTGAACTAAATAATTAAATTGTAAATCTTCTACTTGCAACACACAGTTCAACAAGCAGAAGAAAAACTGATTTAATAGAAAAATTTATTCTAAGCATGTATCTTCATTTTATGATAGAAGTAAAAGAAAGGTCTTCAAAATTTAATATTGAAAGAGAAATTTAAATTTGAATTTGCTGCAGTGGAAATTTACTGAGTGGAGAAGCTATGATGGGAAACAGGAAAGGTTAACATAAAGAAAGGATGTAAAAGAAATATGTAGGCAAAAATAGCTGGGTCTTAGTGGGAAAGGAAGAAGATAACATTTGTAAGAGGAAATGGCTAGCCAGGAAAGACATGTTGAATTGAAAAATAGGAAAGAACCTATTGTTCTAAAAGGGGGACATAAATAACCACAGAGTTCAAAATAACCATTTAAATGTCTAATTTTTCTTATTATTATTGTATATGTGAATATGATTTAATATGTTATCAGGAAATGTGTAGGAGGCGGACGGAAAGAGTATAACCTCATACTACCTCAGCCAATGGGGAAAGAGGAGGGATGTGCGGCCGGGACTAGGGTTGTATAAAGAAGTGGATATTTTGGGTTGAAACTTTGGAGAACCAAGCTTTGATAGCTTCTCTCCCCGCTTATTGCAATAAATGAAACAAAAGGCCTTCACTGTGTCTTGGCTGGTTGGCGAGCTTGCCTCTGGTCACAAAGGAAAGTAGCCAGGACCACATAACATTTTATTACTGTTGGATGGTAGCGCATTTCTGAATTTTGGTTGCTAAGGTGAACAAGACACCAGTGGCCTATTTGGATAAATCTGGCAGATAGGAACAAGCTAAGCTTCAAGGGTCTTGTTCCAATTTTAAACATTCTGAAGTGGAAAGTTATGAAGTATAGCTTATTTAAAATGTCTGTCATGAATAAACTCTGAAATTCTATAGATTCTAGATGACACCTGTCCAGTTAATATGCAAATCACAGAGCACAAATGACAGACTCAAACTGCTGTCAAAAGTCAATCTTGTCTTCAAAGAAAATTGTTTCATTTTCCTGTATGGAAGAGGACTATACCTCCCACCATATACAGCCTGTGCTCCAGCAATGAACGTTTAAATCCGGTTCTGCTTCCAAATGAAACCCTCACCAGCGTTACGCGCGAGCTTTCCTCTATTTCCCTTTCAGAACTCCCGGAGTTCGTGCTAGTTGGAAGTAATACGATCAGATCAACTCTGGATTTTAATGCCTTAGTTGGTTCTCTAGAACAAACCCTGGAGGAAAGGTGAGGCGAAGCAGGGCGAGAGGATCAGCCTCTGCAGGAAACGGCTGCTGCCGTCGCATCATCAGTTTACACGCAGAGCCGAGCTGCAGTTTCCTCGCGGAACACGGGAAGGAAACTGCGCGCTTGCTAGCTCCCGCCGCCGCCGCCGCCATGGCCCAGTTCTTTTCGCTGGCCGATTGCGAAGTGATCGCCTTCGATCTGGACCACACGCTGTGTCGCTACAACCTGGTGGAGAGCGCACGGGTGAGTGGAGCAGTTGGAAGGCGGGCCGCCCGGATTAGCTCCGCCAGTTCGAATGGCCTACAGGGTCCAGCAGCCCAGCGCAATGCCATTGATCCCCCGGGACACGACGATCGCATGGCTGGCGAGCTTCGCAGAGCGAGCCTCGGCCTGGCTGAGCGGCTACTCCGGGTTAGGAAGAGGAGGAGGAGGATCTATTCTAGATTCTAGTCAGCGTGGCCCAACCCAGGGTTTGCATTGCGAATATAGCTGCCCGCTGCAAGTGGCGCTCTGACGTCTTTTTATGCGGCTGCAGTAAAGCCCGCAGTTGAAGACGGGGATCGACTTGTGTTATTTCAGGAAGCGGAAAGGGCCGCAAGAGTTTTTCTGGCCTGAAGACCAATAATTGGTGGATGGAACACATCCACCATGGCTGTATTCTGGCCAAAACGCATATGCCCGGAATTAAGCTGTACAGTATGAAAAAGCAACGCGCTTAACTTCGGAATGCAAAGATTGTGCTATTTATATTACAAGCTTCTATTTGCCAAATAGTAACTCCTGCCAAACCCGGTGGGGTTTTATTGATGTTGCGAATAGATACACTTTTGATATTAGTCTTTCAAAATTTATGTTCCCTCGGAAGTTGCATTATGGTTTATGGCGTTTACTCCCCAGACAGAATTGTGTGCTTTTTCTACCAATCTACCAATGTTTCCAAACTCTTGAGTGTTACTACTGTACCTTGATTTCAAATTGTATATTCTATTTTTTTAGCTTTTTCTTATTTTTTTATTAGTTTAGGGCAGGGGTAGGCAAGCTTGGCTCTTTTATGACTCGTGGACTTCAACTCCCAGAATTCCTGAGCCAGCATGGCTCAGCTTGGAAACCTCTCTTTCCCCTCAGCATGGCTGGCTCAGGAATTCTGGGAGTTGAAGTCCACAAGTCATAAAAGAGCCAAGCTTGCCTACCTCTGGTTTAGGGTAACTGATTTTGATTTTTTTTTAAAAAAAATTGCAGGATATTAAATGCAATTAGCTAAAAACCCACTGCAAGTGTGGCAATATTTTGTATATAAAATTCTGGGGGAAAATATTTAGTAAAACAGTAAGTGTGTCTCTTTGCCAGTTTCTTCCTCCCTCTTTTTCTTAAATCAGTGCATAAATGTCCAGGCAAGCTGAATTACATATTTCTTCATGCAATGCACAACTGTCTCTGCTTCAACTCCATTTCTAAGATAAGGCTAAGGATGGGTAGCTTTTTCTGCGGATTGCAGGAGGGCAAGGTTTCAGGAGATCTTCTATCCTAATGAAAGTTAGAGGCCCATCACCCATATGCAGCTCAAGCATGCCTATATCAAGAAACTCACCAACCAAAAGCTAATAAATAGCTAGAATAAAATCTGCTCTTTAACTAATATACTAATAATATTTTTTCCTAGCCGTTCAGTTTTCATGATTTCCTAAGAGAGAAACTCTGGAAGATATAATGCTGAGAGTTTCCTTTTCAGAGACCTCTTAGATTAGAACTCCTACAGTTCTATTATTATTATTATTGTTATTGTTATTGTTGTTGTTGTTGTTATTATTATTCATTATTCATTATTAATTTATCATTATTATTATTAATTATCATCATCATCATCATCATCATCATTGTTATTATTTTATTTTATTTTATTATTATTATTAATTTTAGGTGATGGCATAATTCTTAAGTTGGCCTTTGAATTTTATGTATTCTTACACAAGAGTAAGTCCAAGGTTGGGTTTTACATATAATACACATTCCTGAGTTTGCCTATTAAAACTAACGTAACAAATGCATGGAAATTACATTCATGGTTATTTAATAAGCTCTGGTTCATGTATTTTAACCAGTTTGCTATGTATATATAATGCTCCATTTTAAACTGTGAACTGATTTCAGCTGCTATTAGGATCAGAACACCCTGAGGGTAAAATCTTGACGTATTTGAACATGTTGCCATTCTTAAAGTCTAACTTTTGCTAAAGAATCAGATAATTAAAAGCTTATCTACATTGCTAATTTTTACATGCAGAACATTAGTTGTTGTTCATAAGATCCTGAATGTGAAGCAATAGTGTCTCAATATACTTTTACATAGCATTAAACGTTTTTCTTAATTTGTAGCTTATATATGACAGCTTCGCTCAGTACATAGTGAAAAAAAAAGGATATGATAAAGAACTTCTGAATGTGATGCCTGAAAACTGGGATTTCTGGTCAGTGATATTTTTGTTTAATTACCTTCAGTATCCTCTGTTTCTCTCATTAGTTGCTTCTGGAAGAAGAATCTGCCTGTATTTAAAAGTTATTAACTGAGCAGTCTCTCAGAAGCAAGTATACATTAAGTTTGATATAATTTATTCCAAGTAAGAACATATAGGATTGCTGCTGTAGGGTAGCGATATTGATGGACTATATCCCGCTTCCCTATTTTCTCCAGACAATATTTATCCTGACTTCCTGGGTATAAGAGTGTTTCTTTGATTGTGCTATACTAAAAATTCATCATGTGTAATGGATTTCTAATGAGCATGGATTCTCATCCCATCCTTTGAGTAGCTGGCATTTTCTTCCTCTTCATTCTCTGCCTGTCTTATAATAAATAAGTAAGCCTTTCTCTGCAGCCTTTAAATGAGGCTGAATGAGAACACCCTTCCTTTTCATTGCCTGTTATATGAATAGAGTAAATAGGAGGGTGTTCCAGGCAACCATCCTTTTCTTGAGGTTGGAGGTTCGTTCTCTGAGCTTGTGGGTTGGTTTCTGAATGTTTTGTTATGAGGCATTTGGAAACCAACCCACAAGCTCAGAGAACGAACCTTCACCCTCACCCTACACCCGAGCTACACATATTTGCCTCTGTTGCATCCTTTTCTTGTTTTCTTTCTCTTTCTGTCACTGAAGGATTCATCAGTTTTGAGAGGTCTAATTTGATGGCTTGCAAAGGGTTTTTGTCAACATGTCAAAGACCATAGATTTCCTTTGGCCTGTCCATGTATTTTCCAAAATATTTAGTTTCTTGATTGTATTGATTAGGGACCTAGACTATGGATTAATATCCTTTTCCCATATTGTGCAAGTTATGCTAAGCTCCTAGTATTCATCTAATACTAAGTGCTGATTATCTCTGACTATCTCCTGATTATCTCTACTGCCCCTGTAGCATTTAAGACCACAGTCTGTAACATAGTTTACAGGATCTCCATGTATTTTGAAGCTTGCTCATAATGTACCTCTTTTTCTTCTTCCATTGGTGAACCTGAACTCATATAGCTGCAAGGGCTTGGTGCTGGACTTGGAAGAAGGGAACTTTCTTAAACTTGCAGATGATGGAACTATTTTGAGGTAACATTTAAATTCTTGTTAAAAGTTTGTGTTATATAATTTATTAACTTTCTCACAATGTTCTGTTTTTAAAGTACAATCATATCATCCCTCTCCTATGTATTGAGGCCACAGGGCTTGAATTTCTATCTCATATCAATCCTGTCATGATTCTAATATTGCTCTTGTAAGTCTGAGCAATCTAGAGACCACCAGTTTGGGGAGTCTGCCTTAAGCCCTGTCTCCCACTTAACTGATCATAATAATGATTTACTTCTAATAGAGGCAGTCCTTGGGTTACAACAGCAATTGGGACCAGGAGTGCTGTCACTAAGTGACAAAACAATTATCAAAATAATAACAGGTATCATTGAAAGCAAAGAGTGATGTGAGTTGTGAATGATGGCAAACATCACTACTGAAGATCATTGATGTTTTGGAAGAGCAGCCATTCCATGGCAAGGTTGTTTTGCCTAATATAGTTACAGCTTTCAAAATTCTTAAACAAATCCTCTTTACTTTTCTTTCCTTGCCTATTCAATTCCATCTTCCCGTCATCTTATCTCCAGCCCATGCTTCTTTTCCCTTCCTTACCCAGTTCAACTATCTCTTATTCATCCACATCCTATTTTCCTCTTCTCTACTAGTACTACTGGAAAGAGGGAGGGTGCATGCGTAACTTTTGTATGAGGGAGAGAATATAAATTGGTATATGTAAATAAGGGACAAATATTTTTCCAAATTAATTCTACTTATTTTATAGGCAGTTAATTTTAATCTGTAAATGATCCTTTTTTAGCAGTTATAGAATTCTATTATAATGTTGGAAGGGAGAAATCAAAGAACATAAAGTATAATAACATATCTGATTCTTCCCTCAAACAGGGCAAGTCATGGTACAAAACGTATGACCGCTGGAGAGATCTTGGAGAAATATGGAAGGAGGGAGTGGAAATACTTTAAGACAATGAGTGGAATGGTTTCTCGTTCAGGTATTACATGGACATAGCCTATATAATAGGTTGATGCTATAGTATTGTATTTGTGGGGTCCCTGGTGCTCTACTAGCTTGGTTGTTTTCTTGCAGACATTGCATTACCAAACTAGGTAACATCATAGTACTAGTGGAGAGTAAGGTTTCCTCTCATTTTATATTCTAGTGGCTTGCCCTGTCAGTGTTAGGAGGAACGGTTTTGGTGGTTCTTAATTGGACTGTTGTTTACTGTTAGCTTGTTTGGCAATTCCTTGATTAGAGTATTATTTTGCTTCTTGATTGTTGGTCTAATGTTAATCTTGATATTACTCTTGACTCATCTGAATGTTGACTGCAGGTGAGGAGGTATTTTGGTCTTCTTGTTTCCTTTTTGTTTTTTTGATTGTCTCTTTTTAGAATGGTGTGTAGATGTTGTTTATGTCTATGTACCTATTGATGGCTGATTTGTCTGAGTTCCAGGCTTTCAGGAATTCTTTAGTGTATGGGGGCTTGGCTTAGTCTAGGTTGCTCACAGTGTCCCAGTTAAAACTATAGTTAAGTCTATCCATGTGTTGTGAAATTAAGGAGTTTTCATAATGTCCTGTGATGCTAGTTAGTGTTGATGGACGTGCTCTGCCAGTTTTCTATCTATTTACCCTACATAGTGGCTTTTGCAGTCCTTACACTGTATGTTGTGGAATAGATGACACCTATTTTTTTCTTCTGGGGATGAGGGTCTTTTGGTTTACTTAGGATGTTTTGGAGAGCTTTAGTTTGTTTATATTGTACGGTCAGGCAATGTAGTTGTAATAGTCTGTTGGTGGTTTCTGAGATTTTTGATTTATGGCAGCATTATTTTTTAAAAAACTTGTGTTGATATATTGCTCAGGCACTTTTTGATGAAGTTACGTGGGTATCCATTTTGTTCGAAGGTGTTGTATAGATGACCTGTTTCCTTTTTCTGATGTTCAGAGTTGCTGAAGTGTCAGAGCATGCACAGTCTTATTGCGCTGAGATAACCCAGGAGTAAACACAGTAAACAGTGGTCTATATTAAATGGTGGTTTATCATACACTACAATATACACCAGGAATAAAATGCATACATGTGGTAATACAGGAAACTCCAACACACAGCAATTACAGCAGGAAACAGACGAGAGAGAAACACTCCAGCAAAAGCCTTCCCTTTTATACTCAGGCTCTTAAAGAGACACAGACTCCTGTTGAGTCATTCCTATCATTGCATCATCCACCTTATGTTACATTACATTAATACATAAGCTGTTTAGCTATTAAATTATTACCTTGACATAAGTATGTTTGTGCTCATATAAATAGTGCTCTTACACAGCTTGTATTGTGGGAGGTTGGGTTGTTACTTAGGTAGTGGAGCACCTGGTTGGTGTGGGTGGTTTTACAATAGACTAGTGTTTCTAATCTGCTGTCATTGCTTCTGCTAATGAGGATATCCAGGAAGATTAATGTGTTGTTGTTTTCCTTTTCCCTAGTGAATTTTATTCCTTTGAAGATGTTGTTGATGGTTTTGTGTGTTTTCTCTAGTTGGAATTAGACATTAGACCAGCAATCAAGAAGCAAACAAAACCCCAATCAAGGAGCTGTCAAACAAGCTAACAGTAAACAATAGCCTAATCAAGAAACCACCAAGACCAATACTACCAACATTGACAGGGCAAACCACTAGTATAAAAAATAACAGCAAACCCCACTCTTTACTAGTACTGATGAGGTTGCCTAGTTTGGTAATGAAAGGTCTTCAAGAAAACTACCAGACTCGGAGAGCACCAAGGACCCTATAAATACAATACAGGTTTTCCTGTAATTAATGTGTTACAATATTAAAACTGGGAAGTTTTCTTTTTCTGAAGATTTATTGAAAGTTCACCATAAAAGGCTTATGTCCAAAGGTTATATATAAGGCTAAAATTAGATATATACATATTATATATGTATATATCTAATATATAAATATTAGATATATACAATATATAAGTAAGACTCTGAAAGCTTATTCCCAAAGCTGATCAAGAAGTCAGGCTGAATCTTACTCTGTATATAATCTCAGATGGTGTGATGAGTGGGAGAGCTTGAGAGGGATAAAAGGGGGGGGGGACTACCCTTCAGAAAAGCTCCAGCTGTTTTGGAAGCAGACATTGTTGGAGCCTGACAAATCTTTAATAGGAGTGCATTCCAGAGGTCCAGTCCCATCACTAAAAAACAGTGTTTCCAGACTTTTCTTTCACTTAACCTCCTGGAAATTGGTAATGTATCCCAGAATTCATGCATAAGTTTTGATTTCCTACAGTGATATTTGGAAGGCAACTCTTAATTGTATGATTCTGCAACATCTTGATGTCTCTTGAGCAATAACAAATAGGATATTCTATTTCTGGTACAAGGGGAAATTTTGCAGATATCATTATTATTATGGTAAATACTGTAATAGTTTTCTTAATAAAATGTTGATTTGTCCACTTGGTGTCTAATATGGCATTCCATTTCTTATCTTTGCAGCTAAATACTATGCCTATGACAATTACTTTGATCTGCCCGGGTCACTTCTTTGTGGACGGATTGTGGATGGTTTAGATAAAGTAAGTACTAATTAGGTTTGGACCATCAGGTTTGGAGCTCAAGGGAGATACATTTCAATTAATGTTCCTCCTGCTTCTGCTCCTCCTAATCCTCTTCCTTCTCACATGTTACATGAAGCTTGAACATTCTTTCAGGGTTCAAATTCTTTACTCCTGCTTTACGGCAGTGAGTCACAGGAATGAGCTAGAACTAAATCATATATCTATAGAATTCTGAAGGAATTTGTTTCTTTCCTTAGGGAGTTAAAAGAGTGCCCATGCCTATCTCTGTTTCCATTTGACAGCCATACCTCTAAATAGGACACTGATTCTGCTTATTGGCTTGTCCCTGAAACTCAGACATGATTTCTGTGAAACTCCTAATAAATCTCTTGTTCTGAAGATTTATGGACTTAAGCAGGCAAATTCTTTTTTTAGTGTGTTTATTACTGTATATGTTCTACTAACTTGCCATTATTGCTTCAAATGTATTCCTTTTTTTTTTTTTTTTTTGGTATAAAACCTGAAAAGATGTAGGTCTGATAAGGGAAAACATGTCCTGTGGCAAGCAGGCAAGCGTAAAATGAAGCTTTTATTTTCATTTTTTTTATCAAGACTCTAAACTTTATTAAATCCATTCCTTTGTTTAGATTGGCTTCCATATTCTATTGGGTCAGTGGGCCAATGGTGCTTCATCCAGAGACCCACATGAAACATTTTATGCTCATGTTAGGCATCATTAAGAAGAGAGTTTCCCAAAATAGTCATCTGTAAACAGATAAGATTTGTTGTAAGGATCAGCAACCATCATTTATGTACTGTAGTGATGCCTGTGAGGAATCGGTTTTACTCCCTGTGATGAATAGTGTTTTTGCTTTTGGGTTTTTCTTAAATATTAAAATGACTCTTTTATGTAGGGCAGGGGTGTCAAACCTGCCACGTGATATGTCGCAACGTATTGTGACTTTTTTCCCCTTGCTGGAGCTGGGGTGGCGTGGCTTCCACATGACGCATCCTGCCCACGGGCTGGCAGTTTGACCCCCCCTGATGAAGGGAATTGGTAGTTCAAGAGGAAGAGAAAAGTAAAAAAAATCAAGTCAATAATGCAATAATGAAAGGGCATAATCACCTCTTTGCATCACATGAGTAAATCCAGTCCTACATATTAATTAGCAAAGTCATGGAGGGATGAAGAACAGAAACGGTGATGGAGTAAGGAAAAAGGACTGGCTGGAATCCTGAATGAGGGAACCCTATGTGGCTGCCTTGTATTTCAGACTATGCTTGCGATTGTTAGCTTATTTTCTCATTGTTTGCTAGAAAAACTATTTACAATGAAAAAGGCAATGGGGTTTCTTTATGCTTGCAGCACAGCCGTAGAAGAAAATATGACTTCTGGAAGGATATGGTTGCTGCCATACAGCATAATTATAAAACATCAGCTTTTAAAGGTGAGTGGTTTCCCTGTCTTTCAAGGGCTATTTCTTTGTTGAAGGTGCTTTTCATGTATCTGTCAAAACATAGCTTGCCTTTCATAATGGTCCTGGCTGTGCATTTTCACAATTAAAATATATTGATGTGGACTGAATTGGAATCGTAGCAATCAAGCAGCAAACAATACCCCAATCAAGGAACGGCCAAACAAGCTTAAGAGTAAACAGTCCAAGCAAAGAGTCTCTTAAGACCATCCCAGAGCAAGCCACTAGAATATAAACAGAGAGCAAACCCCACTCCCTACTAGCACTGATGAAGTTACCTAGTTTGGATAATGAAATGCCTGCAAGAAAGCAACCAAGCTCAGAGAGCACCAAGGACCCCTCATTTCAACCATGAGCTACAAATATTCTCCTCTGTCGATAGAATGTTTTCTTGCAATTAATAATATTTTTATTGAAACATTTTTGTAGCTTATCCTGTGGGAGAGGACCCTTAGAGGGAAAATCAGACACAAATAGAGGAGTTCTTGATTCTGTGGGGTACCTAGAAAATGAGACTACTCAACCCTCACTATACCTATAAAGATGTAATGGTGTGTGAGAAATACCTTGGGAGACGGGGGGAGAGACTCAGCCTAGACCTCGGGTAGGCAACCTTGGCTCTTTTATGACTCGTGGACTTCAACTTCCAGAATTCCTGAGCCAGCATGGCTCAGCTTGGAAACCTCTCCCTTTCCCCTCAGCATGGCTGACTCAGGAATTCTGGGAGCTGAAGTCCACGAGTCATAAAAGAGCCATGGTTGCCTACCCCTAGCCTAGACAATGGTCTGATCAGAGAACTTTTGAGTCCAAAGAAGAAAAGCATCTCGGAAGGGACCTTCCCTGGTCTTGGAGAAAGTTAGCATGAATGATACATTGCAAGTTTCTGTTAATGTAACCTTACAATAAAAATGGAGCTAGTACTCATAGTTCTTATCTGGACTACCTTGCAAGGCTTACACTGGAAAACTTGGTTTAAGTGTAGGTTGAGAAATGTTTTTGAAGGCATCAGGGGATGAGTCATATGAAAAACATACAGCATGAAACTGTTACACATTTTCTCACTTTTCCCCCCTGCTTTTGTAAATATCCATCTCCTGTCCTTAACTTTACATAATAGAAATCCAGCACAAGATTGAACGCTTACCTATGTAAATGTATATGTTAAACCTCTTACAACCTGTATTCAGAAATTCCCAGAGTAACGTAAACACTACAATACAGTAAAAATAATTGACAGAATTAGACCTAGAGAGGACTTCACTTTCTCAAAATTAAGCATTTAGGATAATAACGCTGCCTTTTCACTAAATTCGTTAAATGATCAGAGAAACTGAAAGAAATGTTTCACTTTTTATTTATATTTTTTTTAAAATCAAAATGGACAGATAGAACTAGACATTTTTAGAACAAACTGTAAAATGCTGGTTTTAAAAACACAGTACAGGCCATTTATATTGACTTCGTACAAATGGTTTGGAATCAAGGTGGTGCTGTGGGATGTAATATTAACAAAATGTAGACTGACTTAGTTATTAATTGTACACACTCCATAAGGTTAAAGCAGCTTAAAATGCTTTCTTAGCTTTCGTACTTCTATCATTCTCTGAAAGTTGTATGTAAACAGACATTCTGTGAAGGGTAATCATTTGAAATATTTTCTGAGGATTATAATACTGTCAATTTAATATTAAATATATCTACAGTGCATGTGATCACCTATTACTAGTACTTGCACATTTGGACATTATTACCACTTCAGATGCTCACCTGATGTATCATGGAACCACATGGATTCATTTTGTGATGCAAATATTTCATTGAAAATGTTTAGAGTTATAGAATTAACAGAATATATTGCATTTCTTGCCTTTTCTGATCAGTTTTTTAAAGCTATGTATTGCACATTTGTTTGTATTGGTGGCATTACAACCCAACACATCTATGAAAGGAGATTTTGATAGTGGTGCCTTTTTTTTAGGAATAATCTTGATAGAAATCATCTTAATTAGCTTTTCAGCATGTGGGCAAGTAAAATGCATGTCTCAGTGTTGCCATATAATATGATTGTACCTTGTGAATAATATTTTTTTTTTAAACCATATGCATTATGAACTTTAGAAATGTAATGTATTCGGGTTTAATTTCGTTAATTCCGTTGTATATGTAGAACTACCTACACATATACCTGGATGCATTTTCTGTTATGCTGAATATTACATTTGTGCAAATAAGAAACCTGAGAAAGAGGAATGGACATATTCTGAAGAATAAAGGCCATTTGTGTCATTGTTGGGCAGCTGTAACCAGACTTGATCATTTTCCATGAGATCAACCACAGCACTACCAGAAGCCTGATCAAGGTACCCTTTCTTGTACTCATCAAATGTGTACATGATGGGTGAGCCATTCTTGTACAGGCCAACCCAAACATGCGTGCCTTTGACATGAACATGATAAGCGAAGTAGTAAAGCCCTGGTATCCTGCAGGTGAAGATGCCTGATCTAGGGTCATAGTGTTGTTGCTTGTTGTACAAAATTATATCAAATCGGATAGGAGTAGCAGATGCAGGGTAAGCTTTGGAGAGAATGGCAGTGAAAGCGGACACCGGCTGACCAGTGAGACCTTGAGTGGCACCAGATTTTATAACTGGCATTCCTGCCAGGGCTTGCCCTGGAGGACCAGGGGCCCCCGGAGGGCCTGGCAATCCAGGCTCTCCAGGGTGGCCTTTGGAACCTGATGGTCCAGGTGGTCCCATAAGTCCATCTGCACCTTTTGATGAAATTCCAGATGGACCTGGTAATCCCGGTGCACCTGGATCCCCTTTGCCGCCACGGAGTCCTGGAATACCTGAAGGGCCAACTGGTCCCCTTATACCAGGTATTCCAGGTGATCCTCTAGGACCTGGCCCACCACTGATTCCTGCTGCACCTTTAGGTCCTGGTGAGCCCATTGATCCAGGTAAACCAGTTGGCCCAGCGGGGCCTGGATGTCCTTTGGATCCTGCCACACCTGGAAAGCCTTTGGATCCAGGAAATCCTGGCTTCCCTGACCTGCCTTCCAATCCTGGCAAGCCTCTTTCTCCCTTAATCCCCGGCAATCCTGATGGACCAGTTGGACCTCTTTCCCCTTTGAGCCCAGGTCTGCCACTTGCACCAGTGCCACCTCTCAGCCCTCGAGGACCTGTTTCCCCAGGTGGCCCGACTGGTCCAGGTCTTCCAGGGATACCAGCTGGGCCTTGTTCTCCCTTGGTTCCTGGACTACCAGGGAATCCTTCAGGCCCCCTATTTCCCTTCATCCCTGGCAGTCCAGGTTTTCCGAATCCTGGGAGACCAGAGGGCCCAGTTGAGCCTGGAGGACCTGGAGGTCCTTTTGCCCCAGGGGTTCCTGGGAGGCCAGGTGATCCACTGGAGCCAGGGAATCCTTTTCCAGGCATCCCAGGTTTCCCGGGAGAGCCCTGGGGACCTGGAAGTCCAACTGGTCCTGGTAAGCCTGGTAAACACTTGTCCCCTTTAACACCTGGTTGCCCTGGAAACCCCCTTTCCCCAGGCCTTCCTATCCCTGCTTGTCCTGGAGGCCCCTGTGGCCCTGGCAGGCCTTTCTCCCCTGGACGACCTGGAACCCCATACCCGTTTTCTCCCTTTTGCCCTTTGAGACCAGGAGCGCCTGGGACACCTTTTTCCCCAGGGACGCCTCTTACTCCTTGGGGTCCTGGGAGTCCTTGCTTCCCCGCCACAGAAATTCCTGAAGGACCAGGGGCTCCCGGGGGTCCTCTTGGCCCTGGAAGACCAGCAGACCCCATGCTTCCTTTTTCACCAGGGAATCCTTTGTCTCCTGGTCTTCCTGGCAAGCCTGGGGTGCCTGGCTTTCCCACTGCTGAAAGTCCTGGGGGTCCTGCAGGTCCTGGAGGCCCTTGGCTTCCGTAGCTTGATTTTCCTGGTTCTCCTGGATGTCCTGGGAAACCTCTAGGGCCAGGAGGGCCTTGAGGGCCTTGTTCTCCCCTTGCCTGTGAAACTAAAGCAACATTAAGACAGTTAATATCCTATAGGAATTAAATGGTTCAGAAGGGCAAGTAGACGTAACTCCAGACATTTTACATGTTTCTAACAACGTCTATTTAAAAAAAAAAACTTATGCCACTTAACACATAGTTCAGTTACAGTCATTTCTTATAACGTGATAGTTTGTTTACATTTTATTGTGAGTCATTTGGGAAGGAAGGAAGGAAGGAAGGAAGGAAACTTTTTTTTTTCCTTTCAAGCCACTTGTTTACATCTGTTGAATAACTTTTTACCTTAGGGGAAAAAAGCACAGTTGCATTTTAATAGCTAGCAAAAAAAACCCCACTAAATAGTGAAAGTTTGATGAAGATTCCATGAAAACAAACTGAAAGCAGCTCATTGGCTTTAATGTGCATGAAATTTCAAAATCTTTACATATGGCAAAGCTGAGGGTTGCTTCCTAGTCATGATTTTGATGGACTGTTTGTATTTTGGAACCTGCAGTACTTTCTCACAAGAAAGAAAATCACTACAGTAAAGTTCATTTTTGTGATAAAACAAAACAACACAAATCTGTTGGTTAAGGGACCATTTCCAGAATTGTCAGCCACAGATACTGTGTTCCTTGTAGATGTTTGATGAGCACCTTTCTCTTTGCACTTGAGACGTTTGGAGTCAGATTCACTGAAGCAGAGAAAGTGTAAGAGTCTGAATCTCTGTTTCTTCTAAACCTGTCTACATTTTTCTGATAAGAGAGAAAGAAGGCATGTTTCACAAGTGCCTTGATTATGTGAAGTGATTGTGATTCCTTTAATTGAAGAAGTTAAATCGTACGAAGCCCTAGGCAGAACAGATAAGTGTAGCAGTGTCTCAGGAGAATGAATTGCCTGACATGATTTATTTATTTAATGTATGGCACCTGATATGAAAAGATTATTTTCATTCCCACATAGATAGTCCTCAAATTACGACTGGTCGCTTAGCAATTGTTTGAAGTTCACAAATCTATCTGTGGGGGTACTCACAATCCGGATTCAAAAATCTGATGGTCACCCTCCTGTGCCGTGATGTGACTTGTACTTCCGTCGCCTACCAACCGGGCCGCATTTACTGCCGTTTGCAGCATCCGGCTACCACGTGACCACATTTTAAAACGGTGGTTTTGCCAAAAATCAGCATATATTTATTAAATTGTATTTCCTTCTGGCTTTCAGCAAAATTGCACCCATAGCGAACCCTTGTTTTGCTTAATGAACATGGTGATTCACATAATGAGTGCCACAAAAAGGTCATAAAATTGACCGTCACAACTTGCGACTGTGATGGGCAGGCTCCTTTTATGGTCGTAACTCGAGGACTACCTGTACCTGGCTCGCCATGATGTTTCCATTAGGTAGAAAGGAAGGAGATATGGTTTAGCTGGGAAAAGGGCAGGGATAGACTGGTTAATGTGTTAGTTGTCCAAGAATTTCTGAGACCCAATCCACCATCCTTTCTTCTCCAGCAATTGAAACATCCTGCTGAAGGGCAGAGCCAGTTCTAGGAGAACAATCCTGTTCAAATTCACTGGCAAAGCTCAAGTGAAAGTAGAAGTGTACATGTTATTTTTTTATTTACTAGATGCATATTCCAGCAGGTTATGGATGTAGTGCTCCCCATTTCCCTTGTCCTATTTTCCCGACAAGAACCCTCTGGGATGGGTTGGGCTGATAGAGAATGAATGATCCAAAGTCATGTGTCACCTTTCCTAAAAGTGGTATTCAGTGAGTTGAACATGATCCTTGTGTTTTAATGCAGCCTCTGAAAAGTAATTTATTCTATTATTTAAAAGAGAAAAAAAATTCAGAATGGACTACTCTTATGTGGTTTTGGAACAGGAACCTCGGTATGTTTATGTTTAAGCTTCTAATATTAATGCAGGTTTTTTGGTATTTTTAAACCAGTAGAGGGAGCCATGCAACCATGTAGAAGCCATAGAAAATAAAGGAATGTATCTCCTTGCAGAGAAATACAGAATGCATGTACATGTATGTATGTATCAACATGTGTGTGTGTGTGTGTGTGTTTGGATTGCTAACAAAGAGTTAAAGGGAAGCTGATATAGCTATTTCGAGCTCCTTAGCTCTCATCAGCCAACTACACCCTTCTGAGATTCGAACTTGGGCTGTGCACGTTAGGCAGCTGTGTTGACCTTTAAGCCACAGGCTCTTTCTCACTTTGTCAGCTGTGTCAGGGAGGGAAGAGACGGGGGGGGGGAGGAGATATGTAAGGGTTTTTTTATGATGCACCCGGTTGGCCCAAATATGGGAAGAAGAAATCTTTTGCCTGTATCAGCCCCAATCTAGGGCTATCCACAGGCAGCAGTCGCTACTGCGATTTCTTCTTCCCATATTTGGGCCTAAAAAAATACACACACATACACACACACACACACATATATACTATATATATCTGTGTGTGTGTGTTAGATTTGATCTCAAGCTTATATTACATTTTTAATAATTTAAACCAGCTTTCCCAACCAGATGTCTTCTATGTTATTGGATTACTGTATCCAAAATTCATAGTCACTAGAATTCTGGGAGTTGTCATCTTAACAGACATGGAAAGTTTCAGGTTGGGTATGAAGCTATGTTTCTCCAATGCCCAATTTCAAATTGTGCATTGACATTAACAGAAAGAACTTTTCTAAAAGAAAAGAACTACTTAGTAGTTAGTGAAGGCATCTGTTTGATACCATGGAAAGTTTTGAGCAAATGTTTTGCCAGAGACCACTCCAGAGTACTGGAATCGTGTTTGGCAAACCTAACAGAAGGGAGCAGCAATAACAAACCCAAGTAAGTAAAATGATTTATGTTATAAAAGTTTGTAGATGTCTTAAGGGGCTTGTGTAATTGCTTCAGTATTTATGTTGGGAATGACTAAGATGTATTCTCTTGATAAATCTTCTTTGAGCTTACTACGAAATAGCAAAGCTGCATACACATTTTTCACATCTTTGTCAGTTGGGCATTGGGAAGAGCTAATCCATTCTTGCAAGTTTTAAATAAGTGTTTTAAGGAAAGAGGTTTACTTTTGTGTGCTTTTAGTAAATCTGCTTGGTCTTATTTTAACTTGTATCCAAAATGCCTTGTGAAAATCTTCCAGGAACTGCACAAAAAATTCCACGAACCTATGAAAGTTATAATATGGCTGTCAGTAGTTCATTGAACAGGTTAAAATTTTTCCTATGCCCAAATTTAGCATATCCACAAATACGTAAAAGCCATTAAGCTCAGTAAGAAGCCTAGCATCTAGAACAGGGGTGTCCAACCTTGGCAACTTTAACATCTGTGGACTTCAACTCCCAGAATTCCCTAGCCAGCCATATTGGGGAATTCTGGGAATTGAAATCCACAATCTTAAAAGTTGCCAAGATTGGATACCCCTGATTTAGAACTTGAAAAATGATTTTAACATTACTTGGTTTACTTGTTCAGAGTATCTGTGATTTTTAATAAGCTTATTAGAATAGAATAGAGCTGGGAGAGACCTTGGAGGTCTTCTAGTCCAGCCCCACGCTCAAGCAGGAGAACCTATACCATCTCAGACAAGTGACTGTCCAGTCTCTTCTTAAAAACCTCCAGTAATGGAGCACCCACGATTTCTGAGGGCAAGCTGTTCCACTGGTTAATTGTCCTCACTGTTAGGAACTTTCTCCTTAATTCCAGGTTGCTTCTCTCTTTGATCAGTTTCCAAAGCCCTCTGGTGCTTTGGAGAATAAATTGACCCCCTCTTCTTTGTGGCAGCCTCTCAAATACTGGAATACTGCTATCATGTCTCCCTGACTAGCCAAACCCAAGTCCAGCAGCCATTCTTCATATGTTTTAGTCTCCAGGCCTTGGATCATCTTAGTTGCTCTTCTCTGAACTTTTTCCAAGGTCTCAACATCTTTTTTGTAGTATGGTGACCAAAATCGGTTGCAGTATTCCAAATGTGGTTTCACTAGGGTTTTATAAAGCGGTACTAATACTTCACGTGATTCTATGCCTCTGTTTATGCAATCCAGGATGGCATTAGCTTTTTTGGCTGTTGCTGCACATTGCTGGCTCATAGTCAAGTGATTGTCCACTAGGACTCCAAGGTCCCTCTCACAGTTACTGTTTTTGAGCCAGGTCTCACCTAATCTGTATTTATATCTTTGATTTTTCCTGCCTAAATGTAAAACTTTGCTTTTCTTCACATTAAAACTCATTTTGTTGGATAGGGACCATTGTTCCAGTTTGCCAAGATCTTTTTGAATCCTGAGCTTGTCTTCTGGGGTGTTGGCTATGCCTGCCAGTTTGGTGTCATCTGCAAATTTGATGAGTTCCCCTTCTATTCCCTCATCTAAGTCATTGATTAAGATATTGAAGAGTACTGGGCCTAAAACAGAGCCTTGTGGTACCCTTCTGCTTACTTCTCCCCATGTGGATGTAGTAGGATTGAGGACTACCCGTTGAGTACGGTTTGTCAGCCAGCTACAAATCCATCTGATGGTGATGTTATCTATTCCACCTTTTTCTAGCTTACCAAGCAGTAGATTGTGGTCTACTTTGTTGAATGCCTTACTGAAATCTAAGTATACTATGTCCACAGCGTTTCGCTGGTCTTATTAATCCCTGAGTTACATTTTATTCTGGAAAAATCATTTTAGAAGTAATTGCCAGTCTTTATATTAGAATCAATGACCCTGAATGACCCAAGTATACAAGTGAAGCTGTATGGAAATCCTTATTTGTATAAAAAGGGTGGAGGGGATGTCATTCTGGGAATGTTGCTTCAGGATACAACCAATTGCTGAGTATCAGCTCTATTCGCATAGCTTGTATTAGTATAGTATCGGATGCTCCGGCATTAAAAGCCACTAATTCCTTTAGAAAGGAACTAAGTATCTGTGTGAATTAGAAGCATCCCAAATAATATTAAACTGAAATTTGCGCTCCCTTAACTTAAGCTCACTAGATCAAGTCCTGCTGTCTCTAGCAGACAGGAGCCAGCAGAGGAGAAACACATCTCTGGGAGGAGTCACTGTTGGCTCCTCCCCATTGGAGAAATCGAGGCTTCCTTGAGATTAGTGCTATGCTGAGAGGAGCTGCACTGGGAGATCCTCACCCTCCTTGTCATGATGTAGTTCATGTTTTTCAAACTTGGCAATGTTAAGATGGGTGGACTTCAACTCCCAGAATTCCCTAGCCAGCATTCTGGTGCAATGCGTTCTCATTTCCCCCTGCCAGTGTGGAAGACAATTATTAAATCAAGCAAGGCATGGTTTCCAGCCCAAGGGTTGTACATCACTTTCTCAACCTTCATGCTTTCAAAGTAGACTCCTGCCTAACCATATTAGAAATGCATATGTTTAAACCTTAACATTTTGTTTTAAGCTTTAATTCCCTTAAAATGGCAAGAGTTATAAGTCAGTGTGCAATTGCAGTTTAAGAATCTGAACAAAAATCCATTTAACTTAAGAAAAATGTAGCCAATTCAGTTAGATTCCTGTCTT
The DNA here is from genome assembly GCA_023970755.1 of Azemiops feae. Classification (NCBI taxonomy): domain Eukaryota; kingdom Metazoa; phylum Chordata; class Lepidosauria; order Squamata; family Viperidae; genus Azemiops; species Azemiops feae. Next base: position 460,585 of record JALGBA010000444.1, read on the forward strand.
GGGTTTTAACTTCCTGTTAATCAACACTTTTGCTATGAATTGTGCAGTATATCTTATCTAAGATAAATTTCGACTAAGCAAGGAATGTAAGGAAGAGTGATTGTAAAAGTCTTACTGCAATGTTAATCTTTATAGCATCCTACAACGAAATCTGAGAATTACCTGTAATTAAAAATCTTTTTAGATACCTCATGTTCTGTAATTTCACTACTGGGTATTTCAGAATAGTTCCTTTTTTGTAAGTCTGCCATATTATCAGGGGTAGGCAACCTTGGCTCTTTTATGACTCGTGGACTTCAACTTCCAGAATTCCTGAGCCAGCATGGCTGGCTCAGGAATTCTGGGAGTTGAAGTCCACGAGTCATAAAAGAGCCAAGGTTGCCTACCCCCTGCTCTAGACACTACAATTCTTAGTACCCTCAGTTAACATGATATAATGGCAAGAAAGGATAAAAATTGTAATGGATGTATCCAGAGAGCTACAAGTTCCCCACCTATGGTGGTGGTGTTGATTGTGATGATGGAACTATTTATTTGATTAATGCTACTCCTTCCTACCCTGATTGCTAACCAAACCTTAAAAACAAAAATGGAATATATATATAAAAAAGAAAAATATAACTTTCATCAGCTAATATTACACTGGCTTAAATTTGAAGCATTTGTTAGCATTTCAAAATCCATCTAACAAATGAACTTCTGCATCAAAGTTAGAACATATAATAAAATCTGAAGTTGGAACTTTTTCAGAAAAAATAAGAAAAGATTTCATGTCTGATATTCCTGTTATTACTGTGAAATGCGAAATTTCAGCATCACCATAACCTCTCATTAAAGGCTTTGTATTTCCATTGAACTGAATGAAGTCCTTGGATTTTGCATTCAAAATAAATCCTCTTGGATTCCTTTGTACTATTCCTAAATAGTATTACCTAAATCAATGGAAAGCTAAATCCATGCATGAATGGCAGGACAGGACAATAGAGAAGTCTGTATGGTAAAGTTGCCAGATATTGTTGATCTTCAGTTTCCATTAAATCCAGAGATGATAGGACTTGCAATTCACCATCCTTTGGAGCAGGGGTTCCCAACCCCCAGTCCATGGACCAGTACCGGTCCGCAGCATGCCAGCAACCGGGCCGCACAAACAAGCAAAGCCCCATCCGCGGGATACAGGCAGCACACAAAACTATGCACCCTCCGGTCCGCGAAAAAACCTCTCTCCACGGAACCAGTCCCTGGTGCCCAAAAGGTTGGGGACCTCTGCTTTGGAGGGCCACAGGCTGTCTACTTGTTTCCTAGAAGGTTGCCCACCTAGTGGTCATATTAGGTATTCTGTGCCTGTCAATGAGCCTGTCTTACAGAGGAGAAAATATATATTTTGAACTTTTACTTCAAATCTTAGTATTATGCTAAGAAACTTATCTTATTTTCCCATTTTACTATTAGCTGTCTTTTGAAGTGGGATGGATAACAAAATCATTGCGACAAATCTCAGAGCTTAGTTTTAGTGATGGGTGCTACTGATAGTACTTCCGTGCACTTGTTGCTGTTGGTACATCATTTATATTGTAATTTTTATGTTTTGAGAAAGAAAGGAAGTGAAAAAAATTATTTCAGTTTGCATTTTCCCTGTTTTGCCTTGAGCCTTTTGAATAGTAGACCGCAAAAGTATAGTCTGGAGAAGGTGTTTTAAAATCACAATTGGAACACCTTAGAATATGTTCTGTGTTGCTTTCTAGTCTTTCATCAGTGCATCAGTTAAACATCTGATCACAGATCTGAAGAGCCAGTTTTGGATAGTGGTAAAGCTGCTGGCCTAGAAACCAGCATACTGGGAGTTCTAGTTCTTCTTTAGGCATGAAAGCTGGCTAGGTGACTTTGGCCAGTTTCTCTTTCTCAGCTCAATCGACCTCATAGGGTTGTTGTGGGAAAAACAGGGAGGAGGAAGGAATATTAGGCATGTTCACCGCCTTGAGTTACTTATAAAGTAATCAAGATGGGATGAAAGTCTAATAAATAAAATAGTGAGTTTTGAAAAAAGCACCCCATCTATCTCCCTGGGATGAACTACATTAAAATATTTGGTGGCATGTATATTTAAACAGTTCCTTACAATTGAAATCTTTCTCATAGAAAGACAGTGCATCGAAGTGGTTTCTTTAACAACCTAGTTTTCTATGCATGGTCCAGAAAAGTTTATAGACAGAGCGTTCAAACATTATAGTGTCCCATGTGTTATTTCCCTGCAGTTATTATTCTGTGTTCAGTTTTATAGTAATAATTGAGGTAAGTATCTTAAAAAGAACAAGAGTGGTTTACCTTTTACCAAACCAATACTTTTTGTCTCTCAAAACAACACTTATGGAATAGCAAGTATCTTGGTTGACACTTACAACCAACATTCTTAACGAATTCATACTTTAAGAAGCAAAAAAAATGCTTACCGGGGTTTTTTACGCTGAAAGGCAGAAAAGGTGGTCCTTTGATTGGTGCACTCGATTGTTTCTGATGTCGTTCAGGATAAAAGTGTTCATCACCCCAGACTATGTTCATGGAAAGCAGCATCAATAGAAAGGATAGGTGTAACTTCATATTCCTAAATCCACTCTTCATCGAAGGAAGTAAAAAAAAATAGTATTTGTGTACATATTTGGAAAATTGAGCTTTGGATTCTTTCTATCCCTACAAAGTTGAAGTAAATACATAAACATTCTGCCTCAATGCACTCATTGGAGTATAGGCTTTAAATATTTTTTTTTAAAATGTAGGCATAGTAAGCATCAGAGATCTAGTTATATTTTGTTGCATGTTCAACATGAACTGCATAATACCCCAGTGGTATGCAAATATATTCAGAAAGAAAAAGAGGAGAAAATTACATAGCTGCCAGTCCTGTCCCTATATAAACCCACTGAAGTTTCCAAAAGCAGAATCTGGCTCCCCCTGTTTCAGAAAGCAAGCCCAGTTAGCAACTCATGCAGATGTAAGCCTTCCGCACTAACTGTAATTGGAATATTCTCAAGTGCCATTAGTGAGCACATGAATAAAAATTCTGTCGCACTTAGAGATCTTGGAAGCCGAGCCAGACAGAATTGTAGCATACCAGCATGTTGTAGAATTAGAAATGTGCAATGGAGCAGTCTTGGCTCATGAGTCCTTCCACTACAGGTGTGCAGAGCAGAAGTTGTTATTTCAAGGAACATCCTGAGTCATTTATACTGTTTGTGCCTTCTGTGTTAAAGTTGCACTGTGTGGTAGCTCCACCCTCAAACCAAGAAAATGCTAATTATGGTGGAAAGTTTTCTTGACCAAACATGTTGTGTCAGGCTGGGTTTCTATTATTATTATTATTTGGGATGCCAATCTCCATTCATGAATTTACTTTAATTGTACTAAAACTGAGAAGAGGTTGGTAACCTATCTTCAGCAAGCACCTCTGGGGTTTGTTTTGATTTAAATTTCTCCTTCCTCTGCAGCAAACGAAGAAAAGAATGAGTAAACTATGCCAGGACTAGGTTATTATCGGGGTGGGGGTGGGGGGGTTGGCAGATAATCCAGCAAGTAAAGTATGACAAAGGTTCCACCAATCTTGTAAAGACTACAGGCAGACCTTGACTTACGAGCACAGTTGAGACCCAAAATTTATGTTGTTAAGTGAGACATTTGTTAAGTGAGTTTTACCCCATTTTACGACCTTCCTTGCCACAATTGTTAAGCAAATCACTGCAGTTGATAAGATAGTAATCTGGTTATCAAGTAAGTCTTGCAAGAGGTAATCACATGACCTTGGGACATAGCAACAGTCATCAGTATGAACCAGTTGCCAAGCATCTGAATTTTAATCACAAGATCATGGTGATGCTTCAAAGGTCGTAACTGTGAAAAAAGGTCATAAGCCACTTTTTTCAGTGCCGTTTAACTTTGAACATTCACTAAATGAACTGTTGTAAGTCAAGGACTACCTGTAGTTGTTTTTTTTTTTAAATGTCGGTTAATGTCTACATCTAATTCATCCATTTTCATGTTTGCTTTCCCCAATTTTTTGAAAAAAATGGTTTCCTCTGTTTCTCCATTCTCCTATTAATAATTCATTCAAAAAAGGGGATTATATATATATATATATTGCATTAAAAATGGAACATTGCAGAATTGTGGGAATGTAAGGACTTGTTTATCCTATTGAAATAGGCAATTTCTGGCTTTTCTGTTAGAGGATTTTTTGCTCCATACATGTTTTTAAATAGGAAGTGATACATCCCATTAGAATAAGTTCTCCAAGCCCCAAATTCCCAGTGATTGAAACAGAAGAAAAACTTAATCAGAGGGGTGCAGCTATTAGATTGTATAAAGCATTTTATTATTTATTTATCAAATAAAGTATTTGGAAGAGGTAGAGTATTTCAGAAACTTTGTTGGCACAAGTGAATCACTCCTTTTTGATGCATTTAACTAGCAGTACGCTTTAAAAGGCTTACACAGCCTCTTTCAAACTGTCCCTGGCTATCAATGCAGGTGTGTGCATGTATAGATAATACTGACTCTGAGACTGGTAGCAAAGCAGTGTGCATGCTTATACAAAGGGAGCCAACAAAGGAGAGCCTTCAAAACAGCCATGCAGCAGGGAGGCCAATGAGGAGAGAAGCATCACACTGGTGTGTCACAAACTCTGCCCTGACTTGACAAAGCATCCGTGCATTTTGTACATGTGTTGGGATGTCACATTCCCAAATGAAAGAAGCAGCGGATTCTTTAATGCTTTGAGAAAGAAGTTGCATGGCTTTGCTAATAGGTTTTGCAAAGCCCCTTTTTCATATGCTGCCCTAGTAACTATATTCTACAATCAAGTAACTGTGTCCTACTCTAATGCATACTATGATGTTATCCGTGCTTGATAAAGCAGCCTTCTTCGTTGGAGAAAGCGGGCTCATGCTCCTTTGAATATTTGGATTTCCATAACTCTATAGATATTCTGTAAGTACCTATAAGGCTGTGTTCCAGATTTGAATGTACAGTAATGGTGATATAATTTGAAAGCCCTTGTATTCAGAACATAGAAAGGTTAGGGTTAGAAAGGTATGTTCATCTCTGTCCAAGAGGCCTCATGTATATTGATTGTTCAACTATGAGTCATTTTATAGTAGGCATTTATTTTTCCTCAGTGTGATTGCATTATACATTAACTGTATTTATTTCTTTAGTACGTTTATAAGCTGCCTACCCTATCTATATGACTCTGGACCCCGCACAAAAAAAAACCCTACCCCCCACAAATATTAAAAACAACAAAAATGACATAAAAATAGCAGCCAAGGAGACTCATAAGCGCTCAAATAACTCATGACACGGACTCACCCATGCTATCGGCCCCAGGTTCAGTGGCAAAGCCAGTTTTTTTAGAGCTCTACAAAAGGCCAATTTCTGAGGGGATGATGTGCCAGAAGGTGGCACTATGGCAGAAAAGGTTCTCTCCCTAGAACCCAAGAGACGGCACTCTTGCAGGCAGACAGAACATGTTTCTCCTGCCAGATCTAACAGGATGGGTAAACAGCAGTGGGGAGAGACAGTTCCATAAGAAACCCAGCTCCAAACTATGAAGGGCTTTAAAGAAAACCACCAGAGTCTTGAATTGTACCCAGAAGCATACCAGCAGCCATTGCTGTTCATGGAACAGAGGTATCATATATACCAAATGACCAGCACCCTAACCTCCCATACCACCACATTTTGCACCTGCTGTAGCCTCAAAATACCCTTCAATGACAGCTCCATGTAAAGCACATTGCAGTAAATCCATTTAGGAGGTGACTAAGGCATGAATTCTGAGCAGGGCCCCCTCAGTCCAGGAACAAGTCACACTATATCACCTCACAAAGCCAGGCAAAGTATACAATTAGTTCAGCCTATGAGTAGCACAGGAAGTCTGCTTATTCTACTTGAAACAGCTTCCTGCTCCACCTTATCTAGAAGTCATATTTGTAGTTTTGCTCTGCTTTAATCCAACTATAATCTCCATACTCCATTCGCTGTATATCGGATGCATGGATCTAACTAGGTAGAAGATCCATTTATGAGCATGAGTGGAGGCCCGTTGAAGGATCAAGGGTCTGTTCAATCATCTTGATCTTTGATTTATTGTTTATAATACTTTGGAACGATCATACTATAAGTGCAGAAGCCACAAACCACACTTGTCTTGTGTATCCACAGCAGCTGAAGGGACTGGCTGTCAATGCTTCATGTGTTCCTGCTTTTTATTTTAAAAAATTTCTGACAGATTTCTCACAGCAAACAAAACACAAAAAAGTCAATAGTTTTTTATGTACATGCATTTGGTCGAGAGAAAAGTACAGAACCATGTTGACCCATGTTGACTTCATTTCTTCCCTCCTATCCTGAAATGAATCTTGTATATGACCCAAATTCTTTTGTAAGGTTTGTACATCAATTATGGGACTATTTGTATTGCTGCTTGCAATTGGTAATAACTATTTGCTTTAGAAAATGCACTCCCTCTCCCCTTTTTCTTTTTTGAATACTTGACCAAGAATGCAGATTATTTTTAAAAAAAAAACTCCTAGCCTAACAAAGCTATGTTTAGCAAGCAGATAAGAAGATTCTATTCTTAAATCATCTTTTATTTCTTAATTATGTCAAGCTTAGCCCTTTCCCTGCCCATATTAGTTAGGAAACCCTTAGTACAACCTAAAGCTTTCTGGATGTCTTGTATTAAAACTTCTCCAATTCCCAGTAATAGCTGCAGGAAATGGTAAGGATTGTTATCCATTACATATGGAATACAAGACATTGGGCTTAAGGAAAATTGAGGTAAAGTGGGTGTGATTTGGGTGTCCTCATCGTTCATCCCATCATTCTTGGGATCCATCATGATATGCCACATGCTTGAGAGCCAAGGAGCGCACAACCTCAGGAATGGAATTTCACAGGCCAGAGTGATGTCCTCAGGGCCTCTGATTAAACATAGGAATTGCCAATTTGAATGAACTCAGAATCAGACTCATCCAGCACTCTGTTTCGTAGTGGCTCGCTAGTTAGGACATGAAAACCAGCGAACCTTTTTTGTTGTATTTCTTGGCAGCTGTATTCAGAGGAGAGAGTGGCCACCTAATACTTCTTCCTTTATCCACAAGTGACAACTGAATTTCCATCAGTGCAGCAGCATACTCTAAATCTATTTAAGTAACTTGGAAATCATGTTTTATGGTTTTATTTAAATAATCAACATTTATAAAGTACATCATTTATATTAATAACATTATCTATACATATTTCTGTTTATGCTCATTTATGATAATTTAAATAATTTATGGGCTGCTTTTCAGGACAGTTTATTTAATGTAGACATGATGTGGTAGCAAAATACTGTGCGACAGAAGAACATTTTAAAGGTCCATTAGTTGAACATCATAATGAGCCAGGTTTAGTAAATGTATGTATGTATGTATGTGTTTGTATGTATGTATACAAATATATTTCGTTCATTAACCCATCCAGCACTAAAAAGATATTGGATAGTTTTAAAAGCTTCCTAACAATGTTAAACTGTTTGTGTGTGTGTGTGTGTTTGTGATTGTGTACCGACTGTTCACAGCTACAGTGGTGATGAAAAAAGTAACTTTATAACCAGTTCTCCCACTTTCATCCTGCATAGGTCTGTAAAGCAAAGGAGAGCTAAAGTAAGATCATAAGCACAGTTGTGGCTTCACTTAGTGACTGTTTTGTTTAATGATCAAATTGCCAATCCCAATTGTGGTCACTAAAAAAGGACTGCCTATGCAATTTGCTAGCCATAGCATAGCTGTAAGCCCTGGCAGGGGATCCCAGCTGGCAGAGATCTCATCTACAGACACAATTTCCTACACCCAACAAATATAACAGCTTTGTCCTATGTTGATTAATACCTTGCATTTATGGATAAAGCAAAGTTTGTTAAATATCTCATTTTTATTTTAAGTAGCAGTTATTGTGCTTCTGCTGGATGATTGTGTCAATCCCATCTAGTTTTACTAGTATCAGCTTTAACATATTGATGTCTTTTTTGATTAATCTATTGAATGCCCTGCAAGGCTGCAATCCTGAAAATAAATTCAGGATATAGTAACTTCAGTGGGATTTCTGAGGGGGAAAAAACTACATTGCAATACTTATTAAAAGAGGTATAATTATTTACATCCTATGTACAAAGCTCTTACCAAACATCAACAATGAAAGAGAGGCTTGTTTATTTTTGGCATTAAATACATAACTTGAGTGGTCATTTAGGGCGATTCCTTATCGTACACTTTATTTAGTGTAAGGATATTTTTATTACATCCCGCCAACTTCTAATAACATAGGTGTTTTTCTGGAATCTGTTTACCTGCAACCAGTTATGACGCTGAGGCTTTAGTTTAAATAACATATGCACTACATTTCTCTATTTAAAAAGTAACATAGTGTCCTTAGTTTCCTAAATACACACAGAACTGCTTAAATAAAATACATATTTTTATCAGTTTATGTGACTAGAAGAGTTGGTGGGTTTAAAACCATGGTAGACAGGTTCTTTTGGATGCTGGTTCTTCCTGTGATGCCATCATGAGCCAAAATAGGATGTGCCAAATAGTAATTCTGCTTCTAGAATAGGAAAGATGATTTGCTACTTTCACCTCCATTCATTTGTTACTCCATTCCCATAGGAATCCACACAGTTGCTCAGGCTGAGAATTATCAGGTAAACAAGAGAGAATATAGTACAAAGATATCACAATAGAAAGCTTTAATCCTAGCCTTGACCCCTAAATCTCCAAGACCAATAATATGTCTTCCATCATTTGCCTTATGGCCAGACTAGAATTAATCATAGAAATTGTATTCAATCACAATTAGATTACTTTCTAATATCCTGTCTTGTGATAGATTTGATTGATGGTTATCCTGCTACAGGTAATTTTTGTTTCTATGAAGGTATTTTTTAATCAGTACCATACTTGATTTTTCAGATTAAGGTCTGGTTGTCACTTGGTCCCACTGATGCCAACTTAATTTTAGCTTAACTCTTCACAATACGTATAGATCCTGGAAAGGGGGGAGGGGAATTAATGACATACAGTAATTTAAGATCTGTTTGCATATCTCTTCATTTAAAATATTTTGATCTCTGTATCTTGACCTCTAAACCCTGGAAAATGACCAACATTTGTATCATTATGTTTTGCATATGGAGAAGTTAAATTGGGATGAAAAGTCCACATATTAAGTGTATACACACAACCTGTGTTGGTACAAAGTGAATGAGTTTTAATACTCTCCATAATCTCACTCAGTCTTTGAGCGGGAGTACTAAACATGCAGATATAGCCACCACATACAGGAGGGGGACAAGGCCACTTCTTCATGTACTTGCTGTCTGGGCAAATCTACACAGCCATTTTGCCATACAGTTAGGACACTGTATTAATGGTTCCCTGAACACATGTCGTATACTGTGTCTCAGTGTCCTCACTTCCCATTATTCAGGATACTGCTTATACATAGTGCTTAGAGCTCTGAGCATTGTTAGAGACTCACACACACCCAATTCACAGTCTGTTTTTGTTGCTCCCCTCTGGGAGGAGGTTTCAAAGTATTTATAATAGAACTACTAGATTCTTTAACAACTTTGTTCCTTATGCCATCCGTCTTGTAAATTCGTAGGATCCTTTTTTTTTCGTGATGTGTATGTATACATTCAAACTAGATTGTGATTTTTCTCTGTGTCATATACAGTATGTGTGTGTATGTGGGTATATGCATAATGGTATTTTTTTGAGAGCTGAATGTAACGCAATTTCATTTTAATGTATGCTGATTAGTGTACATTTAAAGTGATAATAAACCTATTCTATTCTATTCTATTCTATTCTATATAGGGCACATTGATGTGCATCAGAGAGAGGTCCTAAAAGCATGCTCTGAGCAGGAGTTTTAAGACTCCAGTAGGCTTTGAAGGTTTTCTGTGGGACTTCACCATTTGTACCCACCCTTCAGTCTTCTTTTGTCTACAGGAAAGACAACCATTCTTGTGTTTCTTGTTTAAATGGGTTGATCAACATAAAGACTGTGAAGCCTTGAAACTGACCAGCCTTGGTTCAAGTCATGTGATGGAAACAACTCAGTTCTTGTATTTCTGTAACCTGCATGGTGGGGAATTCCTTTCTCCTTGACTGCTGTTTCCAGGGAAGTCCTGTGTTCTCACTTCCACTCCTTATATTATGTTCTTGGAAGTGTAAAGTTCTGACTTAGATTTCCACAATTAAATCCCATTTTCAAACTCCAGCTCTTCAGGAATACTTGTCTACTGACTATATCTTTGCTGCCTAAATCCAGAGTTCTAGATGGCAGCCAAGAGAGGGTAGACAATTCATCAGTTGATCATCATCATCATTATAGATAAATCCGCTGATGGGACCAAAGAAAACAAAGACAAATATTGTGGATTAACTATCTTTCTTCCTTTACTTCCGTTTCTGTTTCTGTCTGCACTACAGTTGAGATTGAGGAGGAGCACAATCTGTCAAAACCCTTTGTTTCTCTCTCTTATGAGGAGCAAAGAATGTGAGTGGAAGGTGGAGATTTGTTAAAACTGCAATGCCTGAAACTTTTCCAGCATAAAAAGAAAGACTCCTTTGAGTCACATAACAATAAATATTGTGAACACTTATGTTTTTGAAACGCAAATGGTCAAGTAGATTTTGTTTTTTAAGTGAATAAGCTGATAGTGAATATTAATTTTCTTCCTACCTTTAAACACCCTACTTTCCCTAGTTTTATTTTTGTCACTGAAATCCGTGTACATACATCCAAGTGGTAAAATAAGTATTTGGTTATTTTGGTTTATAACTACTCTGATCCACAAACTAAAATAGCCTTCTCCCCCTTACTTCTAAATGAGGGTCTTGCTTTCCTTCGATGTGTATTCTCCAGTGATATCCTGAGTAAAAGCTATAGGAGAGGTCATGGCTAACTCCAGTCTCCTTGGAGGTAAAAAGGTTCAAGGTATTTCCTCAATAACCACATAATTAAGAAAAATCTTCCATCACTGTTGTGGAGCTATTTCTCAAAGTGCACTTTTCCAGCAGGTAGCAAAGTTCATGAATAGAAACATTCATGTCTTTCAACCTTGTCCCCAGCAAACATCTGATTCATGAAGAACACCCCATATGTAAACAGGTGCTCAGGTATTTAACAAAATGTTTTTAGCTCTTTTCTTTTCTAGCCTAATAAATCAGTGTTTGAATGTGTTTTTTTTAAAAAAACAGGATAGATTTTGAATATCTGTATATTTTTAAAAGCAGGATCGGTGTTTACTGTATGCTCTGTTTCTGCCTCCCAACTTCTCAAGGGCTCCCTTGTATTTTAGAAAATCCAATTTCCCCTGTAAAATTCATATTCCTGTCATATTTTTGTAAGATGGATGCATATTTTGTTTGCGTCTGCATATATGGGAATGAATGTAACTAAAGGGCTTGACTCTGAAGCAATTAATTCATGTCTGCCCTCTGAGGAGCTTCTGCTTTATTTCTTTGCATTAGCACTCTGTTTGAAGCATATTAGGATGAATATCTGATCAGCATGCAATATTATTCTCGATGGAACTGTGGGGTTTTTTTTTAGTAACTAGAGATACAGCAGTGACAATCCACAAAATAAATGTGGAAGGCCGTCTTTACGGTTATACCTTTTCAATGTCAACATTTTTTTCCAGATATATCTGTTAAGAATTTTAGTTGAACTATTTTTCAAACATATACTTAAAGCTCTTTGTAAGATGGAGGGGGGGGGAAAGCTTTGCTCCTAACAGAGTAAACTTTTAATTTTCACTCTGTAATTTTCATTCTGTAGTTTTGCTGATATGCACAAAATGGTAAAAGCATCTTGGATACTAGCATTTCCACTTTTATCGTTTTGGTAACAGGCTTATCTATCCCTAGCTGGTGATTTTCAGAAGTATTTTGCAAAGCTACATACCTGTTTATTTAAATGAATACCAGTATTATTCCTTCTTATTTTTGGCCAATACAACAAAGCTTCTTGATATTGCTCTTCTTGATATTTTAGTGTATTTTAACCACTCTGAAACTTGTTTGTTTCTTTATTTGTCATATGTACATTGCATCCACCTATTTGAATAAAAAGAATGCTTTCTTTGCATCTATTCAATTACCTTTCCCCACTTAAATATTATTTTTTAAAATTTTAAATGAACTGCAAAACATTTTGAATTGGTTCAGTTTTGCACGAGCAAATCCTTGCTTCGAATTCCTTATTTTTATACCTTCCATTAAAATCTCAGTATTTCCCCCTCTCCCTTCCATTTACATGTAGTCTACCAAAAGTGGAAAGAACATGGAAAGTGCAAAGTACAAGATTAGCTTTTCTTCTAGTTTGTCTAACCAGGAATTGACTTTCTCACCATAGTGGTTGTCCTCCATTTATGCAGCTGTCAAGAGGTTATGGAAGTGCAGTGGAAATACATGTGCCAAACTTTATTTATATATCAACACTTGGCACTGACATACCATGTTTAAAAGCCCATGAAAAGCCCTGCTCACACTATTATTATATCACTGGTATTTCAAAATCAGGTTAGATTTATTCCTGTTGCTGTATTTATTTACTTTGCTAAAAAGTTTTTTTAAGTTAAGCTAAGCTAAGCTAAAAATGATATTATTTTTTGAACGCTGGTATTTTGCCAAGAAACTGACTTAGGCTTTTTTTTCAATGCATCCTAGCAGAACATACTCCCTTCCAAGAGAAGAAATTTTACATGATATGTCATCATTAGAATGCCATTGCTTATTTTCCATCTGTATCTGCCAGATGGAATATATATATATATATATATTATTATTTTATCTTGCAAGAATAATTTTGCAAGTTAGTGCAGGTAGTCCTCGACTTCCGACAACAATTAACCCCCAAATTTCCATTGCTAAACAAGGTATTGTTAAGTGAGTTTTGTCCCAGTTTATGATCTTTTTTGCTACAGTTGTTAAGCAAATTACTCCAGTTGTTAAGTGAATCAATCGATTGTTCAACAAATGTGGCTTTCCCCATTAACATTGCGTGTCAGAAGCCAGCTGGGTAGGTTACAAGTCATGATCACATGATCCCAGGACAGTAGAACTGTCAGAAAGACATGCCACTTGCGAAGTGCCCAAATTTTGACCATGAGGATGTTGCATCAGTCGCAAGTGTGAAAAACAGTCATAACTCACTTTGTTCAGTGCTGTTGTAGCTTCGAACAGTCACTAAATGAATGGTTGTAAGTCACGTTGATCCCTAAAACAGCTATGTTCAATATTCCTGGGGAAGTCAGAAATATTATAATTAATGAACACAAGAGGATGGAGAAAACCTGTCATTCAAAGCTTGTGCAGCAGTAAACTGATTCAGCTAAATGAAAAGTAAATAATAGTTGCATCCAATAAATTTCTCAAAATAAGTTTGCAAGTGAGGTCCAATTCTAGGAGGAGTTGATGATAAAATAATGACAAATTCTTTACCCAGGATTCAGATTTGGAAGATTGAATATATTTCAGACGCTAGTCATGGGGAAATGATATTTTCTATCATGAAATAGAAGTGAAGGGCTTTGCTTCTTTGATTGTAATTGATTGAGTGTTGTAATGAGGTAAGGAATGCTAGGTTAAACATCTGTTTTGTTATTTGGAATTCATTGGTAGAACTTCTGCTGCATAATTTAGAACAGGGTTGTCAAACTCAATTTCATTGAGGGCCACAACAGCATTATGGCTGCCCTTAAAGGGCCAGATGGGCGTGGGTGGGTGGGTGTGGCCGGATCGTCATGACTAGGTAGGCGTAGTTGGGTGGGCATGGCTGGGTAGATGCAGCCAGCCCAGCCCTGCTTCCCTGAGGGGGCGCCCGGCCACACTTATATCCTCCTCGAGGCTGCTGCTGCTGTGTTCGCTCTCCTTGGCCAATTTGCTGATGGTGGGTGTGGGAGGGCGGCAGGGATGAGGCTCGTGGATGCCACACCGAGGTGGCTGCTTCGCCCGGCGGGCTGCGATGGCGATTTCCCCTTTGGGCTCGTGAGCTTCCCAGGCTGGAGGAGAGTTTTTCATTAAAAACTAATGAAAGTCAAGATAGTAGGGAAATGGGAAAAGGAAAGGAGAAAAGAGAAATGTGGGATAATGTGAAAAGGGGGGTGGAAGTGTTAACTTCCAACTTTTTTCAACGCAGTTGAATGAAAACAGTAGTTACAGCTTCAGTATTTTACTTTTACATACTTAGTAAATACTAGCTATTTCTACAGCAACAAATGAATCTACTCAGCAAATCCCAAAGTCAAAATTTCACTTTTTTCTATCTCAAGCACAAAATCTAGAAGCGGTTTCCAAAACTGGATATGTTCTTTTCTTTGATTAAAACAGCTAATTTGGCCATCTCTGCTAGGCCCCTCACTTTTTCCACCCATTCTTCAATTGTGAGGATTGATACATCTTTCCATTTTTGTGGATAAAGACTTCTCACTGCAGTCAGCATATACCTAACAACGTTCCAGATTTTTTTTCAAGTTCCTTGTCCATTAGTCCTAAAAGAAAAACCTCTGCTTTCAATTTTATATTCATTTTAAGAATCTTCTGCATTAAAATATGAATCTGGCCCCAATATTTCTTTGCTTTATCACAAGTTCACCAAAGGTGATATAAAGTTCCTTCTTCATATTTAAATTTCCTACATACATTTGAAATATCTTTATACATCTTTGACAATTTATCAGATGCTAGATACAACATTTTATAGAATTTTTTTTTAAAATTATAGTTCAGTGTAAATTTTCCTGATATTATACCAGGAAGCATTTTTTAGAAAAGAAATGATGGCCAGGCCAGATTGGTGAAATGATCTAGTGCTCAAATAATATCTTTTAATCAAGATGAACATAATCTCAAGTCAAAAGAGTTGGAATCAGAAGGACATGTTTTTTATTGGCCTACATACTTGCAACTGAAGGAAAGATTTAATTTAGATTAAAAAATGCTTAAGGTTTAAATATGCAAAAAGTGAATTTGAAATTGTACTGTGTCTTAATGATGAACATATTATTGCCAGGGTCTATAAAATGTTGTTGAAACTGAATTTGGAAAATGAATACATGAAACATTGTATGATTCAATGGGCAAGGAACTTTGGGTATAATATAATGCTTGAGTAATAGGAAAACATGTGGATGAAAAGTTTAAAAAACAAAAACATGACATTCTTTAGACATTATCAGGATTATCAGTTAGTCAGCCTTCCATAGGTGTGTACATCTCTAGAGATGAAACAAGCTTGAAATCCCGTTTGTTCCTTTTCAGCTAGCTTAGAATCTTCTTGAAAAGGATAATTGCTACATACACATCAAGCATATAAAATGCTTTCCAAAATATTTAGGAGAAAGTTCAGAGTTCTCTGAGGTTGACAAATACATATTCATGAATTTTTAGAAAAGTCTGCATTCTACGTTTTTGCAGCAATTTAGGGTCTTATACTGCTTTTATTTATTTACTAAGTTTATTTTCACACTGTCAGTCTTCTATACTGCATATTTTATGTAAAACTATTAGATAATATTAATTGTATAGATTAAAAAATTAAATCGTGTTTGTGCACACCTCTATGTACACCATTAAATTTGGCATCAAGTATTATGTAGCTACTTATCTCTTAGCGCTAGGGGTTAAAATAAATGATTTTTAATTTGTAAATATTTATCAAAAAGTAAAATAACAGAGTGTTTATTTTGTACAGAAGTACAAAAAAATAAAAGACCAATAGTTCAAAAGATGTATGTACAAGGAGAAAGCTGTTCAGTGAAATGTTTGAAACCAGTACCTATAAATAGTATTATTGTTTGGTCACAGTGTATGTTCTATGGCATGAATGCGCTTATTTATCCATATTCACATGCTATAAAGTTACTGCCAGGGATTGAAAAAGTAATTTGAACACTACATAAAATAGGAAATATATTTGTGAACTGCTTAAGCTTCAGTTCTTTACCCATAAACATTAAACTCCCTTGAACTCAGTTGGATTGACTTTTAAATACGTATATATAGAGGAAATGAAAAAGTATAGGTACTTTTATAAATTCCTTTTGGTCTGCAAGTAATGTAAAGCAATCCCCTAAGGGAACAGTGCCGTTCACTTTTCCTGAAATGGTACTTTCATATTTTTTAAAAGACTTAAGTATTTTACATGTGGTGATAGAATTTTGTATTACCTTAATTACATACTTAATCTGATATTTTGAAACAGAGAAACACTTCTAGAAAATTCTACATATTTTAAAGAAAGAAATAGCAGAAATGCGTTATGAAAAATTGTGTATTGTGTTATTCCTATTTTATTTATGTATGTGTGTGTATGTATGCATGTGTGTATATGGGAGGGAGAGAGATTTTATTCCTTTTCACTTAAAGGAGTGTTGAGAAAAATAAATAAATAAAGGGTCTTAGGCCTGTCTCTCTGCTTATCAATGTGATAAGTCACCAAAGTAGAAGAGAATGGGACCAAGTTTGATGTGGCTGGGGGAGGGGAGCCAGCAAAAGAAAGTTCAGGTATAAAAATGGGTCAGATCTATTCAAAGGCTATAGAGAGAAAAAATCATAAAAATTCTACCAGTGGACCCCTGTAGAAGAGAAAGTTGGACAGTGTGTTAAAACACCACATTCTGGTAGAGAGAAGTTCCCTGAAGATGGGCTCCAGCACAAGTCCAAAAGCTCAGAAGACTAAACCTTTGGTCCTGGTGACCGACCCAGATTGAATCCTGCAACATTATCCTGAGACATGTATATTTGCTTTCATGTGTTAGAATGCTACCGTCTGCTCCATGCTTAAGCCCTCTGGTCTCTTGGTCATATGATCCTAGGTAGAGTTGGAAGGAATTCAATGGACTGCATGCTTTCCCTAACATGTGCCCAAGGAACTTTGATTATTAGACAGACAGACAGTAGATAGATAAACTTGCTTAATTGGAAGAAGGTCCTCAATAAGTGTTGAGATGTTCAACACACCATAGAAGTGTCCTGTTTCGACAAGTGGAAGGAAGTATTGTGCTTTCCAATCCTGATGTCTAGACTGAATTCATTTTTTGGGAATGATCAAAGCAACTATTCCTTGGCTGTGCCTCTATTGACTTAAAGCCACCCATAATCAAACACTTCTCATAGGCGTAAATAAGCAAACCCTTCAACTGTTGCTCTCAGAATAGACAACACCTCCAAAAAGTCATCTGTGTAGAGGTGCTTGGAGAAACAGTAAGCCTGAAAACTAACCTATATTCAATGTCAGACACTGCTTCTATTCATGGTCCTGGCAACCTCCGGACTATTCCCCCCCCCCCCTAAAACCAGCAACAACAAAATAGCATTTCAAAATTAGAAAACAAAATACCTGTTATGAGACTGCTAGCCAGGTACAGAAAGAAACTCAGGGTGGAAGATTTATTTGTAAGTGCAAATATATCCTCCCACTCTGACCTCTTAAATAACCTCAATCAGTTTTTCATGCCAGAACAGCAAATGCAAAAAAATTTATCAAGCAAACTGAAAGGCAGAAGAGGTTCAGCTAGTCCCATAATCAGATCTTGAAATAACTTTAAAGCTAGTAAAAGCTTGTATTTCACATTTTTCCTTCAACTCAAAATCAGTATACAGGTAATTCTTGGCATACAACCATAATCGAGCTCTGAATTATAGTCAGATAGGTTGTTGCAGTCATAGGTTGAGACAGCATATGACCAGACCTGATTTTTTTTGCCCTTTTTTGCGGCAATGGTTAATCAGACACCACAGTCATTAAGTGAACACCATGGTTGTCATAACTTTGAAAATCAGTTGCAGTTTGAGGGGGGTGGGTGTCTGTCGTAACTTCAGAGTTAAAGTCCAAAGGTGCTTTTTCAAGAGACAACTGGACTTCCTTTGTTTTTGCTTGAAGACATTTCACTTCTCATCCAAGAAGTTTCTTCAGTTCTGAATGAAGGAAGTCCAGTTGCTGCTTGAAAAAGCACCTGGATGATTGAGAATCTCCATAGACATTCATAGTTAAAGCTAAATTCAGGTAATGTTATAAAAGTATTTTGCTAGTGGTTTTTAGCTGGATTTTAAACAAATCCAAATACATGACAAGTTCAGAATATGTAGTCGTATCTGGTTTGCTGATAGAAGATTCTTTGATCCAGCCAAAGTTTGTATGCTAGAAAACAAGGAGCTGGTATGATGGCGATTCCTGCCAGTTTGCCTTTCTTTTGGCAGCTCCATGTACTCCTTTTTCCAAACCTCCTCCAGAGGATTGGGAACCTATGTTGAGACTTGAAAAAAAGAGGAACTTTGGAAAATCACTTTTCTGAAAATTTCTGTTCATGGAAACCTCTGTATTAAACAGAGAGAAACTATTGGACTCAACTCTCACCAATTTTTATATAGGTTTAATAAGGATAACATTAATTTTATATCATAGGCCACCATCCCTCAATATCGGTGTCCTGCCAATATATTAGAGTTCCCAGACTTCCCAACTAACATATTCATAATGACTTGGAAATCATGATTGAGTGTCCACATGTTGTGAAATTAAGGAAATTTCATCATGTCTGCTAGTTGGTGTTAATGGATATGCTCTGCTAGAGAAGCAAATAAAATCAAGCCTAGAGAACATCAGACTGGGAAAACTAATTTAGGTATGTAAATTACATATGTATTTATTAGCCCTCTAACCACACATATATGCCATCAGATCTGGAAAACAGAGAGGAGAGCCACCAGTTCTGGAGGGCATAGAGATTAACAACAGAATTGTCAAAAACATACAGTTACAGTTATAAAATAATATAAAACCCAACACAAACCTACAGTCAGCATCAGCCCTATCTGTGTAAGGCAGCTAGCTCTATAAAAAAATTCCATCTTGATAACCTTACAAAATAACACCAGGATAGCTGCAGCTTGGACCTCCAAGTGGAGGAAGCACCATGGAAAATGTTTGCTTCCAAGTCCTCCCTTCTCTTTTCATACACAAAACATCCAGGTCAAAGGCACAGAATGGGCCAATTTGATATAGACAAGATAGTATTGGAGATACCTAGGAGCCAAGCCACATTGGCCTTTATAATTAAAACTAGAACCTTAAACTGTACCCAGAAACTTGAATTGTACCTAGACCTCTAATATTGATGGCTGAAGTAGCTGTCAGTGACCAACATGTGAGCTGCTGCATTTTGTAGCAATTGCATTTCGTGAGTTGTCGTTAAAGGCAGCCCCTTATAAAGCTTATTGGAGTAGCAGTGAGAGCATGAGACTGGGCCACAGCTGGTGCATCAGCCAAAGCTGGATCTAGGCCCTTCTGTCTGTAGTCTCCATCCAGAAGGCCTAGCAGGGGTCTTAAGCAGACAGAGAACCAGGTAGTTTCAGGACAAACAAGAACTCCTTCTTTGGATTCAGTTTCAGTCTGCTTTGTTCCATCCAGATCTCCTCAGCCTAGCAAGGACTTACGCAGTGTTTGCAGGCTGCCTAGTATTACCTTTAAATTGTTCAGAACGGGATAATTAAACGGGGTCTAAATATAAATCATGTCCTGTATGTGTATAAGAGGAGGCAATATTTAGGAGAAAAAAATGTTTTAACTAAAGTGGTTATAAAGACAAGGCTATTATTTACATTGTTTATGCTTCCTTCATTTTAATAATTTAAACTCTTACGCTCAGTTTCTAAAAGTGGTTCTAAGCTTAAAAATAGCACTACTCTGCAACTTTTGAATAATGCAGTATTATGCATATGTTCCCGTTATTTATAGCAGAGTTCCCCAATGTTTCCAGCTTTGCAGCCCGGGGGGGGGGGGAGAGAGGGGATAGTTCCACGCAAGTAGCTGGCAAGCACATACCCTCGCAGCTCTATTTGTGTGAGCAGCATGCATATGCGGTTGCCGCTCACGCAAGTGGCACGTGTGTACACATATTCGCCTGCTGCTCACGCAAGTGAGGATGTGTGTGCGTCTGTGCACGTGCTCACCGGCTGTTTCCACGACCCGATTGCAATCCCCCTCATGGCCCACTAATGGGCCACAGCCCACAGGTTGGGGACCCCGATTTATAGAGTTGCTTTTTTCTTTTTATTTATTTACTTTTATCCTGCCTTTATTTATATAAATAATCTGAAGGTGGTAAACATATCTAATATTCCTTCCTCCTCCTATTTTTCCCCAACAATCCTGTGAGGTGGGTTGGGCTGAGAGAGTGATTGGCCCAAAGTCACCCAGCTGAATTTTGTGTCTAAGGCAGAACTAGAACTCACGGTCTCTCAACTTCTAGCTTGATACCTTAACCAGTAGACAAAATATTTATATGTTGTAAACTTGTAAATTCCTCTGTCCAAATCAAAGTGTAGCGGATTTATTTAGCTTCACCTGCTTTATAAAGAAGTAGTATTTTGTAGCATAAAGTACTCAATACATTAAGTAAAGTGCTGCCTGCCTTTCTTTTTCTTGGTCAATATTAAAAAAATAAACAAATTTAAAATATTCAAATAAAAACTTGGGTTTATTGGATAATTTTTCTTAGACCTTTATATAAATCAGTGGTGGCGAGCCTATGGCACGCGTGCCAGGGGCGGCACTCAGAGCCCTCTCTGTTGGCACATGCGCCACCGCCGCCAGCAGCAGGTCCATCAGGCCGCCCCCGCCGCCCGGAGCAGGAGCCCTGCCCAGCACAAAGGAGGCGAAGTGGCTGATTAGCAAGCTCGAGTAAAGATGGTAGAGCAGAGGTCACCAACCATTGTCGATTGGCGGACTGGAAGAAAAGGGAGGGGGAAGCATTTTACATGCATGCGTGCATGCATGGGACCGTGAGCATGCATGCGCTGCAAATGGGGCGGTGCTAGTGGCTGCATGATACTAGCTCTGCCCCGTTCTTGCATGGTGCAGCACCTTGTATCTGCACCCCCAGCATGGCAGCGGCCGTTTTTGCGCCTTGCAGTATGGTGGCCCATTTTTGTGCCCCTGGTTTTCGCGTGCCAGAGGCAGCACTCAGAGGTGCCTCCCTGCCCCCCCCCCGAGGGCATCATAATGCACTTTGCAATAAATAAGTGGGTTTTGGATTGTGGTTTGGGCACTCGGTCTCTAAAAGATTCGCCATCACTGATATAAATGATAGATTTAGATCCACTTCATCCACTTCACAAATGTAGTACTGCTAGCCTTCGATTTTGTTTAATGACTGTTCAAAGTTACAACAGTACGAAAATAGTGACTTACAACTCTTCCTCATACTTATTTCCATTGCAGTGGTCACATGGTTGCAATTTGGGCTCTTGGCTACTGGCAGGTATTTATGACAGTTGCAGTGTCCTAGAATCACGTACTCACAATTTACAACCTTCCCAGGCAGCTTTGGACAATCCCACATCAATGGGGAAACTGGATTCGCTTAACAACCATGTGATTCACTTAACAACGGTGGAAAAAAGGATTGTAAAATTGGGCACCATCACGTGATGACTCATTTAATGAAACACTTCACGTAGCGATGGAAATTCCAGTCCCATTTGTGGTCATTAAGTCGAGGAGTACCTGTAAGCCCATTTTTGTCATATCGCCTCAGATACAGTCTGAAAAGTAAATATCCAGCCAGAATTTCATTGACAGGCATTCTTTCACTTCATTTCTGCCTCTGAGAATGTAGCTGGTATAACCATTGTCCTTGTAACCAGCATCTATGCACATTAGCATTTGTTAATTTGGTGTTCGTTACTAATTAAATACATAATGAAGTGGGTATTTTTTGACACTGCCGTTGCCTTGTCCAATTCATATGCATGTGAAGTTCAAAATGTCCTGAATATCAGTAATTCCTTTTATGCAGGGGGAACTGAGTGCACATAGAGAAGTGTGTAGGATAGTAATATTTGATTGCTGGTTTACAAATGGATCAAGACCAGATACGCATTATAGGAAGACCACCTTGCAGAACGGATTTCTGCGGCAGATACAACAGAAAGATCGGAGGAAATTGTGGGGGGAAAAGTTACTGATCAGATGCCAGGAAAATAGAGCCAGGAAACAATATAAAGGAGGTTCGGAGTTGCATCTGGTGAGCAGCATGTCTTTGTGCCACTTGCTGCTCATTTGAAAGGGAGTGGAGTTTAGAATTTAGTGTAACAACTGTTTAATTGTTATTGTTCGAAACACCACTAGTTATGCCTAAGGCCATGGATGGAACCAAAGTGGATCTTTAGATCTCACCACTGTATTTATTAAGACTGAGATACATCTGTTCTTTATTTGTGCATAGCCTGTCTAATCTTTTTTTGGAATATTTTATGTTTTCACCTCTTCTAATGTGAAACAGGCTGTTCATTTTAATATTCTGCCCTCCAAATTTATGTTATTGGATAGGTCTTGCTCTCACATTCTAATCCAAGATTGCTGAATGATACTTACCACTCGTGTTACATTCATTTTATGGGTGGATCTAGATTCTAGATTAACAAAAAGTGCAATCCAATTGACGAGCATCCCGGTTTCAGTTTAAGCCACTTTGCTGATTATATTTTTAATGTGTTCTTAAAGGCTTACTAAAAATGGGGATGAGAGAAGATTGAGCATTCATCACTGACATAAATTCCCATAAGCGAACCTGTGGCAGATTGAAAAAATATTTAAATAGTCAGTGATAAATAATGGTGAGGGGGAATCAAAAGATTAGAAAACCAACAAGCTATTTGTCCCATGCTAACATTGTCTTTAGCTGAAGCGATAGAAAGAGTTGAAAAGAGTATTCTGAGTAAACAAGGGAACTGCTTGTCTCAAAGGTGCTTTTCTCTTCTCATCCAAGAAGCTTCATCAGTTATGATGGTGGATAGATACATACCTATTCTTCCATTTCCCACCACCATCACAACTCATGAAGCTTCTTGGAGGAGAAGCAAAATGTTTTCTTTTTCTTCAAGGACAATGAAAAGAGTCCAGTTGCCTTTTGGGGGGGGAAAAAAAAAAACACCTTTGAGGCAACTATGACTCAGATGAATGAGAATCTCCACAGATATTAAGGGAACTTATGTATATCCTGAGAACTCTTTTTGATTATGAAATGATGCTTGCTGTAGGTATGAGAAGTGATCAGATGTTGGGGAAAAATGAAATATTGGTGTGAATTAGCAACTTTGTCCTATTAGCCAGGACATTATTTTCTGACAGGTGAATTATCAAGCCTTGGCTAGCCCACAACAGAAGCCCTGGATGCACTGGCATGAAAGACAGTCCCAGCTAGTACAGTAGTGGTGCATGGTGGTGGGCATGCCAGATGGCAGGGCCAGGTGTCAAGGCAGCTGGTGGCCGCAGGTAGTTAGGGAGCCAAAAGACTGTCATAAAGGCAGATGGGCCTGAATTTTGTTAACATGAAAACAGGGTCTCTTCCACAACCAGAATTTTAAAAACAAGTACCTTAAATCATTTCATTCAGGACTCTTGTAAATTTGAACAGTTGCTGAATGAATGGGCATTAAGCTAGGGCAGGGGTAGGCAACCTTGGCTCTTTTATGACTCATGGACTTCAACTCCCAAAATTCCTGAGCCAGCATAGCTGGCTCAGGAATTCTGGGAGTTGAAGTCCATGAGTCATAAAAGAGCCAAGGTTGCCTACCCCTGAGCTAGGACTACCTATAATATATAGCTTGGAATGCTGTTGCTGCCCTCTCGCGGTGCCTGGAGGCTGTGTGGCCCTGGATGCAACGACATCTTTAGTTCTGAATGGGGTGGCACTACCCCAGATGATTCCAGTCTGCAACTTGGGAGTTCTTATGGACTCTGGATCAGGAGTCCCTGCGCTTAGTCTTTCAAGCCCTAGTCATCTCACAGTTGGATTATTGCAATGCGCACTACGTGGGGCTACCCTTGAAGAGCATTTGGAAGCTACAACTGGTGCAGAGTGCAGCAGGGTGGGCAGTTCTTGGGGCCCCATGTAATACCACTGCTCTATGAGCTGCACTGGCTGCCGGTTTGCTTCTGGGTGCAATTCAAGCTGTTGGTAATCATCCTTAAAACCCTTCAGGGCATGGGTCCAGGCTACTTGAAGAACCGTTTCATCTCACTGGGATTGGCCCATCCCACCTGTGCCAGCAGAGGAGGCCTACTGCGAGCCCCATCGGCCAGGGTATTCCGGCCGGTGGGTACAGGAGAAGAGCCTTCTCTTCCATTGTGTCTGCTCTATGGCAGGGCTTTTCAACCAGTGGTACGGGTACCACCTGTGGTACATTGGCACCTGGCAGGTGGTACGCGACCATCCTAGAAAAGTGGTAGTGGGGGAGGGGAATGAGCTGAACCGGTGGCAGCACTGCACAAGCCTGAGCGAGAGACGGCTGGAGCTGCAGGGCTGTCAGGGCTCAGCAGAAGCGCCAGGATCAGTGCCGCTTTCCAGCTGATCGGCACTTCTTTGGGGCTGTCAGGGCTCAGTGGAAGCGCCAGGATCAGCGCCAGGCTCCAGCTGGAGCTCGGCGCTGATCCTGGCGCTTCTGCTGAGCCCAGAAGAAGCACCAATCAGCTGGAATGTTGCAGCATCTCCAGGGTCTTGTGATTTACATTCAGATGCTTGGCAACTGATTCATATTTATGACGGTCACAGTGTCCCAGGATCATGTGAAGTGACCAAAACCTGCTGCAACCACCCAGCAGACGGGGGAATAAAAACCAAACACCCCCCCACCCCACCCCCACTGCCAATCCTCAACAGAAATGCTCACAACAATGAAAACCTTGGACAGGAGGAAGAGTGCCACCGGACGCTGTCTTGCTTGGCTGTGGCTTGGGGGGCACTTTTTCAGTGCCATTGTAACTTCAAACAGTCACTAAGCGAACTGTTGTACCAGTACTTTTTTCCTTTTTTTTTTGGTCAACATGTTTTTGACACCTTGCCTAGGCGACTGGTGGTACTCGGATGTTGCCATATCCTAAAAGTGGTACAATGGGTGAAAAGGTTGAAAAGCCCTGCTCTATGGAACATCTTGCCCCCCCCCCCCAAGTGAGGTCAGCTCCAGCCCTCTTGTCCTTCCCCAAGAGCTTAAAAACCTGACTCTGCCAGTTGGCTTGGGGCACCAATGGAGGATTTTCATGTTTGGGGGTAGTTGATAGATTAATAATAGATCCCACCCCATCCTCTTCTCATCCTATTCCCTCCCTCCCCACCTTGATCTAATGTTAACATCTAATGTTAAAGAAAAGAAAACTATATCTGGTCATTACAAAGCAAAATCCTGTTCTTGCTAGAAAATCTGGAGCACAAGAATAGAAAAAGAAACCCAAAACATTTAAAAGTCTGTCTCAGAAGTATGCTGCCCTTTGAAAAACTAGTTTTCTTTTTGTTTTGTTTTGAGAAAAATAGTGATAGATCTTTTAAAACAAAGAAAAAAGTATGCAAATTCGTAGTAGAAATGTCACTAGGATAACTAAATTTTAAACCAAACCATTAGTCCTTTTTAACATGAAATAATTTTATATCTATGTATCTATATATTGTGCCCACCTTGGTTTGAACACTAGTTATAAAGATACACAAAGAAAAAATGTATCTACAAGGGAATTCTGATCTTTCTTTCTAACAAGCCTTAGATTAGCAAAGAATTTATCATTGTTTAAAAATTCAGTTTTACCACGGCATATGGTAACTTAATCTGTTTTGACAATGTAAAACTACTTTAGAGTGTGACAAGCAATCTTGGTGGGATGTTTTCTAATTTCTGCCTTCTTAAAGGCTGAGTCAGTCCTGCATAAGGAGACAATCCTAACCCTATACTGATTTAATTAAATGTTATATTCAATATAACAAATATTGAACAAAAATTAACAAGCTTGACTTTCTAGTTAGGCAGGGGAAATGTCAATTCTGTGAAAATTATCAGATATAACTAACAGTTACTAGAGGGCAGGGTGCGTTTGGTTTTTGTATTTAAAAAATATTCATTTGAGGCGAGGATGTGGCAATGCTTGGACAATGAAATATCATAATTTTAAATCCTATTTTTATCTCAGTCCCTTTTCTAGAACAACTGGGAAGATATATTTCCCATATACTTCAGTCTAAGATGATTTGCAGTTAGCATTACATATGTGCCTAAACTTTGGTTAGTTTGGGGAATATTCTTTGTTGAGACAGCTTTATAACCCATCATTTGAAGGTGGCTAGTTTATTAAGATTAACCATTGGACATAACGATATAATGTGTTCTTGCTAATTAAAGCAGAAACAAGTACTTTCAAATTCATCCCAGAGAGAGAGAGAGAGCATAGTCTCCAACTTATTGAACTTCACCTACTTCCTAGTGAATTTGAACAATGTATTCTAATTTACAGATAAATTTCCACTTAATTTTGCTTAATATTTCTGGAATCATGAGTATAATAGCTATTAATTGTGCTATTGAGAAAGTGGCCTTGAGATCATTCTTTTCTTTTTTTCAGATTTTTAAAAGTCAGTATATTTTTAAACATCAAATCAAAAATAAAAATCTAGTATAAAAGAATATGAGATGTAAATGTTATTGAGACTCCAGTCCAAGTGAGGATTAAGCTCCCATCAGTCAATTAATTTTAGAGGAACAAGATTTATTTTTTTTGTAGTTCATGACAAAGAAGTACAAAAAGTGGTAACTAAAAGTTGTTTTGGACTATATTTTAAAATAAAACAGATTAATTGAAAGAATATTTTTTTAAAACAAACAAGATTAAATAGCTCCTTTCACTTTAGGTTAATTAAACTGGTAGTTCCCAGTTTACATCCATTTATTCAGCAACCCTTCAAAATTACAGAGGTGTTGAAAAAAATGGACTTACAAGGTAGACTGTCCCCCCCCCCGGTTGCCGGAAACCAGGAAGTATGGTCCCCTTGTAGCCCTCTGGAGATTGGGTTGTTGGTCATACTAATGGCTACCAGATAGCAGTCAGCCATGGTCAAACCAGCAGGAAGTCAGAAGTCACTCCTACTTCTGTTGATTTCTTGCCCTTGATCATTCTGTTTTTTTCTTTCGGTAAGGAAATATCTCTGAAACAATGACCCAGTGGATCAATCAATCAGAATAGAGCTGGAAGGGACCTTGGAGATCTTCTATCCAACCCCCTGCTCAAGCAGGAGACCCTATACAATTTGAGACAAGTGGCTGTCCAGTCTCTTCTTAAAAACCTCCAGTGATGAAGCACCCACAGCTTCTGAAGGCAAGCTGTTCCACTGGTTAATTGTCCTCACTGTTAAGAAATTTCTCCTTAATTCCAGGTTGCTTCTCACCTTGATTAGTTTCCATCCATTATTTCTTGTCTTGCCTTCTAGGGCTGTGGGAAATAAATTGACCCTTCCTCTTCTTTGTGGCAGCCCCTCAGATACTGGAATACTGCTATCATGTCACTCCTAGTCAGGTTGTCTAGTTTAGATTTACAAATACTTGCTCTGTTGTTGTTACAGAAAGATGAAAGATTGTTTTAAACTATTTTTCCTGTTGATAAAGCAGGCTAAAGTGCCTTGCATCAGGTTCATTATCCTATTAATGCAAAATTGAGAGGGAGGCTTTATTTGCAGTAGACATCTGGATTTTAATGAAAGCTGGCTTGAAAGTTCCAGCAGGAGCTGTCACTCACCTGATTGTTGGTAGATCAGTCTTTCCACCTTCTATAAAATTCTAAATTAAAACTTAAGTGTTTCTTTCATTCTAGTTCAGACATGTCAAACTCGCGACGTGACGTCGCACAACGTATCGGGACAGTTTTGCCATTGCACGGCTTCCGCGTGATGCGTCCGGCCCATGGGCCGGCAGTTTGACACCCCTGTTCTAGTTGCTTCAAAATAAATGAGTGGAAGGCTGTACATAATGGCTATTGGTGTGATAATTGTTTTTTCCACAAAACAGGTGGAGACATCAGAAGGAGAAATTATAATGGTTTTATGAAGCATTACTTCCCCTCCTAAACATCTACTCCTAAAAGAAAATATCTTAGCCAACTAAATCCAGAATATGCAACTTGTCTTATCCCAGGGGTGTCAAACTCAATTTCACTGAGGGCCACATCAGCATTGTGGTGCTCCTCGGGGGGTGGCGGTGTGTGGCCCATTGGGTGGACGTAGCTCTGGTGGTCACAGCAGACTGGGTGGGCATGGCCACCTCGTTGCTCATGGGGGGATGCCTGTGGGGGCCAGGCAGTGTTGGGGGAGATCCAGGGGATCTCTGGTGGGTGGGGTGGGCAGGAGGCTCATCCTGCGGGGTGAGGCGAGACGGGCTGGGGCGGCTGCTGCCTGACACATCGGCCCCCGCACAGAGGCCAGCGAGCACATGGGGGACAATGGTGTCCATCAGCAACCACAGCCTGCCAGCTCCTCGACCGGCACACTCAGGGGCTCCGCAGCCTGCTGCCAATACCGGGACAGCCATCCAACAGCAGGCGGAGTAGGGGAGGGGGGAGGCGCATGATGCAGACCGCCAGACACGCCTACTCTGTCTCATCTGTTTTTGCTTGCAGTTGGAGAGCAGGTCACTGCTGGTGATCTCAGCCCCCTCACAGATCTTTCCCTTGGTCCGCTCATGGAGCCTGTTCTCCTCATGCACCCAACACACCTTGGTCCCGCCTCAGGCCACCGCCACCAGCAGCTCGTGCAGGTCCATTAGGCTGCTGCTGCCGCCCAGAACATCTGGCCCGCCCAGCACAAAGAAGGCAAAACGATGGCTAGCAAGCTTGAGTAGAGGTGGTAGAGCACACCCAGGGCCATCAAGCAAAAGGCCACCCCGAGCGGGGCTTCCTAACCGATCACTTCGCCTCCTTCGTGCTGGGCGGTCCTGCCAACCTGCTCTCCAACCAAAAAGAGATGGGACAGAGTAGGAGTGTCTGGTGGTCCACATCACGTGCCCCCCCAACTCCACATGCTGCTGGTGCTGCCACAGTGCTGCTGTTGGAGGGCCGGCCCAGTATTCACAGCGGGCTATGCAGCCTCTGCTGCCGGATGCCGTCAGCTCCTGTGTGCTCACCGCCTCCTGTGCATGTGCGTTGGGGTCGGCCAGGTTGGCCGGGACCAGGTCAGCGGGGGCCAGTCCCTCGCCATCTCCGGGGCATCCGCAGGGGCCAAATATCAGCCAATCGCAGGCCGGATTCGGCCCGCGGGCCTTGTGTTTGACATGTCTGTTTTATCCTCTTTTTATCTTCCTCCTTCTTTTCTAGATTCTTCCTATGTCAAATATTTACTTTTATGCTTCAGATTGTATGAAAAAAATATTTTATGCTTCAGATATGTATGAAAAATGTATACAAATGATACGTTTTAGGCTTGTCAGACAGAGATTTATCTCCTTGGGTTTTTTTAAGTACCATTCCCACTAAGAATGACATACACAGCACTGCAATCCACAATAACTAATAATTACTCTCTTTATTTCTATTGAGTTTAGCATATCTTTTGGGCATGCAGTTATATTTTTGATCCTGTGTTTATTGATGGGCAGCCCTGTTTGTGATTGTATAAACATACTTACTGCAAAAAATCCATCAAAATTGAGTGGTGTATGTCCCCTGCCGCTGGTTTACAACAACCACTTAGTCATAGTCCACAGCTTATTTTATCACATTTACAGAATGTTTCCCACCCCCCAACTTTCTGTGTCATTTCTGCCTATTGTAGCCAATCAACACACCTCTTCTCACTTTTTGCATTGTCCAGAAAAGCTAAGGTGACATTCGTATTCAAATGGCTGTACCTTGTCTATTGAGATCACATATTTTAAAATCCTGATTGATTTTTATTTACAGCATGTACCTCTTTACTGATTATAGTACGCATACACAAGCTTATTTTAAGGTCTCAAGTTGAATCCTTAAGACTCGGAGATGATGATGTGTCAGAAGACACTTTAAACAATTAGAAAAAGTTCTGTGCACATAGGGACCTTTGGTTATTAAGAGCTCAGCTACGCTCAGCTCAACTTGGTGAATATTCAGAAATGATAAGTGTTGCAGTGCAATGTCTGAAAAGTTCTAATTTCTCCATTGTTGATATACCATTCTTAAAACCAACAATGTTGCATGTAAAATGCTATTTTAATTCAAAACGTTGCATATGTTGCAGTGTTGAGTCAGAAAGAATGTCCAGAAATTATGTGTGTATCTGAGAGAGAGAGGGAGGGAGAGAGAGAGATAATAGACTTATATGCTTAATTGCAAGTCTTCAGCAAGTGCTAAGATGCTCAACACACCATAGAGGTATATTTGATTGATGCATACACACTTTCTTATATGTGGCTTGCTCCCTCTGGTGGTATACAAAATTCATAACTGAAAAAAGTTGGGCTGACTTGCAAGTAACCTGGAAGGGACACAAATCTGAGTGCTATTTATTCAATGTAAAAATGAAGCCTGACACATACTAAACAGTGCTTTTATTTCTTAAAATGGTAAGATTACATAGATTCTGAGACAAATAGCTTCAGAAGCCTTTCTCAAAAGTTCAACAGTTATACTTTGTATATCCCCAATACATATTGCAATAAGGTCTGCTGCCTTGAGTAGGGGGTTGGACTAGAAGACCTCCAAGGTCCCATGCAGCCCTATACTTCTATGATTCTATACAAACCTTTTAAAAAATATATAGAAGTTACCAAAGGCTTCCATCATTTGTCTACAACTTCAGATTGCACTTTTTTGATATTCTGCAAGGCTCATAAATAAACTCCAGTTTAGAGCATGCAACAACAGCATCTCTAAATGGAGTCAGTGGAATATTTTACTTAAATAGTATATAGTCATTATTATCACTAACATAATCAACAGTTTATAGCGATATCATTGACACACGGCATCAACGTTTAATGTACTATTTTTATTTATTGTTGAAGGCTATGTGGGGTGGTTCTAATAATTCGAGTCTAATTAAAGCAGAAAACAGGATTTATTCATTTAAATCCATGAAGTTTACAGTATTGAATTCCAACTTCTATTGTCAACTTCCAACTTTCAGCACAAATAAGATAATGGTAATGAATAAGTGGAAGAGTCTTCAAAAGAGCCAATTTCCTCTTAATTATTAAGGGAATGGATTAGAAGCCAGAAGACTCTGAGTTCTGGTCCTATCATAGGCATGGGATGACTGGGGTCATCACTCTCTGAAGGCTACCAAGCTTTACAGTGGTTCTGCAGATCTCCATCTTGAAAGCCAGATAAGTTGAAAAGGGCATCCCTTTGTATAAGAAATTAATGTAGTCCAGGGTAGGGTAACACTCTTTTATTCTGTTTGATCTTATGGAGAATTTCAGAGGGAGTGCTTTAACTTTTCAGTAGTTTAGGAAAACTGCAACAGTAATCTCTTCTTCTAAAGTGTGAAAAGGGATTTTAAAATTATTGTAGTTTTTATACTGTTGCTTTTATTTAATTGACTAAATGTAGCTTCTCACATAGATAACAATAGGAATTGTAAGCTAAGAAATATTTCTTTGTCTTTCCAGGAGAACTTTTTGACAATGGAATACAGCCCTGCTCACTTTTACAATGATTTCTGTTTGTCAGTTGTTACTTGATAACATTGCTTTTAAACATTTACATCCCAGTATCAGTTGAATTCGAATGTATGTTTTGTTTTGTTTTGTTGCCAAAGAGACAGTCAGTGCAATGTAATAAACTGCTTTTCTTAACTATATGGCATAATGAACAATCATGCTTAAATGACTGAGCACTTAATACTAAAACAAATTACTTTTCCATTTAAGAATTTTCCAGTTTCTTTTGTTCCAAATGGCTGCTTAGATTAAATAGATGCTTTCCTTTCTCATCCACATGGGTCATGTTACCCTCTCAGGTTTGATATAGATAACAAGTTAAATAACCTTCAATGTGTGGAAAGTCAGTTGCAATTTCTGATCTGTTAACATCAGTCCAGACTCATTATGTAGTCCACAAAATGTTTAGTAATTTCAGAACACTGTCACAAGATGGCAGCAAAATACATATTTTAGTGAAAGAATAAACTTGTAAAGGAATGCATTTATTTTTCTTAATGGTTTTCAAGTGTCCTTTTCTCATTTAATGCAGAAAGCCTTCTGTCATACACAGGCTCAACAGCCTGAGAGATTTAGCTCCCTTATCCATCTGCGCTATTGTTATTAAAAGGCAAACCTTCAAACAAAAATAGAGGGAGGGGGGGATTCCACTTGAAAACGGGACCAAATGGATTATGCAGGAAGTACAGTGAACAGCAACAGTTTGAAATGCAGATGAGTGTTGCAAAAAAGCAGCCTTTTTGTTCCGCTTTTGATAATAAGCATTTCATCTTGTTTTCATTTGAAACAGTTTCTCATTTACAGTATCTTAAGCTTGCAGTATTTTGCAACACCCTGGGAACTCACTGAGTTGCAGTTTTTGAGTATTTTATATCCATTTGCTACCCTTACATTTCACCAAGGCAACTATTGCTCAACTTCTTATGTGGTTTACCAGGTTGCATAAGGCAAAGACTATGTTGCCACAAATCCTTTTCTGAAAGAGGGAAAAAATAAATCTCTGTCTCTGTTTTCCTTGTGTTTTTATGAGATGTGCATAATCAGTAATGATTTGTAAGCTTCTTCAGCACTTAAAATCCTGTTTTTCAGTAGAGCCATACAGTATACAGGTAATCCTCATCACTAAGCATACAGGTAATCCTCATCACTAAGCAATCCCAGTTGCCTTTGTTAACTAAATCCCATGATAGTTAAGCAAGTGTCATGGTTCCAATAGATGAAACCATTTAAAAGAACTTCAAGGCAAGGATTTTTATTTTATTTTATTTAGGAAACAAGATATCGGCACGTGCAAAGGTGAACCCAAGACTAAAAACTCCCCTCCCCCTGGTTACAAAGTTACAGTTGCATTTCCCACCCCAATGTGCTGTCAATCACATTCACTAATTGTTACAAAAGGCTGGCTCTCCAGCCCACCAAAAACGTTATCAGCACTGACCTTGGTTCTCACACAGATGAATTGTTTTGGCTAACTGAGAACTACACATCCCCCTCTCCCTCCTTCATCTAAAATCTCTAAACTAAAATGTGGCAACAAAGACGAAATGAAAATGGCTTCAGTTCGGTTTGTCACAGCGTTCACAGCAAGGCGACTTCCTGCTGGCTTCCCACAGTGGGAAAGCTGCTGGGAAGTTGCAAGTACAAGGCAAGTCACAAGCAGGCCAGCAGATAGTTCAGTAGCTGCTGCCGAATGTGCGGTGCTCTTGAGGGAGGTGTGGCAATCCTTGGGGAGGGGGGTACACAAAGCTGCAAGGGAGGTACAGCAAGCCTTGGGGAGGGTGTGAGAGGGAGGCACAGCAAGGTTTGGGCAGGCTGTGGCAAGGTTTGAGGAGGGTGCATATGGGACAGATTTACCCCAGTGATTTGTGACCTTTTCTGCCGGCTTCCCTATTGACTTCCTGGGGAAGCCAGCAGGGAAAATGGTGAATATGTGATTATGGGCACTGCCACCAGTCATAAGTGCTCCCAGACTGCAATCACATGACTGCAGGGCTGCTGGGATAGTAGTTGTAACCACCATTCATTCAATACCATCGTATCTTCAAACAGTGACTGATCAGATGATCATAAACCGAGGACTACCTGTACAGATTTTAATGCTCCCTTAATGGTTGTTAAGAAACTATTGGAAACGGGTTTTACTGGCATAGAATTTATCTCGGCGGCACAAGGATATTTGTGATGCTATTAGAAAATAATTAATCCTTTACAGAACTGCATTTTAACTCCAACCTTAGGAATCAGTAGCATTACCAGAGTCATTCCATAGCAGCATGACATGGTCCCAAAAGAGGACAGCCCATGAACGCACTACCAGTTTGACAGATGCAACTGGTCGGCATAGGCATCTGTAGTAAGCTACAAGAGGGTTAAAACATTTGACATATACGTCCTGATACCATTGTGCAAATGATGTGCTCATATAATTTTAGACATTGACTTGCATTCTAACATCTGATCCAACTATTTAAGTTAACAGTATTTGTATTATGATCCATACGTGTTAACATTTGCCCTGCATTAGCAGCAGCACCACCACACTCAATGGTCACACATGCTGGCTGGGAGTTTACATTGCTGTGCATCGCATGTCTCCAGGAATCACCCAAATAATTATTTTTGGAGTCTACAAGGAAGTGGTTAAAAACACAGAGGAAGAAAAGTAAATTTGTCAAGGATAGCTGGACAGCCAGAATTCAGGATAAAGTGGGATAGCCTCCCACTTGAGATTGAAGAGATCCCTATTCTTTTATTCTTCCTGAAGTCCACAAAGATCTGGCTCTTACCCCATGCATTGTCTAGGATGGGGACTGAACTGGGAGTGTTTAGTCGGGCATCTTTGGTGGTTTAGTTCTTATGTTTTATCAATTGTGAGTTGCCTAGGGCCTAGGCTCATTATATGAGATAGGCAGCCATATACTGTTAAGATTGGGCATGTTGCAGATCCCATCAGGGAAAGATATCGACTGACAAAATTGGAAAATGGGTCTTCTCTGCTGTAGCCCCTGCTTTGTGGAATGTTGCCTTTTATATAAATACCAACCTAAATACCAACTTTTTGTTGCTGCTCCTTGTTTTGTTGCGTCTCCTAGAAGTTATAAATAGTAGAGATAGAATGAAAAAGTGAAGTAGAGGGATGCATTCATTGGCATTTGGTTTGCAGGCCTAGAATGAAAATGGTATAAACGTCCACCCACTAGACAAATATCTGAGCAGAGGAAAGTTTGCAACATCTCGGAGGCAGTCAGCCTTTAGTGCTTACTCATTTTTGCTGCAATTGTGCGAGTGCCCAATTTGAAGCTTCTGCCAGATGGTCCCTATTTCCTAGGGCAGAGCTATTGGCAGCTGCCATGGCTCTTGCAGCCAGCGCTGCTGAGAACTCTGGCTTTGCCTTTTGCATTTGCGCTTCTTCTTCCTCCTGTTGTGACAGTCAGACTCTTGGCCTGGCTGGGGCCTTCAGACATGAGGTAACTTTTTCCAAAGGGAACTGAATGATATGGAAAAGTCATGCTGAATGGTAAATAGGAATCATCTGTGGGCTTCATTGGAATCAGATTTAAAACGTTTCTTTCCAAGGCACTTAAAACTATTTTATAAATAGATAGCTTTCTCTAAACATAATGTGATGTGTACGTTCCTTTGCACACAAATCTTTTCTACACAAAATAATTTTTTTCCTATCAAAATTCATGTGCAAGATGGCTGAAGAATTCCAGGACTTAAGTCCACACATCTTAAAGTTGCCAAGTTTGAGAATAAATAAATAACTATTGCCTTTGAGTTTGTTTTTTGGCTCCTGGCAACTGTCTAGATAAAGTCCCTACTCTTTTCTTATCAAGATTTCAGGAGTTGTTTGCCATCGCTTTCTTCTTAGGGCTAAGAGAGAATGACTAGCCCAAGGTTTTCAGATAGAATAGAGCTGGCAGGGACCTTGGAGGTCTTCTAGTCCAACCCCCTGCTCAAACAGGAAGCCTCATACCATTTCAGACAAGTGGCTGTCAGTCTCTTCTTAAAAGCCTCCAGTGATGGAAGTACCCACAACTTCTGAAGGCAAGCTATTCCGCTGGTTAATTGTTCTCACTGTTAGGAAATTTCTTCTTAATTCCAGGTTGCTTCTCACCTTGATTAGTTTCCATACATTGTTTCTTCTCTTGCCTTCTGGTGCTTTGGAAAATAAGTTGACTCCCTCTTCTTCGTGGCAGCCCTTCAAATACTGGAATACTGTAGGTCAACTAGCTGGCTTTGTACCTAAGTCAGGACTAGAACTTACAGTCTCCCAATTTGTAGTCTGGTGCCTTAACCATTAGACCAAACTGGCTGTCAAGTTTGAAAAACACTGGGCTAAATCTGGCAAAAAATGTTAGAAAAATGCAGGGAGTCGAAGATTGAGACAGTTAATCCGGGAATAATGCTGTTCACAGTACCGATAGTTTTATTTATTTATTTAAAAAAGAAGGTCATATGGACAATTGCAGTTCAGGGGAAAAACTTCCCAGTTTTATGACTCAGACAGATTTATGTGGAATAAAGTGATTCCAAGCTCTTAGGAATGTAAAGGCTAACCAGTGCTGTGATTTCCACCCAAAAGCAAATTGACTAACAACTGATGCAAGAACAGTGTCATATGCTCTATTTTCTTTCAAAGTTAGTCAAAATATCAGCATAATTTGGGCTAGTTGCAATTGCTAAAAAAAACAAAACTATGTAGAATATATGATTATAAACTAAACCAGAAGTTGGCATGTCTCTTATTTGTTTGTTTATAGTAATGTTTAGCTTTTCATTAAATGTCACGTTTTATGTCCGTCTTTTTCTACAATGTAAAGAACTTTTAATAGGGCCTCCCAGTATTTAATTCATTCAAGCATTTTTCTGGGCCAGGCTAACCAGGTTTTCGAAGTAGTTCTTAGTAGTATTATGCCTCTTATCTTAGGCTTCAATCTATACCTTTGATTATTTTCACCAAGTTATAGGTTTCCAAAATAAATAGTAGGCAGATTATACTGGACAGTAATTTCATTTCCAGATAAAACTATAACATCCTTTCTGGTGGAGAAACGGAGGGGTTTCATTGTTATTAGAACTCATAGGATTGTATTTGGATTCTACCATTTTGCACTGTATTTGGATTAGAATTTACTCGGTTAAAAAGATTCCATCGTAAAGGAAACTGGCAGATTAACAAGAAAGATAGACAAGAAGAGGGAGGGGAGTAGGGTGCATAGTCATAAACATTTCATTGTGAAGCCTAGCTTGCAATTTTAAGGTTGCCAGCCCACCACCAATCTATCATTTCATCTATGAGTTATGAACAAGACAGAACAATCTTAAGTTTCATAAAGTAAAACAACCAGCCTAATTTGCCACTTTTGCCAAATCTTTCCCACTTGTGAAGTAATGACTCCTTTCTGGATTTTTTGACCATGGTGACCAATTCTTTATATGTAGGAATGCTGAACTTTTACCAGGGAGAGGACTGGATTTAGAGTTTGAATAGTGTTGCAAATTCTATTCCCCAACTAATGGGGCTAATACAAGCATTTCAACATTTCATTTAAGTGTAACTCAGTGTAGACAAAATCAAGTATAATTAATATGAAAATTCTTGAATTTTCCTCTTTTATCACTTGAAAAAAAATCAGTTTCTCCACAATTTGGGTAAAGGAGCCAAGGGCTTAAGGGCAAAATGCAACCTACTGTCTTAGATTATGCTCGTTTTCTACAGCTGATAGGGCTGATAGTTTAGTTCATTTTAGGAACTAAACTTCTTTACATCTGGAGAATCACACTTAATTCTCCTCACCTCTGTTCTGCTTACAGAATGTCCCTTTGATCTGCCTCAGCAAAGAAGAAGTTAACACTTCAATGGTACTCCCAAGAATCAGTGATATTTCTTTGCCAGATTAAATTTAACAGACTGGGTTTTATTATGAGTTCCTTACCAAAATTAAGTAATTTCTTAATGAATTAGTATCCAAATCCAAGGGAAGGGACTAATCAAGGAAATTCTGGATCTATTAAAGTTCACAACGTATCATTTAATACAGTGGTGGCGAACCTGTGGCACTCGTGCCAGAGGCGGCACTCAGAGCCCTCTCTGTGGGCACACACGCTGCCACTGCCAGCAGCTTGCACAGGTCCATTAGGCCGCCACCGCCGCCCGGAGCGGCAGCCCGACCCAGCACAAAGGAGGCGAAGCGGCCAGCTAGCAAGCTCGAGTAGACGTGGTAGAGCACGCCCACACCCAGCAAGCCAAAGGCCACCCAGAGCAGGGAAAGCCGGATCCCCATCGGCGCCATGGCCCCCTAGTCCCAGCTAGGATTGTGTGCCTCCCCCCATCTATGCTGGGCTTCCTGCCCACTGCCCCACCCACCAGAGAACCCCTGGATCTGCCCGGCCCCCACAGGAATCCCCCCCATGAGCAACATTGAGGTGGCCATGCCCACCCCAACCACGCCCACCCAGTCTGCCATGACAAACGCAGCCATGCCCCCCAGTGGGCCACGGCCACCCAGTGGGCCACGCCCCCATGCCCCCCTGAGGGCACCACAATGCTGATATGGCCCTGGCACTTTGCGATAAATAAGTGGGTTTTGGGTTGTGGTTTGGGCACTCGGTCTCTAAAAGGTTCGCCATCACTGATTTAATACTTTTCAATGCAAGCAGTTTTGCCCTGTTGAAGTTAGTGGTTTAAATCCAGGTGCTGTTTTGAAACATCTTCCAAGACCATATTGTTCCTGAAAAATATTAACAGTTTCAAATATCCTTTGATCCTTTTTATATAATAATTGAAGATTACAAAGCTTAAATCTTTATTTTGCTTTTGATCAGAAAAGAATTGGGCACATTCCACATGGAAAAGTAATGTCTAAGGTTTCTTAATTGGTTCAGGGAAGCTGACCACAGATATTTAGTGGGAAAGATGAATATGTGTAGAAATATTAACTGATTTGGTTTGCAAGTTGCAGTCAAAAGTGTAGCCGTTGGAAATTCTACCCAAGTTTAATTCAAGTACCTATCAGTCAATAGGAATTGCTGTATTTATCATTCCATTTCATGCGAACTTTTACTTGCTGGATACTGAAATGTTGCATAAAATGTTGCCTTCTTTTATGATGTTGTTTAATAAGTTTGTTTATTAAATTCCAGTCAATACATTCATTTTTAGTACTCAGTTTTGAGGAAGAGTTGTAAAATTATCTCATGTTCATACTTTCTGTTCTGTACTGGTCAGAGTCTGCCTTATGGAGTACTTAGATATGATGAAGGATGTGAATCACCCTGCGAGAATCAGAGTAAAAGAACTTGGAAAGATGGAAGTAACACCTGCATTTCAATTAAGAGATTCCTAGAACCCAAATTCAAAGGTCAACTCACATGGATTTCCACACAGAAACAGGAAGCAATATATCCTAGGAGACAGGCAACAGGCAATTAATTTTCTGAAATGTAGGGGTTTATGCCTCAATCTCCTGTGTCCCTCCTAAAGCATGTAAAATTCTGCTAATGATCTGTTGACTTCCAGTTATAAGACATATAAACATTCCATTACCTAGCCAGCAATGGAACTGGTAGAACCTACTGTTTATGCTCCTCTGAGATGCACATTTCTTTTAGAATTAAAAATTGAGAATCTGCAGGCACAAGAACATACTTCTGACAGATTAGACGACCACTGCTCACCGCAGGGCTTCCAGAAGTACAGTAGCTGGTTTCTCTTAGTTAAGAAATAGCTAAAGAAATGCCAGTTCTTATTCTAATTAGAAGGTTTCTGGAGGAACAGAACAATATCCAGGTAATGTTGAGGCTGTGTCTTATTAAATCAGTTTGTTAAGGAAAATGTATTAATAATTTTATACTTGTGACCAGCAATGTATTTTTCCTAGTATAAACTGTGGACTGAAATTCCATTCCCTTGCTTTTTTTTTTTTTTAGAATTCTTTAATAGGTCACAAACCAGGAATGCTCAGTTATGCAAATTCCATCTGCCCACCAGAATATTTATGGCAGCTCCCTTTCAATACCTTTCCCAAAGGAATTCTCTCAGCTGCTTTTTAAAAACTTAAGCGTTTTTTTTTTTTAATTGAGCGGTGTTTGAATGCAATGAATGCTGAAACAAATGCTAAAAACAGATTCTTGGACATTGATAGGTCATACAGGTGGCATATTCAATCATAACCTTATTTTTCTACCTTTCAGAAAACTCTGGAAGTTACTTTCCTGAAGTGAAAAGCAACCCAGGAAAATATATACAGCCTTGTCCTGATTCTGTCAAAAAATGGTTAAGAAGATTGAAGGAGAGTGGAAAGACTCTGCTATTAATTACCAGCTCTCATTCTGACTATTGCAGACTGTTATGCGAGTACATTTTAGGGTAAGTGAATGCTGTGTTACTTCAGACTTCTTTTGCCTGTAGTATAGCAGTTAAAAGCAGTTCATGATAGTGAAATCTTTCTTCCTGCATGATCTGTTAGCTATTTGGAGCATTCCTCCAAATCTCTCAACCCGGGTAAGGATGGCTGGAAGCCACAAACAATATTACTACTTGAGGTTGCTACTTCTCCTTCTTGAGGGAGAAGGTTAGAAACCTATCCAATAAGTCCTTTTATTCTACATGTATGAAAGAGTTTTAGAATGAGATGATTATTATAAGTAGGTATCAAGTTCTATTGTACCTGAATACTAAATATGAAGTTTGAAACCAAACTGTTTGTTTCTTTCTGTGTAAGTAGAACAAACTCCTCAGAAGGCTGCACAGGTCACTAGTTTGACTCCTGTCATATTAATAATCTAAGTAATATTCAATACTAGGGCCTAGTTTGGTTGCTTTCATTGCAATTTCATTGAAATTCATGAGCAGATTCAGCAGAAATATATCAGAATAGAAAGGCCTCATTTTTGCTTCCTTTTTCCGCACTTCCGAATTTCTGTACAAAGAATTCTGGAAATCCCCAAAATCTCTTCCAGATGTTTTCTTCCTTTTTTTTTGCAATGGTTCTGCAAACACCATATTCCACATATTATACAACATTGTCAGCCATACTCAGGACCAATCTAGAAAGTATGAATAACATAGGGGCTCAGATCCTGTGTGCAATTATTTGGCTGGAATACCTATTGGCTTACTTCAGTGGGGTTTATATCTGTTTCGGCAGTTTGTTCTGGCACCTTGATGGATGCATTAAGGCAGGGGTCTGCAACCCCCCGGCCATATCAGTCCCTGGCCTGTTAGGAACCAAACCATACAGCTGAAGTTGAGCAGCAGGCGAGTGAACAAAACTGAAACCATCCCCCCCCCCCTCCACCACCACCAATCTGTGGAAAAATTGTCTTCCACGAAACTGGTCCCTGCTGCCAAAAAGCTTGGGGACCGCTTCATTAAGGTTGTTCTTAATTGTACTTTTGTTTTTGCATTTATGTTTTATTTATTAAATTATTTATTCATTCATTCATTCAATTTGTATGGCTGGCCATCTCACCTAAGCCACTCTTTTAAGATTCTTTATAATGTATTTTTTGTGGCTTGTCATTAGCCTCCCAGGTTTATGTATTTTAAGATGGGCAACCATGTACAATTTCTAAATAAATAAGTAAAATGTATAAAATCACATTATGAATTACATCAAAGTAAGAAAATATCTCCACCTTTGGCAAATCTTTTTTCACACATACCAACACATTGATAACAACTACGACGTTTGTTTGAACTTGGCCACTGCTCATCTCCAATGGACTGTGGGCAGTTCACAACATAATACCATAAAAACCAATACAAAGCAAAAAGAAGGCCAACATAAAGACAAAATGGAAATAATGCATATACCCAACAAGGATCCATTTTAGCCCTAAGCCTGGGAGAAAAAACAGTTCTTTCAGCTTTATGGAATACAAACAAGTGGCAGGGGTGAGAGCCTCATTTCAGGGGATCTCATTCCAAAAATAGGCATCATGACAGAAAAGGCACACTTCCTAGATCCTGGTAGATGATACTATTTAATCAAGGG
This sequence comes from Azemiops feae, assembly GCA_023970755.1. Lineage (NCBI taxonomy): Eukaryota > Metazoa > Chordata > Lepidosauria > Squamata > Viperidae > Azemiops > Azemiops feae. Next base: position 502,142 of record JALGBA010000444.1, read on the forward strand.
GACCTCAAACGCCAACTTTGCCAGCACAAAAAGCTGGCATGTAGTCCCTCAGTCTGGCCATATGCCCTGTAAAGATTTATATGTAATAACCAGCATCTTGAAACACACCCAGAAGCAGTCTGGTAACCAGTACAGCTCATGGAGCAGAGATGTCATATTGGCAAACCATCACTGCCTGCATCATTGCATTGTGGACCAGCTGAAGCTTCCAAATGGTTTTGAGGGGCAACCCCATGTAGAGCACATTACACTAGTGATGAGTAGCTGTTTGTCCAGTTATTGAATACATATATAATTTGTACAATCTTGTACAGCATTCATTTCCAGATATAACAGACAGATATAACTGTTAGAACAATTAACCAGTGGAACAACCTGCCTCCAGAAGCTCCAACACTGGAAGTTTTTAAGAAGAGACTGGACAGCCATTTGTCCGAAATGGTATAGGGTTTCCTGCCTGAGCAGGGGGTTAGACTAGATGACCTCCAAGGTCCAATTTTTATTATTATTGTTGTTGTTGTTGTCGTTATTATTATTATTATTATTATATGTGGCCTTGTTATTTGGTTGGTAGTAGATAATTAATCTAGATTACTTGGTATGTCATTAACAGCAATAATTCATTAGAACTGGATATTTATTTCATGTTTCGTTGAATTTTTACTACTTCCCTGAGGTGTTCCTTCAAAAAGGAGGTGCAGCGGCTCAGTGGCTTTATATTGCTAGAGATGATCTCTGCTCCAGCTGTTCAAGTCCTAGTACTGTGTGGAAGGCAGGGTGATGTCCTGTCACTCACCTCAGAGACCAGCTAGTGCTTTGTGTGGCGGTTAGAATCTTGCCAGCACTGAATCTTCCTGGTTGTGACACCCATTTGCGAGGTGGCTTCAGTGGAGGGGAGAAGCCTTGGATGACGCTGCGAGAACAGCCATTCGTCTTTCTTTCTGATGTGAAGCTAGCTCGTCCCTCCTGTGGCACACCATAGGAAGCGCACAAGCATGTACCTAACAGAACTGGTAATCAAGCAGCCAAACTACTACTCTGCACTAGCATTGTAATCTCCTGGCTAATGTAATAATAATGCCATACGCTAAATTAAAAAAAAAATCCTTCAAAAGACTGGGCTATTTATTAACTGCATGCAGATAACCCATATAAGATATACCTGCATATATCTAGTCCCTAGCTGAATATACTGTTTATATTGTCACAATTTTCTCCAAGAGAGAACAATAATTGAAATGTTATTTGTGCTTACTCAGACAGATGAAAATATCAATTTAATTTGTTGTTGTTGTTGCAGGAATGATTTTGAAGACCTTTTTGACATTATAATCACAAATGCCCTGAAACCTGGTTTCTTTTCTCAGACACCAAATCAAAGACCTTTCCGGACTCTGGGTAAGCTAGAATTAAACATACGAGCCATTTTAAGCTATCAGCAGCTCTGGTTTATAGCCATAGGCATGAACATAGCTTTCTTGGGTTTTTTAAAATGGTTCTCCATGGTTAAAAAAATTCAGAGAGAAAAATGGTGAAGATAACAAATATAAAAAAGCAAGATGTTAAGGCATGAATAATTGGTGTGTAAAATAAAAAGGAAGCAGAAACCATCCTTGAAAAATCCTTACATTTTCATGATGATAGGCTATGAAGTTAATTTTTAAAATGCCATAAGATTTGTTTTTCTGATTAACTGCTATTTAAGTAAGCTACCTGTCCTTAATTGGGAGACTCTTCCATACTTTAATGCCATAATTATCTCTCTTCATAAGTATTAAATGAAGTGAAGGGCTCTGTCCATTATCAGGGGAAATGGGTTCAAGTATGCTAGTTCTATCTGTGCATTGCCCACCAGATGTAAAAGCTCTATAATAAAAGTCTATCTGGAGAATTTTCATGGGGATTAGAAGTGCTGATTTTCCAAAATTCTCTGATACATAGAAGGTCTCCAGGAATAGACTTCTGTTTCAGGCAGTTGGCCTATAAAACATGGTGACTTGTTCAAGTGCTGGCCCTACCTGAAGAAGACCATGAAAAATACCCCATCTCAGGATAGATTATGCTGGTTCGCTATATGTAATAGAAATGTTACACACACTACAGATTAGGTTCTTCCAGCTGAAAGGCTAATAAACAATGTAATATTATGTCAACATGGTTCAGACTCAATAAATATTTTTTTAAAAAATGACTGCAGCATAATATTGAGTTAAATGTAACAGCAGAATACATTAATGAGTTGTACATATTATATGGCTTTTCCTAAGATCATGCATGATCAAGCGTACCTTTGATGCCAAAATTATTGACGTTGTACAATGGTTTGATCATTTATCACAGTATTTTATTAATTAGAGTTAGTCCCATAGCTTCCGATAAACTAATATTTCTCAGAAAATCAATATAATTGGAGTTTTAATTGGTTTTTCAACCTTACTTAGGCCTCTATAAATATAATTTTTTTTGGCATAAACAGAAGTTTAAAAGTCCCATCCATATCATATGGATGATTTGAATATCTTTTTGTTCTCACCTTGGATCAGATAATTATGGCTAGGAATTTTAGTCAAGTTTTAAATGCTTTATTGAATTGGATAATATCCCACCTAAATCTGATTCCTTGTGTATGGAGAGCCTAACAAGTTTATATGTTGGAGGTTAACTTTGAGAACATGTGGTAACTTTGAAATCCTCAGGAACAACAATTCATTTTCTTTTCAGTTGCACATGGAAGTTGCTCCTGATTAGAGTATTTTTTTGATACCTTTAAAATTTTGTTTCTCTTATTTGTATCCAACTTGCCTTAAAATAGGCTCTGGATAGGAGTTTCAATCTCTCCTACTGGAAATTCAAATAAAACGTAACATAGAACATGGGTCCCCAGGCCACAGTCCGATAGTGGGCTGTGGCCCATTTGCAACGGGCCCTGCGAGCAGCGGGCCCACACGCACGCGCAGCTCAACTTGCATGAGCAGCGGGCCAGCACACGTGCATGCACGCACACAGCTCAACTTGCACAAGCTGCATGCTCATGCAGGTGTGCACCAGCCCACTGCTTTTGCAAGTTGAACTGTGTGCGTGCGTGCCTGCCAGCCCACCACTCACGCGGCCTGGTTGCGAATAGGTCACGGCCCAGTAGTTTAAATAGCAACATAGTAGGTTGAAAGCTCTTGTTTTAATTCTAAGCAATTGAAGGACAGGTTTTATATTGACCACAGATAAAGGGAACCTGGGAAGACCCAAATGTAATGCCTCTAGCGGGAATAGAATGCCACATGTTGACCGAACAATATTGTACATTTTTAAGGCTGAGTAATGTATTTTAAGATCTTTACATTAAAGTAGTCAGGTGGAAAATGCTATTTGCTAGGACGTGCTTGATTACCACATTAGAACATTATCAAAAATAAAGTACTTTTTTTTCAAGTTTACTTATTCATATTATAATATGATTATATATATATATATATATATATATATATTATAATATATATATATATATATATATATATATATATTATAATATATATATATATATATATTATAATATATATATATATATTATAATATATATATATATATTATAATATATATACATATATATATATATATATATATATATATATATTCAAAATTTTGTGGCTGACAAATTGTCAACCACAAAATTTTGAATTTACAGTGTTCACAGTAGTGAAGTCTGCCTGCAAAACATGCTCCTAGATTGGAGCGAAACGCAGAACAGACTGATTTATCCTATACTTGGTAGACCACATACACATACACACAGAGATATAGATATAGATATAGATATGGATTAGAGAACAAAAGAAAGTATATGTTATATCAAGAGAGTAAAAGATTTGAAATGGAAATGGGCTGGTCACATAGCAAGAAAAAAATGGCAGGTGGACCAAGGCAGTCGTAGAATGGATCCCAGTTGATATTCCCTGAAAGAGACCTAAAACAAGATGGATCATTGACATCAGCAAGTATTGCGGGCCCAATTGGCAAAAGAAAGCTCAGGGCCATATTGTTTGGAAACATGTGGAAGAGGTCTTCATCCTGCAGTGGACAGACAATGGCTAAAATGATGATGATGATGATTACATTTATATTAGCAAATCCCTGAATGAAATGCGCAGCATAAAGGAGAGTATTTCATATACATGCACTTACACTGGCAAGCTCAACAGGATAGAAGGAAGTAATTCTAGCTGCATCACTGATCTTTCTAGAACTGAAATTCAAGTAAACAAGGATTAATACATGGTTTTTCTTTTTATTCATAAAAAGCCAGTGTGATATAGTGGTTAAAGTGTTGGGCTAGAACCAGAGAGGTTCAGGTGCAAGTCCCACCCTCAACCATGGGAACTCACTGGATGACTTTGGCCTAGTCACTTTATCTCAACTCGGTATACCCAGTCAGTTGTTGTTAGAGAGAAAAAAATTGAAGGAGTTGCCTTGAGGTCCTGGAAAAACAGCTCTGTATAAATTACAAAAAAATAAGAGCTTCCTCTTATTTGTAAGAAGGACTGAAATCCAACAGAGACTCCCACTGGAGAAAGGGTGAATAAGTAGAAGTTATTCCCTCTGCAGCTTTGCATGCATTTTACACAGTTGTCAGATGCCTTATTAAGTTTTGGAATAGTTTCTAAGATAGTGTAAGGGCAGGAATCAGTAAACACCTCCTCCCTCTCTTAACAGGCCCATCCAAGGACAATATTCTATTAATTGAGCCATAGATTCCAACATACCATATTTAATGCTGTACATTTTTCTATCATATTCTGCCAGTGATTCCTCCATTAAATCTAATTACCAACCCACCCCCCACGCACGCTAGCGCACACACACACATACTATATAAACAGCTGTGTTTCATATTAAATGTTACATTTGGCATTAGAGCAATAAGAAAGTTATGCAAAATCCATTAAATTGTTACTTCTTCCAAAGACGCAATATTCTTTCTTGAGGACTGAGTACATTTCTAGCTTATTCAACCAAGTGTTCATAAAATAAATGTTCCATTAAGGACACAAAGGACCTCACTTCAGAAAGTTACAGTATCAAAAATTCCTTATAATCAAGTTATAATCCACATTAGTGAAGTTCTTGGTGCTCTCTAAGTTTAGTTGTTTGCTTGTAGATGGTTCATCATCCAACTAGATAGCATCATCAATGCTAGTGAGTATAGGGTTTGTTTCTTGTTATATACAGTAGCTTACTCTGCCAGGGGCAGGACAGTAGCTCAAGAGAAAAAGCAGGAGTCATGTACAATAGACAGGCAGAAGACTGACAGAGAGTATTGATGATCACCAATTAGCAGACAGTGAAAATTCCTTAATCTCATAACACAGAGACAGACTTGACCATAGTTTCTGCTCAGAAACTGTGAACATTCTATACCAAACTAAATCCAAAACAATTGCTAGGGAATCCTGGAAGCTTGGCAATCGAACAAAAATTAGCCCTCAATAAACACACAGACATAAACATACCATTCAAAAGAGACAATAAAAATACTAAGGGGGAAACAAAAAAACCCATAACACATCCTCTCTAGCACCCAGATAAGCGGGGATTAACAGCAGACAAACAAGCAGAAAACAATAACTAATCCAGAAATTACCAAAGACAAAATCACACAAACACCCCAACATTGTCAGGGCAAACAACTGTATATAGCAAACCCTGACCCTCATCACTAACATAGATGATATTACCTAGTCAGACAATAAAACATCTGCAATAAAACATCTCAGAAAGCACTAAGAACTCAGTTCAACCCAAAGCCACATATATTGTCTTCTATTAGATTACAGCAGCGGTCCCCAACCTTTTCAGCTTGGCGGCCTGGTGGGGGGAGAGAAGGAAACCGGGCCATGTGAGTGGTGGGTCAGTGCGCATCTGCACACACGCGCAACTCAACTTGCATGAGCGGCGGGCTGACACATGCGCACGCAGCTCAACTTGCGCAAGTTGAGCTACTCACACCTGTGTACCTGTGCCGGCCCACGGCTCGTACAAGTTGAGCTGTGCACATGTGCACCAGCCTGCTACTCACACAGCCCGATTCCAAATAGGCCACGGCCCGGTAGTGGGCCGTGGCTCCGAGGTTGTGGACCCCTGCATTACAGGATCCTGAACACTAGTTTTGTGTCTTAGAAGAGAAACATGCATTATTTAAAAGCCAACTATTTATTTCCATTTTCTAGAGTAGCCACATTTTTTTTCAACTATATATAAATATAGTTTTATAGTTTCGTATAATTTTAGAGAGCCAAGTTGACATTGTCCCCCACATTCAAACTTGTACATTACAAGATCGTATTTAATTTATCTAGCGTACTTGATAAAATAACTGTGGGCAAGACGGGAACGCGGATCATAATGATATTGTGAGTAGAATATCTGATGTTTTGGTTCACAACCTGAGAAAATTAGATTGCCCCACCACCTCTGAAAATTATTTGTCCTGAGAATAAAGTTGCAGTTTGTTCTAACATAATAAATGGTATTGCATTAACAGAAGCAATGCATTTGGATGAGGTGAAGTAACAGTTCCATGGAACTCTGCACTGATTAAACCACATGTGGAGTCTGGGCATCAGTTCTAGATCCTGCTCTTTAAAAAGGATGTGAAGAGCAAAAGTGGATTCAGAAGACAGATGCAAGGAAAATAAGGAGTCTGAATCCAAGCTCTGTGAGTCAGTTAAAGAAGCTGGATACGGTTAGATTGCAACTAAGCAAGGAGAGAACCAACTTAGAACTAAGGAGAAATTTCCTTATAGTTAGAACAATTAATCAGTGGAACAACCTGCCTCCAGAAGTTGTGGTTGCCCCAACACTGGAAGTTTTTAAGAAGAGATTGGACAGCCATTTGTCTGAAATGGTATAGGGTTTCCTGCTTGAGCGGGGCATTGGATTAGAAGACCTCCAAGGTCCCTTCTAACTCTGTTATTCTGCAAAAGAGAAGGCTAAGGGGAGATGCATGTAATAGTCTTAAAACACTTAAAGTTCTATCATGCACTAATGAGGGCAGACGTTGCTGAAACTGATCAGTGGTTGATATTAAAGGTTGAAGCAGAATATTAGGAGGCATGTTCTAGTGGTAGGTGCTGTTAAGCAGTGGAAGAATGCCCACCAGAGTAGTTGATTTCCCTTCAGTAGTGATTATTAAAGGGGACCTAGGTAGCCTATAATTGGAGATGATTTAGTGAATGCCACTGAACTCAGTGGGGTATGCTTTTGAGGATTGACTCCCTAATGTTCCAGTTTTCTTTTCACTTCTTCTTACACCAATTGTGCATTAGTTTTCATTAAAGAAAAGGCTGCACAAGATCTCATACGCTTTTTCCTGCAGATTTCTCTGCCCTTGCATATTAATACTACACATAAATGCATTCGTACTCCAAGGTTATAATTGTGTCTTGCTGCAGTTCAGAAAATATAAACGAGTTATATCTTCCTGACATTTTTAAACAACAGTTTTCTTTAGCAATAACCAGGATCATGAGACCAGCGCAGGACTCTTAAATTTTCTTTATATTGAGGTACTGCAAGAACACAGATTCAAATCCTTCCATGATATACTGATACTGTCTTCCCAAATCAATTATCTTCTCAACTCTCATAACCTCAGAGCAACAACCTCAGAGTAATTGCTGGGCAACTTGCAATGGTTGTTCCTTTCTGAAAGTGAATACTCTCTCTTGAACCTTGGAGTGCCATGTAGCTGTGTTCTGTCCCGTGGAGTACTTGTGATTTCCCATTGGACTACAAGTTATTTTTTTTTCTCTTTAAATATTTTCAATGTTTCCATAACAGTAGCTCTGTTTGCAAAACAATGATATTAACTGTACTAATAGAAAAAAGATCTGATCGATGTTCCTGAATCAAGTGGAGAAATAAATCAGGAAATAATAAGAATAACACATCTTTGTCTATCTCACCAATGGCTGCTTATGAAAAAAAGAACGAAATGAAAGCAGTTTTCTGCTTAAATTAAGAACTGGAGATTTGTTATTGTTAGGGCTTCCCCTTCTTTTGAACCATTTTATTGAAAACCCCTAAAAACAGCTGTTTTATGTGGAAGCACTCCTTTTTCATGTTATAAACATTTAAAAGTTTTCCTTGATTTTGAGATCAGTTTTATTCCAGTAAAACCAACCAACATACTCTGCATATTAGCAACTTCATTCTTGGGATTCTAGACTGCATGTCCATTTCATGCCTGTAAGATGCATTCAGGCTATGTGAGATTCATATAATTAATGTAAGGGCGCAGCATTTGTATCAAAAGAATCGTGCATTTCAAACTATTTTTGGACAAGACCTGCAAAGAACTGTTTTAAAATTGCAGTGATAAATAAGTGCTTTATTCTGATAGAAAGTCAAACAGATTTAGTTCCTCTAAACCTGTTTACAAATCCGTATCTTTCTCTTTAACTAGATATCTGTCCTCTTATCCTTCTTAGTTGCCTGCACCTTTCCCATATCTGCCCCATATCTAGTTTATTTCTCTACATAATGGCTCTGAAACATTAATTTCTAAGTTTGCTTTAATTTACATTGATACAGATATAAATCCCCATTTTATCCTTTTACTAAACTATCCCAGCCCCAGTTCTTTATATACTCAATTTCCAGGACCCCAGGATTAACTTTTTGTATAGTTTTAAAACCTCTTCCTTTAAAGCTTTCTCAAGGCAGTTGTAAATGATATTAGTGACTCCACCAGAAGAATGAGAAACAGTGAAGCGAACTATAATTTGTGGGAAATGTTGTAGGTATCATTTGGTATATTCTTAAGAATTACATTTGTTTAATGGGTCTTTCAGAGGAGTGCCTTTTTATTTCTTGCATTTTCACTAAAATAGATAAATTTCCTTTATTACTTCAGAGAATGATGAGGAACAAGAAGCTCTCCCAGTCCTGGACAAACCTGGCTGGTACTCTCAAGGTAACTCGACCCATTTGTTTGAGTTGCTGAAGAAGATGACTGGCAAAGTAGAACCAAAGGTATTTTAAAAAGCAGGAGCAAAGACATCATAGCAGAGCCTCCTCATAAGAAGGCTTTCTCCACATCAACACAAATTCATCTTACTAAGGACCAGTTTTTAGAGATCCAGTAGTAAGCCACAGTAACGACAATTTCATAAATATCATCAGCTAACAGGAAATACAAGCAAGCATCATACTCATTTTTAATATTTAATACAAGATGTGTGTAGCCTAATTTAATGCATGATTACCTTTCCAAGAAATACCAGTTGTGTTAAAGTACTTTATTCTCAAGTCGGTGTCCATTACATTGCAAGCTTAATTAGTAATTATTAACATATTTTAAGTCAGAGATAACAGAAATTAGTTTGGGGTTCACTGGTAGCTCCTAAGTGATTTGCAGATGATCGGCAAAGACTCATATGCACTGAATGTTCAAATACAGCTGTTTATTTATTAGATGCAATTGTTGCATTTCCTTATTTCCAGGTCGTTTACTTTGGTGATAGCATGCACTCAGATATTTTCTCAGCTCATCACTATTGTAACTGGGAGACTGTCCTTATTTTAGAAGAGCTTGGAGGGGATGATGCTGTACTTACAGAGTCACGGTCTGAACCCGTAGAGAAGAAAGGAAAGTATGAGGTAAGGATAATCTGGTACAACCCAGCTCCTCCTCCATTATGGGATGGGTTGACATAGCATTTTGAAAACCACTACAGTTAGTCCTCAACGTACAACCAATCTGTTTAGTGACTGTTCAAAGTTACAGTGTCGCTGAAAAAAGTGACTTATGACTGTTTTTCACACTTATGACTGGTGCAGCATCCCCCCATGGTCCCGTGATCAAAATTCAGACTCTTGACAACTGACTCATATTTATGATGGTTACAGTACCTAACATTTTTATTGTAGTAAAGGTGTAGTGCCTATCAGTTATTAGAAGGCTGGGAAACTTCTTGCCTTAGTTCTCGGCAGCTTTCAACAGTATCAGGATGCTGGCAGTTTTAGTTCAGCAAACGTTTAAAAGGCCACAGATTTATGGTATCCTTCCCTGAATGGTTTCCTACACAGATCTAACTCTTATTTTTGTGCATTAAAAACACAGTTTCAGTGATTAAAGTGTTTCCATTGGGTTATGTTTCAGAGATATTTCCTTACCTAAAAAGAGAAACAAAATGATCGTGGGTGGGCAAAAAAATAGTGACAGCAGGGGTGACTTCTGACTTCCTGTGTCAGGAAGGATTAGAAATCTTCCTTCCTTCCTTCCTTCCTTCCTTCCTTCTTTCCTTCCTTCCTTCCTTCCTTCCTTCCTTCCTTCCTTCCTTCAACCAGTTACAGGTCATGTGATCATCCTAACAAGCAAAGTCAATGGAGAAGCCAGATTCACTTAACAACCATGTTACTAACTTAATCACTAGTTACAGTTAGTTAATCACTAACTGTAGTGATTCATTTAACAACTGTGGCAAGGAAAGATGTAAAATGGGGCAAAACTCATTTAACTGCCTTGCTTAACAACAGAAATTTTGGGCTCAATTGTGGTCGTAAGTCGAGGACTACCTATACACCAAATGAGTTCTCATAAAACATATATACCAAAATATTTTTTTATGAACCCTCTCTCAAATCTTAACCATTGTTTTCTTGACAACAATACAGAGGTGATTTACCATTGCTGCCAAAATCTAAATGAAGCCATCTGTTGTGATACATACTTATAGAAAGAGAGCCATACGGGTGTATCCAGTACATAAACGTCTTTAGAATATTAAAATTGGAAGGAAATGCTTGGGGGTTTTTTAATGTAAAATTACTGGCATGGTACAAGATTTCAGATGTGGGCAGTCTCACTTAACAATTGCAGTTGGGGTCTGTAACTTTGTTGCTAAATGATATAGAAACATCATGTGTCCATGCCTGACTTACAATGTTAGTTCTGCTGTGGTGGTTAAATGAATCACCCAGGATCATTAAGTGTGATGTCATGTGACTGCAGCTTCCCACTTACAATTTACTGCCGGCTTTCCCATTGGCTTTGCTTATTGGAAGCCAGCTGTGAAGGTCACAAAGGGAAATCAAGGGTCTGTGGGACTCTGTGACCATCATAACTGCATGCCAGTTATGATGGCAGCAGAATTCCGATCACCTAACTGCAGGGAGGCTGTAAGATTGAGGACCGGTCATAAAATCTTCTTTTTCAGGGCTATTGTAAGTTCGAATGGTCACTGAATGAGGCAGTTATTCATTTACTGAGGACTGTCTGTACTGAAAATGATATAAAATGAACATGGTCCTCTTGGACTTTAAGATTCTAGTTGTAGGTTATAGGTAATCCTTGAGTTACAACCACATTTGCAACCAGGATCTTGGTGGCAAAGCAAGTCAGTTAAGTGAGTTTTATTGTCTTTTTTTGCCACTGTTGTTAAGCAAATCGCTGCAGTTGTTAATGACATGTGGTCATTAATCCAGCTTCCTCCATTGACTTGTTTGTTAGAAACCAACTGGAAAGGTTTACATGACTCCTGGATGCTGCAGTGATTGTAAATGCATGCCAGTTGCCAAGCATTTTGTTCACGTGACTGTGGGGATGCAGCGAGTTTCGTTAAGTGTGAAGACCGGTAGTAAGTCATTTTTTTCAGTGCCAGTGTAACTTTGAACGGTCACTAAAGAAATGGTTGTAAATCAAGGACTAGCTGTATCAACCCTACATACCAATTAATTTACTGAATGGCTGAGAATGAATGCCGAAACCTTGCTGTCTCCTCAGCAAATAAAGGATAATTGTCTACTTCACAAAGTCATAGAATAAACAAAAAGCTGGTATACATTATATGCCCTAAAAATAATTAGAATTTTGCTTAACAATTCTGTTGTATTATTTGTATTTCATGTCATTATCAATGTATTTTTTTTTCCTTTTGTTTTATTTCCGAAGAAGTACATCAAAGTAGGAAGATGAATGAACTGTGTTCAGCTACGGCTTCCTTCCTGTGTTTTGCAAAACTAGGAAAGAAAAGAAACATACTCTTATTCTTATTCAAAATAAACACTTGCAGGACAGGATAATAAGTATGCTTTATGCCTTTCATAGTTTCATGGATAGTTCAAAGGCATTTTCTATTGACTTCTATACAAAGTTTACTTTAAGATTATCTCAATCTCAATCTCCCCTGGTTTAACTGTACAGGAACAAGAGAAGGACACTTCTGTTCTTACTATAAAAATTTGTTTCACAGAACCAGTTCTTGTCACATTATTTACATTTCACTCAGTAATACTGGTAGTAGTACATGATGCAGATTAATTGTAGGTCTCCCCTCAGTCAAAGATAGATGATTTTCACCCAGTCACTCTGACCCCAATTTATCCCACAAAATTGTTGTTGTGGTGATTAAATAAAGGGTGACTCTGAAACTATGATCACCAATAAGCTAAATCACCTTGAGTTATGGACCTTAATCTGTTGTGTGTGGTTCTATAGTTTATAACTGCATCATTAAATTCTGTTCCAGTGTTTTGGTTCTGAGCTAGCTAAATTGAAAAATAATGTGCAATAAATCATTATGTTAACTATTATATGGAAGCTCCAGTGCACACAAGTGGAGAGCTCTCATCATTCTGTTGAGTGTCCTCATGTCCAAAAATGTTTCATTTCTCTTCAGTGAATAAGCTCAGAGGGCAGGCGCTGCAACAGGTTAAATAGAAGAAGCAAGAGTACCAGCCCTTTGGCAGGTCAAGAGGTTTGGGCTCCATTTCTCTCCTCTTATTAACATTGACACAGTCTTGTCAGCTGGAACTGGAGAAAAGAGAAGAACCACCAGAACACCATTCCCATGTTGTAATCCAGGGGTCCCCAACTCCCGGTCCGTGGACCAGTACCGGGCTGCGGCTTGCCAGCAACCGGTCCACATAAACAAGCAAAGCCCCATCCGTGGGATGCAGGCAGCACACAAAACCACGCGGAAAAACCTCTCTCCATAGAACCGGTCCTGGTGCCCAAAAGGTTGGGGACCTCTGTTGTAATCAGTCCAAAAGGATAGCCTGATTGATGGTATCAAAAACCACTGAGAGATCAAGGAGATTTGTTTGCTTGTTTGTTTATTAAATTTAGACAGAGGGACTCTAGGTAGTGTACAAATAAAATATTAAAAACATTAAAATTCAGTATAAAAATTTAAAAGATTCAGAATGATTGCACGATCCCCATCCTAGCTCTACTAGAGGTCTTGAACAAGTACAGTCAGTGCTGTCTGAAATCTAGCTGAAAAGGATTCAGATAACTTATTTTCTACACATCCCTCTGAATTTGCAACTCAGACACCTTCTCAACAGCTTTCCCCAGAAAATGGGAAATATAGATTAAAAGAAAGTGGCCAAAATTGTTGGGTCCAACAATGGTGTTTTAGGGAGGGGGGTACACCACACTTGCTTCCAGATAGGTAGAACCATTCCATCTCTCGGAGAAGTAACCACTGTGTGGATCCAACCATGTAACTTTCCAGGAGCCCTTGGGTGGCCAGATTAACAAGGATCTTGTCCAATACTTTAGGAGTTACCAGATCAGATTCTTCCCAGGCAACTAAACAAGACCATGCCTGAGTTCTACAACCCAGATCTGCGTCGAATCCAACTCTGAATAGATCTGATTTGATTTGACAGATGCCTAGAATATTTTTTTGCAACAGCCCTCTAGATCAGGGGTCCTCAACCTTGGCAACTTTTAAGACTTGTGGACTTCAACTCCCAGAATTCCTAAGCCAATTTTGCTAGCTGAGGAATTCTGGGAGTTGAAGTCCACAAGTCTTAAAGTTGCCAAGGTTGAGGACCCCTGCTCTAGATGTTCTTATGGTCCCTTCCTTCCTCCCCAGCAGGGAATGGTTTGCCTAAAAAAAAAGCTGCTGGCTCTACAGACAAAATAACAGTAGACAAATTAATACATTTTGCACTTTTATTGTTACAGTGAAATCCCTAATATATACAGGTCATATAAGAAAAAATTGTAACCAGCAGAATTTCTTTAATGAACAGGAAGTGATTGAATTTGGAAATGTGATATTTTCTTGTGCCTGGGAGTGGCTCCAGCGTTTCTTGACTGACTCTGTTATTGGGACTTTCCTGAGCATTCACCAAGTTTCTTTTGTGTGTGCCTAGTGCCTTGAATATTAGAGAGATCCCATTTACAAAGAGACCATATGAAACTATAAGAGCACATATGGATTTTATGTTTATCTTAGTGTTTGTTTATATTCCAGGGACGTCAACCCAAAGCTCTCCATTCTGTTTCTAAACAGTGGGGTTCTTTCTTTATGGATCCTATTTCAGGAAAAGAAAATGAAGAGGAAATCTTAGTAAAGACATGGTCTTGCAAATCTGTTCATGCTTATAGCACAATTACAATCCCAAGCATTGAAGCCATAGCAGGTAAGAATAATGATCCTAAACCAATCCCTGAAACTTTCAAATCATTAATTTTAAAGTCAAATTCATATTAGTGTCAGATTAATATTGATGATCGGAATTCTAATGCTGTCCCCAAAATAAATCTTTTATTGATTGGCCGCTCCGAGCTTACATTTGAGTAAATATTCATATGTTTTCATTGTAAATCCCAGAGTAAATTCTACTAATGCATGGTTTGAGCTTCAGAAAGGGAAAAGAAAACAGTGAAGAGTAATCATTTGTATCTTCATTAAAGCATATTGATTTGTTCTCCACAAAAATGATTCCAACAGCAGACCCATAAACAAAATAATTTTATTTTTTTTTCCAGCAGTAATACTTTGTTATGTAAAACATCAGGTGATCTAGCATTGACAATCTCCATCTCCAATAATTAAGTTTTATTCTATAATCATAAATCATGCATTGACAAGAAGAAGGAATGGATATGGGCTAAAATCCTTTGCACATATTTTCTCTACGTGCATTGTTCCTTTTCATTTTAGCAGATAATAATAACAATAATAACAATAATAATGATACTAATAATAATGATAATAATAATAATAATTGAATGTTAGAATAACAAGAGCGCACAAAAAAAGAGGGCCAACCCATTCCCAGTACTGAATGAGAATAATAACAATAGCCACCATTGTAAGTCCAATGGCTGTAAAAATTGTGAAAATACCGGTATTGCTGGTGCACAGCTAATCCTTGTCTTATGACATCACTTATAACCTTCCAACAGTCACTTGAGGACTGTTGAAAGTTAAGACAGATTTCAAAAAAGCTACTTATATTCCATTCTCAAAGTTATGACTGCTGCACACATGTGATCACATTTTGAGTTTTGGCAACAAGCTCATATTTTAAGACTGGTTGTAGCAGCCTGCAGTCATGTGACTGCAATTTGCAATGGTTTTTGCCCTTTTCCAGCAGAAAAACAGCAAAACAATATATATATATCCATTGGATATGCTGGATTCGTTTAACAGCCTCATGGTCCACTTAACAACCATGTGATTTGCTTAACAAATCATGGTGACTCGCTTTACAACATTATAAAAGCGGTTGCAACATCGAATCCGGTTACATAGTTCCTCATAGACTTATGAGTTCCACTGAGGTCATAAGTCAAGGACTACCTGGTAAAATTCTGGCAGTGGCCATGCTGAACTAATCCTAGCAGGGGGGAATGGAGGCCCTGTCTAATAAGATCAGGTAAATTTTCTAAGTCCTCCTCTCATAGAATGTCATCTGCACAAATCTTAAAAGGCAGGTTTTTTTTCACTCACTGTTTCCTTTTCCCCTGAACCGGTAAATACGATTAGTATAATCCCAAAGTTGCTGGGATTTAGAAAGCTATTAAAACCTGGCTTTTCCAACAGGCCTTTGGGCAGAGTGATATGTTTTGGAGCTAATATGTTATGAATGTTGTTTTCTCTTGCAGTCTTAAGATTTTGCTTTAGTGTTCTTGTATGGTTCTTGAAGAATAGGTTGTCTTTGTGTGTAAGTTTATGTATAGTACTATATATAAAACCTCATTTATGGAGTAGGTTGTATAAGCTGTTCAGTGTATCAAATTCTCAGGTTTTTTCTGATGATCTAGTAGGCAGTTAGGCCAAGATTTTAGTCCCTGCCTAGAATGGGAGCTCACACTAGGGATTACATCATGGCAATAAGAGTAAGCAAAATATAACTATTTCTTTTGTTTTCCTCACGACTGCTATCAGCCACTTAAGACCCCTCTTTAAGGTGACTTGCCCCTGCTGGGAAGGATTAGATACAAACCATCTGGCAGGGCCATTGTGGAGAATATTCTAGATAACTGACAGATGTTAGAAGTCACTCAGATTCTCTTGGAGTTGCATTTTGACTGGGTTGGTCCTGTCAAGTTGACGGAAGCATGGTCTGGCATAGCAAACTGGGAAGGAAGGAAGGAGGGGAGGGAAGGGAAGGAAGGAAGGAAGGAAGGAAGGAAGGAAGGAAGGAAGGAAGGAAGGAGCATGCTGCCCTCTTCAAGAAGTTAATAGACCCATCATTTGGCATAATATTTATCCAATATTCAATCTTCTGTTTAGGGAAAATTGTTGAAGAAAAGTAGTCAATATGCAGCTTCAAAGAGTCTTGGGTATTGCCTTACCTGGCATCCTTCCATAAAACTCTGTGTGTGTGTGTTGTGAATGGGTATATGTGTATGAGAGACGCTCCCAATATGTTACATGCTTACCAGCAAATAGAAGGAAAAATGACCAAAGAAATGAAATCATTTCTATTAGTCCATTTTCTGTGTCTTGTATCGTTGAGGTGAATGATTAGAGAAATCGCCTACCTTCCTTGGAAATAAGATCTATCTTGCAAAATATAAATGTTATTTCTTGTTAAAAGGATAAAATGCAAATATTCCTTTTCATTTGTGTCACATGTAAAACAGTATCAAAGACATAAGAGTTATTCCAATTACATGTCCAGACTTAGAAGGATCTTCCATACAAAACATAAAAGATAGTATAAATTTCTGGTCAGACACAAGTTAATGCTTGCCCCTAAGTTATGAGAACTGTACTGTAAAGAGGTTCCAAGTAGGATATTATTTACTGCACAAAAGAAATTAAAAGTAATGTTGCACAGTATTTCTAGCCACACTTTTTGGCCTATCCTTTCAAAATAGTTGTTTTTAACCAAAATAGACTTCCCTCTATCTCAGTTCTTCCAGTAGTCCTTTCTAGATTTTTAAGGTTTATAATTCATTTAATAGTGAGGTTTCTTGGTTGACAAATGGTGTCCCATTTTCTCTTCTCAGCCTCAGTTCTCAACTTGTCCCTTTATTTTAAAAAGACAAACCATTTTTCCTTCTAGCTGAAAAGGAACAGATTTGAGTAATCTCACTTTGTACGTGACCCAAGGCAAATAATTTTTCCTTCTGCAGATGGATGTAGGTTGGAGAAATCTGCCTGCAAGAATGTATACTAGAAATGTCTGTGCTTGTCTCAAAAGAAAGGCTGGCAAAACAGTCTTGTAAAAACAGGTTCACAATACGTATTTTGTAAATGTTTAATTCATAAACTGCTCTGAGAGGATGACTCACAAAGGTTTTCAATAAAATAAGTTTAGCAAATACAGGAAGGCACAGTCTGAAAACAGTGGGGAATGCCCTCAATGCACTACAGTTCTCATAATCCCCAAAATTAGCTTTTTTGATAGCCATGGCTGTCTGGGGAGGTATGTAATCTAGAACATCTGTTGTATACCAGCTGCACAATACAAAAGTATGCATGCAATATTATCAATTTAGCTTTATTGATAAGAAATTAGACTAATAAGGACAGGAACTAGCAGTTCCCACATAGTGAAGCATTATGTCAGGTGATCCCCAAGGCCATCTAAAGCAGCAATCTCCATCCTTTCTGGCTCGGCGGACCGGTGGCGGGGGGGGGGGAAGGGGATAGTTTTGTGTACGCGTGCATGTGCCATTTTCAGAAATACAGCTTCGTGCATGCATGCATGCTCACTAGCCCACTGCTTCCACTGCCCAGTTCTGAACGGGCTGCGGCCCGACAGTAGGCTGCAGACTGGAGGTGGGGATCCCTGATCTAAAGAATGGCCAGTTATCCATTGATTTGGCAGAGCAAGAAGAAAAAGCCTTACATTTAAGCCCAGAAGCACAGGGCTATCTGAAAGATTTTCTTTCTGTCTAGTGCAGGGGTAGGCAACCTTGGCTCTTTTATGACTCGTGGACCTCAACTCCCATGCTGGCTCAGGAATTCTGGGAGTTGAAGTCCACAAGTCATAAAAGAGCCAAGGTTGCCTACCCCTGGTCTAGTGCTATGGACAAGTTCTCTGCAATAAAAATGCTAAACTTGCTGAGTAGTACTGGTGAGCATTCCATAGCATAAGCCAGTTCTTAAAGTGGTTAAATCTCTTTTAAAAAAAACCTCAATTAACAGCCAAGGCTATGTGAAGCCTGCCTATATTTCAGTATTCTGCATGATCTTGAATGGTGGTGTTCAAATTGTTAAATCACCCGGTGAGTTCAGGCATGCATTATGATTAGAGGGGGGGGAGAGATCAAAAAGGATTTGGAATTGGAAAACAGTGGGGAGCCTCCAGTTTGGGTCTTCTGAATGTAGGATCGGATGTCTTTCACACCATAACAAAATTCTGAAAATAAAGAAGTACTTAAAAATAGAGCGTTCCTTGTTCAATCTTATGAGGAAGTGATGAAGTTGGGCAGAATTTCCTTATCATAAAAAAGGGGGGATAAAACAAGCTGCAAGAAAGAAAAAGCTTCAAAAAGAATTGCACGTGGCGTATGAAGACACATTAATATTTAGTGAGCAAAAAAAATAGCCAGGCAAAAATAGATTTCAGCACCATTCTGTAACAAGTTGATATATAGAAGGAGATAATCCTCAGCTGTCAATTCCCCATTAACCTGTTTCCATGCAGTTTTCTGAAATTCTTGGTACAATTGACCTGTAATTCTTATTTTGTTTATTGTCATGAGGGGTCATATCAGAGCAATGATGATGTTACCTAGTTTGGGTAATGAAATGTCTGCCAGAAAACAACCAAGCTCAGAGATCACCAAGAACTCCTCATTTCAACCCTGAGCTACCCAGATATTGTCCTTTATTGTCACTTGGCAACCTAACCCTTGTTTGAATTTTGTATGTTTTTAAAGAGGAACCAAAGCACACCTTTAACATTCTGCATTATAAGTCTGTTGGATGCCTAAATATTATTTTTTGTGGACTAACTCAAATTATTCCTGCGGTTGTTTCATCCTCATCTGCCGGCCAGTGAGTGCTTTTGTAAAAAGTCAGAACATACTTGTAGGGAAAAACAAAACAAAACACCATTTCTTTAAGCTCTCAAACAGCAGATCATATAGCTTTACCCTAATTTTATATTTATTTATTTGATCTCACCTTTATTATTTTTACAAATAATTCAAAGCAGAAAACATATCCAACACCTTCCTCCTCCTATTTTCCCCACAATAGCAATCATGTGAGGTGAGGTAGACTGAGAGAGAATGACTGATCTAACTTCACCCAGCTGGCTTTCATGGCTAAGGTGGGACTTGAACTCACAGTTTCTGGTTTCTAGCCACTAGAGCCAGGGGTAGGCAACCTTGGCTCTTTTATGACTCGTGGACTTCAACTCCCAGAATTCCTGAGCCAGCATGGCTCAGCTTGGAAGCTCTCCCTTTCCCCTCAGCATGGCTGGCTCAGGAATTCTGGGAGTTGAAGTCCATGAGTCATAAAAGAGCCAAGGTTGCCTACCCTGACTAGACCAAGCTAGCTCTCTGCTTTGCCTTAGACATTTTATTTTATTTTATTTTATTTTTCAGTTGAATTTGAAATATTAAGGACAGGATTGAAATTGGACAGACATTCCCATCAATATGCTACTCAGTAAACTACCAGCCAGCATCAAGTCCTTGAGAAATATGATTTCAGTACCAAGTCAATGACAAAGAATATAAGAGCATTTTTAAAGAATGCTTAAACTACCAAATAGTCATATTGGTCTTTCATAGCTCTTGGCATTTCCATTTTAATATGTCCAGATCTAAGAAAGAATAGAGCGTTACTGGTTCTTGAAACAAAATCATTTGTTCTTTTTCTGTTTTCTTTTAAGAACAAAATATTTGTGCTTGTATTACCGAAATGGATCAAAAAATTCCCAGTTAGGCTAGTCTCCCCAGTCTTCTTACCCTGACTGCAGTGTATACGTTGTAGGACTAGCATAAGCAGAAAGCCATGCCAGTGAAGGTCACAATTTATATATTCCACAAAATTATTTCATTCTTCCAATTTCCCCCAGAAACCTATGCAGGAGAATTACCAGTTTCACAGGTTTATCTTCCCACTCAAAACCAGGCACTTTTAGAAGATACAGGCTAACCCTAGAGAAAATAAAAGTCACATTTAAATCAGCATTATTATATATAATTTCAGGGAAGCTATGTGAATATACATCCTACCAATGTAAGCATCAAGGTAGGTGCTTACTGAAGATCTGTAGAGATAATGCTTACTAATAAACAAGGGAGCAAAAATAATGGTAGATTATTCGAACCAAAATATTTCATTTTATGGATAAAATGTAACCAAATGATCTGTTTCTAGATTTACATTATTGTGAAATTGGTAATTTGGGCTTGGAATCAGAAATGGGAATAATATACAGTATTCTTTTAACCAATAACAATATATAATATGTTCTTTCAAGAAGAATATTTGAGTTTATCTTTAATATTTCCATTAGTTACCCAAACAAATTATTCTGAACTTTAAAAGATCTGGATGCAACTGGTGTTCAGTTGCAGACTAATTTGTTCTAAATAATATCAATTTTTAATCATCAGAATAATTTAGAAAGTTTCCTGATGATATTAGAAGAAATATTTATTTGCCCATATTATTCTTTTTCCAGACAGCAGCTATGTAGCCATTACAATAACAACAACAACCATGGACATCTCAGATTAATGTTGTACTTTTTTTATTGTAAGAAAAGAATGCCCAAGGTTGTAGCTATAATATGATTGTGGGAAACATAATATTGCTCTTTTAAAATTAGGATTAAATAATTAATGCAAAGTAGTATCTATAATTCAAAATTAGTTTTCTTGGATATGCTAGCAAGTATATTATTGTCATGGTTCATCCTATGCCTACATAAGTGATACAATATATTTGTCACTAAAAGATACATATTTCAAATTATCTAGAATCACTTTTGCTTTATTTTAAACAATGATATTCACAGAAGGAAAACCAAAACATTCCTTTTATATGCTCAGGCATATAAACTCTAGACACAAAACATGTAAGCTTGTGGTGTGCTTAAATTGTTGCAATATTAAGCAAACATTAAAAAGCTTAAGAAACAAATGTATTTTTCTTTGGAGTTTCTGGGATTATTTAGATGTGATACAGGTATAATTCCTAATCATATGTGTTTCTTTCTTTCAGATTTACCACTGGATTATCAATTTGGTAGATTTTCTTCAAATAACTCAATAACTACTGGTTACTACCCCAAACCTCCAAAGTCGTTATCACGTGGGGAGCGAATGGCAACCAAATAAAGAATCTTTAAAGAAAAGTAAACCTGAATCTTCATCATGCTTAAGCAAAAATGTTGGAAGCTATCGAGAATCATGCAAATCAAATACTATATAAATTCAAAAGACATTTTGGAAAGGACCTAACCAGGCTGAAGAAAAAAAAACTTTCTATTTTCCTATTGATTGCGATACATCCATCTACTGTCTAAAACATTTTCTGTTTTCTTAAGATTTGCTGCAGACTTATAATCATATTTGGGGTACCTATGTCAGTTCATGCCTTACATGGACACCTTATATCCATAATAACACAAGGGGAGCATGTGCTGTTAACTGTGAGCAATATTCTATGATAAGAGAGCTTTGTACATACTTAATCCTGGTGTGAGGTCCAATTCCATCATCCTTCATACTGAAAAAAGTGA
Source organism: Azemiops feae (assembly GCA_023970755.1). Lineage (NCBI taxonomy): Eukaryota > Metazoa > Chordata > Lepidosauria > Squamata > Viperidae > Azemiops > Azemiops feae. Next base: position 524,099 of record JALGBA010000444.1, read on the forward strand.
TAAATATGTGTGAATAAGTTTGATAGACTTAGGATTTTGAGGATTATGCAGGAAGGGCTGAATGTAGCAATTCCTCCACAATGAGGAAGGATAATATTTAGCCTTTCATTTCAAAGTCTGATTAAATTTTGTAGCATGAAATACACTTTTAATAATTTGATTTAGCATTCAAACCTGTCAAATTAAGTGAATCGACCTTTAGAAAATCTGTTCTGAGAAATATATTATTAGCCTGTTTCCTGCTCAGGGCAAACATAAAACTTTATATTTAAGCCGATTAAGATGCTGAACACTGTTTTGCTGCTAGACATTTACCTAATCTGTAAAGTGCCCTCGCCACTGGCATTTAAAAAAAAAGCATCTAGTTTATCTCAACTTTTGTGAGCTTTCTTCCAGGATGGTATCTCCCTTTCTTACATCATCATTCTTTTTTTGTAAAAGGAAATCTGTAATTGTTTTAGAAAAATAGCCTGGAATTCAAAATTGTAAAAAAAGAAATAATATATTGGGATTATGAAATTACAGTATTCTGAATCTTCTAAGATTCAAAAATTAGTTTTTACTTTATTCTGATACTAGAATGTGCTTGTCTATTCAGAAGAGAACGCTATTCAAATTAGTTGAGTTTACTCTCTCCTAAGTAGCCATAGGATTGCAATTAAGTCTTCAGTCTTATGAGCATATAGAAATAAATGTTACAGTTCAGGTCTAATTAAATAAGTTTAGGACTATACCATAAGCAAGCCAATGTTTATGTCCATTAGTGTTTTCTCAGCAAGATAAACCTTGGTATGTTGGATAACATTCAACTTTTCTTGCATGTGGACTACTCCCTCAGAAAGGGTGATCTGTTAGTATAAATCACAGTTCAAGGATCTGTTAGTATAAACTTGAAATGTCATGATTTCTGAAGCCTTCCATCTGCTTTGGCAGTTCTCATCTGTATGAAGTTGAAAATAAAGGTTATTTATTCTTGAGCAGCTCTGAATTCTGTTACTTGAAGCCATAGAAGAAAAAGAAGATTATGCGATGTGGAATGCAATAAATATAATTAATGACAATGATGCATTGTTAAGCATTGATGGGTGCTTAGGAGGTAATTACAAATTCAAAATCATGACTCATTTTCTTCCACTTTAAATACCTGTTATGGTCAGAAAGGGAGGGAACTGCTGAAAAGTTAGACTGCCCTCACACAATGGAACCAATCCATATCTCCCTCTTCTTAATTCATTTGGGGAAAAGACCAAAAAAAGGAAACTGGAAAATAAGTTCACTTATCTGTTGAATCTGTGTCATTTTATCCTCCACTCAAATGTCTATAGAGATTCCCAGTCATCCAGGTATGGTTGTCCCAAAGGTACTTGCCTCCTGAAAAAAGCACCTTTGGGGTCTCCACTCAAATCGTCTCACATTTAAGCATTCTGGCAAGCTATATAATTTACTGAAGACTGCCAAATTAAATAACTATTTAGGATGATGTAGTCAAATTAGGTTCCCCTTAATACATATATTTTCCTCCAAGACAGTAAACACAGTTAGGCTACAAACATTCATGGTATATTTTCCTGGAACAATGAAACATTAGACCCAAATAAAACTGGAACTTGTAAGGGGAAATGAACAGGCAGTTCCTAGAATATTTTTCTGCTGAGGAAGCAGCGCCTTAATACACATCCAAATACAAGGCAGGTTGAAACCTCATGGGAAGTAGGCAAGATGGCACATATAATGATGATGATGATGATGGAAGGGACCTTGGAGGTCATCTAGTCCAACCCCCTGCTCAGGCAGGAAACCCTATACCATTTCAGACAAATGGCTGTCCAGTCTCTTCTTAAAAACTTACAGTGTTGGAGCACTCGCCGCTTCTGGAAGCAGGTTGTTCCACTGGTTAATTGTTCTAACTGTCAGGAAGTTTCTCCTTAGTTCTAGGTTGCTTCTCTGGTCAGTTTCCATCCGTTGCTTCTTGTCCTGCCCTCAGGCGCTTTGGAGAATAGCTTGACTCCCTCTTCTTTGTGGCAACCCCTGAGATATTGGAACACTGCTATCATGTCCCCCCTCGTCCTTCTCTTCATTAAACTAGACATACCCAATTCCAGCAACCGTTCCTTATATGTTTTAACCTCCAGTCCCCTAATCATCTTTGTTGCTCTTCTCTGTACTCTTTCTAGAGTCTCAACATCTTTTTTGCATATATCTATTCTGTTCTTCTCTTTCAAAGTAACATTATGAAAAGGAGAGAAAAGAAGTGAATTGCGCAAGAGATTAAATAAAAGGATATCAAACTTTGCCTTGCTTTCACCTTAACTTTATTCATTACAATCTCTCTCTCCATTCCTTTCTATCCTTGCAAACCATCCTTCATTCTACCATATGTATACACTGAATTGTGTATTGCCTTTTCTTTTTTTGTAGGCTGCACTGGGAATTTAAAAAACCCTGGAGGAAGGCAAAGGCAGATCACTACCATAATGTTGCCAAATAAATTTTATGGTTCTGTTGAGCATCACATGAAAAAGAAGGTGTTGATGATTAAAAGTATTCCCTTATTTGAAATTAGGCTACACCGAAAATTCTTTTCTCTGGCAGAACTTGATATTGCCGGGGGAGAGGGGGGGTTGTGGGTGTCCTGCCTCAAACAACACTTTTTTTTTCCAGGACAGAAAATCAGAACTATCAAATCATTTACACAATTCACTTCTCTATTGTAAAATTATTCTCATTTTCCAGTTTAGCTGGTACAAAAATAGTGTTTCTTGGGGGTGATTTCTTCTATCACAACTATTGAACTATCACTACTATTGGTCTGGCATGTTGTGCCTTATGTGTATTCTTTAAGCCAGAGTGAAAAACTAAAATCAAACTAGCTTTCAACATGGTTTGCACAGAAAAAGAAACCATTCTATTATTGGAATGCAATTAAAAATTATTTTATCAGAAGCCAGGAAGTCATGTATTAAGTGAAATAGAAGTGAGAGAGATAGTAGACAAATCCATGTTGAAGTTATGCAATGGCAAATCAAGTGAACTGAGTTTGCTGAGATCTGGAACTGGATATAGTAAGATCAAACCTGTCCACAACAGTCGTAAACCTGGGCAGAGTATGATTTGTGAAGGCCTGTGGTCATTATGGAATTCAAATTTAATAGCAACACTTTACAATTCATTAATAGTTTTGACTGACAAAGTACTTGTATACATTGTACATCTAAATCTATACAGTACTTCTGATCTATACTGAACTGGAACAAAATTAGGAGTGCTTTAAAGCAGAGGTCCCCAACGTTTTGGGCACCAGGGACTGGTTCCATGGAGAGAGGTTTTTCTGCGAACTGGAGGGTGCGTGGTTTTGTGTGCTGCCTGCATCCCGCGAATGGGGCTTTGCTTGTTTGTGCGGACCGGTTGCTGGCATGCCGCGGCCCAGTACTGGTCCATGGACCGGGGGTTGGGGACCCCTGCTTTAAAGTGTCCTATTGGTATTTTTCAGGCTTTATTCTTATCCTTTGAGACTGCCAGTTGATGTCTCATTGAATCATTTTTTTCATTAAAAATTAAGCTAAGACCCCCTCTGAGTGAGGAACAGGGGAGTGAAGGGTTCTTTATAAAGCAGTGGTGGCGAACCTATGGCATGCGTGCCAGAGGCGGCACTCAGAGCCCTCTCTGTGGGCACACGCACTGTCGCCTCAGCCCGCCTCCTCCCATGGCCCCCTCCTCACCAGCAGCCCTCTGGAGGAGAGTTGCCCCTGGGCACGGCCCACGCAATGCTGCGCAGCCAAGGACATGGTAGCCAGGCAGCGGGGACAAGACTCCGCCCTTGCACCCCATCGCTTGCAGATAATGCTGCAGGGCACGGGCAAAGGGCATGGCCACCATAGCGCTGCTGGGTGATCTGTGGTGGGCCTTGGAGGTGGTGGGTGGTCCAGTGGGCACAGTGGAGCGGGGACAGGGGTGGGGGGTGGTTTTCGGTCTCTAAAAGGTTCGCCATCACTGTTATAAAGCATCCAGTTTTTGAGGCTTATTTGCCAATGGAACACAAATGTTAGATTTAGCAATGGAAAGTAAAAACTATGTGAAATTCTAAATGTTCTGTATGCTTATACACAACATTAAAAGGTGTTTTGCAAATAACATACTTTTAGTGTTTATTATTAATATTTACCAGCTTTTTTTTCAAAGCAGTCCAAACGATTCTGGTTCCAGCATGCCTAGAATACACGGTGAAACTATGTGGATGTCTACTAAGAATGATATGGATATTTCATAGGGTTGGTTTGGTTTTTGACATGTACTTTAGTACAAAACCACACAGAGAATTTTTTGAAAAACTGGTCAACAGATGTTATTCATAGAGACAAACTTCTAAAGTTTTTTCAGTGCTATAACAAAAGCATTTTCAATGGAATCAGGATAAATTCCTTCCTTTCCCTAGTCTGAGTTCAAACATGGGTCTCCCAACCCAGCAAGTGAATTTCACATATTTGTCACTGGAAAGATGAAAACCAGACTAACCACTTCTAAACATTTTTATGTTTAAGTTGCTTGGCCAAATTAAAGGCTAGAACACCCAAAATGACCATTACAGAAAGGGGATATAAAAACTAGTGCCATTCATGATTCCAATCTGTGTTAAACCAGGCAGCCTTTGAGTTTGGATCCAAAGCACTTCATTCATTCAAACATTATGATTTGGGAAAATAAGTCAAGATTGAATTCCTCTATTTAAACAGGGAAGTCATCTGTTTCAAAGTCTTGCATTTGTGTGCCCATGTGTTTAAATAATTAATCCAGCTGTGCAAAAATAGACAAATAGAGGAACTTTATTTATAAAACAGATTTTAAGACTAATTTTAAGCAGGAAATTAAGTGATGTTACACTTGGGTTGAAACACAATAATTTGATAGTTTTGTTCCCTCACTTAATGTGAATGAATGTACACTAGGACATCTCTATTAGAATGAAAACCAGAGTTTGACATGACTAAAAGTTTTTGTGAAGCCAAAATTGATTTGGAGAATAATTTTACAAAGTTCAGTCTAATGACAGAGTAACAGTTAACCTTGAGTAACAAGCATATTAGAACCATGCTATTATGATTAGTAAGGCATAGTTTGAATGCCATTGATGTGCATAAATTCTGGTATATAAACATGGTGACAATGTAAGGGTAGTATAATGGTTAAGATGCTGAACCAGGTTAAAGCCCACTCTTAGATATGGAAACTCCTTGAGTGACTATGGGCCAAACACTCTCTCTCTGCCCTACCTAACTCACCAGGTTACAGTTTTGGAGATAAAATAAAAGGCAGTCCCCATGCCTTGAGTTCTTGGAGAGAGACAGGATAGAAGTCAAATAAATACATGGCATATAAGTGAATTATATTTGTCAGAAATTTACAAAGCCAAGAAGCATCTTTGCATGGTGGAGGCAGGTGTGTTCACTTTCTCCCCTTATATATCTAAGATGGTATGAGAGATGTAGGTCTAATGTATTATTTCCCCTTCACAAAAGACACAAAAAAAGTTACACAAATGCGGCAATGTATGCAGCAAGGAATGTTGCGGGTCCCGTCCCCTAAGAAGATACATCTGGCGGGACCCAGAGATTAGACTGGCTCCTACTTTAACAACTCTTTCGGAAGACACCGAAGACCTGGTTGTGCCAGGGGCCTGGGGAATCCACAGTGGGATGGAGCCCATTGAAAGGCTAGTTTGAATGTGTGTTGTTGCTGTGGTAGGGGGGGTGGGGGTTGTTATTTTATTATTTGTATTATTGTTATTTTTCATTATTTTATATGGTGTTTTATATCCATGTAAGCCTCCCTGAGTCACCATGTGTGAGTAGGCAGCAATATAATTTTTCTAAATGAATAAATAAAAATAAATAGGCCTAACATTGGCAGTGGTTCTTCTTTTGTGGAAATATTAATTGACAAGCATACAGTAAGTTAAAAAGAGGTGGCTCCCTTTCCAGACATATAGATCTGGATTGAAGCCACGGTGGAGATGAATAATTTTAATTAGTCTCCAAACAACAGGAAGCCCTGCAGTGCCAAATCTGAAAATATACTACTCCCTGCCTCAACTCAAGTCTTCTTTCAAGTTGAATGGATCCTTCCTCAGACTATCACAAATGCAGAAGAGCAATAGACATTTAGCAACTAGCTTATAGAGTCTAGACACTATGATATGGGCAGAGACAGCCTTATGCAGAAGAAGAAAAGGGGGAAGTGTGATACACTTACTCTACAACTTCCCCCTGTGTATTCAGCAGACAGATCTGTAAAGACTTTCTCAGAGCGTTCAGATGGATATGCTGGCAGTGGAAAACCTGACAGACTTTAGCATAAAAGGTACTATTTCACTATAAATTCAGACTAACAAAACACATGCTATAACGTGTGTTTTGTTAATACAACAAATGTATTATATTAAATTGCATTATATTATAATATAATATAGACGCTGGGCTTGTCAGCTGGAAAGCCGATAGAGCCCAGGTTTGAGACCCAAGCATCGCGCAATGGTGCGAGCTCCTGTTACTTGCTCCAGCTCCTGCCCACCTAACAGTTTGAAAGCATGCAACTGAGAGTAGATAAATAGATACTACTTCAGCAAGAAGGTTACTGTGTTCCATATTTTCATGCTGGCCACATGGATGATGGAAGCATCTCTCAGACAACGCAGGCTCCCTCAGCCAGATTTAGAGAAGAGTACCGCTCTCTTGAGTCAGTCATGACCAGCTAGGGCAGGGATGTCAAACTCGCAACGTCACTTGACGTGTCACGACGTATCACGACTTTTTCCCCATTGCCGGCAGTGGGGTGGGCGCAGTTTTGGCGTGACGCATCCGGCCCACAGGCCGGCAGTTTGACACCCCTGAGATGGGGAAACCTTTAAACCTTTAATAACATTTTATGTCCAGACCAATAAACCATACTGTGGTTTAACATGATGGCATCAAATAACAGCCGTCCATATGAGATAGCCATCTGTGCACAACAAGAAAATATTGCATGCATAAAAATTAATCTGCCTACTTCAAAGAGTTCTACCAATCATAGCAAAAGCACAATCTTCTTCCATGTCTCCATAAAAAAGTGGGAGAGATTGTTTCAAGTGTCAGTAATATGTAAAAAAAATGTGTGAAATCCCAACACATTCCAGAACATTCCTTTATCAAAGGCAATACAAAAGAACATATTATAAATAATTTATCAATTTCAAAAATGTTCATGGGTAAGCTAAAGACCCGTGTTTAATGTACTATAATCTGTGGTACTGGTAACAGAAAAAGACTGATTTTAAAAGTTGTTTTAACTGTATTATCTCTTTAATTCTAATATCAAATGCTTTAAAACACTAAGTAAAAATGTATTGGAGCTATGAAAAAATAAAGGCCTACACTTTCAGTAAAGGCAACTTCACTGGTTGAATGGTGGACAACAGCTCTACCACCAACCCTGAAAGTTTAAAGCTATAGATAAATCAGACTTACATTCAGAAAATATTGTTGACAAAGGATGATATTGTTTAAAAAATTCAAACCAAATGTTTGCTTAGAGTCATGACTCATTCTTATGTCACAAAGAGTTTGCTTTTAGCAGAGAACAGAATTCACTTCTATACACTCAGTAAATGTACACTGCAATTTCCATAAGCATTCATACATTGAGATTAAATAAGAGGCCATAATTACACAGGGAATCTTTTCTTTTGATCACCTAAAATTAAGACACCAAAGTGAGTTATTTCAGAAGATTAAGATTCTTTATAAATGACTACCTCATGTTGATTACTGAATTTTATCCAAAAGTGATACTATGCAGTTTTGATGGTAACTTCTTGCAAACTGTATTCTAGGCAGTTGCAGCAATAAATGTAGCTGTCTTATCAGCAGCTAAGTACTGTTAGGGATAATTGGCAATTCTCCCCAAAGCCTTGCTATTGCTTATTTATCAGCAAACCAAAAAGTAATTTTAAAAGTTGCTTTAAAACTTCTGAACTTTGCCAAAGCTATAATTCTGAGAGCCAAAAATGACAAAAATGCAGGAATCCAATGTGATTTTATTTCCCAAGCTTTTTAACCTATTAATATCATTCCCTCTTTCCTTGTTTAAAGTATTCTTCCTCTAGAACAACTAGTTTCAGCACTTCTTCCTTTTCCAAAGATATGGGGGGATAACATTCTGTTGGATCCCATTTATTTGTATAATTTGCCCCTGACAATTCCAAAGTAGGAGCAGTAATAGCAGCTCTCCAGAGGCTACTTCTAATTAAAATAAATGATTTTAAGTAACACAATAAATGCATCTCCTGACACATTTGCAAACTGTGGCCTGAATCACTTCAGATTGCAGGTGGAGATTACTGGATAAATGAGATTTATTGCACTTCCATTTTAAAAGGGTTTGACATCATTATATTTACATTAAAGAAAAACAAAGATTTTTTTCCAGTAATAACTTTAGGATTGGAGATTACAGGAAAACATTTATATTTTAAGGGTAGGATTGAATGATATTCCAACATGTGTTTTATGATAACTAACCTCATAACAACTATTGAAATGTGAAATCTTTAAGACCAGGTTGGATACTGTTTTCCAGAGATAATTTTATCTTCGTCCAATTGTATTGAGCTTGCTGATGTGGCACTGTATTCTTGCCTACAAAAATGAGCTGAAATATTTCTCTTCATCTGACTGATTATTGGCTTCAAGCTTAAAGTTTGCTAAGGAGGGGGGGAAAGGGGGGAAAGAGGAGGAGAGAGGGAAATGAACTCAGTTAAATTTCACAAGATGAGGCATTTTCTTTTGCACTTTCAATTATTTCAGTTTTATATCATGAAGAGAAGGATGAGGGGGGACATGATAGCAGTGTTCCAATATCTCAGGGGCTGCCACAAAGAAGAGAGAGTCAAGCTATTTTCCAAAGCGCCTGAGGGCAGGACAAGAAGCAACGGATGGAAACTAATCAAGGAGAGAAGCAACCTAGAACTAAGGAGAAACTTCCTGACAGTTAGAACTGATATAATTTGTTTGCAAGAGACACATATAAAAAGACAATATTACAAGCTGTTGGAATACCCCAAAATTGAGAAACTCAACCACGCATCAGCACAACAGAAAAAAGAGGTGTTGCCGTATATATTAAAGAGACAATAGATTCTAAAATGATTTATTCAGATGAAGAAGGAAGAATTGTGATGGTAAAAATATACTTACATCAAAAACAAATATTGTTGGTAGTAATAATTAGGAAGAATTCTATCAAAATCTCCATAGAAAAATAATAGAAATGGAGTATCAAAATATTTGTTTAGTAGGAGGCTTTAATGCAATAGTGGATGGGACATTAGACTATAAAAGTAGTAAAACAGGAAAAACTGGAAGAAAAAGATTACCTAAGAATTTTTTTAACATGATAGAAGAAACTGGAGTACAAGATGTTTGGAGGGAAATCAATCCAGGAAAATTACAATACACATTTTACTCAAACAGTCATAAATCCTGGTCCAGAATGACATGATCTAGATGACATCTGAACTGAGGACAAGTATGCAGGAAATTGAGATAGAGCCAGGTACATGGGCAGACCACAACTCTTTAAAAGTGACATGGAGAGGAATACTAAAAAAATCAAGATGGACTTTGAACCAATCTATATTAAAAGAAAGAGAATTTATAGAACTAGCAAAAAAAGAAATGGAGTTTTTCTTCAAAGAAAACAAAAAAGAAGATACAACATTACAAAACGTATGGTATACAGCCAAAGCATACTTTAGAGGTATAGCTATAACATACATGGCAAAAAAAAAGAACAAAAAAACAGAAAAGACAGCAATATATACTATTAAAAGAAAAATGTGAAAAACTAGAATCAGAACTGCAAATGAACCCGCAAAAGAAGATTCTGAAAAGAGAAATGGAAACAATAAAACACAAATTAAATCTGTTGGATTCAGAAAAATTGACACAGCAAATAAAAAGAGCAAAACAAAACTTTTTTGAAAATGCAAATAAACCAGGAAGATGGTTAGCTTATAAACTTAAAAAACAGAAGGAGAAGAAAATGATAAATAATTTAGTAGATGAAAAAGGTTGCCTACAATTTAAAAATGAAGAAATAAAAATGATAATTAAAGAATATTACAAGAAACTGCCTTCAGTTTTCAGACTGCGCTCTGGCCAAACCCCCATGCTTTCCAGGGTCTGCCACTTGAACAGATCCTTTCTGCGGTTAGGAAAGGCCAGCGGGAGCAAAATCCAACTGTGATTGGGAAAAGGGTCTTCTCACTCACACACAGAGACATACACACATTTCTCTCACTCCCCTGGGCTTTAAAGTTAAAGTTAAAAATTAGAGGTACTCACCTTCACCTTCTTTCCAAAGCAGCCCTTGAGCTCAAACCCAAAACTCCCTTTACTATCCTGGCTCCACATGGGCAGGGCCTGGGAAACTCATCCACAGACACAAGGGGTCTGCTGCCGGCAAAATGGGGCTTACCAGTCTCAGTCCATTGGAGAGGTTAGCTTGGAGTCCCATCCTGGGTGCCAAATTGTTGAAGGAAAAGTCTTCATCGTGGTTCAGTCCAAGCCGGGAATAACATGGCGACTGCTTTAGAAAGGTTACAGTTTATTGAAGAGGAGAGCCAGACAGGAAGATGGCTCTGGAAGAAAAGAGAGCAAGCACATGTAGGGAGTGGGTTTTTATACTCTCTGGAGCCTTTTGTTTGGAGTTGTTCCGATGGCATGAACTTTGACCTGAGTCTGAGTATCTTTAGTATCTGTGGGTTAATCCTATTATGTCCTGTCTTCGAGTTTGGGTGGGGTATGTAGATTTTAGGTGTCTTTGTCTTCCTAATCTTCTAGCTTCAACCTTCCTGAATGGTTTACATCTGCATTTCTACAGAGCTGGTTTCTGCTTGGGGGAGGGAGACTTGGGGATATTAAGAAAACTGGGCATGCTTTTCTGCCTCTTTAAGATCCTTTGAGAAAATATATTTTTCTGCCCTTTTAATATTTCCTTCTCTGGGGGGCTGACTTCCCACAGAGGATAATGGCATGACATTGCTAGCTCCAGTTTGGGGAGGAAGTGCAACAAAACTATGTTGATTTGTCTTTAGTCTTTAAAATCCCTAAAATAAGAGAGAACTAGAATACTTAAATGATCTCTACATATAAATAAGTGTGACAGTTAATAATTTGAATATAAGATTGTCTTTACTTGCTTTCTAAAATGAATCAGGTTGCTCTGAATAGAGAGCTATTTCATGATCATTTCCCAATTTTTATCTTCCTAAGAAATGTATCCAGTGACTGCCTATATTACAAAAGTGTGAAGTCCTCGGTGCTCTCTGAGCTTGGTGGTTTTCTTGCAGACTTTTCATCACCAAACCAGGTAACATCATCAGTGCTAGAAGGGAATGGGGTTCACTCTTATTTTTATATACTAGTGGTGGGAGTGTTTTTGGTGGTTCCTTGATTAGACTATTGTTTACTGTTAGCTTATTTTCCTGCACTGGTAGTTCCTTCTTGATTGTTGTTACTTCTTGATTGTTGGTCTAGTGTTTATTTTGGTGTTAATCTCTGCTCACATGGGTGTTGATGCTGGTGAGGAGATGTTTAGGCCAAGGAACCACCAAGAACACTCCCTTCAACAATGACAGGGCAAGCCACTAATATATAAAAATAAGAGCAAACTCCGCTCCTTTCTAGCACTGATGTTTGATAATAAAACATCTGCAAGAAAACCACCAAGCTCAGGGAGCACCAGGGACTCCACAATTCAGTCCCGAGCTACAAATATTTCTTCTATCAGTACAAACGGTTTGTATATACTTATGCATTTTATAGAATAGTTCTTGGGTTTTTAAAGTCTGTGTTGAAGTGTTAAATGTTTCCTTCCTTCCTTCCTTCCTTCCTTCCTTCCTTCCTTCCTTCCTTCCTTCCTTCCTTCCTTCCTGATGCTTTACTGCCTACAATTTTTATTCACATTTTATTATATTTTTATTCTGTTTCGTGAATTACCGTGCTTTGAAACTTCTCAGAATGAGAGAGGATATACAGACCATTAATATAAAAAATGCATGCATATATGTTAGTTATAAAGCACCCCATCAGAAGTACACTCTAAATGAAATTCCAAAGTGTATTATTCATTTATTTAACTGTACTCAACCCCCCCCCTTCCTCCATTAAAGATAGCACGATTATTCCAAAATCGTGCGGAGAGTTGTCTGTCTGACCATATCACAATACTGATCCCTGCACTCCAGTTCAGTCTTTAGGCTATTAGATTACACTGGCGTTAGAATACCTTGTGCAGGCAAAGATCATCGTGGATAAAAGCTAGTCTTAGAATGGAGAAAATACAGATAGGCATGCTGTGGAAAATATGGCTTCAATAGCTCCCCTTAAAAGCATTCCAAGGTTTTTATAAATAATTAACATTTGGTTTATACAGTAATGCAAAACAAAAAGATGAGGCAGGAAATAGCAGCAGTTTGCCAGGTTGCAGTGGAGGTTGGTTCTTGCAACCTGGCAAAAAGGCTGTTTCCTGCCCCATCTTTTGTTTTGCATTATAAATCCAATGTTATTTATTAAAAGAATGTTGGTTGTGTATGCTTAATTACTACAAGATTTGGCAAACAGAGCAAAGCAAGTACTGAGCAGTGAAAATACGGAAGAGCAATCATATGAGTTCCCAACTTAAAACAGCAAATAGAAAAAAGAAACAATACATATATCTTCAAATGCAAAACATTCCACATTCTCAAAAAATAGAAGCATGTTATCCATTCCAGTACAAATACATCTGCTTGTCTTCATTTTAAACATACTTTTCCTATACTTGTAGCATCTATTTGATGATCTAAATCATCAAAAAAGCACTGTTTATAAAATCAAGTTATAGTTAATAGCCTTTAATTATAAGAACTCATATAGTAAATGAGAATTACAGAATTCCCATGCTTTTTAACATTTCCTAAAATTTCAGCAATATAATGATGGTGATGATGATGATGATGATTCCCCCAATATACAAACATATGAAATATTCATGACATTCAGCAATATTTCTCCTTGAAAGCAGATTTTCTCAGATGTGTTCTAGCTATGTCAGTCAAGGCTGTTATGCAGTTATTCTTTTTCTCCTCAATTAATTTTCTCTGTAGTAAAAAATAACAAGTAATGCTGGGGGAAAAGTGACAATCATGATGATGGTATGCAATCAAATTAGTGCGAACTCTTAGTAACCATATAGATATATTTTCTCCAGACCATCTGTTCCCAAACCTGGCCTTGCAGATCTTTCAACAGGATATCCATACCCTTGGCATAAATTCCTAGTGTTCACCCTTCGCTCCCACAGCAACCCCTCATCCACCCTGATGAGGCAGCTTAACAGGGCTTGAGGGGAATGGGGAAAGATAGAAGGTTTATTTATTTATTTGATTTATATCTCATGAAGGTGATTCTGGAAGACATACAAGGTTAAAACAACACTTAACCCTTTAACCATTATAAATTAAAATGAAGTCTTAATTGGATGATAAAACGGATAATAAAAATGATTTAACATGGATTAGAAGTGATTAAAAAAGAGTTATAAGTGGCAAATAAAGTTCAACAGATCGATCATGTTGCAGTTCTTTGTGCTAATTGGATCTGCTGATGTTCTTGGAGAGTTAAGCAGGAGTTGAAACATGTTACCACTTGTATTAGATGTGCTATTTTGATCACTTCTAAAAGAAGATGATGGGACTATTGTGGAGACCTCCTTAGGATAAATATTCATTTACTTATTTGTATCCCACCTTTATTATTTTTTATAAACAAACCAAGGCAGTGAACATATTGAACACTCCTTCCTCCCCCTAGTTTCCCCACAACAACAACTTTGGGAGGTGGCTTGGGATGAGAAAGTAAATGGCCCAAGGTCACCTGGCTGGCTTTCATGGCTAAGGCGGAACTTGAACTCATAGTGTCATGCTTTCTTGCCTGGTGCCTTAACCCCTAGACCACACTGGCTCTCATATACTAAAAATCTGGTTAGTTTAGATCAGACATGTCAAACTCGTGATGTCACGTGACGTCGCGCAACGTATCAGAACTTTTTCCTCATTGCCGGCAATGGGGTGGGCGTGCTTTCCTCGTGACGTGTCCAGCCTGTGGGCCGGCAATTTGATACCCCTGGTTTAGATAAAGTATAGGAAAAAATATTAGGCATATATTATTAAGAAAAGAAGCAGAGAGTTGCAAACAGCTGAGGTAAACCTCTTCCTCCTTTTGACAAATGTCATTGGGGACCAAAACATGGAGGAACCTGCTGATGGGACCTCACCACAGACTATGTGAATCTGATATTTTTATTTGCTATTGCTACTATTTGAACTCAATGGCCCTGAAGCAGTCATTTCTTCAGAAATATGGGATCATCTGCTGGAGGATGGGTGTCTGAACAGGACATATTATCTCAGCTTCCTTGAATAGCCCATGGTGTATCATAGCTGGCCAATATTAAAAGGAATCACCAAATACTAAGAATATGTGACTTTTCTTGTTTTGCTGTGTTGGTCTTTTACTGTGTTTGCTTTTGGGTCATAAATAAATGTTGAATGACTTGTTTCCCTGTTCTCTTTCCAATCCCTTCTAAATGTACATCATATTATATTTAGACAGTAAACTAGAGACTTTTTTTCTGCATTATCATTATATGGGAGCCTTTCAGGCTGAGAGAAAACTGTACACTTTAAATAAAAAAGAACGTCATTTTGATTGGCTACAGAGCTTATAGTATGTCAATATAACCAGATTTATTTTCTAAGAGATTTGGCTCAGAATCTCTGCTACTGTACAGTCTGGAGAATTCAGCGGTACAAATGGGAAAATGAAGTGGCCATCCCCTCTGTCTCATACAGCCAGAGATTGAGCATCAACAAGCAAAGTCCATCTCAGTGTAGTACAGGTAGTCCTTGACTTACGACTACAATTGAGCCCAAAATTTCTGTTGCTGAGTTTTGCCCCATTTTACAACGTTTGTCAGTTGTTAAGTGAATCACTGCAGTTAAGTTAGTAACATGGTTATTAAGTGAATCTGGCTTCCTCATTGACTTTGCTTGTCAAAAGGTGGCAAAAGGTGATCACATGATCCTGGGACACTACAACTGTCATAAATATGAATCAGTTGCCAAGTGTCTAAATTTTGATCACGTGACCATGGGGATGCTGCAACGGTCATCCGTGTGAAAAATGATCGTCACTTTTTTCAGCGCTGTTGTAACTTTGAATGGCCACTAAGTGAACTGTTGTTAAGTCAAGGACTACCTGTATTACTGATTTAACCCACTCTTGTAATACTGAGTGAAGCACACAGCGTACTGGGGGGAAAAAAAGCATGACCCCATTTTGCAGAACAGCTGGTTGCTCTGAAACCGCTGCTTTTCTCTTTTATTTCAAAGCCAGGAGCTGTGATTGCTCACCTGATTCCCTCCTGGAGTGAAGGAAAATAGGATGTAGTTAAGCAGTTGAAGTAAACGAGCAAAAAATGCTTGCTCCTTCACCAGCCAACACATATTTTCACTTTTTGGTGGGCCACTGAGGGGGATAGTTGGCTGTCACTAATTTCGTTGCTATCGGGAGGGCTCTGGGGAGTGAAAAAATGAGCAGCTGCGCCCTGAAGACACAGGAAAGAAACCAGTGGAGTGTCTTTTAATGCTTTAGGCGACTTCGCCTCTTTCGTCTCTCCCCGCCCCCCCCAACTCCTTTGGTACCCAAAAGGGCGAGCAAAGAAAGGTTAGGCGCAGCCACGGCTGTTTCATGCGAGAACTTCACTGCCTGCCGACAAAGATCCAAAGAGACCGAGCTAAAGAAAGAGACCCGGGAAGGAGGGGGAAGGAGGAGACTCGGGTGAGGCCGAGAGAGAGTAGGGCCAGGAGAAAGGGGTTGCTTTCCACAGATGCGTCGCTTCTTCTTAGCCACGCGACTGCTCCAGGGGCCTGGGAGGGGTGGCCAGCCTTGTTACAAGAAAGCGAAATTATTGTGAAAGTCAGCCTTTTTCTCTGGAAGAAGCGTTGCGGGCAGGGGCTCGCCTCGCGCTCTGCCACTTTGGCGGGAAAATAACTTCCCAGGCGTCTGAGACTTCCACCAGCCTTTAAAACCGAAATCCGCGAGGGGAGATCGGGAGAGAGGTGGGACTAAGGGGCTCCTCGCCCTCTTCTCTCCCCCGGCTGCCTTCTCCGGTGACGTTGCGGTCTCCTCCCTCTGGCGGAGTTCAGGCGCCTGCGAACGCCGTCCTGGGATCGGCGCGGCGCGGCCCGACCTTCTCTCATCCGTCCCGCCACCTAGCCGGTCGAGCATCCGTCGCGGACCGGCCCGCGACTTCGCCCGCCGAGCAGAAGTTGCCCACACAAGGGTAGCGGCGGCTTCCTTCACACCGGTGGCTCAGCCTCCTGCCGCCGTGGAGCGAGAAAGGCTGCGCAACAACAGGCTGAGAGAGAGGTAAGAGGACGCGGCCGTTCCTTCCTTCCACCGTCCACCGACGGGCCGCCCGTTACCAGAAGTTTTTTTCTCGGCCCACACTTGGAGGTCAGCAATGGAATGGGGGGGGGGGGACGACAATTCTGAGTTGGTAAAAAAGATGATTTACGGAAAGGGGGTCTTGCAATTGCCCAGGGATATTTCATCCATTACCAACTAGTGAGTAGATTGCGAATCTCTTCGAAGTTAGAAATGGGTTGTGTCAAGAGCTCCAGAAACTGGAGTTGCAATCCTGTACAGTCCAAGTAAGGCATTCCAGACCCGGCCATCCCCAGGCTGATTCCTACCATGTGAATTGGACTACATTTCCCATAATATCCAAATCAGTATGTCCAAAAGCCAATCTTAGTAAACATGCTTGAGACTTTCCAAGTAGCTTCCCTACGTTACTGGCATGCATCTTTCTTTCCAAGGTAATAGAATTTAATCAACTTTTGACCCTTCTGAATTTAGAAAGAATGTGTGGCATTGGGCCAGCTCTGTGTGTGTGTGTGTGTACACACACACACACACACACACACACACACACACACATATAAGATGCCTCTGATGGCTTTGTTGATTATTCACTCAGATGCCCAGCAAAGTACAAAGCCAAAAGCAAGGCTAATAATTTATGGTAAAGTTTGGAAAAGTTGAAGTGGAAAGGTTAATGTTTTTGGAAGTGAAATTGTCCCAAAGGACATCACTGCTGTGTAAGTTTTGCAGACTTTCTGCCTGCTGCGGACATTTAGGAACATTATTCTTTGAACACTGACTCAAGAAATAAATGTCACTGAGCAACTATGAATCAGGCCTAGTAAATATGATTTAAATGGAAGAAGCTAAACATATGTATAACCTTGCCTTATTTTTATTATGTGTAAAGGTTATTAAAATGGGATTGACCACAAAAATAGGCTTAAATTGTATAGAACCAGGACAGTGAAAAAAACCTCCACTACAGTTGTGTTTTACACTGAATTCACGTAGCCAATTCCTACACACGTGTCCTTACAAATGACTATTGATAGGACAGTATTATTGAGTTGCAGTGTAACTGAATAGAGAACAGATTTTTTAAACCTGATATCAATGTGATTATTGTAGTAAGCTGGTATGGAAACAGCCAACATATACAATCTATTTAGGGCTTGTCCCCTTGTCCTGAATAGTATGCTACCCTGAGTTTGGAATCATCACATGCAAAATTACAAATACTATAGCCTAAATAAAAATGTAGCAATCCATTGCTATCATCTTTTATGAAATCTGATCTATCCACCAAAAGCAGATGAATCTGCCTAAATTAAACTGAAGAGAAAGTTAAGCCTACAAGCTATATAATTTATTGGGGAATAAAGTGCATTAAAATAAAGAGTTGTGCTGTTTCATTTTTTTTAAAGTGGGAGCGGGGGGGGGGGAATATTTTCATGCCTAAACTCTGCTATCAATATTTTGTTCAATACAGTACCTAATTATCACAGTGATGTGTAAAGCATCATAGAATATAAAGTTTGGAAATGACATTAGAAATTATTTAATCCAATCCCCTGCCCAATATACAATATACTACAGCAAGAGTGTCAAACTCGATCACATCATGATGTTTCGAGATGTTTTTTGCCTTTGCGGAGCCAGGGTGGGTGTGGCTTGCTTGTGACGCATCTGGCCCGCGGGCTGCCAGTTTGACTCCCCTGTACTACAGCATCCCAAGAGGTGGCCTTCCAGCTTGTATTTAAACACTGAATAGAGTCTACCATCTACGAGGAAGTCTCTTCCACTCTTGAATAGCTTTTAATGTTAGGGATGTTTTTATAATGTCCAACCAAAATCAGTTTCCTTATAATTTAATCCCATTATTTCTTATTCTCTCTTCTGGATCAATTCTGCCCTGCCTTTTATACAACACATTAGATTATTGAAGACAGCTATCATTTCCTTCCACAGGCTTTTCTTCTATAGGCCTTAATCTATACTGCCATTCCTAGTGCCTCTAACTATTACGTGTAAGTTATTTCTCTGAGGTACTGTTTCATCTTGGTAGCAGGAGGACAGGATTTTTTGGGTGAATGTTTTAGAAGGAGTTTTGTTTTTTTTAAAAAAAGATAAATCTGTTATATTGTACTTTATTAAATGTATTAATATTTCCTATCTTAAAACAGCAAGCAAGAACTCAGATGCACAAAGAAGCTTCCTACTACAGAATAATCAAGCTAGAGAGACAAAGATAGTCAGACTTTACATCCAAAGTCCTCCCTCCCACTTTTTTCAAGTTAACAAACTGCAGTTTGCAATTTGACACAAGGAAAGCATTACATTTCTTTATTAATGCATAGTTTGTTTTAATCTATCTTTGTCAATGCCTCTTTCATTGTTACTAATGAACCTTTTTATGTTTTAAAACTTAGAAACATGAGGTAGTACACATTTGACCCTCACAATGAATTTTGTCAAAATATTTCGGGTTTGAAAAGCTTGTGATAAGATGAAGAGAGAGAAAAGTAGGAGAGGGGCAAAGGCAAAAAACAACAACTGTAGTAGCAGGAGTTATATTATTTGTCTGATTTTGTCTTCCTATACTGACATCTATTTTTAACTTTCTTCAAAATATATGGGATTTGTAGTATTGTATTACACATGTACATGGAGCAGCATGTGTCATTGTACTCATACCCTGTAGCATTGTCCCATTTGGTTCTCTAGATGGTGCGGTTTTGCAGTTTCCAGAATTTTCAGTTATGCTGGCTAAGAATTTGGGGAGTATTGGTCTCAGCTCTGAAGGGCACCAAGTTGGGGAAGACTAGAATGTAAGATAGCATCCTGAAATTGTTCTTAAACTGTATGGACTGCTGTTAGCATCTTCCAAAAATTGTGTGCTTGGGACAAAGAATTCAGGTTATGAAATAAAGCAGTAAAGCAGAAGCTTAAAGAGTGGATGTTTTGCATCTATTCCATTTTTTAGAAAAGAGAAGTTTATAACATAATGTTCTCCTTTTAGTGGCAACTCTGTACAAAAGCAGATGAGGAAAGATTCCTAGTTTAAGTAAACAGTTGCCTGACGGCAAACTATTTTCTACAGTGATTTATATCCAAAAATATGGGTATTGGGTAGTACTGGGTTAAACTGTGTTTTGGAAAGTGGGCATTCTTATGTGGTGTTAGAAAATAAAAGGGCAAAATCTCTTCAGCCATCATTAGCATGTATCCAACCAACCAATTTAGATCCCAACGTCTGGAACTGCTTGCGCCATGATGATACTGTATACTATACAATTGTAGGGCACAAAGAAGGAATCCAGTGACAAAGACTTGCACAAACAAAGCTGCTATTCCTTATTTGAAACGTATCCCTAACAGCCTTGAGCCCATGAGCTTCTCTTTGATGGGCCTTTGCAGTTTGATTGCCAAACAACTTCACTTCACAGGAAGGTAAGTAGATTTCATTCGAGATCCAAGCACCACATGACAGGATGAGTTCCCATTCCTGCCCCAGCTCCTTTCCATCCAGCAGTTTGAAAGCATGCAAATGCAAGTAGATAAATAGGTACCACTTCAGTGGGAAGGTAACAGCATCCTGTGCACCTTGGCATATAGTCACGCCAGCCACATAATCATGGAAATGTCTTCGGACAATGCTGACTCACTCTGCTAAGAAACAGAGATGAGCACCACCCCCTAGAACAGGGGTAGGCAACCTTGGCTCTTTTATGACTCGTGGACTTCAACTTCCAGAATTCCTGAGCCAGCATGGCTCAGCTTGGAAACCTCTCCCTTTCCCCTCAGCATGGCTGGCTCAGGAATTCTGGGAGTTGAAGTCCACGAGTCATAAAAGAGCCAAGGTTGCCTACCGCTGCCCTAGAATCTGATGTGACCAGATAAGGGAAGTCTTTACCTCTTTATACAGAGTTATAATTCCAAGCATATTATCTAAAAGAAAGATCTAATGGATTTATTGGGTGTTACCCCTGGGTACATTGCATAGACATCTAATTACATTTAGATGAAACATAAATTTTCTCTGAAAGAGGAAGGGTATTATGTGTGTTTTGGTGGCCAACATGTAAATAATGCTCCATCCATTGACCTCAAAATTAATATATGTGTGGGGGTTTCATATGTATAGAATGATAGAAGACCAATGCATTACAGGTAGTCCTCGACTTATGATCATAATTGAGCCAACATTTCTGCTGCTAAGCAAAACATTTGTTAAGTGAATTTGCCCCATTTTACGACTTTCCTTGCCATAGTTGTTAAGTGAATCATCACAGTTGTTAATAACACGTTAAGTGAATCTGGTTTCCCCATTGACTTTGCTTGTCAGAAGGTCACAAAAGGTGATCACATGACCCCGGGACACTGCAATTGTCATAAATATGAGTCAATTGCCAATGATGTAACTTTGGTCACTGGGAGTCAGCAAAAATAATGAAAATGCATGAAAAAAGAACAGTGTTCTTTTACTTTTTTTAAACTGAGCCACTGCATGGAATGGAAAAATATGAAAATTAAATAAACAGGTTCATTGTAGTTGATATATTTATTTATCATATCACATCTTAACTGAACTAGATCTGCCTTGCCTCAGTGGGAATTTCTCTTGGATACATGCCTAAAATTGAACTATAAGGGCAACAGAATTAAAGTCAGCTTTAACCAAGGATTACTTTTGCTATATTATACTTAATTCAGGGGAAACATGTCTTAAACATCTGCTTTGCCAGAAAAGGAGTATTTACATTCCAAAACCTTATCTCCAAATAGTATTATTAGCTAAAACAAATTCCTCAGACTCCAAATACTTTTTTAAACTTTTCCCAAGTTTATCTACTACAAAAAAAGAACCCAATAATATTGTTGTTACTTTCACATTTTTTTTCTGCCCTTTCTCACTTCCATGGCAATGATGCAATTAATCCTGCTTAGAGTTCAAGAGTATACTTGCCAGTGCCCCCTATCTTCATCCTAAACTTTTGTCCTCACTTGTAATTTACAATATGATACCAAAGAATTCCATGATATTTAAATCCTGCATATAAAACTTGGCACCCTTTTATCTACTCCACTTTTTCCTCTGCCCACCAATCAGTGGGTATTTAAATCCATTGTGGTCTCACGTGCATTTTTCTCCTTTTTACCATTACTGAAATCTGGAGTGGGCAGTGAAAGTAATCTAGTGCTTGAATGCTGAAATCTTGCACAGGAAATGCAGTGGGCAGTGAAACTAGCCAAATGCTTCATTGCTGAAATCTTGCACAGGAAATGCAGTGGGCTATGAAACTAACCAAATATTTGGTTGCTGAAATCTTGCATAGGAAATCATTGACTGGTATAAACATGAGATCCACCCTGTTCTCCTCTCTGCATTGGTGAAGGAAGCCTATGGCTGCAGCGTTAATAGTAATCAGTTTTGTAGCTAGTCTGCTATAAGGCAAATTTGACAGTCATTATCTGGATGTAAAAGCAATGACACTCAACTTTCCAGTAGGTGTCCTCACTTGTAGTCACTAATGTTGCTAAAGTGTGTGGAATGAAAACATGGTAATCTGCCAAATATCGGGTAAAAATATCAGGTGAGATGCAACCACTTTAAAAGATTATCAGGAAAAAAATAGTTTGCTTGTCTGTTTGAATGCCATCTCAATAACCAAATGGACTCAATTCTTTTAAATTGAAGGAATCATTTTAATAAATAAAATTATCAGCATAACCTTTTAAGACAGTACTAATTTATGAACATCATAAATTAAAAGCCATAGCCATATATTCTAAAACTGGCAAATCTTTTCCTGATTTTCATGTAGAAACACCAAAGGTTGTGTAAACATTTGCTTTATTTAAGAAGTAGTCCAAAATTTTTATTTAAATTTATTGGTAACTGGACTGTGGCGATGACACGTTAGAATTCTTTCCACAACTATGCATGTATGTTTTGTTTTGTATTCCTAAATGAATGTAAAATATTGGTTCTCTATTATTAGATTCTTATCCCACCTTTTTATATTTATTTATTTATAAATACATTTATGTGGCTGCACAAATTACAGATAGCTCCAGGCGACTTGCAATATTAAAAATCTGCAACATAAAAACCCATAAAGCCCCCTCTACGCTATCCATACCTAATACCCGTCTCTTATTTTCTAGTGTTAACTCTATTGCTGATGCTGCAAATTGTATCGTGCAGCATTTCTCATAATTTTAAAAAATAAATTTTGCACTCAAATATTTATAAAAGAATATAAAGTATCAGGAATAATAAAATATGTAGCAAATTGTAAATGTCAGCACAGCTTTCGGTGCTGCTATGTGGATGGGCAGGATGTGAAGATTAAAGTCTCTGTAACAATTGTAATCATACTCTTGACCAGCCCTGTAAATGTTGTAGAAAAGAAAAAGTAAATACAGGTAGTCCTCAACTTGCAGTCATTCATTTAGCAACCATTCAAAGTTAGCAACTGCGTGATTTACTTAATGATTGCAATTATTCACTTAGCAACTATGGCAAAAATATCATTAAATGAGGTGCAACTCACTTAACCGCCTTGCTTAGCGTGGAAATTCTGATCCCAATTATAGTCATAAGTTGACTTCCTGCATAGCAATGTTGGAGGACGTTCGTAGCACATGGATCATATCATTTTCCCCAGTCATTGCTAGTAGTATGGTATACCAATAATGCTTTATCAGTAAAGTGCAGTGGCAAATATCACTCAAATTGTCACATTAATTCTCTTTGCACAAGTTGCCTTCACAGTGCCTTGAGTATAAGGCTTTATTTGAAAGCCAGAGTGCTCTGGAAAATGGATTACAATCCTGTTCTGCAGATTATTCCTTCATGAAAAAAAGGTCCATAAATCTGCAGACTGAAAGACTAAAGCTAAACAGCAATATTAAACTATCTAGTAGCTCAGTGAAAAAGGAAACTCAAGAGGAAACAGGAAATGACTGTTTGAAGCCATCTGGGGGGAGAAAAGATGTGTGGCTTCCAGAAGGCAAAGCACAATTTGGGGTATGTTGATAGCAGTCAAGTTAAAACAAAACAAAATATCAGATTGCTAATATAATTAACCACACTGACACAAGTAGGAGATGGGATTCCACAAATGTTCCAGGAATCGGTCCATTACATGTCCTCTTTATCTCCTACCTTGCTTGCTGCCATCCTATCTGCTCTAATCAGTGCAGCAACATATGTACTAATAGAGGACTAGTTGATTGGTGAGATCTATAATCTGCCCTTTTCCCAAGAATTCAAGATGGTATTGATAATTATATATCATAAAGTCATTTTTGACTCCTAGTGAACACACAGATAGAATTTCTCATCACAATCTATCCTTAATCTGTCTCCCAATGGGAGGCACTCACTGCCACTGTAACTGAGTTCCTCCACCTTATTGCTAGTTATTCTCTTTCCTTCTACCCTTCCCAATCATTAGAGCTTTTTCCAAAGAGAGAGAGGGAGGGAGGGAGAGTGTAAAGGCTAGATAGCTCAGCAAAGTGGCATAATTCCTGGGTTTTATTTCTGGTTACAAAACTAAAAAGAAACAGCTGACAAGATATATTGCCAAATTGGAAAACTACAATTTCCTGATCTTTTTCACTGAAAAAAAGCACATGAATTTTAGTCTAATTTATAGATCTAAACAAGTTGAATAAATCTGTCCCCTCCCAGCATACATCAGATTGCACCTATTTGTGTGATGTCATAACACCATTATCCTGCCCTATATCTACTCATTGCTTAAAAATGTGCTGTTTCCAGTAAGGATAGCTGCATAAAAAGACGGTATGGAGACAATTCAGTTATTCTACTTTTCTCTTCCTTAAGTATATTTTATGATATAAAAGGAAAGAAAAAACTGGTAGAAGAACATAAGAAGGCAACAGATAGAAGATAAAGATACCTAGATTTCATAATAGAATTGCAGAGTGTTTAAAGCCTTAATCCCCTCCATTAAACATTGCTACCTTGTGAGACCTAGGAAATGTGCTTTTTCTGTCACAGCCCCCACCCTCTGGAACAGCAGCCCTCACCACAAATAAGGGTAGCACCCTCTTTCCTAAGCTTCCAGAAAGCTTTGAAAACCTGGCTTTGGTCCCAGGCCTAGGGTTGATGTTCATGATTTGTTCTGTTATGTTGATTTTGTTGTTTATTAGATCATATTTATTTAGATTGCCTATTTGATTTAATGTTTTAGCTGTTTATATGGGGGTTTTTTTCTGTAGTTTTTATGCAACCCAGAATCCACTGGAGTTGGGCTGACAATAAATTTAAATAAAATAAGTCATAGCTGAATTACAGTGACAAGAAGAACAATGTTCAAAATGATCTGGATCGTTTTTAGGGAAGTTGAATGGATAAAATGGGAGGCAGGAGACAGAATTCACTATGGAGAGGCAAATGAACTTATGCTCCACCTTATTTGCCTATGCTCCCCATTATCCCCAATAGTTTCCCCACATGTGGGTATTATCTGTTGCCACTATAATTCTATAGCATCTAAAGAGAAGAACTACATTGCAGTTTTATTAGTGGTGCCTACATGTTCAATTCGAAATAGATGGAGCTTTTTGTACAAAGAAAAAAAGATCATTCTTCTATTTTTCTTTACTGAAATGTGATGGCGAATTATCTGAATATGGGAGAGGATATTGTGTAGCAATATTACCCAGAGTCCCTCTCTGAGGGAAAGGAGTGGTTCCAAAAATATGAAATATAAATAAATTACCACCACTTCTTGCAAAATGTTTTCTAATTTTATTTCTGGAATATAGATAATGCAATGTGGGATGGTCAGATAATTATAGAATACAGAATAACAGACTTGGAAGGGACCTTGCAGGTCTTCTAGTCCAACCCCTTGCTCAAGCAGGAGACCCTATACCTTTCCAGACAAATGGCTATCCAATCTCTGTTTAAAAAAATCTCCAATGATGGAGTGCCCACAACTTCTGGAGGCAAGCCATTCACTGATTAATTGTTCTCACTGTCAGGAAATTTATCCTTAGTTCTAGGTTGGATTTCTGCTTGATAAGTTTCCATCTGTTATTTCTAGTCCTGCCTTCAGGTGCTTTGGAAAACACTTCTTCTCTGTGACAGCCCCTCACATATTGTAAGACTGCTATCATGTCACCTCTAGTCCTTCTCTTCATTAGACTAGAAACACCCAGTTCCTGCAACCGTTCAGCATATGTTTTAGCCTCCCTAAACATCTTTGGTGCTGTTCTCCATACCCTTTCTAGAGTCTCAACATCTTTTTTATGTTATTGTGAGCAAAATTGGACACAGTATTCCATGAGTGGTCTTACCAAAGCGATACTAACACTTCACATGACTTTGATACTACCCATCTATTGTTGCAGCCAAGGCCTGCATTGTTGTTGTTGTTATTTTGGCAGCTGCAGCACATTGCTGGCTCATATTTAAGTGGTTGTCCACTTAATTATAACAATAACACTAAGATTTATATACCGCCCCACTCTCTGAGTGGTTTAGCATATTATTCCCCCAATAATCTGGGTTCTCATTTTACCGACTTCGGAAGGATGGAAGGCTAGTCAACTTTGAGTTCCTGTCAGGCTCGAACTCCAGGCCGTGGGCAGAGTTTGCCTGCAATACTGCCCTCTAACCACTGTGCCATTATTGTATATCTCTTACATGCTTTTTTGCATTTGCATGCTTATTTCTACGGGAAGTGGAGATGAGGAAGAACAAGTATCACACTGTAAGGGCATCTACCTCTAAATGAGTATTATATTCTTTCAATTTCAGCTCCAGCAGTAAAATTGAAGCTGCCAGAAAATATTAATGCCTGAAGGAATGATGCAGAGTAACTCTGAGATATTAGGGGAAATATAATAAGCCATTCGTTTATTGAATTTAACTGATGTGTGTTAGTGCAAAGTGGCAGCCTCTCCTCTCCATCTGTTGCCATTGATGTAGCTGGAGGTATATGGTGGTGGTACAGAATCATACAGCATGTTTTGAGATGCAGTAGTGAGCTGTGATAGCCAGTGGAGTTGATAATGATAACCTTTACTAGGAATTGGTAAAGACAAAGAGAGGGAGACAATCATTATCTGGCTTCTTTCATTGTTTGAAGTTTTTTGCAGATTGGAATACAATTAGCCCATAAGCCAAGATAGTGTCCTAGCTAATTTAGGTTTGTTTCTGCTACACCCCCAGTTCTGTGTTATTCCAACAATGTATTGATTAAGACAATGATAGATTTTGGTAATATAAAAAATCCTGCTTGGTCCCTTTACGGCTGTCAAAATTCCATTTGAGCAAGATAATTGGCTCTGGTGATTTTTGTTCAAAACTGGACTCATTGACCTATTCTTTCAAAAAGCAGTATGGTTTATCTTTCTCAGCTTGTGAACTAATATTTAGAGAATTTACACCTGCTAATATCATTATTATACATAGACCATCTGCAATTATGTGCCTAAAAGGGTCTGCTCAGTTGTTGAAAATAGTAAGTAAATATCAAAGATGAATATTGAGAGAATATTCTTTATTGCTGTTTTCATATACCGATGTGGTAGTTTTTTATTCCACAATCCACAGAGCACATATTTTGCTTTTGATGCACGACTTAACATATTCTCGTGTCAACTGCAACTTATTTCATGGCAAATTGAGATTCTTTTTGGAAAAAAGTGGTGCAGTACCAATAGGTTGGACCTCCCTCTCTGTATAGTCTGCTGAATAATTGACCTTTTATGGGAGAAAATTACTTTTTTCCAAGCTGACATCAGCATTACAAAAAGCTACTGATATGGTTTTTTTTAAATCATATTTCACATGTGAACACTATGCAGGTTGACATATAGTCTAACTGGGCAGGCTACCTGGCTACAATTTGTCTCTCAGAACTAAATAACTTAGTACTGTAACTGGGGATTCAGATACTTTTCCTACCAAAGTGCTGAGTACAGAAAATGCTTCTGTTTTTCTTTACAGAGATTCTTTAGTTCATTTATTCAGTCTAATACATGTAAGTTGTTCTTGAAAAAGTAGAAATGCCCAGAAACGTATGTGTATGTTTGAGAATATATGTATGCAAAGGGGGAGGATTATCTTTGCCTCTTACCTGGTTTTGATTGCCTGAATTACCATTATGAAGAAAATATTTTCACCTGATTCTAAAAACAATATTTATTTTTAATGCTCTTTTCAAGACTGCGGGAAACAGTCTTGGCAGGATCTTATGTTCTGCCCTGTGAATGTATTATTCAGCAGGCTAATTCTTAAACTTCTTTTTTTAGACTGTTTCTCATTTCATTGTAGTTCACTGGTCAATAATGTAATTGGTTCATTTTGTATAAGAGGAGAGTCAGTAACTGCAGGAGTGATTTCAGGTTAGAAAGACTCATAAACAGTTTTTCTATTTGTTAAGTACTGTAGATGGAAATTGATGGACAGTGATTAGCATTACACAGCAGGAAAGTGTGGCAGAGAAACTCTAAAACTAAGAGTTTAAAAAAATAAGCTTTATTCAGGAAATAACAAGGTGATTCGGAAGCCCAAGTTACTACTATCTACAGTAGTAATGATCCTAAGATAGGGGAAGGAGAGGGAAGAGGGAAGTACCTAAACTGTGCAGGTCAGAATCAAAAAGAAAACTGAATTGAGGGAGGAAAGAAATGATGAAAGACTCAAGAGAATAAGAGACATGCTACTTAAGAGACATGCAAAAGTTAGTCTTTTAAATAAGGAAAGGAGATAAACATGCAGAGTCCCTCTGCCTTCGTTCTCTATATCCATTGCTCCTATTGCCAGTTACTTCTGTGTTGCTGACAACAAAGCTACATAGCATTCCCTTATAGCCACCAGGAATCAAGTTAAAGTCCAGATAGCCACCAGGAATCAAGAAAGTCCAGATAGTCACCAGGAATCAAGTTAAAGTCCAGATAGCCACCAGGAATCAAGTTAAAGTCCAGATAGCCACCAGGAATCAAGTTAAAGTCCAGATAGCCACCAGGAATCAAGAAAGTCCAGATAGTCACCAGGACTCAAGTTAAAGTCCAGATAGCCACCAGGACTCAAGTTAAAGTCCAGATAGCCACCAGGAATCAAGTTAAAGTCCAGATAACCACCAGGAATCAAGTTAAAGTCCAGATAGCCACCAGGACTCAAGTTAAAGTCCAGATAGCCACCAGGAATCAAGTTAAAGTCCAGATAGCCACCAGGAATCAAGTTAAAGTCCAGATAGCCACCAGGAATCAAGTGTTCTCATTTGATTATGTGATATTAGATTGTTGACTATTCCCCCAAATGGTGTGGGATGGGGAAAAACATGCATTAAACATATAATTAAAATTACATTGTTGTTAATGTGATTGTTTCCTATGTATTAAATACTCTTCTCCCATTGTTACATAAGCTTTAGTACAGGGGTCTTCAAACTAGGCCCTTTTATGACTTGTGAACTTCAACTCCCAGAATTCCTCAGCCAGGCACGCTGACTGAGGAATTCTGGGAGTTGAAGTCCACAAGTTATAAAAGGGCCAAGTTTGAAGACCCCTGCTTTAGTAAGTCCAGTGGCCTTCTGGGAAGAGTTGTGGTAGCCACACGGAGGGCTTTGGTGGAATTTACACACCATAAGAACCTCAAGGTATACCATCCACCACTGCCCGAAAAGCTTTAGCAGTCAGACTTTAAAGCGCCAGCCAGGCTCAGGGGTTGGCATGTGTCACCTCAAGTGGCAAAATGACAAATTAAGAAAGGAATTCCCTTTGAAAAGTCATTTTAAAAAATGAAGAAAATAATCAGAGCTGACCCATATCTCTGTTCACCCAGATCATTAATTTTCATGGGGGCTATGAGCTGTATTGTACAGCAATAACACCACCGTGGTTCCACTAGGATCAGAATTAGTAAATTCTCTTCAGCACTTTTTTCAGGCATGACAATCATATAAGCAGCCAACAGTGTGTGATTCTTTCTAAAAAGTTTCTATTTGCATCCTTATTTCTGCCCTCAAAACAATAATTTATTAGCCTAATATTGGCCCCTAGCTTGGAAAACTTGATCGCTGTATGTGGCTTCTGTTTGCTTTAGCTTCTAACGTACTTTTCCTGTAGCTGAATTTTATGAAACAGCTTTTCCTCAGGAAAAATAAAATTGTGCAGTAGGTTTTCAATATCATGTTTTCTCCCTTGGCCTATTTCTCGTTTTAATAATTTAAAACTACTGTTCATTATTTATGTAAATCTATCTTTCTTGGTCCTGCTTTCTCTAACCTTTCCCCTTTAGAGAATTTCAGGAATTCTTTGGCTTTCCTCTGGGAAATCCTAGACTGTTTCATCTAAGACCAAAGTTGAAATGATTGGTAATTTTGAAAAGAGGGGAGGGTACATGGCTATGTTTAAAACACCCTTTTGTTTTACTTCCATGCAAAGTTTGCCATTTTCAAACCTTTTAAATTGGACAGATATTTGGGGAATACATGCTTCTATTTAATGTTCAACATTTTAGCGCAAGTTATAAATTTCAGCAAGCCAAATGAAGGATTCTTTTGACTGAATGGGAAAAAACATGCATGCCCTACAGGCCAGATATTTCAAATAAACTTCCAGGATTCTACTCTGCTGTGTGTGCATGTTTTTTTTTTAAATGTTTTTCTTAATGAAGACGTGTCACAACCAGAGTCTTTAAAAATGACCCTTGCAGACACCTCCCACATTCCAGATCCTTTACTCTAACAGCTGTGAACCTAAGCCAATTGAACATTCACAATCTTGGCAGAAGTTCAAATAATCCCTGTCTCTCTTCCTTTCTTCCTGCTTTCATGCAACCACAGTAAGAAATGTTTTACATTAGACATTCTTAATTATTTTGATGGCTGAAAATTTGTTTTTTTTAATTATGCCTAAAGAGACTGCCACATATATTAGAACATCCTTTGTTATAAGTCCAAAAGTGCATCAGAGATTCTAAAGTTCACAATACTATTCCTGTAGGGGGGAAAAACAATCCCAAAGATTGTTAGCCAAATTATATTAATGCAAACAGTTACCATCACTGTAATTATTCAGTAGGATTATACTGATACAGTTTGAAGGAATTAAACATAATCACTACAGCAGATACAATTAATAATATAACATCATGTTTGCAAATTTCATGTGTAAGTATTAAACAATCCATTAAGATTATTTTCTCACTTCCTGACCTATAGTCTTATTTCAACTTATTTGTCAACCAGTCATTGGATGCCATTTAGGCCACTGAATTTGGTCAGGAATAGTATTTGAAGACAAAAAGCTGTATATAAGATTTTATTTAATTATACTGTGCATTATATGTGTGGTAATACATCTGCTGCTAATTTTTATGGAAGGAACTTGTAGAGGTATTTTCTGTATTTAAAACCTAAAATTTTCCATATACCATCAAGTGTCTTAGACAAAAATGACAGCCATTATTTCATTGACCTCACTTTTCATTCTTCTTTTGCCATTTAGGCTCCTTCAAAAATGATTTGGCTGCCTTCAAGACCTGGAGCTCTAATGCCACAATGAGGACTCACACACGGGGAGCTCCCAGTGTGTTTTTCATACATGTGGTTTGCTTTGCACTAATCTGCAGCACCGACAACAACCCAAGCACTGCTGTTCCATTTGTCAATGCCAATTACGACAACTACCCTATGCTCTACTTCTCTAGACGAGAGATACAAGATCTCCGTTATAAGGCAGCCAGTACACATCAACACATTGCAGCTCGGTTGGTTGAAGCTGTGCAGATCATGCTGTCAAACTCTTTGGAGTATCTTCCTCCCTGGGACCCCAAAGACTTCAGTGCTCGGTGGAATGAAATCTATGGCAACAATTTGGGTGCCCTGGCAATGTTCTGCATACTTTATCCAGACAACATGGAAGCCATCGATATGGCCAAAGACTACATGGAAAGAATGGCGGCTCAGCCTAGTTGGTAGATTTTTGTCTTGTTTTTATTGCAAAACATAGCTATACAGGGCACATTTGGTATATAAAGAGTAAAGGAGAAAGCTTTGGTTTCTTTTCATAACTGTGTTTTTAGGGAATACCTATTTTTAAAGTTTATATCTAAAACAAGCATCATCATTTTTAGTGTATTCCAGTATACAGGTCATATAAGCTAGCATTTGAATGTCCATTCTGAATCTAGAAACTTCAGTTTGGAGGTCCAAAACAGAATATATTGGTTTTTCTCCAGTTTGGGAAGATGCTTGTAAGCCTAGGTCAGCCCCCCCCCCCACCCCAAATACAGGTTTTCTATTAAAAGTCAACACACTGACCACTATCTGATTGCTGGTTGATTCTTTTCAGCCATAAATAGCAGTCAGGTAGACCGTTAAACTAACATATATGTAATTTAATACAGTTCTCAGCTTTATCCTAGAGAAGGGATACAACTGAGCTAAATCAATTTAGAAATTTCCTTGTATTTTAGAATATTACTTGGAAATCTGCATTTAAATTAAATAAACATGACCAATTCTTCATATTTTTTTAAAGGAAACTTTGTTTAATTCTAATATAGGATATAAAATTGTTTTTTTTTTTAAGTTTAAAGTTCTGGCTTTAGTATGTGATTTAAATTTCAAAAATCATCTTTAACACTCGTAAATACCTATATGAATATAATGAACATTCTTGCCACATAATGAAAAGGCCAGAAAATATGACCACCATTTATTTTAATTGTCAAAAATAGTGTGGGGGAGGAACCACAATAATTACAGAATAACAGAGTTGGAAGGGACCTTGGAGGTCTTCTAATCCAGGGCTTTTCAACCTTTTTAACGATTGTACTACTTTTAGGATATGGCAATATTCGAGTACCACCTAGCAAGGTGTCAAAAACTTGGTGACAAAAAAAAAACCTGTTCAAAGTTGCAATTGCACTGAAATGACTTATGACCATTTTTCACACTTATGACCATTGCAGCAACAGGGTCATGTGATTTATATTTGGATGCTTGGCAACTGATTCATATTTATGATGGTCACAGTGTCCCAGGGTCATGTGATCCCCTTCTGCAACCTTTTGACAAGCAAAGTCAATGGCAGAGCTGCTGGTGGCCAACTGCTAAGGCGGGACTTCTTTCCCTCCCTCCCTTCCCTGCCTCCCTTTTTCTCATTCCCATCTCCTTCTGAAGGAAGAATTTGAACCCCCCCCATATTTTCCCTCTTCCATATATTGATCAAACAAGGAAAGGCCTCCAGAGACAGAAAAGACAAGCTGCTGAGTGAACTAGCTTAAAAAGGCACTTCCCCTTTAAGAATTAGCTACTGGCTAGAAAGGAAAGTAAGGAGCCCAGCTGGCACTTAAAGAAGAAAAAAAAATGTAAGTACTGGCTGCTAAGGCAGCCTCCCCAAATGGCTCCATTCATAAGTAAAATCTGCAGCTCCAGAGGACTCACTGTAAGTCTTTGCCTGTGCTGGCTCTTTCCCTTCCCCACTACACTTGGCTAGGCAGGGCTGCGTACCACCTGCCACTCATTAATGTACCACAAGTGGTACGCGTACCACAGGTTGAAAAGCCCTGTTCTAGTCCAATCCCCTGCCCAGGAGATCCTATACTATTTTGGACAGATGGCTGTCCAGTCTCCTCTTAAAAACCTCCAGTGATTGGTGCACCTGCAACTTCTGGAGGCAAGCTGTTCCACTGGTTAATTCACTGACAGGAATTTTATCCTGTATCTCTCTTTGTTAAGCTTCCATCCATTACTTCTTTTCTTACCCTCAGATGCTTTGGAGAATAGGTTGACCCCCTCCTCTATGACAACCCTTCAAATATTGGAGTGCTACCATGTCACAGATAGTCCTTCTCTTCGTTAGACTTTGTTAGACATTCCCAAGTCCTGCCACCCTTCATCATACAGTTTAGCCTCCAGTCCCCTGAACATCTTCATTGCTCTTCTCTGCACTCTTTCTAGAGTCTCAACATCTTTTTGTATGACATTGTTATTGTTATTCTGTAATCTGTAATTACTGTGGTTGCTCCCACACACACTATTTTTGACAATTGAAATAAATGGTGGTCATTTTCTCTGGCCTTTTCATTATGTAGGAATAATGTTCATTATATTCATGCAAGTATTTATAAATGTTAAAGATTATGTTCGAAGTTTAAATCAAACATTTAAGTCATTTTTTCATGTCAGAGAGTAGTAAAAGCTACTCTAGTTTAAAAGTACTTCTTGTTAAAGTGGCAATAAAAGAGCTGTGAAGTTCAAAAGAAAAAGGATAATAAATTAGAATGCTGAGTATTTGATCCAGAGTTTACTCATTTTAAAAAATGCTTGGCAGAAATAATATGCAATTTCAATTTGACAATGCAGTTTGAAATTCCTTAAGGCAGGGGTCTTCAAACTTGGTCCTTTTATGACTTGTGGACTTCAACTCCCAGAATTCCTCAGCCAGGCACGCCTGGGGTGTGCCTGGCTGAGGAATTCTGGAAGTTGAAGTCCACAAATCATAAAAGGACCAAGTCTGAAGACTCCTGCCTTAAGGTGTCCGTATATAAAAGCAATCTTTGTTTGCAAGTTGCAAGGTCTGTCTAATAGCAGTTTTGCAACAAATGAAAGTCCTAAGAAATAGTAGGATTGGCATTGTAGTAGAGAGAAAGAAATTTGCTTACTTTCATTTTCAAGTGTAAAATTTACTGTGAGATGAGATTTGTGGATATAAACTAAATACTTGCCATATGTGGGATTCTTTTCCTCAAAAACATTCCTGTAATAAAATAATGACCTTTTTTCAGATTCAATCTTTAGGCAACTTGAACACTGCTACTGTATGGTTTGAAAGGCATCTTTATTTTCCTTTACTTTATCAAGACTGAATAATCTTGATAAAGCATCTAAGTACTTTAAATGATGCAGCTTCTGGCTCATGGAATACAGCTTGAAATCTTAGTTTGTGCTTAGATAACTTGTATCTGAAATTTATCTTTTTTTTTTCAGTTAACCGCATGACATATCTTTCCTCCAAACACTTATCCGTAATCTCTTTTGAAACAGAGATAATGCTATTAATTTTAATTTAATTTTCACTATAACTTTTACTGTTCTATATTGTCAGTTAAATTTATTTCTTTAGAGATTTTTTTTTTATTCCACCTTTATTAGTTATATAAATAACTCAAGTTGGCAAACATATCTGATACTCTACAGTCTATGGAGATTCTCAGTCATGGTTGTCCCAAAGGTGCTTTTTCAGGAGGCAACTGAACTTGAAAAAGAAAAAGAAAAAAAAGGGAGGGAGGGAGGAAAGAAAGAAAAAAACAAGCAAGTCCAGTTGCCTCCTGAAAAAGCACCTTTGGGATATCTGATACTCCTTCCCTGTCCTATTTTCCCCACAACAACAAACCTGTGAGGGGGCTTGGGTTCAGAGAGAGTGACTGGTCCAAAGTCTCCCATCTGGCTTTCATGCCTAAGGGCAGGACTAGAACTCGGTCTCCTGATTTCTAGCTGAGGGCCTTAACAACTAGACCAAAATGATTCTCTCAGTAGATTATACTATATTTCAGACTCTACAGTTCTCAGAAGACATTCTACATATTGGATGATAATAATTGTCATCATTATAGACAGTTCCATGAACAATTTATACATTATAGTAAAAGACAGTATGAATTATGTTCTGTAGCTAAAACTCCACAAATGCTTGGCATGTGCTAAAATTTTATCTTCAGGCTTCTGGCAGCTAGTGTTATATCAATATGTTTCACTCTTGGATCCAGGCCATGAGGGGCTACAGTGAGTGTTTAATAAATTGAACACCTGGCCAACAGATTCCTAAAATTCTACTTTGCCAAAATAATTCACCAGACATTAAGAATTTGTAATTGAAATCAAAATAAAGGCAAAGGTTTCCCCTGTCCAGTTATGTCTGACTCCAGGGGGCAATGCTCATCTCCGTTTCTTAGCCGAGGGAGCCAACATTGTCTGAAGACATTTCTGTGGTCATGTAGCCAGCATGACTATATGCCGAGGTGCACCTTCCCACCAAAATGGTACCTATTTATCTACTCACATTTTCATGCTTTTGAACTGCTAGGTGAGCAGGAGCTGGGACAAGAATGTGGTCGGGTCTCAAATCTGGGCTGTTGACTTTCCAGCTGACAAGCCCAGCGTCTTAACCACTGAGCCATCACATCCCTCTCAAAATCAAAATATGCTGCTATAAACTTGATTTGTTACACTGTGTGTTGAAGATTGGGACTATGCAGACCATTCAAAAGCTATCAGACTTTGCAGAAGTGTTTACTCTGTACCTCCATATAAGCTCAGTCCACAGGAGAAGCCCTCTGAGCAGCATAGGCTTTGAGAGGATTCTATGCTATAACATTACAACCATGAGTTTTGAAGAGGTGCTCCAGTTGCTTGGTAAAACTGCCTCTCCAAATAATTACTGAACTCTATTTGGAGTCATCAGGAAATGTCTTATCCCAAATATGAAGAGATCTATTATTTTTAATGTGCAAAAGATAAACTAATTCTAGTGATCCTACTTTGGAGCCATGTGTATTTCAATACTTTTTATTAAAATGCAAGCTAGTTCGTAATAATATTATCTACCACTTTTGAATTACTCTGTAGAGAAAATCACATGATACAATTATCTGGGGGCTACGTGACGCCAAAATACAAATGTTGGATTATTTATTATAGCTTGTCCTCCTGCCAAAATTCCTCAGTAGAATAGTTCATAACAAAATGCAGCTCATGATAACACACTCCATTTCCAGTTCTCTGCCTTGAGAAGAGAATAAAAGAGCAAAATCATTTTCATATATTTGTATAGGTGGCCTCAGAGCAGCCTTCCACAGTCTCAGTTTCAATGAATAGAATTCAACTGCTATAATTTCTCCAGCCAGGTAACTAGTACTGAGAATTCTAGGAGATGCCATTTAAAAGCAATTTTTAAAAATAACTATTTTATACATTTGAATTTATGCAGCATCCAACTCCAATAGATTCCAATTATGTCCAAGCAGTTTAATCGCACTGGTTATAGCTCCAGTAGTTTTTTTAAAGAGCACAACTGTAGTGATAGGAAAACAAAACATTCATTCATTCATTCATTCATTCATTCATTTGCTATAGCCACCCATCTCAGTCAATGATATGTCTAATGTCTTACAGTTAAGACACATTTTAAATATTTTAAAAAGAATCTTGAATCAAACCACCTAGAAATCAATAACATTTTTATTGCTTTTATGTAAGATTGATGGTGTGGAAGCAAAACAAGACCATGGATCATACTATAGACTGAATAAAAAAAACGCAGAGCTAAAAAGAATTTTGGTAATATTAGATACTAGAATATTAAATGAAGTCTTGTTCTGCAAAATATAAAAGTGACCATGTAATCAATGCTTCAATTGACATCATACAAACTCTGCCAAAGGTTGAAGGCTAACCTTCCCTGGTTGTTTGGCCTCACGTGATGGAGAAGATGTGATGTCAGCTACCATCTCGTGTGTTAAAGGGAAAACACATCAATTTTTAATACAAGCAAAACTTGAGTTTGTCTTCTTGATTCTCTGGACTGAAAATAATAACAAGAACAACAATTTGATTCAGGAAGGGTTGTTTTAGAGTAAATATGACTAATGAATTTTCAAACTAGTTTGAATTGAAAAACAGAATGATCTGCTATACGTTGTTTGAAATTTTAATAAAGATTGAATTGAATAGACGAATTGTTTGAAATTGCCATGTTAATCTCAAAGAAGAAACTAGGTTTACAAACCCCAGAATTCTTGGATTAAACATAAATTCTTGCTATTGTAAAGGCAGAAGAAACCCACAATTTTAATGATGCAATTTGTTTATCTCAAAAAAACAAACAAACCCCAATCTTTTGTGTGACATCTGGGCATCTGGAAGGCTTACAAATGATATCTATCTCTCGGATAATGAACAGAGGACCATTAAGATTAGCTTGAAAATGAGCCAAGCCTCTTTTCCATTGTGAAAGGCAGTGTTCAGTTTATTCCCTGCACATTTCTGAATTACATTACATTACATTAATCTGTATGCAGTTTTTATATGCCATGGGTCTTCAGCCCCAAGCAACGAAAAAGCTGAAGATAGGGAAAGATTAATATATGAGTGGAGAGATGCATGCTCAGTATCAGCTGTTCGATGCAACTCTCAGTTTTCTATTTTAAAATCTGTAAAGTTTAAACAGTAATGTTTCTATAGCCTGCATCTTTCTATAAGATGTGTAGAAGTGATGCCTTTCCTCTTTTACAGGTTAGTGAAGGATGCTCCATGGGATGAGGTCCCCCTTGCTCACTCTTTGGTTGGATTTGCCACTGCTTATGACTTTTTATATAACTACCTTAGCAAGACCCAGCAGGAAAAATTTCTGGAAGTAATTGCCAATGCCTCAGGATATATGTATGAAGCATCATATAGGCGTGGATGGGGTTTCCAGTATCTACATAACCATCAGCCTACCAACTGTTTGGCCTTGCTGGTAGGAAGCCTGGTTCTAATGAATCAAGGTAGGTCTTGAAAAACGAGCAACTCTTTTTTTTTTAAAGCTTGTGAGTCCCTAAGACCAAATGAAGTCTCTGAAAGCTCTAGGTATGTGACCCCGGAATCCCTGCAAAAATTGCAAATGAAACGTGATTTTTTTTTTAATGTATCAGAAGTGGGAAAATGTTTAAAATATGAGATAAGCGAGTGTTTTAAATTTTAAAATTAAATTAGTTAATTTTAAAATAATATAAATTAAATTCAGTTTTTTATTGCGATCCTGCTCCTGTCTTGGCCTTATTTAATTTTTTATAGTGCAGCATCTTAGCCTCTTCTTAAAG
Organism: Azemiops feae; assembly: GCA_023970755.1. Lineage (NCBI taxonomy): Eukaryota > Metazoa > Chordata > Lepidosauria > Squamata > Viperidae > Azemiops > Azemiops feae. The sequence goes on from JALGBA010000444.1 coordinate 562,463, forward strand.
ATCTGATATGGCCCTTGGGCTAAAAAAAACTAGATAAACATAAATTTTTAATTCTCAAAATCATTAATCTCTGATTCTCAGAGTATGTTTGAATTCCATCTGTTTATAGTAGAGGTATTTGTGTATACAATATATATTCTGTCTTTTTTGTACAGCACCTTAAGAGAATGGGGATGATAGCACAAAGGATCCATCTGGCCCAACATCTAGTCCCACAACCAGTCAGGTGCTTCTGTAAAAGACACAAAAAGATGACGAAGACACTAACCCTTCTCAGTTTGTCCCAAGGAATTGATGCTCATTGATCTACTGCTTCAAACATGGAGATTTCTTGTAGCCTATCATGCAAATAAATATTGGAATAGCTTATTCTCTAGAAATTAAGATTATTTTCTCTTAGGGATATTCACCCAGTAACCACATTGTGCTATGAAGAAAGAAGAAGTACTAGTTTTCATCCTTCGTGAATTTACTGCCAAAATAAAATAGATAGATAATAGATGATAGGTAGATAGATAGATAGATAGATAGATAGATAGATAGATAGATAGATAGATAGATAGATAGATAGATAGATAGATAGATAGATAGATAGATAGATATTTCACTGTCTCAGATATTTTAAGTGAAAGAGAAAGGTTTCTTGTGCCTTTTTCTACATGCTGTGCATAATTTTATAAATTTATATCATGTTTTCTTATTTTTTTTCTTTTTCTAAATAAATATCCCAACTCCTTTAAGTTTGTTTTTTATCTAAAAGTTTCCTATATTTTTTTAAATAAAAAATTTAGACATAGTAAATATTTTTATATTTTTTTATGTACTATAGATTTTAATTTCCTTCTCTAATATTCCCAAGCAATATTAAATCTGCTCTTTTCACTTCAACCTTCTTGATGTTTTCAACAAACTCTTCACCATGAGTATAATATTTTTTTTTGTTTATTATTACCAGTATTGACAAGACATAGATCCCTTGACAAAGGCAAGGCAAGTCTATGAATAGATCTAGTTTAAATGCTCCATACAAAAAGCACATGTAAACAAGCCCTATTTCAAGCCCAAGTAACTTGCAAATATTTCACACTTTAAAAGATCATATTACTAATATAACATTGTTCGTCTTGTTTCTTACAGGTTATCTTCAGGAAGCATATCTTTGGACTAAACAAGTCCTAACAATCATGGAGAAATCTATAGTTCTACTGCAAGAAGTGACAGATGGCTCCTTGTACGAAGGCGTAGCTTATGGCAGCTATACCACCAGATCTCTTTTCCAGTACATATTCCTTGTCCAAAGGCATTTTGACATTAACCACTTTAAACATCCCTGGCTTAAGCAACATTTTGCTTTTATGTATAGAACAGTTCTTCCAGGTAAGTAACACAACTTAAACTATCTTATAAACAAGTATTAATTCTTAGGTAAAAAGCCCAACTGCAAGCGGCTATATATCACGACAGACTGTTTTACAAATAGCAAGAGCACTTAGACTTATATTTTGCTTCGCAGTGCTTTGTAGCCCTCTCTAAGTAGTTTACAGAGTCAGCATATTGCCCCCAACAATCTGGGTCCTCATTTTCCCAACCTTGGAAGGATGGTAGGTCAACCTTGAGCTGGTCAGGATCGAACTGCTGGCAGTCGGCACAATTAGTCTGCAATACTGCATTCTAACCACTGCGCCACCATGGCTCTTACATAGATATTAAATTTTAATATTCTCCACAAATGAAAATTGTAGCTAGAGCTGACTCAAACTAACAACCTTTAGTTAATGTACACCATGCCAAAAAATGTCAAATATAAAAAATGTGCATTCTCTAGATCATAATGATACAGATATTAGGTTGGATAAACAATGCATTTTTTTCTCATACAGAAGATGATTTCTGTTCAGAGAAGGGCTACTTAGTTCCACACATTGATTTGTGTAAGAGTTTATACAATTGTAAGTGTGAGCTTAAGGAACTCCTGCTGAAACAGGTTTTTGTACAAATCCTTGTACAAGTCTTGAACTATGGAGCCAGGCTGTCAGATTCACACTCTTATCTTACATTTATAAAGCCACCCATGTAAACAGTATTCTGAGACCTGTATATGGGTCCCAGACATCCACTGGGCCAAAGTGATCCCAGTAGTGGTGGAAGCACTTGGGGCTCTGACTCCTAAGCTAGGAGATCGGCTCCAAGAGATCCCAGGAACAGCATCAGCGCTCTCTGTCTTGAAGAATGCAGTGCTAGGATCACATCTGTCAGCTTAAGCTGGAAGTCTGAGTTGTTAAATTCACTAGCAGAATCCCAATCTTATCTATATAAACTAGTAGGTAATCATCAGGAATGCGTCAAATTTGATGCAGATTCCTTTAAAAATTAGCATAATACAGCAGTTTACTGTACTTATCACATGGAAGATATGAAACCTGATGCATTTCCTCAAAGTCATCATACGCTGTTATTGATTGCTCTAAGGCAAGGGTGTCAAACTTGCAATGTCACGTGACGCGTCACGATGTATCGTGACTTTTTTTCCATTGCCAGCAATGAGGTGGGCACGGTTTCGGCATGACGCATCCGGCCTGCGGGCCGACAGTTTGACACCCCTGCTCTAAGGAATGCATTCTCCGGTCCACAGAGGTTATCAAACAAACACAAAAGCCTTGCTATTTTCAAATTTAGATTATCTCATAATGTTAATTTAGGATGATCATAAGAATTCTAAACCTCCTTAATACCTAACATAGCAGGGGGGAAAATCCATATTTTCAAAGACTTGGGCCGTAAAGCCTTCCAGTTCTAAGGAATATCTAATAAATTGCCTCATAAGGAACATTTTTGAGTAGACAAAACTTGTCATTCATTATCGTGGGGGGGGGGAGATACACCTTATAGTATGAAATAACATATTATAAATTAAAGTATCATTAACTAATAAATGAAGCTTTTAGACTGAAAAATAAGAGAATTTTTCACAAATGAACTTAAAGAAATGTGCAGAAAAATAATATGATATAACTTAGCTATGTTCAATATTAATTTTAAATAATACAGTTTAAACAAGATAATCAATTTAAGTGAAGCATTAACTAGATTTTAATATGCTACAAAGAATTCTCTGTAGACATTCTGTGTAAATCCGAGCACATTAATGTTTCATAGTCTGACAATTTAATGATCTGATACTTTTTGGGGGGAAATGCTATTAAAACTTTTATTAGAACCTTACAAATAGATATAATATTACCAACATTATATGTAATATTGTAACTCATTAGGAGCTCTTTCTGCTTTCCATCACTTAAATATGCAATATTAAGTAAGATGTTTACTTGCATATATGTTTGTTTTAATTTTTCCTCCTAGGATTCCAAAGAACTGTTGCTATTGCAGATTCTAACTACAATTGGTTTTATGGTCCAGAAAGCCAGTTGGTTTTCCTAGATAAATTTGTTATGCGCAATGGCAGTGGAAACTGGTTGGCTGATCAGATTCGAAGGAACAGAGTACTTGAAGGCCCAGGGACACCTTCCAAAGGACAGCGTTGGTGCACACTTCACACAGAGTTTCTCTGGTATGAAATAAGTAAATCTGTAATCAGTGGGCTACATTAGGGGTGGACAAGAGAAGGCAGGCACAGAAGTGAGTTTAGGTATGTTTGCAGAAAGGTATTGAATTTGTACCATTCTTTCTGAGCTGCACATTCCCAAGAAAACACCAGGTTAAATAAGTACTTTTACTTAAAAAAAATCAATACATATTCTGTGCGTGTATTCTGTGCATGAATCTAGAAGAGTTAGCAACAGCATGGGTGACAGTTGTATATAGCCTGAAATAGTGTAGAACAGGAACTGAATTGGCTTTAGCGAACTAAGCTATATATATATAAAAGATCAAGGCAGTTGTCTTGCTAGAAGTTAGCCCAATTGCTCCAGTGTGGCATTAATTTTGATTCATCATTTGATTATGGAAAGTGGGCAAAGGTCAAATGGACTTTTTTATGCAGTAGATGAGATAGAACTTTCTTAATATGTGCCATGAAATAGTATTCTCTATCAGAGATGAGATTTGGCAAACTATAGTTCCAGAAAGTGTGTGGAAAACAGATGAGTCATCTTGGAGGTAGATGAGCAGGGAATGAAGTGAGCAGCCTTACAAAATGAAATGAGTCTTACAGAAACAGTTACTTTTAGACTCTTGAAACAAAATGGGTTAGTAATAACATTCAAAGGCGTTGTCCCAATGTCCCTAAGAGGAAGGGATGTAATAATCCAGCTATAACTTGTTGGAGATAGGCTTGGCATAGAAACAAGTTAGGTAAAGTAATACAACACTTGACATTTGTTTTAACATGGTACTACTGAACATTGTGGAGGAAACATGGATAGTTTCAAGTATGTTTTGCACTGTTGGAGGTATCTGAACTTACCTTTGTTGACTTTTTATACTCAGCAGTGTTGGAGTTTTGGAGAACAAGGGGTTGTTGGTTAGCACAGGTTATGTATTTTTCCATTTTGCTTGCTTTGCATGTGCTGGATGGCTCCTGTGAATGGATGCTGCTTGCAAATGATTAATGCCTTGTTGGTAGATTACTTATTGGCCAATAATGTGTTAGTTCTATTTTATCTCTGTGTTGGTTGGTTCTTGTTTGGTGGTGTTGATAGTTGCTTGATAGTATTGCTTGGTAGTGATGTTTTTCTCTTGTAATTGTTGAAATATAGTTTGGCTTTTGGCTTTCGTTATTTGGTTGGTAAGGAGTTATTCTAGGTCTTGGTTGATTGCTGTGCGATTTGTGGAATGTGGTTGTAGGTTGGGCTGATGTGCTTATGATTTTGATAGAATTAACTCGGTACATCTCTTGATCACTATCTAGTCAGAGTACTAGGCTTCTAAGAACTCCCTTACATTTTTAAAATCTCTTTTGTGAGAATATTTCACTATTTTCCTATTGAGATTAGTGAAGTCATATTGAGTTTTTTTACAGTTAGTCAATGTTCAAGGATATATCGTGCTAATCTTTTGTCTGTTTTGGTCTATGCAGTGATGCTTGCATTTTATTTTGTAGATTACTCCTGTTTTGTCTTCCTTTGGTACTGCGGCCTTGGATTTGCTTAGAATGCTTTGTAGGAACTTTGTTTATTTGCCTACTTCAGAAATTTCAAATAGCTGGGACAACCTCTTAACATAATCCAAAGTGCCTTTGATGTAGGTAGCATTATTTTTTTTGAGTTGTGATGCTTGTGCTATTATTTAGCAGTGTAGCAAGTTACAGAAAGTAGAAATCATAACATTTTTTTAATATAGTGGATACACCTGCTGTTTGGAATATCCATTCTGTTCTTTCAAGATGTCCTTCAGTGAAGGCTGGCAAGTATCCTTTACTTAGCAACCAGACAAGTCCCTGTGACTAAAAATTGTCCAACTGAGATTGAAAAGCATTCCAAACAATTGAGGATCACAGATAATATTTCAATATGTATCATAAAGTAAGAAACATAAATGTTCCTACTTTGCTATTAAATAGATAAAACTGCAAAATCCCTTTCAATCAATGTGGGTTGTTTTAATAGCTTTTTAATTATTATTCAGAGTATGACAATTAAAAAGTAAGTCCAATTATATTCATCAGGACTTACTGCTGAGCAGGTATTTTAGAGTAGACGTTTTAGTGTGCAATCTTCTTGCAAACATACTTAAAATGGAGGTTTTAATATGGAGGTTTGCCATGTGTCCACTTAAGCCCTGATTTAAGCAAGCCCCGATTAGTTAAGAGGATTGGTGGCAGGTTTAAAGGACTCATTATGTTCTATTTGCATGCCACCTGGGCACCTTTTCAGCCCAACATTTTGCATATTTAGTCAGCAGTTTTTTTCACTGCATACATTCAGGCTGAAGTGTCTGTGTGTGTCTGTGTGTATTTTTCATTGCTAGTAAGGCTTTTTTAAACTGATGAATATTTGTTTTAGTACATCTTGATACTTTTTCAACTAATTTCCCACCCGAGTGTTCTTGTGAACTTTAAGCTAATTCTCCATTATACTTTATATCTGGCCCAATTCAACCCAATGCAGTGTCTCTAAGTATGTGGGGTTCCCATTATTTTCATCCAGTATCAGATAAAGGAAAGCTGCTTGATACAATATATCAATCCTGAAAATGTGCAGATTTTTTTTTCTTGCCAAAGAAATATAATTTTGTTAAATGCAAAACTTGGCTGTTCTGCTTAACTTCTCCTTTGTCTGCAGAGCCTTCTTCCCTCTGGATGATCCTTTTCTATTTCAGATATAAAGATTTTATACTAGGAAGGGCAGAAGGATTGCTAATGGACAAGTGCAAACATTATTTAAACCAGACAGATATTTGCAAGGGCAGTGCCTGGAATGGAGCAGTTTTTTTCTAAATAAGTTTGCATTCTGAGTTCTTCAAATTGAGCCTACTTTTTATCAGATGTATTTTTTCCAGAAATTCTAAACTATGTTTAAGCACAAATTCCTAATATGCAAGCTATTATATTGTCTATATAAAGCAATAAGCAAAAATTTACATAGTCTTCTTCATTAAAGACTATTGCAGAGTGGAATACTGTTCCATATTAACACTGCCAAATGACTTCATATTTTTACATAGTAAAAAATGGAATACTGTAGTAATGTGGTTTCTTTTCATGTTTTTATTACTTCTATCGTATCTTCTATTTACATAGTCTTCTTCATTAAAGACTATTGCAGAGTGGAATACTGTTCCATATTAACACTGCCAAATGACTTCATATTTTTACATAGTAAAAAATGGAATACTGTAGTAATGTGGTTTCTTTTCATGTTTTTATTACTTCTATCGTATCTTGAAATGCACTGATTCATGATGACTTGTAAATGGAATAAATCAACAGCTCATTCTCTTTATGTTTTTGAAAGGTATGATTCAAGCCTGGGATTTGTCCCTCCACCAGATTATGGTATTCCCAAACTTCATTATTTCGAAGACTGGGGAGTGGTAACCTATGGAAGTGCTCTGCCAGCCGAAATCAACAGCCCCTTCCTCTCCTTCAAATCAGGAAAGCTGGGAGGACGTGCAATCTATGATATTGTTCACCAGAACAAGTACAAAGAATGGATCAAAGGTTGGAGGAACTTCAATGCTGGGCATGAGCATCCAGATCAGAACTCGTTTACGTTTGCCCCCAATGGTGTGCCTTTCATAACAGAAGCTCTGTATGGACCAAAATATACATTTTTAAATAATGTGCTTATGTTTTCTCCAGCTGTATCAAAGAGCTGTTTTTATCCATGGGAAGGGCAGGTTACTGAAGACTGCTCATCGAAGTGGTTGAAATATAAACACGATCTGGCTGCAGATTGCCAAGGGAGAGTAATTGCTGCTATAGAAAAAAATGAGATCCTCTTTATCAGAGGAGAAGGAGTGGGTGCATACCACCCTAAGCTAAAGTTGAAAAGCGTACAAAGAAACCTATTACTTCTTCATCCCCAGCTTCTCTTGCTAGTGGACCAAATCTATCTTCAAGATGATAGTCCTGCCAAAATAGCAACTAGCTTCTTCCACAACGTTGATGTGCCATTTGAAGACACTGTTATTGATAATGTCCATGGAGCCTTCATTCGGCAACAAGACGGGATCTACAAGATGTACTGGATGGATGATACTGGATATAGTCAAAAAGCTATCATTGCCTCAAGAATGTATCCCAGAGGCTACCCTTACAATGGGACAAACTACGTGAATGTTACTACTCATCTACGTAGCCCAATCACTAGAGCTGTATACCTCTTCATTGGACCTTCTGTAGACGTCCAGAGTTTCAGCGTCCATGGGAATTCTCAGCAGCTGGATATTTTTGTAACCACCAGTGAGCATGCTTATGCCATCTATCTGTGGACCGATGAGAATAAAAGCCACTCTGTCTTTGCACAAGTTATTGCAGACCATCAAAAAGTTGTGTTTGAGCGAGCTTCTGCAATTAGGGACTCCCCCGTTTCAGGGGTAAAAGACAATGTTGAGATAGTAGAGAAAAACCTTCAGCATTTCAAGCCTGTGTTCCAGCAGTTAGAGAAGCAGATCCTTTCACGTGTGCGGAACACTGCTAGCTTCAGAAAGACAGCTGAACGCCTACTCCGGTTTTCAGATAAAAGACAGACAGAAGAAGTCATTGACAGGATATTTGCAATTTCTCAGCAGCAACAAGGCAGGGCAAAAAAGAACAAAAAGGTGGCTAAAGGCTACAAATTTGTGGATGCTGGCCCGGACATATTTGCACAAATTGAAGTCAATGAAAGAAAAATTCGGCAAAAAGCACAAAGCTTGGCCCAAAAAGAATTGCCTGTGGATGAAGAAGAAGAAATGAAAGATCTTCTGGATTTTGTAGATATTACCTATGCGAAAGAGAGAAACAGTGTGCCAATCAAAGTTCAACCTGGTCTGTCCCAAATATTTTCCACTGCTCGAAGCAGTGCTCCTTTGGCGTCAGCATCTTACACACGTCTTTTCCTCATTCTGAATATTGTCATTTTCTTTGTTATGCTAGCAATGCAACTCACCTGGTTCCAGAAAGCCAAGAGCTTACATGGGCAAAGATGCCTTTATGTCATCTTGTTAATCGACAGCTGTATATTACTGTGGCTCTATTCTTCTTGTTCCCAATCACAATGCTAGGGGGGGGGGGGAAAGACTGTGAATGCTATTTGACCATTCTATCGTTAGGTATGTTTATGCAAAGGTGCAGAATATATTTTCTTTTCTGAATATATTCCAGGAAATAGCTACGGAATAATTGTTCTCTTTTAATCAGAGAAGATGAAATTAATGGGCATTGAGACATTTGACACATTTCTCAGATTACCACCTACATACGGGTCAAGTCTGTTCTATAAATGAATGTCATGTGCTTTTATTCTGAATTCAATATGTGCATTTAATTTTCTTCTTCAAAAGCAGTTTTCCTTGTCACTGAGTTGATTTACTGTATTATTTCTCGAACATTTGCAACTGGGATGGTTTAATCAAAATCTACTGGTTGTTATCATAGGGATAATCCTCAGATAATAGTCCTCAGTGGTATATATTCCTTTTCACTGTTTTGCCTGTTTTAAAATACTGATGCTATTACAATTAGCATTTCCTTTTAAGTGTGGATACCATTTCTTCCCAGTTAGCCTTCAGACTTTTATTTGTTTTGCTTCCACCCTAATTAGTAACTCTGAGGATCCTCTTTCAAATGTGACCTGTCATGGGATAGAAAAACCGTCTGGGCTAAGAGGTGTATCTAACTTTAAATGAACCCTTGAAAGCTTCCATAGGTATTCTATTTCCATTCAGCCTCTTTTCCCATTAACCTAAGAAAACAATTATGGCTAAAGCATAGCATATTATCATTGTTTGAGTCCAGGATCCAAGTTGTATGGACATACATTATATAAAGTACAATGTATCCATAATCTAATGTCACAGACAGAAATGGTATTTTTATGAAACATTCAAACAGATCAGGTCCTCATAATTTGCTATAACTCATCAAATACTCGGTGATCAATGTATATCAATGTGTCAAGCAGTTTACTTGAGAAATTATGCAGAATATAAAATTGTTACGGTTCTAGAAAGTAGAAGACCACTGAGGATGGAAGAACATTACATCTGGTAGTCATTGATAATGGTATATTAGAAGGTTGCATTCAATGCATAAGAAGATGTTATTTGTTGCAGTGTTTCTCTATAAAAATTGCAGCCTTTTCTTGGGAACACATTGGAAGTAGTTGATAAGTGAAGCCTTTGACCCTGCTAGATTTGAGTATCAGGCCCATAAGTACTAGAAATTGTTCAAACAAGGAATACTTTTGACAACCAAAAACTTTGTTTTAAAGAAAATAGTATTTGTCCCAAATGTCTTTTGCTAAATAAATAATTTCAGTTATGCATATACTTGGTTATTGATTATTACTGTTCAGTAAAGAAGATACAAATTCCTCTTTCTTTACATATGAACCTCACAGAATTTGTTGCTCAGGGGTAACTTTACAGCCTTAATATTTGTTAAATATCTCATGGGTATGTAAAGGTATTTGGGCACATTCCCAATAACAAAAAGCAAAATCAAGAACCAAGAATGACACACAGAATTATTTTTAAGTTGTTTCTTTTTAGTTGTTCACCTATAGACAGAATCTTGCCTGACTAAACTGTGAACTGTTAGGGAGGGGCCATCTTAACCCTCTTCCTGCCTACCAAACGTCCCAAGCTCTGCTGCCTCTTTGCCCCCTGAGAAGCAGCCCCTCCTTCCTTGGACTCCAGACTACATTCCACCCCAGGTAATGAATTATATAATTCGATCAACCCACTCCAATCTGTGCCTTCTATAACCTAGCAGTTGTGATATAATAGCTTTAGAACTAGTGGCTGATTTCAGATGATACAGATACATATAATAATAAATATGAAAGTTAGAGAAAGTAGCTCATAAATGAGTATATATGGGGGTCGTTTCCTGCAGAAATTGATATAGTATGTGAAATTGCACCCAAAATAGAAATTAGAAATGCGATTTAAATACAGATCTTCATGCACATTTAAAAAAAAAATCCAAACTTATATGAAAATAAGACAAAACAGACTTGATTTTTTAAAAAACAGAAAACCATTGCACAATAGGTGGCTTCATCTCCAACCCTACTTTGAAGAAATGCCTAGTTCACACAATACAGGTAATGGTGGTTGGAGGTGGGACAGGAAATTTGGCATATAGTGGACTCACACATTGCATTGCGGGTTTTGCATTTACAATGAAGCATCAGGAAATGAAAACATAAACATTCCCTCCGTTGGTCCTATAAAATGCAAACGCCAAACAGCCCACTCATCCCTTGTTTGGACTTACAATATGCTTGCCGGTTAAAATTAAATTCAAAACAGGACAGATTCCCCAGATCACTAGTAGCAAAGGAAAAAAAAAATCCTGTTCCATCTGTCTAAAAGAGATTTTCTCTTTAAAGCAATGAAGGTCAGTCAAAGTTTAAGGATTCCAGTGTGGTATACTCTCTGAATATTAGATGTTCCACTGTCTTTAAAGAACAAATTAATTTGCTGGGCTACAGACTTCAAAACTGCAGCTGTGTTTGGGTAACATTTATCTACATATTAGCGCAGAAAGTTTATTCCAAGTCGGGTTGTCTTCCTTTTTTAAAATGGATAAAGTTTTTACAAATTTTCAGAATTGTTCTTCTATCTGAACAGAACCTGATTTTTCTTTCTGAAATTTGCACATGTAAGGTTTTCCACCCTTCACATATATTATATAAGAGCCTGTAATATAAGTCGAATAAGCCACATCTTGAAATTTAATATTCACAACAAAAAATATCACCTGTATTTTTCTATTCCTTTCCAAATTTTTAAAATTCCATTGTTGGCTCGTCACATTTTTTTCCACTGCTATTATAATAATAAAACTTTACTGATTAACCATTAGGATATATCCGAATATAAGATTTTTCTTCTTCTTCAGTCTTGTCTGATTCTTGGAGACTGCCTGGACAAGTCCCTGCAGTTTTCTTGGCAAGGTTTTTCAGAAGTGGTTTGCCATTGTCTCCTTCCTAGAGCTGAGAGAGAGGGGGGGGGACTGTCCAAAGCCACCCAGTTGACTTTGCAGCTATGGCAGGATTAGAACTCATGGTCTCCTGATTTCTAGCTTGATGCCTTAACTACCAGACTAATCCAAAGGATTTTAAAGATTAATATATAATGGAGGCCAGATGTCTTTCTTTTGGTATTGATACATAAAAAAATTGGAAAAAGTCGTGGAACTTTACTTTTGTATGATAACTGCAGCAAGATTATACTATGTACGAAGATGGAAAGTTTCTGTACTACCTACAAGGGAGGAATGGTTGATGAAATTGACAGAACTTGCTGAGATGGTCAAATTGACCAGAAACACACACACACACCCCCAGTTATCTATGTTTACTGCTGACTGGAAAATCCTTATGGTCTTTTTTGTAAAACAGAAAAAAATAAACATATGATTTACGGTTTTAGACAGTATAGAAAGATTATTTTGCAACCATACAATATTTGATAAATTTATAATAGTAGTTACTGCTGTAAAGAAGATCAGAAACCACTTCCTTGTATCTTTTTTCTTTTTTTCCTTTCTTGCACTTTTAACGCTCTCTTTAATTCCTTTCTTTTTCTTTTTTTCCCCTTCTTTATATTAGTTTGTATTGGTGTGTACGTGTCCTTGTGTGTATATATAAAATGTAGACAGGCATTCGTATTAAAATAAAAATGGAGAAATCCAGGCCTTTATGGCCCAAAGGAGCCACCTAGTGGAATATAAGTGCAAAATACTGAGCACTGAAATATTAAATGATGTGGTTTGCTTTTTTAAAAATAACGTTTATATGCAGAAGAATCTTCTTCCAATCATGTTAATCAAGAAAAATCAGAATTTAGCTTTTTTCTTAACAACTATCACACATTTTAGAACAGGACAGGATCTTCAATTTTAAGATCTGGTGACATATCTGGAATTTTGAAAAATGAAAAATTTTGTGGGCACTTTTGCAAAATGGCCGCTGGGGATTTATCCATTTTCGAAATGACTACCATCAGGGACATAAGATTCTCAGTCTGTGTTTTGCAAGAGCCTATCTGCCATTCTTTATGGTCTCCATCCTGCAGGTTATTCTTTTCTACCCCTGCTTATCTTTGTCTTGTTCTGGATTGGAGGAGAGGGGAGATTTCCAAACAGGCACCCATCACTTTTATCTTCTAAGAAAACTCAGGCGGCCTATTTGAAACCCAGACAAGTCATTGGAAATGAAGAGGATGTTGCAGGCTGGTGTTTTGTTCTGTAGCACACCAGCTTGTCCTATATCTCTATGATGACTGTGGTGGCCCAGTGGTTAGAATGCAGTATCGCAGGCTAACTTACTGCTCTCTGCCAGCAGTTCGATTCCGACCAGCTCAAGGTTGACTCGGCCTTCTATCCTTCTGAGATTGGTAAAATGAGGACCCAGCTTGTTGGGAGCAATTTGCTGACTCTCTAAACCACTTAGAGAGGGCTGTAAAGCACTATGAAGCGTATATAAGTCTGCTATTGCTAGTGCTAAGTGCTATTTCTAGCTTTAGCTTTATATCTGTAGTTACCTTATATACTTGCATATTAGTCCATCCTTCAAAATATTTGTATGTTTTAATCTTCACAATTGATTTATCTGTGGGTAATCCACAGATGATTTATTTTTCATGGTATTTTAATGAAAGAGTTCAACAAACAGCTTATCTATTGATGGGCTTATTTGCAAATATATAAGAGATATACAAATAGTTTTAAAAAGTATTTCTGTATATATTCACAGATAAACCCATTGGTGGATAAGCCAAACTCAATTTTGGGGTGCATTTTGGCACCTAAAATTCTCAGCTTATTCACAAGTATATACGGTATATCCCTCTATCTTAAAAGCCAGGAATGACTGGGAGTGTAGGGAATATCATAGGAAGCATCTGTAGACACACGGTCACTCCCAAGCAAGGAAAACAGATGATTGTAAAAAAACAACTCATGCTATACTAAGTAACATAGTCCCTTAAGAAGTCTCCTAAGAGACAAATAACTTTGGTATATCTTATTACACAATATTCTGCTGAAATACAGAGGTTCTTCATTCCTTCTTGTATGGAGTAATGATTAATATTTTGCATGGGCATCCATAGAAAATTGAGATGATGTCAAAATGATACATCATTTATACGTACAGTGATATAAGGCATTGTGGCATGCAAGGCAGGTGGCCTTTCCATCACAATCAATGTTGCATTGATAAGATGGCTGCCCTATTTCCAACGTCAGTAAAACCCACTATCTTGTTAATAACAATGTGACCAATGTTCTTTAATTGTAGCTTATGATCTTCGGATGTCATTATTGATAAATACCATAAAATCATGCAAATAATCAAAATATCATGAAAAATAGACAATCCATGGATTACCCATGGATAAACCAATTGTGAAAATTAAAATATACAATTATTTTTTTATTTCAGGATGCCTAGAGTCACTTTCTTGTGAGATATAGATATATATCAGTGAGCTATAGATATATCAGAGTTACCCTATCAGTGAGATAGGTGGCATAGAAATTAAATAAATATATAAATTGTGAGAAATCAATCAATCCATGTTTTGTCACTTACCTCCCTCCTGGTTGCAAATGATATTTTGCAAAGAAAAATTGAAGCAAACTCTGGTCCCTAAATTGTTATGCTACCGAACCAGGATAATGTCAGTGGCAAGTATCATCTGAGCAGAACATAATCAAACCTTCATGCTTTCAGTTTTTTAGTCCCTCCTATTCAGTTTTATCTGGTGTTTTACTACTATGACTCAGCTTTTACTATTTCTCATTCTAGCACGTGCCCAGGTGTTAGGGAGCCTTGCTGAACCTCTCTTCTCCTATGACAATGCAGTGAACTTTCAGCAGTAAACACATAAAAAGGAAATGTAAGCAGTTTACTTAAAACATTCTGCAAGCAGTTGAACATAAACTGCATAACCCAAAACTGTAATATATGATCAGAAATACAACAAAAGGCAACCAGAAGAAAGTACAACAGAGGTCTTCAAACTTGGCCCTTTTATGACTTGTGGACTTCAACTCCCAGAATTCCCCAGCCAGGCATGCTGGCTGAGGAATTCTGGGAGTTAAAGTCCACAAGTCATAAAAGAGCCAAGTTTGAAGATCCCTGAAGTACAACAAAGATACAGTAGATGTTTAGATCTAAAGACTATATTCAAGTGAAATGCTCAATAATTGGTGCGGTGTTACCTATCAAGAGTTGATGTAGCTAGGAGGGGAAGAAGCAGTAAAGCTTGGGGGATTGAACATGGGATGGGTCACACAGGAACAATGTAAACCTGGTTGCTCTCAAAGTCTTGAGTTCATGCTCCTTGTTTCTCTTGGCTCTTAACCTTGGTTGATCTTTCTTTGCTTGCCTAGAGCCTTTTTATATTTGTGATCATTATCCACAGTAGCCATCCTGCTAGTTTATATTGAGACTGGTAGAACTGATTCAGCAGATGTTGACCACTTTTACAAAGTTGGGGTTCCAGAAACTGAATCTGTCCAATATCTGTCTCAATGTGCACTCTTGATTACAGCCTCCCTCTTCTGCTGTTTAGTTCTTCCTGCAAATGAATGCTTACTTTCTACATTTCACTTCCTATTTATTTAAAACAGTTAGCAGTTTCAGAAAACTGACAAGAGAAAGTTCATTTAGAGAGAACCAAAACTACTCTTCTTGTTTTGCAGGGGGAGACTGAAATTCAAGTCCCCCAATGATCAATCATGATTTTGGGTCACTCACACACTTTTGCAATCCAATCTACCTCACAGGGTTCTTCTGGGGAAAAAATTAAGATATGTCATAATGTTAGCAGCCTTGAGTTCTTGGAGGAAAAGAAGGATAAAAAAACTAGCAAGCAAAGAAACAAAATATGGTAAAAACTGTAAAATCCAAGATGAAACTGATAACCGATGGAATTCATGGGGAGCATTTAAAATGGATGAAAACAACATTACAGCACTGGGACACAAGATCCATTTTTCTACAAGTGGTACAATGTCACACGTATAGCCTATAGGGGCAGAGCTTGCAGCATGACACTGTTTTTAGCATTTTGAGTGCAACAGTGGGATAATGCAGATACACAACTTACAATCATTCATTCAGCAAGTGTTGTATGTTACAATGGCTTTGAAAATAGTAACTTATGACTGGTCCTTGCACTTACAGCTATCACAGCATTCCCACATTACACGATAAAAATTCAGCTGTTTGGCAATTGACATGTATTTACATGTATTTGCAGAGCTTCAAGGTCATATGTTCAACATTTGTGACCTTCACAGCTGACTTCCAAAGGCAATGGGGGAAGCTGGATTTGCTTAATGACTGCATGATTCACTTAACGGCTGCAGTCATTCATTTAACAACAGTAGCAAAAGGGGTCATAAAATTTGATGCAATTCACTTAACAACTGCTGTACCTTCCCTAGCAATGGAAATTCTGGTCCTATCTGTGGTTGTCAATTGTGAACTACCTGTATGTATCTCTGTGTCTAACTTAAGCTGAGTAATGGAAACAACAAGAAACTTTAAGGAGGAAGTTTACTTTATACTAAATTTAGATCATGCTGCAGTTTCAAGAATACCCGTTTGCTCATCTGAAGGAAACTTACAGTGAAGGAGAAGTTACTGTAAGAACAAAGTTTGAAGAAACAGAATGGTTCAGCTATAGAAAGGAGTGAGACGAGGATCAGGCTGTCCTGCTTAACTTTTATTAAAATATTTAAGAAAATAAATGATAATGGCAAGATTGGAATGGGTAGCAGATGGAATCAAAACTGGAGAATAAAATCCAAAATTTTAAGTATGCAAAATGTAGCACCATGGATAACTGCAGAAGGGGGTCAAGAGAAGCAAATGATAAAATGTGCATCAACTCATCACAATGCCATTCCCCATAATTCTCAGCAATCTGGTTATGAAAGTACTGTACAAAAGGGTAGAACTTGCATCGTGATGCCACAAAACCTGTTTCATCATTTTAGCACTTTCATAGCCATAAAATTGAAGAAGCCTATGAATAACATCCTGTTGATTTAAAGTAAAGAATGATACTTAAAAAACAGAATAACAGAATAATAGTGTTGGAAGGGACCAACCTCCTGCTCAAGCAGGAAACCCTATACCATTTCAGACAAATGGTTGTCCAATCTCTTCTTAAAAACCTCTAGCGTTGGAGCACCCACAATTTCTGGAGGTAAGTTATTCCACTGGTTAATTGTTCCGTCAGGAAATTTCTTCTTAGTTCAAAGATGGTTCTCATTGATTAGTTTCCATTCATTGCTTCTTGTCCTGTCTTCAGGTGCTTTGGAGAATAGGTTGACTCCCTCTTCTTTGTGGCAGCCCCTCAAATATTGTAACACTGCTATCATGTTACCCCTAGTCCTTCTCTTCACTAGACTAGACATACGCAATTTCTGCAACCGTTCTTCATATGTTTTAGCCTTCGATCCCCTGATCATCTTTGTTGCTCGTAGAGATGAATCATAGAGTAGCAATGTGATACAGGAAACAAATACAGTAGAGATGAATGATAAAGCTGCATATAAGGTAAACATAACTTCTGTAACACTCCCCTCTGCACTCTTTCTAGAGTCTCAACATCTCTTTTTTATCATAGCAACCAAAACTGAATGCAATATTCCAAGTCTGGTTTTACCAAGGCATTCTAAAGTGGTATTAACACTTCACATGATCTTGATTCTATTCCTCTGTTAATGCAGCCTAGGACAGTGTTGGCTTTTTTGGCAACTGCAACACAAAGTTTATGTTGTACCCAGGAGACTGATTCAGGCTTTTTCAAATCTTCAGTGAAGGTGAATTAAAAAGCTAATATAGGACCAGCAAGGATCACACCTGATATGGTGCCTGAATTGCTGAGACACACATTAAGATAATCTTCATAAGTAGGTACCAGACAATAGTTACGGGACCAAACACCTCAAAGGACAATATCATAATTGAGGATTTTCAGAGGATGGAAAAATGAGCAGGAATCAGCAAGATGAATTTTAACAGGGACAAAATCCTACATTTGGGTAGGGGAAAAAAATCAAAGTCAAAAGTATAGGATGGAGGTGGAAATTCTATTGGAAGCAATAGATATGAAAAGGATCTGCATTTCTTGGCAGATCACAAGTTGAACAGGGGGCAAAAGAGATACAGTTAAGCATACAATTCTAATCTAGACAGGGTAGAATTGCTCAGTATTATTTCAAAACAAGAAGAAGCAGATTTATCTGGCTATCAGGAAAAAAAAAGAATCCTAATGGTAAGATTTAACTGACAATGGAATGGATTTTCTTGGGAGGTGGTGGACTCTCCTTTGCTTGAGGTGATTGAACAGAGGTGAGGCTTAATGGCATCTGTCAGGGATGTTAAAATGGATTTCTGCGCTGGGCAGGTTTTGAATTAGGTGAATTCTCTAAGATCCTTCCAACCCTGACATTCCATGATCCTATAATTCTTATTCGGTTGGAAAGAAATTAAACAGCCTATGGCTTTAAGAAATTAATGCTGTGTCTCTTTTTTTACTTGGTAGATAAGATATTATTTGCTTAACCTAAAACAGCATGAACTTATTTTTTTTTCTTGCCCCAGAAAATGAAAATGAAACTGTGTTCTCCTGAGCAGATATTTTAGAACTATAAATCTCCTCCTCTTCTCTTAACAGACTTCTAGAAGTTTCTGCTTTTTGAACAGTGAACACAAATCACAGAGCTGAGCTGGACCATTACAGCACCGAATCAAAGGATGGAAAAGTTTCGCCCAGTGCTGGATTTCATTGTCAATCACCAGAAGGTCTTGGGCTATGGTGCAGTGTCTCTGCTGACTGCAGGCAGTGAGCGTATCTTTTCTGTGGTGGTGTTCAAATGCCCGTGCAACTCCTGGAATACGCTTTATGGTGGTATGTTTCTGCTGATGCCAGCCCTTATTCTGTTTCTGCTGGGCTTTCTCCTGAGTGTACGTTCTTGGAAGATGCTCACTGGATGTTGCTCCAAAGGCAGACCATGTAGATGTCCTCATGGGAATCGCCTCCAGCGCCACTTACAAATGATGGGATTTGCAATACTCAGTGCCGCTGTGGCTCCTCTCACGTGGATTTCTGTGGCCTTACTGGGAGGAAGTTTCTATGAATGTACTGCTACTGGGAGCCCCATCCTACAGAAATACCTGTGCAAAGACAAAGGGGAAGAATGCATCAAAATTCTGGTTAAAGTGCCTTGTCTCAGCCCTATCTCTCCTTCTACCGAACTGGAGATACTCGCAATCCTTCGAGCTCAATCACAGGTTAGTATATGGCTTTTTCCAAGGTATCTAACAGCCAGGTTCCCCAACTTAGAACCCTCCAGAGGTGCTAACTGGACTATTGAAATAGCACGAGGAACTTTTTTTTACCTTCTCTCCATTCTTAAAGACTTTCATAGCCTTGCTTCCCTGGCAGCCTGTTTCATGGGTTTTAGGTGCCAGGTTAGGAGCTTTTTATTTGTTTCAGTTCAAATGTTCATTTTGATGATATTGTCCGCTTAGTCAACATAGTTAATAGTAAACTAGAGATAACATGATTTTGCCAATTGCTTCCAGCTAGGGAAACTATTGTGTAAGGAAATG
Organism: Azemiops feae; assembly: GCA_023970755.1. Lineage (NCBI taxonomy): Eukaryota > Metazoa > Chordata > Lepidosauria > Squamata > Viperidae > Azemiops > Azemiops feae. Next base: position 581,713 of record JALGBA010000444.1, read on the forward strand.
AGAAAAGTTGGATCTTTTGTTGCCTGCAGAGAAATTGATTGCAATTAGGAGGGAAATTCCTCCTTAGAATCAGAGGGAATTTCCTCCCATTGTGAATTAGAGGAATTTTCCTCTAGCATGCAACTATAGCAATCTGGATTTGAAGGAGAAAAGGTGATTTGGAGTTCATTCAGGCACATATGTACTCCCTGTCCTTATATCAAACATCTACTTTCTTGGGGTCTTCTGGTAGCTCTAGCTGGCTGTGTAAGCTTTGGAAATAATGCAGATGCCAATAGCTGTTCTTGAGAATTCTCTATTTCATTCTGAAATCACTTTTTCCACTTCAGATCCAGATCACCTTATACAACCTTAACAATAAGAGATGAAAAGATTTATTACATTTCCATACCTGCTCAGATCCCTTAATTATCCACCTTGTCCCTCCAGTTGTATTGAGAAGTCCCATCTTTACTTTACATCTCTACTTTAAGAACCTACTGGAATTTTGCTATAGCTATCATATCTAGGCAGTGGTGGTATTCAGCCAGTTCGCACCACTTCCCGCAGAACCGGTAGCTATTTTTTTGTTGCCCAGGCCCAGAATGGACTTCCGGAAGTGGCATCCACACAGAGAACCGGTTGTTCACATATTTGAATCCCACCACTGTATCTAGGGTTCAAAAAATCTAGAGAAACAAACAAACTCTAGAGATGTGTTGCTTCAGCTGCTCCTGCATCGCACAGGAAGAGATAAATATCAGGAGGTAAGCAACAATTAAGAAGAAAGGCTTTAATCTTTCTCCCTACACGCGAGGGCTCTGAATTCTAGCTTGTAAATACCCACGCAGATCAGTTACAATATACCCTCTGAATGAGAGATAGCATTTAATCTTGAAGTGCCTTGATGCAAGCACGATTATCATTTTTATGCTTCTTCCAAAGGTGTTTGGATGGATTTTGATTGCTGGTGTCTTCACCGTGGCCCTTCTTGCTACCTGCATTGCTCGCTGCCGCTCTCCAGTCAGCTTTCTTCAACTTGCCTTCTGGAAAGTCTACCTGCAGAAGGAGCAACAACTTCTTGACACCATGGCCAAAGAACATGCCTCGAAGTTAGCAGAGAGGAATCTTAAAAGCTTCTTTGATTCTACTGAGTTGGAACCACTTCAAACCCCAAGCGTCAAAGCCTGGGATAACATTTCCTCCTTGTTTGCCTTTAATCCTAAAGACAGTTGCTACAGTACAATCCATAAATATGTCAGTCAAAAATCTCAAAGTGGTAGCATTAAGTCTGCTGCAGGAGATATATACCCCAGTTGTTTGCAGTTTGTAGACGGTGCAAATGTTGAAGCCCAAATATTGTAACAACTGTAATCTGAGAAAATATGTCAGACAAGAGCCTCCCTAGCCTCATAAAGGTGGAAGGGGAAGACCTATTTGCCTGCGAGAGTTTAATATTGTAACCTTCTAATAAAAGTAGTACCAGCTTTTAATAAAAATAGTATTAGCTTTCAAAACTTTGGTTTCCCAGTCTGGTCTGTTTTGAAGGGCTGACAAGTATCAAGGCTTGTTAATAGTTACATTATGCATTATTTCATTACTTCATTACTTGGAGTGTTCATGATTCTTATTGTCAGGTTTTCATTTAATAAGAAGCAAAACTTCTGCTGTCATGAATTTTGTCCCATGTATTTTCTTCTCCAAATATAATTTTTATTAAGAATTTTAATTACAATAGTAAAAAATGAATACAAACTAAACTTAGAGAAAGAGAAGAAAATGGCAAGAAAGAAGAAAAAAGTGCAGGAAAAGAGAAAAAGAAAGGAAAAAGAAGTATATAATATTGAAAAAGAAAAGAAATATATGAAGAAGTGACTTTCAGGCTTCATTGCAAGTGTAAACAAATTTAATAAATCTTCACCCTCCATAAGGCTGATATCTCTTCATCCCATATCCCATCCCTTATTTATAAGCAAATCTATAAAGCATTAACTTACAATCCTGGTGTCACCAGAAATCTATAAAGGACTGCCAGAACATGAGGGGGGAGGGGAGAGAGCGAGAGAGAGAGAGAGACAGAGAGAGACACACACACAGAGAGAGAGAGAGAGAGAGACAGACAGACAGAGGCAGAGGCAGAGAGACAGACAAAGACAGAGACAGAGAGAGACTTATTTTGACTTTGATCAAATAAAGCAACTTTATATTCCTTTTACTTCTAACAGTAAAATTAAAAATTTATTTCTTAATCTTTAATGCAATCAAATACTGTTGTAGAATTTGATTTCTCTTCAATTCTTCTATACCCCATGGCATAGAGTTCTTCAAGTCTCTTTTGTAGATTTAGTAGGAAATTTTCCAGGTCATAGGCCAAGAGGGAAGGAAATCCCGGAGTGCATCAGGCAGGGATCGAGGTTGTCTCCAAAGCAAAGTTAGACCTCAGCCCCTGCCACGTTTCAGGTTTTCCAAAATCTTGCTGGTCAGGCAGAATAGGAAAAAATTGAGTTGGCATCTTAATGTGGATTGTGTTGAAAATACTAGGAGTTAAGTATCTAATAAAGAAAGTAACTTTTACTTATTTTTTAATTGAACTTGATGTGCATAATTGTGGTTTATAGGTGAATATTTCTCCCAAATTTGTATGTATATTCAGTAGGATTCTCGACATGAAATATATTACATCAAGCCAGTTAAAAGAGCAGTGTGGCAAATGTGAGTTTAGGATTGCAATTAATACTTCTTAAAAAGTAAGGCCTTTAAAATTGCTATGTAACTTAGCGATAATATTTGAATAATATCAGTAAAAGTAGGGGATAGTTAAATACAGTAGGGGGAAAAATCTCTTTTACTTTTACTTTATTTTTACTTTCACATACTTTCATCATCATGCTCAAGAGAATATTAAATGAATTCTCTTAATGTGTTAATTCTCTAAGTAAAGCAAGCAGGATTTTCTCACCTTATTAAAACAGGCCATCTAGCTCAAAGGGAATTCTTTATTTCAAATTTTTTTTCCCTAGGACACTTCTACTCCCAAACCATTGCATTTCTCAAGGATGTCAATTTATTAAATTTATTTAATATTTAATATTCATTAAAGTAATGTTTATAGCAGATTGCTAAATTTGTGGAAATGAAATAATGAAAAAGGTGAATCCAATTTGAAGTTCTGGGTTCATGGCACCATAAAGTTTGAGACACCCCCCCCGTCTTATTAGTGTTACTGCAATTTGTTTTATTTTTTAATCTTGGTTAAAATATGGCAGCTTTTTGAAGACTTGTTCAGATGTCCTGATTATTAATGACATTGATGTTTATAATTTCAAAAGACTAACGTCATGAATGATTGTTACAGCTGGTTGTTACTTGATTTAGCTAATACTATGGGAACTTGATGCTACTGTATATTTCCTAATTTCCCAAGTCTGTAACAAAAGACCCTCAGTTGGCTTCCAGAATCAAAACAATTACAAACATTAAAGTTTTAGGAAAGGTCTCAATACTAACCTATAAGCTAGCATTTCTCAGTTTCAGCAACTTTAATATTTGTGGACTTCCACCCCCAGAATTCCCCAAGCCAGCCGCTGGCTAGGGATGTCTGGGAGTTGAAGTCCACAAATATTAAAATTGCTGAGATTGAGAAGTATTGCTATAAGCCATTCTGTTAAGTCAAATTAACTTAAAAAGATAAGAGCTGCTTGACACATAGCAGGACTATTTGTTAAAAAAAAATTCTATGACAGGATGTAATATTGCTTTTATGACAGAATATCCTTTTCAAATTGTTCAGGGGAAAACAAGCTGTGTCTCAAAAAGCACCACTTTGGGTCTTACAAATCAGTGAGTGTTATCATATTGATAGAAGAAATTCTTTGCTTCAGACAAAAGCCTAGCTGGGACTTCAGAAAATCAGGCTCCCATTTTATTCTTCCCCCATTCCTTGTTATAGGGCAGGGGTCTTCAAACTTGGCCCTTTTATGACTTGTGGACTTCAACTCCCAGAATTCCTCAGCCAGGCATGCCTGGCTGAGGAATTCTGGGAGTTGAAGTCCACAAGTCATAAAAGGGCCAGGTTTGAAGACCCTTGATATAGGGGTATAGGTTAATTGAAAGATTATTCTGCCTGCTTTTTACTATAATGGAATCAAAATAGCCCAAACCATCAAGTGAAGGGATAATATTGGTAGTTGCATTTTGTAAATCTGCTTATACTACTGCTTTTGAAATACAGCAACAAGGAGAGTACTAGCCTAACTAAAATAGTCTCTCAGCCCCCCCTTTCCCATTTTCCAGTCTAAAATCCATTTTTTTTCCAAATTCTGCACTGGTTATCAATTTGTGCATATTTCAGTTATCGGTATTTTTCTTAATAAACTTTTGGTTCGAGAGGCATTTTGCTATGACAACTTGCGTACTTAAATATACCTTTCAATAAACTATGCATTTAGAACCCAGAAGATAAATATTAATATGTATAAGAAGCTGCAAATTGGAGTGGTTTGCACTAAAATGCAGATTAAATGCCTTTTTCCCCAACTCCAGTTTTATCTGATGAATATCCCAAGAATATAGAAATCATAGATGCAAGAACTGAACTTAAGCATATTTTAGGATTCAAGCTAAAAGTAGTAACTAGAAAAAAGGTCCACCCTTCTTGGATTCATAGGAGGTAGACCAGCAACAGAACTTCTCAGGAATAGTCCCCATTTTGTGCAATATTTTACCCCTGGAAATACGTGTAGGTCCAACTATATTCCAGCAATTCCTTTGTCCTTAATGCTATTTGAGTGACCGTAATAACTTGAGTATCATCATTATTGTTCTGTTCTCGCAAGGCAGACATCAAGACGAGGCAGGTTCACAACAAGGGATCTTTTATTGATTACATTCACAAAACAGAAGCAAGCACACAATGGCAACAGGCCCTTTTTATACTCCCCGTGCAAGGGGATGCACAGCCAATCCTTGCAGGCCATTCTCCCACCTTGCGCATGCGCGCAAGGCTGGAGACAGCCTGTCTGAGTCCCGGGCAGACACGTGGTCTGTCCGGGTCTCTACAACCTTTCTGCAGCCTTCCTGAGCCTTGCTGAATGACTCAGCAAGGCCCAGGACATAACAATTATGTTAATTGTTTTATTTATTTTATTGTTCTTTTACATTTGTAAACTGCTCAGAGTCCATTTGGATTAAAAGGGCTTTATAATTTTTGTTAAATAAACGGATAAAGAGGGCAATTATATACATCCGTCCTTCCATATATTACAAATCAGGATTCTTGGAAAGTGAAATTTCCCATGTTTTTTTTTTATATAATACCCCAGGAATTAGTTTTCAAAAACCTAGAATTTTTGCTCAGGAAGTCTTTGGGAGGATTATTTCTCAGAAGCCATGTTTCTGCTAAAGTTGTATAATGAAAGCTACAGTCATTTCTTAGCTAAGTCTTGATCCTCCTTTTGCTCATTAAATGTTATGTCAAGAGAAGACATTAGCAAACCTCTATCTTAAATGAAGGCAATTATTTAACAAGTACTTTAGCTTTGACAGAATAACGATCTCCAAACAGAAAAATATATTTTACATTCTCATATAATTTCTTAAGTTCATGCGCAATTTGGTTTAGATAATGTATTTACATATCACATTCACCCTTTCCATTTCTTTAAAATTATACACATCTTAAAATCCAAAGCATAAAATAAAATGTAAAAATCGGCAAGTCCTTTTATGAAGAGAGAGAGTCCAAGCAGAAGCCAGTTCCCTCAGAAGCCTGACAAAAGATGTGGGCACCATTTTGATGGTAACCCAAGAAATGCAAGCGTCAAAGTGAAGATGCAGTCTTTGGATGGTGTCAGGGAAGCAGTCAGGGGTCCTGGGAAGGGAAAGTATTAGGGGGCCTATTAAGTGTTTATTACATTTTGCTTCTAAAGCATCTTGAACTTATTTTAGGGCTGCATTATCTTCTTCTACACTGCCTACCTTATGACATTAATTTGGGGAAGGTATGATTGCAGGGAGCTCTAAGGGACATGGAGAAGTTTGGTGGTTGTATTTAGTCCTGTTTACTACATTTCATGGACTTCCCTTGTCTGGCCTGAGAAAGTTCCCTCAGGCAATTCCTCAGGAGAATTATCACTCCTAAGAAAACCTTGTTCCTCACAGCCTTGCACTGAAATTTACCTCACTGAAATAGATGTAGCACAGCTCCAATATGAAGCAACATGCAAGGATATTTTTCAGGGAGCAGAGATTCTACAGATATTTACCATCCAGTTCCTGGTAATAAATACATTTTAGAGTACTACACATTCCCTTGGGGGGATTGTATGCTAATTTCTTGTTCCTCCAACAAGCTTCTGGGTATGCATGGCCTGGACTAGAAAAACTGTTTGTTTTTAGTCATGTTCTGGATGGATGGTCCTTCCTGGATTGGAAGGTTCCTCTTTGTAGGCAGCTGCAAAGACTTGGCTGACCCTAAGTACATAATTACTTCAGATAACAGTTTCATTTATTTCTCTTGTATTTCTTGGTTTCAGCCTTCTTCAAGAATGTGATTCGGATTTCTGTCACATCGTCTCCTTTCAGAGTGTCTTGAAGGAAAATCACTTCAGCTGCTAGGTGTATCTGAAAATAAAAAGTTAATAGATGTAACAGGGACTTAGGTTTACAATGGTAGGAAATCCATACAATAATGGGGTATTTTATTTATTTGTTAAATATATATTCTGAGATTCCACCAAATAAGGTTTGGAAAAATAATAAGGCTTTTACCTGGTGCTGAAAACATGAGCGCAGGCCAAAATGTGATATATGTATACTGCCAAATACCCATATAATATTGTACTTATTGGTTTTACCTTCACCTTCCCATTTTTTAGGGCACCATTTCTATACCCCCTATATGAGATCCAGTTGCAAATCTAAGTGCTTTTAAGTATACAGGTCAATGACACCATGAGATTCATTCATTCATTCATTCATTCATTCATTCATTCATTCATTCATTCATTCATTCATTCATTCATTCATTCATCATATTTATATAGCCACACATCTCACAATCCAGTGACTATGGGGATATAGATATAGTGGCTGGGGCTTGTTTGTTTGTTTTGTGCCTTTAAGTCAGTATTGACTCCTGGCAACTGCCTGGACAGGTCCCTGCAAGATTTGGCAAGATTTCAGAAGAACTTTGTTACTGCCTTCTTTCTAGGACAGAAAGAGTAACTGGATGCATCCAGCTGAGACTCTAACTTAAGGTCTCCCTGTTCTACCGTGGTACCTTAACCCCTAACAACAAACTGACTCTCAAAAGATAAAACACCAAACACAAATCCCCCACACAGAAAACATTTGTACAAAAGGTCTTTGAAAAGCATCATATAAGCCTAGAAGGACAATCAGCCTTATCTAGTCTGTTTCCTCAATGTCAAATTTACAAAAGGCTAATAGTATCGGTAGGAAAATTTGATTGGATTTGCACATGACACTAAGCCTTTAATGTATTTTATTTGTTTTGAGTTTAACATTTTCAGTGAACCCTGACAGTTTTGGTTTATCTAATAAATCATGGGTAACAACTCATGGCTAGAGGCATTTATGTACCATAGTGGTTAAGGCATAAGGTCAGAAGCTGGAAGACTCTGAGCCTTAGAAACAAAGTCAGCTGAGTGACTTTGGGACACTCACTCTCAGCTCTAGGAAGAAAGCAATCACAACCACTTCTGAAGATCTTGCCAAGAAAATTGTAAGGACTAATCCAGACAGTCACCAGGAATCAACACTGACTTGAAGGCACACACAAACACACAAAATTGTGTACCAGCCAAGGGTTATCTGGCTAGGTTTGTACTATATACTAAACAATAAGCTATGGTACAAACCATAATAGATGAATTTACAGTATACAATAGGATGATCCAAAATTATGGGTCAGTATAATCCCACCATTAGGCTGATCACTTACCCCCAGGGGAAATGGGGGGGGGGGAGCTGACAACAAAGGCCTTACAAATGTCACAATGCACATTCCATCTTTTATATAGCTGTTTACAATGCAAGTACCAAATGCTGGAGGTTGTCTCATGATGTCATGCATGTATATTGTCCCTAGGGCAGCATCATGGTTAGGAACAAACAAGTATGAGTCTGTTCTGTGTATGGGGGGAGGGGCAGAAAAGGGCAGCGCAGGAAGAGCCAGTATTCATTTTCTCACCATTTCCAGAGCCCCTCTGATGGTCCCAGACAGCAGGCTGCAGTAACAAAGAGATGATCGACTTGCTGGTAGCTCCTCCACAAAGTCCACTAAGGGATTCTTGGCCAGTATGAGAGAAAACTCATTTCCCATTGCATTGTTGCAAGTTACAGTAGGGGTGACACCCAGATACATCTTAAAAGCAACCTGACAATGGAATGGAAAATATGTGCCAAGTCATCATTGGGTCAAATCATAAATTATCTTAAATAGTTTTTGGACACTTGTTCTATTTATTATAGGTATGAATCATGATTTTCAATCAATCAGAACAGAGCAGGAAGGGACCTTGGAGGTCTTCTAGTTCAGCCGCCCCCAACCTTTTGAGCACCAGGGACCGGTTCCATAAAGAAAGTTTTTTCCGCGAACCAGAGGGGGTATGGTTTTGCATGCCGCCTGCATCATGCAGATGGGGCTATGCTTGTTTGTGTGGCCTGGTTGCTGACATGCCACGGACCGGTGCCGGTCCACGGACCTGGGGTTGGGGACCCCTGTTCTAGGCCAACCCCCTGCTCAAGCAGGAGATCCTATACCATTTCAGACAAGTGACTGATACTCAGACAATCTCTTCTTTAAAACCTCCAATAATGAAGCACCCACAACGTCTGAAGGCAAGCTGTTCCACTGGTTAATTGTTTTCAGTGTTAGGATGTTTCTCCTTAATTCCAGGTTGCTTCTCTCCTTGATTAGTTTCCATCTATTGTTTCTTGTCCTGCCCTCTGGTGCTTTGGAAAATAAGTTCACCCTCTCCTCTTTGTGGCAGCCTCTCAAATCCTGGGATTGGGGATTTTCATTAAGGGAACTACTGAATGCCAAGAGGGTTAATGTTTACAGCCTCTTCAGCATGAAGCTGACAACACTTACTTCTTTATTGCAATAATTTTAGGGAGGGGGGAGGGGGAGTGATAATTCACACTGATGTCAGTGGGGGGTCTTCTCCTCTGAAGCTCACTCTAGAGCAGCATGTGTATGTGATCATCAGGATTTCAGCTGGAAAGAAACTAATTCACAATCTGAATGAAAACAACTCTCCTGGTTACTGCATTAAAAAAAAGAAAGAAATCCAGGCACATTTATTGTCTATGTCTGTTTAGAGTCATGCTTCTTTCTGGAGTTCTGCACAAAATAGAAAATATGTTTTGTTTTAGTACTCAAACCCAAACATCCCATCTGGAGTGTTCTATGGAAACATTTTGAGTTTGTTGCACTTTAACAAGGCAAAATGTAAACCAGTTTAAGCATTCCATATTCCAGTGAAGCAAATATTGGAACACTTCAAATGTCTGAATCGAAAGAAACAATGGGAATAGAGAAAAAGATTCTTACTCCTTTCTTTTCACCATAGGATCACAAGAACAGAGAGGGTAGCAGTTCATGCTGAGTGCTACTATTGAACCAGTTTGCAGAAAAATTGGCAGGAAGAAAAAAAAGGGGGGAAATGATGACTCCTATCATAGAGGCATTGGTTTGTGATCCTTCTTATCCTGCTTCTTTGGCTTCAGAGAATTCTTCCTTTAACCTGGGCTCTGCTAATTGTAAAATTGTTAGGAGATACTAGTAGGTTGGCTGTCTTTAAAAGAAAAACTCACAGAGACCTTAATTTTATTAGATGGTCTCACAATATCAATTTCTAAAACAATTATCTTTCTTAGGACAGGAGAAGATTGTGCAAGAAAATAAATTCTCCATTAGCGCAAAGGGAGTTTCTTTCAAATTAGATTCTACATCTAACATTTGGTCTGTATTGAAGGAGGAATTTCTAACAATTCGTTTGTTCTTTAGTGTAGTGTTATCTACACTACCTTTTCCCCCCCAAAAGATTCAAGGACACTACTCTCAACTTATCTCAGCATAGGTAGTCCTCGACTTACAACAGTTCCTTTAGTGACCATTCAGAGTTACAACGGCACTGAAAAAAGTGACTGATGACCATCCTTCACATTTGTGGTGGTTGCAGCATCCCCACGATCATGTGATTTACATTCGGGTGCTTGACAACTGGTTCATAGTTATGACGGCTGCAGTGTCCCAGAGTCATGTGATCCCCTTTTGCAACCTTTTGCCCCATTGACAAGCAAAGTCAATGGGGAATCCAGATTCACTTAACAACCGCGTTACTAACTCAACAACTTCAGTGACTCTCTTAACAAATGTGGCAGAAAAAGTCGTAAAATGGGGCAAAACTCAATTAACAAATTTCTCACTTAGCAACATAAACTTTGGGCTCAGCTATGGTCGTAAGTTGAGGACTACCTGTATTCAATTTGAGGTCAACTTCTGCTGTTAGCATATTGGGGATTGTTGAACTTCTCTTCTACACCGGAAATCTCTGCTGAACCTTTGGTTAAAGAGGGAGTGAATTTTATAATATTGGATATATGCCGAAGTTGTCTCTACGATGGTTAGATCAGTTCTTAGTTCCTTAATGTCATCTAGACCTCAGTCAGGAAATTTATGTTCAACACCTAAAAAGCCAGAAGTTGAGAGGCATCACTTTAATTAGGTCCTTGATTGTATCTGGACTTGAGTTACAAATCCTTTCCAGTTATGTTAATGCAATCATTCAGTATTCCTGCTATCTCCTTAGTTGAAATCACAGTATTGTATATATAGCTGCACTTGTGTAATATTCTATTTCCTCTTAAGGTCTGAGAAGTGACTTATCTTCTTTATTAATGTTACTTCCCCATGAGTTACACAGCCCCACAGAAGGCAGTGGAGCTGACTGTTGTTATTTGTCAGCTCTGTGACATGGCTTAGTTATCTTCACATACAGGTTTGTGTGGTTTGGACTTTGATGGAATATAATTAAACCATCATGGATCAATAGACAGTGGCCACAGATTTCTAAACACAGCAATACAGTATTTGCAGGCTAGCCAGATCAGGTTCATTCTGTACAGTGTCAGGGGATTTAGTTGTTGTTTAAAACTCAGTAGGATCCTATCCTGTTAAAAGGCACCAGAAAACCATTCTATTGATTTGAAGTCATGGGAGGTGGTACTAGACAATCTAAAACAATTTTCAAGGAATGAATTATGACGAGCTTCTTGGGTTGATAGACTTTATGTCTGTGTTGTTGAATAATTTCTAGATTTGAAGTGAGGCTTTTATACTCTTTGAAGACTTCTTGCTGTCTGCCAAGCTTCTTCAAAATATATAGGCTCCTCTAAGAATAGAAAACATAGTATGTTGTTTTTATTAATGCCTCAGTGATGGCCACTTTGATGTTCTATCCTAGAAGACAATCTACGTGCTGCCTCTTCATTTTCTCTTTTGTTTTATTGGAATTGGAATGTAGTGGCTTCTTCTGGTATACCATTTTGGCCGCTGTCAAGTTTTCAACATCCACTGAACTCAAATCAGCACAACAGGGAAAATTACAATGGTTAAACTCCAGCATGACTTGGGCCATAAGCAAAACCCCAAATAAATCAAAATAAACAACTAAGCTTTGTTTAATGCTGGAAAGAACAGAGCTTAGAAGAATCATAACAAAGATATTTTCTCATCATTAGAATTTCTTCCCTTGCTCAACAAAATCCTTTTTCTTAAAAGGTCTGTGCTAAAAACACAGTGAATTAAAAAATATATATTTGCAGCAAAATATATCATTTACTGCATCAACAAGTGTATATATAGAATGCATACACACCTAAGTTAAGAAAGCCAACTAGAATGTGGTCATTTGCATTTTATAATACTCTCCAAGGTGTCCACAAACAAAAAAAAACATAAGAGAATACAGACTCCAAAATATCCAGTGTACAACAAAAACCAAGATATCAACATAGAAAACTTTGAGGAAGCTTAGTTATGTTTATGTACTCTGTGTATGTTGCTCATACACACCAACAAAGCTCAACAGGCTACTCAGACTAATCAGGAATCAAAAAAAGTAAGTCTTTCTATGTCAATGCATGTACTTTTTTGACCCCTTCTCATGAAAAGTGCTGAGTACGATTGTATATTTTGCTTTTATATTCCACCTACGATTCTTTTGAAGACCGCACAGGCTTAAACTCACCCACACAACATTCACTTTGCCCATAGTAATCTCTACCAAAAAAACAAAATAGAAGTGACTTTTGTAAAGGAATGATTTGCCGAAATAAATAAAATAAAAAATGGCATAGTGAGTGGAGGATTGGTCAAATGCCTCCCATTACAGGTAGTCCTCGACTTACGACCACAATTGAGCCCAAAATTTATGTTGTAAGTGAAACATTTGTTAAATGAGTTTTGCCCCTTTTACGACCTTTCTTACTACAGTTGTTAACTGAATCACTGTAGTTGTTAAATTAGTAACATGGTTGTTAAGTGAATCTGGCTTCCCCATTGACTTTGCTTGTCAGAAGCTGCAAAAGCTGATCACATGACCCCCAGGAGACACTGCAGCCATCATAAATATGAACCAGTTTGCAAAGCATCTGAATTTTGATCATGTGACCATGGGACACTGCAACGGTTGTTAAGTGCGTGTCATGCCCCCATCGGAGCCTGAATCTGCAGAGGAAGATGAGCCAGAACTGGAGCCAACAGAGATCGAGGGGGAGGAGTCATTGGCTTCAGAGGAATATGGGGAGGAGCAGGCCGAGGCAGACCAGGGCCTTTCAGGATTGGGATGGCTTGAAGGCAGGGAGGAACAGGGGCAGGATGAACATGAGAGACAGAGCTCAGGAGATGAGCAAGGGCTACCCCCTCTTGATTCTAGAGCAGGCATGTCAAACTCGCGACATCACATGACGTCGCGCGATGTATCGTGACTTTTCCCCCATTGCCGGCAATAAGGTGGGCGCGGTTTCAGTGTGACGCATCCGGCCCGTGGGCCAGCAGTTTGACATGACTGTCCCAGAGCATGGAGAGTGGAGAGAAGGAGGGAACAATGCAGGCAGGCCCGACTACTTGGGAGGACAGCGCCCCACTCCTCTCCATAAGGCACACCTGGGGACTGAGACTTAAGAAGACGCTGTGGGGAGGGGCATTTGTCGGGAACAAATGCTGAATTATTGGAGGTTTGTGTGCCGTTGTTAACGTTGGAAACAACTCTCTGATCTCCTGTTCTGTGTTGTGATTTCTACTTGTAAACCCTGAAACTCTGACCATTGGACTGGCTGACAAACTTGATTTGGTGCTCCAAACCTCAGACTGAATTTTGGCTTCTCTTTTGAAACTACTCAGGCTAGCTTGTATTTCCACAGACTCGTTAGATTTTGATGTATGTTTCTGAAGGCAAATGGTGCAATCACAAGGCTAAGATAGCCCTTCCCAATTAAATCTCTTTCAGATGCCTTGGATTATAATTTCCAAATTTCCCACCAATAGTTCTATTAGTTGGGAATCACACAAATTGGAGTCTAACGCATGTAAGAAAGGGAACATAAGAGAGATCTCTGGGGCTGAGAAAAAAAATAGGGATATCTAAAAATATCACTAATGATGAACAGATGGATGTTTTAATGCCAATCTTATTTGGGAAAAGGGTGGATAGCCCTTTGGTCTTCTATTCTGGAAAAAGAGGTGCAAACAGCTCTCAGAGACCCTTAATTAATTCATTCACTAATAAATAAGTGCTAAAGTTTGGGCTTATTCAGTTTCCCTGATTCTCTATAGTAACCCTTACCTTCTTCACAATAAACCTAACCTTGTGAAACTTTCTTCCTGGATTATAGTCTGCTGTTAGGGGTCCAGACTGGAAATAAAATGATAAGAGTGGACTCAGCCTTGCAAAATGAAGGCGAATCATCTTTGGGTACCTGGGCAATTATGTCTGCAGTTTCAGAATAACTGCGGCACTTTTTCACAGCAGAGCGAGCCAAGAAATCTTCAACCAATCTGATGCCGATGCTGTATCCCCTGACAGAGCAGAAAAGAGAGAGAAAAAAGGTGAAGAGGTGTCAGGTGGACTTCCTGACAGTTGATATGAGTATAAATTGGCACATGGCACACATTGTTCCAAGCATAAAGGCAGGATAAAACTCATAGATAAGATGCCATGGCAAATTTTTTATGAGCGGATTTTGTTAACAGAGCGTATTGAAATGTTAACCTTGTCTTCTTTTATTATTGTTGTTCTTCCTGTTAACTATTTTGTCATTAATATAGTATATAGATGACAGGTCAATAATTTACAAATAGATTTACTAGTTTAAACATTTGGGAGGGTGTTTCACAAGGGATGGGGACCAATATTGTAGTAATGTATTAAACAGTATTTAGTTAGGGGGATAACATGGTTGTATGTGTTCGATTTTTTCCCTTTTTTAATGCACTTTATTAATGCCTTGATTGTTTTGTGGGTTTTTTTTGGTCTGGTTTTGTATTTTTTGTATTTTAAAGTTCTTTTGAATAAAATAAAAAATAGTAGACAAAAGGCAGGATAAAATTCATAATGTAAATAAAATAATGGTTGCAATATTCTGGAGAAGAGGTCCGTTGTCCAAGCAATGAAAGAGTATGACTCCAATTTGAAGAAAACAATATTTTCTGGAAGTTGAGGCATTTACTGTTCTTTAAATGGGAGAAGAAAAATCCCAAAAAAATTATTCATTTTCTTTACTCTACCCACAACAACCATGGCTAAAGGTACTGGGAGAAACATCAGGTAAAGGAATTCAGCCACAGCAGCTTCATTATTTTCTTTCCTTTCTTTTCTTTTTTCTTTTTTCTTTTTGCAAAACAAGTCCCTTTCTATAACTTTCCCCCACAACATCATGGAGGCAGAGAAAGAACATTAGCATATTAAATGTTTACTTTTTGGCATGCAGAGAAATTTTCATCCGTCAGGACCTTCACTAGTTCAGGGGGCACAGCCTGAAGATTTTTGCACACTTCTATTGGCCAGCTGAAAGCAGGGCTGATTGGTTTTTACTGATTCCAATCTCAGTAACAATAGAGAGGATTGGATGGGCAGCTTCAAAACAGGTTGGAGAGTAGAAACAGAATCCCACAACTGTTTCCCAAGCTGATATCTACATCCACGTAAACAGACTGAAGAACAGGGAAAAAATAACTAGTTGGTTTCCCTCAAATTTATAAGTCAATGTCATGCTGCTTCTTTCCACCTTATACTTACATGCTATCCAAATATTTGTTCACATCTTCATCCTTTTCATAATCCTTACACAGCTGGGCTACCAAAGCACCATAGGTGAGCACAAAAAGCTCTCTACTCTGTCAATCACAGGAAATACCAAATGAGAATTGAAGAAAAACATACAATCTTCTACTCCAGGTGCATTAGGCTATATAAGTATCTTTGAAAAAACAGAGAACCCAGACAGAAGCTAGGTTCGCATATAATACAGATCCAAAAAGTGGTTTTGCTTTGTGACATTGGATGACCCCCACGATTGTGGCTTGTTAATCAGAGTTTATTATTATTCAGTCTGAATGTGACTCCAGCCACAGGGACCTGCTTTAGTGCAATATGTTAATCCAGGCAGTGTCCACTGCCCAACTGCACTTGTGCTGAAAAAATAATACAACCATATCTGCCAGTATGAATTCCCCAAATATCCCAAAAATTAGGATAGATGCATTAGTCAGTCTGCATACCATGTGATGAGCTGACGCAGAGGATGAAATGGTGGGCAAATGCCAGTCCTATAACATAAAAAGAAGTAAAAGAAGAGGGAGCACAAAATATATTGATTTTTTTTAAAAAAATTATTTTACTTTTTAAAAAGCAATTTATGATGAATTGAATAGGCAACTCACTAATCAAAAGAAAAAAAAATAGCAATAAACCACTTAGTGAGAAATAATACCGATAAGAAGCACAAGAGAATTTAGCTCTTAACTGGAGTTAGGAACTAGGTTTGCACCAGAATCAGTCATGTTAAGTTAAGGCACCAGTCTCGAAACCAGGTGACAGTGAGTTCTAGTCCTGCCTTAGGCATGAAAGCTGGCCTGGTAACTAAGGCCAGACACTCTCTGTCAGCCCAACTCATCTCACAGGCTTGTTGTTACGGAGAAAATAGGAGGAGAATGGAGTGTTAGCTATATCAGTCGCTTTGAGTTATTTATTAAAATAATAAAGGTGGGATGTGTAAATTAAAACCTAAAATATTTCTGTATACAATATTGCTACCACTCAGATGCATATTTTCTTTTGGGCAATATAATATACCAGTAGTGCCGTGTTTCTCAATCTCAGCAACTTTAAGATGGATGGATTTTAAGACGAAGAATTCCACTGAGACTGAGAAATAGTGCTATGGTATGAGTTTGCATGGGTGATTGATTAGCTTCTATTTGAGAAAAAAAAATGACCCAAAATTTTAAAATACTGCTGCTCCTGGTGCTGCCACCTCGTGGCCTAGAAGAAAAAAATATGAAGACTTGTCCAGAATATCAGGAGCTGAAATTATTTGAGAGGCAAAATGACAGCATCTTCAATAAAATTTCTGCTTAGACAAATATAGATGCAGAACATGTGAAATGTTTGGGGGGGGGGTTTGCCTCACTGAAAATTGCCTCAGCTGAAAACCAGCTCCTTACAAAACATCTTATCATCTTAAAGACAATTCAGTATCAAACTGATTCAAAGAACTAGCAAAGTTTAAACATAGAAACAGGTGCAAGTCAGAAAAGTCAAAACAAAATGTAAACCAATAACATCTTTTTCTTTCCCTGATTCTACTTGCACTGGGCATGGCTGAGAGATTAAATCTTACTGTTTGCATAGTTAAATATAGGAAGGAAGGAAGGAAGGAAGGAAGGAAGGAAGGAAGGAAGGAAGGAAGGAAGGAAGGAAGGAAGGAAGGAAGGAAGGAAGGAAGGAAGGAAGGAAGGAAGGGCTGATATAGGTAGAGAAAGGAAGAAATTATTTCAGGCATCTATTGTCTCAGACTTTTCTAAAAGAGTAGCATTCCAGTCATGAATGCCAGTTATTATTATTATTTAGCATATGATGAGAACATGACGGAAGAGAAGTAAACAAATGCACACAATCCACATAATTTTATACAAAACGTCTACAGGGTATGGCAGTGGCCTCATAACTGATGAATACCAGTGGTTTTGTAGGTCTTCTATAGATTCAATTTTGTGGCAAATCATCCTAGCCATAACCACAAGCACTGGAACTGGAAGTATGGTCAAAAAGAGTTCTTTTTTCCTATTTACCCCATTTAAAATGTAAACAGTGAAGACTTCGCTAGTATACTGAATTCACAAAATGCATTCAGTAGGGATAGTGAAGAATACCACCTTAAAATAACAAGCATAATAAAGTTTGGTATACAAGCAAGTCTTACGATTTTGGCGTTCTCTGGTCTTTTATTTGCTGGATGTGCCATTCTTCTTGGACAGTAGGAAGATACCTTCAGTACTGTATTATATTCCTTTTGACTTAGATAGCATTTTTCTCTGTTGCTTTGGTTGCTCGCTACTCCATTTCTTCCTCAACCCTGGTCCTATTGCCCTTGCTACACCCTGGTTGTAGTGAACTCTGATGCTACAGATCCTGCTTTTTCTGATGCTCCTCCTCTTCTCGGTAAGCCTTAAGTCTTCCAACAGAAATGTGTTTGGCAAGAAATCCAGCTTACTTCAGTAAACAATCTGACTCAGATCGTTAACTGATCCATTAAACAAAACAGCCTGCAAATTATATGTAAAATAGCTATCTCTCTGCTTGAAGCCTGCCACTGAGGGGGATACTTTCAGAGAGGCTTTTAACAAGGTTCTGCCTTGTTCATAACATTTTATGGCAGGAGCAAAGGACAACATTATCTACTCTCCATCTTTCCTCCCCGTTTTCCTAGGTGCTTTTAGGGCAAGCTTTTATGGCACATTGGCCCTAATTTAGTACACAATTTAATGAGGATGTCAGATGAAAGCACCTTCCATTTGTAAAACCTTGCTTCTTATTGCATCACTTTTTCCATAATCTCTTTCTTTTCAAAGACTACATGTCCATCAGAGACAAAAGGGCTCAGTAGAGCTTTAGACCACAAAAGCAAATGTCCCTCCCTTTCAATTTCCACTAGACAATTCATGACCCTTGGGTTACTTCAGAGATATTTCCTTATCAGATTCCTCAATGCCTTCAACAATGGCAGAGCTTTTAACGCACTCGAAAAGTTCTTAAAAATGCAGGGAGATATTCAGAGATGTATGTGCCTTGAAAGTAACCTGCATTGGAATTGTATAGCACAATCAAACATCAGGCATTGACCACAGGAAAAAGTTTGTGATATTTTGTGTTATGTCACAAAATGCTTTAGAATGTCATAAAGTATTGTATAAAAGTTTCAACTCCATGGGAGTCCCGGATCCTGGATTTTGGAAGCATTCTGTAAGTTAGTTCATTTGACGTACCTTGGTTCAAAAGGTTTTGCTCCACCGTGCGCCATTTTGTCCAGTTAAAGATTACAGGAAACAGAGTTTTAGTAGTATATAGATAAAGAAAAGCCAGTAAGGAAAGGAAGAGAGGATGTTTTTTGACCAGTAACATCAAGGAATGCACCCTTAGAGAATTGCCCTAAATTATGGGAGCATAAGCTGAGACACCAGAGCACTGAGGGCATAGCCTCAAGGTTCAGTCTAGGGAACGACTCACTGAATTCCTCCAAATATTCTGCCAAAATATAATTTTTAACATGGCAGAGCATGATTCATACATGGTAAGTGATCAGTTATTTAAATAATACACTAAACAATTAATTATCTACTTAACTCAGGGATTGCAAAATTTGCAACACCTCCTAAAATATTACATTTATTCAGCCCCCTGGTAATGAAGAAACCCAGTTTGCTGTAGTGGTGAAGACACAAAATAAGAAACTGGGAGACTGTCCCCCCACCATTAAACACTAGGCGATCTTTGGCCAGTTACTCTCAACCCTTGGAAGGAAGCAATGGCAAACCACTTCTGAAAATACCTTGCCAAGAATACCAATTTAGGCAGTCAACAAGAGTCAACACTGATTTTTTTTTAAATAGTGATTGTATTAAAAGTTATAATTACAAAGATATCTTCAAAAATAGATTTTTACTTGCTTTTTAGTTAGTAGGAATCTTTGGATTGATAACTTTTACAGGACTGAGTGAGTTTCCTCCAATCTTTAGCAGAAAAATTTTCAACTACTAACAGGAACCAGACTCAGAGGAAGAGGCGAACTACAGTAACACTCTGCCCCCAATCTCCCAGATTGGTCCAAGATGTCTGTATCAAAAACAGCCTTATAAACAATTTTAATTATGATCTTTTGAGAAATCACAAGAAAGGCACCCTCTTCCAGGATGATACAAGGTGACCTCTGTAGGAAGGCCACATGTTGCATCAGCTGGGCACTTTTTCAGAAAGGTGATCTTTGGAAAATTGGAGCACGGTGTGATGAAGCGATACCCAAAGCTATGGGACCTAGCTGGGCAGGAAGCAGGCCCAAGACTGTGGCACCTCATGGGGAGGGTTGCTATGCAAGGTGTGCCTCAGAGGGTGGGGGAAGCCCTGGGAGACTCAATGCAGGTGACCTGTGAGCTGGGGGGAGCACTGCAGTGTGGGTCTGGGCCTGAAATAGGGTGTGGGCTTTCCCCATCCCAAGGCACCCTGTGCTCTGTTTAATGACACATATGGTTGCTTAATATTTGAATGGGGAAAGCTGGAATTGCAGTTGTTGAGCAAGGCAGTCATGTGGGTGCCTCTCTTAATGACAGCAGTGACTTATGATTATAATTCCTGGCTCAGTTGTAAGTCAAGGCCTTACCTGTAACTCAATCCTGAGCTAGAGACATTCTCGTCTAATAACAATAATATAAAAGTGGGGCAGAGAACCAACAGTAGGGCCCCAAAGATACCATATTGCTTGTTCTTGTTCATTGAACTAGGCTGGACAGCAAAATGTATGGCAAACCAACTGGAGTTTCAGCAAAGGTCTACAAAATAAAGATGGTAGGCACAATTGCATAACTGAAGCCACATTGTGCCCTTGGAGAAGAGTTTAGAGAGGGAGTGAAGCTTCATGAAGTTGCTGTCACCTATTTAGACTTTATCTCGCAGATGCCCCTTTTCCTTTCTGATCAAGATCCCAGCAGAACAGGGAGGGGAGGCTCAACATTGCCTTCCTAGCCACAATCCTGCAAATAATTCCCCTGTTTTACCCAAGGCCAATGGCTACAAAGGCAGGATTTTTGTAAAGCTTTCATTAAAAACACCCTTTTATTCTACGACTCCTTACCTCCATGCTTTAAAAAAATGATAGTTGCCCACTTTATAATGAATGTTTCATGAAGACACATCCAATTTTTACACAATGAATGTTTGCTGATTTTTAGAAGTATACTGAATCTGCTTTTAAGGGGTAGTATGATGTTAGAAAACAAATGGACCACATGGAGATTGCCCTCCCGTCAGCTGAATCATACCTTTTAATGTTATCCAATATTGCCATCTGGCTGTTTTGAAGTACCGCTGTGATTTATTCCTCTTCAATCTGAAAAAGATCTGAAAGACGGGGAATTGGGTACATGTCACGTAGAGTTTAAAATGGATTGTGCCTGATTGTAGAATCTTCTGAGTGTTTTCATTACTGAGGGAATAAGGTAGTGTGCCTATGGGGAAAGTTAAGTCTGTCATTTAAATCTCATTGATTTCAACAAAATTAAGACATGACTTAGTTCAGATCCAGTACATTATCTGCCACTAACTAATATGCCATGATGTTCTCAAGTGCCTGCAGATTTTCTCAGATATTTTATCTTCCATCTAGCTGAAACACACTAGGGCTGGGAGGAGAGAATATATTGGTGATTAGAGGAAGATCTATACCATTACTATTTATTGTTTAGTTTTATTGAGATTATTATTATGTTCCTTGTATTGATTTTTAATTTGTATACCATCTCGATCTTCTGGAGTGACACAGTTTATAAATCTTACCAATAAATAATAAGTGCATTAAATAGCTTTCCCTTCTTTCTGTTAACAGCTAATTGTGACAATTTCAGCGAACGGTAGCTATAGGATGAAAGAACTATTGTGGATGGATCACTGTATTTTTAGGCAAAATTGCAAATCAATGCTTCCATAAGCATAAATTAAAACTATTACTTCGGCTTTGGAGCTAGCCCAAATTGTGATCAGATGCATAAATCAGTTCTTCCAAATGGAATTCTGTAAACAAAACAGCATTACCTATGCATAACAGGAGAAATATCAGCAGATTCAGGGAAGTTTGCAAAAGTACAATTAATAGTATCAAAATGCTTAGAAACAAAATGCAAGAGAAAAAGACACAAAATAAGGCCAGATAGAATTAAAATGCTGAATTGCATGCAGTGTTGTGATTATTCTGGAAACTGTTGAACTAATTTGTATAAGCTAATGTGCATCAGAAAGAAAGATACATTTTCTTGTTCATTTTGATTGTATTTATTAAAACTGACCAGTGAATTCCTTGTGGCAATATAATAGGCAATTGACCTGCATCGTTTGTTAAAAAAACTAAGGTACACTTAAGTGAGGTTCAGGCAATGTTATTTTACTTTAAAAAAAAAAAAAATTAAAGAGAGTAACATCATGCTTACCATTAAATCGAAAACAAAACAAAAAGTACTAAAATCTGATACAATAATAAACTCTAGGAACCCAACCATACATGAGGTGGAAAATATTATGAAGAAAAAGAAAGCCCTAGAAAAATATTGCAAAAAGAAAAATTGTTCCACATTACTGTTGATACTGAATGTTGATTGATTGAGCGAGGGAGAGAGGGAGGGAGGGAAGGAAAATCAATTGAAATGGAGATTATAATGAAGTTTTGTGAAAGAGGGCGTGGTTGACTGACTTGGTTGAGTGAACAAAATCACACTGCAAGAGGGAAAATAATTTATAAACTCAGGAACATCAGTTTCTGCCACTCTGTTACCACATGTCTTTGATCACACATTCATGCAGATACTTAGTGTCTATGACTAGCGCCTGTTCTTTATTTATTTACACTTAGAAGGCTGCCCAACTCGCAAATGACTTTGGGAAATCATAAGTTTAAAAGCAAGGCAAATAATTACAAAAATATATATCCAAACACATTCATTTCTTTCATGAACTGACTGATCATAGGATAGATTTCTTACAATCCATTGCATGTCTATTCAAAAATAAATTGGGTGAGGTAAAATGTGTCTAGAATTACACATTTTTACATTAATTACACAATTACTTCTTTTTCACTCATAACTATTCCTTCTATGATTTCTCTAGAATATTTTGCATAGATTTTACCTTCGCCCCCTTCCTCCTTGCAAAATTGTATTTGATGATGGATTAAATCATAATTGTGAACTGTCAATGGGACCTATTAAGCCTATTAATATATACAATGAATGAATGAATGAATGAATGAATGAATGAATGAATGAATGAATGAATGAATGAATGAAGTCTACCACAACATAATGGCTGGGCTCTCATATTGTGCTGAGACATGATGTAGTTTGTTTTTCCATGTTTGTCTGGGGGCAGGGCTTAATACGAAGTATAACCCCAGCCATTTTAGCTTAGTCCTATATATGCAAAGCAGGGTATAATGATTTGTTTGTACATTAAGTGTATGGGGTTACATCTGCTTAACCAAGACAATATACACAATGCTACAGAGTTAAACATATTTCAAAAACATAAGAGTTTAGCACTTGCCTTTCCAAGAGGTAGCTTAAGGTTTGTACCACATCTGGCTCAGGAATTACACATAACTTGTCACTATTACTTTTGTGGCATAGAGAGTTCCTGTCTTCTTTCTTTTTTTTCCAGTTTGGGATAAATTAAATTAGCATCCATTTCATCCCTTAAACCCCCAACAAGTTTTGACCCCCAAGATGACTGTCAACCAGCAAGTTTGCCTTTCTGGCATATACTGTACCACGGAGATCCTTTTTTAGATACATAGTACTTTGAAAGACTTCACTGCTCACCGACATTGTACATTCATGCTTTCTAGCAAAGCTAGCCCAACAAAGACTTAATATCTGTCAGAATGAGAAAGCTCCAATTAGTAGTTGCTGAGCTGTAAATGCAGACTTGCAGAATTATAAATGCAGAATAGTAAAGTTCCCTGCAAAGTGAATGAACGGCCAGTCGGGAGCCTTTCCTGTAGTATTGTTTGTTTATTCGTGTCAGAAGCATCACAATTAAAATAAGGCATGTACACTGATCAGGACACAAAGGGCAGGTATACATATGTGTTGTTATCTGCATGTCACCAGAATCGCGAAGGGCAGAAGACACCGGATAGCCCCATGTGTTCAGGATGTCTCTGGATCTTGTTGTACCTGTGCAGTCTGTTCAATGGTTTCCAGCTTTCTCCAGGCACAGGTACCAGCTCTTTTATTGGTTCCATCCAGAGTTGGTTCTTTGTTGCTTTCTATAGGTCCACTCTGCTTTCAAATTCTTTGAAGTCTTCCGTCCACTTAAAGAAGCTTTTCCTGGATTTTAATCTCTGATCATCTGGTTATAGGCCAGAGAGTGGGTGTTGTCTAGATATAAATGATTTATATAATTTCTCTGTATGCTACCTATTTGGCTATTCAGAACCTATCCTCAAGCCGAAGAGCCTGGCAATTTAGGATTTTTTTTTTTCCCAAGAGGCAACTGGACTTTGTTTTTCTTTGAAGATGTTTCACTTCTCATCCAAGAAGCTTCTTCAGCTCTGTCTGGATGGCGGGGAATGGAAGGATTTATATTCCTTGCAGACAATGGGTCATTTGAATTCTTTTAGACCAGGGGTCTTCAAACTTGGCCCTTTTATGACTTCTGGACTTCAACTCCCAGAATTCCTCAGCCAGCGTGCCTGGCTGAGGAATTCTGGGAGTTGAAGTCCACAAGTCATAAAAGGGCCAAGTTTGAAGACCCGTTTTAGACAGACGCTAAGGCCACTTAGAGGTTTATCTGTGTCCTCAGGGTCACCTGAGTAGATTAAATGGGTGTGGAACTTTTTTGGAACTGCTGAAAGGACTGGGTTGTAGACTGAGGATAGATGATGTCGTATCCCTCCCCATCTGTTGAGAGAGGGCTGTTCAATTTTGATATAGATGGTCTCTGACCCCTTTTTTAAACCAGCAGTCCCCTCTGTCCAAAATGTGGACTTTGCTGTCTTCAAAAGAATGGCCTTTGTCTTTTAAATGCAGATAGACTGCTGAATCTTGTCCTGGTGGGTTTGTTCTCTATTTGTACCATGCATTTATGAAGTGGTTGTTTTGTTTCCCCAATGTACAGATCTGCACATGTCTCACTGCATTGTACTGCATATACCATGATGACTTAGAATCTCCATAGACATTTGGGTGTTCTTCTTGTGTGCATGCTAGAGATCATCTTCTGGGGGCTAAAAGGGGAGCTGAGGGCAGCACAAAGTTAGAAGAGGTTCCAAACTGAGCTGCATAACGGAAAACACTGGTACAATGAGAGGGAGGAAGCATGCACAGTTTGAGATGCAGACAACACAGACTCATTCCCAACAGCCTGCGCCTGTCTACAAGTGAAAGGACACAGGGCAGAAAACATCCTGCAGACAAGAAGGTTCCACAACCATTTGCACTACTCAGGTGACCCTGAGGACACAGGTAAACCTCCAAATGGCCCCAACGACTCTCTAAAGAATGCAAATGACCAGCTGTCTGCAAGGAATATAAATCCTTCCATTCCCCACCACCCAATCAGAACTGAAGAAGTTTCTTGGATGAGAAGCGAAACGACTTCAAAGAAAAAACAAGAAAGTCCAGTTGCCTCCTGAAAAAGCACCTTTGTGACAACCATGACTAGTCTTAGATGACTGAGAATCTCCATAGACCCAAAGCGTGCTCAACTTAAACAAGCTTCAGCATGGAGCAGCTTCAAATTGCCCTTCGCCTTAGGGCTGCAAGAACTTTCTATGGCTGTACGATCAAAACCATGCATAGATAATAACGATTTCGAAACAGCACTGGGAAGAGCGATCAGGCAGCCATCCGGAACCCCACGGCCGCGGTTCAAAAGCTCCCGGCGGCTAAAGCCAGCTTTCTCCAGCAGAATGAGCAGATCAGCTGTGTCCCCGGGAAGGCAGCCCTGATCAATCAACAGAAGAGCAACAGATCGCCTCCCAGGCCGAGGAGTTGCGGCGGTAGGGCGGGCGGTGCATTGCGCGTGCGTAGAGTTGGCCTGGCTATTTTTCTCTCTCTCCCTCTTTTCCAGCCCCCTCCCCTCCAGCTCGCGGCTGCTGCGACGTCTCCTCCGCGGGCTCCCTCTGCTGGCGGAGGCAATTGCGGGTCGGCGCGTTCCATGGCCGGCGGCGGGGGACCATGACCGACTACGGGGAGGAACAGCGCAATGAGTTGGAGGCCTTGGAGGCCATCTATCCGGACTCCTTCACAGGTAGGGCAGCGAGTGGAACTGGGCGCTGGGCGGCGCGTGGGTTCGCAGGGCGACAGAGGCAGCGGCGGCGGCTGCTGCTGCAAGTTTCCAGCATGCAGTGAGGATTCTTTTGCCCCGTTCTTCCTGTTAAGAGTTTTTCTTTCGGGACTGGCCCTTCCAGAACTCGATCCCAGCACTGGTCGCGTTGCCACCTAGTGTGTTGTGAGAAGCTCGAGCGGGTTTCACTGGATCGTGAGAATCCAGAAAATTGGATAAAGAACCCAGCTATTTGAACTTCGCTTTGGATTTCCAGCTTTCCGAAAGATATACGAGAGCCGGGCTCCGGTTCTCCTTTGGTACTGTAAGGGGTGGTTTTCTCTAATCTAATTTCTTTCTTCGGCAATTTATTGGGGGTGGGGGGGTGGGGAGGGTGCAAGAAAAGGCTTAAGCTCTCCAGTAACTTGGCTTAGGGGCGCTTGAACAGTAGGCGGTACAACTCATGCCCTCGGAAGTAGCCTCCTTAAAAAGTCATTCCTGCTTAGGTCCCGATGCCGTCATTCATTCAAACTCGATGGGCTGCACTCTTTGAATGTAATAGCTGTTTATTAAAACATTAGTGATATAACCATCCTTTGGAATGCTAAAAGCAAGTTTAGAATAAAGTTTACAGTAAAATCGTAACCCAAAGCGCTTTAAAACACGTCCTTGTAAAATGTAATTATCGGGTAGCGTTTTCTACCCGAGTCATGGTAGTTAAGGCACTGGCCAGACTTTGATTCAGGTCCATTTAATCACAGAAACTCATTGGATGATTTTAGACCAGTCTCTTTTTTTCGCAGCCCAGCCTAACTCACAAGGATGGTGTTGTGGGGACTCTGTACACCACTTTGAATTCCCAAAGGAAAAGCAGTGGTGTGTGTAAGATTGCTATTGCACCTCGACTCAAGTCATCTGGCTAAACATACACATGTCACTCGTAGGAGCCTTCACCATTTTAATGGCCTTCTGTGATGTTACTCCAATTTGTCACATTTTGAACCATGGTACCCAGGACTGGACACAACTCTTTAAATTTGTTTTGACCAGGGTAAAATAGAGCAGAACAATAATTTCTTATTATCTGGACTCTGTGCTCTTGTTAGTGAATCCCAAGATGGCATTTGCCATTTTAGCAGCATCATCACCCTGCTGGCTTGTGTTGAGCTTGCAGTTGGCAAGAACATCCACATTATTTTCACCTGGGCTACTGCCAAATCAGCTGCCCCCCCCGCGGCCCCCCATCCTAGGCTTGTATTATATATTATTTCCTATCCAGATGTAGAATTGTACATTTTATCTTGTTAATTCCTATCCTGTTCATTTCAGCCCATTACCTGGCTAGACTTTTAAACATCTTTTTCTCCTGTAAAGTATAAGCTATCCCTCCCAGCTCGGTGTCATCTGCAGATTTGATAAAGTGTCTCTTCAGCTCCTTCATTCAGTTCATTGATAAAAATGATGAATAGCACAGAACCCAGGAGAGAGTCCTATGGCACTCCATTTGACACTTCCCTCTAAGCTAAAATGGAACCATT
The DNA here is from genome assembly GCA_023970755.1 of Azemiops feae. Taxonomy (NCBI): domain Eukaryota; kingdom Metazoa; phylum Chordata; class Lepidosauria; order Squamata; family Viperidae; genus Azemiops; species Azemiops feae. Next base: position 608,846 of record JALGBA010000444.1, read on the forward strand.
AGTGCTGCATGTTGTCTGTCATTCAATCAGTTCTGATTCCATCCAGCGGTATTATCCAGCTCATATTTTCTCATTTTATTTGGAGATAGTTATGTGAGACTTCAGCAGAGGTTTTGCTTAGGTCCAGGTGCATTATGACTACAAGTAGTTCTCGGCTTATAGCCGTTCGTTCAGCAACTATTTGAAATAACAGCAGCACTGAAAAAGAATGACTTGCAACCTGCTCTCTCACATTTACAGCCCTCCCAGCATCCCCTTGGTCATATGATCAAAATTTGATTGCTTGGCACCTGGTATATATTTACAACGGTTGCAATATCCCAGGGACATGTAATTTTGCCATTTGCAACTTTTCCAGGGAGCTTCCAACAAGCATAGTCAATGGGGGAAGCTAGATATGTTTAGCTAAATGTCTATGGAGATTCTCAGTCATCCAGATCATGGTTGTCACAAAGGTGCTTTTTCAGGAGGCAACTGGACTTTCTTGTTTTTCTTTGAAGACGTTTTGCTTCTCATCCAAGAAGCTTCTTCAGCTCTGACTGGATGGTGGGCAATGGAAGAATTTATATTCCTTGCAGACAGCTGGTCATTTGCATTCTTTTAGAGAGTCATTGAGGCCACTTGGAAGTTTATCGGTGTCTTCAAGGTCATCTGAGTGGTGCAGAGGTGTGGAGCCTTCTTGGAACTGCTGAAAAGACTGTTGTAGACTGGAGATAGATGATGTCGTATCCATTCCCCTCTCTTGAGAGGGGGCTATTTAGTTTTTGACATAGATGGCCTCTTTGACCCCTCTTTCAAACCTCATTTTGGACAGAGAAGACCACTGGTTTGAAAGGGGTCAAAGAAGAGGGATATGCATCATCTATCTCCAGTCTACAATACAGTCATTTCAGCAGTTCCAAGAAGGCTCCATACCCATTTGCACCACTCAGGTAACTTTAAGGACACAGATAAACTTCAAGTAGCCTCAACAACTCTCTAAAAGAATGCAAATGACCAGCTGTCTTCAAGGAATATAAATCCTTCCATTCCCCACCACCCAGTCAGAGCTGAAGAAGCTTCTTGGATGAGAAGCAAAACGTCTTCAAAGAAAAAACAAGAAAGTCCAGTTGCCTGTTGAAAAAAGCACCTTTGGGACAATATGTTTTGCTCAACAGCTGCAGTGATTTGCTTAACAATTGTGGCAAAAAAGGTTGTAAAATCAGGCACCACTCACTTAACCATCACCTTGCTTAGCAGTGGAAATTCTGGTCCCAACTGTCATTGATTAAGTCGAGGACTACCTGTATTAGATTTACCTTTTCTATTAGGTTAGTAACTCTCTCAAAGAAGGGAATAAGGCTAGTTTGGCATGAACTCTTTGCCATAAACCCCTGGTTGTTCTTGTTGATTGTAGAATGCCTACCTGATATTTATAAATACACTTGTTCAACAATCTGTTTACAGATTGTGAAGCTGGCAGGTCTATACTTTTTTGTATCCTTCTCATCCACTTGAATTTGGAATAATATTTGTTCTCCTTCAATCTTTTGAGATCTCACCTTTCTCCGGGAGTTTTCAAACATGACTAAAGAACAATCCTGCAATCATAGCTTCTACTTCCTTCAGTGCCCTAGATATAATGAATTCATATATTTCACGTTCTGTGTTCCAATAGCTTTCTGCTTTATACCTTGACTGAGCTAATTGAAAGGAGTGCTGTGGTGGTATCATGGTGCAATCATGACACCAAGCAAGCAAAATCTGGCTTCAGCATTCAGACTGTGTGGAGAATGAATCTAGTGTCCATGTTTATCTATGGCTTATTGATCCAGTGGCATCAAACTATGCATATCCACTCCCATCCAGAGGGTGTCAGGATCTTCATAATCCAATGTGGATTTCTCAGACTCTTAATTCATTCAGTAAATGCTGTCTGTTCAGGTAATATCTCAGTGGTTTTTGCCTGTAAAGCATGTGGTCTAGCTCTTTATTCCTCAGAGGGTACAGGCTGTATAGATTTGACTTCAGGCCGCACTTATTGAAGGCATAAATTCTTTTTTCTTTTTAAAGCATGTAAATACAGTCAGACTTACATATCTGTTTGTTTAAAGTGAAGAACAGAATTTCAGCAGTTTAGAACTAAAGAAATTTACATGCCAATTTGCAGCGGTATTCTTTAAAAAAAAACATATGAAAAATAGTTTTTCTTATCTGTTCTTTTCTTCAACAGTGTTATCAGAAAACCCTACAAGTTTCACTATCACTGTGACATCTGAAGCAGGAGAAAATGATGAAAGTAAGTTGAATGCCTCTCAATGTTTATATGGGGGGGGGGTTTGGAAATCTCAAGAGAGAATAATTTTGTACAAATAATTGAAAGCAAGAGCAGATTATTTCAGTATGAAACCGTGAAAGGCTTGGAAATCTATGATGCTTATCTTGGGGAAAATATTGGATTTTACTGCAGAAAATTCAAGTTGAAATCCTTATTTGGAAACAAACTGCTGGATTGCTTTGGGCAAGTTGTTGTCCTGAAGGTGTTTCAGTGGGGCTTTCCAATAAAATGAAAATGGTGGTCTGATGTGAGTTCCATGTTACCTTCATAATTGAGTCAATTGATCAAAAAACCTGGGATTCGTGGTACAAGACATGAGAAATATTACCTGGATATTTGGTTTGGCACAGCAACCAAACAGGACAGTTAGAGACTTCAATGCAATGGATCAATTGCAGAAAAAACAATTGCAACCAGCCTGCCTTCCACTGAGGATTTGTACACTGCACGAATCAGAAAGAAGGCTGAGAAAATATCTACAGAAAATATCTACAGATGTCACATCCTGGACACAAATTGTTTCAACTCCTCCCCTCAGGACGCCGCTATAGGGCATTTCATGCCAAAACAATTAGACACAAAGACAGTTTTTTCCCCAATGCCATCACTCTGCTGAACACCTAATTCCCACAGCACTGTCTTAGGCCTAAAGATATTTACCCATGTAGTAGGCTGTATTGATATTATCCTTCTCATCTTTCCTAATACCTTCTCCTATTGGTATTTATGATTTATCACTTCTTGTATCTTATGATTAATGATTGTAACTATGATCTCTGATCTATGACCTACCACTTTGTTGTTCGTACACTGAGAGCTTATGCACCGGAAACAAATTCCTTGTGTGTCCAGTCACACTTGGCTAATAAAGAATTCTATTCTATGAATATAGTGAAGATAATTTCATGATATTTTCAAAGCCTGGATTATAAAGTTCAAATTAATACTTACAAGTAGAAAACAAATCACTTGTTTGAATGCAAGTGAGTTGTTTATAAATTGAAGCTTACACATATACTTGGAGACCAAAGGATATGTTAGATCTTGTCCGTCTAGCATGGAGAGAAAAATGTCCTCCAATACAAAACTCTCCTAATAGATGGTGCCAGGGAATCAGAGTTGGGAGTAGATTGAGAATCTCTTAACTCTTCTGCTTATCCACATCTCTATGAATATTAAAAGTTCAATAAAAGTAATTTTTAAAACCATGAAAAATGATTTAAAAAAAGAAGCTAGAAACTGCTACTTCTTCTCATCTGCTGTCTGCCAGCAGGAATCCCAACAATGTTTTGAGTGGAATGGATTGTTTGTCTTCTGATCTTCCCATAAGCAATGATAATATTACTAAGTGGCCAATATTAGTAATTTCAGTTGGACATTTAAATTGCCTTTTTTTTCTGTTGCACTACAGCTGTTCAGACAACCCTCAAATTCACCTATTCAGAAAAGTATCCAGATGAAGTTCTATTGTATGAATTGCTTGCACATGAGAATCTTGAGAATAATGACATTGCAGACCTATTAAAACTATTGCAGGAACAGGTAAGGAATATTCAGAGCAAATTGTTTTTTCTTGGTTCCAGTAGCTCTTTAGAGGCAGTTCCACTTTTATTCAGTGAGTAAAAATACATGTGACTTGAAAACTGGAAGATAAACAAGGTTATGACAAAACTGTCACGATCAGATTTTCCAAGTTAAAGGTTCATAGATATTGCAGATAATACAAATGAATGTAAGTACTTCATAATTTATTTTATAAAACTGGGACCCACTCGGTATTAGATGGGAGTGAAGTTAGAACATCTTCTTATAGAAGATACAAGTGTTTATGTCATTTCATAATAACTATCAACTTTCGATGTTCACAAACTTTGAAATGCATTGTAGGGTTGAAAAAAAACTCAATGGCAACCCAACACATTTTTAAAAATTCCTTTTGCAAAATCAGTTGCTGCTATGAGAAGCATATAAACGAAAACTGAAAAGTTTTGTTGGTGACAGGGTTTATTATATGTTTCTACCTACTTTGAATTGTGTTTTAAAGCCATTCCTACCACCCATTTTTGTGCAACAGAAATTATGATTTTAACTCCAACTAAGTTCTTTGCAAGTAAAGCTATTTTCCCTTTGTATTTCAGGCAGAAGAGAATCTAGGTATGGTAATGATCTTCACGCTGGTGTCAGCTGTGCAAGAAAGACTGAATGAAATAGTAGATCTAATAAAAACAAGAAGAGAAGCAGAAAAGAAACAGAAGGAAAAAGAGGCAGAGGAGGCAGAAAAGGTGATAAAAATTCATCAACACATTGTTATAAGAAAGAAAAAGTAGCATTTGCAGTATTTGAATCTATACCCTGATTTTTTACAGTGTTTCCAGTCTGGGATACAGGGATCACGGGAGAACAAAAGGGTGATATTGGTAGATGGATGGATGGACAGATGGATAGAGATGATAGATAGATAGATAGATAGATAGATAGATAGATAGATAGATAGATAGATAGATAGATAGATAGATAGATAGATAGATAGATAGATAGATAGATAGATAGATAGATAGATAGATAGATAGATAGATAGATAGATAGATAGATAGATGATGGATGGTAGGCTTCTCATCCAAAGTCATGTAAGATTATACAGTACAAACCCATGGATTGTGCTTTGTTGTTGCATACTAAGAATCCAGAAGCTTAAATCTTCTGTCTTTTCTTTTTATGGACCAATATTCTGTTTAATAGAAATATATATTTGTATACATGTATGTGTATATGTGCGTGTGTAAATACATGTATGTATACTTAGTGTCTGAATACACACATGCACACATATACACATGCACACATACACACACGGTCTTGTATTCTTTGCAGAAAGCAGGTGGGAAACATGAAGGGATTCAGTATGGCTACAAATGTTGTTGAAGTAGATAAACTAAATCATCTGAACTCAAGCTGGGTAACATGATGGTGGTTAGAGAAAAGTTGGGATGTTCTTTTAGCCTCACCAAGAATCCTATGATTAGGTTGGTCCACCTTTAGGATACTTGCCATCTGGATAAATTTAGTATTTGCTAAAGTGTAGTGGTTAAAGGCAGCAAGCTACAATCCTGGAGATCATAGGTTCTAGTCCTGCCTTAGGCATGAAACAACCTGGGTGACCTTAGCCAGTCACTTTCCCTCAACCCTAAGAGGAAATCAATGGAAAACCACTCGCAGAAACCCTTGCCAACCCCCCACCCCCTGCAAGAACTGATCTAAACAATCCCTATGAGTCAAAACAGATTCAAAAGTGCACATGCACGCACATACATAAATGAAAGGAAAATAGCCCTATTCAATCAATTAGTTTACCCTTAGCAGAGGATAGGAAAAATTTATTCTGTTGATTTATGGTTGCTGAATGACAGTCTTTTGGCTTTCTCATCTCTTTTAAATTGGCTTATTAATATAGTGTGACAAATAAGACCCAATATAATCCCATAGTCTGCATGTGAAATCTTGGATCAGGTTAGTTAGATAAACTATCTACGGAACCACCAATATGTGTGTATGTGTATCTAATGACTAAGAATATATTTGCATAGGATAATGTAATTACATACAGGTAATTCTCAATTTAGGACTGTTATTGAACCTGGAATTATGGTTGGAAGTTGTGTTGATTGTTGCAAATAACCAGGGTTATTAAGCAAATTCCCAGTTGTTAAAACAAACACCAACTAGTTAAGTGAACCCATTATTTGCAGTGACCATTTTTTTTGCCAGAAATTGAAAGTAAAAATCAATTTCCAGCAAAAAAAGAAACCCATTGTAAATTGCTGTTATATGACCACTGCAAATAGCCATAAATGCAGACCAGATGCCAAATGCCCAAAATGTGATCACATGGCTATAGGATGTGTGTGTGTGTGTAGGTGTTGGAACTTTGAATCTAAGTTTGGCATTGCACAACAAAACGACTAGACACAATGTCATCACTCTGCTAAACAACTAATTCCCACAACATTGTCAAACAACCTAGTAGGGCTGTATTACTATTATCCTTCTCATCCTTCCTATTACCTATTCCTCATCTTTTTATGACTACAACTTTGTTACTTGTATCTTGCGATTTATATTGTTTTTTAGTATCCTAGTATGATTTAGGTTGATTGCTTATTTAGTATCCTATGACCATTACCGAGTGTGGTGTCTTATGATTTATGATGAAAGTATTTTTACGATGATTATGATCATGATTTATCACTTGTTGCTTGTATGTACACCGAGAGCTTATGCACCGGTGACAAATTCCTTGTGTATCCCATCACACTTGGCCAATAAAGAATTCTAATTCTAATTCTAAATACCTTTTGGGGGGCCCGTTGTAATTTCGAACTGTGGCTAGGTGACCAGTTGTAAGTCAAGGACTACCTGTAATGTCCTATTTTTAGGAAGAGGACTACAGTCACTTTTGGCCTTGGATTTTCCTTGGTTGTGTTTGTTTGCTCCTTTGTTGTGCTATTTATTTATTTTATTTTGAAATATATAGCCATGATGATGATCTGATGATGATGACGACGATAACAACAATAATGGCTTTAAATCTTTGTGTGCCACTTTCCACTTCCCATTAAAGAATCTCAAAGTAATTGTTATCAGTACTGTCAACACAACTGTTTCACAACAGTTCTAGCTGGGATTATAGTTGCCTCTGTTGCCTACTTGATTATGTGAGAATAGGTTTGGTATATCAAACCTGGAAAGCCGGTGACATTATTAGGCTGCCATTATCCTTTGTTACATTTTTTGTAACGTTATCTTATTTTTCTCCATTTGTGTAGCAATGTTTTCATGGCACCCCTGTCACTATTGAAAACTTCCTACGCTGGAAGGCAACATTTGATTTGGAGCTTTTAGAAATCAAAAGAAAAAAGATGAAAGAAGAAGAACAGTGTGGCAAAAATAAATTAACAGGTGGGATATAATAGTCTGTCTTATATAAGCCATGTGCCTGGTGTTAGATTGCTGGGGGATTTTATTTTTTCATTTGATATATTAAATCCACACAAGCTGTATCAAATTGGTTAGTCATGCAACACTGGGTGGTGAAAAATATCAGTGTTCAAAAAAGCAGTCCACATTATCCACAGAAATACAGAAGTTAACCAATTGACATTGATAAATGTTTGAATAGATATTTTTACTGCAGATGCTAAGAAATACAATGATACCTCAGTACTCATCATTAATTGATTCTGGGAGCACGATGAGTTATCAAAAACAATGAGTGCCAAACAATTTTTTCTTGTAAGGAATAATGTAATGAGTCACAAGGCAGCTGACCTCCATAAGTTCTAGCTTGTGTCAGTATCAAACAAGTACTGGGCAAAATTTCCATGTCAAAATGTGTTGAGTACCAAATTCTATGAGTTTCAAAGTAGTTGAGTAACAAGGACGAAACTACATCCTTGAGTTGTTCAAGTTGCTAATATCACATACCCTAGTTCTGTAAGAGATAAAGGTTATCAGATTCAGTAGGGGCCTTCTCTTCTATAGGTGCAATGCAATTTCCAAATTATAACTTTCAAGTAAGCTAGGATTTTTGTCTTAGATTACAATTGTATTAAACACAGAAAAAAAATTATTTTTCTCTAATATAGTATGCAGGAAGACATATTAGGGATAAGGGAGTGGAGAAGGCTTCTGCACATCATGGTTGTTATTTGCATGAACAAATCTAGACCAGGCCCAGATTGTAACTAAGGGTGAGGTCTTAGGTGTAATGTGTTGTGTTTGTTTGAAGATAATTCAATTTAATCATGGCTCCCCATATTATCTGACAGTGGAAATTATCTAGTCATCACTCTTCAGACTTCAAAGTCAAAAAGTAATGTAGTTCTTGGTATTTGAGTTGCATTTTCATTCTTCTACTCCATCATAGGATTATCTTCAGAGTTGTAATCTAAAGTACAAATATGTTCATTATACCACTATCCAAATCAACCTACTTCTTTTATTTCTTAATAGGAAAGCAGCTGTTTGAGACAGATCATAACCTTGATACGTCTGATATTCAGTTCTTAGAAGATGGTAACCTTCTATTATTTCTACTTTAATTGCTATAGAATATGATTTTAATGGTAAAAGCTATTTACTACTAAATGTACTGGCATTTACCACTAAATGTACTGGTATTTTCATATCAATTGGCTAAATTTTGCCTTCAATGCTAATAAAGAGGGATAAGCTACTGATATGCTTTTGGAAATAAGCAGTTACTTCTGGTTCAGTGGTAATGGGAAATCTGGGAGATATCCCTTTAAACAAAATATATTCTTCCATCTGTATCTGCCCTCTTAATGTGATGATGAGCCTCTAGCACAGGGATAGGCAACCTTGACTCTTTTATGACTCGTGGACTTCAACTCCCAGAATTCCTGAGCCAGCCATGCTGGCTCAGGAATTCTGGGAATTGAAGTCCACGAATCATAAAAGAGCCAAGGTTGCCTACCCCTGCTCTAGTAGAAAGGAAAAAGCTAACTGAACATGTCTGCTTATGTGGATATAAAATGCTAAATACCAGCTGAAATCAAATAACTTTGGATGTGGCTTGAACTGAGGATAGATCCGAAAAACACCAGTTTTAACACCTGATATATCCCTGGTCCCTTTATAGGATTCCATTTTGCTGATACCACATGCGCTTTTTCTTTAAAAAAATGTTTTGCAAATAACTGGCAAAAATCTGGCCAAGAAAACTGCAGGGACTAGTCCAAGCAGTTGCAGGAAGTCAAGACTGACTTGAAAGCATACACACAGGAAAAGCTTTGGCATTGTACCATCATCGCTTACATGCCTAATTGTATGTATTTTTCCTCCAACATAAACGTCAAGCTTGATAATATCAGGGACAAAATCATGGAAGACAGAAGGTGTCACTATTGCTCCACAGTTATCTTTTTCCTCCTTGTCCAGAGATGTATATCATTGATCCTGTGTGATTGACTCAGACTCAAACTATACACTGGCGACATATCCACTCCTTTTCCCAAGATGCTTGTTTAACTGCAGGAGACTTCTCAGAGGATCCATAACATAAGCAGCTGAAAAAGCAATTTGAAGAAGACAAATTCTCTACTGTTTAACTACTTTTGGCTTGCAGAAAATTATACTCTTTTTTGGAAAAAAGTAATAACCTTAATTTTTACGTTACTAATTCAAAATGATGAAATGGCAAGTGTCGAGATATCTCCTTAACCTCATGAGCCATGCTATATGGGCCCTGTACAGTATTCCTTCAGAATTTATTACATAAAAGATACATAATTTAAGCTCAATCCCATTTGCTTGAGTTGATTGTGTAGGTACAGACCGTCCACTGTCTGGTTTCTGTCTTCTTTAGAAATTATAGGCCCTTTTGCGTGCTGGGTCAGTTTTTTTAGTTAAGACTGCTAAGTGGTCATTACAAGCACCCAGTTCGGAATTCAACTCTTTTCTCTCCGTCATCTTTATTTTCCCTTTTCCCCCTCTTCCAGGTGGAAACAATGTGGAAGTAGATGAATCGTTGTTCCAGGAAATGGATGATTTGGAATTGGAGGATGATGAGGACGATCCAAACTACAACCCTGTTCATCTAGATAGTGACTAGATCTGAAATCCCTCCACTAGCTACTTTGATCGTAGGTTTGGTTGGATACTTGTACCCAGAAAGATGCACATGTGATTTGGATATCTTTTTCTTCAAAGAAGAGGGTGGAAGTATTTTAAGACCAAGTGACTTCTTTTCTGGTGGCTTTCAGCCCAGGTAATAAACAGACTTTAACATTTGAGATTTGTGTCTCTTTGTGTATTCCTGAAGAAAATAGCCTTTCTGGGAAAAAACAGAAAATTCTCTTCTCAAATTAATTGCATTGTTGTACTAAGGGCTTGGATTACAATAATTGTTTTGAAGGCAATGCTTCCCCCCCCTTCAATTATAAATCACCGTAGTTGATTGTAGGAGGAGAGTTCTGAAGGGAAATTGGCTTTCTTCTGTTTTGTTTGGAACATATCATTCTTGACATCACCTTGAAGATTACAGAATTATGATAGGATGCTTATTTTAGAAGAAGGATGAGACCTATAGCTTCCCAAAAGAATGACAATTTTTGTCTGGTGCTGTAATCAAGTTTAACAAGATGTCTGTGTTGATGCCACTAAACCCAGTTTTTTCCTGAAGCATATCCCTCACAAACCTGCCAGGTTTATTGTAAAAAAATGTAAAAAAAGTGAACTATAAAGTGGACTATATACTTCCAGGAGCTGGAAATAGCCTCTTATTTTTGGAAATGTTTCAGATTATATTTCATCTTCCCAATATTTCAGTAACCAAATTCTATTATGTCCTATAATTGAAACATTAAAGTTCATCTCTGTCCTTACAATCAGAGGTTCAAAAAATCAGCTGTCAGTGTGCTATATAAAAATTAATTTTGGGTGTTTTGTGTGGCTGATGGGTAAAACCTCTAAAAACCTGTATCTACAATAGATTAATCCATTGTCACTGAAAAAATGTTTTGGGGTCTCCTGTCCCACTTGCTAAAATGGAATTCATGGGAAGCATTCTTAGAATTGCCACGTCCCAGTTTTGTCTTTCCCTTCCTTTTTCCAAATTTATGAGCAATATGTGTTGATAGGAAATTAAAATATGGATTTGAAAAACAAGTGTTACTGATGTAGTTTCAGAATTGCTCCTTCTCAGAATATCCATAAAACTTTTTTTATATTAGCTTCTTAAGTGTGTCACAATAAGCCATCTACTGTGATATAAATATGCTCAGGGCACCCACATGGGAAGTAAAAAGATCAATATGGCGCCAACAATTTGGCAGTCAAATCTTTCCCCCATGACACACCTAAAAAGGGTGGGGCTTCAAACTATCACTATGTTTGAGGGAAGGGTGGAGATGTCAGATGAGAGAAACAAGAAAGTTGGGCTAAGTTAGCAGATAGTAGTAAGCTCAATGTTGTTTTGGCATTAGTTAAGGACAGGAGTTTGCCAGTTCTATTTAATGTGATGATATTCACAAATAAAAAAGCCTTAGTAACATAAAAACAGGACGCCCATAACTTTTTGGGATTTTTATAATATCTTTACAAAGTTTCAACATCATATATTAAAATAGAAACCAACCTAAAAGAGAAAAGGAATGACAAAACACATTAAAGGTGCCCTAAAGAGAAAAAAATACATTTAACAAATATAACAAAGGTGACCTCTGACTTTCTTTTAGTTCAGCGATAGTAACAATACAACTTCACTCTAAATTTAAGAAATAACACCAATCTATAAACTATCTTAAAACACTAGTAGTCAAATTAGTATAAGCTAGTATTCAGGAAATTCTCTCTTAATTTCCTTTAAAAGATAGTAAGTTAACAAATGAAAATAATCTTATATTTGAAAAGCTACAATCTTTCTCTAGTCAAATTGAAACTAATCTTCAAAACCCAAAGTCAAGCGATGATTCTTCTCTTTATTCTGTAAGAAGTCTTATCAATCGTTGGCACCCTTAAATTCTTTTGAATGGAAGGAGGGAGCACTGGGCAGGGTCACAAAAGAGGCTTTCAAAAATTACATTCAGTGTCTTGGTGAGAAGCACCTCAGGCGACTGCCAAAAATCATTTGCAACCTTTCCAGGTGGCTTTTCTTGAGCAGAGTCGATGGGGGAAACTAGGTTCACTTAGCAACCGCAGCAAAAAAGGTGGTAAAATTGGAGAGGTAACTCATTTAACAACCACTTCATTTAGTGATGGAAGTTCCATCCCAATTGTGGTTGTAAGTTGAGAACTACCTGTAGCCATAATTATGTCTCCCCTTTCAATTGTAATGACAGGAGCAAGCAATGCCTGCTAAGATTTCCTTTTTCATGCACAGGTTCCGTGAAATCTTTTCTCTTGTCCCATTCTGAAGTTTACATTTTCCCAGTGAACATTGTTAAGTTTATCTTCGGCCCCTCAGTCTAAATCTGAGTGAAAGGACAGAGTGATACCCATGTCTTAGTGCTATACCTTTATTGGGCCAACTAATAATGGAGTATTCCAAAATGTAATCAGCCATATAGCTCAGGATTAAGATATCGGCACTGTGCAGGAATTGTTCTAAATAAGTGCTTTGCCATTTTTTTCAAGCAAGTACAACTGAAGCCTCCTTACTGTGCTTTGTTTTATTTTATTTTATTTCCAGCAAGCTGGGAATGGACCCATGATGAATATCACAGCAAAATTTGAAGGGGGTTTTGCTACTCCTTAAAAAGATTTCACTCAATGCGACCATCAGAGTGCATTTCTTAATTCCCAAGTAGTATTTGTTACAGGGAGCAGTGAGAAAAGAACATTTCTTTTAGAGAGAACATTTTAGAAAAGACTGGGACAGCAAGAGATGAAGTGTGCATGTTCACATCATCACTACAGGTAGTCCTCGTTTAGCAACTGCAATTGGGATCCACAACTTGGTGGTTAAGAGAAGCAGTTGTTAAGTGAAGCATCACAATGTAACAATCTTCAGTTTTCCTTTGCTTTACAAAGGGCATAAATGTGAGGATTGGTTGCAAAGTTACTTTTTCAGCACTGTTGTAACTGTCTACGGTCACTAGACAAGGCAGTTGCTAAACAAGGCCTACCTATAGTGCACAAGTGTCCATTTTCTATTAATGGGATTATCTCCAGATAAGAAGTTACTCGGTGTCCACTTTGAACAGAGCTGTTTTTCTCATAACAGTCTGAATGGGGAGATGACTTTCAGGGAATTCAGCAGCAGCATGATGATTATATTGTTTGTAATCTTTTCAGCAGGCATTTTTTTTTCAGATTCAGCCTTTACAGGGTAATTGTTCTTAGCAATGGAATTTTTCTGTGGGTCCAACCATCTTCCATTTGCCTAACCTTCTGTTTCTCCAGTAACTTTGTTCCCAAGATACTTGTACCAAAATTTTGAAACCATGAAATTATCACTAAGCACAATAGTAGCATGTTCTGGCAATCTCTTTCTTCTTCTGCATCCCTTCATCTTATTTTTTCACTTTCCAGTTTTAACATTTACCTCTAACATGGGTTTTGGGCTCCTTGGTTCTCGGAGAATTACCACTGTTGGTCATGGATTGGGTTGCACTGCATCAGACAGATTCAGTGCGTGATCTGGGGGTTCTTCTGGATTTGCAACTTCTGCTCAAGAAGCAGGTCGTGGTGACTTCTGGTTTGATGTTGTAGCGATACGGACGCAGGAAGGCAGAGCGCTGCTTTCCGTGCCCGATTTTGCCCTGCTGGGGGCTCTAAAAGAGCCTAAAGTCGCCCCAAAGAGGTGATGAAGAAGGAAGGATGCCTCGTTGATCACGGAGAGATGGCAGTCTTTCCGTTCAATCTGAGGAAAGTTCTCCAAACTGGCAGGGGAAAGACTTACTGCATCCCTGTGGCCTGCGTCCAGCTACTGACAACTGAAGAAACAAAGCACTAACTAGCAATTGTAAACAGCATGTTTGGAACTGGGTGAGAATATTGATCCTTTCTTTACTGTTTTACAACTGAATTTCCTGGAAAAGGCTCCCAAGAAGCTAAAAACCTCCGAACGTGAGAAGGAAAGGGACTGTAGCCCCACCCTTCCAGAGGAAAGGAAGTGGCGTTTTCATCTTTTTATGGGGGACAGAAATACATAATACTGAAGTGGAAACAATATAAAACTACAGCTTTGATAAATTTGAGAACTGAGATAATTAAGATTTTTCTCTTTGAAAAAATATTGGGGTGAAATATAAGAAATCAACCTTCTGTTTTGAGAGTGGAAAATGGATATAGAATGACATCTAATGGTGGATTAGAGTATAGCATTACAACTGCAAGGACTGATGCTGACCTGGTAAGAAGCTGAGAAACTGGTAATAACCTAGCTTCTTGGCTGCTCGGTGACTCCTAGCTTAATAGAGAACAGCTGGCAACAGAGCAAAATATTTTGGCATAGTTATCACCCTGATCCTCGTGGGCTATAAATACCTACTGAGCTCCGACTTTTAATCTTAAGAACTATTTGGAGAGAAAGAAAAAGCTGACTTTTGGCTATGTGAGGCTGGGAGAGAGCTTTGGATTGTTTTTAGGGTGGTTGAATATTTTGAACACTTTGAACATTGTGGATTGTAACTTGGCTCGACTGATAATTTTTGGATGCCGGAGCGGATGGACTATTATAAAACATTGCTTTTAGTGCTGGACTCATATCTTGGAACCTATTGGATTATAAAGGCTATATATAAAGACCAGAAAAACTAGATGAAACTTTGTTCTATTACCATTAAGATTGGTGATATTAGATAAGACTTGTATTTGGAGATCACAAAAGTTTTGACAGAATATCTGGAGGAGGGAAACAAAATGGAGGCCTTATACCCAGCTAAAAGTGGCATGAAATATACCAATACCTCCATTTGTAGCCCCCAGTCAGGTTTATGAAGGAGCTGCAGGAGTGACGCTTCAAGAAAAAATAAATACTTTTCAGAAGGAGATATATTCTATGCTACAATTAATTCACCAGACAATTGTTTCACATAAAGAAGAAACAAAAAGAAATTATGATGAGATTAAAAACAATTTAGTTAACATAAATGAGCAAATCTCTAATTTAAATCTACAACTAGAAAGTTCCCAGACAATGACTATAAAGTATGAACAAGCAACCCGGAAAACAGAAGATGAATCAGGGGAAATTGATTTAAAGACAGAAGATATAAAAGAAGGGAAATACAAACTGCCACAGACAAATAAAACCTTGCAAGATTCAGCTATAATAATGAAAATGGAAAAGACACTTGACCCCCTAGGTCTGCAAAATACACTTGAGGACAAGAAAGAAGATTTTAAAAAATGGACTATAGAGATGTTAGGGGAAATGTCAGAAACTGGGAGACAAAAAATGAAAAGAGAAGCTGAGGGAGAAAAAAAGTGGGAGTTGATTAAGAATTATAAATGGGAGGAATTCATCCTCAAAAATATCTTACATAAGTTGTCTTCCTCATTCCAAGCAATTCTCACAAAAACAGAGGAAAAATTCTTTGGCGATTTAATTGCCTTGGCCTGGAAAGCTACTTGGCAACGGAAGAAAGTTAGAGTTAGACTTAAAAAATAGAAGATTTGAGCTACCAGGGGGGACATTATATGATTAAATATTTGTTTGAATATGATTAAAAGAATGGATAACCCTTAGATATAATTAGACTTTTATAATAAGAAAGATATGATTTATAGTTAGAATAACACTTTTTTTGATAAGGGAAATATAAAAATATGAGGATGGTGTCTATAAATGAAACTCTTAGCTACATAAATGTAACTAATCTTGAGAAAACCATAATTGACAAAGATATTCTGAATATTGATGGGAAATTAAACTTAAATAAGAACATGAAAAACATATTGGTTTAATAAGAAGATTTTAATTGCAAATACATTTGAAATATAAATTGGTTAGAAAAGAGGTTATAAACTGATATAGTTCTTTGTATAACACTAGAAAATATGCTGAGGATGTTTATATTCAATTTTGTATGTATTAATAGTAGCAAGAATGATATTTGCGTAGTGTTGGGAAAATGTAAACAATTTGGGAAGAAAGGAGGATCAGGGAAAAAACACTGGATTGTGCAGTATTGAACAGATTTATATTGAAGAAGTTAATGTTAAATATGTGAACCCAAACAACACGTTGTTTACTAAGCACTAAAGATTGTAATTGTTAAAAATCAATAAAATATTAAAAAAGATGAAGAAGAAGCAGGTCGTGGTCATGGCCAGAGGGCCTGTCTGCAATTACGAGTTGTACACCAGTTGCACCCTTTCCTGGACCAACATGCCCTCTTCACAGTCCCCATGCCATAGATGTATCCAGTTTGGAGTACTATTATGCATTGTACATGGGGCTTCTGGAATCTTATCCAACAGATTCAATTAATTCAAAATGCAGGACTTGCATAGTTCTGCACAAATTGAAATTAGTGCATGTGTCACCTGTTGTGATTGAAGGCAAAAGGAGAAGGGGACAGCAGGGGATGAGACGGTTAGATAGTGTCATCAATGCAATGGGTATGAATTTGGGCAGACTCAGGGAGACAGTGGACACTAGAAAGCCTGGCACGCTATGGTCCATGGGTCACAAAGAGTCAGACATGATTTAGCAACTGAACAACAACACCTCTTTTGGGAGATGCATTGATTACTGATCTGTTTCTGGAGGCAGTTCAAAATGCTGGTTATCATCTTTAAACCTTTATATGGCCTGTTGCCAGGATGTTTGAAAGGCCGCCTGCCCTTTGTTACCCTACCCACCAGAGCGGGAAGACAAGGTATGTTACAGGTCCCATCTATTATGGAGGTACATCTTGTGGGACTGAGGAAAAGGGCCTTCTCTGTGGCGACTCCCTCCCTTTGAAATAGGATTCCCTGGAGATAAGATTGGCCCACCTTGTTACCTTTCTGGAAGGTCCTGAAGACATGATTTTGTCAGTGAGTCTGGGGACTCCCAACTGATAATGAGCCAATCAGGGTGTAACTGTGTGGTCGCTGTTGCTGGGTGGGTAGAGGAGCTATGGGTTTTTACACTGATATTTCAATGTTATAAGCCACCTGGAGGCATCATGTATGAGTTGGGTGGCTCTATGAACTTGTTTAAATAATAAATAATATCATCTGATGAGACCCAGGAGATATGCCTTTTCTGTTTCAGTGTCTTCCCCGCCCTATCCACAGAGTGCCAAGATTTATAGGGCCGTGGGTCTGTTAGCCTTCAAAAAGAAAAAAGAACGCTTCCGGATCCGGTTGCAGTGCCTGTGGTCGAGTGAAGAGTTTGCTCTCTTCACTGGCCAGTTTCCCCCTGCCAGTAGACCCTGGACAGGGTCGAAAGTCGCCCTGGAGGGGCGACTACTGCTGGGGAGGACACTCATTGATCGTGGAGGGAGCGGCAGCTCCCTCCGCGATCTGAGACAGCTCCTCTGGGCTGACGGGGAAAAGATCGGCCATTAACATGGCCGATCACCTAGCTGCTCCAGCCGAAAGCCACAAGAACAGCTAAGCAAAAAGAACCACTGTGGAAGATCTGGGTGAGACCTTTCCTTCCCTCTCTGTACCCTGTACCCTCTGTGTTACATCTAGAAAAACCATTCTAACTATATTGTTTAGTCTAAAACTTCTTTTGCCTTTATTCTGGGCGGCACACGGCTGTGTCTTTTTCTTTTTTTTGCTGTTTAAAGTTTCGGTAAATAGCTGAGTTAAGCTGACTTTCACTAGCTTTTGTTTGTGTGTATTCAGCTCAAACTTGGCAAAATGCCCAGACATTTGGCGATACACCCAGAAATTCCTTTCTGACCGCAAGAAGACGCTTTCTTCAGTTTTTTTCTATTCTCTCCTCTAGTATTCTAACTTGATTTTACAGTACTATCTTAGAGACACAGTTCTGCTTTGCCTTTTGGATTATAAATACAAGAATTGATTTTTACTGAAATGGAAGTGACGGAAGAATCCCATTCACAATCTTTTTGTAGACTCATGTTGGGAAGAATCCATGAATTTCATGAGAGAGTGAATGCCAGATTAGATGCTTTTATTATAAGACTTCAAAATGACTTGCAGATTTCAATGGATTACTCTATCATTCAAACAACAATAGATGAAGAACAAAGCAATATAGAAGAAAATACCACTGAGAACTCTGAGGATCAAAGACAGACTTTAACTAAAACAACTACAAAGTTAAAAGCAATGGGAGCTGACTTGCAAACACGAGATTTGGAGAACTGTGATAAAATGGATAATCAATGAGTAATTATTACATTGAACAAAAAGAACTATATATCTCAGATAACACTGGAAAAAGGAGAAGAGAAACATGTTCAGTCTGAATTGTTTAAGAATACATATAATCAATTGGGATTTGATGACGAGGCTCGTTTATGGAAATCTGCCTGGGACAAAAAGAAAGCTAGAATTAGATTTAAAAATGAGAATTAAAAATTTAACTGAAGGGTTAAAAGGGCTTAAGATTTTGGTTGAGATAATTACTACTGGGATGAAAATGACTGATCTGATTATGGTCTGAATGGTAATAGGGAAAAGGTTGTAAAAGTTTATAGAATAAGAAATAGAATATAGATTTGAAAGGAAGTAAGAAAGTACTTTTTCGGGAATAATATGTTTTTTAGTAAATTATGTGTTTATTCAAGGCTAAGTTGGAAAATGGTAATGGTAAATTAGTAAAATTTTAAAACAGGAGATGGATTGGATTGATTTCTAAAATATATATCTGAAATAGAGTAGAATAGGAAATAGGATATAGTTGGGAAATATTAAAGTATAATGGTTGGAATAATATGTATATTTTAGAAATAATTATTGTTTTATGGGAAATTGGGAGACCCGAAATGCAAATTATATGTTTTGATATAGGTGAAATATTATTGATATTTTCTTTACAATGATTGATTGAATTTCATTTAGATCTGTTTTTTTTTTTTTACAATGATTAAATTCTATTCAGAAATGTACTAATTTGATTATGTAAGAACAATTGAGGGACTTTTAGAGATATGGATTGATTTGTAAAAAGTATATTTGAAATGGAGTAGAATAGAAAATAGAATATAGTTGGGAAATATTAAAATATAATGGTTGGAATAATCTATATACTTTAGAAATAATTATTGTTTATGGGAAACTGGGTGACCCAAAATGTAAAATTACATGTTTATTTAAGGCTAATTGGAAAATGGTAATTGTAAATTAGTTAAACTTAAAAACAGGATTTGGATTGATATAGGTGAAATATTATTGATTTTCTTTACAATGGTTGAACTTTATTCAGAAACGTATTAATTTGATTATGTTATAGCATCTGAGGGAAATAGAGAAGGAATTTTTAAAGAATTGTTGAATTATATGTGTATGATTATGTTTTCTTTTTTGGATGATTGACTACCCTATCTCCACGGTGATTCTCAAGCACTCTGATGTAAAAAAAAACAACTAATAAAACTTATTTTAAAAAAAAGAAAAAAGAAAAAAAGCTTTAAAAATGTGATTTTTCCCTTAGGAGTTGGGCTAAGATGATATATCAAGCAACATATATCTTCAGGGAGGCAGAAAGTATAATAAATGGGTCTGGCTGTTGTGGCTATATCAGTTTTGGATTTTTTTGTTGATATTATATTTTTTTATTTGCTATGTTGTCTTTATGGGGTTTTATTTCATGTATAACACCCAGAGTCAGACAGTAATGGAAATATAAATCAATAAGCAAATGCCATACAATATTTAATAATAACATAGAATTTGATGTTGCTCTGTTCTATGATCTCTGCAGAGTTGAGACTTAAGCATTACAAGGTTACAGAAAGACCGTTCTTGGAAGGTCATCTCTGATTCAAGCCATTTGAAGTTGCGCATCACACATTATTTTCCTCCACTGAGCTGGAAATAGGCTCAGGATCCTCCTGAATATCCCAGCAGAACCTGAAGGGCAGCTTTTCCATCCTCTCCTTAAAGACATGGTCAAACCTTTCATTCTGGGCAACAGTCATGGTGTTCTTCCAGTCCCCAACAGTGCCTGGGAAACAACAATTAAAAAAATGTCAACAGTTTTTGTATTCAATTAAACTAGAAGCTATTTATGCCATCCTGTCACCAAAACGTTCATTCTTACACATTCTTATGTGACTAAGTGTGTATGAATCAATCATGTGAAAAAGAAAGTTTTATGTATGAGGACATAGTAAAAATCTGGTTCTTAGCTGTTCTTAAAAGTAAGTAAATACAACCTTAGATGAACAATATGACATTACACCATGTCATCAAATATTTTACACAAAGAAGGCCAAAATGGAGAAGCCATGTGTGAAACATTTATGATTTAATAGCTTGTAGATCCACCTTTAGCGGCAATAACGTGAGATACTCGTTTTCTGTGTCACTTAATCAGTCTCTCACATTGCTGTGGAGGAATTTTGGCTCATTCTTCTTTACAACTTTGCTTCAGTTGATTGAAGTTTGTGAGCATTTATTTATGTACAGCTTTCTTTTTTTTTCTTTTTTCTAAATATATTTTATTAGATTTTTATAGGGGTAAAAGGGTTACATCAGAGTGCTTAGGAACCACCGTGGAGGTGGGTATATTGAACATCCAAAAAAAAAGAAAAACAATCACAAATATATAGCCCAAATCAATTCATTTAAAATTCCCTCTCTAATTCCCTCATTTAGTCTTGCACATTCAGATAATACATTTCTATATAAGCTTCAAACAATCCTATCAAATATCACTCACATTTCAATTCTAAAGATCCAGGTCCTGTTTTTAAGCTTTACTAACTTACAATTACCATATTCCAATTGGCCTTAGATAGACATATTATTAACACTTCGGGTGTCCTTTTTTTTTTTTACATAGTAATTATATCTAGTATATTATTCCCGCAATAATATTCTTATATTTTCTTCATTAATACCATTTCTTCTCTTGTCACCCATCCCTCTTGTTCTCCTTCTATTTCAAAATAATTATCTTAAAGTAAAAATATCAAACCAACAAATAGATTTCTATCTAATTTAAGTATATATTCTATCAATTCATCTATTTCTATGAAAATCTTTTTAAACCAGCAAATAAAGTTTACCTCTCCAGTAATTATCATGTTTAAAACAAAGTATTGTTACAAAGGGTATCCTCTTAGAAATTTCACGTGCTCCATTAGATATTAACTCAGTCAAAAAATCAAAGCCTTTTTAAACCCATTAAATAAAACTTTAAAATACATTTTTAAATCTAACTCTAGGTTTCTTTCTGTGCCATAACGGTTTCCATAATAAAATTCCTGCATCATCAAACCACAATATTAAAAGGCCCATATTCTTTAATGCTTCAGATTGGTCAAAGTTCTCTTTCCTTTCTTCTAGTAGCCTTTGGATGGTAAAAGCCGTTTTATTCCATGTTATATT
Source organism: Azemiops feae (assembly GCA_023970755.1). Lineage (NCBI taxonomy): Eukaryota > Metazoa > Chordata > Lepidosauria > Squamata > Viperidae > Azemiops > Azemiops feae. Next base: position 630,147 of record JALGBA010000444.1, read on the forward strand.
TGCCAGTTGTTTATCCACCTTTTCACAATTTTCAATAACTTGTATCTGAGTGTCAGTCTCTGTTGATGTTAATGCTTCAGACATCTCCGTTAAAATTATTCTTTGATCATCAGGCTTCTCCATAGATTGCGTTTGGAGTTGTATAAAGTTAATTTGTTCTTTGGTTTCCACAGTTTCTCTCAGTGTAGTTTCATAGTTGAGTTGTTGACGTGGTTCCTCTTTAGGTTGTACATATTGTTCACTAATCTCTTTGGCGCCAATCTGCTTCTTCTGCGCTGTCTTTCGGTCTATGATTTGATCTGTCAAAGTTTGAAAGTAAGAGTTCATATCCTCTGTGGCTTCCAAAATTTTTTCCAATATGAGCTCATAGTCCAGCTGTGTGTTAGGTTCCATATCAGTAGTAGAAAGATTTTTTAATCTTTTAGAGAAGGCTCTATTTCGTAGAAATCAAACAAATGTTCACCTCCAATTTTCAATAGACCAGCTGTTTCAGTTATCTTATGCTTATCCTCTTTTGAAGGTCATAGCCATTCCCAGCCATAAAAAAATATACAATTGCAGTACCACTTTTCGACACAAGATGTCCTCAGCAGATCATAAAATCTTTTTTTTCTTTCCAAATTAATAGATTTTTTATTTTTCGTGTTGAAAAAGATGAAGAAAGGCCTCTCCAAAGTAATAGATGCGTAGTTATAACAATAACAATCAAGAATAAAATGTTTTCAGGTCCCCTCAGTATTCCAAAATTTAAATAGTCCATAAAAAATTAACTGGTTTTTTTTTTTTTTCCAAAGCTGTTTTTCCCGAATGCCCAAATGCTGCTCCCTCAGGGAAGTACTCCAGCAGGGAAGTACAGCTTTCTTGAGGTCCCACCACACCATATCAATCGGATTGAGGTCTGGACTTTGGGCCATTGCAACACCTTGAGTCTTCTTTTTCAGCCATTCTGTTGTAGATTTGCTGGTGTGTTTCGGATCATTGTCCTGTTGCATAGCCCAATGTTGGCCAAACTTTAGCTGCCAGACAGATGGCCTCACATGTGATTCTAGAATACTTTGGTATACAGAGGAGTTCATGGTCAACTCAACAACTGCAAGATGCCCAGTTCCTGTAGCTGCAAAACAAGCCCAAATCATCAGTCTTCCACTACTGTGCTTGATGGTTCGTATGAGATGTTTGTGTTGATATGCGGTTGTTTAGTTTTTGGCAAACGTGGTACTGTGTATTGTGGCCAAACATTTCCACTTTGGTCTCAGCTGTTCAAAGATATCTGTTCCAGAAGTCTTGTGATTTGTTCAAATGCAACTTTGCAAATCGAAGCTGTGCTGCAATGTTCTTTTTAGAGAGAAGAGGTTTTTTCTTTCTCCTGGCAACCTTTCCAAACAACCATACTTGTTCAGTCTTTTTCTAATTTTACTGTCATGAACTTTAACATGTAACATGCTAATTGAGGCCAGTAGGGTTTGAGATGTGACTCTTGGATTTTTTGCAATTTCTCTGAGCATTGCATGGTCTGACCTTGGGGTGAATTTGCTGGGACGTCCACTCTTAGGAAGGTTGGCCACTGTCTTGATTGTTTTCCACTTGTAAATGATCTTCTTCACCATAGAATGATGTATTTTAAATTGTTTGCAAATAACTATTCCCAGACTGATAGGCAACAACAATGGGTTATCTAAGATTATTACTGATGTTCTTCCTCAATGCTGGAGACCAGCAAACTCCTAAAACTTTGGGTTTTATAGACCACTGGATTAAGGGCATTTGATTAGCAGCACTTAGCTGCTACTTAGCTTCTTCATACCAATAGAAACAGTAAGGATGTTCTTAGTTTCTTCCACACATGGCTTCTCCAATCTGGCTTTCTTTTTGTAAAATAAATGATGACATGGCGTAATATGTCATGTGCTGTTGTTCAACTGACTGTGTATATACCTACTTTAAAGAACTGCTAAGGACCAGATGATATTTACTATGTCCTGATATGTAAAACCTATAACTCAAAGAGGGTGTACTTTCTTGTTCACGTGACTGTATATAAAACATTTCAGGACTTCAGGAGGGGACTATAGGGATGAAGATAAAAAGTCTTCCAGAGGTGGTTTCCAACTCTCCAATTACCTTGCCTACTATGAGCTTCTCTGAATCTGAGAAAGAGGATAATAGTTTGCAAAACCTGACTAACTTGAAACATTGCACATTCCTCCATTATCAGATCAATATTTAGCCACCTCCCTGTCCATTAAACCATTCTTAGAATTCTGTATTTATAGTTTTTGGGCAGGAAGTTGTTCCTTATTATTTTAACTTGAGCTGGATTACAGATTACTTAACAGAAGGGCAAAGATCTCTCTAACTAGAAGGTGTTGAATGATTCTCCTGCCATAAGTACTTTTTACTGGGAAGTCATGGAACCAATGGTCTGCCAGTGAGGTTCTAAATGAGCTTGAATTCACCCTTTTGGAACTGGCCCCCTGATTAAGTGAAATGATTGATGGTTCTTTGAGCTTTGGCTATGTCCATACAGGCTTAAAGGAGATAGTTTCAAGACTGGAGGACAGTGCCCAGGGTAGAGAGTGAAGCAGTTGTGTCTTCTTCACCTTAAAGTGGCCACTGTGAGCTAGAACAATCCTACTTCCAAAGGATCATTAGACTATGCAACGAACATAATGATAATTGAAAACATCAAGATTATATCCATGACCAAAATTTGTCAGGGTGACAAGGAGAACACCACTTCAACATTGGCACAGCTAAGAAAGGCTTATGGCTGCCTCAAATGCAGGCTGCTGATGAGACAAACACATCATGGAGAGACAGCAAAAAGAGAGGTTGTTGGGACATGTCCATACCACTTTAGAAAGTGCCTTTCAGGTGAAGGTAGTAATCCTGGTTTCATGGTTCCGATAGATGAGATCAGTAAAAAGAACTCCAAGGCTAAAAAGGTTTCCTTAAAGAACATATTTATTTGGCTACATAGTATCGGCACGATCAAAAGTGAAACCAAGACTGAAGCTTTCCCCCCACAGGTTACAATGTTACAAAGTTGAACTTCCCACCCCAATGATGTGTCATAAATCACATTCCCCAATTAACTACTTGCACGGGCTTTCTAATGGAAGCATTAGCCCCCCAAAATGTAATCAGCAATGACCTTGGTTCCCATAGAACAATTTATTGTTTTGACTAAGCTAGAAAACACTCAGCCCTCCTCCCAAATATGTGGCAACCAAAAATGAAAATGGCTTCAGCCAAATTCGTTTGTAGTGCTGACAGTCAGATCCCCTAAAAGAAAGAGAAATTCTGCAAACGAAGAAGAGTTAAAATTAGGAATCTCCTCAGGGTTTATTTGGATGTTTGTTAAAAAATCTACATATCAATCTTTCAGCTTTTACATCAGTGGCCTTTCACCCAGGTGGCCTCTGATAAAGGGTACCCTTTCCACTATACTAAATACTGTAATTTCCCTTTATATAACTGAGAATCAAGAATTTGTTTTATTTCATAATGAGTCTCTCCCTCTACCACCAGAGGACCAGGTGCTTGTTTGGGAGGAGGTCTTAAAGACGACTCCCTGAAAGGTTTTAACAAACTGCAGTGGAAAACTGGGTGGATCTTTCCCAAAAGGCAAGGGAGTTTTAACTCTACTGTGACTGGGTTTATAATTCGGACTATAGGGAAAGGTCCAAGGTATTTTGGTCCCAATTTTTTGCTAGGTAACTTGAGCCTTAATTATTTTGTAGTGAGATAAACCTTAGCTCCCACACAGTATGGTTTCTGAGGAGCCCTTTTTTAATCACTTGCTCTTTGTAAATTTTTGAGGCTTTCGTTAAAGCTTTTTTTGTATTGTCCCAAACAGTTTTCCTTGCTCTTTGTAATTTTTTGAGGCTTTCGTTAAAGCTTTTTTTGTATTGTCCCAAACAGTTTTCCAGGCAGCCACCCACTGATCTAAAGTTTGAGAAGCAGGAGGGTCCTGTGGATATTTAGGCATGGGAATGAACTCTCTACCAGTAGCTATTTTAAAAGGAGTGAGTCCCGTGCTGCTATGTACTGTGTTATTATAAGCCACTTTGGCAAAAGAGAGGAGGTCAGCCAAGTTCATCTGCTGGTAATCCACATAGCATCTAATGTATTGTTCCACCATTGCATTCACTTTTTCAGCCGCTCCATTCATAGACGGATGAAAAGCCGACGATAGTCCTTGTGTGGATCCAATCAGTTTTAGGAAGTCCCTCCAAAATCTAGCAGTAAACTGAACCCCCCCCTGTCCAAAATAATCCATTTTGGAGCTCCGTGGAGCCAGTAGATATGTTTGAGAAACATTTTGGCTAACTTCTGGGCAGAGGGAAGACCAGAACAGGCTATGAAATGAGCTGGCATCGAGAAAAGATCAATCACAGTCCATATTACTGTATTACCCCTACTTTCTGGTAATTCCACAATAAAGTCCATGGCAATCTCTTCCCAGGGTTGGGAAGGGTCTGCAACTTGTTGCAATAGTCCAGGGGGTTTCCAGGGCGTTTCTTCATTGTTGCACATGTTGCACAGCTTTTCACATAGCTTTCAATATCTTTTTTCAAACCTGGCCAACAAAACTACCTCCGGACTAAATGTAAAGTCTTTAAATATCTGAAGTGGTCAGCTTGTTTAATATCGTGGCAACACTGGAGCGCTTGGACTCTAAGTGATTCAGGAAAATATAGTTTTGACCCCTTCCAGGCTAACTCATCTCGATAGGTCAGTATGGTCTGATTTTCTTTGAACCATGAATCATTTTTCAATTTCTCTTTTAGTTTTTTTGTTAACGAGCTATTGGGATCAGGTGATTTTGCTTGCTGTTGCCCCCCTGGGGTTATTTGAGAGATTGTCTGTGGTAGCAGGATGATGGAGTTCACGATCTCTTCACGATGGTTTTTATACTGGGGCAACCTAGAGAGGGCATCTGCCAAGAAGTCCCCCCCCCCCCCGGGATGTATTTCAGTGTGAAGATGAATTGGTTAAAATACTGTGCCCATCAAACTTGATTTGGGGACAGTTTACGGGGTGTTTTCAGTGCCTCTAAATTTTTGTGATCAGTCCATACTCCGAAAGGCACCTTGCTCCCCTCGAGGAAATGGCGCCAAGTAAGCAGGGCCCATCTCACTACAAAGGCTTCCTTCTCCCATACAGCTCACCTTCGGTCAGCATCTGTTAGTTTTTTTAGAAGTGTAGGCACAGGGTTGCAAATCTCCCTTTTGGTTTCTTTGCAGGAGAACCACCCCAACAGCTACATCGCTAGCATCAGCTTGGATTATGAACTACTCTTCAAGGTTAGGGTGTTTGAGAACAGGTTCGGCAGCAAACAGTCTCTTTAAATTCTCAAATGCTGTTTGGCTTTCCATAGACCATGGCAGGGGCTGACAATGTCGTGGCTTACCCCCATTTCCCCCTGTCTTTAATAAGTCAGTAATTGGCAAACGATCTCAGCAAAAGAGGGGATAAATTGCCGATAGAAATTGGCAAATCCCAAAAAACTTTGGAGTTGTTTACGGGTTCGTGGGGGCTGCCATTCGATCACCACTTTAACCTTGGCTGGGTCCATTTCAATGCCTTCATTGGAAATCCTGTACTCTAGGTAGTCCAGGCATGTTTGATGAAATTCACATTTGGAGAGTTTTGCGTAAAGTTTAGCGTTCAGCAGTTTTTTGAGTACTTCACGCACTAGTTTAGTATGTTCTGCCATAATTTCTGTATAAATGAGGATATCATCAAGATAGACTAAGACTCCCTTGTATAGGTGATCATGTAGCACTTGATTGATCAATTGCATAAACACTGCAGGGGCTCCCTGCATCCCAAAAGGCATAATATTGAATTGAAAGCTTCCGAGGGGGCTGTTAAACGCTGTCTTCCACTTGCCTCCTTTTTAACCTCTCACTCGATAGTATGCCTCTCTTAGATCTAGCTTGGTAAAAAACTTTCCTTTTGCCAAATGGGCTAACATATCCTTCATTAAGGGGAGGGGGTACATATTCTCCATGCTGACCCCATTTAACCCTTTAAAATCCAGGCACAGCCTCAGCGATCCATCTTTTTTCTCTTTAAAAAGTACAGGGGCAGCTACTCGGGATTTTGCTGCTGAATGAGCCCTCTAGCCAAGTTCTTATCAATGTATTCCCTGAGTTCTCTCAACTCACAGGGGGTCATTGAATACATCTTCGGCTTGGGCAGTTTGGCTCCCGGCAAAATCTCAATAGCACAATCGGTTGCTCTGTGGTGAGGCAGGATGTCACACTCTGTTTCGCTGAATACCTCAGCTACTGTAAGTCTCGGTATTTGCTTGGTATGAGCGGTATTCCAGGAGGGGAGTTTACAGCAGTTCTCAGGATTTCAAGAGATTGTCTCTGGGCTTCACGTGTGTTGCTGGCGGGGGTAGAGGGGTGAAAGTCCTCATTCCGTTGCCCACCAGATCATGGGCTGCCATTTATCCAGCCAGGCTAATCCCAAAATTACTGACTCAGTCATTTTTGGCACCACCACAAAACAGATAAACTCCCAATGCTCCCCTAGCTCTAGGCGTACTGGTTCAGTCAAGTGAGTGGCTGGAGCTCCACCTATCAGGGATCCGTCTGCCTGTTCGAACCTCATAGGTGTGGGCAATAATTTGGCATGAATGCCTAGTTTGAGCACCGTGGGGAGATTGATCAAACACCAGAGTCAATTAAAACATGTAAATCCATTTGCACTCCCGAATAGGGACCAAGAGCCTCGCAGAGAAGGCAAAAGGTGGGACAGGCTGACTCACCATCGGGTCATCTTCTTCGTCGTCACTGTCGCAAGGAGCAGGCAGAGGCAAATTCTCAGTTGGGGTCTCGGGTTTCCCTTGGGGAGGAGAGGTGACTCGTGTGACTTGCTCTTGGCTGGCCCAATTCAATTTCTCAAGTATTCGTCGGGATCCTCTCTTAGGTTTTGCAGAGGTAGTAGGTGCGTGGAAAAGGGACTGGACAATTGGCTGCTTGGTGCCCTGATTGACCGCATCTGAAGCATTTGATCAGAGGTCCCGTAGGCACTCTAGCCACTCTGGTGGTCATGGCAGGTGAGGGCCGTCGAAGAGCTTGACATCTCACTTGGTCTTGCTTTGGTTTGGATCTTGGCACAGAAGTTTTTTGGTAACAGTTCAGCTTGATGTCTAAGTTTATCGCTAGATGGTACCATTCATGCAGCTGTTTGGGGATTGCCCTGTAGGTGCATGCCTGGAACAAATCATGATCCAACCTGAATTTAAAATGGTGAACCAGTGACCGGCCAGCTACCCTTCGGAACTCTCTCACGTACTCTTTAGCCGACTGGCCCATCTGCTTCAATTTGTGGATATCTTTCTTGGCCTGCAGAGATTGGGATTCATCTTCGAACTGGGTTCTCATTCCGCATATCAACAGATTGAAATCCCACAGCTCTGGTGATTGCTTATTATGCAGACAATTCATCCATTCTGCTGCCTCCCCTTCTATGTTTGCTGCTACCGCATCAATCATACTGGCAGGGTCTGGGTAAGCACGGGCATTATGATTCATGTGGATGAATACCTGGTTCAGGAAGAAAGATAGCTTCTCAGGATCTCCGTCAAAGGTGGGCTTGATGGGAGGGGGGGTCGTCTGGGCACCGATCCAAGATGGCTTGTATTAGGCCAGGTGGCTGGCGTTGATCTCGCTGTAAGCCCCCTGCTTGGTAAATCCTAGGCTGGGGTTGGTACTGGCTTGACATTGGTAATGGTCAGGGCTGGCTTGGCTTTGGTAGCGATCAGGGCTGACCTGGCACTGGTAACGATCAGGGCTGGCAAGGATCTGGTAACAATCAGGGCTAATCCGACGTTGGTATCGGTCAGGGCTGGCTTGGCATTGGTAGCGATCAGGGTTGGCATGGCGTCAGTGACGGTCAGGACTGACAGGACATTGGCAGCCCTCAGGACTGGCATATCACTGTTTATGGTCAGGGCTGGCACGATGTCGATGATGGTCAGGACTCTGCCAACACACTGGGCTCGAAGTTAAAGCTGGTCTAGGCAGTGGGGAGGCGGCCCGAGCCATCAATAAGGGACTAGGGCTTCATTGTGGTGGTGGACGGTCATGGGGATGTCTGTCCTCTTGCTCACTGGAGAGCATCTGACAGGTGATCTGCTCCCCTTCTCACATGTCCAGACCCTCAAACGTCTCTCTTAAATGTTCCACGGAATGACTGTGGATGGTGGTCAGGTACTTCCATTCCCCTGATTCATCCCAGGCAGCTAACCGCTTTGACTTCCTCCATTCTGGTGAACGGGATCCGTGGGATGAGATCAATGGGAAGTCAGCTTCGGCCGCTTTCACGGTGCTCTTTCGTGGCTGAGCCGCTTCCGAACACCAAGTCCACCTGATGGGTATGGTTCCCTCTTGCTGCACCAACGACTCCAATTGTGTCTCCCGGGCTTTTGGCCTTGCTCCAGCCACCAGAGCTGCACTTTCCACTTGGGTGGTAGCCTGCACTCCGTCTACTGGTGTAGCACCAAGGCTCACGGCCGATTCCCCTTTTTTCCCCATCTTGGTGTCTTCCCTCAGTCTTTGTTGTCCTCCCAAAGATTCTGGGTAGGCAACCGGGGCTCAGGACCCCACATTTTAAAATAAAAATGAGTCTTCGTTTAATGTCATGGTTCCGATAGATGAGACCAGTAAAAAGAACTCCAAGTCAAAAAAGATTTCCTTAAAGAACATATTTATTTGGCTACATACTGTAGTATCGGCACGATCAGAAGTGAAACCAAGACTGAAGCTTTCCCCCCACAGGTTACAATGTTACAAAGTTGAACTTCCCAAACCAATGATGTGTCATAAATCACATTAACTACTTGCGCAGGCTTTCTAACGGAAGCCTTAGCCTGCCAAAATGCAATCAGCAATGACCTTGGTTCCCATAGAACAATTTATTCTTTTGACTAAGCTAGAAAATACTCCTCCCTCCTCCCAAATCCGTGGCAACCGAAAACGAAGGGAAAATGGCTTCAGCCAAATTCATTTGTAGTGTTGACAAATGGTTTCAGATGAAGCTTGGCACGTTCCTAAATCATAGTCCCAGAATATTAATTATTACTGATCTACCTTTGCGAAGAAAGTTTCCTTTGCTGAAATCGAGGAGATCAGAAGGCAAGAATGTGTAGTTTGCTTTAGAATCCATTTCCATGTTATCAAATGTAGCTTTATCTACCACATCATCCATCTCCTTTTCAGTTAGTTTTTTTCTTAGGAAGTTGCATATTTTCAGTACAGAACTTCTCAGATCCTGCAATTTGATAGAGCCTTATATTAGGTCATCCACAACAATGGAGAAAAGATGGAAAAGTTTGTTGAGATCTCACATATCACTCATTCCCCCAATCTTTAATTCTTTCTTTTCTTACTGAAAAAATTACCCTGATTAAATCATTTGTGTTTATTTTTTTTAATGAAAACTATTACATAGATCTAGGAAGCAATATCAATGAATTAAACAAAAAAATGCTGCTTTAAGACTTTTGGTAAATGTTTTCAAGGGCAGGTTTTGAGAAACGTTTTTAGTTGACAATATATTGATGTGCCATAATTTCCCTAAGATTCAGACTCTTCTGTTCTTAGCAATCTTGGCTGCATCAGAGGCTGGCCAGTTCCCAGGCCAGGCTAAAAAAAATGCCTTGGCCTTTCTTAAAAATGCAGTTGAGTTGAGTCAATCTCTTCTGAGCCAAAGCAGGAAAATATTATGAGAGACTTTGAATAAGCTTTTGCTAATTACAGGTACTTAATTGGATTTCCCTTATCTACTAAGTAAGCCTATGAAAAATTAGATCACATTTGTTTACAACAGATGCATCCTGTGAATTCTAGCATGACAAGCCAAGTGCTCACAAACACACCTTTTATTAATCTTTTCAATATCAAGGTGACAGCACTCTAGTTTCCCAGATCCTCCTCCTTCCTTTTGAAGAGAGAGAAACTTACTTTTCTTCAGAAACCTCACCACTCCTACAGGAGCTCATAGAAATAGCCAAGAGTGGTTCTGTGATCACCTCTGTTACTCCCTATTGGAATAGGTTATTCACACTTCACATCATTTCTAAAGCTTTCTGTGCTAAATGGTTGTTCATATTGCACTTCACAACACAAACACATCTTACCTTTTTCATTTCTTCATAAGAAAGGAAGAGAATATTGAAATCACCCTTATGAGCATACCAGCCTTCTACATGGTCTAGCCACGAACTACAAATCACTGGTAGGAGAGAAATGAATTTAGCATAAACATGAGGGCAGTCTTGAAATCACTGAGTTCAGTTGTTCAGCTCAGTGCTGCAATGATACAGCTGACCATCTGTCTCGGGGATACATTCTTTTTTTTTTAAACAAGTTTTATTGATTTTCCATTTTTACAAAACTTCAAGTGTTTAAGGAAGCAACACGGTGGTTGGGTAATACATAGTCCGATAACATGCTTATCCATACATATATCAATTTACATCATCAAAAGTTTCCTCTCTGTTTCCCTTAGTTATTGTACTAAATTCAAATTAATAAATTGCTAGTTATAACTCCATCATTTAAGACATTTATAAACAACTTTTAAATTATATGTCTCCAGCTCCTGTTTTTGATTTTTGTCTGGTTTCAATTACAATATTTCAAATATGTTAGTGTCCAATACCGTTGAAGTTTCAGATAACCCATGGTTCCCTAGATCATGCAAAATAATATCATATCTAAAATACATTTATTCGTTCTTTGACCTATAGGAGAGGCCATTATAGGTGTGGGATTTGTAGCTGTTTTTTTACTTATTTTAGTTGTTGTTGCGGTACTTGTCATTTTTATTACTTGAATAATGTTTTTCCACACTTGCATATATCAATTTTGTATAACGTTATTCTTAGGGTTAACATTAAACATAAGATTACAAATAGAGTTATACCTTTTCTTATTCCACTATTATATAATATAATTTATAATACTCTTAACACCTCTTATATATATTTCTATAACACTACACACAATGCATATACATATACTATTCTCTAAGTATTATCACCACTCTTAATTTCATTTACTATCACTCTTATTTGAATAATCACCTTTCTCTATATTTCTTTACTATGTTATAATTACTTTCTCAATTCTATTTAATTCAATTACTCAAATATACTTATTTCTATACATTAGTTCAATTCATTTGCTTCATTCCTTTTAATACATTGCCTGCAGTCCCTTTTCTTCTTATTACTTGATCACTGCTTGTTAACGGGTGCTGCAATATTGCATCAGCCTTTTTTCTCTCTGTCTCAGTTTAATGTGTCCACAGATCCACCAAATATCACCTCTTATTTCTTCTTCTATATATCCAATGTATCCAAAACATCCACTAGTCACTTTACCCAGATATATGTCAGTTAAGATTCAAATTTCAATGCTATTTGCTCTTCAAAAATAAGATCCACTAATTAGTATTAAGTTTCTCTGTTGTCTCACTTCAACTTTTAATCCTTATGTTAATTTTTTCAAAGTCTCTTAATCACCCTTTGTTGCCTCCGACCGTCCTTTCTCCAGTCCTTTCTCTAGTTTCAATCTCTGCTTCTTGCAGCTCTTAAATTCCAGTCTTTCATGTTTTATAAACTTTACTGTGGGCTCTCTGCTTCTTCTCGCTGCTCTCGTTCTGCTCTAACACTCCCTTCTCTGCTCTATTCCATTTCAGTTGCCGCTGTGTCTCTCTCCTTATCGCTTTGCTTTTTCCGCGCCTTCTCTCTACCAATATTCCTCACCTCCTTCAGGGGTTTCCTTGTCTCCCGTACGAAGCTGTCAGTTCTACTTTTCACTTCCCTCTCAGGCTGTCACCATCTCTCCAGGCCGGCCTTAAAGACCAGCTTCTTCTCCGCCAATTTTAAGAGTGCTGCTCCTGTCTGCTCGGGTGTTTGCTTTCCACCCGGTTTCTCTGAAGCTTCCTCTTTAATTTACCAATCTCTCCGGGATCGGTAAAGCCCTTACCAGGCTCTTAGCGAAGAATTTTCCGGGATTTAGGAACAGAGATCTGTTCCTTCACCCGCTCCACGATGATGTCACAGCCCCATGTTGGGGAAAGAAAAAGAAAAAGTAGAATTGGCGATGAACCCACAGAGCATGCAGATAACACTACAAATGATTCAGGAAACAATGATGAAGACCCAAGAGGCAATAGCAAATAATCATGAAGAAACAAAAATTCATCACAAAGTAATCAAGAATGAAATTAAAAACATGAATGACAAGATAGAGAGTATACAACAAACAATGATGGAGAACGAACAAAGAATTCAAAAAGTCGAAACAAAAATAGATCAAGTTGATGGCAAAATAGAAAAGATGGAACAGAAATCCAAACAAGTAAACAGAGAGTTGACTGAATCTATTGCCTTCTTGGAAATGGAAAAAGCTTCGTTCTTCCTAAGATTTCAAAATATCGTAGAGGAAAAAGAAGAAGATTTGGGAGAGAAGATGGCGGAGATATTGGCTGAGATATTAGGAAAGGACAAACAGGAAACAAGAAAAGACATAGATGAAATATATCGAGTATATACAAATTATGCACAAAGACACAGATTGGTGAGAGAGGTGCATTTAAGGTTTACTAGAAGATCAATAAGGGATGAAATATATAAAAAAACAAGAGACGAACAGATAGTTTATAAGGGTAAAGAAATAATTGTATTAAAGCAAATACCACGTAGAATACGAAATCAGAGATGAGAATACCAATTTCTAACGACCCAATTAACTAAATACAAAGTTAGGTTTCGATGGTTAGTACCTGAAGGCATATTTCTAACATGGCAAGAAAAAAAATATAAGATAGATACACTCGAGAAAGCGCAGGACTTTTATGAACGTCACTTTGCGCAGGGAGAAGAACAAGAAAGTAGGGAAGAGCCGGAGAGTAAAAGCCAGGAGGAAGACCAATTAGAAGAAGTTGAAAGAGAAAGAGAAACGCAAAAGATACAAGAAAGAGAAAGGTTAGAAAGAGAAGGAGCAAAAGGAAGGGTAATAGAGACAAGAAGCACAAAAAAAACAGATCAAGTAAAAAATGGGAGAGGCAATTAAGCTCTTTTCTGTAAACATTAATGGTTTAAACATACCAAGAAAAAGAGTACAAACGTTTAACAAATTAAGGAAATTGGATGCAGATGTGATATGTCTTCAGGAAGTTCATATAAAAAAGGATTATAGAAAACTACTAGAGAATGTAAAATTAGGAACACTATACACAACACTAGCACAAAACAAGAAAGGAGGAATTGCTATATATGTCAAAGAAAAAATAAAATCAAAATTAATATATTCGGATGAAGAGGGGAGAATTTTAATGTTGGAAATAGAATTAGAGCAAAAACAAATTTTATTAACGGCAGTATATGCACCAAATAATAACCAACATGAATTTTTTAAAAAGGTACATAAGAAACTAGTGGATCTGGATTATGAAAGTATTTGTATGATTGGGGATCTAAATGCAATAGTTAATGTTAAGAAAGACTATAAAGAGTAGTAAAAAGAGCAAAAAGAAGAAAAATATATTACCAAAATCGTTCTTTGACATGGTAACAGAACTCAACCTTCGGGATATATGGAGAGAGACACACAGATCAGACAAACAATACACGTTTTATTTGTATCCGCACCAATCCTGGTCTAGGATCGATATGGCCTGGGTAACAACAGAAGTACAGAACGGGATAGAGGAAATTGAAATAGGACTTAATGACTGGGCGGATCACAACCCAATAATAATAAAATGGAAAGGCCAGAAACAGAGAAAAAGATGATCAATGAATCAAAGACTATGTAAAGACAAACAATATATACAGATGCTAGAAAAGGAGTTGACATTATTTTTTCAGGTAAATAAAAAGGAAGAGACATCAACACAAAATTTGTGGGATACTACAAAAGCCTACATTCGGGGATTGACAATTGCATACAACTCTAAGAAAAATAAAGATAGGAGACTTCAACAAGAAAAACTACAAGAAGAACTTAAAGAAACAGAAAGTGACCTACAGAAGGATCCACAAAACAAAAAGATAAAAGAAAAATGGAATATTATAAAACACAAGATTAATGTGACAACACAAAAAGAAATGGCACAGAAAATTAGGATGGCGAAACAAAATTATTTTGAAAACGCGAATAAAACCGGTCGATGGTTGGCCTATAAATTAAAAAAAGAAAAAGGCAAAAGAATAATACATCAACTACAAGATGAAAGTGGAACAGTACAATATAGATGGGAAGAGAAAAAGAACATAATACAAAATTTCTTCTCAAAGCTATACCATCAGGAAGATATAGCAGATGATAAAGTTAAACAATACATAGAGGTAGCAAAAATGAGCAAAATCACCGAAGAACAAAAGAAAATGTTGAATAGACCAATAACCGCAATAGAACTAGAAACAGCATTGAAAAAACAAAAAAATAATAAATCACCAGGCCCAGATGGAATTCTGGTTGAGTTTTATAAAAGTACACAAGAGTCACTACAATGGATAATGTTGGAGATTTGTAATGAGGTGCTGGAGGAGGCGAAGATACCGGCAACCTGGACTGAAGCAATTATTACTCTCATCCCTAAGGAAGACTCAGACCTGCAACAAATTCAAAATTATAGGCTGATTTCTTTACTGAATACAGACTATAAGACATTTGCAACAATAATAGCAGAAAGGATTAAAAAATTCTTGAATAACTACATCCACCCAGATCAAAATGGATTTCTACCAGGATGACAGATAAAAAATAATATGAGGATAATAATGAACACCTTAGAATTCTATGAAGTCCATTCTGAAAGACAAGCTACACTGGTTTTCCTTGATGCCCAGAAGGCATTTGATAATTTGAATTGGAAGTTTATTATAACACAATTGAACTACATGGAATTTGGGACAAAATTTGGAAAGATGGTTGAGAAAATATATATTAAACAGCTAGGGTAATTATGAATGACGAAATGACAGAAAAAATTGATATAACTAAAGGAGTAAGACAAGGGTGCCCACTTTCTCCTCTTCTATTTATTTTATCATTAGAAATACTTCTGACAAAAATCAGAGAGGACCAAGAAATAAAGGGTTTAAAAATTAAGAAGGAAGAATATAAGGTCCAAGCCTTCGCTGATGATTTGGTATTTATTTTGGAACACCCATTAGAAACCGGCCTTAAATTATTTCAAAAAATAGAAGAATTCGGTGAGGTAACCGGACTTAAGATTAATAAGAATAAATCCAAATTAATAACCAAAAATCTTACAAAGGCACAGGAAAGCGAACTGGAAGATAAAAGAAAAATAAGCGTAACTAAGAAAATAAAATATTTAGGGATTTGGCTTACAGCGAAGTGCTCCTCGATTAAGGAGGATAATTATGATAAAATATTACACCAGATAAAAAAAGATTTAGAAAATTGGGAAAATCTACAAATTTCATTTTTAGGGAGGATCGCTATGGTCAAAATGAATATATTGCCAAAAATATTATTTCCTGTTCCAAGTTATTCCAATAAAACTAGGGAAAACATTCTTTCAAGAATTAAATAAATTGGTCACTAAATTTATATGGCAAAGGAAAAAACCTAGGATTAAATTAAAACTCTTGCAAGATACGAAAGATAAAGGGGGATTGGCGTTACCAGAGTGGGAAATATACTACCAAGAATCAAGCCTAACTTGGCTAAAAGAATGGATGGAATTGAAAAATACCAGAGTTTTAACACTAGAAGGACACGACTTGCAAGCGGGGTGGCATGCATTCCTATGGGACGAAAAATATAAAATACACAGATACTTTCAAAGACATATAGTTAGGGATGCATTGCTACAGACTTGGGGAAAAATAAAACAAAAACATTACATAAGAATTCTAATGTGGTTATCCCCAACAGAAGTTCTGAAACATCCAAATCTTCTGGACATAAATAAGATAATTAGATACAAGGAATTGGTAAATGAACAGGGAAATCTGAAAACAAAACAAGAATTGGAACAAGATGTAGGCAGAGAGATTGACTGGTGGACATTTACACAAATTCAATCTAAATATACAGAGGACAAAAAATTATATGAAATACAAAAAGAGCCGCAAGAATTGGATAAAATTATACATGGAACAGAAATAAAATTAATTAGTAATATATATAAATACTTACTGAGATATAAAATGGAAGACGAGGTTGTCAAAGACACAATGATCAGATGGGCAAAAAATTTCGGATATAACATAGAATTAGAGAAATGGGAAAAAATATGGGAAACAAACATAAAATTGACTATGTCTGCGGCATTCAAGGAAAACCAGTTGAAGATGTTTTACAGATGGCATCTTCCACCAGCAAAGCTTGCCAAGATGTTCCAGAACAACTTGCCGACATGTTGGAAATGTAAAAAGGTACATGGAACATATTATCATCTATGGTGGACATGCCCAGTTGCGAAAAAATACTGGACTAAAATAAGAAGATGGATGGAAGAAATAATAGATCAACCCGTAGACTGGAAACCAGAGATCTTCCTGCTGGGTATTTTAAATAGAAAATATAGTAAAGAAACACGGTACTTAATCTTACATATAACAACGGCAGCAAGAATAGTCTACGCACAGTTCTGGAAAAATGAGAATATACCATCAGAGGAAGAAGTGATAAGGAAAATCCTAGACTGTGCGGAGATGGACAAATTAACAAAAGAGATAAAAGAAAAGGAAGACACAGAGTACTATGTAATATGGAATAAGTGGTATGATTGGTTGGAGATTAGAAATAATAAATGAAAATAAATGTGGAAAGGTCAAGAAATGGAAAATGTGTGTATAATAATGTATAGTAATAATATGTATTATTCTTAGTATGAAGTATAGTATGAAGGAAGAAAAATGGAAATAAGAAACAATGGGACAACAAGGACAAATATTTTTAAAGAAGAATAAAGGGGGGAAATGTAAATAATAGAAGACTACCGTTACGAAATTGCTGTTTAAAAAAAAAAAAGGAGTATACACTGTGTGTTTATGTGTGTTATGTTTTGTTGTTTTTTAAAAAATAAAAATAAATATGTAAAAAAAAAACATTTATTATTTATTCCAGTAGATTCTTAATTTATTTAACAGTCGTATTCTAATTCTCATTCTAATATCATCGCTTACTCATAAAATAACCTTTATCCTCTAAATCCATCTTCCATTTATAATTCAAAACAATTATTTGAATAACTAATTTATTTCCCTTATAGATATAAATCCTAAATGTTAAATCAAATAACGACTTTTAAAATCTCCATATCTCATTATGTAGAATTTAAAGCTCTTCCATTAAATATCACATAAAGAAAGCCATTTTAAGTCTAACTCTGGCCTTCCTTTTATGCCAAGCCGGCTTCCATAAAAGAGCTTTTAGATCTTCAGGTGGCTCTCCCTTCATTCTTGCATATATCATTTGAATCAGGGGAGACCATCCAATCATCAGCCTATCAAGGAAGCCAGTCCCTTCACAATCCTTGAGTTGCTGGCCAAATGGTTTAAATCTCCATATTTGAATGAATGCATTTATCATACGTTCAGGCTGGTCTTCTTGTTCTTCTGGTTTTGGCTGGTTTGGATAAAAAGTCATGTTCAGTATTGTAGTTGTTTTTGTATCATCTGGGTTGTCTAGAATCTCAGTATATTGTGTATGTAATTCCTCTGCACGTTCCATCTTAGCATTGCTTTGTTGAGTTTCTATTGTTATTGTAGTTGTAAAGTCTTTAAGTAAAGTCAAAATTTGAGTGTCAGAATTCTGGATAAATTGTAGCCGGGAATCTTTAAAGTCCACTTTATTATTAGTTCCATCTTCTTCTGTTGCTTTTTGGGATGTAGATTCATCTAGTGAGGTTGAAGCTGCGTTTTGTGGCTTTAAAGTGGCACGTAAATCTTTCATTCTAGAATTCACTAGCTCAGCGACTTCTCGGAGTTTTTCAATTATAAGTTTGACAGTAAGCTGTGGGTGGTATTCCTCCATTTCTGTGATGTTTACAAATAGTCTTTTAGTGGAAGCTATTTTTAATAAAAGTCAATAACTGTCCACTTCCACTATAAAGAGATCTTTTCTCCACCCAGTTGTTTCAAGTTCTTATCTTTTGTTACTGTCAAGGTCAAGTTTTAGTCTCAGGAATCTCCCAGTCAGATTTTTTTTTCACTTCCTGTACCAGATTTCACCACAAGATGTCCCCAGTAACACATAGAATAGAGCCTTTATCCGGTTCAAAAGAAGAAGAAAAGAGAAAAAAAACGAATATTCCCCTTTCTCTCTTTCCCCCCCCCCAGCTTAGCAAAAAAGTAAAACAGTATTTTTTTTATAGAAGTACAGAGTTTTTAGGGAGTCCAGGTATCCAGATATTACAAGTCCAGGTACGTGGACGTTTGATCTTATTATTCTTTTTATTTTTGTTTTTGTTTCTTGGCTTTGTGTTCCCGGAGTAAGCAGAAGCCGTGAATTTAAGCTGGGGGAAAAGGTATTTTAAGGATTTTTACAGGAAAGTAGTTGGGAAAGAGAAAATGAAAGGTAGGGTCTCACCCAACTCCTCCAGTTGCTTCATCAGGCTTATTAGTGCTTTGGGCTTTCGGCTGGTACGACTAAGTGAGCGGCCATGTTGATGGCTGCTCTTTTCTTCTTCGGTCCTGAGGAGTTGCTGCAGGTCAAACGGAGAGGCTGCCGCCCCTCCGTGATCTGATGAAGTCCTCCCCAACGGTGGTCACCCCTCCAGGGTGACTTTTGACCCTCTCCAGGGTCTCCCGAGAAAGAAAAACCGGACAGCGGGAGAGTGATCTCACCGCGTGTCCGCCAGCGCCGCAGACCGGAATCCGGGGATACATTCTTAATGTATTTCCTCCATTTATCCTTATGATCCTGGTGGGCCTACAGATCAAAGCATGATAACTCAAATAGGGGCTATCCTAATATCACTGAATGTGGAGACCAGAGAGAAGGAATGGGAGCCATAACTAATATGGTTGCATACTCCAACTCCAAATATCCAATTAAGAAAAAGCAAAGAAATGAAACAATATAGCAGCAAGTTGACAATATAGTTGCTGCTATATTGTTTCATTTCTTTGCTTTTTCTTAATTGGATATTTGGGGCAATCTGCTTTAATTTTTGTTATACTTCTTCAAATATCAGACTTACTCCGGTTAGCTATTTCTGTTTCCAACTCTTAAAATACTTCATGTGAGTATTTGGTTCTTTCATGTGAGTATTTGGTTCTTTAACTCAGAGTTCCCCAACTTTTCTGGCTTTCCCAACTGGCGGGGAAGGAGAGGGGATGGTTCTGTGTGAGCGGCCAGCAAGCATGCGTGTGTGTGCAGCTCCATTTGCACAAGCGGTGTGCATGTGTTCCTGCTGCTTGCGCAAGCGGGGATGCGCACATGTGTGTGCTTGCCTGCCATTTCCACAGCCCGGTTACAAACAATTCACAGCCCACTAGGGGAGCATGGCCTAGAGGTTGGGGACCCCTGCTTTAATTAATATTGATTTAAAAAAAAACCTTTAGATTTTGCCCATCCATTCCAACCCATTCACATCCTGATTTTAAACCACCAAATAATTTCCTTCCATTTTCTCCTCTATATTAAATATATCTTAGTATTACTCATCTCTCTCCTGTAATAAGCTCCCTTCGCTTGCCTCTCCTACCCACTTTTACATCATGAGTTGTCCTAGGCGTCCTGCATTTTTCTTCACTCATCCATCCCATTATAAACTCTTTTCATAGAGTTTACACAAATTACTGCTTGAGTATAGAGAATCACTATTTGTTACTTACGTTAGGAAAGTGGGTACATTGTTTGTTCTTTGTGGGAAGCAGATGGAAATATATTCATAATCTCTTGTCCAAAACAAAAACTGACATAACATTGTCATGATGAAGGACTTCTTACCTTTTCCAGCCAAAAACCTCTCAAAGAAAGTACTGAAGTTTTTTGGGGTTTCTATTTTGACTGACATTTTGTGAAAATGATAGCTAGAAACCATGATGTCTTTTGGATTTCTAAGCACATAAATAATCTGTAACAGAAAGATGATAATAACTAATCAAGAAAACAAGACAAAAACCAGAAAAAAGATAGATTGACAGCAAAGCATACATAGAGTGCATCAAGTATCTCTCATACACTCTGTAAGGACCCCCCTCAATTTACATCTTAAGAAGACAGAACTCTTGGAACAAGTTTTCCAACAGGAATCTTTATTAAGAAAAACTGACTGAAGGTGTGCTAGACAGGATCTGGGGAACCCCCCTGATCATTCAATGTTTTAAAGCGTTCCCAAGCAGTCCCACCCCACATTCCTTCCGGTCAATCCAAATTGGCAGATGTCTGGGTGTTAAATCCATCGGATCCCAAATGTTGCAATCTTCCCCCCTTTTTCCTTGCTGCCGGTAATAGGAGGCTTCATAGGGAGTGAGATCAAAGGCTGATGGCCGCATTGTTATTGTTAGTACTCCAGAGAGGGAATCCACAGAGGATGTTTATTCGTAGATGATAGAAGGAATGCCAGCCATAAACCCCCGTGTTTACTCCCCCCCCTTTGTAGTATGACAGAATCCCAAAGAGAGTAAGAATTGGGTTTTCCCAGAGTAGATTAGTTAGAAATAAAATATAATTGGATTCTGACATCCGGCTCCCCTTAAAAATAAGAGAGGTCCACCTGTAGAGAAAACAAAACAGGTATAAAAGTTAGTCTGGCTTGTTAGGATACTCTGTATGAAACTTCTTTAAAAGCTTCGGGGCTTTGACATCATGTTTATGGACCCACTCGTTGTGAGAGGCGGGGAGGTGCTTCCATGCTACTAGGTATTGAGTTGACCCATGATATTTTCTAGAGTCCAGGATTTCCTTTATTTCGAAATGTTGTTCCCCTTCTATCATGATTGGTATTGGTGGGGGGGGAATTTTTGGCCGTAAGGGTGACTGTTGTTCTCTTTTCAGCAAACTGCAGTGGAAAATTGGGTGTATTTGCCTAAGATTCTTGGGTAATTCTAATTCTACTGTTACTGGGTTTATGATTCTTTTAATTGGAAAAGGCCCTATATATTTTGGTCCAAGTTTTTTACAGGGTTGTATGGATTTTAAATATTTTGTAGACAGATAGACCATTTCTCCTATAATGAATGGTGTGGGCTCCACCCTTTTCTTATCTGCTTGTGCTTTGTATGCTTGCCTAGCTTCCTCTAGAGCTTTTCTCACTATTGGCCAGGTGTTTTGTAATTGTTCCATCCATTCTTTCAGTGATGGGATTTCTGGTTCGTTTGGGGTTAGTTCTGGCATGGGATTGAAACTTTGGCCGGTAGCTATTTGAAAAGGCGTGTAACCTGTGCTGGAGTGGACTGCATTATTGTAGGCAACCTCTGCAAACGGCAACAGGTCCGTCCAATCTGACTGCTGGAAATTTAGAAAACATCTTAAATATTGCTCAAGTACTCCATTACATTTTTCTGATTGACCATTTCCCTGAGGGTGATGGCTAGACGTCAGTCCCTGGGTGGTCCCTAAAAGAGATAGAAATTCCTTCCAAAACGCAGATGTAAATTGCACTCCCCTATCAGATATGATGCGTTGGGGTGCCCCATGCAATCTGTAAATATGTTGCACAAAAAGTTTTGCTAAAGCTTTTGCGGTGGGGATCTTTTGGCAAGGAATAAAGTGAACCTGTTTGGAAAATAGGTCCGTGACCGTCCAAATGACAGTATTCCCATTGCTTTCTGGTAATTCCACTATAAAATCCATGGCTATTTCCCTCCAGGGGGCTGAGGGATTTGCCACTGTTTGTAACAGTCCTGGTGATTTCCCTTGCAGCCTTTTTGCCATTGCACACTTTGGGCAGCTGGCCACGTAACTTTCTATGTCTTTTTTCATGGATGGCCACCAAAATTGCCGTTTAATTAAGTGTAATGTTTTTACAAATCCAAAATGCCCTGCTGATTTTGTGTCGTGGCAAAGTTGCATGAATGTGATTCTTTGGGTGGTCGGTATATATAACTTCTCCCCCACCCAAGGCAGTCCGTCTTTCATTGTGCACACGTGTTTATTTTTCTGGAACCATTCATCTGTTTCCAAACTTTTCCGGAATTCAATTCCGGTCTGGCTATCCAGCTGTGGTTTTAATTTAACTTGGGCTCTGGTAGTCACTGGCGCTGCTAGTTGTGATTCTCCCATGATCGGTTTAGAGTCGGTGGCTCGTGTGCTGTTATATTGGGGCATGCGAGATAATGCATCTGCCAGAAAGTTCTTTCCCCCCGGCAAATGCTTGAGCTTAAAATTGAATTGGTGAAAATGCTGGGACCAGCGGGCTTGCTTGGGGCTGAGTTTTCTGGGTGTTTTCAAGGCTTCCAAATTTTTGTGGTCTGTCCACACCTGGAAAGGGATTTTATTGCCTTCAAGGAATTGGCGCCATGTAAGTAATGACCAACGTATCCCATATGCCTCTTTCTCCCACACGGGCCAGCGCTGTTCCGTTTCAGTGAGTTTCCTGGACGTATACGCGCAGGGTTGTAACATCCCTTCCTCATTTTCTTGTAATAATACCGCCCCCACTGCTACATCACTTGCATCCGTCTGTATTACGAAGGGTTTATCCATGTCTGGGTGTCTCAGTACTGGTTCGGCAGAAAAAAGCCTCTTTAATCTCTCAAATGCCGCTTGGCATTCCATTGTCCATTTTAGTGGCTGGCTAGGTTTCACTGAGGATTCTCCCTTCGTTTTTAGTAAGCTCGTGAGAGGCAGGGCTATCTGGGCAAATGAGGGGATGAATTGGCGGTAAAAGTTTGCAAAACCCAGGAAACTTTGCAGTTGCTTTCTTGTGCGAGGTGGTGCCCATTCTAATACTGCCCTGACCTTTTCTGGGTCCATTTCAATGCCCTGTGGGGATATGCGGTAACCTAGGTAGTCTATTCTTTCCTGGTGAAATTCGCATTTTGATAATTTGGCATATAGGTGGGCGGCTCGCAGTTTCTTTAAAACCGCTCTGACTAGGTTGACATGTTCCTCTTTTGATTCTGTGAAGATGAGGATGTCGTCAAGATAAACCAGGACCCCCTTAAATAGGTGCTCCCTTAGTACCTCATTGATTAATTGCATAAATACTGCGGGGGCCCCTTGTAATCCAAAAGGCAAAACTTTGAATTTGTAGCACCCCATTGGGCAATTGAATGCAGTTTTCCATTCATCTCCTTCCCTAATTCTCACGCGGTAATACGCTTCCCTTAGATCTAGTTTAGTAAAAATCTTTCCTTTCGATAGGTGTGATAACATGTCCTTCATGAGGGGTAGGGGGTATAGGTTGCTTTCACTGATCGCATTCAAGAGCCTATAGTCCACGCATAAGCGTAAAGAGCCGTCCTTCTTCTCTCTAAAGAGGACCGGAGTGGCCACCTTAGGTTTGGCTGGTTCAATGAACCCCCTTTCTAGGTTTTTCTTTATGAATCTCTCCATTTCCTCCTTCTCCTTTGGGCTCATGGAGTATAATCTGGGCTTTGGGAGTTTTGCCCCGGGCTTGAACTCTATGGCACAGTCCATGGGTCGGTGGGGGGGAAGCTCATCCGCCCTCTCCTCACTGAAAACTTCAGCCAGGTCTCTGTATTCCTCTGGTATTTCTGGTAGCCCCTTTTCTTCACCCATGGACGCTATTTCCGTTTTTAATTTTGATGGATCCCCTTGGGCTTTTAAGTCTGTAGGGTCCTCCTTCAGGAAATTGATTTCTTTCGTCCTCCAATTTACCCAGGGGTTCCATTTTGTTAACCATTCCAGCCCTAGGATCATCGGGCATTCCATGCCTGGGGTCACTATAAACGTTAGGTCTTCCTCATGATTCCCCAGGGATAGGTGGATTGGTAACGTGGCTAGGGTAGCTGGCACCCCCCCTGCTATGGACCCATCTAACTGACCAAATGAGATTGGTTGTTCCAGCCTCCTCACTGGGATGCCCAGATTTCCCACTAGAGTCGGGCTAATTAGGCAGCGGGTGCAGCCAGAGTCTATTAAGGCTTTCACTTTTACAGCTTCGGGCATGGAGGGGGCTAATATAGTCACTGTCTTGAGGATGGGTGGGATGGATCCACTTACCAGTGGTTCACCCTCCGAGGTGTCATCTGAGGCGTCCACCGCCCCTGCGGTGTAGGCTGGGGCTCTTTCCTCACGATGGGTGGAGGTAGGGGATTCCACAGCTTCTATTCCTCTCATGGCAGATTCTTTTGACTTAGCTGGGGACTTCCCAGATTTGCTGGCCGGTGGTCTGTCTGGGTTGTGCTGGGGGGCTTTTGAGCGGCATTCTACAGCCCGATGCCCCTCTCTCCCGCATTTGAAACAGCCCATTGGTTTCTTGGCCATAGCCGATGGCTTTGCTGGTTCGCGCGTTGGTTCAGGCGGTGAGCGGCTCCATTGTTTTCCTCGGCGGTGCCTCTTCAGTAGGTCGATCTCTGCTTCCTCTGCCAGGACGTACCATTCGTCGAGTTGGTGTGGGTCCCCCCGGGGCAGGCAAGCGTCATATAGGTCGTAATTCAGACCGTCTTTGAAATGGCTAAGGAGGATGTCTTCCGGCCAGTTCAGCTTGCTGGCAATAGTTCGGAATTCCTGCGTATATTCAGCTACTGGCCGTCTGCCTTGCCTCATCGTTTTGATTCTTTCGCGTGCTTTGCGATCAGCCAGGTGGTCTTCAAATCGCCTTCTCAGAGAGGACATGAAACGGTTGAAGTCGTTGAGCTCTGGGGCATTGGAATCATGCAAATTCACCACCCAATCGGCGGCCGGTCCATCCAGAGCAGATTGCACGATCCGGATACGGGCTTTGTCGCTAGGGATGTGTCGCCCGTGTTCCTCCATGTAGCCAAGGACTTGGGTTAGGAAGAACCCCAAGCGTGTCGGCTCCCCCTTGAATTTTGCGTCCAACGGCGGAAGTCTTTGAATGGAGCGGTGTCTTCTTCATCGGTATTGTCTTCCATCTGGATTTCCTTCTGCAGGTCGGCGGGGGGTGGGGACTACTGGATCAGCGGATGTCCCCGGGTCTGCAGGTTCCAATTCCCCCTCAGTGTCTCTCCAATTGCGGCTCCAGGAGTTGGTGCAGTCGTGGGGTTCAGGATTCTCCTCTCCTAGGGAGCTGAGGGTTCTCTTCATCAAGTTGATAGCTTTCTCTAGGATCCAGTTCGAGTGCTGTGCCCAGCTTCCTTCATCTTCGCTTATGTGCAGGGATCTCTCCATCTCCCGCTTCCATCCTGGTTGGTTGGCCCCCCGTCTCAGGGTCACCTTTCTTGATTTCTTTTCCCACTCGCCTTTCTTTCCAACGCCCATTGACCACCGAGGCTTGTGGTTACGCGTCTCCACCTCCTCTTCTCCTGAGGAATCTGACCCTTCAGATCCGGATATTTGGCAGGTTTCCAGTTGGGGCAACGGCTCCCTCTCTGGGGGGCTTTCCCCCTTCCCTGCTTCGTCGTCTGACATGGTAATTTTTGCAAAGTCCCCCGGCAAGGTTCTTCCTTCCAGGTTGACTAATTTTGCAGATCCTGTCTAATGTAAGGACCCCCCTCAATTTACATCTTAAGAAGACAGAACTCTTGGAACAAGTTTTCCAACAGGAATCTTTATTAAGAAAAACTGACTGAAGGTGTGCTAGACAGGATCTGGGGAACCCCCCTGATCATTCAATGTTTTAAAGCGTTCCCAAGCAGTCCCACCCCACATTCCTTCCGGTCAATCCAAATTGGCAGATGGCTGGGTGTTAAATCCATCGGATCCCAAACGTTGCAATCTTCCCCCCTTTTCCTTGCTGCCGGTAATAGGAGGCTTCATAGGGAGTGAGATCAAAGGCTGATGGCCGCATTGTTATTGTTAGTACTCCAGAGAGGGAATCCACAGAGGATGTTTATTCGTAGATGATAGAAGGAATGCCAGCCATAAACCCCCGTGTTTACTCCCCCCCCTTTGTAGTATGACAGAATCCCAAAGAGAGTAAGAATTGGGTTTTCCCAGAGTAGATTAGTTAGAAATAAAATATAATTGGATTCTGACACACTCATCTAACAGGCTCCATTATATCAGGGGATCTCAAAGCTTATTAGCAAAATCATGTTTGAGGAACTTCCAGCAGGCCAACAGGATTGGGGCCAGCCTCGAGTTGGGGAGAATGATTTTCCATATGGCAGAGACCACAGAATAAAAGGCTTTCCTCCTAGATCCTACCTGACAAATCTCCCTAGCAGATGGGACCCCAACATGCCTTTCCTGTTGGACTTGATGTGATTTGTAGCTGCAACTAGGGAGGGGAGGTCCTTCAAATAACATGTTCCCAACTCATGATGGGGTTTAAAGGTCGTAACCAGCATCTTGAATCCTGAACCAAACTGGTAGCCACTGCAGTTTCCAAAGCAGAGGTGTAATGTATGAAGTTCTTAGAGATCACACAAGTGCTCATGCTGCTGCATTTTGCACCAGCTGAAACTTCTGGTGACTAGGGCATGAATGACTGAGAGTAGGGATTGTGGGAAGGGATTTGAGTGCTAGAGATATCATCCCTCAACTTGACAGTGTTCAGATATGTTAAGATAGCAAATGGCCATGCAACACAAAGTGTTGCAATCCATCTGGAAAAATAAGCTTAAGCTGGTCGATATTCAGTTCGGTTCTTAGCTATTTCTCCAGGGCATGATATTCTGATGTTAACACTGTTTTGTTTGTGTTTATTTTCCTCACCCTTCAAAACTTCTTAGTGTCCACCAAACATATTGGAACAATGTAATATGTGTTTGTGTGCCCTTTGCCTATTTGTTAATAAAATATTCAGGTACAGATCTAATAGAACAGAAGACAGACAGTTCCCCACACTACCTCACAAGTTAGCAAAATATACCCTACTTTTGCTCTTCTACTTCGTAATCCTTTGGGTACCAAATAGTAAGGCAGATGGGAACTAAAGAGACGAGGCGATGGGCGACTGGGAAAATCTACATGCAAAATATTATACTCCAGCCAGGGTGCTCTGTCAATCAGGGTAATATTTTCAGTTTCATCTCGATGACCTTCATGAAGAATTAGGCTCACAATATTCTGAGTCCATATTGTGCCTGCAAATAAGGAATAATTAAACTAATTCATCCATTATTATTTGGGGAACTTTGAACTTATGCAAAGCCAACCTTCCTATCAGGAGAAATAGGAAACATTTCAGAGATGCGTGAATACAATGAAGTCTTCTAAAATTGATAGATTAAACTGATGGATGGATGAGAAAAACTACCTATTTATTTGCACATTTATTTCTATCCTGCCTTTATTAGTTTTAGAACTAACTCAAGATGGCAAGCATATCTAATAAGCCTTCCTTATCCTATTTTCCTCACAACTATCCTGAGTGGGCTGAGGCAGTGTGACTGGCCAAGGTCACCCATCCAGCAATGTATGGGTAAAATAAAAATGAGGAAAGTACAGGTTTAGCAGCTTTGGTTTCCCTACATTTCCAGCTTCTTATAAAATGCTAAATGTTAAAATCTGGTTATAGCACGACACAGTTACTGCAGCCAAAATATTGAGGAACTGAATAACAGCATTGGATACAAGATTATCTCTTTCTTGGAAGACATCTTTGAACTTACCAGATTTAGGATATGTGATTATGAATATATCATCATCTCGGATTTCAAAACTGTCCAATAAATCTATACCTTCGGGTGAAGACAAGCCAGTTGCGAAATAGATTCCTTTGTATTTATACAGGAAATCTTCCTTTGGCTCCATTACTTCGGCTGTTGATATAATGATATAGCAATTAACAATACTTCCTACATTTATGGTCAATATTGTATTAATTTCATTCTTTAAAAATCATGAATCCTGCTAACATAAAGAAAAACAATGTATATATTATTAGATTAGTTTCCCTAATTAATTAATTAGTTTCATGAACTCAATTTTCATCCACAAACCTTTCCATTACAAACAATAAATTTGGTGTTCTCCTTGGAGTTCTGTGTAGAAGAGAAAGTTTTAATTACACTATTAACAACATACTAGTTGCAATTCTTTTCTTACCTTACCTTACCTTACCTAGTCTCCGACCGTCACTCATGTCATGTCCTTTAGCCAACTTATTTGTAATGGTTTCTCAATGTACTTATATTCCTGTAGAGTGCTCAAATATTTACGAAGGCTGAACTTTAGTCAATCATTGTGTAAGCGGTGCTTCTGTATTCCAAAAATGAGCAAGAGAGGACATAGAACACGATTGATTAATTAATTGATTAATTAACAAGAGAAAGACTATCTTCTTCCAGGCAACTTTATCAAAACATGTCTAACCATTCAATCCAATATAGCACAATCAACACAAGCTGTGGCAAGGCTAACACTGCCATACTTCAAAAATACCTCAGAAACCAGACTACTATATTACAAACACATGTCATCATAGTAGATAGATAAACTTTATTGTCATTTTTTTACTGTGGGGACAATGGCACACATTAAAAATGAAATTTAGTTGTTTGCTGTCAAAGTGTACACATAGATAATGAACATTTAAACATACTATATACAGCATATATATAGACCTACACCCTAACATATAAGTAATATAAATATTAATCACTGTCCATCTTTAATACATAACAGAAGGAGGAAGCTTTAGAGTTCACAAGGTTAATACTGTATGGAACAAAACTGTGACTGAATCTGGATATTCTGCTTCGGATACCATGAAGCTTCCTCCCAGAAGGAAAACAGGTTGTGAAGAGAATGTATAGTGTCCCAGACAATCTTGCGGACTCTCCTCAAGCAACACTTATGTGCTATGTCCTGGATGGAAGGGAGGGAACTGCTAATAATCTTTTCTGCCATCCTCACCACTCTCTGCACCGCCTTCCTTTCTGAATCAGTAATGCTTCCAAACCAGACTGTGATGTTGTATGTAGCACAGGGCTTTTCAACCTTTTCACAGATTGTACCACTTTTAGGACATGACAATATTTGAGTACCACCAGTGCTTAGCAAGGTGTCAAAAACTTGATGACTAAAAAAAAAAAGGGGGGGTTGGGTTTTACTGATTAGATTCATTTGTTGTTATAGAAATGGCTAGTTTATAATATTATGGAAAAGTAAAAAGTTGAGGTTTAATGTTAATGCTTCCTTCTACTGCAACAGAGGAAGTATGTTTTTTTCCCCTTCTCCCCCTCACTTTTTCCCACTTTTTCCTCCCCATTGTGTCCTACTATTTGCTTTTGTATTTTTGTATTTTATTCTATAATCTAATAAAATATTACAAACTGTAGAAAAAAAGAAAAAAGTACCATTTTAATATCTTCCTTTGCTGAATCACTTTCCCTTTGCACTGACAAATGTATGATGAATTTATCCATGTTTATTAATATGCACCACTACCAGCTAGTTCAGGGGTCTTCAAACTTGGCACTTTTAAGACTTGTGGACTTCAACTCCCAGAACTCCTCAGCCCTCATGGCTGGTTGAGGAATTCTGGGAGTTGAAGTCCACAGGTCTTAAAATTGCTAGGTTTGTAGACTCCTGAGCTATCTGGTTTGCCCTTCTGAGCTCTTTCACAGTGTAGTAAGAATACACCCCCCAATCCCTTCCCTGTACCCTTAAAGACACGGGAATCAGTGCAAAGCAAGAAAATAAAGAAACACAAACTCCGGGTTTTTTTTCTCTTTAAGCTGCCTCAGGAGTGTCACATGTCACAATGTTGCAATTCTAGACTGAAAGGCTCCGGCAATTGCAAAAAGCTTTAGTGTCAACGCTGTTAATATGGGGTATTATTGCTTTGACAAGATATGCAGAACTGTCTGGTATTTTTAGAGTTAATTAAGAAGACAGAAAAGGAGGAGATTCATGAGGAAAGCCCAGGAAAGAAACAGAAGTAAATCTTTGGCCTCCAGCCTAATTGGAAGACGTAATTCATGACTGTAAAATAAGGGAGGGGTGTAGCAAGAAAAGAAAGACGCAAGCCAGAGAAATTCAGTTTCTGGCATCCATCCATGTCAGTGCCAAGGCTATGTTTGCAATAAATAAATTCTAAGAGGTAGAGGCCTCATGTTTCTCATTAAAAGCAATCTTCCTTTGGAACCATAACATCATGCCAGAAACTGAACCCTTTTCAAACAATTGGAGGTGCATTACCCCCACCTCTTTCTCCGAGGCTGGAGTGAGAATGAGAAGAATTCAGGGGGAGGACAATCTATCACGAAACGGGAGTTTGCTAAATACAGCCCGGCAGCTGCTAATATCCCAGAGGGGGAGGTAACAGACAGCATGCTGTGGGAAGATGAATTTGGGCAGATGAATGAAAATCGGTGGACAAACAATGGACAAACTGCCACTCAAGGCCTGGGTGAGTTACTGGAAATATCTCAAACCCCAGGGGAGAGAGGCAGAGACCCACCCCTGAAAAAAGAAGCCTACAGCCCCTCCAGTTCGTATCAGACAGCCTTTCAGACCCTGTCTTCCTCTATCAGGGACCCCAGCCCTGAAGAGAGAGGGAATCCATGTCTGAGGCCTCTGCAACAATGGGGAGTATGGCATTCGAAGCAGGCAGAGAGCAGACGACTTTTGAGCTCACCACAGCTGATAGGGACCTTGCAACAGATTGGGGTGGTGCAGGGCCCAGGAGGTCAGCAGCTAGAGGGAGGATGGCTACAACAAGGAGATTGGCCCCAGCCCCTGAACGTGCAACCCCTGGGCATAAACCAGCAACCAGGATGGGGCCAGCAGCAGCAACAGCCACAGTGGGGGCCCCAACAACATATAATTACTCCATTCAGAGCAACCTTCGATGGGGACCCAGAGAAACTGATTTTTTTCCTTAACCAAGTACGCTCGCACTTGAATCGCTGGGCTTATCTCTACCCAGACCCAGGGGCTATGGTCGATGTGATTGTGTCCGGCCTAGAGGGAGAAGCATCCGAATGGCTGAACAATTTATATAATGAGCAAGCCCCAGAATTGGAAGACCCCCAACTCTTCTTCCTGGGTCTGAAAGAAAGATTTGAGGACCCATCCCTTGACTAAAAAGCAAGCTGATAAAAAGAGAGCTCCCCAAAGAACGTTCCAAGTTGGGGAAGAGGTTTATCTGTCGACCAAATATTTGCGCCTCAAATTACCCAGTAAGAAGTTAGGACCGAAATTCTTAGGGCCTTTTCCTATTGTAAAGGTCATCAATCCGGTCACAGTAAAACTGAAACTCCCTAGGCTTTGGGGTAAAATCCACCCTGTCTTCCATAGTAGCTTGTTAAAACCTTATCGGGGTTCCACTTTAAGACCTCCCCCGAAGAAAGCACCTGGGCCCCTCGTAGTTGCGGGGCAGACCCATTACAAAGTGAAACGTGTTCTTGATTCTAGAATTTTTAAAGGGAAATTGCAGTACCTAGTACAATGGAAGGGATATTCGTTGTCTGAAGCTACTTGGATGAAATACAGTGAGGTGAAAGCTGACAGGCTCGTCAAAAGGTTTCATACGAAACACCCCAACAAACTGAAAACTAATCATTAATATATGCTTTTGCTTACATTACAGGATCTGTCCTTTTTGTAAGGGGAGCCGGATGTCAACGCTGTTAATATAGGGTATTATTGCTTTGACAAGATATGCAGAACTGTCTGGTATTTTTAGAGTTAATTCAGAAGACAGAAAAGGAGGAGATTCATGAGGAAAGCCCAGGAAAGAAACAGAAGTAAATCTTTGGCTTCCAGCCTAATTGGAAGACGTAATTCATGACTGTAAAATAAGGGAGGGGTGTAGCAAGAAAAGAAAGACGCAAGCCAGAGAAATTCAGTTTCTGGCATCCGTCCATGTCAGTGCCAAGGTTATGTTTGCAATAAATGGATTCTAAGAGGTAGAGGCCTCATGTTTCTCATTAAAAGCAATCTTCCTTTGGAACCATAACATTTAGTTTTAAATCAGGGGTGTCAAACTGCCGGCCCGTGGGCCGGACGCGTCATCTGGAAGCCGCGCCCACCCCATTGCTGGCAATGGCAAAACCGTCCCGATATGTTGCGCGATGTCATGTGACGTTGCAAGTTTGACATGTCTGCTTTAAATTAAGCCTGTTTACCTTCAAATAAAACTTTCTAAAAGCCACAGACAGACTCAATTAAAGGGGGTAAAACTAATTACATTTGTTTAAAGGGTTTAAACCTTTCCTGTTGTCTTTTTTCCCCTTCCCCC
Organism: Azemiops feae; assembly: GCA_023970755.1. Taxonomy (NCBI): domain Eukaryota; kingdom Metazoa; phylum Chordata; class Lepidosauria; order Squamata; family Viperidae; genus Azemiops; species Azemiops feae. Next base: position 662,391 of record JALGBA010000444.1, read on the forward strand.
ACCCAAACCACATTCTTTTATAGCCTCTCCTCTCTTCCCCCCCTTTTTCTTCAGTTCACCTCCAGCTCCGAGCTGCTTCTGGAAGCGCCAATCAGCTGGAGCCAACCAGCTGGAGCCCTGCCGACTCCTGGGGCTTCTGCAGAGCCCAGACAGTCCTGCAGCTGCAGCTGCCTCTCCCTCAGGCTTGGCTCACTTCGGCTCATTCCCCTCCCCTGCTACACTTGGCTAGCAATCGCATACCACCTGCCATGTGGCAAAGTACCACAAGTGGTACATGTACCACCGGTTGAAAAGCCCTGATGTAGCACACAAACCATCTAAACTCTAAAATGATACATTTTTTGTTCCACAAATAATGAGTATTGATAAAATCGACACTAGTTATTTGCAAGAATTTTGGAGTGAAGAATTGAAATTCTTATACTCTTCTTGAGACCATGGAGTAAAAGGGTGGAGGGTTCATGGCTCGTATCTCAAAGGCCTTCTGCCTCTTCTCACCCTGGCCTCACCTCCTGCTTTGAGATAGCAGTGTAAGGGTCAACAGCTACCCAAAGAACTTGAGGTTCCAAGAGGGCAAATCAGGAGACTCAAGCGGAGGCTTCCAAGGTAAACAGCACTTTAATTGATCAAGTGAAGTTGCAGGGTGGAACACTGTCTGAAACACTGGCAGCTGTGTTCAGAAGTGCCACACCTTGGTCAGTCAGGCATTTCCTTATTTAGGCATCAACAGCCAATCACAGAGTTACACATGTCAATACACATAGTATCAGCCAATCACATTTCATTCTTTTCCCACTCTTTTCCTTGTCTCTGGGTCTGTGTAAGTGTTCTTCCTGCCTTCATAAAATGGCATCCTAAACACAGTTTACAGAAGCAAAGTGACGGTAGGCTAACAACAAGAATCAGTTTTTAGCCTTTTGTACAAACCCTATATTTCCTCCCTTTTAATTTTGTGACAGAATGCTTTCTGTCAGAAAGAAACTATAGGAGTATATCTTCTTGGAATTGCTGTGAGTGTCATAACATCCTTTTTCTAAAGAAGGTACAAGGGAAGCAACAATAACAGAACACAAAAGTTCAATAGAAATCAATCCAACTACACTCCCATTTTTTAGAATAGCTCAGTCCATCGGGAATTGTTTTTAGTCAGGTGGGAAGAGTTCTGCAGGGCTTTTCTGAAGAAGCACTTTCAAGTCATTCAACTGCTGAGCTTGCCACTGGATGAGAGGTGGGGGCACCTTCTTGACTCTCGAGCCGTGGACCCACGCCTTAAATCCTTCCACCTTCACTGCAGTAGGAATGCTCAGGAGGACTTGACGAGGCTGGGACCACTTTGGATCAGTGCATAAGGGAGACAATTCTTTTACATGAACCCATTCTCCAGGTGCAGCAATATTTGCACTTTTCTTGCAAGCAGGAAACCTACATTCACAGCTGTATTTCCAAACTTCATCATCTTTAAGATGTGTTGATGTAGAGATTTCAGTTCCCAGAATGCCCAGCCAGCATGGCTATTGCTACTAATTCTAGGAGTTAAACTCCATGCAATTCAAAATTGCCAAGTTTGTTTGTTTGTTTAATTTCCATAGCCACCTATCTCAGTCAATGACGCTGAGAAGCTTACAATTCAAAAAAAAAATGATTAACCCTAAACAATTTAAAACAATAAAAATACTGAAAAACTAAAAAATCCAGATTAAATATACATAAGAGCAAATTACATGGCCAGTTATGAAATACTAATTCATAGCAATGCCCCATATTAACAAATCAATAGTTAGGGATTTTAAAGAATATTTGGAATGTTTAGGATCTTGATATTTAATATTAAGAAAATGTATTTTTTATTGAACATATCAGAGAAAGGATTGGCTATCTACTTGTTCTGGAAATGTAAAACAGATAAAGGGGTACTTTCTTATCTGATGTAGTAAACTTCTATCATTCTTGTCTCATTTTCTATCCATAAACTTATTAAAGTGTTGCTATAAAAATCAGTATGTTTTAAAGATACAAGTATACTTCTGATTTACATGCCAAGTATTTGGAATATATCATTATATGAAGAATTATGATTTACCAATAGGAAATGCGGCAAGAACAATGTTATTGCATTGTTATTGTTCAAACCTGGATTCCAATCTTAGATTGATCATATATGATTCCTTTCCATATATAAACTTACCAGAATTGTTATATTATTGTCCCACTCCAAAGGAACAGTATTTCTTTGTGGGGGAAGCCCCTGCATGCTCTATCTAAGAGCTGTGCTGAATAGGTGCAATCATACCAGAAAGGTCTTAGCTGAAAAGTCAGCCTAAATCTGTTCCATAAAAATCCATTCAATATGGTGAGAATACATAATTAGAATTTCACTCTGGATCAACTGTTGGCCATATTAACAAGAGTCGCATTGGATGTCATGGTTTCTGAGTATTCAGTGAAAAATGTACCATAGAGCTCAGCTCCTTCTCTAGACAACCTGGACATGGAGCTGACGGGCTACTGGAAGGCAACTGAAAGGAAAGAATTTGGCCAAAGGAAGAAAGGAGAATTTTATATATGCATAGAAAATGAAGCTGTAGAGTTCTGAGGGGCCTAGTGTGGTTATTGTATAATCTGTATGGGGCAATATGTGTTTCAGGCTATGTAAGGAATAATTTCATTGTGCAGTGTTGCAGTCTTTGATTCAACTGCATGTTCTTGATTTGTGTAGACACTGATGACAGCTTGTTTTCTGCAGATGTAGCCAAATTCAATACATTTGGTTAATAATTGTAACAAAGTTGTTCATCCTAATTTTATGTAACTGCTCATTTATTCAAATAGATGATGGCAAATATTTAGCTGTCACTTTAAACTTTGTCAGTTCAGATAAAATGGTTGCACAAACATTCTGACTACCGTAGTCAATAAGGGATCAGAAGGTCATAACAAATCACTTCTACATTATTGTCAGCTTCTTGGATATTTCCATGGAGTAACTTGAAGGGGTCTACACCATTATGTGTGAGTGTGTAGGTGGTTGGGTAGTTAGTATATGTGTTTTCAGTATCAGAGGTTTGATCAATATCTCTCATACAATCAAGGGGGTGTCTTATTATGCTTTTCCCAAAGCATTTTACAGCATTAAGAGTCTTGGTGGCTCAGTGGTTAGAACGCAGTATTGCATGCTTATTCTGCTGACTGCCAGCAGTTTGATTCTCATCGGCTGAAGGTTGACTCAGCCTTCCATCCTTCCAAGATCGGTAAAATGAGGGCCCAGATTGTTAGGGGCAATATGCTGACTCTGTAAACTGCTTAGAGGGGGCTGTAAAGCACTGTGAAGTGGTATATATGTCTAAGTGCTATTGCTATTGCTACTACCCACTGGAAGAACAAATGAGGACAACCCTGGAAAGCATTTGAGAACTATTGTCCTATTGCACATATATCCTTCTTGATCAAGATACTTGGAAAGGTTGTAGTAAACTGTTTCCCACTTGTTGCAACTTTAAGACATGTGGACTTCAACACCTAGAATTCCAGAGCCAACATTCTGAAAATGATGGGGTTGCCGTAGGCCATATTAATTAAGGCTGCTCCACGAAGTAGAGAGCAATACCAAGAACAAAAGTGCACGCCATATACACAAGTATATATTCACAGAAATGCAGAAATATATTGTAACAGCTTCAATCACACATATGTATTACAATTGTATCATACATTTCTGCTTGGTTTCCTCCTGGAGAAATTCTGGCAGATTCCCACACATGAAGGTTGTATTTCTTTTATTATCCCAATAGAAATAAGACCAAAAAAATATATTTTTGTTTAAAACCTCGGCATCTTAACTAAATCTACTCCCCCCCTTTTCTTTTTTTTAAACTGGGAAGTGATATATATTTCTATTTATTCTTATTAATCTGTCTACGTTATTATCACTTATATCAACATTAACATTTATCATGAATGAAGGCGAATATACATGTCCCAGGATAATGTTGCAACATCCAATCTGGGTCGGTCACTGGGACCAGAGGTTTAGTCTTCCAAGCTTTCAGACTTGTGCTAGAGCCCGTCCTCAGATTAACATTTATATTACCAAAAATCACTATACTCTTACAAATTCTTTCATCTTAAAGGGGAAACCCTTTCATATTTATTTTAAGCCTCTAAATATTTTTTAAAATATTTCATTTTTATAACTAAAATCAATTAATTCTAAGGCATCTTTTTAAACATCTTTTTAACATAGATACATTCAAATTCATTTTCAATAATATTTTGCAAACTTTAGGAACTACTCAAGCATTATATACAAAAAGAGAGAAAAGCAGAAAAGTGACCCATTTTCACGCCCACTTTATATGCACAAAACAATGCATTGAAACTTTCTTTAATTACATATATCAAACCAATAGAAAATGCATCCTAAGTCCAATTAACTTATTAAATTTAAGTCACTGCCTTCAACTTGTCCTCATAAAATAAAATCTTTCTCTTTGGAATGTCTATTTAATAAGTATAAACTTCTCTTTTGCTCAAGACATTCTCCAATAAGATTTTTAAAACATATACCGTATGCCAACATTGTAAATGTCCATTTCCATTTTGAAGTGGAGACTTGTTCTCTTGAGGATTGTAAGGCCCAAAGAACCTCTTCACCAGTGGCCAATGGGAGCTGAGCTGATCCCACACCCAGGGATAATGTTAGTGCACAACAGACAGAATGGGCTAGAATATTTGCTTCTCCTCATAGTAATAATAACATAGATTTTGCCTGCTTAGGGAATGGAAATGTTAGTTGAACACTGGAACAGCTATGGATTACATAGAGCTGCCTCAGATGTATATTGGGGACAAGAAGAGGACAATATTATGACAACACAAGAGAAAAAGAAGTGGTTTTTGGAGTGTTTTTCTTCATGGTTAGATGCAAGTGAGGAAAAGACCAAAGTTTGATTTTGTTCTATCAGTATTATCTTTGTGTAGATGCTTCACATTCATTCGTCCCAAAGATTCTTCATATGTTTTCACATGGTTAGCCCTGGGATCAGCGTTCATCTTCTTGAATGTAGACATCTCCGCAACTTTGTGTAGGTTGACTCAGCCTTCTATCCTTCCGAAGTCAGTAAAATGAAGATCCAGATTGTTGGGGGCAATATGTGGACTCTGTAAACCAATTAGAGAGTACTGTAAACTTAAAGCACTATGAAGCAGTATATAAGTCTAAGGGCTAATACTAGTGCTATTGCAATTGTCCACTTCCTGGTTGCTCAGGTCTTTTCCTACAAATTTGCATATTTGCCTCTATGTTCTGGAAAAAGAATTATTTGCTTTTGGAGTATTTGTACAGGAATCTTTAATTTGGAGTAAGCTCCACTGAACTGGATGGAACTGATTTCCGCTTGAATACATTATACAAAATAGCATTAAAAGTTAGATAAGCATCATTTTTTTTTTTAATGCACAAGTGTCCATTTTCTACTAATGGGATTATCTCCAGATAAGAAGTTACTTGGTGTCCACTTTGAACAGAGCTGTTTTTCTCATAACAGTCTGAATGGGGAGATGACTTTCAGGGAATTCAGCAGCAGCATGATGATTATATTTGTAGTCTTTTCAGCAGGCTTTTTTTTTTTTCCCAGATTCAGCCTTTACAAGGTAATTGCTCTTAGCAATGGAATTTTTCTGTGGGTCCAACCATCTTCCATTGCCTAACCTTCTGTTTCTCAACTACTGATAATATTAACTTTATTCCCAAGGCACTTGCACCAAAATTTTGAAACCATGAAATTATCACTAAGCACAATAGTAGCATGTTCTGGCAATCTCTTTCTTCTTCTGCATCCCTTCATCTTATTTTTTCACTTTCCAGTTTTAACGTTTGCCTTTAACATGGGTTTGGGGCTCCTTGGTTCTTGGAGAATTACCATTGTTGGTCATGGATGGGGTTGCACTGCGTCAGACAGATTCAGTGCGTGATCTGGGGGTTCTTCTGGATTTGCAACTCCTGCTCAAGAAGCAGGTCGTGGTCATGGCCAGAGGGACTGTCTGCAATTACGAGTTGTACACCAGTTGTACCCTTTCCTGGACCAACATGCCCTCTTCACAGCCCCCATGCCATAGATGTATCCAGTTTGGAGTACTGTTACGCATTGTACATGGGGCTTCTGGAATCTTATCCAGCAGATTTAATTAGTTCAAAATGCAGGACTTGCATAGTTCTGCACAAATTGAAATTAGTACATGTGTCACCTGTTGTGATTGAAGGCAAAAGGAGAAGGGGACAGCAGGAGATGAGACGGTTAGATAGTGTCATGAATACAATGGGTATGAATTTGGGCAGACTCAGGGAGACAGTGGACTCCAGGAAGCCTGGCATGCTATGGTCCATGGGTCACAAAGAGTCAGACATGACTTAGCAACTGAACAACAACACCTCTTTTGGGAGCTGCATTGATTATTGATCTGCTTCTGGAGGCAGTTCGAAATGCTGGTTATCATCTTTAAACCTCTACATGGCCTGTTGCCAGGATGTTTGAAAGGCCGCCTGCCTTTTGTTGCCCTAACCCACCAGAGCGGGAAGACAAGGTATGTTACAGGTCCCATCTATTATGGAGGTACATCTTGTGGGACTGAGGAAAAGGGCCTTCTCTGTGGTGACTCCCTCCCTTTGGAATAGTATTCCCTGGAGATAAGATTGGCCCCACCTTGTTACCTTTCTGGAAGGTCCTGAAGACGTGATTTTGTCAATAAGTCGGGACAACTGATAAGGAGCCAGTCATGGTGTAACTGTGGTCGCTGTTGCTGGGGTGGGTAGAGGAGCTATGGGTTTTTACACTGATATTTTAATGTTATAAGCCACCTGTAGGCAATGTATATGAGTTGGGTGGTTATATGAACTTGTTTAAATAATAAATAATATCATTGGATGAGACCCAGGAGATATGCCTTTTCTGGTTCAGTGTCTTCCCCACCCTATCCACAGAGTGCCAAGATTTGTAGGGCTGCGGGTCTGTTAGCCTTCAAAAAGAAAAAAGAAAAAAAAGCTTTAAAAATGTGATTTTTCCTTTAGGAGTTGGGCTAAGATGATATATCAAGCAACATATATCTTCAGGTAGGTGGAAAGTATAATAAATGGGTCTGGCTGTTGTGGCTATATCGGTTTTAGATTTTTTTTGTTGATATTATATTTTTTTATTTGCTATGTTGTCTTTGTGGGGTTTTATTTCATGTATAACACCCAGAGTCAGGCAGTAATGGAAATATAAATCAATAAGCAAATAATAACATAGAATTTGATGTTGCTCTGTTCTATGATCTCTGCAGAGTTGAGACTTAAGCATTACAAGGTTACATAAAGACCGTTCTTGGAAGGTCATCTCTGATTCAACCCCCTTGAAGGTGTGCATCACACATTATTTTCCTCCACTGAGCTGGAAATAGGCTCAGGATCCTCCTAAATATCCCAGCAGAACCTGAAGGGCAGCTTTTCCATCCTCTCCTTAAAGACATGGTCAAACCTTTCATTCTGGGCAACAGTCATGGTGTTCTTCCAGTCCCCAACAATGCCTGGGAAACAACGATTAAAAAAATGTCAACAGTTTTTGTATTCAATTAAACTAGAAGCTATTTATGTCATCCTGTCACCAAAACGTTCATTATTACACATTCTTATGTGACTAAGTTTGTGTATGAATCAGTCATGTGAAAAAGAAAGTACATCCTGTTTGAGTTCTATGGTTTTATGTATGAGGACATAGTAAAAATCTGGTTCTTAGCTGTTCTTAAAAGTAAGTAAATACAACCTTAGATGAACAACATGACATTACACCATGTCATCATTTATTTTACACAAAGAAAGCCAAAATGGAGAAGCCGTGGGTGAAAAATTTATGATTTAATAGCTTGTAGAACCACCTTTAGCGGCAATAACTTGAAGTAATCATTTTCTGTGTCACTTAATCGGTCACTCACATTGCTGTGGAGGAATTTTGGTTCATTCTTTACAACTTTGCTTCAGTTGATTGAAGTTTGTGAGCATTTGTTTATGTACAGCTTTCTTGAGGTCCCACCACACCATTTCAATCGGGTTGAGGTCTGGACTTTGACTGGGCCATTGCAACACCTTGATTCTTTTCTTTTTCAGCCATTCTGTTGTAGATTTGCTGCTGTGTTTGGGATCATTGTCCTGTTGCATAGCCCAATGTTGGCCAACCTTTAGCTGCCAGACAGATGGCCTCACATGTGATTCTAGAATATTTTGGTATACTCAATGACTGCTGATGCAGTTCATGGTCAACTCAATGACTGCAAGATGCCCAGTTCCTGTAGCTGCAAAACAAGCCCAAATCATCAGTCTTCCACTACTGTGCTTGATGGTTCATATGAGATGTTTGTGTTGATATGTGGTGTTTAGTTTTTGCCAAACGTGGTACTGTGTATTGTGGCCAAACATTTCCACTTTGGTCTCAGCTGTTCAAAGATATCTGTTCCAGATGTCTTGTGATTTGTTCAAATGCAACTTTGCAAATCGAAGCTGTGCTGCAATGTTCTTTTTAGAGAGAAGAGGTTTTTTTTTCCTCCTGGCAACCTTTCCAAACAACCATACTTGTTCAGTCTTTTTCTAATTTTACTGTCATGAACTTTAACATGTAACATGCTAATTGAGGCCAGTAGGGTTTTGAGATGTGACTCTTGGATTTTTTGCAATTTCTCTGAGCATTGCATGGTCTGACCTTGGGGTGAATTTGCTGGGACGTCCACTCTTAGGAAGGTTGGCCACTGTCTTGATTGTTTTCCACTTGTAAATGATCTTCTTCACCATAGAATGATGTATTTTAAATTGTTTGCAAATAACTATTCCCAGACTGATAGGCAACAACAATGGGTTATCTAAGATTATTACTGATGTTCTTCCTCAATGCTGGAGACCAGCAAACTCCTAAAACTTTGGGTTTTATAGACCACTGGATTAAGGGCATTTGATTAGCAGCACTTAGCTGCTACTTAGCTTCTTCATACCAATAGAAACAGTAAGGATGTTCTTAGTTTCTTCCACACATGGCTTCTCCAATCTGGCTTTCTTTTTGTAAAATAAATGATGACATGGCGTAATATGTCATGTGCTGTTGTTCAACTGACTATGTATATAACTACTTTAAAGAACTGCTAAGGACCAGATGATTTTTACGATGTCCTTATATGTAAAACCTATAACTCAAAGAGGGTGTACTTTTTCACATGACTGTATATAAAACATTTCAGGACTTCAGGAGGGGACTATAGGGATGAAGATAAAAAGTCTTCCGGAGCTGGTTTCCACTCTCCAATTACCTTGCCTACTATGGGCTTCTCTGAGTCTGAGAAAGAGGATAATAGTTTGCAAAACCTGACTAACTTGGAACATTGCACATGCCTCCATTATCAGAGGAATGTTTAGCCACCTCCCTGTCCATCGAACCGTTCTTAGAATTCTGTATTTATAGTTTTTGGGCAGGAAGCTGTTCCTTATTATTTTAACTAGAGCTGGATTACAGAGTGAAGACGTAACAGAAAGGCAAAGATCTCTCTAACTAGAAGGTGTTGAATGATTCTCTTGCCATAAGTATCTTTTACTGGGAAGTCATGGAACCAATGGTCTGCCAGTGAGATTCTAAATGACCTTGAATTCACCCTTTTAGAATTGGCCCCATGATTGAATGAAATGATTGATGTTTCTTTGAGTTTTGGCTTTATCCCTACAGGCTTAAAGGAGACAGTTTCAAGACTGGAGGATAGTGCCCTGGGTAGAGAGTGAAGGCATTGTGTCTTCACCACCTTAAAGTGGCCATTGTGAGCTAGAACAATCCCACTGCCAAAGGACCATTATACTGTGCAACCAACAGAATGATCATTGAAAAAATCAGATTATATCCATGACCAAACTTTGTGAAAAGGAGAACACCACTTGAACATTGGCACAGCTAAGAAAGGCTTATGGCTGCCTCAAATGCAAGCTGCTGATGAGGCAAAGACAACATCATGGCGAGACAGCAGAAAGAGAGGTTGTTGGACATCCATACCACTTTAGGAAGTGCCTTTCAGATGAAGGCAGTAATCCTGGTTTCAGATAAAGCCCGGCACATTCCAAAAGCATAGTCCCAGAATATTAATTATTACTGATCTACCTTTGCGAAGAAAGTTTCCTTTGCTGAAATCGAGGAGATCAGGAGTCATGAATGTGTAGTTTGCTGTAGAATCCACTTTCATGTTATCAAATGTAGCTTTATCTACCACATCATCCATCTCCTTTTCAGTTAGTTTTTTTCCTAGGAAGTTGCATATTTTCAGTACAGAACTTCTCAGATCCTGCAATTTGATAGAGCCTTATATTAGGTCATCCACAATAATGGAGAAAAGATGGAAAAGTTTGTTGAGATCTCACATATCATTGCTGTCACTCAGTCCCCCAACCTTTAATTCTTTCTTTTCTTACTGAAAAAATTACCCTGATTAAATCATTTGTGTTTATTTTTTTTAATGAAAACTATTACGTAGATCTAGGAAGCAATATCAATGAATTAAACAAAAAAATGCTGCTTTAAGACTTTTGGTAAATGTTTTCAAAGGCAAGTTTTGAGAAACGTTTTTAGTTGACAATATATTGATGTGCCATAATTTCCCTAAGATTCAGACTCTTCTGTTCTTAGCAATCTTGGCTGCATCAGAGGCTGGCCAGTTCCCAGGCCAGGCTAAAAAAAATGCCTTGGCCTTTCTTAAAAATGCAGTTGAGTTGAGTCAATCTCTTCTGAGCCAAAGCAGGAAAATGTTATGAGAGACTTTGACTAAGCTTTTGCTAATTACAGATACTTAATTGGATTTCCCTTATCTACTAAGTAAGTCTATGAAAAATTAGATCAACTTTGTTTGGCCAGACGTGTTTACAACAGATGCATCCTGTGAATTCTAGCATGACAAGCCAAGTGCTCACAAACACACCTTTTATTAATCTTTTTGATATCAAGGTGACAGCACTCTAGTTTTCCAGATCCTCCTCCTTCCTTTTGAAGAGACAGAAACTTACTTTTCTTCAGAAACCTCACCACTCCTACAGGAGCTCATAGAAATAGCCAAGAGTGGTTCTGTTACTCCCTATTGGAATAAGGTATTCACACTTCACATCATTTCTAAAGCTTTCTGTGCTTAATGGTTGTTCATATTGCACTTCACAACACAAACACATCTTACCTTTTTCATTTCTTCATAAGAAAGGAAGAGAATATTGAAATCACCCTTATGAGAATACCAGCCTTCTACATGGTCTAGCCACGAACTACAAATCACTGGTAGGAGAGAAATGAATTTAGCATAAACATGAGGGCAGTCTTGAAATCACTGAGTTCAGTTGTTCAACTCAGTGCTGCAATGATCCAGCTGACCATCTGTCTCGGGGATACATTCTTAATGCTTGAATTTCCTCCATTTATCCTTATGATCCTGGTGGGCCTACAGATCAAAGCATGATAACTCAAATAGGGGCTATCCTAATATCACTGAATGTGGAGAGCAGAGAGAAGGAATGGGAGCCATAACTAATATGGTTGCATACTCCAACTCCAAATATCCAATAAGAAAAAGCAAAGAAATGAAACAATATAGCAGCAAGTTGACAATATAATTGCTGCTATATTGTTTCATTTCTTTGCTTTTTCTTAATTGGATATTTGGGGCAATCTGCTTTAATTTTTGTTATCAGGCTTACTCCGGTTAGCTATTTCTGTTTCCAACTCTTAAAAAACTTTCTATGTGATTTCATGTGAGTGTTTGGTTCTTTAACTCAGAGTTCCCCAACTTTTCTGGCTTTCACAACTGGCGGGGAAGGAGAGGGGATGGTTCTGTGTGAGCAGCCAGCAAACATGCGCGTGCGTGCAGTTCCATTTGCACAACCGGAGTGCATGCGTTCCTGCTGCTTGCGCAAGTGGGAATACGCACACGTGTATGCTTGCCTGCCATTTCCACAGCCCGGTTGCAAACAATTCACGGCCCACTAGGGGGGCATGGCCTAGAGGTTGGGGACCCCTGCTTTAATTAATATTGATTTTTAAAAAAATCTTTAGATTTTGTCCATCCATTCCAACCCATTCACATCCTGATTTTAAACCACCAAACAATTTCCTTCCATTTTCTCCTCTATATTAAATATATCTTAGTATTACTCATCTCTCTCCTGTAATAAGCTCCCTTCGCTTGCCTCTTCTACCCACTTTTACATCATGAGTTGTCCTAGGCGTCCTGCATTTTTCTTCACTCATCCATCCCATTATAAACTCTTTTCATAGAGTTTACACAAATTACTGCTTGAGTATAGAGAATCACTATTTGTTACTTACGTTAGGAAAGTGGGTACATTGTTTGTTCTTTGTGGGAAGCAGATGGAAATATATTCATAATCTCTTATCCAAAACAAAAACTGACATAACATTGTCATGATGAAGGACTTCTTACCTTTTCCAGCCAAAAACCTCTCAAAGAAAGTACTGAAGTCTTTTGGGGTTTCTATTTTGACTGACATTTTGTGAAAATGATAGCTAGAAACCATGACGTCTTTTGGATTTCTAAGCACATAAATAATCTGTAACAGAAAGATGATAATAACTAGTCAAGAAAACAAGACAAAAACCAGAAAAAAGATAGATTGACAGCAAAGCATACATAGAGTGCATCAAGTATCTCTCATACACTCATCTAACAGGCTCCATTATATCAGGGGATCTCAAAGCTTATTAGCAAAACCATGTTTGAGGAACTTCCAGCAGGCCAACAGGATTGGGGCCAGCCTCGACTTGGGGAGAATGATTTTCCATATGGCAGAGACCACAGAATAAAAGGCTTTCCTCCTAGATCCTACCTGACAAATCTCCCTAGCAGATGGGACCCCAACATGCCTTTCCTGTTGGACTTGATGTGATTTGTAGCTGCAACTAGGGAGGGGAGGTCCTTCAAATAACATGTTCCCAACTCATGATGCGGTTTAAAGGTCGCAACCAGCATCTTGAATCCTGAACCAAACTGGTAGCCACTGCAGTTTCCAAAGCAGAGGTGTAATGTATGAAGTTCTTAGAGATCACACAAGTGCTCATGCTGCTGCATTTTGCACCAGCTGAAACTTCTGGTGACTAGGGCATGAGTGACTGAGAGTAGGGATTGTGGGAAGGGATTTGAGTGCTAGAGATATTATCCCTCAACTTGACAGTGTTCGGATATGTTAAGATAGCAAATGGCCATGCAACACAAAGTGTTGCAATCCATCTGGAAAAATAAGCTTAAGCTGGTCGATATTCAGTTCGGTTCTTAGCTATTTCTCCAGGGCATGATATCTGATGTTAACACTGTTTTGTTTGTGTTTATTTTCCTCACCCTTCAAAACTTGTCAGTGTCCACCAAACATATTGGAACAATGTAATATGTGTTTGTGTGCCCTTTGCCTATTTGTTAATAAAATATTCAGGTACAGATCTAATAGAACAGAAGACAGACAGTTCCCCACACCACCTCACAAGTTAGCAAAATATGTCCTACTTTTGCTCTTCTACTTCGTAATCCTTTGGGTACCAAATAGTAAGGCAGATGGGAACTAAAGAGACGAGGTGATGGGCGACTGGGAAAATCTACATGCAAAATATTATACTCCAGCCAGGGTGCTCTGTCAATCAGGGTAATATTTTCAGTTTCATCTCGATGACCTTCATGAAGAATTAGGCTCACAATATTCTGAGTCCATATTGTGCCTGCAAATAAGGAATAATTAAACTAATTCATCCATTATTATTTGGGGAACTTTGAACTTATGCAAAGCCAACCTTCCTATCAGGAGAAATAGGAAACATTTCAGAGATGCGTGAACACAATGAAGTCTTCTAAAATTGATAGATTAAACTGATGAATGGATGAGAAAAACTACCTATTTATTTGCACATTTATTTCTATCCTGCCTTTATTAGTTTTAGAACTAACTCAAGATGGCAAGCATACCTAATAGTCCTTCCTCATCCTATTTTCCTCACAACTATCCTGAGTGGGCTGAGGCAGTGTGACTGGCCAAGGTCACCCATCCAGCAATGTATGGGTAAAATAAAAATGAGGAACGTACAGGTCTAGCAGCTTTATTTTCCCTACATTTCCAGCTTCTTATAAAATGCTAAATGTTAAAATCTGGTTATAGCACAACACAGTTACTGCAACCAAAATACTGAGGAACTGAATAACAGCATTGGATACAAGATTATCTCTTTCTTGGATGACATCTTTGAACTTACCAGATTTAGGATATGTGATTATGCATATATCATCATCTCGGATTTCAAAACTGTCCAGTAAATCTATACCTTCGGGTGAAGACAAGCCAGTTATGAAATAGATTCCTTTGTATTTATACAGGAAATCTTCCTTTGGCTCCATTACTTCGGCTGTTGATATAATAATATAGCAATTAACAATACTTCCTACATTTATGGTCAATATTAATTTAGTTCTTTAAAAATCATGACTCCTGCTAACATAAAGAAAAACAATGTATATATTATTAGATTAGTTTCCCTAATTAATTAATTAGTTTCATGAACTCAATTTTCATCCACAAAAGTTTCCATTACAAACAATAAATTTGGTGTTCTTCTTGGAGTTCTGTGTAGAAGAGAAAGTCTTAATTACACTATTAACAACATACTAGTTGCAATTCTTTTCTTACCTTACCTTACCTTACCTAGTCTCTGACTGTCACTCATGTCATGTCCTTTAGCCAACTTATTTGTAATGGTTTCTCAATGTACTTATATTCCTGTAGAGTGCTCAAATATTTAAGAAGGCTGATCTTTAGTCAATCATTGTGTAAGCGGTGCTTCTGATTCCAAAAATGAGCAAGAGAGGACATAGAACACGATTGAGTAATAACCTAATTACGAAGAAAAGACTATCTTCTCCCAGGCAACTTTATCAAAACATGTCTAACCATTCAATCCAATATAGCACAATCAACACAAGCTGTGGCAAGGCTAACACTGCCATACTTCGAAAATACCTCAGAAACCAGACTACTATATTACAAACACATGTCATCATAGTAGATAGATAGATAACCTTTATTGTCATTTTTTACTGTGGGCACAATGGCACACATTAAAAATTAAATTTAGTTGTATGCTCTCAAAATGTACACATACATAACGAACATTTAAACATACTATATACAAAATATGTACAGACCTACACCCTTACATATAAGTAACATAAATATTAATCACTGTCCATCTTTAATACATAACAGAAGGAGGAAGCTTTAGAGTTCACAAGGTTAATACTGTATGGAACAAAACTGTGACTGAATCTGGATATTCTGCTTCGGATACCATGAAGCCTTCTCCCAGAAGGTAAGAAGGAAAACAGGTTGTGAAGAGAATGTATAGTGTCCCAGACAATCTTGCGGACTCTCCTCAAGCAACACTTATGTGCTATGTCCTGGATGGAAGGGAGGGAACTGCCAATAATCTTTTCTGCCATCCTCACCACTCTCTGCACCGCCTTCCTTTCTGAATCAGTAATGTTTCCAAAACAGACTGTGATGTTGTATGTAGCACACAAACCATCTAAACTCTAAAATGATACATTTTTTGTTCCACAAATAATGAGTATTGATAAAATCGACACTAGTTATTTGCAAACATTTTGGAGTGAAGAATTGAAATTCTTATACTCTTCCTGAGACCATGGAGTAAAAGGGTGGAGGGTTCATGGCTCGTATCTCAAAGGCCTTCTGCCTCTTCTCACCCTGGCCTCACCTCCTGCTTTGAGATAGCAGTGTAAGGGTCAACAGCTACTTGAAGAACTTGAGGTTCCATGAGGGCAAATCAGGAGACTCAAGTGGAGGCTTCCAAAGTAAACAGCACTTTAATTGATCAAGTGAAGTTGCAGGGTGGAACACTGTCTGAAACACTGGAAGCTGTGTTCAGAAGTACCACACCTTGGTCAGTCAGGCATTTCCTTATTTAGGCAGCAACAGCCAATCACAGAGTTCCACATGTCAATACACATAGTATCAGCCAATCACATTTCATTCTTTTCCTGCTCTTTTCCTTGTCTCTGGGTCTGTGTAAGTGTTCTTCCTGCCTTCATAAAATGGCATCCTAAACACAGTTTACAGAAGCAAAGTGACGGTAGGCTAACAAGAATAAGTTTTTACCCTTTTGTACAAATCCTATATTTCCTCCCTTTTAATTTTGTGACAGAATGCTTTCTGTCAGAAAGAAACTATAGGAGTATATCTTCTTGGAATTGCTGTGAGTGTCATAACATCCTTTTTCTAAAGAAGGTACAAGGGAAGCAACAATAACAGAACACAAAAGTCCAATACAAATCAATCCAACTACACTCCCACTTTTTAGTATAGCTCAGTCCATCGGGAATTGTTTTTAGTCAGGTGGGAAGAATTCTGCAGGGCTTTTCTGAAGAAGCACTTTCAAGTCATTCAACTGCTGAGCTTGCCACTGGATGAGAGGTGGGGGCACCTTCTTGACTCTCGAGCCGTGGACCCACGCCTTAAATCCTTCCACCTTCACTGCAGTAGGAATGCTCAGGAGGACTTGACGAGGCTGGGACCACTTTGGATCAGTGCATAAAGGAGACAATTCTTTTACATGAACCCATTCTCTAGGTGCAGCAAGAGGAAGTGCTTCTGAAGCAGGTGGCAATGCAGCTTGAGCTTGTGCTAAGATAGAGGATAGAACCTGCACCAGACTACATAAATACTGAGTAACATTCTTTTCACGCACATCAACATTTTTTAGCCTATGTGCTACAAATGGTCTCCCATACATTATCTCAAAAGGGGACAAAGCAAGTTTCCCAGAGGGGGAGGACCTCTGGCCAGGACAGACTGGTTTCCTGACAGTTTAGCCAGACAGTTTTAAGGGTGTGATTCATTCATTCAACTTTAGCTGAGATCAGGTTGGATCCCAATGACAACTTCTAATATAGTTATGCAGTCCTGGGGTTCACCGGCTTCCTCTGTGGGCACAGGGAGAAGGGTTACAGGGTTAAGGCACTCGCAGTGAGAAAGAGAAACATTATCCTGTTCCAGGATGAGACTGACGTATTGAGAGACCATGTTGGATGTAACCCAGGCTGGGAGCTTTTGCTCTAACAAAGTTTAGACCAAATGAGGCATGTGTACTGCTAGAGGTGCTCCTAATATAATCTTCTGAGCTTCCTGTATCAGGACAGCGGTGGCTGCCACCGCTCGCAAACAACTAGGCTATCCCTTTACAATATTATCCAGGCCTTTTGATAAATAGGCCACTGGAATTTTCTCGTGAACCAATTTTTGGAGCAGCACCCCAAGGGCACACCTTTTATGTTCAGTGAGGAAGAATTCAAATCCTCGATTTTGGTCAGGTAAGATCTTTTGGTCTTTTGGTCTTTTCCTGCTATAAGAAGGTCATCAACTGAAGGAGAGTGGTTTCTTGGGGTGAGAAGTCTCTCAAGTCCTGGGCCAGAGTGACCGCAAAAGCTGTGGGGCTATTGTGGTAGCCCTGGGGTAACCTAGTCTAGGTTATTTGACACCAGAACCCATTTTCGGGGTCTTCCCACTCAAATGCGAAGTAGGGCTGACTCTCTCAGGCCAATGGGATACAAAAGAATGCATCTTTCAGGTCAATCACGGTGTACCAAATTTGGTCACTGGACAAGGTGGTCAATAAGGTATATGGGTTAGCAACTATAGAATGGAGGGGCTGAATCCTGGAATTAACCTCCCTTAAATCGTGAATAAATCTCCATCAGGCTTTGGGACGGGAAAGATCGGGGTGGACCATGAGGACCCCAATTTGGGGTCCTTTATCAGCCTGAACAGGAAGGGGAAGGCTGCAGGGAGCAGCCTCCTCTCTTCCTGTCACTCCGACAATAGGGGTGGTTTCTGATGACAGACAGGGAATTTCAATACTAGTAAGGACACTAGTGTCTACCAAAAAGGAATATGGCTTTCCCCCCACTTTCAGCTCCACCAGAGGGTTGGGGGAAACAAAGCACCCTCTGGAGGCTCCTCAGTAAGTCTCAGGATAGAACTCTGGGGCAGAGACTGACATTAGGGGCTGGGGGCTCATTGATGGATGTGAGGAGGACTCCCCTTCCAGTCCCTGATATGAGCTGCCTCTTCCTTGGAAACTGCTGGTGAAGTTTCCTCGTGGGACACTGCCCTGGGGACATTTGTTCCTCCAGTGGCTGAACCCCTTACACTTAGCACACTGATTCTACTGCAGGGAGCCCTCATTGGACTGATAGGGTCATCTTTTGCCGGGGTTAGGGGTCTGTAGGGAAAAGGCCAGAAGAGATGCTTTTTTTTGCATCTTTCGGTCCTCTTTCTTTTCTTCCTCCTCTTCCTTTCTGTGCAAACACTGTGAAGGCAGTTTGAATCAGAGTTTCAAGATCTTGGCTGGTAGGGGAGGTAACATTTGCAATTTCTTCCTAATATCTATGGCACTCTGTCCCACAAAGATCATTTTTAGCATGACTTCGTTCGCAGGGAGCTCTGGAGCAAGATCCATGAATCTCCTGAAGCCATCTCTGAGACGGTTTAAAAAAATCCATTGGGGACTCTTTAGCTCCCTGGAGAATTTGGTGAAACAATTTGTATAGCACCACCTTCAGATTGTATAACATTGAGGCATGTGACAGGAGCAATCAACTTTAATTTCTTCCCACCCCATCCTGGGAGCAAGAACAATCTCTCAAGAGACAATGAAGTAAAATTTCATTAGAAAGAAAGAAAGAAAGAAAGAAAGAAAGAAAGAAAGAAAGAAAGAAAGAAAGAAAGAAAGAAAGAAAGAAAGAAAGAAAGAAAGAAAGAAAGAAAGAAAGAAAGAAAGAAAGAAAGAAAGAAAGAAAGAAAGAAAGAAAGAAAGAAAGAAAGGGCTAAAAACTTTAAATATTAGCATGCAAACCCATTCAGTGGTGAAGGAAATAAATACAGCCTCATTTTTTTTCAAAAAGCATTTTCAGCAGCTTGATTTATTGGTGAGATTTATCCTTGCCTCAGCACTTAAAAGAGTCTAGGTCATTTGCAGATATTAATGCTTAATAAATAATAAATAAACATAAAGCATACTAATAATAATAATAACAAATTACCAGACCATTGAAGGTGATATTGGGATTAATGAAGCCACTCAGCCTCCTAAGCTTTCTGAAAGAGATACTGAGGGTTCCTGCATCTAAGCTATTGTGAATATTTGCACTTTTCTTGCAAGCAGGAAACCTACATTCACAGCTGTATTTCCAAACTTCATCATCTTTAAGATGTGCTGATGCAGAGATTTTAGTTCCCAGAATGCCCAGCCAGCATGGCTATTGCTACTAATTCTAGGAGTTGAACTCCATACAATTCAAAATTGCCAAGTTTGTTTGTTTGTTTAATTTCCATAGCCACCTATCTTAGTCAATGAAGCTGAGAAGCTTACAATACAAACAAATTTATTACGATCAACCCTAATTTTTTTTTAAAACAATCAAAATATTGAAAAACTAAAAAATCCAGATTAAATATACATAAGAGCAAATTACATGGCCAGTTATGAAACACTAATTCATAGCAATGTTCCATATTAACAAATCAATGATTAGGGATTTTAAAGAATATTTGGAATGTTTAGGATCTTGATATTTAATATTAAGAAAATGTAGTTTTTATTGAACATATCAGAGAAAGGATTAGCTATCTACTTGTTCTGGAAATGTAAAACAGATAAAGGGGTACTTTCTTATCTGATGTAGTAAACTTCTATCATTCTTGTCTCATTTTCTATCCATAAACTTATTGAAGTGTTGCTATAAAAATCAGTATGTTTTAAAGATACAAGTATACTTCTGATTTACATGCCAAGTATTTGGAATATATCATTATATGAAGAATTATGATTTACCAATAGGAAATGTGGCAAGAACAATGTTATTGCATTGTTATTGTTCAAACCTGGATTCCAATCTTACATTGATCATATATGATTCCTTTCCATATATAAACTTACCAGAATTGTTATATTATTGTCCCACTCCAAAGGGAACAGTACTTCTTTGTGGGGGAAGCCCCTGCATGCTCTATCTAAGAGCTGTGCTGAATAGGTGCAATCATACCAGAAAGGTCTTAGCTGAAAAGTCAGCCTAAATCTGTTCCATAAAAATCCATTCAATATGGTGAGAATACATAATTAGAATTTCACTCTGGATCAATTGTTGGCCATATTAACAAGAGTCGCATTGGATGTCATGGTTTCTGAGTATTCAGTGAAAAATGTACCATAGAGCTCAGCTCCTTCTCTAGACAACCTGGACATGGAGCTGACGGGCTACTGGAAGGCAACTGAAAGGAAAGAATTTGGCCAAAGGAAGAAAGGAGAATTTTATATATGCATAGAAAATGAAGCTGTAGAGTTCTGAGGGGCCTAGTGTGGTTATTGTATAATCTGTATGGGGCAATATGTGTTTCAGGCTATGTAAGGAATAATTTCATTGTGCAGTGTTGCAGTCTTTGATTGAACTGCATGTTCTTGATTTGTGTAGACACTGATGACAGCTTGTTTTCTGCAGATGTAGCCAAATTCAATACATTTGGTTAATAATTGTAACAAAGTTGTTCATCCTAATTATATGTAACTGCTCATTTATTCAAATAGATGCTGGCAAATATTTAGCTGTCACTTTAAACTTTGTCAGTTCAGATAAAATGGTTGCACAAACATTCTGACTACCGTAGTCAATAAGGGATCAGAAGGTCATAACAAATCACTTCTACATTATTGTCAGCTTCTTGGATATTTCCATGGAGTAACTTGAAGGAGTCTACACCATTGTCTGTGAGTGTGCAGGTGGTTGGGTAGTTAGTATATGTGTTTTCAGTATCAGAGGTTTGATCAATATCTCTCATACAATCAAGGGGATGTCTTATTATGCTTTTCCCAAAGCATTTTACAGCATTAAGAGTCTTGGTGGCTCAGTGGTTAGAACGCAGTATTGCATGCTTATTCTGCTGACTGCCAGCAGTTTGATTTTCATCGGCTGAAGGTTGACTCAGCCTTCCATCCTTCCAAGATCGGTAAAATGAGGGCCCAGATTGTTAGGGGCAATATGCTGACTCTGTAAACTGCTTAGAGGGGGCTGTAAAGCACTGTGAAGTGGTATATATGTCTAAGTGCTATTGCTATTGCTACTACCCACTGGAAGAGCAAATGAGGACAACCCTGGAAAGCATTTGAGAACTATTGTCCTATTGCACATATATCCTTCTTGATCAAGATACTTGGAAAGGTTGTAGTAAACTGTTTCCCACTTGTTGCAACTTTAAGAAATGTGGACTTCAACTCCTAGAATTCCACAGCCAACATTCTGAAAATGATGGGGTTGCTGTAGGCCATATTAATTAAGGCTGCTCCACGAAGTAGAGAGCAATACTAAGAACAAAAGTGCACGCCATATACACAAGTATATATTCACAGAAATGCAGAAATATATTGTAACAGCTTCAATCACACATATGTATTACAATTGTATCATACATTTCTGCTTGGTTTCCTCCTGGAGAAATTCTGGCAGATTCCCACACAGGAAGGTTGTATTTCTTTTATTATCCCAATAGAAATAAGACCAAAAAAATATATCTTTGTTTAAAACAGTTTACCTTGGCATCTTAAGTAAATCTACTCCCCCCCCCCCTTTTCTTTTTTTTAAACTGGGAAGTGATATATATTTCTATTTATTCTTATTAATCTGGCTACATTATTATCATTTATATCAACATTAACATTTATCATGAATGAAGGCGAATATACATGTCCCTGGATAATGTTGCAACATCCAATCTGGATCGGTCACTGGGACCAGAGGTTTAGTCTTCCAAGCTTTCAGACTTGAGCTAGAGTCCATCCTCAGATTAACATTTATATTACCAAAAATCACTATACTCTTACAAATTCTTTCATCTTAAAGGGGAAACCCTTTCATATTTATTTTAAGCCTCTAAATATTTTTTAAAATGTTTCATCTTTATAACTAAAATCAGTTAATTCTGAGACATCTTTTTAAACACAGTTTTAACATAGATACATTCAAATTCACTTTCAATAATTTTTGCACACTTTAGGAACTACTCAAGCATTATATACAAAAAGAGAGAAAAGCAGAAAAGTGACCCATTTTCAAACCCACTTTATATGCACAAAACAATGCATTGAAACTTTCTTTAATTACATATGTCAAACCAATAGAAAATGCATCCTAAGTCCAATTAACTTATTAAATTTAAGTCACTGCCTTCAACTTGTCCTCATAAAATAAAATCTTTCTCTTTGGAATGTCTATTTAATAAGTATAAACTTCTCTTTTGCTCAAGACATTCTCCTATAAGATTTTTAAAACATATACCATATGCCAACATTGTAAATGTCCATTTCCATTTTGAAGTGGAGACTTGTTCTCTTGAGGATTGTAAGGCCCAAAGAACCTCTTCACCAGTGGCCAATGGGAGCTGAGCTGATCCCACACCCAGGGATAATGTTAGTGCACAACAGACAGAATGGGCTAGAATATTTGCTTCTCCTCACAGTAATAATAACATAGATTTTGCCTGCTTAGGGAATGGAAATGTTAGTTGAACACTGGAACAGCTATGGATTACATAGAGCTGCCTCAGATGTATATTGGGGACAAGAAGAGGACAATATTATGACAACACAAGAGAAAAAGAAGTGGTTTTTGGAGTGTTTTTCTTCATGGTTAGATGCAAGTGAGGAAAAGACCAAAGTTTGATTTTGTTCTATCAGTATTATCTTTGTGTAGATGCTTCACATTCATTCATCCCAAAGATTCTTCATATGTTTTCACATGGTTAGCCCTGGGATCAGCGTTCATCTTCTTGAATGTAGACATCTCCGCAACTTTGTGTAGGTTGACTCAGCCTTCTATCCTTCCGAAGTCAGTAAAATGAAGATCCAGATTGTTGGGGGCAATATGTGGACTCTGTAAACCAATTAGAGAGTACTGTAAACTTAAAGCACTATGAAGCAGTATATAAGTCTAAGGGCTAATACTAGTGCTATTGCAATTGTCCACTTCCTGGTTGCTCAGGTCTTTTCCTACAAATTTGCATATTTGCCTCTATGTTCTGGAAAAAGAATTATTTGCTTTTGGAGTATTTGTACAGGAATCTTTAATTTGGAGTAAGCTCCACTGAACTGGATGGAACTGATTTCCGCTTGAATACATTATACAAAATAGCATTAAAAGTTAGATAAGCATCATTTATTTTTTTAATGCACATAACTCACTGATAGTAATGACCTATATGGAAATCTTGGACAACGGACACGACTCATTACATCTGCATCAGTTTTAACTGAAAAAAATTATGTGTATGTCTGTGTGTACTTATACGTAAATAACTATATGCACACACATACATGTAAATACATACAAATACACATATACAGTATGTGACACTATTTTCTCTCCATCCTAATAATATTATTCTGACTTCTTTTCTTGTTATTTTTCTAATAGACAAATACAGATATTATATTTCGTGGGATTTTGTCGTCCCATCAACCAATATATGTTTTATTATGTATGTTTAGCTCTGTATTGTATTTTTTATCTAATATTGTTCACCTAGAATGTTACAGTGAGTTGGGCATCTTATAAACCAACTAACCAACAAAGCAACCAATCAGTATGCCTCTTTACCTATTCTGCTATTTCCTTTGGAACAAACAATGTTATGCAAAACATATGAAAGGAATAAGAAATAATAAGCCAAGCAGGAAACAAAGAACAAAGATTTAACTATGGTTAAATCTAGGCTACATATATACAGTTTGCAATACCTCTCCATACTGTTTCCAATGTCATCAGCTTCATCCAATTTCCTCCAGGACCCATCTACCACAAGAATGCCATCTGCCTGGGACTAGGAAGTGGACACTTTTTATCACAATCACCATACATAGGAATTTCCTCCCCATAGAGAGCCACAGTTTGCTTCATTTCAAGCAAACAATTAGGGCCTGGTCACTCTATCAAGTGGAGGAGGGCTTTTGAACCCAGAATCTTACTGCTGGTTAAGACCCTCTACTCAAATACTATTTGAAAGTGTACATGAGTATAAATGGTCCTCTAAATCAGAGTATGCTTATTTATAAAGGTATTAGACAGGGTTGCTTTTTAATCTCTATGTCAAAAATAATCCAAGATTCCTGTATGGTTCAGACATCATATATGAAAGATCTGTGGTAAATTTATAAATATTCTTTTAAAGGCTGATGATATGGCTCTAATAGTGCCTCGTCAGTTAGGTCTGAGAAAGGGGAGAGGGGAGGGTGGAGATGTCAGGTGAGAGATACAATAAATTTGGGCTAAGGTAGCAGATTGTAGTAAGCTCAATGTTTTTTTGGCATCGGTTAAGGACAAGAGTTTGCCAGTTCTATTTAATGTGATGACATTCACAAATAAAAGAGCCTTAATAACATAAAGCGAAGGACACCCTTAAATTTTTGGGATTTTTATAATATCTTTATGAAGTTTCAACATCATATATTAAAACAGAAACCAACTTAAAAGAGAAAAGGAATGACAAAACGCATTAAAGGTGCCCTAAAGGGGAAAAAATACATTTAACAAATATAACAAAGGTTATATTAGTTCAGCGATAGTAACAATACAACTTCACTCTAAGTTTAAGAAATAACACCAATCTATAAACTATCTTAAAACACTAGTAGTCAACTTACTATAAGCTAGTATTCAGAAAATGGTCTCTTAATTTCCTTTAAAAGATAGTAAGTTATCAAATGAAATAATCTTATATTTGAAAAGCTACAATCTTTCTCTAGTCAAATTGAAACTAATCTTCAAAACCCAAAGTCAAGCGATGATTCTTCTCTTTACTCTGTAAGAAGCCTATCAATGGTTGGCACCCTTAAATTCTTTTGAATGGAAGGAGGGAGCACTGGGCAGGGTGACAAAAGAGGCTTTCAAAAATTACATTCAGTGTCTTGGTGAGAGGCACCTCAAGCGACTGCCAAAAGTCATTTGCAACCTTTCTAGGTGGCTTTTCTTGAGCAGAGTCGATGGGGGAAGCTAGCTCCACTTAGCAACTGCAGCAAAAAAGGTGGTAAAATTGGAGAGGTAACTCATTTAACAACCACTTCGTTTAGCGATGGAAGTTCCATGCCAATTGTGGTTGCAAGTTGAGAACTACCTGTAGCCATAATTATGTCTCCCCTTTCAATTGTAATGACAGGAGCAACCAATCCCTGCTAAGATTTCCTTTTTCATGCACAGGTTCTGTGAAATCTTTTCTCTTGTCCCATTCTGAAGTTTACATTTTCCCAGTGAACATTGTTAAGTTTATCTTCGGCCCCTCAGTCTAAATCTGAGTGGAAGGAGAGAGTGATACCCATGTCTTAGTGCAATACCGTTATTGGGCGAACTAATAATGGAGTAGTCCAAAATGTAATCAGCCATATAGCTCAGGATTAAGATATAAATAAGTGCTTTGTCATTTTTTTCAAGCATATACAACTGAAGCCTCCTTACTATGCTTTATTTTATTTTATTTTTCGTCAAGCTGGAAATGGACTCAGTTCATCATGAATATCACAGCAAAATTTGAAGGGCGGTTTTGTATTCCTTAAAAAGATTTCACTCAAGGCAACCATCAGGTTGCATTTCTCAATTCCCAAGTAGTATTTGTTACAGGGAGCAGAGAGAAAGTGCAGGTAGCCATGAGCAAAAGAGCATTTCTTATTTATTTTAGAAAGGACTGGGGCAGCAAGAGGTGAAGTGTGCATCATGACATCACAATGCAAATTGTGTGATTTAGGTCCTCGGGTTCCAAATGCAAAGATGTGATGACAATGTTCACATCATCACTACAAGTAGTCCTAATTTAGCAACTGCAATTGGGACCCACAATTTGGGGGTTAAGAGAAGTAGTTGTTAAGTGAAGCATCACAATGTAACAATCTTACTTCAGTTTTCCTTTGCTTTACAAAGGACATTAATGTGAGGATTGGTTGCAAAGTTAATTTTTCAGCACTGTTGTAACTGTCCACGGTCACTAGACAAGGCAGTTGCTAAACAAGGCCCACCTATAGTACACAAATGTCCATTTTATATTGGTTTTGGATTTTTTCTTGTTGATATTATATATGTTTTTATTTGCTATGTTGTCTTTGTAGATTTTTATTTCATGTATAACACCCAGAGTCAGGCAGTAATGGAAATCTAAATCAATAAGCAAATGCCGTACAGTATTTAATAATAACATAGAATTTAATGTTGCTCTGTTCTATGATCTCTGCAGAGTTGAGACTTAAGCATTACAAGGTTACAGAAAGACCGTTCTTGGAAGGTCATCTCTGATTCAAGCCATTTGAAGTTGTGCATCACACATTATTTTCCTCCACTGAGCTGGAAATAGGCTCAGGATCCTCCTGAATATCCCAGCAGAACCTGAAGGGCAGCTTTTCCATCCTCTCCTTAAAGACACAGTCAAACCTTTCACTCTGGGCAACAGTCATGGTGTTCTTCCAGTCCCCAACAGTGCCTGGGAAACAACGATTAAAAAAATGTCAACAGTTTTTGTATTCAATTAACCTAGAGGCTATTTATGTCATCCTGTCACTTGATTTGCAGCACTTGGCTGCTACTTAGCCTCTTCATACCAATAGAAGCATTAAGGATGTTCTTAGTTTTTTCACACATGGCTTCTCCATTTCTTTTTGTAAAATAAATGATGACATGGCGTAAAATGTCATGTGCTGTTGTTCAACTGACTATGTATATATCTACTTTAAAGAACTGCTAAGGACCAGATGATTTTTATGATGTCCTAACACGTAAAATTAGAACTCAAAGAGGGTGTAATTTCTTTTTCACATAACTGTATATAAAACATTTCAGGACTTCAGGAAGGGACTATAGGGAAGAAGATAAAAAGTCTTCCAGATGTGGTTTCCACTCTCCAATTACCTTGCCTACTATGGGCTTCTCTTAGTCTGAGAAAGACGATAATAGTTTGCAAAACCTGACTAACATGGAACATTGCACATTCCTCCATTATCAGAGGAATGTTTAGTCACCTCCCTGTCCATCGAACCGTTCTTAGAAATCTGTATTAATAGTTTTGGGGCAGGAAACTGTTCCTTATTATTTTAACAAGAGCTGGATTACAGAGTGAAGACTTAATAGAAGGGCAAAGATCTCTCTAACTAGAAGGTGTTGAGTGATTCTCCTGCCATAAGTATCTTTTACTGGGAAGTCATGGTCTGCCAGTGTCGTTCTAAATGACCTTGAATTCACCCATTTAGAACTGGCCCCATGATTGAGTGAAATGATTGATGATTCTTTGAGCTTTGGCTTTATCCCTACAGGCTTAAAGGAGACAGCTTCAAGACTGGAGGACAGTGCCCAGGGTAGAGAGTGAAGGCGTTGTGTCTTCACCACCTTAAAGTGGCCATTGTGAGCTAGAACAATCCCACTGCCAAAGGACCATTATACTGTGCAACCAACAGAATGATCATTGAAAAAGTCAGATTATATCCATGCCCAAAATTTGTGAAAAGGAGGACGCCACTTCAACATTGGCACAGCTAAGAAAGGCTTATGGCTGCCTCAAATGCAGGCTGCTGATGAGGCAAAGACAACATCATGGCAAGACAGCAGAAAGAGAGGTTGTTGGACATCCATACCACTTTAGGAAGTGCCTTTCAGATGAAGGCAGTAATCCTGGTTTCAGATAAAGCCCGGCACGTTCCAAAAGCATAGTCCCAGAATATTAATTATTACTGATCTACCTTTGCGAAGAAAGTTTCCTTTGCTGAAATCGAGGAGATCAGGAGTCATGAATGTGTAGTTTGCTCTAGAATCCATTTTCATGTTATCAAATGTAGCTTTATCTACCACAACATTCATCTCCTTTTCAGTTAGTTTTTTTCCTAGGAAGTTGCATATTTTCAGTACAGAACTTCTCAGATCCTGCAATTTGATAGAGCCTTATATTAGGTCATCCACAACAATGGAGAAAAGATGGAAAAGTTTGTTGAGATCTCACATATCATTGCTGTCACTCAGTCCCCCAACCTTTAATTCTTTCTTTTCTTACTGAAAAAATTACCCTGATTAAATCATTTGGGTTTATTTTTTTAATGAAAACTATTACGTAGATCTAGGAAGCAATATCAATGAATTAAACAACGAAATGCTGCTTTAGGACTTCTGGTAAATGTTTTCAAGGGCAAGTTTTGAGAAAGGTTTTTAGTTGACAATATATTGATGTGCCATAATTTCCCTAAGATTCAGACTCTTCTGTTCTTAGCAATCTTGGCTGCATCAGAGGCTGGCCAGTTCCCAGGCCAGGCTAAAAAAAATGCCTTGGCCTTTCTTAAAAATGCAGTTGAGTTGAGTCAATCTCTTCTGAGCCAAAGCAGGAAAATGTTATGAGAGACTTTGACTAAGCTTTTGCTAATTACAGATACTTAATTGGATTTCCCTTATCTACTAAGTAAGTCTATGAAAAATTAGATCAACTTTGTTTGGCCAGACTTGTTTACAACAGATGCATCCTGTGAATTCTAGCATGACAAGCCAAGTGCTCACAAACACACCTTTTATTAATCTTTTTGATATCAAGGTGACAGCACACTAGTTTTCCAGATCCTCCTCCTTCCTTTTGAAGAGACAGAAACTTACTTTTCTTCAGAAACCTCACCACTCCTACAGGAGCTCATAGAAATAGCCAAGAGTGGTTCTGTTACTCCCTATTGGAATAAGTTATTCACACTTCACATCATTTCTAAAGCTTTCTGTGCTTAATGGTTGTTCATATTGCATGTCACAACACAAACACATCTTACCTTTTTCATTTCTTCATAAGAAAGGAAGAGAATATTGAAATCACCCTTATGAGCATACCAGCTTTCTACATGGTCTAGCCACGAACTACCAAACACTGATAGGAGAGAAATGAATTTAGCATAAACATGAGGGCAGTCTTGAAATCACTGAGTTCAGTTGTTCAGCTCAGTGCTGTAATGATCCAGCTGACCATCTGTCTCGGGGATACATTCTTAACGCTTGAATTTCCTCCATTTATCCTTATGATCCTGGTGGGCCTACAGATCAAAGCATGATAACTCAAATAGGGGCTATCCTAATATCCTAATGTGGAGAGGAGAGAGAAGGAATGGGAGCTGTAACTAATATGGTTGCGTACTCCAACTTGTTAAGAGTTGTTTGTTTTTGTCAAGTTACTACTATATTGTTTCATTTCTTTGCTTTTTCTTAATTGGATATTTGGGGCAATCTGCTTTAATTTTTGTTATACTTCTTCAAATATCAGACTTACTCCGGTTAGCTATTTCTGTTTCTAACCCTTAAAATACTTCTATGTGATTTCATGTGAGTATTTGGTTCTTTAACTCAGAGTTCCCCAACTTTTCTGGCTTTGCCAACTGGCGGGGAAGGAGATGGGATGGTTCTGTGTGAGTGGCCAGCAAGCCTGCGAGTGCAGGCAGTTCCATTTGCACAATCGGTGTGCATGGGTTCCTGCTGCTTGCGCAAGAGGGGATGCGCACATGTGTGTGCTTGCCTGCTATTTCCACAGCCCAGTTGCAAGCAATTCATGGCCCACTAGTGGGGCACGGCCTAGAGGTTGGGGACCCCTGCTTTAACTAATATTGATTTTTAAAAAAACTTTAGATTTTGTCCATCCATTCCAACTCATTCACATCCTGATTTTAAACCACCAAATAATTTCCTTCCATTTTCTCCTCTATATTAAATATATCTTAGTATTACTCATCTCTCTCCTGTAATAAGCTCCCTTCGCTTGCCTCTCCTACCCATTTTTACTTCATGAGTTGTCCTAGGCATCCTGCATTCTTCTTCACTCATCCATCCCATTATAGACTGTTTTCATAGAGTTTACATAAAATACTGCTTGACTATAGAGAATCATTATCTGTTACTTACATTAGGAAAGTGGGTACATTGTTTGTTCTTTGTGGGAAGCAGATGGAAATATATTCATAATCTCTTATCCAAAACAGAAACTGACATAACATTGTCATGATGAAGGACTTCTTACCTTTTCCAGCCAAAAACCTCTCAAAGAAAATACTGAAATCTTTTGGGCTTTCTATGTTGCCTGATATTTTGTGAAAATGATAGCTAGAAACCATGACGTCCTTTGGATTTCTAAGCACATAAATAATCTGTAACAGAAAGATGATAATAACTACTCAAGAAAACAAGACAAAAACAAGAAAAAAGACAGATTGACAGCAATGCATACATAGAGTGCATCAAGTATCTCTCATACACTCATCTAACAGGCTCCATTATATCATGGGATCTCAAAGCTTATTAGCAAAACCATGTTTGAGGAACTTCCAGCAGACCAACAGGATTGGGGCCAGCCTCGAGTTGGGGAGAATGATTTTCCATATGGCAGAGACCACAGATTAAAAGGCTTTCCTCTTAGATCCTGCCTGACAAATCCTGCCTTTCCTCTTAGATCCTGCCTGACCCCAACATGCCTTTCCTGTTGGACTTGATGTGATGTGTAGCTGCAACTAGGGAGGGGAGGTCCTTCAAATAACATGTTCCCAACTCATGATGGGGTTTAAAGGTCATAACCAGCATCTTGAATCCTGAACCAAACTGGTAGCGACTGCAGTTTCCAAAGCAGAGGTGTAATGTATGACATTCTTAGAGATCACACAAGTGCTCATGCTGCTGCATTTTGCACCAGCGAAACTTCTGGTGACTAGGGCATGAGTGACTGAAAGTAGTGATTTGAAGGCTAAAGATAGCATCCCTCAAGTAACATCCTTCAGATATGTTAAGATAGCAAATGGCCATGCAACACAGAGTGTTATGATCCATCTTGAAAAATAAGCTTAAGCTGGTCGATATTCAGTTCAGCTCTTAGGTATTTCTCCTGGGCATCACATTCTGATATTAACACAGTTTTGTTTGTGTTTATTTTCCTCACCCTTCAAAACTTGTTAGTGTCCACCAAACATATTGGAACAATGTAATATCTGTTTGTGTGCCCTTTACTTTTTTGTTAATAAAACATTCAGATACAGAGCTAAAAGTACAGAAGGCAGACAATTCCCCACGCCACCTCACAAGTTAGCAAAATATACCCTACTTTTGCTCTTCTATTTCGTAATCCTTTGGGTACCAAATAGTAGGGCAGATGGGAACAAAAGAGACGAGGCGATGGGCGACTGGGAAAATCTACATGCAAAATATTATACTCCAGCCATGGTGCTCGGTCAATCAGGGTAATATTTTCAGTTCCATCTCGATGACCTTCATAAAGAATCAGGCTCACAATATTCTGAGTCCATATTGTGCCTGCAAATAAGGAATAATTAAATTAATTCATCCATTATTATTTGGGGAACTTTGAACTTATGCAAAGCCAACCTTCCTATCAGGAGAAATAGGAAACATTTCAGAGATGGAGTCTTCTAAAATTGATAGATTAAACTGATGAATGGATGAGAAAAACTACCTATTTATTTGCACATTTATTTCTATCCTGCCTTTATTAGTTTTAGAACTAACTCAAGATGGCAAGCATACCTAATAGTCCTTCCTCATCCTATTTTCCTCACAACTATCCTGAGTGGGCTGAGGCAGTGTGACTGGCCAAGGTCACCCATCCAGCAATGTATGGGTAAAATAAAAATGAGGAAAGTACAGGTTAGCCGCTTTATTTTCCCTACATTTCCAGCTTCTTATAAAATGCTAAATGTTAAAATCTAGTTATAGCACGACACAGTTCCAAAATACTGAGGAACTGAATAACAGCATTGGATACAAGATTATCTCTTTCTTGGAAGACATCTTTGAACTTACCAGATTTAGGATATGTGATTATGAATATATCATCATCTCGGATTTCAAAACTGTCCAGTGAATCTATACTTTCAGGTGAAGACAAGCCAGTTACAAAATAGATTCCTTTGTATTTATACAGGAAATCTTCCTTTGGCTCCATTACTTCGGCTGTTGATATAATGATATAGCAATTAACAATACTTCCTACATTTATGGTCAATATTAATTTAGTTCTTTAAAAATCATGACTCCTGCTAACATAAAGAAAAACAATGTTATTAGATTAGTTTCCCTAATTAATTAATTAGTTTCATGAACCCAATTTTCATCCACAAAAGTTTCCATTGCAAATAGTAAATTTGGTGTTCTCCCTGGAGTTCTGTGTAGAAGAGAAAGTTTTAATTACACAGTTAAAAAAATACTAGTTGTCAGAACTTGGCTAGATGCCCAGACATTGCTTACAGACTAAACTCTTCGATGTCCTTGAAATCTACAATGCTGGAGATTGTGGCTGGAAAAAGAGAAGAATCTCTTTGGGTTGCTTTTCTCTGCAGGATGGATGATAATTAAAAGTA
Organism: Azemiops feae; assembly: GCA_023970755.1. Classification (NCBI taxonomy): domain Eukaryota; kingdom Metazoa; phylum Chordata; class Lepidosauria; order Squamata; family Viperidae; genus Azemiops; species Azemiops feae. Next base: position 694,886 of record JALGBA010000444.1, read on the forward strand.
CAAATTGTTTTGAAGTCATCTGCCTTCCTTGGATTACAAATACAGCTTGACCTGAAATTTTACAAACTGTTTTGAGACAGAGTGATTCTTTTTACCTCTCCTATTTGATTGGAGCTTATTGGATTACAATTTTTTTTAATTTCATATTGGAAAAGGACTATCAACTTTGAACTTCTTGGTGGATTATAAAGTATGATTAAAAGATTTGAGGGCGAGGAACAAAATGAGTGTCCTGAATTTAACTAAAGCTGGCAAAAAATTACCCTCTGCCCCTTCCTCTGCTTTTGCAAGTCCAGTTTATCACAGATCAATTGATACAATGCTTCAACAAGAAAAGGGTAACAACTTCCAGAAAGAGACACAAGCAATATCACAAGCAATTCAAGAGGCAATTGCCACTCATATGGCAGCTACAACGAAAAACCATGAGGAGACGAAAACTGACCTTGAAAAAATGAACCAAAAAATTAATAATATGGACTCTCAATTTGAAAATTTTAAGCAGATGGTCACAAAAAATGAACAAAGCGTTCAAAAAATAGAAGATAAATCAACAGAGATCGACCAAAAACTAGAAGAATTAAAAGATGAAAATCAGAAATTGATGCAAATAAATGGAGAACTAGAGGACTCAATAGCAGTCATGGAAATGGAAAAGGCTTCTTACTTTTTAAGATTTCAAAACATAATGGAAGACAAGGAAGAGGACCTTGTAGACCTGATAATGGAATTACTGGCTGATGCATTAGAAATCGGAAAACAGGAAATGAAAGGAGAATTAGATCAGATATACCGAGTTAACTCAAATTACGCACACTCTAAAATTTTCTTAATTACAGTAGTTCTTCTTCAGCTGGTAAATTTTCATTTTTCAAATATTGGGCAAATACAATTCTTGATGCAGTTAGTACATGTAAAATTAAATATATACAGTCTTTCTCATAGTTTGCTCCTATTATTCATAACAAAAATAATTCTGGCTTAAAGTCTATTTTTTTTTAGTCATTTTCTCCAACCATAAGTGTATTTTTGACCAAAATCTTTTAGCTTTAGGGCGTGTCCACCAGATATGGTAATAGGTACCTGGTTTTTGTTTGCATTTCCAACACTTGTTTGAAGTATTTTTAAACATTTTCGCTAATCTCACTGATGTTAAATGCCAGCTGTAAAACATTTTATATAAGTTTTCTTTATATGCCACTGCTTTCGTTAACATAGACCTCCCCTCTTTAATAGCAATTCTTTTCTTACCTTACTTTATATAATCTCTGACAGTCACTCATGTCATGTTCTTAAGCCAACTTATTTGTAATGATTTCTCAATGTACTTATATACTTATAGAGTGCTCAAATATTTAAAAAGGCGGATCTTTAGTCAATTATTGTGTAAGTGGTACTTCTGCATTCTAATCATGGGCAAGAGAAGACATAGAACACGATTGAGTAATAACCCAGTTAACAAGACGAAAGACAATCTTCTCCCAGGCAGCTTTATCAAAACATATCTAACCATTCAATCCAATATAGCACAGTCAACACAAGCTGTGGAAAGGCTAACACTGCGATACTTCAAAAAATCTCAGAAACCAGATGACTGTATTACAAACACATGTCATCACAGTAGCACACAAACCACCTAAACTCTAAAATTATACATTTTTGTTCCATAAATAATGAGTATTGATAAAATAGACACTAGTTATTTGCAAGAATTTTGGAGTGAAGAATTAAAATTCTTGTACTCTGCCTGAGAAAATAGAGTAAAAGGGTGGAGGGCTCAGGGCTCCTCTCTCAAAGGCCTTCCGCTTCTTCTCATCTTGACCTCACCACCTCCTGCTTTGAGATAGCAGCTTGGTGGTTCTCACCACCCACTTCTACCTTCTAAGAGATGCTGTGCTTGTCTTCCCCCCCCCCAACCAATGTATTGAGAGAAGAGGCTCTTGCACCCCTTCTGCTTTCATGGATTTAAAATCAAAAGGGGAAAGGGGAAACAATTTGTATAGCACCACTTTTAGATTGTATAACTTTGAGGCATGTGACAGGAGCAATCAACCTTTCAATTCTTCCCACCCCATCCTGGGAGAAAGAGCAATCTCTCAGGAGACAGTGAAGTAAAATTTCATTTTAAAGAAAGAAAGAAAAGAGTAAAAACTTTAAATAGTAACATGCAAACCCATTCAGTGGTGAAGGAAATAAATACAGCCTGGTTTTTTTCAAAAAGCGTTTTCAAGCAGCTTGATTTATTGGTGAGATTTATCCTTGCCTCAATACTTAAAAGACTCTAGGTCATTTGCAGATATTAATGCTTAATAAATAATAAATAAACATAAAGCATACTAAATAAAGTAATACTAAATAATAACAAATTACCAGACCATTGAAGGTGATAGAGGTTTAGACCCCCACTCCCTTGATCTAGAAATGGGGGAGGTGGTCTTATCATCCTATCTTTCAGCATTGCACCAACAGCTCCGTGGAAGCAGAGCGCCTTGACCCAGACCCTGCCCCTTGAGGAGAACCTTCACCCCTTTGAGCCTGGAGACTGGATCTGGATCAAGACCTTCATCAGAAAGTCACCACTGCTGCCTACGTTGAATGGACTGTAAGATCCTTCTCACCATTCACACAGCCATAAAAGTAGCCGAGAAAAATGTCTGGATACACTGGACACACATCAAACCAGCAGTTTTTGACCACAGCACCAGACCAGCCCCATTCCAGAAGATCCCACCCCTGTGGCTACAAAAGGATCCAGAGACTGATGAGTGAGCAATAAAGACTCTATTTTGCAACGGAAATGATGGGCGGGGGGGGGATGGAAAATTGTCTTGATGTTTTGTTTAATTTACCCTATGAAACATGTAACTGAGGAATTTGTGGAAACTAACCTGTTCCCAGAAAAAGAAAATGTATGGGAATACTTGGCCAAAGAGGTATTGAATACAACTGATTTCTGTCTACAAGGGGGCAAGTCAGTCAAGGGCATCTTAGCAACTTGCCTTATAGGAGTAGCAACGCATCCACAAGCTATTCAGAATTTTACTAAGCTTAGGGATTTTGGATTAGCACCAACCTACTCCACTATTTTTGATTGGGGACCCAGCACAGGTTTCAAGGATAGGACTGTGTTTTCTCTAAACACTGCCACAGTAACCAGGGTTGTTGTTGTTAGTTGCAAAGTCATGTCCGACCCATCGCGAACCTATGGACAACGTTCCTCCAGGTCTTCCTGTCCTCTACCATCTTCTGGAGTCCATTTAAGCTCATGCCTACTGCTTCAGTGACTCCATCCAGCCACCTCATTCTCTGTCATCCCCTTCTTCTATTGCCCTCAATCTTTCCCAGCATCAGGCTCTTCTCCAGTGAGTCCTTCCTTCTCATTAGGTGGCCAAAGTAACCAGGGTAGCCCTGTGTTTTAGAATGAAAGGCTGCACCCCCTTAAAGGTGTCTGATTGTCAGACCCTGGACAACACGGCCCTCACTTGCAACCATACTGAGGTTATCTCCTTCATGAAACTTCCCTTAGGCTGGTTTATACTCTGTGGCACTAAAGCCTTCTCTTACCTCCCTGCAAACTCTACAGGTGGACCCTGCACTCTGGGACGATTAACAGTCTTCATGCCCTCATTGCAGAGACGACAGAAAAGGGAGTTCCGACTCCTAACACCAAACTGTGACTCTAAAACAGCTCTGTTAACCATGCCAGAGTATGCAAGGCCTGGCAGTATCATTGGTGGGTGTGCCAGGCCTTGCAGTGCGGCATTCCAGAAACATTAACAGCCTAGCCTGCATATTGGCAAAAAGTCTTAATTCAAACGCCCAAGCTCTGGATGCTCTCAACAGGGAACTAAGCCAAGTGCAAGAAGCAACACTAGAGAACCAGGCAGCTATTGATTATCTCCTGCTGGGGCATAACCATGACTGTGAAGAGTTCTGTGGCCTCTGTTGCTTTAATTTAAGCCAAAGCTCAGAACTTATAGAGAGCAATATAAAGGAGCTAACAAAAAATATTGGCTATGAAAATTCTCTCTTTGATCTTTCAGGGCTTTTCTCATGGTTTCCAGACTTTCACTGGTTAAAATCCCTCCTTCTGGAAGTAGTCACAGCAATCCTTATAGGAGCTCTCCTCTGTTGTCTCTGCCAATGTCTACCCCCATTTTTAACCAGTCTGACAGGTTGTATCCCTTCCCGGACTTCAAAAAGGAAAAACCAACAGGTTTTTGAAAACTGCCTAAGGCTCCTTCCACATTCCAACCAGACACAATGTAACAAAATGCTAATCGCAGACTGCTGCCGATACTTAGGGAGTTAACAAGCTTATTGAGAGCAGAAGCCATGTATCAGAATGGCCCCAGTCATAAGCAAAAAGCAAACAGGAAAAACCCATTAACACAAATTCTTTTGAAACCCCTTGCAGCAAAATTTAACAGCTAAAAGAGATAGAATAATAGGGTTAAAATCAGCAACCCATCACCCAAAATTCCAACACAGGAAATAGCCACCAGTCATAAAGAAGTTACTCAAATACTCCTTTAGAAACACAAAATCCATATCACACAAAGTCCAAACTTCAAAGTCTCAGAACCATATAAGAACCCTTCCATTCACTCAGCTAAGGGCAGCTGACCCAGAACCGAACTGCTGAGATAGTACTTCGCTTCTGTCAACAAACATCTCCTCTCAAGCAGCCGGCATCTTCTTGTCTATTTCAAACTGCAGCGACTTCGGGTTTTTTTCCTTTTCTCTTTTCTCTTAAAGATATAGTCTCCCGGCTGGAAAGCAAGCCCCTGGTTTTTTTTCTTCTTCCCCCCCCCCAACAAGTTTTATTGGTATTTTTAGTTTTACATCAATGTGCTTTAAGAATCTCCGTGGAGATAGGGTGATCAATCATCCCCAAAAAAACAATATAATCAAACATAGATAATTCAATAATTCCTTAACATTACTTCTCTGTTTCCCTCAAGCTAAAACCTAATATTAATACATATCTAGATAAAATTCAATCATTATATATATATAAAAAATGTCGCTAGTAATTCACATATCAATCAAAATCCTGTTTTTAGGTTGAACTATTTTAAAACCATTTTACATTTTAGCCTAAAATAAACACATAAGTTACATTTCGGGTCCCTCAATTTCCCATAAAACAATAACAATTTCTAAAACACATATATAGTATAACTATTATATTTTAATACTTCTCTCTTATATTCTATCAAATATATATTTTATAAGTCAATCCAAATCTCTAAAGGTTCCTCAATTATTTTAACCTAGTTAGATTAATGCATTTCTAGTTAACATTCAATCATTGTAAATAAAAATAACAGTAATATTTCACTAATATCAATCCAACTCCTTTTAAATTTAAGATTTCCAATTTTCCATATTGCCATTCCAGACCATAATCAAATCAATTCTCTAAAAGCCTTTTAAACCTGTCAGATAAAATTTTAGCATTCATTTTAAAACCTAATTCTAGCTTTCTTTTTGTGCCAAACAGGTTTCCACAATAGGGCCTCTAACTCCTCACATCGTACTGCTTGGCTATACACATTTTTCCACAATTGAGTCTGGTCGTAGTCCTCTTCTCTTTTTTTCCAGTGTTGTCTGCATTATGTAATCAGTCTTAATCAGTATGGTAATTATTTGTTGTTTATTCATATTGTCAGCATTAATGTCTCGTATTTGGAAGTCAATTCCTGTTGCTTTTAGGATTATAAATGTTTTAGTTGAAATCTGCCTTTGAGCATCAAAATTTTCCATCATTTGCATATGAGGTGTAGCATCTTCCTCTTCAATAGGTTGTAAATATATTTTCTCCATCTCGTTAAGTTGTGCATCTGGTTGTGTGTCATGATCAGTCAAACTTTGAGATTCAATTTTTAACTCTGGAACATTGTCTTTCTTGTGCTTTCTAAAATGTTCTTTTAGTTCCTCTTTCATTTCCAAATTTTTTTCTAGTATCAGTCCATAATCAAGCTGTGGGTAAGATTCCATTTCAATAATAGAGTAGTCTTCGTTTTTTAGTGAAAATTCAGCTTAGAAGGTAGATTGCAATATTATAAAATATAACATCCTAACAGAAATGGGAAAAAAACAAAACATCAAGCCCAACAAAAAGATACAGGCAGCAAAAGTCAAAGTCAGTGTTGTAATTGTCTAATTTGTAATCCAAAATAGTAGTAGAAGAAGATGCCTTAAAAGTCAGTTGTTAGGAATTTCTGGGCATCACGCCAAGTTCAAGACAAAGTAAAAGTTCAGCTTAAGATAGCTACTTTGTAGCAAAGCCCTTGAGCTGGTTTCACTCGGATAGGAATGTCTGGGCTTCACGCCAAGTTCAGCACAGCTTAAACTGGATACTTTGTTACCACCCAATCCACGTGATTCTGCCCCAAGAGCCGAGAAATTTTTTTTTCCTGTTTAAAAAATAAACAGTAATGTTCAGAAGGGGGGGAGGAAAAAGAAAACACTCCACCCCCCTCCCTAAAGGCTTCCACTTGAGCTAAAGACATACAGGCAAAGAGAAAGAGTCACAGTAAGGATTTTTTTTTTCAGGATCCCCGAAATCCAACAGCTCAAAAAGACAATAAAAATTCATTATTTTTCACAGCTCGTTTTCCCAAGTATCCGAACGCTGCTTTCTTAGAGTAGGGAAGTAGTTTCTAAAAGCTTTTGACAGGAAAGTAAATAAGGTATCAAGAGGGAAGGAAAGGTCTCACCCGGATCATCCATGGTGGTTCTTTTCACTTAGATGTTGCTGTGACTTTCGGCTGGAACAGCTAAGTGATCGGCCATGTTAATGGCCGATCTTTTCCCCATCGGCCCAAAGGTGATTTCTAGGACCACAGAGGGAGCTTCTGCTCCCTCTGTGATCAACGAGTGTCGTCCTCCATGGTGGTCGCCCCTCCAGGGCAACTTTCGACCCTATACAGGGTCTACCGGCGGGGGGAAACCGGCCGGCAAAGAGAACAAGCTCTTTGCACGACTGCCAGCACTGTAACCGGAACCGGAAGTCCTCGGTTTTTTTTCTTCTAACACTAAGAACAAAAGTGCACGCCATATACACAAGTGTGCTGGACCAGCCAGTAACTGAGAACTGTATGTTAGAATGTTTGGTATTTAAAGGGTTAAGCGCTGTCTCCTTAAGAGATGGCTTATGGGTAATGTAGTTTTAGCTGTTCAGTGAATCCTATATCTATCAAGTCAGTGGGAGGGGCCACTAAGTTCATCACAGGATATCCTGGCTACATGCCAGCTTGTGTAGAATTGTCTTTGTGTGATACCAACCATGCCGCATGCATGGACATTGTCTGTAACCAGGCTAAAGTGAATATGGAGGAATTACTGAATTTACCTACGAAAATGGACAAATGTACAGCATCCAGATGAAACTACAGAATCGTGAGTTCTGCCAAGTATCCCTGGAATAAATATTTGTTTTATAACCACCTTCGTTGAGTTGTCCCTGTCTGGTCTTGAATTACAAAGCATCTTAGTTCAGGTTCCAGAACAGTAAATTTATGGGACTCCCTCTCATGCCTCCAACAAAGCCTCATCCTCCCGTCACAACTCTTATGTCTCAGGCGACTCGCGTTCCTTTAAAGCATCTTCTCGGCACAGCCATTTGCCCCGAGTTTCAAGAGCAGAGAGCTTGGCCATTCGAGCTGAAGAAGCATATATCAAAGCTGAAGAGGCCAATGCAGTCTTTCGTGTGTTACAAGCGGAGCAGCGGAAAAAGAAAGAATTGGTGGAGATAGAGGCTGAAGCAACTCAAATGGAGGCCAAACAAAGGGCTGAAGCAGCCCAAATGGAGGCCAAAATAGAGGCTGAGGCAGCTCAAATGGAGGCCAAACAAAGGGCCGAAGCAGCCCAAATGGAGGCCAAAATAGAGGCTGAAGCAGCTCAAATGGCAGCTCAATTGGAGGCCAGACGAAAGGCTGAAGCAGCTCAATTGGAGGCCAAATGAAAGGCTGAAGCAGCCCAAATGGAGGCCAAATGAAAGGCTGCCCAAGACGAGCTTGAGCTTATAGAGAGCCAACGAGAAGTGGCACATAAAGCGGCAACAGCCGAAGCCCTTCAGAAAACACTCCGACACGCCACATTCTCACGCAATTTTGACCAACTACAGATTGAACACCAGCATAGCCGCATGCAGGCCTACGTGGATGAACAGAACATGCCACAGCATGAGCAGGCAGGAGTGCCGCGGTTATCCACAAAACCCCCAAGACCAAGTAGACTGGAAGTTACCCCTAACAAGGAGTATTCTGAGGAAAAATGCCAGCTGTCTGTGCCATGTTTTCCTGCCAAGGAGCCCCAGCACAGCTCCAAAGTGCACCCAGAGGCGCCCACCAAGGTCAACTGCGATAGGTCTTGAGCTACAAACCACCACCTTCTACACAAACAGCAAGGTGGCACTAAGCTACATCTACAGCCAAAACAGATGCTTCTACATCTATGTGAGCAATAGAATAGAAAAGATTAAAATATCTTTAAGCCCTGAGCAATGGCAACATGTGCCAACAGAACAGAACCTTGTGGACCAAGCTAAGCGGTCCACCCTTGCATCACAGTTAGCAGAATGGATCTGGCTAAAAGGTCCTGAGTTCTTGGCTTGTCCAGCCAGCCTGATGCCTCAGGGACCAAAACGCTATATGCTTCTAGCTCCAGATCAAGATACCAACGTTCAACCTCAGGCATCCAGTAAATTTCTCAGACAGGACAAGAAAACGACCGTCCAGACCATCTGCTTGTCCTCAATGGGCAAAGAGATGGAGAAACTGCCTTCTAGCCAATTCCTACAACCAGCCCGCTTTGAACGCCCCTCCAAATGAAGCCCCATCAGATTGGGCATAGTATTGATCATCCTGATCACTTGTCTCAGCATCCAAGGAACTAACTTTGTAGGAGCCTGCAAGGACTCTCACACTATTGAAGGCATTTATCATGACCCAGTGATTGACAAATACCTGAAGATCCAGAATTGTGTATGGGCATTCAATCCTCCCCATGCACCCCACATGGGAGAAGCGTGGGAGCGCATGATTGGCATACCCCGCACAATCATAGACTCTATGTTGACAAAAACACCCACGCTGACACAGGTTCTCACTACCCGCATGGCAGAAGTCACAGCCGTCATCAATGCTGATCCTGTTGTTCCAGTCTCCGTTGTTCCAGATTCTTCTGTTCCTGAGAATCCTGTGGTCTCAGCTTCTTTTGTTCCAGAGTATCCTGCGGTTCCATATTCTTCGGTTCCTGAGTATCCTATGGTTCCAGCTTCTTTTGTTCCAGAGTATCCTGTGGTTCCAGCTTGTTCTGTTCCAGATTCGTCTGTTCCTAAGTCTCCTGTGGTCCCAGCTTCCTTTGTTCCTGAGGTTCCTGTGGTCCCAGCTTCTTCGGTTCCTGTGAATCCTGTGGTTCCAGGTTCCTTTGTTCCTAAGAATTTTTGGGTTCCAATTTTCTGATCCAGAAATTCCTTTGGTTCCAGTTTCTCCTTCAGGAAGGAGACCTTGTCTTGCTGAGAGACAAGGATGCATACCAGAACTATTGGCTCATGAGACTTGTGCATCGGGCCTTACCCAGTTCTGATGGACTAATTCGCCAAGTTGAGGCCCAGATTGTGAAGCCACATGAGTCAGATCATGACTCAAAGACTCTTGTGAAAAGGTTTTACACCAGGCCAATCACTGACCTGGGCCTGTTGCTGAAGAAGACCGAATTGGAAGATTAAGCCTCAAACTATGTATATTGTGTTTACCTCATGATTGCATTGTTTGATGTAACACCTTGTTTATCTCTGTTATAGTTGTGCATCTTTTGTATTTACCTTACAGTTATGCATGTTTTACCATGTTTGCCTATTTTAGTTTAATAGTCAGTCAGTAATGAAAATTGCATGCCTTAATGTTACGTTTTGCTTATTCTAGTCAGCTAACAGTGAAATTGCATGTTTGATGCTATGTTTTTTGCTTATTTTAGTTAGTTAGTAGTGGAAATTTATATTTCCAAGCAGGGAGTGTGCTGGACCAGCCAGTAACTGAGAACTGTATGTTAGAATGTTTGGTATTTAAAGGGTTAAGCGCTGTCTCCTTAAGAGATGGCTTATGGGTAATGTAGTTTTAGCTGTTCAGTGAATCCTATATCTATCAAGTCAGTGGGAGGGGCCACTAAGTTCATCACAGGATATCCTGGCTACGTGCCAGCTTGTGTAGAATTGTCTTTGTGTGATACCAACCATGCCGCCCGCATGGACATCGTCTGTAACCAGGCTAAAGTGAATATGGAGGAATTACTGAATTTACCTACAAAAATGGACAAATGTACAGCATCCAGATGAAACTACAGAATCGTGAGTTCTGCCAAGTATCCCTGGAATAAATATTTGCTTTATAACCATCTTCGTTGAGTTGTCCCTGTCTGGTCTTGAATTACAAAGCATCTTAGTTCAGGTTCCAGAACAACAAGTATACATTCACAGAAATGCAGAGGTATATTATAGCAGCTTCAATCACACATATGTATTACAATTGTATCATACATTTCTGCTCGGTTTCCTCCTGGAGAAATTCTGGCAGATTCCCACACAGGAAGGTTGTATTTCTTTTATTATCCCAATAGAAATAAAACCAAAAAAATATATCTTTGTTTAAAACAGTTTACCTTGGCATCTTAAGTAAATCTACTCCCCCCTCTTTTCTTTTTTTAAACTGGGAAGTGATATATATTTCTATTTATTCTTATTAATCTGTCTACGTTATTATCATTTATATCAACATTAACATTTATCATGAATGAAGGCGAATATACATGTCCCAGGATAATGTTGCAACATCCAATCTGGGTCGGTCACTGGGACCAGAGGTTTAGTTTTCCAAGCTTTCAGACTTGAGCTAGAGCCCGTCCTCAGATTAACATTTATATTACCAAAAATCACTATACTCTTACAAATTCTTTAATCTTAAAGGGGAAACCCTTTCATATTTATTTTAAGCCTCTAAGTATTTTTTTTAAATGTTTCATCTTTATAACTAAAATCAGTTAATTCTGAGACATCTTTTTAAACACACTTTTAACATAGATACATTCAAATTCACTTTCAATAATTTTTGCACACTTTAGGAACTACTCAAGCATTATATACAAAAAGAAAGAAAAGCAGAAAAGTGACCCATTTTCAAACCCACTTTATATGCACAAAACAATGCATTGAAACTTTCTTTAATTACATATGTCAAACCAATAGAAAATCCATCCTAAATCCAATTAATTTATTAAATTTAAGTCACTGCCTTCAACTTGTCCTTATAAAATAAAATCTTTCTCTTTAAAAAACTTCTCTTTTGCTCAAGACATTCTCCAATAACATTTTTAAAACATACCGTATGCCAACATTGTAAATTTCCATTTCCATTTTGAAGTGGAGACTTGTTCTCTTTAGGATTGTAAGGCCCAAAGAACCGAAGCCATGTCCTCCTCACCAGTGGCCAATGGGAGCTGAGCTACTCTCACACCCAGGGATAATGTTACTGCACAACAGACAGAATGGGCTAGAATATTTGCTTCTCCTCACAGTAATAATAACATAGATTTTGCCTGCTTAGGGAATGGAAATGTTAGTTGAACACTGGAATAGCTATGGATTACATAGAGCTGCCTCAGATGTATATTGGGGACAAGAAGAGGACAATATTATGACAACACAAGAGAAAAAGAAGTGGTTTTTGGAGTGTTTTTGTTCAAAGTTAGATGCAGGTGAGGAAAAGACCAAAGTTTGATTTTGTTCTATCAGTATTATCCTTGTGTAGATGCTTCATGTTCATTCATCCCAAAGATTCTTCATATGTTTAGCCCTGGGGTCAGCTTTCATCTTGAATGTAGACATCTCCACAACTTTGTATAGATTGACTCAGCCTTCTATCCTTCTGAGGTCAGTAAAATGAAGATCCAGATTGTTGGGGGCAATATGTTGACTCTGTAAACCACTTAGAGAGTACTGTAAAGCACTATGAAGCAGTATATAAGTCTAAGGGCTAGTGCTAGTGCTATTGCTATTGTCCATTTCCTGGTTGTTCAGCTCTTTTCCTACAAATTTGCATAGTTAAAGTACTGTGCCTCTAAGATTTGGAAGAAGAATTATTTGCTTTTGGAGTATTTGTACAGGAATCTTTAATTTGGAGTAAGCTCCACTGAACTGGATGGAACTGATTTCCGTTTGAATATATTACACAAAATAGCATTAAAAGTTAGAAAAGCATCATTCATTTGTTTAATGCATATAACTCACTGATAGTAATGACCTATATGGAAATCTTGGACAACAGACACAACCCATTACATTTGCATCAGTTTTAACTGAAAAAAATTATGTGTATGTGTTTGTGTGTTTATAAATAACTATATGCACAAACATACATGTAAATACATACAAATACACATATACAGTATGTGACACTATTTTCTCTCCATCCTAATAATATTATTCTGATACGTTTTCTTGTTATTTTTCTAATGGATGAATACAGATATTATATTTCTTGGGGGTTTTGTCTTCCATTAACCAATATATGTTTTATTATGTATGTTTAGCTTTGTATTGTGTTTTTTATCTAATTCACCTAGAATGTTACAGTGAGTTGGGCGCCATATAAACCAACTAACCAATAAAGCAACCAATCAGTATGCCTCTTTACCTATTCTGCTATTTCCTTTGGAACAAGCAATGTTATGCAAAGCATATGAAAGGAATAAGAAATAATAAGCCAAGCAGGAAACAAAGAAATAGAACTATGGTTAAATCTAGGCTACATGTATACAGTTTGCAATACCTCTCCATACTCTTTCCAATCTCATCAGCTTCATCCAATTTCTTCCAGGACCCATCTACCACAAGAATGCCATCTGCCTGGGGTAGGAAGTGGACATTTTTTTTATCACAATCACAATACATAGGAATTTCCTCCCCATAGAGAGCCACAGTTTGCTTCATTTGTTCTGAGTTTCAAGCAAACAATTAGGGCCTGGTCATTCTATCAAGTGGAGGAGGGCTTTTGAACCCAGAATCTTACTGCTGGTTAAGACCCTCTACTCAAATACCATTTGAAAGTGTGCATGGGTATAAATGGTTCTCTAAATCAGAGTATGCTTACTCATAAAGATATTAGACAGGGTTGCTTTTTAATCTCAATGCCAAAAATATTCCAAGATTCCTGTATGGATCAGACATCATATGTCAAAGACCCATGATAAACGTATTAATATTCTTTTAAATGCTGATGATATGGCTCTAGTAGTGCCTTGTCAGTTAGGTCTGAGAAAACTGTCACATTCTCAATTCTAAATATCAATAAAATTAAAATTAAATCCAAAGTGAAAGTGTGTAGCAAAAAAAGTGTGAGATACAACTGGCCATTGAATGGGGTGCCTGTCGAACAAGTGAATTCTTTCATTATTATTTTTTATAATATTTTATCGGTTTTCCAGTTTTACATTTGAGTATTTAAAAAGCAACGTGGTGACTGGGTTAATCAATAGTTCAGTAACAGAAACGTTTAGTACCGATCTCGGGTTACATCATCAAATATTTCTTCTCTTTTTCCCTTAACATTTACTATGTCATATTTAAACTAGTACATTTCTAATTGCACCAAGTTCAATAAAAACTTCATTAGTACATTTATCAATGCATTTTTAGCTTATACATATCTTAATAGGTCTTCATAGACAGTCCATGTCCTGTTATTAATTTCTACCTAATTTTTAATTTTTAGTTTATGGTCAATACTCCAATTTAACCTTTAATATCCATAGTTTTCAGCTTTTGGGTAACCAAAATTTCCCTTATCTTACTTCATAAGAAACTATAATATCTAAAATACACTTTTTACCTACTTGAATATAATCTTATTCTATTTCCTAAAAATTTTCTATTTCTCACCATATTAAATCACCAACTTAGTAATAGAGTATCCCCTTTGTTGGCTCCAATCCATTATATATATTGCCTGGGTTAGTTGATAGTTCAAACATATTCCTAATGATTAATTTTCATTTCCCTTTTAAATCTAATTCTTTGGTATTAAATAAATTAATTCCTTATTTTCCACTAATTTCCAATTATTTTAAATCTAATAATCAAAATTCTCCTTTTCTCAACATCTCCCTTCAACCCTCTAATTGACAATATAGAATCCCCTGTAGTAAATCAGAAACTAGCCTTCTTTCTTTACCAACCAGGCTTTCATACCAACGCTTTTAAATCATCAAATAGATCTCCCTCCATTCTTGTATATGTTGTTTGAATTAAGGGAGACCATTTGATTGCCCATTTTCTGGGAGAGCTGGTCCATTTGTAATCATTAAATTGTCGCCCTAGTGTCCCAGATCCCATATTTGCTCTGGTATAGTTGTCTTCAGTTCGATCTGGTCTTCTTCTTTCTCAAATTTCTTCAGATTTGCATAAAAAGTCATTTCCATTTTTAAGGTTGTCACTTCATTGTCTGGGTGTTCAGTAAACTGTACTTGTTGGTCACTTAAGTCCTCTGTCTTGGTATTCAGTTGTTTCATTTCTGTTGTTTTCTGGATTGTTAGTTCTTTAGTTGCAATCAAAATTTGGCTTTGTACATCTAAGCTGGCATCTTGGTCTTTCTTTTTGGGTCTCATTTTCTCACAAGCTGCAAGAATAGTTTCATGTATTGATTTTAACATGGCAAGGGTTTTTTGCTGTTCTTCCTCCATCTCTATCGTAAGTTGTAAATACTCTTTCTAGTGAAGGCTGTTTATTAAGCAAAAGTCAGTAAAAGTTCACCTTCACAATTCATGGAAACCAATTTCACTGCCCAGCTGTTCTCTCACAGCTGACTCCTTCACAGATAATACCAGGGTCAGGGAACTCTTATCTGGTCTGGGCTGTGAGCCAAGTCTCTTTGTAGGAAATAAGAGATTGCAATTCCAAGCTTCCCCACAAGGTGTCACTGATACCATTTAAAGTTTTTTTAAGTCCCGGACTTTTCTAGGTTCTTTTCCAATTTAAATTCTTTTTTGCAGATAAAAATAGAAAGTCCCAGTAAGAGTGGGAGATTTTTTGGTCCCCAAGTTCCAAAGACATATAGATCCAATTATATTAGAGTTGTTCTTTTTGATGCTTTGATTCCCCTGGGTAGTCAGACGCCGCTATTTTTAGAGGGTGGGAAGGAAATTCCCTTCCCTCTCTCTTCACAGGGGGACGATACTTCAGGAAGCTTTTTACAGGAAAATACTTAAGGTAAAGAGAAGGTAAGATCTCACCCAGTTCCATGTTGCTTTCAGAGTGCTTGTTAGTAAGTTTGACTTCGGCTGTCAGCAGCTAAGTGATGGGCCATATTGCTATGGCCGATCTTTTTCCCGTTGGTTAGAAGAGCTGCCCTGGATCAAGCGGAAGGGCTCCTGCCCTTCCGC
The DNA here is from genome assembly GCA_023970755.1 of Azemiops feae. Taxonomy (NCBI): domain Eukaryota; kingdom Metazoa; phylum Chordata; class Lepidosauria; order Squamata; family Viperidae; genus Azemiops; species Azemiops feae. The sequence goes on from JALGBA010000444.1 coordinate 710,327, forward strand.
AATCATGCAGGGGTCCTCTCCTCACTTGTCGCCCCTCCAGGGCAACTTCCAACCCTTTTCAGGTTCCCCCAGCAGGATAAAACCGGATGGGGGGAGGGACGGGGATCGCCCCAACACATCTGCCAATGCTGCGATGGCAAACCGGAAGTTGAATTCTTTCATTATTTAGGAGTAAAATTTATCAGAGGTTTGAAGGTAAATCATTTTAAAAGAAGTTGATGAAAGCTAAGGCAAGTACCAAAACTTTATATAGATGATTTAATTAAAATTATCCATGTACCTAGACCAGGGGTAGGCAACCTCCGCTCTTTTATGACTCATGGACTTCAACTCCCAGAATTTCTGAGTCAGCATAGCTGATTCATGAATTCTGGGAGTTGAAGTCCATGAGTCATAAAAGAGCGGAGGTTGCCTACCCCTGACCTAGACCCTGGTATTGAAAGGATTAGGACAGAAATAATTCCAACAATGGCCTATGATGTGGAATTGTGGGATCTTACAAAAAAAACAAGTTCAGACACATATTTTAAGAAGCATGTTAGGAACTGATGCAAACATGTCAACCCCCATGGTCAAAGAAGAAGCAGGTATCTGCTCCATACAGAGCCATTCAATAATTAAAAAAAATCATCTAAATTATTTAATAGCTTGGGTTTTCCACACAATATTTACTTTCAATGGCTTCCCAGGCAAAGGAAATATTTAAACAGAGAGTCTTAGATATCAGTACCCAACAGACAGGAAGTTATTGGCAAAAAGTAGATATTTAAATTGGCTGGCTAAGAACAAGATCATTTTTCAAATTGACAACTGCCTGTCAGTGAGTTTGATGCAATTTCTAAGAAGGGCCTATTCTAGACCAAGAACTGAGTTATTGGATTCCATAACCAAATACGGATGCTTCCATCATCTGCCATATCATCAGAGGTTGTATATATGGGATGTCCCAGCCATTGAAGATATTGCTTGTGTTTTGTTTGACTGTTGACTCTGGGCTCACCACTCTCAGGAGTCATAGCAGATGCTGTAATGCAGGGGTGTCAAACTGCTGGCCTGTGGGCCGGATGCATCATGGCAAAACTGCACCTATCCCATTGCCAACAATGGAAAAAAAGTTGCAATACGTCGTGACACGTCATGTGATGTTGCAAGTTTGACACCCCTGCTGTAATGCAACATCTGGAAACTATAGCATTCCCACACATACAAGCAAAAGTATGAATCTGGCGTGTAGATGATACCTTCATTATACTAAAAAGTGGAACAATTAGTGAAGTCAGGTGACACTATCAACAACATCTTGAAAGAATAAAATTCAGAAGGGAAAAAGAAAAACAACATACTACCCTTCCTTGATATCTTCATCAGCAGAGTAAATGACAGAAAATTAGAAATGAAAGTCTATTGATAATAAACAAAATAAACCAAGTGTTCCATTTCCAAAGTCACAACTCAAGCACCCACAAGATAGGCTGTTTAAGAACATTATTCAGATGAATACAAACTCTAGTGCATTTGGCCTTATTTGTGGAATCAAAATACAAAGGATAGTAAGAATTTCAGAAGGAAGTACAAGTAACTGTTTTCTGCAGTTTCTATTATATTTAATAATAGCACAGAATTTAATGTTACTCTGTTTGATGATCTCTGCAAAGTTGAGAATTAAACATTACAAGGTTACATAAAGACCATTCTTGGAAGGTCATCTCTGATTCAAGCCATTTGAAGGTGTGCATCACACATTATTTTCCTCCACTGAGCTGGAAATCGGCTTAGGATCCTCCTGAATATCCCAGCAGAACTCGAAGGGCAGTTTTTCCATCCTCTTCTTAAAGACATGGTCAAACCTTTCACTCTGGGCAACAGTCATGGTGTTCTTCCAGTCCCCAACAATGCCTGGAGGTTAAAAAATGTCAACAGGTTTTGTATTCAATTAAACTAGAGGCTATTTGGAGACTTCCGGTTTGCCGTGCAGCCACCATGGACGCTCGGAAGATGACTCTCGTCTTCCCCGTCCAGTTTTGCACCACTGGGGGACCCTGAAAAGGGTCGAAAGTCACCCTGTAGAGGTGACCAGCAAGGAGGGGCCCTCGCTGGATCGCGGGAGAGCGGCAACTCTCCCGCTAGAGCCAGCAAATCCCTCCAAACCGGCAGACGAAAGACCGACCATAGAGATATGGTCTGTCACAAGACTGCAGACAGCCAAAGTCACACCTACCATCTGGTAACTCTAAAGCAACGTGGAAGAGTCTGGGTGAGATCTACCTCTCTTACATCCTAATTACTTATTTACCTGCATAAGCTGCTAAAGTACTTTCCTCCCTGTGGTGAGGGAAGGGAGATTTCAGCCCTCCCTCCAGAAACAGCAGCAATTGACTACCGAGGGGAGCTTAAAACATTGAAAAAATACTGGGATCCTAATTGAAACTCTACTTCCTAAAATTGGTGGATTACAAGATTTATAATTTTCTATTCTTTATTTTTCTCTGATATTTATTCTCTATTTTTACTGAAGATCTGGGTTTTTTCTTTTAAAATAGAAGAAAAAAACTGAAAAGATCAAAACAACTCTGGGGTGACATCTGGTGGCTAAACCTGAGATTGCAACCTATTACTGCCTAAGAGAGACTTGTTGACAGCTTAGAAAATAGATAAGATATAAGTAACCTTGAAACACCAGCTGCAAGAAACTCAGCTCTGCTCTTCACTTAGTGGACTTTCTGACTGTAAGCTTTTAGTTTAATATACTACAATGGAAGAAGAACAGGAATAGACTTTTCCTACAGAGGAAGAACAGGAACAAACTCTTTGTATGTTAAAAGCGATTGTCCAAACTCTTCTCACAACTGGTGATGAAATAAGAAACAGTAGGAAAAAACAAGAAAGCAGCCTGGATATGCAAACTCAAATTATGACTTCAACTAAAGAATCATCTATACAGAATTCTATAGAGAAAGTGGAACAATTAAATGCTATGATAGAAGATCCAACTACTCAACAAATACAGATAATGGAAGATACAGAAAAGAAATCGATAATAGAGAAAAAGGAAAGGACTTTTCTTATAAATCAGAAGGAACCTGAAGATCAAAAAGAAAAACAGATGAAAGAGAAGACAAACACTTTTAGACAACCACGTCTAGATGGAAAAACAAGGAGATGACCTGTTAGATCAGCTAGTCCTCTTTAAAAAAAAAGGCAGTTGGATGGTCTTTTCAACATCAAACAACAGCCACAACAACACAAAGGGATCTGCTTGATGATTTAAAAGCAAAGACACAAAAGATGATTTGGCAAAGAAAGAAAGCTAGAATAAGACTGAAAAAGGTTGGGGTTTTGATTTACACATGAGATTTAAAATAGAATATACCCAAATAGATAAAACATGTATTCTGAATATAAGATATTATAGCGACTTGAGATAAAGAAAATTTTGGTTATGTAAAATTAAGTAGTATAATGTTAAAATAAGAATATTATATTGCTTTATTAATTCGTTAAGGTAGATGGTAAGAATCTATATATAAGATGTGTATCTTAAACATTAGAGTATGTAAGGAATTCTGATAAAGGAATTGTGGTTAATCAAAAATCTGGAAAAATAAATATTAAGCGTTAAATTTAAATATTAAGGGAAAACTAAAATGGGGAAAGGCCCATTAGGTCACTGATTGGCTAAAAGATTGAATGTTTAAAAACAATTAAGATTTGAATTCAAGATATTGTTATGAGTCGAGACAAAGAAAAATTCTGGCTAAGTAAAACTTACAAGTAAAATACTTAAAATTAAATTTGTATATTGGTTTGTGGTATCAATGCTAATAGGTTAAAAAATTATTAGTCTCAAATATGAAATAGGAGACATAAAGAGGGAAAAAAAGAGGAAATACTAAGTGTGGAAATAAAGGAAACCTTGGCTATTAAATTTGAGACTCTAAGATACTGGAGAATTACTAGAAAAATAAGAATATTACTTAGTATTATTAATTGGTTGATGCAGATGGTGAGAATCATGTATAGATCAGAGGTGTATCTGGAACTTTAGACTGTGGGGGAACCGTGATAGAAATTGGGATCATTTAAAATTTGGAAATGAAAAAGATTAAACGTTAAATTTAAAATATTAATGGAAAATTAAAATTAAGAAAACTTTATTAGGTCATTGACTGTCTAAAAGATGGAATGTTAAATTAATTAAGATATGTATAAACTGAAGATTTTTTTTTTTTTCTATAACAAGTTTTATTGAATTTTTTTTAATTTTACAGCCAAGTGCTTAAGACTCATCGTGGAGATAGGGCACTCCATAAAACAAAATAGAACATACAATCATGCATAAACAATTTACACTTTTTTTTTTAAATCCTCCCTCTCTATTTTATCCATCAAAAGAGCAAGAACAAACAAACAAAACCGAACTATCAACGATATTTCCACCCATTTTAAGCTTAATTAACTATTAGCATATTCCAACTAGCATTACATAGACATATAGAATACGGTTCGAGTATCCATATAATAAAGACCATATTATTCCAAATATTCAGTTTATATTTCTCAATTAAGTTCTATCTCTTATTCTATCTCACATACATATTTTATCAGTGAATATAACTTTACGTTTCCAAACCATTTTGGATTAGCTTAAATTGTTTCTAATTATTTCTAAGTTAAACATATATCAGTATATTTTAAAATTTCTCCACTATATTCTATTTCCTATATTCTAAACATTTTTATAAATCAATCCATTCTTTAGTCATTGCATGTAAAGATATCATTAGTATTCCACCAGTCTCAATACAACTCCTGAATTTCGCTTTTCCCGTTTTCCATAGTTACTATTCCAGACCATAATCAAATCCATAATTCAAATCAATATTGGTCAGACTAAAATCTTAAACTTTAAAGATCTCAAAAATATTAGCTCACTTAAAGTCTTTAAAAACCATTTTACCCATCAAATAAATTTTTAACACTCATTTTAAACCTAATTCTAGCTTTCTTTTTATGCCAAGCAGGTTTCCACAATACAGCTTTCAGCTCCTCCCATCTTGGTATTTGGTTATATACATTTTCCCACAGTTGCGTCTGATCATAGTCTTCTTCTCTTTTTCCCAATATTGTCTGCACAATATACTCAGTCTTAGCCAGTGTGGTGATTATTCGTTGTTTATATGTACTGTCAGGATTTTTAATGTCTCGTATTAAAGAGTCCATTTCTGTTGTTTTTACATCTATAGATGTTTCAATTGAGTTCTGCTTTTGGTCTTCAAAAGTCTCCATCCTTTGTGTATAAAGTGTAACATCTTCCTCTTCAGTAGATTGTAAATATAGATCTTCCATCTCATTAAAGTGTAAATCCAATTGTATATCATGCTCAGTTAAAGTTTGAAATCCAGTTTTTTGCTCTAAACCAACCTCATTCCTTAGTGTCCTAAACTGTTCTTTTAATTCTTTCCTTGTTTCCAAAGGTTTTGCTAATATCAATCCATAATTGAGCTGTGAATAAGCTTCCATCCTTCTCTCCTTTTTTTTTTTTCTATAATAAGAAAACAGCAGTGTCTGGGCGTAGCACCAGGTTCAAAAGTTCAGCTACCATGGCAACGTTATGATAAAACATTCTGGGCTTCACGCCAGTTTCCAAGATAGATACAATGTAGCCCTCCAATCCACATCTCAGTAGCCAAGGCAGTTTTTTTTTTTTCCTTTTTAAAGTGGATAAGAATGTTCAGAAGGGGGGGGAGGAAGAAAAAACACTCCATCCCCCTCCCTAGAATTTCCACTTAAATTTAAAACAGGCAAACAAAGAGGAAAAGTCACAATGAGGCTTTTTTCTTCTCTCTTTTTTTTTTTTTTCCAGGATCCCCCGGATTCCAAGCTCAAATACACAATAGCAAAGTCACTTTTTTCCCCTGAGTGTTCAAACGCTGCTTTTTTAAGGAAGGGAGTAGTTTCTAAAAGCTTTTCATAGGGAAGTAAGGAAGGTAACAAGAGGGAAGGAAAGTTCTCACCCGGATCTTCCACGGTGGTTCTTTGTGCTTAGATGTTGCTGTGACTTTCGGCTGGAGCAGCTGAGTGATCGGCCATGTTACTGGCCGATCTTTTCCCCGTCGGCCCAAAGGTGATTTTCTCGGACCTCAGAGGGAGCCGCCGCTCCCTCCGAGATCAACGAGTGCCCTCCTCTACGGTGGTCGCCCCTACAGGGCGACTTTCGACCCTGTCCAGGGTCTACCGGCGGGGGGAAACCGGACGGCCAAGAGAACGAATTCTCTGCACGTCCGCGGGCGCTGCCACCGGATCCGGAAGTCTAAACTGAAGATTATTGATGACTGCTAGAAAGTTATTTTCTGTTTGATTGATAGAATAAGAATTGTGTTGGTTTGAATATGAGACAGTATATATTAAGGGGGAAAGAGAGGAAATTAGTTGTTGTAATACTTTGAGATTTGTATTGATGATATTTAAATGTAATGGAATTATTGTACTCAGCTACCACGTTGCTTTTAATAAAAAAAAATAAAAATAAACTAGAGGCTATTTATGTCATCCTGTCACCAAAATGTTCATAACTTGGAACATTGCACATTTTTCCATTATCAGAGGAATGCTTAGTCACCTCTTTGTCCATCAAACAGTTCTTACAAACCTGTATTGATAGTTTTTGGGGAGGAAGCTGTTTGCCTAGTATTTTAACTAGAGCTGGATTACATAGAAAAGACTTGATAGGAGGGCAAAGATCTCTCTAACTAGAAGGGGTCAAGTGATTTCCGTGCCATAAGTATCTCTTACTTGGAAATCATGGAATCAATGGTCTATCAGTGAGGTTCAAATGATCTTGAATTCACTCTTTTGGAACTGGCCCCATGATTAAGTGAAATGATTGATGGTTCTTTGAGCATCAGCTAGGCTCCTACAGGCTTAAGGGAGACATGTCTGTACCACTTTAGGAAGTGCCTTTCAGAGGAAGATAGTAATCCTGGTTTCAGATGAAGCTGAAACGAAAAGCATAGCCCCATAATATGAATTATTACGGATTTACCTTTGCGAAGAAAGTTCCTTTTCCTGAGAGCTATCTTATCAGTAAACATGAATCTGTAGTTTGTTCTAGAATCCACTTTCATGTTATCAAATGTAGCTTTATCCACATCATCCACCTCCTTTTCAGTTAGTTCTCTTCCTAGGAAGTTGCATATTTTCAGTACAGAACTTCTCAGATCCTGCAATTTGATACAGCTTTATATTAGTTCATTCATAACGATGGGGAAAAGATGGAAATTTTTGTTGATATATGTGGGGAATTCTAAAGATTATTGCTTCTTTATACATACCTTGCATATTAAACTTTCTTTCTTTTCCTACTGAAAAAAATTCCCTGATATTAAGTAATTATTATTTTTTAAACAAAAGCTGAACATGGGCATTTCAATGAAGCAATATCAATGAATTAAAGAAATACTGCCTTACGTTTCCTGCTAAATACTTTCAAGAGACAGGTTATTGAGAAACATTTTTAGCTTACAAATATATTTAGTTTACAATATATTTATGTCCCAGAATTTCACTAAGATTCAGACACTTACATTGTTAGTACTTTTGACTGCATTAGAAGCTGGCCAGTTCCCAAGCCAGGCTAAATAATTGCTTTGGCCTCTCTTGAAAATGGAGTTGAGTTGAGTGAATCTCTTCTGACTCAATACAGGAGAATAATATGAAAAACCTGGGCCAGGATTTTGCTTATTACAAGTACATTGTGCTTATTGGATTTCCCTTATCTACTAAGTCTATCAAAAATTAGATCAACTTTGTTTTGCCGAACTTATTTGCAAGAATGCATGCGAGTCCCCTGGACTGCAAGGCAATCAAACCGGTCAGTCCTAGAGGAGATAAACCCTGACTGCTCCTCAGAAGGCCAGATCCTGAAGTTGAAACTCAAGTACTTTGGCCACCTAATGAGAAGGAAGGACTCACTGGAGAAGAGCCTAATGCTGGGAAAGATTGAGGGCAATAGAAGAAGGGGACGACAGAGAATGAGGTGGCTGGATGGAGTCACTGAAGCAGTAGGCATGAGCTTAAATGGACTCCAGAAGATGGTAGAGGACAGGAAGACCTGGAGGAACGTTGTCCATGGGGTCGCGATGGGTCGGACATGACTTTGCAATTAACAACAATAATGCTGTGAATTCTAGCATGACAAGCCAAGTGCCCACAAACACACCTTCTATTAATCTTTTTAATATTAATTTGACAGCACTCTAGTTTTCTGGATCCTCTTCCTTCCTTCTGAAGAGACAGAAACTTATTTTTCTTCAGAGAGATCTCACCAGTCCTCTAGGTCAGGGCTTTTCAACCTTTTCACCGATTGTACCACTTTTAGGATATGGCAATATTTGAGTACCACCTAGCAAGGTGTCAAAAACTTGATGACCAAAAAAAAACCCCACCCTGTTCAAAGTTGCATTTGCACTGAAATGACTTATGACCATTTTCACACTTATGACCATTGCAGCATGCCCAGGGTCATGTGATTTATATTTGGATGCTTGGCAACTGATTCATATTTATGATGGTCACAGTGTCCCAGGGTCATGTGATCCCCTTTTGCAACCTTTTGACAAGTAAAGTCAATGGTAGGGCTGCTGGTGGCCAAGTGCTAAGGCAGGACTTCCCTCCCTCCTTCCCTGCCTCCCTCTTTCTCATGCCCACCTCCTTCTGAAGGAAGAATTTGAAAAACCCCATATTTTTTCTCTTCCATATATTCATCAAACAAGGAAAAGCTGAGTGAACTAGCTTAAAAAGGCACATTCCCCTTTAAGAATTAGCTACTGGCTAGAAAGGAAAGTAAGGAAGAAAAAAAAATGTAGTAAGTATTGGCTGCCGGCTAAGGCAGCCTCCCCAAATGGCTCCATTCATAAGTAAAAGAATCTACAGGCAAAATCCATTCAGGAGAAAAATACTTCAAAATCCCTTGCAGCAAAACTTACAGCTAACAATAGCAGAGCAATAGAAGCTAACACGAGCCATCAGCCAAATAGAAATTGCCAAACACTCCTTAAGAACACAAAGCCCACATTGCACAAATCCCAGAACTTCAAAGTCACAAAAGCACATAAGAATCCTTCCACTCTCCATCTCCTCCCTCTTTCTCATGGGGGAGGGTGAGCCAGAACTGAGCCTGGGCCCTTTGTCTCTCCCCAGCCACTGCAGCTCCAGAGGACTCTCTCACTGTAAGTCCTTGCCTGCGCTGGCTCTTTCCCTCCCCCACTACACTTGGCTAGGCAGGGCTGCGTACCACCTGCCACTTGTTAATGTACCACAAGTGGTACGCGTACCACAGGTTGAAAAGCCCTGCTCTAGGTCTAGGACAGGGCTTTTCAACCTTTTCACAGATTGTACCATTTTTAGGACATGACAATATTTGAGTACTTTGACATCAGTGCTTAGCAAGGTGTCAAAAACCTGATGACTAAAAAAAGGGGGGGTTGGGTTTTACTGATTAGATTCATTTGTTGCTATAGAAATGGCTAGCTTATAATATTATGGAAAAGTAAAAAGTTTAGGTTCAATGTTAATGCTTCCTTCTACTGCAACAGAGGAAGTTGGAAGTCAATGCCTTTTCTTTTCTTTTTCCCTTCTCCCCCTCACTTTTCCCCCTTTTTCCTCCCCACTGTGTCCTACTATTTGCTTTTGTATTTTTGTATTTTATTCTATAATCTAATAAAACATTACAAACTGTAGAAAAAAAGGAAAAAAGTACCGGTTTTAATTTCTTCGGCAGCAGTTCCTTTGCTGAATTACTTTCCCTTTGTACTGACAAATGTATGATGAATTTATCCATATTTATTAATATGCACCACTAGCAGCTGGCTGGTCAGCTCTTCTTCCTCTCTCCCTCTCCTCTCCTTCCGCAGTGTAGTAAGAATGCACACACACACCCAGTCCCTTCACTGTATCCTTAAAGACACAGGAATCAAGGGCAAAGCAAGAAAGGCTCACAAAAGCCTTGCAGAATAAAGAAACACTAAACTCCCGGGTTTTTTCCCTTTAAGCTGCCTCAGGCTTGTCACAATGTTGCAACCCGAGCCTGAAAGGCTCCGACAATTGCAAAAAGTGATAACCTTAAATTAAGCCTGTTTACCTACAAAGAAAACTTGCTAAAAACCAGACAGACTCAAGATAAGAGGGTGAAACTAATTACATTTGTTTAAAGCAGGGGTGTCAAACTGCCGGCCCACGGGATGGATGCATCACGAGGAAACCGCATCCACCCTATTGCTGGCAATGGGGAAAAGGTTCCAATAGATCGCATGACGTCACGTGACATCGCGAGTTTGACATGTCTGGTTTAAAGGGATTAAACCTACGGATGCCAACACTTTGGACTCATTGCTAGCCTTTGTGAAACAGGCTAAAATATTCCAAGAACCAAAGCACACAAGCCGAGCCTCTGAATTACAAAATGCTGTTAAAAACTGCACAAAAATCCTTATGGTAACCCATTCAAGCTGCCAGCTGACCCAGAACTAAATAAACCAACCCCCTTTCCAACATGCTCGATTCCTGGCTTTTCATTTCATCAGCGCTGATTGCATTCTCCTGGCTGGAGAAAACTAACCAGGGGACCTTTTCTTCCAGCAACAGCTTCTTCTTCCCTGTCTCTTTTTCCTCCCTGCATGCTGAGCTCTCCTTCCACAGCTCCTTCTCTGTCCCCTTTCCTGCCAAAACCACCTCCTTTTGTATCCTCTCCTCTCCTCCCCCCTCCTTTTCTTTTTAGTTCACCTCCAGCTACGGAAACGCCAATCAGCTGGAGCCAATCAGGTGGAGACCTGCAGTGCTCCTGGGGCTTCTGCCAAGCCCAGACAGTCCTGCAGCTCCAGCTGTCTCTCCCTCAGGCTTGGGCCGCTTCAGCTCATTCCCCTCCCCTGCTACACTTGTCTAGGAGGGTCACATACAGTGGTGGGATTCAGCTGGTACACAGAACTTCGGCAGAACCAGTAGCTACTTTTTGTTGCCCAGGCCCAAAATGGACTTCCAGAAGCGGCATCCACACAGAGAACCGGTTGTTCACATATTTGAATCCCACCACTGGTCACGTACCACCTGCCACGTGCCAAAGTACCACTGGTGATATGCGTACCATTGGTTGAAAAGCCCTGCTCTAGGAGTTTACAGAAATAACCAAGAATGGTTCTGTGATCACCTCTCCATCTTCTGGAATAAGATATGCTACACATCTGGTGCCACCCAGTAACCATCCCATTTCCCTTTCTCAGGACTGACCTCCAGGTCAGCTCCCTATTTCTGGATCTGACCACTGCATTAGTTCCTTATTCTTTTTTTTAAAAACAAGTTTTATTAGTATTTTTTGGTTTTACATCAAAGTGCTTTAAGAATCCACGTGGAGATAGGGTGATCAATCATCCAAAAAAAAAAACACCAATATAATCAAACATAAATAATTCAATAATTCCTTAAAAGTTCCTTCTCTATTTCCCTCAAGCTATAACCTAGTATTAATACATTTCTAAATAAAATTCAATCATTGTAAAAAGAATATCAATAGTAATTCACTTATATCAATCAAAATCCTGTTTTTAAATTTAACTATTTTACAATTACCATTTTCCACTTTAGCCTAAAATGAACACATAAATTACATTTCGGGTCTCCCAATTTCCCATCAAACAATAATTATTTCTAGAATATACATATTATATCAACTATTATATTTTAATACTTCCCAACTATATTCTCTTTCCTGTACTCTATCAAGTATATATTTTCTATTTCAAATATATATTTTATAAATCTTAAAACCCCTTTTTAACTCCTTACCTAAAATTTAAATCCTATCAAAATCATTATACTTATAAAAAGAAAACATATTATTCCACCAGACACCTTATTTCATTTCCAATCTGTATTCTATTTCTTCATCTATTTACTTTTTGTTTACCACCTTTTCCATATTAGATTTCCCAACCATAGTCAAATTACATCCCAACCATAGTCAAATCCATAGTTTTCATCTCGATAGCATTAACTCAGTCAAAGTCTCTAAAAGCCTTTTTAACCCATCAAATAAAGTTTTAACCATTTTTAAACCTAATTCTAGCTTTCTTTTTGTGCCAAGCAGGTTTCCACCAAAGAGCCTCTGACTCATCAAATCTTAATGTTTGGTTATACATATTTCTCCACAATTGAGTCTGATCGTAGTCCTCTTCTCTTTTTTCCAGTGTTGTCTGCACTATATAGTCGGTCTTAATCAGTATGGTAGTTATTCGTTGTTTGTCCATGTTGTCAGTGTTTTCGATGCCTCGTATTTAAAAATCCATTCCTGTTGCTTTTAGGATTATAGGTGTTTTGGTTGGAATCCGCCTTTGGTCATCAAGATTCTCCATAATTTGCATCTGCGATATAATCTCTTCCTCTGTGTTGATTGGTTCCTCTTCAATAGATTGTAGATATATTTCCTCCATCTCGTTGAATTGTGGTAGTTGCATATCAGCCTCTTCAGGGTTGATCTGTTCTTCCTCTGTTGTTCCTTGATCTATAAATTGGTCAGTCAAAGTTTGAGAGTCAATTTTTAACTCTGGAGCATCATCTTCCATCTCCACTCTAAATTGTTCTTTCAGTTCCAAAAATTTTTCTAGTAAAAGTCCATAGTCAAGCTGTGGGTAAGATTCCATTTCAATAATAAAGTAGTCTTAATTTTTTAGTGAAAGTTCAGCTTAGAAGGTAAATGCAACAATAAAAATTCTGTAGTAGAAATAGTATAAGGTATAGGATCCAAACAGAAATAGAAGAAAGCAAAAAAATCAGGCCAAATAGAAATTCTATAGTAGCAAAATTATAAAATGTAATATCCAAACAGAAATAAGAAAAAATAAAAAAGTCAAGCCAAACAAAAAGATAAAGGCAGAAAAAATTAAAATCAGTATTATGAGTATCCAATTTATAGTCCAAAATAGTAATAGAAAAAGGTGCCTTAAAAAGTCAATTATTATCTTGTAATCCAAAAAAAAGAAAAATCCATTTTTTCTAGGAAATATATTTTGTATTGTAAAGTCAAAATAGACTACTAGGAGAAAGAAAGAAAAATGAAGCCCTTCAGCTGGTCTCAATACAGATAGGAATGTCTGGGCGTCACGCCAAGTTTAGGCTGAATACGCTTCCAACAAAGCAAAGTGAAAGTTATCAGCTTAAAATGGATACATTCTTGCAACTTCAATCCACAAAAAACCACCCAGACAGCCGGAATTTTTTTAAAAATAAACAATAATGTTCAGAAGGGGGGGAGGAAGAAAAACACTCCACCCCCCTCCCTAAAGGCTTCCACTTAGGCTAAAAACAAGCAGGCAAAGAGAAAGAAAGTCCACCTTCACAGTAAGGATTTTTTTCAGGATCCCCAAAATCCAACAGCTCAAATAGTCAGTAAAAATTAATTATTTTTCTCAAAGCTCGTTTTCCCAAGTATCTGGACACTGCTTTCTGAAAATATGGAAATAATTCTAGAAGCTTTTCTCAGGAAGGTAAATAGGGTATCAAGAGGGAAGGAAAGGTCTCACCCAGATGTTAATGGCCGATCTTTTCCCCGTCGGCCCAAAGGAGCTGTCTCGGACTGCAGAGGGAGCTGCTGCTCCCTCCACCATCAACGAGTGGCCTCCTCAATGGTGGTCGCCCCTCCAGGGCGACTTTCGACCCTGTCCAGGGTCTACCGGCGGGGGGAAACCGGCCGGCAAAGAGAACAGACTCTTTGTGCGACCGCTTGCGCTTGCGCTGCGACCGAAACCGGAAGTCTAGTTCCTTATTCTTATTCCGAGCCAGTTTTCTGTTCTTCCTTGTCCTTGCTCTAACCACTTGCTCTAACCACTACTTTCCTCACTACTTTCCTCACTACTGACACATTCCATAACCAACCAAAAGCCAACATGAGTTTATCAAAAATAGATCATCCAAGATAAATCTTACTGCATTCTTTGACAAAGTGATAAAATTAGTGAACCAGAGAAATGCTGTGAATATAATTTACTTGGACTTCAGTAAGGCTTTTGATAAAGTAGACCACAACCTACTACTTGATAAGATACAAAAATGTGGGTTAGACAGCATCACCACCACATGGATGACCAACTGCATTCAACGTGTAGTCCTCACTGGAACTGCATCTACATGGGGTACTATCCTAGGGCCAGTATTTTTCAATATCTTCATCAATGATTTAGATGGGAATAGATGGGGGACTCAGCAAATATGCAGATGACACCAACCTGGCAGGAATAGCCAACACTCCAGAAGATAGGCTTAAGATACAGAAGGATTTGACAGACTTGAACATTGGCCCCTATCTAACAAAATTAAATTCAATGGTGAAAAAAAGTATGATCCTACATTTAGAATCAGAATCAGAATAGAGCTGGAAGGGACATTGGAGGTCTTTTAGTCCAGCCCCCTGCTCAAGCAGGAGATCCTATACATTTCAAACAAGTGACTGTCCAGACTCTTCTTAAAAACCTCCAGTGATGAAGCACCCACAATATCTGAAGGCAAGCTGTTCCACTGGTTAATTGTCCTCACTGTTAGGAGGTTTCTTCTTAATTCCAGGTTGCTTCTCTCCTTGATTAGTTTCCATCCATTGTTTCTTGTCCTGCCCTCTAGGCAAGATAAACCAAATGCACAGATATAATATAGGTGGTACCTGACTCAATAGTACTAATTGTGAGAGGGATCTTGGAGTCCTAGTGGACAATCACTTAAATATGAGCCAACAGTGTGGTGCAGCTGCCAAAAAAGCCAATGTAGTCCTAGGCTGTATTAACAGAGGGATAGAATCAAGATCATATGAAGTGTTAATATCACTTTATAATGCCTTGGTAAGATCACACTTGGAATACTGCATCCCGTTTTGTCACCACAATGTAAAAAATATATTGAGACTCTAGAAAGAGTACAGACAAGAGCAACAAAGATGAACAGAGGACTGGAGACTAAAGCATATAAAGAATGGTTGTTGGAATTGGGTATGTCTAGTCTAGTCAAGAGAAGGACTACGGGTGACATGATAGCAGTGTTCCAATATCTCAGGGTTTGCCATAAAGAAGAGGGAGTGAAGCTATTCTCCAAAACACCTGAAGGCAGGACAAGAAGCAATGGATGAAAACTAATCAAGGATAGAAGCAACATAAAACTAAGAAGAAATTTCCTGAATGTTAGAACAATTAATCAGTGGAACAACTTGCCTTCAGAAGTTGTGGGTACTCCATCACTGGAAGTTTTAAAGAAGAAATTGGACAACACATTTGTCTGAAATGGTATAAGGTTTCCTGCCTGAGCAGAGGGTTGAACTAGAAGATCGCCAAGGTCCCTTCCAACTCTCTTATTTTGTTATTTCTAAAGCTTTCTGTTCATATTGCACTACACAACATAGACACATCTTACCTTTTTCATTTCTTCATAAGAAAGGAAGAGAATATTGAAATCACTCTTATGAGCATACCAGCCTTCTACATGGTCTAGCCACGAACCACAAAGCACTGATAGGAGAGAAATTAGTTTAACATAAACATGAGGGTAATCTTGAAAGTCACAAAGTTCAGTTGGGTGCTGCAATGATCCAACTGACCATCTGTCTCAGGGATACATTTGTAATATTTGAATTTCCTCCATTTATCTTTATGATCCTGGTGGGCCTAAAGTTCAAAGCATAATAGCTCAACTAGAGGCTACCCTAATATCTACATAGTCTAGCCACGAACTATAAAGCACAGATAGGAGAGAAATGAATTTAATATAAACATGAGGGCAGTCTTGAAAGTCACTGAGTTCAGTTGTTCAGCTCAGTGCTGCAATGATCCAGTGACCATCTGTCTCAGGAATACATTCATAATGCTTGAATTTCCTCCAATTATCCTTATGATCCTGGTGGACCTACAGATCAAAGCATGATAGCTCAGCTAGGGGCTATCCTAATATCACTGAATGTGGAGAGGAGAGAGAAGGAATGGGAGCCATAACTAATGTGGTTGCATATTCTAACTTGTTAAGGGGGGATTTTTGTCAAAATGCTGCTATATTGTTTTATTTCTTTGTTTTTTCTTAATTCGATGTTTGGGGCAATCTGATTTTTTTTTATACTTCTTTAACTATCAGACTTACTCCATTTAGTTCTTTTTCAATTTCCAACCTTTAAATGCTCCCTGTGTGGTTTCATGATACAAAGATTTGATTTGTCAGCTACTTTTTTTTAAAAAAAAAAATAGAGTTACTATCTGGCTTTCAAATGAAGATGGATTTTTATCCATAATGTTAGATTCTGTCCATCCATTCCCAACTGAATCACATCCTGATTTTAAACTATCAATTTGGTATAAACTTTTCTAATGGAAAACCCAATGGGTCGCTGAACGTCCAGATGTAGGAAGACACATAAATAACCCCACAAAAAAAGGTGCCAGACTTTCAACTATCATACCAGCAATGGATAATCCTGAATAGGATTCGTACCTCACATGGCGTCTGCTGGGACACTCTATAAATGAGGCATAATAGTATCCTCCCCTCCGGGTGACAGTGGGTTCCTACATCAAACTGTAAATCACATTGTGTCCAACTGTAAGCTGAGGGCATATACCAGTCTAGTATCTGATTTTTTTTTCCATTTAAACGACGCTGCGCTTCAGTGGTTAGGTGGCCTAGACATTGCTATTTGAATATAGATCTTTTTAACATTTATATTTTATTAGGTTCTGTTAATCTAGGTGAAAGGTTAATATACTGTATATTGCAAGTCTATGTATGCTTATATAGCTTATATCAATTTAGTTAGTTAGCGTATGATATGCCAAAGGCTAACTAAATAAATTGATATAAGCTATCTTCTCTTGCCTCTCTCCTCCATTTTTACATTATGAATAGTTCTAGTTCTTCATTCTTCTCTACCATTTATCCATTTTATATTGTGTAAAGTTTACATGAATTACTGCAAATGTATAAAAAATAATTATTTTCAACTTATTTTTGGAGAGAGGGTGGATTGTTTGATCTTTGTGGGAAGCGGATGGAAACATATTCATAATGTCTTATCCAAAACAAAAACTGAAATAACATTGTCACGATCAAGGACTTCTTACCTTTGCCAGCCAAAAACCTCTCAAAGAAAGTACTGAAGTCTTTTGGGGTTTCTATGCTGACTGATACTTCGTTAAAATAATAGCTAGACACCAAGATATCCTTTGGATTTCTAAACACATAAATAATCTGTAAGAGAAAGATACCTAGTCAAAAAAACAAGACAAAAACAAGAAAAAAGACAGACTGACAACAAAGCATACATAGAGTGCATAAAGTATCTCTCATACACTCATCTAATAGGCTCCATTATATCATGGGATCTCAAAGCTTATTAGCAAAACCATTTTTGAGGCACTTCCAGCAGGCCAACAGGATTGAGGCCAGCCTCATCTTGGGGGAATGATTTTCCATATGGCTGGGCTCACAGCAGCAACGGTTATCATCCTAGGGTCCCCCTGACAAATCTCCCTAGCTGATGGGATCCCAACAGGTCTATCTTGCGGGACTTGATCGGATGGGTAGATGTAACTGGGAAGGGGAGGTCCTTCAAATAACCTGTTTCCAACTCATGAAGGGGTTTAAAGGTCAAAACCAGCATCTTGAATGGGATCTGAACCAAACTGGTAGTGAATGAAGTTTTCAAAGCAGAGGTGTAATTTATGCAGTTCTTGGAGATCACAAAAGTGCTCATGCTGCTGCATTTTGCACCAGCTGAAGCTTATGGTGACTAGGGCATGAGTGACTGAGAGTAGGAATTGTGGGAAGGGATTTGAGGGCTAGAGATAGCATCCCTCAACTTGACATCATTCAGATTTGTTAAGATAGCAAATGGTCATGCAACACAAAGTGTTGTAATCCATCTGGAAAAATAAGCTTAAGCTGGTCGATATTCAGTTCAATTCTTAGCTATTTATGCTGGGCATCATTCTGATGTTAACACGGTTCTGTTTGTGTTTATTTTCCTCACTCTTCAAAACTTGTTAGTGTCCACCAAACGTATTGGAACAATGTAATATGTTTGTGTGCCCTTTGCCTACTTGTTAATAAAACATTCAGGTACAGAGCTAAAAGAACAGAAGACAGACAGTTCCCCACACCACCTCACAAGTTAGCAAAATATGTCCTACTTTTGCTCTTCTACTTCGTAATCCTTTGGGTACCAAATAGTAGGGCAGATGGGAAGTAAAGAGGCGAGGTGATGGGCGACTGGGAAAATCTACATGCAAAATATTATACTCCAGCCATGGTGCTCAGTCAAGCAGGGTAATATTTTCAGTTTCATCTCGATGACCTTCATGAAGAATCAAGCTGACAATATTCTGAATCCATATTGTTCCTGCAAATAAGGAATAATTAAATTAATTCATCCAGAGCCATTATTATTTGGAGAATTTTGAAGTTAGGTAAAGCCTAGCTTCCTATCAGGAGGAATAGTAAAGATGCATAAACACAATGAAGTCTTCTAAAATTGATAGATTAAACTGATGGATGGATGAGAAAGAAAATAGCTACAACAACCCTGTGAGGTAGATTGGGCTGAGGCAGTGTAACTCAGGGCTTTTCAACCTGTGGTACGCGTACCACTTGTGGTACATTAACAAGTGGCAGGTGGTACGCAGCCCTGCCTAGCCAAGTGTAGTGGGGGAGGGGATGAGCCAGCGCAGGCAAGGACTTACAGTGAGAGAGTCCTCTGGAGCTGCAGAGTGGGTGGGGCGAGACAAAGGCCCCAGGCTCACTTCTGGCTCACCCTCCCCCATGAGAAAGGAGGAGGAGGGGTGCAGAGACAGAGGCTATAAAAGGAGGCAGTTTGGGCGGGAGAGGGAGAGAGAGAAAAAGAAGCAGCCTTGGGAGGAGGCCGAGTCAGCTTTAGCTGCACCGAAGGAGGAGGGTGGGGGGAAGAGGAGAGGAGATCAAATCAAGCAGGCCGGCCATGAACTGATTTGCAACTGCTGTGGCAGCCACCTGTGCTGGCAGCAACAAACAGGCAAGAAATGCAGTGGGGGAGGGGTCGCCCTCCAAGAGGAATGAAAAAGGGTAGCAATGGCTGGAGGTGAGGCACAGAGGAGGGAGGGAGGGAGATGGAGAGTGGAAGGATTCTTATGTGCTTTTGTGACTTTGAAGTTCTGGGATTTGTGCAATGTGGGCTTTGTGTTCTTAAGGAGTGTTTGGCAATTTCTATTTGGCTGATGGCTGATGGCTGGTGTTAACTTCTATTGCTCTGCTATTGTTAGCTGTAAGTTTTGCTGCAAGGGATTTTGAAGTATTTTTTCTCCTGAATGTATTTTGCCTGTAGATTTCTTTACTTATGAATGGAGCCATTTGGGGAGGCTGCCTTAGCCGGCAGCCAATACTTACTACATTTTTTTTCTTCCTTACTTTCCTTTCTAGCCAGTAGCTACTTCTTAAAGGGAAATGTGCCTTTTAAGCTAGTTCACTCAGCAGTTTGTCTTTTCTGTTTCTGGAGGCTTTTCCTTGTTTGATGAATATATGGAAGAGAAAAAATATGGGGGGGTTCAAATTCTTCCTTCAGAAGGAGGTGGGCATGAGAAAGAGGGAGGGAGGGAAGTCCCGCCTTAGCACTTGGCCACCAGCAGCCCTGCCATTGACTTTACTTGTCAAAAGGTTGCAAAAGGGGATCACATGACCCTGGGACACTGTGACCATCATAAATATGAATCAGTTGCCAAGCATCCAAATATAAATCACATGACCCTGGGCATGCTGTAATGGTCATAAGTGTGGAAATGGTCATAAGTCATTTCAGTGCAATTGCAACTTTGAACAGGGTTTTTTTTTTGGTCATCAAGTTTTTGACACCTTGCTAGGTGGTACTCAAATATTGCCATATCCTAAAAGTGGTACAATCGGTGAAAAGGTTGAAAAGCCCTGGTGTAACTGACCAAGGTCACCCATCCAGCAATGTATGGATAAAATAAAAATGATGAAAGTACAGAATTTAGCAGCTTTATTTTTCCTACATTTCCAGCTTCTTATAAAATGTAAATGTTAAAATCTGGTTATAGCACAACATAGTTACAGCAACCAAAATACTGAGGAATTGAATAACAGCATTGGATACAAGATTATCTCTTTCTTGGAAGACATCTTTAAACTTACCAGATTTAGGATATGTGATTATGAATATATCATCATCTCGGATTTCAAAAGTGTCCAGTGAGTCTATACATTCGGGTGAGGACACATCAGAGTGTAAATAGGTTCCTTTGTATTTATACAGGAACTCATCTTCTCTCTCCATTGCTTCAACCTGTTGATGTAATAATAGTTCCTACATTTATGGTCAATATTGTATTAATTCAATTCTTTAAAAATCATGAATCATGCTAAAATAAAGAAAAACAATGTATATCATTAGATTAGTTTCCCTAATTAATTCATTAGTTTCATGAACTCAGTTTTCACCCATGAAAGTTCCCATTGCAAAGACTAAATTTGTTGTTCTTCTTGGAATCTTAGACTTCTGTGTAGAAGAGAAAGTTTTAATTACAAAGATAAGAACATACTAGTTGCAATTCTTTTCTTACCTTACCTTACCTTATATAGTCTCTGGCAGTCAGTCATGTCATGTCCTGAAGCCATCTTATTACAGTGCTTTCTCAATGTTCTTGTATTCCTGTAGAATGCTCAAACATTTAAGAAGGCTGATTTGTAGTTAATCATTGTGTCAGTGGTACTTCTGTGTTAAAAAAAAAAAAGACCTAATGGGAGGTAGAACATGATTGAATAATAACTTAATTAACAAGACAAAGAGAATCTTCTCCCAGGCAACTTTATCAAAATATGTGTGACAACTCAATCCAATATAGCACAACCAACATAAATTGTGAGAAGGATAACACTGCCGTACATCAAAGACATATCAGAAATCACCAACAGACTATTACAAACACAGGGGATCACTGTACCACAAAAACCAGCTAAAGCCTTCCAAAACATCCAAAGTAAGCCAAAATACCCAGCAGTGCCAGAAGAAAGAACAGGAATCATTTATAACAAAGAGAATTCCTGCAACCTGGCACTGGTCAAATGAGCCATCAACAGGGACATAGAGATAAACAACATTCATATGCCATTCAAAAGAGACAATCAAAAAGCCAAAAAGGAAACAAAAAGACCACAACACCTCCTCACCAGTAATTAACATCCAGATTAGCAGAGTATCAAGATTAATACTAGACCAACAATCAAGAAGTAAACAATACCCCAATCAAGGAATTATCACTGCAGACAAATACTGACAAGGGAAGCCATCCTCCTGCTCCTGCTCCTGCTCCTGCTCCTGCTCCTGCTCCTGCTCCTGTTCCTGCTCCTGCTCCTGCTCCTGATCCTGATCCTGATCCTGATCCTGATCCTCCTCCTCAGGTCATCATCACACTAAATATACTATTATGTCACTTTTTTGAGCAATCCAAATTCCTCTTATTGTGTCTTAACCTCAACACATAAACAAAAAACTGATTTTGTCAGTGTTGTTTGTGTAATGGCATATGGGAATGATCTTGGGACACAGGGGAACACATATATTTTGAGTCAGGTGTACAAATAATACACCCTGCCAAACAACCTTTGCTGCCGGCTGGCATTTTGTTTTAAAAAAGTCAGTAAATTCACTGCTGCACCAAATGACACACTTTGGTAGTTGACAAATAACTGATGAATATTCCTTTGCGGTCAAGAATGATTTATAATTGATCCCTGTGGTCCCTTCCCCTCTACAAGTTGTGCAACAGTTTACCATAACACTTTTCCACATCGCTCCCCCCATAAAGAGGAGTGCCTAGTCCAAGGCCTGGGAGAAATGGGAAGTTTTTAGAGCTTAGCTGAAGGCTGAAAAGCAGAAAGTCCTTCTGAATCTCCAAGAGGATACTGTGATAAAGAAGAGAGCAGATAGTGTGATAAAGAAGGCTAGGTTCTCTGGTCCTGCTAGATGACATTGCATGATCAGCAAGTCCCAACATTAGCCAACCCTGCCTGATCACACAAGATAGGCAGAACTACAAGAGACAAATGGTCTCTCAAATACTTGTGCCATGTAGGGTTCTGTAGGTAATAACATGTAGCCTAAATTGCATTTGGGAACTTACTAGTAACCAGTGCAGCTGATGAGACAGCCTGCCTATCAGCTCTTTCTAGAATATGTTGCAGCCTACAAGGTGACCAAGCTATGAGTGATGGAAGAAGGGCCTCAGTAAAACCTGTACTACTCAGATTTTGTTTCTTTATTTTGATGATGTCACTGATTAACCTTACTGATATATTCCCGTTATAAGTTAGTATATGTAATAAGTAACCAATTAACCAACCAAGGCTTTTATGACAGAACCCTTGAGCCAGTTGACAGCAGTCCATGGGAAACCCCCATAGTTACACCACTTAAGGCCAACAGAGAGGTGCACATATGCGCAGACTATAAGTGCACACTCAATAAAGCACTCCAGCAGCACTCATATCCGGTGCCTGTAGTCAGCCACATTTTGGCGTCACTACAGGGAGGTCGCATTTTTGCCAAATTAGATTTGGCCCAAGCCTATCAACAGCTGCCGGTGGACGACGCCACGGCAGAAGCTCAGACTATACTCACCCACAGGGGAGCTTTCAGGGTACGGCGCCTACAGTTCGGGATCAGTGTAGCCCCGGGCATTTTTCAGAGTGTGATGGAGTGCATGCTCTGAAAAGTCCGGGTGTGTGTCTGTATTTCGATGATGTCCTCATAGTTGGGGAGTCAGCCGAAATACTAACAGAAAGGCTCAGAGCCATCCTTCAGCGTTTCCGCGAAGCAGGGCTGAAGCTAAAGCAGGAGAAATGTAAAATTGGGGTAGCTTCAACCGAGTTCCTCGGTTTCTGTATAGATGCCGCAGGCATTCACCCTGCTGAATCCAAGCTCAAAGCAATTCAGCAGGCACCCAGTCCCAAGACAAAAGCGGAACTTCAGGCTTTTTTGGGTCTGCTCAATTTTTACCACGCCTTCCTCACCCACAAGGCCGCAGTGGCAGAGCTCTTGGACAAGAACGCTCAGTGGAAGTGGACGAGCATCCACGAGCAAAGTTTTGCAGCAGTCAAATCACTGTTGTCGTCAAATTCAGTGCTCACTCATTTTAATGAACAGCTGCCAATCAGCATCACGTGTGATGCATCCCCATACGGGATCAGAGCTGTGTTAAGCCACCTCAAGACTGATGGAACACAAGTTCCTATAGCCTACTACTCAAGGACTCTGTCCTCGGCAGAACGCAATTATGCCTAGATAGATAAAGGGGCATTGGCCATAGTGGTGGACATCAAAAAGTTCCATGACTATCTCTATGGTCACCCATTCACGGTCTTCACAGACCACAAGCCACTTCTGTGTCTGTTCACTATGAACAAACAAACACCCCAGATTATTTCTCCTAGGATGTTGAGGTGGTCAATCTTTCAGCTTATAGTTACTGTCTAATTCATAAACCGAGCAGAGAAATGGGCCATGCAGCCTTAGCAGATTGCCCCTGCCGCAATTAGAGCCCGACCCCGCTCCAGCCACTCGCATCCTGGCTATCCAGGATCTACCAGAGTCTCCCCTTAACGCAGGGGACGTGGCTGCCGAAACAGCTTCAGACAACACGCTGAGCCGCATGTTAAACTGGGTGCTCACAGGATGGCTGGACACGTGTCCAGGGTCTAACTTTCAGAGTTTTGGGAGGAGGAAGAATGAGCTGTCAGCTCACAGGGGTTGCATTTTGTGGGGCAGTCGGGTCATAGTCCAGACCTCACTGAGGGCTAGAGTCCTAGAGTCTCTGCATGAGGGACATCCGGGAATAGTCCAGAATAGTCCAGACATCCGGGAATAGTCCACTCGTGAGAAGCTACCTTTGGTGGCCTGGGCTTGATTAAGATATTGAGGCTCAGGTACACAGCTGCCACATCTGCCAGCAATCTAGACCAGAGATGCCACATGTCCCAGTCCACACATGGGAAACCACATAAGCCCTATGGTCGAGGATTCACGTCGACTTTGCGGGGCCATTTCAGGGACAGCTGTTCCTCATTGTAGTGGACAGTCACTCTAAGTGGTTAGAGGTCACACCTGTCCCCACTATGACTACTGCCAGGACCATCCAGGAACTGCGCAGCATCTTTGCAATGCATGGGTTGCCCGATGTCTTAGTTTCAGACAATGGGGCTCAATTTACTGCTGCAGAATTCCAGTCCTTTTTAAGGGCTAATATGATTAGGCATGCCACTTCGGCTCCTTTTCACCCGGCCTCGAATGGCCAAGCAGAACGCATGGTCAGAATGACCAAGGATTGTAACTGGCAACTGGCACCATAGGCTGGCAGACTTCTTACTCTGCCATTGCACAACTCCCTGCATTTCCACAGGCAGAAGCCCAGCAGAATTGAGGTGGGGACAGTGTTTGATCACAAAGCTGGATCGCCTACATCCAGACAGGGTTGCCTCACAAGCACCACAGCCAAAGGCTCCACGGCACTTGCAAGTTGGCGACCCGATTTGGGTGCGGAACTACAGGCAAGGGGCACTGTGGGTGGTAGCTATGGTTGGTAAGGTGTCAGGGCCACTTTCGTATGAAGTGGTCCTGGAAGACGGTCGCGTGCTATGCAGGCACATCGACCAACTGTGAAGGAGGCTAGTGAATCAGCCGCTAGCTCATGATCCTACTCAAGGGCAGCACGATAGCGATTGTGCAGGGGAGTCTTTAAATGAAGGTGAGACTCTCCGATTACCAGAAAGGGCCTTAGCAAATGTCAGCCCCTAACTCAGACACTTTGACTAATGGACATTGCCAGCAAACGGCTCCAAATGTCGGCCCGGTGGACTCTATTCCACCACTGGACACTGGCTTGGGTCTACCAGGACAGACCAGCCACAGAGACTCAGCTCTATCTGTAACGGACGGGTCCCACAGCCCCAGTCTACCCAGACAGGCGAACTTGCAGACCGGGGGCTAGCAACAGCTCCGAGATGTTCGGAGTGAGCAAGAGGGCCACTGAAGCATTTAAATGATTATATACAATTTTTGTCATTGTGAAGTATTTACATGATTATACACAATTTTGTGTCATTGTGAATTATCCAGGGGGAAGGGGTGTAATGTATTGAGTTCATTTACTGAGAATTGTGATTTTGAGAATTGTGAAAAAACGGTTAACCGGCCAGCTTGTTAAACGCCAGACTTTCTGTCTACAGACTAATTACCATACGTTAAGCGGGAATGTTGCTGGGATTCTATTGGCTGCCGCCTATGGCTGAATGTATAAATAGGGGTGGAGCAGCAGTTACTTGGCTTCTGTTTTAACTTGAAATAAAGAGTGTCGTTTTGCACCTTCTGCTCTTCAATGTCGCACTGAACACCAAACACAACACCAACCGGTCCGGAATTCAAAGTGTCCAGGTTAAACGAAGACAAGAGCACAATTCACAACTATCTCAAGATGCCACGTTTGTTCCCAGCAAATGCCCCACCCCACAGCATCTCCTTAAATCTTAATCCCCAGGTGTGCCTTGTGGAGTGGGGCGGGATGCTCTCCTCCCGAGCAATTGAGCCTGCCTCCATTGTTATCTCCTCCTCTCTGCTCTCCTTGCTCTAGGATCAGGTGGGGGGGCCTTGCTCCTCACCTGAACTCTGCCTTCCCTGTTCCAAACCTGAAGGGCCCTGGCCTGCCTCAGCCTGCTCCTCCCTACAGTCCTCCAAAGCCACAGACACCCCCTCCTGGGCCTCAACAGAGTCCTGCTCTAACTCCATGTCTTCCTCTGATTCAGGCTTGGACGGAGGCATGACAAGTATAGGGTTTTCTGCCTGAGTTGGGGGTTGGACTACAACATGTCCAAAGTGCCTTCCAACTCTGTTATTCTGTTAATTCATTATCTGAAAGTCATGATAGCCTTTCTTGTGTCATCAGACAGAGTTGGCTAATGTTGGGACTTGCTGATCAAGCAATCTAGCAGGACCAGGGAAGCTGGCCTTCTTTATCACAGTATTTGTTCCCTGAACCAACACACTCTTGGAGATTCAGAAGGACTTTCCGCTCTTCTGCCCTCAGCTGAGCTCTAAACACCTTGTGTTTTTCCCAGGCCTTAGCCTAGACAGTTCCCTTTATGTGGGGGGTGATGTGGAAAAGTTTTGTGATAAACTGTTGCACAACCTGCAGATCAACTATAAGAACGTGGATCAATTATCAATCATTTTTGACTGGAAAGGAATACTCATCAACTATTTGTCGGCTAGTAGAGCATGGAGATACTCAACAGTATGTCTCTTGGGGCAGCAGTGAATTTATTGGCTTTTTAAAAAATGCCAGCGGGCAGCAAAGGTTGCTTGGCAGGATGTAGCATGTGTAAACTTGGCTTGGAGTATATGTGTTCCCCTGTCTCTCAAGGTCTTTCCCATATGCCATTTCACAAATAACACTGACAAAATCAATTAATTGTTTAAGTGTTGAGATTAAGACACAATAGGAGGAATTTGGATTGCTCAAAAAAGTGACATAGTAGTATATTTTGTGGCCAGATGCAATAGCAACATTTAAAACTCCCAATTAGTTATCAAAACTGATATGTTTAGATTATTTTAACCCTACATTATTGTTCTACAGAGAATTAATGTGTCTTCCCAAACAACATTAGTTACCTGCAAGAACTTTGAACAATTGAAATTCCTATAATCTGCCTGAGACCATGGAGTATAAGGGTGGAAGGCTCAAGGGTTCTGTCTGCTCCCTAGAGACTAAAATGGACATTCTGAAACTTGAGCTGGCCACGAACAAGGAGTGTATATCGGAGGTGGTGACTCTTTGAGAGCTGTTAGTTATCGCATATACAAACTTATAACAGGACCATAGCAGTAAGGTTAATCAGTGACATCATCAAAATAAAGAAACAAAATCCGAGTAGTACAGGTTTTACTGAGGCCCTTCTCCCGTCACTCCTACCTTGGTCACCTTATAGGTTACCACATATTCTAGAAAGAGCTGTGGTTGGACAAGAAGTGATAGGCAGGCTGTCTCATCAGCTGCACTGGTTACTAGTAAGTTCCCAAATGCAATTTAGGC
This sequence comes from Azemiops feae, assembly GCA_023970755.1. Classification (NCBI taxonomy): domain Eukaryota; kingdom Metazoa; phylum Chordata; class Lepidosauria; order Squamata; family Viperidae; genus Azemiops; species Azemiops feae. Next base: position 737,464 of record JALGBA010000444.1, read on the forward strand.
TACAAGTTATTACCTACAGAACCCTACATGGCACAAGTATTTGAGAGACCATCTGTCTCTTGTAGTTCTGCCTATCTTGTGTGATCAGACAGAGTTGGCTAATGTTGGGACTTGCTGAACAAGCAATGTCATCTACCAGGACCAGAGAATCTGGCCTTCTTTATCACAGTATCTGCTCTCTTCTTTATCACAATATCCTCTTGAAGATTCAGAAGGACTTTCTGCTTTTCTGCCCTCAGCTGAGCTCTAAAAACATGGCTCTTTTCCCAGGCCTTGGACTAGGCACTCCTGTTTATGTGGGGAGCGATGTAGAAAAGTCTTGTGGTAAACTATTGCACAACTTGTAGAGGGAAAGGGACCACAGGGATAAATTATAAATCATTGTTGACTGCAAAGGAATACTCATTAACTAATTGTCAGCTAGCAGAGCATGGAGACACTCATCAGTGAATTTATTGGCGTTTTTTTAAAAAAATGCCAGCGGGCAGCAGAAGCTGTTTGGCAGTGTGTATCATGTGTACACCTGCTTTGGAATATATGTCTTCTTTTCTTATGTAAACTTGTTTGGTTTTATTTATTTATTGCTTTTTAATTTTGGGAATCTACCCTGAACCACTCCCCCTGCCCTCTTCCCCCCCATATTTAAGGAGCTGGTTTTAAAACTCAACACACACACAAATGTATATTAGTTCTTTATTTATTTCAAAAAACAGTCAGAAGAAGGTACCATACCGTCAAGCATTACCTCATGTCAGTGCAATCATGCGGACTGGTTATGATAACCATTCACTTTAGGGCCTGCTACAATTCTTTCCTAATGGATCAGGTTGGGTGACCTCTGTATTACATGGGTTTTGACTATTTAGCTCTAAGATGTCTACTGATCAAAACTACTAATAAGCTCCCATCGTGTTAGCACATTATAAATCCTCACAAAATTCTCTAAATATATTATTTACAAATATATTAAACAACCCAACAAGATATAGACCAATTAATTAGTGGAACAATTTGCCTCCAGAAGTTTTGGGTGCTCCATAACTGGAGCTTTTTAAGGAGAGATTGGACAACCATTTGTCTGAAATGTTATAGGGTTTCCTGCTTGAGCAGGGGGTTGAACTAGAAGACATCCATCTCTTCCAACACTGTTATTCTATTATTCTGTTATATTGCTTTGTCTTACTCCCTGCTCAACCCTGAGCTATTCCCTTAGCATTCAAGACAATGTAGTAATTTACCCCTAAGCCTCTAATTGCAATGCCACAGTCAATCACTCCTTGTTTCACATAAAAGAAAGTCATTGCACCTCTGTGGAATTTGAAAAGCTGTTTGCTGCCTTGATGGATATTTCTCTTGTCAAACCCTTAGAAAAGGATGGAACAGGAGTAGAAGAATGGTTTGTTCCTGCTGTATCTCCTCTTCAGGAACTTGATGTATCCCAAAGCTTCGGAACAAAACTATTTTTCCTTTGTCCCTTCTCTACACACTTCTTTCAGAAAAAAAGCCCTGACTTAATCAGCTCTAAAATCTCTGCTTAGGTGCATAAACCAGAGAGTTAGCAGGACTGTGATTTGCAAGTTCTTGGCAAAGTCACTGGGATAGTTTCTACTGAGTGCAAAAGAAAACAGGCATGAACTCTTCTGCCCTTGAAAATATAAAAGTTAGCAGTTGTTCAGAACATTCACGAATGTTCAACCATTGATAAAAGGGAACTCTTGATGCAGCTGCATTTCTATTTATATAGAGCATAGAACCATAGGACTAGAAGGGACATTGGAGATCTTCTAGTCCAACCTCCTGCTCAAGTCAAATGGTTGTCCAGTCTATTTTTTAAAACCTTCCATGATGGAGCACCCACAACTCCTGGAGGCAAGCTATTCCATTGATTAATTGTTCTCACAGAAATTTCTCCATATTTTAAGTTGCACCGTTCTTTAACAATCTTCCACCTATTACTTCTTGTCATCCCTTCTGCTGCTTTGGAGAATAAGTCAGTCCTCTCTTCTCTGTGACAGCCTCTCAAGTACTGGAAGAAAATATCATGTCCCCCTAATCATTCTCCTCAAAAGACTAAACATACCTCCCTCCCTCAATCATTCATCTCTAAAAGAATGCAAATTACCAGCTGTCTGCAACAAATATAAATCCTTCCATTTCCCCATCATCCAGTCAGAGCTGAAGAAGCTTCTTGTATGAGAAGCGAAACGTCTTCAAAGGAAACAAAAGTCCAATTACCTCTGAAAAAAGATTTTTATTTTGAAAACTATTAAAAATATTTAGTAGTAGTGCAATTGATTCTAGATCAAATTCATCAACATTTCTTATAATAATTTACATATGAGAAAATAAAATTCAAACTAAATAGTATTGTAATTTAACAACAGGGTGCATGATTAATAGATTTTGCTGTATGTATCTATGAACTTGAAACTTGTCTACGATTTAGCTGAACCCTGAATAATAAAGCTCTAAAAATTCGAGTTCCAGGTATATCTATTTAAAACCCTTTAAAAAACTGCTAAAACACTGAACTCCAGAACGTGAAAAACTTTATTCAATACTGAGCTTTCGTCAGCAACTGCTGACATTATCAAAGTATGGGCTGGCAACTGGAGGCGCTCGTTCTTATAGCCCTTTGGTTGTTAATGATCAGGTCATTGAGCGCGTTGTAGGTCTATCCATCCCCCGCCCTCCTGTAATTGATTGCATTAATCCTAATTCGGCTGCGCTGGCCGACATCCGCTCAATTTTGCTGTTCCCCCCACCTGCCCCGCCCACCAATCCTGCTTGTCCCGCAAAATGTGGCTGTCAGGCGTTGCCGCCCGATCGCACCCCCCACTGTCATGTCTAGACGCCCCATCAGTATGTGGGGTGATTGTATCGGTTAGTAGTCTATCCACTGTGTTGATCGTATTAGCCGCGCTGGTCTGTTGCTTCCTCTTTGATCTTGTGACGGGCCCCGTCTGTGCTTCCGTATTTCCGCTCCCCGTAGCCCTCTGCCATGCCGATGTCTCCATGGGTATGTGGCTGGAATCATTCAGTTTCCTTCATTGGATCTTGGGCAATAACCTCAGCCCCCGTGAAATTGAATGTGTGGTCATGCTCACTCATGTGTGTCCACACCTGAGACCATTGTTCTTTTCATTTGGCCGCTAGATCGTGCTCGTGGACCCTTGTCCAAAGGCGTTTCACGGTCTCTCTGACATACTTGCATGGCCAATCGTTACAATTAATCCGGTAGATCACGGATGACTTTTTGCCTTCGGACATGGGTTCTTTGGGGCGCATTATTTTTGTCCATAGGGTCTGGCTCGGTTTATGTGCTACTTTGATGTCATGGGTCGCGAGTATCCGTGTAGCGGCCTCAGATACTCCATTTATATACGATAGTGTCACCCAAGTAGCAGTCGTTGGTCCTTCACCAGTTGGTTGTGGTTCGCGGTGTTGGCAGCAGCGTCAGATGACGTTTGTTGAATATCCATTTCGCATGCATACCTGATACAGGCGTGCCCGTTCTTTGAACTTAGCTGCTGTTGTGCTGCAATGGGTGTTGACCTGTTAAATAACGTCCGGATGCAGCTGATTTTATGTGTGAAAGGATGTTTGCTGTCACTGTGTAGGATCCGGTCAGTGTTTGTGGCCTTGCGGTACACACTGAAGGAGAAGGTGCCATTGGGCTTACGGCTAATTAGGACATCAAGGAAAGCCAAGGTGTTATCGGTTTCCTCTTCTGCCGTGAATTGGATATCTGGATAGATAAAGTTTAATCTCTCCATGAACCTGGCGTTTAATGACGACAAAAGTGTCGTCGACGTACCTGGCCCAAAATTTGGGTGTATAGTCGGTCATCGCCTTGTGTTCCAATTTTTGCAGGACTGCTTTGGCAATAACCCCTGAGATGGGAGACCTTTTATCTGTTCATATATGGTACCGTCAAACATAAAATACGTTCTGAGGCAAAACCTCAGTAACTGGACCAAGTCCTCTGTGTTGAGCAAGTTGGGGTTCTGTGGCTCCTCATCCTGTAGCAGGTCTCTTAGACTCAGCCAACCTTTGAGGATAGAGGTGAATAGCAATGTTACATCGAAGGATATCATTACTTCGTCATCCTCTATCGTTACTGTTTGCAACCGTTTCAGAAACTCTTCCGAGGATTTTACTGTGGTAGTGGTGTTCTTGACCAAGTGCTGGAGTCTTCTGCTCAACCATTTTGCTAACCTGAAGGTTGGGGTGCCTCTGAGTGACACAATTGGTCATAACGGGATACCTGCTTTATGGATCTTAGGTAGCCCATAAATTCTCGCTGTGGCTGAATCTTTAGGTCGGATTATGCTTAGATCTTCGTCCCAGATCTTCTTCTGTCTCTTGAGTCTGTCAGCCACCTTGTTGATTTGGTTCCTGAGTGACATCATCGTGGCTAACACGATCAACACAGTAGATAGACTACTAACCGACACAATCACCCCACATACTGACGGGGCATCTAGACATGACAGTGGGGGGTGCAATCGGGCGGCAACGCCTGACAGCCACATTTTGTGGGACAAGCAGGATCGGCGGGTGGGGCAGGTGGGGGGAACAGCAAAATTGGAGCGACGTTTCAACGAAGTCTCATTCGTCATCTTCAGGCTGGTGTCTTCGGCTTCATGCTTCTAGGAGCAATGTGTGATCGCAGCTGTTTCTTCCTTTTAACTGCCAGTGGGGGTATGAACTGATTGGGTGGGAGCTTGGCTGTGTTCTGATTGGGTGGAGGTGTGTTCTGATTGGTTAGGGGCTTGGCTGTGCTCTGATTGGATGGGGGGTTGGCTGTGCTCTGATTGGATGGGACTTTGTTGTGCTCGGATTAGTCTGAGTTGCAGGGGGATTTGAGATGGAGAGCTGCGTTGCTGTTGTTTGGCTTCGCGTTCGTGGTCGTGCCATATCTTCAAGGTGGGTGTCAGTTTGCTTCATGTATGGATTGGAGGGGTTTAAAATGGCTAATGATGCAGCTGTGGTCTGGTTTCTGGTTTGTGGTCGTGCCTCATCATCGGTGTGGGTTTGGGTTTGCTTTTTGCGTGGATGTGTGGTGGTGACATCCTGTGTGGTTTTCGTGAGTGTGGGTCTAGTGTCATTCTTTGTGTTAGGGGCTCGTTTGTCAATAAGGGTGGGTTTCCAAATGGCTGGTAGGCGGGAGGTATCATCTCATTTATTCATGCTGTGTGGGCGTTTTTCTATCTCGATGGCTTCTCTGATTATTCTGTTGTTAAAGTGTTCAGTTTTGGCGATAGTTTTGGTATTTTTAAAGTCAATTTTATGTCCTGTGGCTTTAAGGTGTTGGACCAGGGAAGAAGTTGGTTCCTCTTTTCTGACTGAGTTCTTGTGTTCTTCAATGCGTGCACTTATTCTTCTGTTGGTTTGTCCGATATATGTGGTGGGGCAGGCGGTGCATAGGATTTCATATACTCAGAACTCAGATTTCAGAACACACCTCCACCCAATCAGAACACAGCCAAGCTCCCACCCAATCAGTTCATACCCCCACTGGCAGTTAAAAGGAAGAAACAGCTGCGATCACACATTGCTCCTAGAAGCACGAGGCACGAGCCTGAAGATGACGAATGAGACTTCGTCGAAACGTCGCCAAGACACTTCCAATTTTACGCGGTAGAAAACCCGAATTACCAAAGACCTACATACAAACACCCATGAAAACCTCAGAAAACATATATATATATATATATATATATATATATATATATATATATATATATATATATATATATATATATATATATATATATATATATACACATACACACACACCACACACACACAAAGTGACCTAAGACGAATTAGACAGTCATGTGAGTCACAGTGATTACTTGGGATGTCTCCCAACCCTTATGCTGTTCTTTACTTTTTTTTTTTTTACGACTGCTTTGGAACTTTTAAAATAAAAATCTAATGGCCATTTGAGGACTGTTTCTGTATTGCTATGGAAAATAAAACACTGTAAAATGGGCAGGATTGTCTCTCGTTTCTTTAAAGCTATGATGAAGAGGTGGAGATGGAATGGAATAAAACAACTGATGGGTTAACCTTCTTATAAAAGGAAAATAACAGAGCCTTTTCTTCATTCTGCTTTCCCTACAGAAAACTTGAGGATGTCTCCATTATTATTAACATCCCCCCTATCTATTTTTTTCTTTTCCTCTTTTACCTCTGCTCTTATCATTTTTAAAAAGTCATTTTCCATGATGGGGCTGACCATATAAACTTGATTAATAAATAAAATCAATAAACTGGCCTTCTAGAAAGGACATTGAACTTTTGATGCAATGTACTAACCAATTCCAAATTTTTCAAGGCACTCAGTTAAAAATTTTCAGGATCTTCCTTAAATTGTTTTTAGAGTAAAATGGGCAGCCTATAAATTTAACAAATGAGAAATATTTTCCACAGGTTCATATTTTCTACGAACAAACCTCAGCAGATAGCTTTAATTCCCAGTCAATTCCCAACTCCTGAAAGCAGAATGGATGGACACGAATGAATCTGACATGATTTCCCAGTTATAGTGTAAGGAGTGAAAATAGCACCTGCTTCAGGCTGGTGCAGGAACAGATCTCGCTTTTCCTCCATCCTTGTGCATTTTCATCTTCTGTAGGTAGAAAGAGCTGGGCACAGCTGCCAGTTGCTGCTGGGGTTCTGAGCTTCCATAGATGAGGGTTTTTGAAAGAAAAAAGTATGAGTGTCTGACTCTTTCAAAACCTATCAACTCCTTGCCCCATCATACAGTTTGTGGGTGGATAGAGTTTTGAAAGAGGGCCAGATCCTGCTCCATAGAAGCCTGCAAAACAACCTGGGGAATTGGCAAATAGATTGCCATCTGTAGAAAAACAGGAAAGCAGACATGCCACACTCATTATATCTGCAAGCCCACAAATAGCTGTTCATCAAAGCAGGCATGTTCACATGAATATTTCTACCTCACATTGTTGCTCATGGCACAGAATGAAAGGGTTAGAGTTAACCTGTCAGTTCACCACCTTTCCAAAGTCCATCCTACATCACTGCCTTGATGTTCTGAAAGAAGAAAGGCAGCAAAACCAGAGAGCTTGATTAATAATTTAGCTGAAGACACTCTGAAAATAAGGGCATCACCATTCAGGGACAAGCCAAAAGAGAAGCAATAGATGCAGGTAGGCATCAGCAATAAGGACAACTATACCCCAGTATAGTTCCACTACTAACTAAAGGCAAGAGACAAAGCCATATAAGAAAATCTCATGCTGGGACTTGTCAAAAAATGTTAAGTGTATGTAGGAATCAGCTGGACATCAAATATCAAAATTCTAGTGCATTTGGCTTCATTTGCGGATTCAAAATACAAATTATTATAAGAATTTCAGAGACATACTATTAACAGTTTTCTGCAGATTCTATTATACTTAACATTAGCACAGAATTTACTGTTGCTGTCTTCTGTGATCTTTAAAGAGTTACATAAAGGTTACAAAGTTACATAAAGACCATTCTTGGAAGGTCATCTCTGATTCCAGCCATTTGAAGGTGTGCATCACAAATTATTTTCCTCCATTTAGCTAGAAATAGGCTCAGGATCCTCCTGAATATCCCAGCAGAACCTGAAGGGCAGCTTTTCCATCCTTTCCTTAAAGACACGGTCAAACTTTTCATTCTGGGCAACAGTCATGGTGTTCTTCCAGTCCCCAACAATGCCTGGAGGTTAAAAAATGTCAACAGGTTTTGTATTCAATTAAACTAGAGGCTATTTATGTCACCCTGTCACCAAAATGTTTGTTCTTATACTGGTATGTGATTACATTTGGGTAGGGATGTATAGATGTAACACTTCATGGTTTCAGGAGGGGGCTATAAAGATGAAGATCAAAAGACTTCCAGATATGGTTTCCACCCTGCAATTACCTTGCTTACTATGGGTTTCTTGGAGCCTGAGAACGAGGGTAATGGTTTGCAAAACATGATTAACTTGGAACATTGCACATTTCTCCATTATCAGAGGGATGCTTAGCCACCTCCTTGTCGATCAAACAGTTCTTACAAATCTGCATTGATAGTTTTTGGGCAGGAAGCTGCTACCTTACTATTTTAACTACTGTAGAGCTGGATTACAGAGGGAAGACTTGATAGAAGGGCAAAAATCTCTCTACCTAGAAGGTGTTGAGTAATTCCCCTGCCATAGGTATCTCTTATTGGGAAGTCATAGAACTAATGGTTACCAGTGAGGTTCAAATAATCTTGAATTCACCCTATTGGAACTGGCCCCATGATTAAGTGAAATGACTGGTGGTTCTTTGAGCATTGTCTATGCCTGTATAGGTTACAGGAGGCAGTTCTAAGACTGGAAGACCGTGCCCCAGGTGGATAGTGGAGAAGTTGTGTCTCCACCACCCAAAAGTGGCCAGTGTCACCTAGAATGATCCCACTCCCAAAGGATCATTAGACTATGCAAGCAACACATTAGTCATAGAAACAATCAAATTATATTCATGCCCAAAATTTGTCAGGATGAAAAAAAGGACACTACCTTAACATTGGTACAGCTAAGAAAGACATATGACTGCCTCAGATACATGCTGGCAATCAGACTAATGCAAAATCATGGAGAGTCAGTAGAAAGAGAGAGGATGTAAGGACATGTTTATACAATTTAAAAAGTGCCTTTCAGATGAAGGCAGTAATTCTGGTTTCAGATGAAGCCTACCATATTCCACAAGCATAGCCTCAGGAGTATGAATTACTACCGAGTTACCTTTGCGAAGAAAGTCCCCTTTGCTGAAATCTATCTGATCAGAAAGGATGAATTTGTAGTTTGCTCTAGAATCCATTTTCATATGATCAAATGTAGTTTTATCCACCACATCATCCACCTCCTTTTCACTTAGTTCTTTTCCTAGGAAGTTGCATATTTTCAGTACAGAAATTCTCAGATCCTGCAATTTGATACAGCTTTATATTAGTTCATCCACAACAATGGAAAAAAGATGGAAAAGTTTGTTGATATCTGACATATATATTTATATGCCACAATTTTCCTAAGATTCAGAGTCTTACATTTTTAGCAATTTTGCCTGCATTAGAGGCTGGCCAGTTGTCAAATCAGATTAAATAAATGTCTTGGCCTCTCTTGAAAATGATGGCTGCGGTTGAGTTGAATCAATTTCTTTTGAGCCAAAACAGGAGAACATTAAATGAGACTTTGGCAAAAATTTTTGCTGAATTAGAAATCCATTGTGCTTATCTACTAAATCAGTAACTCTATCAAAGAATAAGGTCAACTTAATTTTACCTGACTTGTCTGCAACTACAAGCTGGATCCTGTAATTTCTAGCATGTCTAGATACGTATTTACAAATTCACTGTTTGTTAATCTGATGCCAAGGTGGCAACAATCTAATTTTCTGGATCCTCCTCCTTTCTTTTGAAGAAGAGGCACTTAATTTTCTTCAAAAACCCCACCAGTCCTCCAAGATTTCATAGAAATAATCAAGAGTGGTTCTATAATCATCCCTGTACTTCCTTTTGCGATATTTAGTTATTCTAAACATCCCCTCATTTCTAAAGCTAAATAGTCATATTGCACTGCATGACATGTATACAACTTACCTTTTTCATTTCTTCATAAGAAAGGAATAGAATATTGAAATTATCCTTATGAGTGCACCAGCCTTCTATATGGTCTAGCCACAAACTATTACCCACTGATAGGAGAGAAATGAATTTAGCATAAGCATGAGAGCAGTCTTAAAAGTAACCCAATTCAGTTCAATTTCAGCGTTCCAACTGACAGATTGTCTTAGGGATACTGTATATTCTTAATGCTTGAATTTCCTCTATTTATCCTTATGAGCCAGGAGGCCTTCAGATCAAAGCATGATTGAGGGGGCCACCCTAATAACACTGGATGTGTAGTGGAGACACAAGGAATGGGAGCCATAATAAATGTGGTTGAATACTCTCACTTGTTAAGGGGGGGGGGACATTCTGTCAAAATATCCCCATTCTGTCAAGATATTTTGTTTTGTTTACTTTTGCTTTTCCTTATTTGGATTTTTGGAAATTTATTTATTTTTATTTATTTGTATTTCACCTGTATTGTTTTTACAAATAACTCAAGGGGGCAAACATATTCAACACAACTTCCTCCTCATATTGTCCCCACAACAGTCTTCTGAGTTGTGTTGGGTTGAGAGAGTGATTGTCACAAGGTCACCCAGCTGGCTTTCATGACTAGAATTCACAGTCTCCTGTTTTCTATTCTGGTGCCTTAATCACTAGACCAAATATCAAATATCAGACTTATTCCTATTAGGTCTCTTCTGTTATCAACCCTTAAATGCTGCTCATGGAATTACATTTTTAGATATTTAGATATTTTGGTTCTTTAGATATTGCATTTAAAAAAAAAACAGGTTAACTGTCAAGCTTTCAAATGAATATTGATTTTTGTTAATTTTAGATTCTGTCCATCTATTCCCAACACAATCACACCCTGATTTTATAACACCAAACAACTACACTCCATTTTTCTCAATATTAAATGAATCCCAGTATTTCTTGTCCCTGTCTTTTAATAAACTGCCTTCTCTTGCCTTGTTTGCCTTTCCCAGTCACTTTTACATCATGAGTTGTCCTAGGACTCCTGTATTCTTCTCCACACATTCATGTTTGTCTAGAATTTATACAAATTACTGAATGAGTGAATCCTTATTCTTATCTTATTTTAGGGGAGAGGGTGGATTCTTTGCTCCATGTGGGAAGTGCATTGAAATATATTCATACTTTCTTGTCCAAAAAATAAATAAAAATGACATGGCATTATCATACTCAAGATCTTCTTACCTTTGCCAACCAAAAACTTTTCCAATAATGTATCAAAGTCTTTTGGAGTTTCTATTGTGACTGAAATTTTGTGAAAATGATACATAGAAACCAAGACGTCCTTTGGATTTCTAAACACATAAATAATCTGTAGCAGAAAGATGATAATACCCAGGTAAAAAAAAAAGAAACAAAAACAAGAAAAAAGACAGACTGCCAGCATACAGTGAGTGCATCAATTAACTCTCATACAGTCATGTAACAGGCACCATTCTATCAAGGGATCTTGAAACTCGTTGACAAAACAATGTTTTGAGGACCTTCCAGAAGGCCAACAGGGCTGGGGCCACTTCACCTTGGGGAGAATGATGTTTCATAGGGCAGGGACCATAGCAGAAAATTCTTTCTACTTCGATCCTACCCAACAAAAATCCCTAGTTGACGAGACCCCCAACATGCTTCTCCAGCTGGACTGGATGATAGGGGAGGGGAGGTCCTTCAAATAACCTGTTTCCAACTGGTGAAGGGCTTTAAAGGTCATAATTAACACCCTGAAATGGACCGGGAAGCAAACTGATAGCCAATGCAGTTTGCAAAGCAGAAGTATAATATATGCAGTTCTTGGAGAACACACAAAATCCTATGGTGCTAATTTTGCACCAGCTGAAGCATCTCATCATCTTCAAGGGCTGTTGTAAAAAGCAGCTTCATGTTAAAGCTGTTACAATTGTCCATCAAGGAGGTGACAAGGGCATGAGTGACTGAGAGTAGCCGTCTCCTCTGAAGAGATTTGACGGCTAAAGAGATGAGAGCCAGTTTTGTCTAGTATTTATGGCACCAGGCTAAAAAGCAAGAGACTGTGAGTTCAAGTCCCACCTTAGCCATGAGAGCCAGCTGGGTGACCTCAGAGCAGTACTCTCTCTTAGCCCAACTCACCTCACAGGGTTGTTGTGGGGAAAATAGGAGGAGGAAGTGTGTTGGATATATTTGTTGCCTTGAGTTATTTGTAAAAATAATGAAGGTGGAGAATATATGTTACAAAAATGGCCATATTCACCAACTTAGTATCTTCTGGATATGTTAACATTACAACTGGGGATGTGGTACAGATCATCTCATCCACTTGGAAATGTCGTTTTGGGAACAATAAGCTTAAGGTTTAAATATCTCTATATATGGATCTTCAATTTGGTTCTTAGCCTATTTCTGATATGCATGGCATTCCGTTTTTAACACCTATTTTGTTTGAGGTATTTTCCCCCCCTCACACTTCCCAAACACATTGAATCAAAATTAGCACCTGCTTCTTTGTCCTTGCCTATTTATCAATAAAACATTCAGATACAGAGCTAAAAGAATAGAAGACAGACAGCTCCCCACTCCATTCCATAATGTAGCAAAATAGGTCCTACCTTTGCTCTTTTATTCTGTAATCCTTTGGGTACCAAATAGTAGGGCAGATGGGAAGAAAAGAGACGAGGTGATGGGCGATTGGTAAAATCTACCTTGAAAACATTATACTCTAGCCATGGTATTCTGTCAATCAGGATAATATTTTCAGTTCCATCTCGATGACCTTCATAAAAAATCAAGCTCACAATGTTCTGTGTCCATACTGTGCCTGTGAATAAGAAATAATTAAATTAACTCACCCAGAGTCATTATTATTTGGAGGATGCTGAAGTTAGGTAGAGAAAACTTTCAGGAAGAATAGTAAATGTGTCAGAGAAACATAAAAACAATAGCCTCTCCTAAAATATTTGATGCATCTATGAGAAAAATTTAGCTCTGTAGAGTAAAATAAAATGGTGAAAATGCAGATTTAGCAGCTTTATTTTACCTACATTTCCAGCATCTAATAAAATGCCAGACGTTAAAATCTGGTTACAGCATAGTACAGTTGCAGCAACCAAAATACTGAAGGATGAAATAACAGCACTGGATAAAAGATTAAGTCTTCCTTGGAAGACATCTTTGAACTTACCAGATTTAGGATATGTGATTATAAATATATCATCATCTTGGATTTCAAAACTTTATAGTGATTCTATATTTTCGGGGGAGGTCAGGTTTCGTACAAAATAGAATCCTTTGTATTTATATAGGAACTTATCTTCTATCTCCATTATTTGATCTGTTGATAAAATAATAGAGCAATTGACAATCATTTCTATATTTATGATGTATATTGTATTAATTCAGTTATTTAAAAATCATGCTTCCTAGAAACATAAATTAAAACAAAATATATTATTAGTTTTCCTAATTAGTTAATTAGTTTTAGGAACTCAGTTTACACCCAATTGCAAAGAGTAAATTTGCTGTTCTTCTTTGGCATCTTAACAGGTTTTTTTAGAAGAGAAATTTTAATTACAATGTTAAAAAAACACACCAGTTTCAATTCTCTTTTCTTTTGTTTTCTTACCTTATATAATCTCTGATAGTAATGTCTTCAAGTCAATGTATTTACAGTGCTTCTTCAATTTTTTTTTGTATTCCTATACTCCAATATTTAAGTAAGGCTGATCTTTAGCCAGTCATTGGCTAAAACTTACAATATGCTATCAAAATTGATATCAGAGGTTCCCAACATTTTGGGCACCAAGGACCGGTTCCATGGAGAGAGGTTTTTCCATGGACTGGAGGGTGTGTGGTTTTGTATGCTGCCTGCATCCCACAGATGGGGTTTTGCTTGTCTGTGCGGACCGGTTGCTGGCATGCCGCGGCCCGGTACCGGTCCATGGACCGGGGGTTGGGGACCCCTGGTTTAGATTATTTAAAATATACATTTTTGCTTTATAGGTAATTAATGAGTGTTGATTAAACTAGTCACTAGTTATTTGCAGGAACTTTGAAATGAAGAATTGAAATTTATATACTCTGTCTGAGACCATGGAGTAAATGGCGAAGGCTCAAGGCTCCTCTCTCAAAGGCCTTCTGCATCTTCTTACCTTGGCCTCACCTCCTGCTTTGAGCGAGTTGCTTGGTGGCCCTCATCAAACCCCTCTATCTTCTAAGAGATGCCTTGCCTGTCTTTCTTTCTTCCCCTAACTTCTTACACCCCTGCTGCTTTCCTGGATGTAAAATCAAAAAAGGAAAAAATGGAACAACTTCTATAGCACCACCTTCAGACTGTATAACATTGAGGCATGTGACAGGAGCAATCAACCTTTCATTTCCCCCATGCTATCTTGGGAGCAAGAGCAATCTCTGAAGAGACAATGAAGTAAAATTTCATTTTAAAGAAAGAAAGAAAAAAGTAAGTTTTAAATATTAACATGCCAATCATTCTGTGGTGAAGGAAATAAATACTGTTATGTACTGGGCCTTGCTGAAGTCATTCAGCAAGGCTCAGAAAGTCTGTAAAGAGGCTGGGCCTTGCTGAGTCATTCAGCAAGGCCCAGGAAGACTGAAAACGGGTTGCAGAGACCCGGGCAGACCACGTGTTTGCCCGGGACCCATTGTATAGACCCGGGCAGCCCATAAGTTGCCCGGGGACCCAGACAGGCTGTCTCCAGCCTCGTGCGCATGCGCGAGGCGGGAGAATAGCCTGCAGTCATTGGTTGAGTCTCCCCTTGCAGGGGGAGTATAAAAAGGGCATGTTGCCATTATTTCGCTCTCTTCTGTTCTGGCTTCTGTTCAGTGCACATGCACAATAAAGAACACCTTTTGCATCAAACTGCCTCATCTTCATGTCTGTATTGCAAACAGAACATTGGCGACGAAGGTGGGATGCGCCGCATCAGAAGACTGCTACGATGCTGTTAGGCCTACTCACCTAAAGGCCTGACGAGAAGTTCGGCGTCCGATGGAAGCGACTGCCTGCCAGCATGAAGATGCTGGAGGTGAGCTCGGCTTCAAGGGACCCCTTCTCACGCCTTGAAGCGGAAGGAATCGAGGAGAAGCCACCGCTTGCCAGTATGAAGACGCTGGAAGCGGGCTCGGCTGTGTGGAACCCCTTCTCCGAGAAGTACGGCGTCCAGGAGAAGCAACCACCTGCCAGTACGAATACGCTGGAGGTGGGCTTTTTGCTTCATGGGACCCCTTCTCCGAGAAGCGCGGCATCCTGGAGAAGCAGCCACCTGCCAGTACGCAAACGCTGGAGGTGGGCTTGGCTTCGTGGGACTCCTACCCATTCCTTCCTCCTTCCTTGCGGCGAGAGACGTGGACGAGGCTATCGGGCAAAACTATGGCCAAGCTGGGCCGTCCTGGCGAGTCCAACACTTCGCGACCAAGAACCCTCCAGCTGCAGTCCCCGTCCATTAAGAAGTCGTGTGAGAGGCCTCCGGAGATGAATCCGAGGACAGACTTCAACCAGTGGTGGCAAGAAGACTGCAAGAGCGCAGAGGGCCACCGCCTGCATCCCTTCGATGTTTCGGCTGTGGGGGTCGCCACAGGAGAGCCGACTGCCGTTCTCCTTCTGCTGTTGCCGGGCATGTGGCAGGCAAGGCGACATCGCATCAGCCTGCTTGGGTCGCCAGATACACAAGTCCCCTAATGAGTTGCCTCTGAAAGGTACCATGGTCCCCAGCCAATGCAGGGTGGGTTTCTGCGCGTCCCGTGGGTGTGTGTGTAAAACAGGGACTCACAGGCCCCTTAAGACACAACTGCGCATGGTTGTTAAGTTGCAGGGAGTTCCCCTGGCTATGGAGCTGGACACAAGGTCCGCTCTTCCTATTGCTGCTGACACTTTTAATACAGGTTGTTCCAGGGGGGGCTCACGAGTCCAGCTCAGGCCCTCCAAGTTTTTTCTCCCTGACTGTCAGGTTTCAAGAGTCAGTGTGCAGGGGAGGCCACGCTAAGAGTTCAGCATGAGGAATGCGATGGCCGCCATTCCACGGTCTATACTGACCACAAGCCTTTGCTGGGGTTGTTACTACTTACAAACAATCCCCACACACAAGCCTTGCTAGGGTTGTTACTACTCACAAACAACCCCCACACATCATATCTCCTAGAATGCTGAGATGGTCTATTTCCTTAGCAGCTAATGATTACACCCTGGTTCACAAACCAGGCACTGAGATGGGCCACGCTGCTGGCCTGAATAGGTTACCTCTTAAACAAATAGAGGCAGACCCTGCTCCTGCTGTACATATTCTGTCTATTCAGGACTTACCAGAATCTCCCCTCAATGCTAGGGATGTGGCTGCAGAAACAGCCACTGATCACACGCTTGCACGCGTGCTGACGTGTGTTGTCAGGATGGCCTGACACGTGTCCTGGTACTGATTTCCAGAGCTTCTGGCGCAGGAAGCACGAATTGTCCACATCCAAGGGGTGCATCCTGTGGGGCAACAGAGTAGTCATTCCGGCCTCATTGAGGACTAGAGTATTGCTCTTTCTTCATGAGGGACATCCAGGAATAGTAAGGATGAAGGCACTTGCGCACAGCCATCTGTGGTGGCCTGGCCTCAATAAGGACATCGAGGCCCAGGTTCAGAGCTGTCACGTGTGCCAGCAATCTCGGCCAGAAATGCCCCAGGCCCCTGTACATAGGTGGGAGGAGACACTCACTCCTTGGTCATGTGTCCATATATATATTATGCTGGGCCCTTTCAGGGGCAATTCTTCCTCCTCCTTGTGGATAGCCATTCCAAGTGGCTAGAGGTCGTTCCTGTGTCCTCTACTACTACTGCCAGGACCATCCAGGTGCTCAGAGGAATCTTCACTTCCCATGGCCTTCCTGATGTTCTAGTTTCAGACAATGGTCCACAATTTACTTCTTCTGAGTTTCAGGCATTCTCCAAGACAGCTTGATCCGGCATGCCACATCTGCTCCTTTTCATCCTGCCACAAACAGTCAGGCTGAACGCATGGTGCCACCACCAAAGACACATGCAAGAGAATCACTCAAGGACCCTGGCATCATCAGGTTAGCTGATTTTCTAATTGCACACCACACCGCACCATGCACAGCTACTGGAAAGAGCCCAGCTGAATTCCGCTGGGGTCGCAGATGCATTACGAAGCTGGACAGGCTGCGCCCAGACCGGGTGGCTGCACAGGCGTCACGGCTGCAGGCACCTTGGGGACTCCAAGTGGTTTCATCAATAAAGGGGTTACCTTAACACTTGGTTGTATGTATCATGTTACTGTAAAGGAAAACCATCTCCTGATTGTACCAAAGAGAATGCCTATGTTGTACATGTGTTAGTCACTGTAAAGAGTCACATCAGTGAAGTCATGGGGAAAACAAGGGTTTCACCATTGCAGAATGTATGCTTCCAACTTAGCCTGTATTATCGTGTACATACCATTGCTAAGGCTACAGAGGCTAAACCTGCATGGAATCCTCATGTAAGAATTTTGTAAAATTTTATACACTCTCCTCTTGCTCCTATGTTCAGGATGTGTAAGTGATAGTGACACATTCTAGTCATAGGGCGTTCATTCAATGGGAGGAATCCAAGTCCTTTTTCCATCTTGTGGCTCATTTCGATGCCACATCCACCAGTTACGCTGGCGGATTCCAGGGCACGGTTCCTCCCCTGGCTCCACTCTCGGGGGGGAGGGGGGACCCCAATTATGATTGGGGGATCACAGTCTCCCCACGAGGGCGCATCTTCTACTGCTCCGATGGGGGTCTTGCCATGGAGGCGGCTCCTGACTCTGGCAGAAGTCCCTGGCTAGGGACAGCTCCAGATGGGGGGGGTCTTGCCATGGACGGCTCCTGACTCGGGCAGAGGTCCCTGGCTAGGGACGAATGGCCGTACATGGGCCACTCAGGGTAATCCTGCTGCTGGTCTTGGGCTCGAGGGACAATGCTCCCAAGAGGAGTCCCAGGGAATTCCGGGGAAATCCACCCCGCCAAGGGACTGCGGGAACTCAACCCCTCCAAGGAACTCTGGTGTTGGGTCTAGCGGATCCAGCCAGTCAGCTGGCAGGGGGAACACCTGAGTTGTTTGAGGGAAAGGCCCTGGGGTATTGTAACACCTAGCAGACACTCCAGGCACCTATGCCTATAGTAACACCTAACAGGCACTCCAGGCACTTATGCCTATGCAACACCTACCTCAAATAAGTACAACTTAATTAAACCCAGTCTGTTTCCACGCAGCAGAAGGGTTAAGAGTCCTCCAAGCAGTTACAGGAAATGGAGGTCTCTAAGGTGCCCATATTGTATAAAAGCTGTATGTATAAAGGCCGGCTGGCCAATGTTATGTTGCTGTGTATACTGTGTTAATCCCTTGTGAGTATTGTTTTATTCAAGAGGGGAGGGGTGTTATGTACTGGGCCTTGCTGAAGTCATTCAGCAAGGCTCAGAAAGTCTGTAAAGAGGCTGGGCCTTGCTGAGTCCTTCAGCAAGGCCCAGGAAGACTGAAAACGGGTTGCAGAGACCCGGGCAGACCACGTGTTTGCCCGGGACCGGTTGTATAGACCCGGGCAGCCCATAAGTTGCCCGGGACCCAGACAGACTGTCTCCAGCCTCATGCGCATGCGTGAGGCAGGAGAATAGCCTGCAGTCATTGGTTGAGTCTCCCCTTGCAGGGGGAGTATAAAAAGGGCATGTTGCCATTATTTCGCTCTCTTCTGTTCTGGCTTCTGTTCAGTGCACATGCACAATAAAGAACACCTTTTGCATCAAACTGCCTCGTCTTCATGTCTGTGTTGCGAACAGAACGAATACAACCTGATTTTTTTTTTCAAAAACCATTTCCAGCAGCTTGATTCATTAATAAAATTTATCCTTGCCTCAATACTTAAAAGGCTCTTGGTTATTTTTCAGAAGTTACTTCTAAATAAATAATCAAAATAAGTAAAATGTAAAACATACTAAATAAAACAATAATAAATAATAACAAAGTACCAGACTATTAAACATGATGTTGGTGTTGATGAAGCCACTCTTGTCTCCCTGGAAGAGACAATGAAAATGCCTGCCAGAGCTCAGCCTTTATGCTGTTATGTACATTTGAACTTTTGTTGCAAACAGGGAAGTTACATTCACAACTGTGTTTCCAAACTTCAACATCTTTAAGACATGTTGACGTACAGGGAATTCAGTTACCAGAACACCCCAGCCAGTATGGGCATTTTTAAGATGATATTCAAAATTAAGAACATGTGTGTATTATTATTATTGGACATATCAGAAAAAGGATTGGCTGTCAAATTCATTCTCCTGGAAATGTAAAATGGAAGGGGCACTTTATCACCTGATGTAGACTTGTATCACTCCTGTTTTATGTTAGACTAGTAAAAGACTAAATTTATTAAAGTGTTTTTAAAAATGTTTTAAAGATACAAATATACTTCTATATGCCAAGGATTCAGAATATATCATTATATGAAGAATTATGGTTTTACCAAGTATGGGATGCAGATGAGATAATAAAAGCCCAGTCTAGCACAATACCAACAAAGAAGAAAAACAACAGCTCTCAAAAGAAACCAGCATGGCTGCATAAAGAACTCTGTGATAAATTGAAAGATAAAAAGGACAAGTATAAAAAGTGGAAAGAGGGGCACATAACTAAACCAGAATATCAGCAAATAGTCCGAGCCTGCAAAGATGAAGTGAGGAAAGCTAAGGCTCAAAATGAACTAAGGCTTGTGACCAAAGTCAAAAATAACAAAAAAAGCTTCTTTCAACATGTAAAAAACAAGAACAAAGTTAAGGAAATCACTGGTCCATTAGTGGGGGAAAGTGGCAAGAAGGTGACAAGCAACAGGGAGAAAGCAGAACTATTTAACTCCTTTTTTGCATCTGTCTTTACACAAAGGGAAAAAACAGCCCAACCTATCAAAAACAATACCATAAAAAATAGATTAGAAACACAAGTTAGGATAGGCAAGACAATGGTAAGTGAGCACCTATCCAGCCTAGACGAGTTCAAATCACCAGGACCAGATGGATTACACCCCAGGGTTTTCAAGGAACTGGCAGATGTGATCTCAGAACCACTGAACTATATTTTTCAAAGATCCTGGAGCACTGGGGAACTACCAAAGGACTGGAAAAGAGCTGATGTAGTTCCCATCTTCAAAAAAGGGGAAAAAATAGATCCAGGAAACTACAGACCTATCAGCCTGACCTCAATACCTGGGAAGATTCTGGAAAAGATAATCAAACAACAAATCATCGAACACCTAGAGACAAACAAAGTCATTACTAAAAGCCAACATGGGTTTGTCAAAAACAGATCATGCCAGACAAATCTTATTGCATTCTTTGACCAAGTGACAAAATTAGTGGATCAGAGGAATGCTGTGGATATAATTTACTTGGACTTCAGTAAGGCATTTGATAAAGTAGATCACAACCTACTACTCGATAAGATAGAAAAATGTGGGTTAGACAGCATCACCACCAGATGGATTCGTAGCTGGCTGACCGGCCATACTCAGCATGTGGTCCTCAATGGAACCGCATCTACATGGAAGGAAGTGTGTAGTGGGGTGCCCCAGGGCTCTGTTCTAGGCCCAGTGCTCTTCAACATCTTCATCAACGATTTGGATGAGGGGATAAAGGGGGAACTCATCAAATTTGCAGACGACACCAAGCTGGCAGGAATAGCCAGCACTCCAGAAGATAGGCTTAAGATACAGGAGGATCTGAACAAACTGGAACACTGGGCGCTATCTAACAAAATGAAATTCAATGGTGAAAAAAGTAAAGTTCTACATTTAGGCAAGAAAAACCAAATGTACAGGTATAGTATAGGTGGTACCTTGCTCAATAGTAGCAACTGTGAGAGGGATCTCAGAGTCCTAATCGACAATCACTTAGATTGTTAAACAACAAAGTGTGCTGCAGCTGCCAAAAAAGCCAACACAGTGTTAGGCTGCATTAACAGAGGGATAGAATCAAGATCACGTGAAGTATTATCACTTTACAATGCCTTGGTAAGGCCACACTTGGAATACTGCATCCAGTTTTGGTCACCACGATGTAAAAAAGATGTTGAGACTCTAGAAAGAGTACAGAGAAGAGCAACAAACATGATTAGGGGACTGGAGGTTAAAACATATAAGGAAAGGTTGATGGAATTGGGTATGTCTAGTTTAATGAAGAGAAGGACGAGGGGGGACATGATAGCAGTGTTCCAATATCTCAGGGACTGCCACAAAGAAGAGGGAGTCAAGCTATTCTCCAAAGCACTGGAAGGCAGGACAAGAAGCAATGGATGGAAACTAATCAAGCAGAGAAGCAACCTAGAACTAAGGAGAAACTTCCTGACAGTTAGAACAATTAACCAGTGGAACAACCTGCCTCCAGAAGCGGTGAATGCTCCAACACTGGAAGTGTTTAAGAACAAACTGGACAGCCATTTGTCTGAAATGGTATAGGGTTTCCTGCCTGAGCAGGGGGTTGGACTAGATGACCTCCAAGGTCCCTTCCAACATCATCATCACCATCACCATCACCATCACCATCACCAATATTAATATTAATTAATATTAATATTAACATCATTGTTCATATTTGGATTAAATCTTAGATTAATTATATATGTTTCATTTCCATATTAATTATACTTGTTTCCATATATAAATAGGCACACAATATCAATAAAAAGCTGAGCAATATTATTCTGTGTGATCTAAATGTGATCAGCGCATTTAAAAATTGGATTGAGTGATTTTTCAATGTTTAACATATGCTGCTATTGTTGTTTTCTTCTGATGATTTTTGTAAGGTTTTTTTTTTATTTAGTTATTATCCCATTCTTTTTTTTTTCTTGAACCTGTTGGCCCAGTCCATCATTGGGTTCATTTTTATCTGGCACAATTGCCCAATAATATCATGCTGAGTAGAGGATACTGGGATCCAAAACTTTATTTCTGCACAGAAGTAAAAATGCACATTTGGGATCCAAATCCAAATCAAGCCTGCCTACTGATATGCAACAAACTGTTTTTATACCATAAAACCACAAATACACATCAGAATTTCCTTATATTTCATCATGTGATCCTGATTTATTGAAGACATGTAACATCCCATAATAAGCATAGAGAGTGCACAATTAGCTAAGTTCTTCACCTCTAAAGTGTTTTTAACATGTTAATGATTAACTTTCTACCTCTGGACTTTGCCTGGACAATCTTGATAGCAGCTTAAGCTACCGGTAAATGCCACGTTACCTTTCCCTCTTCTAGTAAGGGGCCCATAATTGCATAATTCTTCAGCCACAAACTGCCAGCTAGACTGACGCTTCTTACCTAATGAAGCATTTGTGGTCAGCCTCCTAAGCTCTTTGCTAACAAATACCCAAACCAGTGCTCAATGGCTGCTAATTTAGCAATAGAGTGATTAACATGGAGTAGCTCTGATTGAAGTTAATTCATGGCTCACTTGCAAAAGCCCCTAATAGTTTGATGATAAGTTAATAGGCCAGGCGCTCAGATCCTCAATGTATTGATGGCCAAATCTGGCCCTAGGTTCTGCCTCAGCTTACTTTTTCCAATAAGCAACCGAGTTGGAAGGACATTTAAAAGCAATTTATTAGAGTACTCTGATAAGTGGGGTGTCCCTATAAAAAGGGGGAACCTGGAAAAATGACTTACATTTACTTTTATAGCTAGCACAACAAAGATATTCAAAGCAAAAGTTGATAGGTTTAGAAATAGTCATCTATTACATCACAAGAATCAAAGCATCCAATAATATGTGAGCATAGCCATAGAAAAGAGCATTGTATTCTGCATAAAAGTAAAAGAAACATTTGCAAATGTAAAACATCAAAATGAGTATGGATAAGAGACATTCTCAGCGCTTCCCAAGATTCAGCTTGAATTTTGCTTTGTTCATGGAGATCAGAAAGTGAAACTGTTATCTACAATATATGGAATGCTCTCTCCCGTCAGTCCTTTCTGAAAGAGAGGCTTTTTCTTTTCTTTTTTTTATTATTATTATCTCAAAAATTCCATTTCTATATTGAACAGTGAACACACTGTCTAGGTATACAAGTATTAGAATATAATAATCATCACATTCATAATAATCTTATCAAAATACAATCATATATTCGGAAGTAGCAATCATATTATTAAAAATAGTATTTCCCACATTAACATTAATTGTATAACGATCAAAATATTTACTAACCCATTATAAATCTTCCTCACATACTCCACATTTTCTCATATTTCCAACTTTCTAACCTCTGTTTTTATCAGCTAACCATTGGTAAAATAAGTCCCATGTCATATAGAATTCAGTTTCTTCTTTTCTTTAATTTTTAACATTAACCTATCTATTTTTGTGCATTCCGGTATTTTTTAATTATATTCTCCTCTGTAGGGTTTTTTTCATTTTTCCAAAATTGTGCATATACTATCCTAGCTGCTGTTAATCTATGTAAAACTAAGCAGAGGGTGGAAACAACACTCTTGCCGTCTCCTGAAGTCCTGAAACTTTAGACAAATCCTGCTCACAGTGACACACCGATTAGTGTAAGAAAATTGTGGAAGTATGAAATAAATGCCTAGTAATAAGTGTGTATACAGATGTAGCCGTTGACCTACAGCCACAACTGTGCCTGGAATTATGGTCATAATTCATAACTCATTGAGTCACCACTTGACCTAACTCAACTACATCTGGCTTTCTCAGGTGCAGTTATTAGGTAACCATGTAGGTTGATAAGAGAAGCACAAAAACCTTCAGAAAGTAGGGGGGAGCCCTGGGAAGCCCACCACCAGCTGTGTCCAAAAAGGAGGTAGAAAAGCAGCAAAAAGCTTTGCAAAGTCAAAGCTGAAGAGGCTTCTTGGGTGAGAAGTGAAACATCTTCAAAGAAAAACAAGAAAGTCCAGTTGCCTCGTGAAAAAGCATCTTTGGGATAACTATGACCTGGATGACTGAGAATCTCCATAGATATCAAGCTTTGCAAAGCCAAAAACAGCCAAGCAGGAGGGAAGAGCTTGGCTAGATTAGGGCATGAGCATCCCCTTCCAACGTCAAAGAGGCTCCCAAACAAGTCTATGTGCTTGGTGCAAATGAGAAGCCCTGATCCTTTGAAGCTAGTTTGTGGGCTAGGCCTCTGTCCGGACCAGCTGGCAGTAAGGAGATTGCAGCTGTCCCCTAGCTTTTGATTTGGAGAAGCAAGCTCCATGCATCAAGGGTGGCAGCTCCCAGACGAGCTTTCCAAAACCTTTCTCTTGCTTTACCCCCTCCCTCCTCCACAAACCCATATTTTTTTCAACGAACGAAACAAAACAAAAATGCTGGAGGGAAAAGACTTGTTGATCTTTCTCCCTTTCTCCTCCTCCAATTAGGTGCTGAAGCTAAACTCTCCGCCTCTGCCTTCCAATCTCCCTCCCGTTTAATAACTGAATTTGCTAAATTTACTATGAACGCCCGTAAAGAGGGGGTCAAAATGTGTGACTTACCTTGATAAATGACGGGCAGGTTGAAGAGCAGAGAAAAAGAATCACCCAGGCGTAGTTGTTGTTGTTGTTGTTGTTGTTTTAAGTGGGGGGAGCTGAATGAAAATCTTTGGAAAGTTTTTTACTGCTTATCTGACTCCGTTTATGACCCAACGTCTGCCACGGCAATGTGCTATGTGTTTTAAGCCTTAACTTGCTTTGTGGTTTTTTTTTTTGTTTGTTTCAGCTTCCTTCATCTCTCCTCCCCCAGTATAAAACGTCACTCCACCTCTTCCAGCCTTCTTATGGATACATGCTAAGCTGTGATTCTGCACAGTCATGTTTATGACAGGCATGTCCTGGGCAAATCAGTCGTGTCAGAATTCATGTTTGGGTCTGCACACGTGCTGAGTTCTAGATGTATCAGCTACAGGCTGCTGTGAAGTTCATCCGTATAAACTTCTGTGTGCTTTTGAAAATAATATAGCAGCCTCAGAATCCAAAGTGTTTAATAAAGATTCTGCAGATCTTTTTGCATCGTCAGACCTCACCAACACATGGGGCAACTCAGGGCCTCTGCTAAGAGAATGCAACACAGCCTGTTGTTGGGGTTTTGATAAAGAAAATGATTTCTTCAGACTTATTTTGTATGGATGTTGTAAACCACGTTGTAATTGTAGTGATTAGAGCAGTGGAAAACAGAGAACATATTCTGTAATTCTCACTAGACAGACTGTGAAATGGCGAATGGTCCATCTTTAGTCCCCAGGAAAGGACATAGAGTGAATAACTGGTTTTTATTTATTGTTATGTAAAAGCCAGTGGTGCAGGTAGCACACTAACAGGATATGTTTTATATTTTACAATCTATGAATCAACATTCCCTCGACAGTGATCAGTCAAAACACCCTATTTTTATATTCCTATAGAAATTGCACTATCACGAATCTTCTGAAGATTTTTGTGATCTAGAATATAACCACAATTCTGTTCTATCAGAGAACATGTTATTTCCGTAGTGAGTTAAAGAGATGTAATTCAAGTGAAGACCGACTTGCTTGAAATTGTTGGCATGAACTGCAGGGTACAAACTGTCCAGAAAGGGCAATGTATTTTAGTGCACAATAGCATGTTATGACACCTTAACTTCTGACGTTGGTAATGATGATGAGAGATATTTTTCCAATGGCCTAAATATGCCATTCTGAACTCTGAATTACCAATAAAATAATATATTGAAGGACAATGTATATCGTTTGTGAGTGGTGTTTTCATGGTATGAATCTCCTCTTTCAGGAGAGAAGGAACCAATGATGAAAGCCTTCTCAAATGCATCTGGATGAAAATTAGAGGAAAATAAATGACATTGCTATAGGTGCATATCACCAGTCATCCAACCAAGCAGAGGAAATTGATTATTTTTTCCTTAATGAGTTAGCTAAAATATGCAGAAAACACGCAGCTGTAGTAATGAGGGACTTTAACTACCCTGACATTCATTGGGAGACAAACTATAGCAAGTGGAAGATCAAACAGGTTCCTGACATATCTAACACTTTTGTTGCCCAAAAGCTAGAGGAAGGAGCTACTAGAGGGTCAGCTATACTGGACTTAATTCTTACCAATATGAATGAAATGATAGATAATGATAGAAGAGGTAGAAGTTATAGGAACCATGGGGAGAGTGACCATACATTCAACATAATGAGCATACCATACTATACATTCAACATAATGCAAGTACAGGTAATTGAACCAAGTCAAACTAGTGTTTTAGACTTTAAGAGATGTGGATTCAACAAACTAAGAGAGAAATTAAGAAAAATTTCATGCATGGAAATCCTAAAGGGAAAAACAATTCAAGATGGGCAGGTGGTTGGACTAGAAGGTTCAAGGTCCAAGGTCCCTTCCAACCCTGTGATTCTACTCTAAGAATCTAATTGACATGACCAAATGTGTACGAGACTTGTGTCTGAATGAGGTTCTAGTTCACCCAAGCAGAAAGCAGCTGCAACTGCCCATTCCATTATGGCCTTTATTTCAGATCCACATCACATTTGCTCGAGTTGAGATATGTTCTTGGGTGATCAAATAAAAATACTTCATAATATTTTGTAAGGGTCTTAAGCTTCAGAACATATGGGATGTTCTGAATATTTCATGCTTAGCATCTACATGAAACTGCTGGATGAGGTCACCTAACAGGACATCCTGAAGATGCTTTTTCAAAAGGCAACTGGATTATTATTATTTTTCCTTGAAGATGTTCCACTTCTCATCCAAGAAGCTCTTCTTCACTTCTGACTAAATGGTGGAGAATGGAAAGACTTATATTCCTTGCAGTCATCTGGTTGTTAGCACTCTTTCTGAGAATTGGTGAGGCCACAGTATTCAGGGCCACCTGAATACTGCAAATGGGAGTGGAACAATTTTGGAAATGCTGAAAGGACTGTGTTGTAAACAGGAGATAGGTGGTGTTGTATCCCTCCCCCTCTGTTGAGAGAGGGCTGTTAATATTAATGTACACGGCTTCTCTCACTTCTTTCAAACCAGCAGTGTTCTCTGTTAAGTGCTTGCTTTGTTTCTCTAATGTACAGATCTGCACATGTCTCACTGCATTGTACTGCATATATCACAGTGCTCAGTTTGTGTCTGGGTGTTTTATCATCCAGACAGAATGGCTGCTCATGCTCACACTGGGATAAGCTGGAACCATGGATCTCCCCCAATCTCTGCTTTGGTTTCCCCTGATAGTCCCATTCCAGCCTACTTTCTTTAGGAATAACAGAGTCCTATTTCCTATCTAACAAAATGAAAATCAATGGTGAGAAAAACAAGGTTCTACATTTAGGCAAGAAAAACCAAATGTACAGGTATAGAATAGGTGGTACTTGGCTCAATAGTAGTAACTGTGAGAAGGATCTTGGAGTTCGAGTGGACAATCACTTAAATATGAGTCAATAGTGTGCTGCAGCTGCCAAAAAAAGCCAACACAGTCCTAGGCTGTATTAGCAGAGGGACAAAATCAAGATCATGTGAAGTGTTAGTACCACTTTATAAGGTCTTGGTAAGACCACACTTGGAATACTGCATCCAATTTTGATCGCCATGATATAAAAAAGATGTGGAGACTCTAGAAAAAGAATGCAAAAAAGACCAACAAAGATTATTAGGGAAATGTAGGCTAAAACATTTGAAGAACTGTTGCAAGAATTAGGTATGTCTAGTTTAATGAAAAGAAGGACTAGGGTAACATGAAAGCAGTGTTCCAATATCTAATAGACAGCCATAAAAAGAGGGGTTCAACCTATTTTCCAAAGCACCTGAAGGCAGAACAAGAAGCAATGGATGAAAACTAATCAAGGAGAGAAGAAACTTAGAACTAAGGAAAGATTTCCTGATAGAACAATTAATCGGTGGAGTTTGCCTCCAGAAGTTGTGGATGCTCCATCACTGAAGGTTTTTAAGAAGAGATTGGACAACCACTTGTCTGAAATGGAATAGGTTCTCCTACTTGAGCAGTGGGTTGGATTAGAACAGGAGTGTCCAACTGCCGGCCCATGGGCCGGATGCGTCATGCCGAAACCGCACCTACCCCATTGCCGGCAATGGAGAAAAAGTCGTGATACATCATGACACGTCACGTGACATTGCGAGTTTGACACCCCTGGATTAGAAGACTTCCAAGGTCCCTTCCAACTCTGTTATTCTGTTTTTCTGTTATTCCTCCTTTTATCATGAGAACAGAAAGCTCATAGATACAGGCTTTCCAGTACTATTTCTAAGAACTTCTTTCATATTTGGTTTCTTGGACTTTAAATATTCTCTCTAAATATTCTCTCTAAATATTTTAATTGATTTAGTTTAATAACACACTTGTAAATGTGTTTCTCAGTGAATCATTTAGAGGATCCCAACTTTGATCCCCCCCCCCTCTCAACAGAACAAAGTTGCCACATCAAATAGTAAACAGGCTTAATGGTGCTGAAAACTAAATTTCAGAAGATGACCCAATGTGCATTATTCAGGCATGGATAGATTACCTAGGAGAAATTGTAATTCAGTTTAGCACTGACATTTAAGCTAATTTCATGATTGTAATTATTCAGTTTTATGCTACGGATGTTTTAGTATTTATAAACCATTGAGAGTTGTCTAATTGCATCATACTTATAAAATAAAATAAATTTGATCAACTTTTTAATTTTTTAAAATAATTTTATTAGTGAAATATATCAAATGAATGAATAATAATAATGATAATGTGTGCCAAGAAACTCCATACATTGCAGTGATTAAAATGAATAGAAGGGGGGAAAGGAACATGGGAGAAAAAAGGAAAAAATAAGCTCCATATAATATCAAATGAAAATTCATTCAGCTCTTAAACTTATTAAACGGTATAGAAACCTCTACATTCTGACTTAGCCCATGCAACAATATCAGTGGGTACTAGTTACAGCTGTTGAATGTAGATATATATAATCAAATGTGTTATCTCGAGTATTTTTTCCCTAACATCATCTCTTTTTTAAAAATCAACCAATACAAAATTAGTATATCCAAGAAAAAAGGTGCTGTTCCAAAAGAGTTTTTCATTCATCATTTAAGCAACAGTTGTTTGTTGATGAAAAAATAATTGATTAGCATATTTTTGTTCTCTTCTCATTACAAAAGACATTTCTCCCAGATTCCAAAGTGTTCATTCATCTTGGAAAATATTTATGAAATCATTCTGGTATATCCTGACTCATTTGGGTTGATAAATCATAGGAAATTATGCATATGTATACAGAAAATGCATAAGTATATTGTAACAGCTTAAACTACTCATGATTTAGTTGTATGGTATATTTCTGCTCTGCTTCCTCCTGGAGAGGTTCCTGCAGCTTCCCATTCTGAGTAGGCTATATTTCTTTTATATCCCAAATGAATTTCAGAGGTATATCCTTCATTTGTGCCTCAACAATATTGTCAAACCTTTCATTCTGAGATAGTGTCATAATATTCTTCCAGTCTCCAACAATTCCTGATGGGAAAAAAAACAGACTGAAAATCTGATTATTGATCCTAGCCTGCAGGGTGTTCTCCTGAAAGGAGCGCCAGCGTTGATGGTCCTCTATGATGGTCCTATCACTGCCAGTGCTAGTCACCTCTTTGGCCCTGCGTATCTGGTGCAATTTCTGGAACCACTGTTCTGTCTTCCCACAAGATCCAACTGATACCTTTATCACCTCATAGCACATTCATTCATCAGGCAGTAAGTAAAAGAGCAGATTTTGGACTCAGCAATATTTACAACTGAGGTTTTTATAGTAACACGTTACCTTGGAGAATTTTTCAGCAGAAAGAGGATATATAAGCATAAATAAAAGCAAATGGTTCTTTGCTTAATAATAGAACCCTGTTCTTGCACAAGAGATCCCAAAATGGACTCTTACTGCATTATTGGGTCTGGAAGTAATATTTATACTTATATAAGAGTCATGGGATTGCACAACGTAGCATAGCCCAAACAGTTTAATGCATGTCCACACCTCAATATTGGTACATGAAATGATAAGATCCAAAGCGAAAGGACTATTTCAGTTTACCTAAATGCAAGCTGATTTTCTGAATAATAGGGGATTTATTTTAACAAATATGGATTTCAAGATACATTTAGATAAATGCAATTAAACATTATCCCTTTGGACCTTGTCATACAAGGGGGCCCAGTGGAAATGTCAGGATGGGGCCAGTGTAGACAGTCTCATGCCATTACATCTGTTTAATTGTCCCATTTAGTTTAAATGTCTGAGCCTATCAAGAGGTAGAAGAATGGAACACAATTTAATCATATATTCCTTCTACAACAAGAAATGATATAGCCTAAATATAGGGGGGGAAAACATCTCTCCCATGAGAACGAAATGAGTTTGCTGTCAGTCTCCAGCCAAAGATACAGAAAGCTGAAATTTAAACAAGCCCAGTCAACCCCAGCATAGAGAGCATCATCTCTCTCTCTCTCTCTCTCTCTCTCTCTCTCTCTCTCTCTCTCTCTCTCTCTCTCTCTCTCTCTCTCTCTCTCTCTCTCTCTCTCTCTCTCTCTGCCTCCTCTAACTCAGCTGTTCCCTCCAACCTATTAGTCTGGGAGTTGAAGTCCACAAGTCATAAAAGGGTCAAGTTTGAAGACTCCTGGGATAAACATTCGCCTCTCCCCACAACAAACTAACATAGATCTTGCCTGCTTAGGGAGTGGAAAGTTAGTTAAACAGTGGAATAGCTAAGGATGACCTAGAGCTCCCTCAGGTACTGTATATGCTGGGAACAAGAAGAGGTCAATGTCATGAGGACACAAAAGCAAAGGGGTTTTGAAGTGTTTTTGTCCCATGGTTAGATGCAAGTGAGGAAGAGACTAAAGCAGGGTTCTTCAAACTTGGCTGGCTGAGCAATTCTGGGAGTTGAAGTCTACAAGTCATAAAAGGGCCAAGTTTGAAGAACCCTGGACTAAAGTCTGATTTTGTTCTGACAGTATTACCTTTGCGTAAATGCTGCATGTTCTTTAATCCAAAATGTTGTTCATAGTTTTTAACACGGTTTACCCTAGGATCAGCTTTCATGTTCTTGAAGGTAGACATCTCCACAACTTTATCCACTTCCTGGCTGCTCAAATCTTTTCCAATAAATTTGCATATTTGAAGTACTGTACCTCTAAGATCCTGGAAGAATAATTATTTACTTTTGGAATACTTCTATAGGAGTCATGTATCCTCTTAATTTGGAGTTAGCTGCACTGAATTGAATGTAATTGATTTCTGAGTGAAAATGTTATACAAAATAGCATTAAAGGTTAGAAAAGTATCATTTATTTCTTTATGCAGATAGCACACTGGTGGAAATGAACTATGTAAAGAGCTTGGATAACAGATACCTCCCACTATATCTTCATCAATTTCAAGTGAAATATATACGTGTGTATGTTTATGTATGTATAAATAATTACATGAACATACAGATATATAAACACATACAAACCCACGCACATGGATATGTATATAATGGGACCTTTTACTCTGCAATTTTCTCTCCATCCTAATAGATTCAGTATTATTCTAATGTTTTTTCTTGATATTTTTCTAATATATCAATGGGGATACTTACATGTTTGTCTTTTTGCCTTCAAATCAAATCAAAATGAGGTTTATTTATGTATGGCTAGCTCCATATTGTGTTTTTTATGTCATGCTTATTGCCTAGAAATGTTACAGTGAGTTGGGCAACATATATAAATCAAGTAACTAACCAACCAACCAACCAACCAATCAATATATATCCAAATCTATTGTGCTTTTTCCTTTTTGAACAAGCAATGTTATGTAAAGCATATAAAAGGAGTCAGAAGTAGTAATCCAAATTATGGTTAAATCTAGGCTATAGCAATAACTGTTTGCTATAGCTCTCCATACTCTTCTCAATCTCATCAGCTTCATTCAAGTACCATCTTCTCTGTCTTCTTCTTCTTCCTCTTCTTCTTCTTCTTCTTCTTTTTTTCTTCTCCTCCTCCTCCTCCTCCTCCTCCTTTCACTGTTCCTTCATATTTTTGTTATGCAGTTGGTTCTGATTACTATAACTAAATTGTTTAACAAATGCTTTTCTCAAATATAGATTACTTACATTTATTTGTTTACAAAATTTATATAGCCACTCATATTGCTTAGGTGACTCTTAGATAAAAATGAGAGTATAAAAATAAGAAATATAATAGACTATAATAAAAAAATATCCTAAAATATCCTAAAAATTGGAAATCCCATAGTTGAAGGAAATAAAAATAGTCCCTTCAACAATGGAGCCATCTGGAATCTTCTGAATATCAAAAAAGATATTGCCTAGAATATACCATAAGGTAGGTGCCCCAGGAAAAAAAGGCATGTCTCCTAGGACCCATGAAATGTAGATCTTTACCTGAAGATATCCATATTATGCCTTCTTTGTGAGATCTGATGGGATGGGTTGAGGTCATTGGGGAAAGGCAATCCCTCAGCCCAGTCCCATGCCATGAAGGGCTTAAAAGATTAAAACCAGCAGCTTGAATTGGATCTGGAAGCAGACTGGCAACCAATGCAGCTTGTACATTAGAGCAGGGCTTTTCAACCGGTGGTACGCGTACCACCAGTGGTACGCGAGCACATGGCTGGTGGTACGTGTAGGATGGGTTGAAAAAACATGTAAAAAAAAATGTAAAAAAAAATATTAAAAAAAATATTTTTGAAATTTTTTTTTTTTAAAAAAAGTGTAAAAGTGGATGAGGTGAAGCGGCAGCAGCGCCGCAGAGGCTTGTGGCAAAGTCAGCTGGAACTGCACGTTGCCTGGGTCCTACTGAGAGCCCAGGATCAAAGCGCGCAGCTCCAGCTGATTGGCGGTGGCCTTGGGGGTGGCAGGCAGCCTCACGCAGTCTTCAGGGGAGATTCCGCCGGAGCTGCGTGACGCATTGTCTGGGTCCCCCCTGCCCCCACCCAGATGCCCTCACCTCCCCCAAGCGTTTTTTTACTCACCTGCTTTCAGCAGCATTCCCTTTCTCCTGTCCTTCTCGGCCTTCGCCATGTGTTTGTGAGACAAAAAAACAAGTTCCATGAGACTTTCTAACTTCTCACGAGAAGTTAGAAAGTCTCATGGAACTTTTTTTTTTTACCCACAAGCACGTGGCGAAGGCAGAGAAGCAAAAGGAGAAAGGGAGTGCAGCTGAAAGCAGGTGAGTAAAAAAATGCTTGGGGGAGGCGAGGGCATCTGGGCGGGGGTGCCAACCTTACACTGCATGGTGGCGGGAGGGTTAATGGTGGGCGCGGGGGGCCCAGGAGGAGCTGTGCAAAGCAGGCAGAGGGGAGGCCGGGCAGATTGTGGGCGCCGGCAAGCGAGCGAGCTGGGCAGGGGCGTGGAATCGGCATTCCTGAGCACACGCCAATTTGCGCCCCTGACCATCTGGCTCGCTGGCCGGAGTGAAGGGGAAGCTTCTGCGCGGTGGCTGCTTCCCAGTGGCGGCCAGGCCGCGCAGGGCTTCCGAGGGCGGCCAGACCGCGCGGGCTTCCCAGCGGCGGCCGGGCCGCGCGGGGCTTCCGAGGGCAGCCGGGCCGCGCGGGGCTTCCCGGCGGCCGCCGCGCCGCGTGGGGCTTCCGACGGCGGCCGGACTGCGCGGGGCTTCCCGGCGGCGGCTGGACCACGCGGGGCAAAGAAGCAAACAAAGGCAGAGAAGCAAAAGGAGAAAGGGAGTGCAGCTGAAAGCAGGTGAGTAAAAAAATGCTTGGGGGCTATGGGGGCTCAGAGGAAGCGCCAGGATCAGCCCCGCTTTTCAGCTGATCGGCACTTCTCCGGGGCTGAGGGGGGGGCTCAGGGAAAGCGCCAGGATCAGCCCACTTTCCTGCTGATCGGCGCTTCTCCGGGCTGTGGGGGCTCAGGGAAAGCGCCAGGATCAGCCCGCGTTCCAGCTGATCGGCGCGTCTCCAGGGCTGTGGGGGGGGCTCAGGGGAAGCCCCAGGATCAGCCCGCTTTCCAGCTGATCAGCACTTCTCCAGGGCTGTGGGGGGCTCAGGGAAAGCGCCAGGATCAGCCCGCTTTCCAGCTGATCAGTGCTCCTCCGGGGCTGTGGGGGGGGGCTTAGGGAAAGCGCCAGGATCAGCCCGTTTTCCAGATGATCAGCGCTTCTTCGCTTCTTCTGGCATTCACGGACCCGCCAAAGCGAAGGGGAAGCAAAGAGGAATGCCTGATCTAACCCCAGGGCGGTTCGAAAGGCCAGCAGGCTGGCTGGGGGTTTTGGGGTGGAGACATGTGAGCCTTCCTCCGTCTTCTTGAATCTGGCATTCACCGGAGCGAAGGGGAAGCGGGATCAAAGCCCTTCTTTCGGCCGCAAAGAATGTAGCCAGGCGGGATTCACCTGGGGGTTGTGCCGGCTCTTCCTCGGGGCTGGCTGCAGCAATGAATTAGCGCTTCCCCGCTCGCTGCTTTTCTCCGGCTGCGGCCGTGCACAACGCACCAGAGTCTGGCAGCTGCGGCCCTTCCCCCGCCCCATGCGCTCCTCCGCTGCCTGCGCTCTCCTCCCCCTGCGGAAGAACGGCGGCTGTGCTGGCCTCCCGGCTGCACCGAGCGCGACCGCAAAAGGAAAGTGATTCAGCAAAGGAACCAGCATGGAAGAAATTAAAACTGAGTGATGGAGGGAGGGAGGGAAGGACAATGAGAGGAAGGGAGGGACAATGGAAGGGAGGGAGGGAAGGAGGAAGGGACAAAGAGGGAGGGAAGGAAAGAAGGGAAGGAAGGAATGGACAATGGGAGAGAGGGAGGGAAGGAAGGCACCCACCCCAGTCCCACCCCCCTCCACCAGAGACCCATGGATTCCCCCCCCCACAGGCACCCTGCAACCTGAGGGAGGGAGGGATGGACAATGGAAGGGAGGGAGGGAAGGAGGAAGGGACAAAGGAAGGGAAGGAAGGAATGGACAATGGGAGAGAGGGAGGGAAGGAAGGCAGCCCCCCAGTCCCACCCCCCTCCACCAGAGACCCATGGATTCCCCCCCCCACAGGCACCCTGCAACCTGAGGGGGGAGGGATGGACAATGGAAGGAGGAAGGGACAAGAGGGAAGGAAAGGAAGGAAGAAGGAAGGAAGGGACAATGGGAGAGAGGGAGGCACCCACCCAGTCCCACCCCCTCCACCAGACCCATGGATTCCCCCCCCCACAGAACCCTGAAACCTGAGGGAGGGAGGATGACAATGAAGGGAAGGGAAAGGAAGGGCAAAGGAGGGGAGGAAAGACGGAAGGACATGGGAGAGAGGAGGGAAGGAGGGCACCCACCCCAGTCCCACCCCCCTCCACCAGAGACCCATGGATTCCCCACACAGGCATCCTGCAACCTGAGTGATGAGCTGCCCCCCCCCCCGCCATTGACTTTGTTTGTCAAAAAGTTGCAAAAGGTGATCACATGACCCTGGGACACTGTGAATGTCATAAGTATGAATCAGTTGCCAAGCATCCGAATGTAAATCACATGACCCTGGGGATGCTGCAACAGTCATAAGTGTGAAAAATGGTCATAAGTCACTTTTTTCAGTGCTATTGTAACTTCGAACAGTCACTAAGCAATTGTTGTAAGTCGAGGACTACCTGTACTTTATCATTTTTTTCCTTTTTGGGGGGGGGTCAGGTTTTTGACACCTTGCTGGGCGAGTGGTGGTACTCGGATGTTGCCTTATCCTAAAAGTGGTACAATGGGTGAAAAGGTTGAAAAGCCCTGGCCTAGAAGATTGTAAATAATTCAGATTTAGTCACAGAGCTGATAATATATGTAATAAGCCAAAGTTTAGCATGATGATTTTCTCATATTCCAGATAAATCTGAGGGATTTTTTTCTCTCATTTTTCCCCAAAAGACTTTATCAAACCTTTTACTCTGTCATAACATTCTTCCAGTCTCAACAACTATTCCTGTTGAGGGGAAAAACAAATTTGGTTTTATTCTTGATGTTTTGCTTGTACTTCTAAATATTTCCACATGGATCTGCAAGATGCAATACTTTTGTCAGAATGAAGACAGCAGCATCACACGATGCCTCCCTTCCTTTTGTATGTGCTGGTGACATGATGATACACAGACAAAAGGGATACAATTTGTGTCCCTTCAGCATGACACTGTTTCCTCATTGGCCCCCTCCTTCTGGATGCACCCTTTTCCTTTCACATTGAGAGGTATCCACAGATGGGCAAGGGAGGGAAAATGACAACATGCCATGCAACACAAGCTCTGCCCCTTTTGTACAGGTACCATATTACATTTGTGTTCCTACATGACTGATTCCTTAATCTAACAAAATCATTGGATTCCTCTGCATGAGATCCTGAACCCCAAGCAACTGAGTGCTGCTGCTGCTGTGTTCATTGGTGCAACCAGTACCCATGTAGAGAAACCATTGGCTTTCACTGTCCAGATTTTCATGAGGCATGTTTCCCTATTTAGCAATGACAATAGCAATAGCAATAGAACTTAGATTTATATACCACTCCATAGGGATTTATAATCAGTTTATCGAGTCAGCATATTGCCCCCAACCATCTGGCTCCTCATTTACTGATCTCAGAAGGATGGAAGGCTGAGTCAACCTTGAGCTGGTCAGAATTGAACTCCTGGCAGTGGGCAGAGTCAGCCTGCAATGCTGCATTCTAACCACTGCGCCCTGTGTGCCCTGTGTATTGGTATATCAGGAGGCAATGAGAGAAATATGCAGTCAGTTGAGAGAAAAATCACTAGGATCCTTTTTATTGTTAGAATGGTAGTCTGTTGGGTAGAAAGTCTATAAAATATTTTAATAAATGATTAATTGTTGGTTGGTTAAAGAATAAGACCACTTCATTGCATTAAAAACAAATTGCAAAATGGCACTCTTTCTCATTGGAGGTAAAAATATATATTATCTTCTCTGCTTTCTCAAGCATCTCACGATAGCAAACTAAACATTGAGCAACGGGAACTCATGAGCTTTATGAGACTTAATATGTTACTAAATAAAAATGACTATTATTGAAGTAATAAAAATTATAATCAGAATTAGTTTAAAAAATTGGGAGGAAATAGATTGTGATGAAATTTCACTATTCGTAATATATATAGCTTTCGTCGGCCGACATCATCAGAGCATAAAAAGCAAGGTTGCCGGGAGTATATATAAACTGGTAATTAATATTTTTAGTTGTTCTTCCACAAGGTTGAAAATATAAAATACACTAATACAACTTGGCAAGAACAATTGAAGTCTCCTCTGAGTAGTATGAGGTTTTGCCATCTTTTGTCCCTTGTTTTTATTATTGTGTTATTTTATTGTTCTCCTGAGTTTTTATTTATGAACTGCCAGGAGTTGTAGGAGTCAGCAGTATAAAAAGTGTAATAAAAATACCAAGATGCACAAATGTCTCCTAAAGCTACATTTAATCATTTAAATAGCTGTGTTTCTATTTCACCTATGTGGGCCAAATCACAAGGGATGTTTGTTCAAATGACTTTTGACTGCTGTGAAGAAATGGATAATAGCTGAGCTTGTCGGATTTAGAGACATTCTGCTTTCTTCTCTAGAAATAAAAATATTTCAATGCCTCATGCTTCAGCCATAAGTGTAGATTGTGCATTTTCTTATTTTTGTTAATACTCTTCATCCCAATTTAACCTAGGATCAGCTTTCTTATTCTTAAATGTACACATCTCCACAAATTTGTCCAGTTCCTGGTTGCTCAACAGCTTTCCCCAAACACTGTTCGACAATACCATTAAGATCCTGATTTATTTATTTATTCAGCATCATATATGAACTAGCAATATATATCAACATTTCACCTAGATTAGTAAACACAATAAAACATAAATGTTAAAAAGATCTATGTTCAAATACCAATGTCTGTGGTGTAAAGCTTGTTGGCCACCTAGTGGTGCACCATGGGTAGGGCGACAGGTTGAATTAAAATTAGCAACTGCTGGCAGCCAGACTATTTTATACACTTTCCTGGCTCTCAAAATACATGGCAACAAAAAATGAAAACAAATAAGATCCTGAAATAAAGCTTTTATTCAATTTGTATCACACACTTCTAGGAGTTCCCATTGGATCACATCAACAAAGAACTGATTAGAACCTGCCATTTTCTCCTTCTAGTAAGGAAACTTGGAAGGAGTTATGACACTGAAAAAGGAGTGTTGAACTCATAGTCACCCTCAAATGATGGAAAAGAAGCTGCAGTTGGGCTGAGACTGGAACTAGTAGAGTTTGTGTCCCTTTAGCATGATGATATTTCTTCATTACTCTCCTCATTGTAGATGCACCCTGTTCCCATCAGGAATCTTTCACATTGATGAACAATATCTGCAGATAGGCAAGGGAGGAAAAATGACAACACGAACATCCTGCCATTGCAAAAGAAGTCCCCACTGGATCACATGAACACAAAACTGATTAGATTTCTCCTTCTAGTAAGGAAACTGGGAAGGGGTTATGGCATTGTACTTTTATTTACCCCCAAATGATGGAAAAGAAGCCATAGTTTATGTGGACTGAGATTGGAATATTGTTATTTACAACCCTCCTCCCAATAATAAATATAACAACAATTGAAGTGGAAATAGGGAGCCCATTCCTTAGGACTCTGACCCTGCAGGTTTTGAACCCCGGTAGAAACTGATCATCAAACCTTGAACTGATTAGGATTTGAACAAACATTTAAACTGAACTTGCATTCTCCTGTTGTTACAAAATGTAGCACCCATTTATTCCAGGAATTCCTTTTAACTGCAAACATATGATATTGCTGTTGAGACTAATCAATTAATAAATTACTGCTACTACACAACACACCTGACCTAGCCAAATACATTAAGATCGAAGTACCCAGAATCAAGAATGTAAAAAGGTTAACTATATAGTGTAGTTGATGGGGGAGCTGGAAGTAACCTCCTATCTGTGGAAAGAAACATCAAATCTAACATTTTGTATTAGACTTAATCCTAGCAAAGTTTCAGCAATCAAAGTGGACCTCCATCTTTATAATCAGAGGTCCAGGAAGATCGTTTATACAAATAAATCAGTGTGCTTATATAAATATTAATTTTGGGTGATTTGTGTGGCCAATGGGTAAAGTCTCCAGAAGAATTCCAGAATGGATGGACATGAATGTATCTGACATGATTTGCTAAGTTATAGTATAAGATGTAAGAAGGGATAGCATCAAGTTCATGAGAAGTGATAAACTGCTTTATATTGTAGTTGTGAGGCCACACTTGGAATACTGCATACAGTTTTGATCATCACAGTACAAAAAAGATGCTGAGATCCTAAGGTGTGCCGACATGATAAAGGGTATGGAGGCTAAATTATATGATGAATGGTTCAGGGAGCTAGGCATGTCTAGCATATCGAATAGAAGAATTAGGAGGGACATTATAAATATCTTTCAATATTTGAGAGGCTGTCACAGAGAAGAGGAATCTGACTTATCTTCAGAGAGTAGGACAAGAAGTGGAAAGCTTGTTAAAGAGAAGGTGGAAAGCTTGTTAAAGAGAAATCCAACTACTGTAATCCTTAAATGCTTCCTTAAATGAGGGGGTTTGAAAGAGAAAAGTGTGGGTGGTTGGAGTTTTGAAAGAGTGCCAGATTCTGCTCCAAAGATGCCTGATCAAAAAAAACCTGTAAAAAGATTTCTGTGTGTAGTAAATCAGGAAAGCATAGATGCCACACTCATTAGATATGCAAACCCACAAACAGCTGTTCAGCAAGGCAGGCATGTTCACACAAATATTCTATCTCACATTGTTGCTCTTGGCAGACAATGAAAGATTTAGGGTTAACCTGTAAATTCACCACCTCCCCAAGGTCCATCCTACATCGCTGTCTTGACCTGCTGGTGATGTTCTGAAAGGAGAATGTCGGCAAAACCAGAGAGTTTGATCAGTAATTTTGCTTAAGCACTTTAGAAATAAGGACATTACTAACCAGGGACAGGCTAAATGGGAGGCAATAGATGCAGATAGGCATCAGCAATAAGGACAGCAAATTTTACACCAGTATAGTTCCACTACTAACTAAAGGCAATAGAAAAAGGGCCTTAGCCATATAAGAAAATCTCACGCTGTGACTTAGCAAATTGTAAAAAACAAAAAAAGTATATATAGGAACTAGCTGGACATAAAATGTCAAAACTTTAGTGCATCTGGTTTCATTTGTGGAATCAAAATACAAATGATAGTAAGAATTTCGGAGAGACGTACTATAAATGTTTTCTGCAGTTTCTATTATATTTAATAATAGCACACAGAATTTAATTTTGCTCTGTTCTATGATCTCTGCAAAGTTGAGAATTAAACATTACAAGGTTACATAAAGATCATTCTTGGAAGGTTATTTCTGATTCAAGCCATTTGAAGGTGTGCATCACACATTATTTTCTTCCACTGAGCTGGAAATAGGCTTAGGATCCTCCTGAATATCCCAGCAGAATTCGAAGGGCAGTTTTTCCATCCTCTCCTTAAAGACACAGTCAAACTTTTCACTCTGGGCAACAGTCATGGTGTTCTTCCAGTCCCCAACAATGCCTGAGAAACAGTGGTAAAAAAATGTCAACAGTTTTTGTATTCAATTAAACTAGAAGCTATTTATGTCATCATGTCACCAAAATGAGTGTGTGTGTGTGTGTGTGTGTAGGAATGTATGTATGTATGTGTATGTATGTGTGTGTGCATGCACAGACATATCTATATCTTCAGGGCTTCAGGAGAGGACTATAGGGATGAAGATCAAAAGTCTTCCAGATGTGGTTTCTAGTCTCCAGTTACCATGCCTGCTATGGGCTTCTCGGAGTCTTAGAAAGAGGATAATAGTTTGCAAAACCTGACTAATTTGGAACATTGCACATTCCTCAATTATCAGAGGAATGTTTAGCTCTCTTCCAGTCCATCAAACAGTATATACAAATCTGTATTTCTAATTTTTGGGCAGGAAGCTGGTTCCTTACTATTTTAACTAGAGTTGGACTACAGAGTGAAGATCTGATAGAAGGGCAAAGATCTCTCTAACTAGAAGGGGTCAAGTGATTTCCCTGGCATAAGTATCTCGTACTGGGAAGACATAGAACCAATGGTCTATCAGTGAAGTTCTAAATGATCTTGAATTCACCCCGTTGGAACTGGCCCCATGATTAAGTGAAGCGATTGATGCTTTTTTTATTAGCATTGTCTATGTCCCTGCAGGCTTAAAAGAGGTAGTTCTAAGACTGGAGGGCAGTGCCCAAGGTAGAGAGTGAAGAAGATGTGTCTCCACCAGCCTAAAGTGGTCAGTGTAAGCTAGAACAATCACATTCCTAAAGGATCATTAGACTGTGCAAGCAACAGACTGGCAAAAAATATGTCAGGATGAAAAAGAGAACACCAATTTAACATTGGTACAGCTAAGAAAGTCTTATGGTTGCCTCAGATGCAGACCGGTGATGAGACTAGTGCAACATCATGAAGAGAAAGCAGAAAGAGAAGTTGTTAGAAAATGTACATACCGCTCTACAAAAAGTGCCTTTTGGATGAAGGTGGCAATCCTGGCATATTCCATAAGCATAGACTATAAATCTCCATGGATTTACCTTTACGAAGAAAGACCCCTTTGCTATCATCTGATAATTCAGGAGCCATGTATTTGTAGTTTGTTCTAGAATCCGCTTTCATGTTATTAAATGTAGCTTTATCCACCACATCATCCACCTCCTTTTCATTTAGTTCTTTTCCTAGGAAGTTGCATATTTTCAGTACAGAGCTTCTCAGATCCTGCAATTTGATACAACTTTATATTAGATCATCCATAAAAATGGAGAAAAGGTGGAAAATTTTGTTGATA
The DNA here is from genome assembly GCA_023970755.1 of Azemiops feae. NCBI lineage: Eukaryota > Metazoa > Chordata > Lepidosauria > Squamata > Viperidae > Azemiops > Azemiops feae. Next base: position 779,003 of record JALGBA010000444.1, read on the forward strand.
TGTTTGGGGAATTCTAAAGATTATCACTATCTTATACATATCTTGCATATCAATGCTGCCTCTCACTTCTTCTACCTTTAATTCTTTCTTTTCTTACTGAAAACAATTACTCCAATATTAAATCATTTGTATTTTTAGTTTATTTTTTTAGAAAAAATGAACAATATTCATTAAACATTGAAATCCTTCCTTAGAACTGCTGCTAAGGGTTTCCAAGAGACAAGTTGTTGAAAAACATTTTTGGTTCTCAATATATTTATGATTCAGACTCTTACATTCTTAGCAATCCTGGCTGTATTTATGGGTGGTCAGTTCTCAAACCAAGCTAAATAAATGCCTTGGTCTCTCTTGAAAATGCACTTGAGTTGAGTCAACCTTCTTTGAGCCAAAAGAGGAGAACATTATTTATTTTATTTTACTTTATTTTATTGATAAAATTCATATCCTGCTCATCTCTCCAAGTGCTCACAAACATGCGTTTTATTAATCTTTTTGATTCCAAGGTGACCACATTCTACTTTCATGGATCCTTCTCCTTTCTTTTGAAGAGGGGGCTCTTATGTTTCTTCAGAGACCTCACTAGTCCTCCAGGAGGTCACAGAAATAACCAAGGTGGTTCTGGGGTCACCTCTACTACTTCTTGTTGGAATAAGTTATTCTATACATCCCATCATTTCTAAATCTTTCTGTGCTTGATGGTTGTTCATATTGCACTACACAAAATGGACACATCTTACCTTTTTCATGTCTTCATAAGAAAGGAAGATAATATTGAAATCATCCTTATGAGCATACCAGCTTTCTATATGGTCTAGCCACAAACTACTAGGCACTGATAGGAAAGAAATGAATTTGGCATAAATATGAGTGCAGACTTCAAAGTCATTTGGTTGAATTGTTTTACTGGGCACTGCAATGTTCCAGCTAACAATCCCCCTTAGGTATACATTCTTAATGCTTGAATTTCTTCCATTTATCCTTATGACCTGGTGGGCCTACAGATCAAAGCTCAACTGAGGGGCCACCCTAATAACATTAATCCATATTCATTTGAAAAACTAGAGAGTTATCCTTATTTCTTTTAAAAAATAAGAAAACTAATATTGAATGTGAAGAGGAGGGAGTTGAGTGGTTGCATACTCTTACTTATTAAGTTTTGTCAAAATGCTGCTATATTGTTTCATTTGTTTTGCTTCTCCCTATTTGGACCTTTGGGGCAACTGTTAAATGTTCCCCATGTGATTTCATGTTAGAGAGTGTTTATTTTTTTTCTCTTATTTTTTAAAAGAAATAAGGATAACTCTCTAGTTTTTCAAATGAATATGGATTTTTATTAATTTTAGATTCTGTTCATTATTCCCAACATAATCACTCCCTGATTAATGAGGTGCAGTGGCTCAGTGGCTTAATGACATTGGAGATGGTCTCTGCTCCAGCAGTTCAAGTCCTAGCATTATGTGGCAGGGTGAGACCCCATCACTTGCCTCAGCTTCTGCCCACCTAGCAGTTTGAAAGCATGCTCTATATGATACCTAGATAAATAGGTACCACTTCGGTGGGGAGATGAATTGGTGCTCTATGCAGGTAGTCAGATTCCTCCTGGCTCTGAATCTTCCGGGTTGTGATGCCCATTTGCAAGGCGGCTCTGGTGAAGGGAAGGGGCCCTTGGATGCTTCTGCAAGAAGACCTGCTCATCTTTATTTCTGGTGTAAAGCCAGCTCGCCCTCCTGTGGTGCATCTTGGGAATCGTGCGAGCATTTCCCACAACAGAGCTGGTAAATTGGCAGCCAAACTACTACTCTACAATAGCATTGCAGTCTCCTGACTAATGTAACAACAACAACAACAGTAATAATAATAATATACTGATTTTAAACCCAACAATTCACTTCTCTCCATTTTTCTCTATATTAAATGGATCCTAGTATTTCTTCTCACTCTCCCACCCACTTTTGCATCACGAGTTATTCTTCTCCACCATCCATTCCATTATAAACTGTTTGCATAGAGTTTATACAAATTACTGCATGAGCATTGGAAATAATTATTCTGATCTTATTTTAAGGAGGAGGCTGGATTGTTTGCTGCTTGCAGGAAGTGGACTGAATTCATATCTCTTGTCCAAAACAAAAACTGACCTGAATGTGATTAAGTTCTTACCTTTGCCAGCCAAAAACCTCTCCAAGTAAACATCAAACTCTTTTGATATTTCCATCATGGTTAGAATTTTGTAAAAATGATAGCTAGAAACCAAGACATCCTTTGGATTTCTAAACACATAAATAATCTGTAGGAAGAAGAAAATAGCTAGTCAAAAATGATCCTCAGAGACTCCAGTTAAAGTGAAAGTAGCAGGAAAAAAATGGGATGAGTTGAAAAGTCTTTCTTGAGGCTTAGTGGACCTTAGGGGACTTTCTGGAGGGCACAACTCCATTTGTACTTTATTTCACAATATGTTAACTGCCCATGAAAAAAAATCTACCATCTCTCTCTCTCTCTCTCTCTCTTACACACACACACCTATCTCTGTCTCTCTTTGTCTCTCTATCTCGCCATCATATATCTCTCTCTCTCCACAAACTACATTTGTGTAGTTGTACATCTTTCATGGTGACTTTGGGTAACTTTTAATTATTTATTAATTAAATAAAATACATAAAAACTATTAAGAACCTCAATTTAAATTTAAATTTAAAAGAGACAAAAAAAATCAGAGAGTGCATCAATTAACTCTCCTACAATCACCTTAGAAGCTACACTTTATCATGGAACCTCAAAGCTCATTAGCAAAACCATTTGGAGGACCTTCTAGAAGGCCAACAAGGTTGGAACCAGCCTCATTTTGGAAGAAATAGGGCAGGGGCCATGGCAAAAAATGTCACAGCCGACAAAACTCCTAGCTGACAGGTTCCCCAACATGCCTTTCCTACTGGACATGATGGAATGGGTAGAATTAACTGGGGACAACAGTCCTTCAAATAACCTATTCTCAACTTCTGAAGAGCTTTAAAGGTCATAACTAGGAAGTTTGAATCGGATCCAGAAGCAAACTGGTAGCCAATATAGCTTCCAAAGCAAAGGTATAATGTATGCAGTTCTTGGAGAACACACAAATGCCTACCTTGCTGCCTTTGCATCAACTGAAACTTCTGAATACTTCAAAGGCTGTTGTAAAAAACAACTCCACTTTAAAGCTATTACAGTCATCCATCCAGGAGGGCATGAGTGACAGAGTAGCAATTGTAAAAGGGATTTGATGGCTAAAGGTAGCATTCCTCAACTTGGCATCCTCCAGATATGTTAAGATAGAAACTGACTATACAGCACAAAAAGCGCCAATCCATCTGGAAGTGTCATTTTGGAAAAAGTAAGATTAAAGGATTAAATATCTCTATATATGGATCTTCAGTTTAGCCTATTTCTGCCCAGCATGAGATTCTGGGTTCCCTGTGTTATTTGAGGTATTTTTTTTTCTCACCTTGGATATCATTAAACACATTGGAACAATGTAACATCTGTTCACTTGCACTTGTCTATTTGTCAATAAATCATTCAGAGCTAAAAATAAATAAAAGACAGATACCTCCCCACTCCACCCCACTAGTTACTAAAATATGTCCTACTTTTGCTCTTTTATTTCGTAATCCTTTGGGTACCAAATAGTAGGGCAGATGGGAACAAATGACACGAGGCGATGGGCGACTGGGTAAATCTACATGGAAAACATTATACTCTAGCCATGGTGCTCAGTCAATCAGGGTAATATTTTCAATTCCATCTCGATGACCTTCATAAAGAATCAAACTCACAATGTTCTGAGTCCACACTGTGCCTGTAAATAAGAAATAATTAAATTAATTCATCCAGAGCCAATTATTATTTGGAGAATGTTCAACACATAAAAAAACAAGAAAAAAGTCAAAGAAACAATCGGTCCACTAATGGGAGAAAATGGCAAAGAAGTAATGGGCAGCAGAGAGAAAGCAGAACTGCTTAAGTCATACCTCGCATCTGTCTTCATGCGAAAATAAAACACTACTCAACTTAACCAAAAGCAGAACCATAAATGACATGTTAGGAATGAAAATTGAATTATGCAAAAATAAAGTAAGAGAACACCTGTCAGCTCTAGATGGATTCAAATCACCCTGGGTCTGACAGACTATATCCCAGAGTTCTGAAGGAACTGGCAGATGTGATTTCAGAACCATTGAACATATCTTTCAAAGGTCTTGGATCACCGACAAAATACCTGAGGACTGGAAAAGAGTTGATGTGGTCCCCATCTTCCAAAACGAGAGGGGGGACACAGATCCAGGAAATTATAGACCAATCAGCCTGACATCAATATTTGGGAAGATCTTGGAAAAGATAATCAAGCAACAAATCTGTAAATACCTAGAAGCAAACAAGGTTATAACTAGAAGCCAACATGGATTCGTCGAAAGCAGATCATGCCAAACAAATCTTATTTCATTCTTTGACAAAGTGACCAAATTAGTAAATTAGCAAAATGCTGTGGACATAGTATAATTAGATTTCAGTAAAGCATTTGATAAACTAGACCACAACCTACTTCTTGGCAAGCTAGTAAATTGTGGGATAGACAGTACCACCACTAGGTGGGCTTGTAACTGGCTGACAAATCATGCTCAACATGTAGTCCTCAAAGGAACTACATCCACATGGAGGGAAGTAACCAGTGGGGTACCCCAAAGTTCCATTTTAGGCCCAGTATTCTTCAATATCTTCATAAATGATCTAGATGAGTGAATTGAAAGAGAACTCATCAAATCTGCAGACAACAATAAGCTGGCAGGAATAGCCAACACCACAGAAGACAATCTCAAGATCCAAAAAGATCTTAACAGACTTGAACACTGGGCCCTATGTAACAAAATGATATTCAACATAGATAAAAGTAAGGTTTTACACTTAGGCAACAAAAAACAACAAACAACAAGTATAGACTAGATGAAACTTGGCTTAATACCAGTAGCTATAAGAGGGATATTGGAGTCCTAGTGGACAATCACTTAAATATGAGCCAACAGTGTGTGGCAGCCTCCATAAAAAGCCAATGTAATCCTAGGATGTATTAATAGAGGGATAGAATCAAGATCATGTGAAGTTCTAGTACCGCTTTACAAATCCTTAGCAAGACCACACTTGGAATACTACATCCAATTATGGTCACCACAATATAAAAAAGATGTTAAGATTCTGGAAAGAGTACAGAGAAAAGCAAGAAAAATGATTGGGGGGGGGGGTTGGAGGCTAAAACATATGAAGAACCGTTATAAGAATTGGGTATGTCTAGTCTACTGAAAAGAAGGACTGGGGTGACATGATAGCACTGTTCCTCATCTACAGAGATGAGGGTGTCAAACTATTTTCCAAAGCACCAAAGGAAGAAAAGAAACAATGGATGGAAACTAACCAAGCAGAGCAGCAACCTAGAACTAAGGGGAAATTTCCTAAAGGTGAGAGCAACCAACCAATGGAATAGCTTGCCTTCACTGGAAGCTTTCAAGAAGAGACTGGACAGCCAGCTGTCTGGAATGGTATAGGGTCTCCTCTCAAACAGGGGGTTGGACTAGAAGACCACCAAAGTCCCTTCCAACTTTATTATTCTATGTTCTATATTCTATGTTCCAACTTATGCAAAGCCAGCCTTCCTGTCAGGAAGGATAGTAAACATTTCAGAGACACATAAAGACAATTGCTTCTTCTAAAATATTTGATGATTGTATGAGAGAAAATCAGCTCTGTAAAGCAAAATAAAAATGGTCAAATTCTAATAAAATGCCAAATTTTAAAATCTGTTTACAGCAGATGATACAGTTGCAGCAACAAAAGTACTGAAGAACTGACTAACAGCACTGGATACAAGATTAACTCTTCATCGAGGACATCTTTGAACTTACCTGATTTAGGATATGTGATTATAAATGTATCATCATCTCAGATTTCAAAATTTTCCAGTGAATCTATATTTTCAGGTATAAAATAGCATCCTTTGTGTAGGTACAGGTCCTTCTCTGGTAGCTCCATTGCCTGACCTGTTAATATAATAATAGAGCAATTGAAAATAGTTTGTATATTTATGGTCAATATTGAATTAATTCAATTCTTTGATTGCTTTATTCTGACTGACTCTGCCAATATGGTACAAGAAGGAGAAAGTAACCCTAACTGCCTGTAAGAGGAATCTTGCTCCTTCTTCCTTGGTATAGATCTACATGAATAACAATAACAAAAATGAAAAGTTGGGTTTTTATGATGATTTTATGACCTTTCTTGCCACAGATGTTAAGTGAATCACTGCAGTTGTTAAGTTAGTAACACGGTTGTTAAGTGCATCAGGTTTCCCCATTGACTTTGCTTGTCAGAAAGTTGCAAAGGGTGATCACATGACCTGGGGACACTGCAACTGTCATAAATATCAATCAGTTGCCATGTGTCTGAATTTTGATCATGTGACCATAGGGGATGCTGCAAAGTTCGTATGTGTGAAAAACGATCATAAGGCACTTTTTCAGTGACATTGGAACCTCAAGTGGTCACTAAACAAACTGTTGTCAGTTGAGGATCATCTGTACAAGGTTTCCCTAGTCCACGGATCGGCAACCAGCAGCTCCAGAGCCACATGTGGCTCTTTGAGCCTTCTCCTGTGGCTCCCAGCCTCCTCCGCCATTTGCAGAGAGAGAGAGACAGAGACAGAGAGAGGTACTTGCGCTTCCCTTCTCTGTCTCTGTCTCTGTCTCTGTCTCTCTCTCTGTGTGTGTCTCTCTCTGTGTGTGTGTGTTTGTGTGTGTGTGTGTGTGTGTGTATGTAAAAAAGAGAGTGCCTCACACTGTTCTCGGACAAGCTGACAAGCTTATTGGGTGGGGCTCCTGCCTTTGCTGCATCTCAGCAGGAAGCAGGAAGCAGCAGGAAGCAGAAAGCAGCAGCTCTCTCTCTCTCTCTCTCTCTCTCTCACACACACACACACACACACACTGAGTGGGGGAAGAGGACTGGCAGACCAAGGGCAGGAGAGAGCCAGCCCAATAAGAATGTGTGTCAGCTTGTCGGAGAACAGCGTGAAGCCAGCTTGCCAGGTGAGCAGAAGATCGGAGAGAGGGGGGGGAGAGAGAGGGAGAGAGAAGAGAGGGAGGAGGGAGGGAGAGAGAGAGAGAGAGAGAGAACTCATGCACAGCAACCTCTATTTCTTTTTAATTAAACTATTCAATCAAGCTCTCCCCCCCCCTCGCGCACGTTTTGCGGCTCCCAGTGTTTTCTTTTCTCTAGGAAACGGATCCAAGTGGCTCTTTGAGTGTTTAAGGTTGCCAACCCCTGCCCTAGTCCAACTATACTAGGAATCCAGCAATTTTTGGGGAAATCATTAATCATTAACCCTGCATAGTAAAAACAATTAATGGCATCGTTTTGGCACTAATCCCAGTCGCTAAAAATTTCCTTTGCCTGTAAATCATTCAATGTTTTGATCTAAAATTTGATAGGTGTAAGGGCAACTGGAAGCAACAATGCCAGACAATGGACTTTAATTTTGTGCAAAACAACAACATTGCATATTTGATCTCTTATTTTTCTGATGTACACCTGCTTCTTGTTTAGTGCCTATCTTAGTTACTGAGCATTCGCAAATACAATGTGTGCAATTTATGACCAAATTTCATGCATTTTAAACAATGTACTTATATAGCTGTATGAGAGAATTCTTTTCTTTCTTTCTTTCTTTCTTTCTTTCTTTCTTTCTTTCTTTCTTTCTTTCTTTCTTTCATTCGTTCTTTCTCTCTCTCTCTCTCTCTCTTTCAGTCATGTGTTCACTTAACGACCATTTTGCTTAAAGATCTGGTTGTTCAAATGGAACTCTGTCACAACATGAGAAATAGGTGTAGAAGCAGAATCCTGTGATCAATAAACACTTCTAGTTTATATTGCATTAGGAGAGCTTGTTGTTGTTGTTGTTGTTGTTAGTTGCGAAGTCGTGTCCAACCCATCGCGACCCTATGGACAACGTTCCTCCAGGCCTTCCTGTCCTCTACCATCTTCTGGAGTCCATTTAAGCTCACGCCTACTGCTTCAGTGACTCCATCCAGCCACCTCATTCTCTGTCGTCCCCTTCTTCTATTGCCCTCAATCTTTCCCAGCATTAGGCTCTTCTCCAGTGAGTCCTTCCTTCTCATTAGGTGGCCAAAGTACTTGAGTTTCAACTTCAGGATCTGGCCTTCTAAAGAGCAGTCAGGGTTGATCTCCTCTAGGACTGACTGGTTTGATCGCCTTGCAGTCCAGGGGACTCGCAGGAGTCTTCTCCAGCACCATAGTTCAAAGGCCTCAATTCTTTGGCACTCAGCCTTTCTTATGGTCCAACTTTCACAGCCATACATTGCAACTGAGAAAACCATGGTCTTGACTATACGTACTTTTGTTGGCAGGGTGATGTCTCTGCTTTTTAGTATGCTGTCTAGATTTGCCATAGCTTTCCTCCCCAGGAGCAAGCGTCTTTTAATTTCTTGGCTGCAGTCCCCATCTGCAGTGATCCTGGAGCCCAGGAAGATAAAATCTGTCACTACCTCCATTCTTCTTCTTAGGAGAGTTATATTATAGTAAAAAATCGGAAATGGTAGCATCTTTTCAGACCAACATCTTTATTAAAAGGCATAAGCTTTTGTGAGGTGCTGCTACTTTAGGGTCCTTCAGATTACTGGTTTAGAGTAAATAGATATAGTTGTACAGACTAGCTAGTTAATATATTATTATCTTTATTATCTTTATTCATAGACTTTTTAATAGCATTGATTAGCTTAATATTCTACTTAATATGCAGAAATCAAATCTGTGCAAGCCTATAGCACATATAGGATGTGCTATAACTGTTAACTATAAAATGTCAGAGCACTACTTTAAAATAAACATTAAAATTATTACTTTAACATCTTAATCAAACTTTTTCTAATAAGATGCTATAATCTGTCCTAAACTTAGAAACAAGCATTTAAGAATTACGGTTCTTTCTTGCTGATTATTGAATATCTCTTTCAGAAATAAAGCACTGAACAGAGCAGAAGAAAAGTGACACTTCTGAAATTTAGAAGCAGCTTTTTATCTGTGACTATGAAATGATGCAAAGGCTGAACTTTTCTCTTTAAAGTCTTCCTATTCTAGGCTGTTTATAATTAAACAAAGACATCAGAAAAGAAACCTAACTGCACAATAGCATAATAAAGCAACCCTTTTGTAATTCTTAATTAGCTACATTAATCCACATTTATATCAAACAGAACCTGGGTGACCACACTCCAGAGTGAAAGAGATTGAATAACCCAGAAAGTTGTAAAGGAGAAGTAAAAATGCAGAGGTTGCCTAATTTCTGGGCATTCTTTCTCAACAAACTGGTTGGGAGAGAGAACCAGGTTCACACATCCCCTTGAAAACAACTGTTGTGATTTTATTAATGATTACCAATAGCAGTAACAGAGATGGAAGGGACCTTGGAGATCATCTAGTCCACCCCTGCTCTCGCAGGAGACCTATACTATTTCTGATAGGTCCAGTCTTTTCTTAAAAACCTCCAATGTTGGGGTATCCACAACACAATCCACTGGTTAATTGTTCTCATTGTTAGGAATTTTCTCCTTAATTCTAGGTTGCTGTTCTCCTTGGTTAGTTTCTATCCATTAAAAATGAGGATGAAAGAAGGTTTGTGAATGATATGCAGAAACAGATCATTGGTGCATAGTGTCTCTATATTTCACAACTCGGTCTCCAAGCCATCTTGGCATCTGCAGAATTTTCATCTCTGAATTGTTCACCACTATTCCAGCTTGGGTCCAATGCCATGGTGGAGTTTTCATAGTCGTCCATGAAGAGTTTAATGAGCTGACCAGATTAATGTCAATATTCAACACTCAATGCTTGCTGAGTTGAAAGCACTGAATAGTTTGTTATTGCTACCTATACACAAGAATCTGGTCAACTAATGGTCAAAGCTAAATTGGCACTAGATAAGGGTCAATGGAATTCATGGGGGTCTAGATTTGGGTCTCTTGTGGCTATGGAATGATACCAAACTGTTTAGCCCTACCTTTCAGCTCAGTCTGCTCATCTCCTACAGTCATTGCCACATGCCATTATAGAAATAAGGCCCCCAAAATTGGTTTATTGTTTAAATAAATTTAAGCATTTACATTAAGACACAATAAGAGGAATTTGGATTGCTCAAAAAAGTGACAAAGTATTATATTTGGTGTGTTCAGATGCAACAGCAACATCTAAAACTCCCAATTATTTATCAAAACTGAAATGTTTAGATTATTTAAACCTGCATTATTGTTCTACAGATAATTAAGTACCTGTTACTTTCCTAGATGAAAAAGTCGAAAAGTGAAAAGTGAAATAAACTTCTATGACACCACGTTCTGATTGTATAACATGAGGCAAATGTCTGTTATCCAAGCAACATTAGTTACCTGCAAGAACTTTGGAGTGAAGAATTGAAATTCCTATACTCTGCCTGGGACCATGGAATAAAAAGGTGAAGGGCTCAAGGCTCCTCTGAAAAAGGCCTTCAGCCTCTTCTCATCCTGGACTCACCTCCTGCTTTGTGAGAGTATCTTGGTGGTGAAAGCCCCTTCTATCTCCCAAGAGGCCCCTTGCCTCTCCTCCTTCCCTTAAACAATGTATGGAGAGAAGAGGCTCTTTCACCCCTGCTACTTTCCTGGATGAAAAGGTTAAAAAGGCAAAAGTGAAATAAACTTCTACGACACCACATTCTGATTGTATAACATGAGGCAAATGATGAGAGGAATCAATCTTTCTTCTCTCCCACTCCACCTTGGCAATCTCACAAGAGATAACAAAGTAAAACAGTGGTGAAAGAAAGAAATACATCTGAGATTTTTTTAAAAAGCATTTTCAGCAGCTTGGTTAATTAATTGCTGAGTTTATCCTTGCCTCAAAACTTAAAGGATTCTAAGTCATTTGCAGATCTTAACATTAAATGTGTAATAAAGTAAAATTTAAAAAATGCTAAATAAAAAAATAAAAAAATTACCAGACTATTAAAGATGATCTTAGTGAGGATGATGCCATTCAGTCCCCAAAGGTTTCTGGGAGAGACACAGAGAGTACTTGACATTACCCCAGTTCCCTCCTGTTGATTTTATGTTTGAACCTGTCTGGCAAACAGGGAAGCTACACTCACAGCTGTGTTTTCCACCTTTGCAACTTTAAGGTGTGCCTATGTAGGCAATTGAGTTCCCAGAATGCCCCAACCAACGTGGTCTTTGCTAAGAATTCTTGAAGTTGAACTCCAGGCATCTCAAAATTGCCAAACCTGAGAAATACTGATTCACAGCAATGCTCCATGTTAATAAATTAACAGTTATGGATTTTAAAGACTATTTGGAATGTTTTTATGATCTTACGAAGTTGTTCAATATTAATAAAATGTTTTTAAGTTTATTGGACATATCAGAGAAAGAATTGGCTGTCAACTTCAGTTTGCTGGAAATGTAAAATGAAAGCAGAGGCACTTTCTTATTTGATGTAGACGTGTAGTCATAGATTTTTGAGGGACATAGTATGTATTGTGTAACTGAATGGCAAAATATATATTTCAGACTACTGTATATAAGGAATATTAAATGGTGCAATTCCACAGTCTTTGATTGAACTGCACTCTCTTGATTTGTGTTGATACTGGTGAGATATCACCAAGTTCTGTAACACTGTTCTTCCCACACTGCCAAATTCTATATAGCAATAGCACTTAGCACTTAGATTTATATAATGCTTCACAGTGCTTTACAGCCCTCTCTAAGCAGTTTACAGAGTCAGCCTATTGCCCCCAACAATCTGGGTCCTCATTTTACTGACCTAGGAAGGATGGAAGGTTGAGTCAACCTTGAGCCACTCAGAATCGAACTCCTGGAGTGAGTAGTAAGTCAGCCTGCAGTACTTGCATTCTAACCACTGCACCACCATGACTCTTATATACTGGATTAATAGCAGTAAGCCTTTATGAATGTTGCAAATACTACTTATTTGGGGTCCAAAGTTAGTCAATTGCTCACTCATTCAAATATATGCTGGCAAATATTTAACCATCACTGTGAGGTTCATCAGTTCAGATAAAATGGTTGCAAAAACAGTTTGATTATCATAGTCAATAAGAGATCAGAAGGTTATGGCAAGTCATTCCCATATTATTGCCAATTTACCCTCTGGAAAAGCAAATGAGAACATTCCTGCACCAAAAAGGACTTGAGAATTACTTTCCTGTTCTTGAGGAAGACATTTAAAGTATTGTATGTGATGGAATGTACACCTGGAGGAGCAATGGAGGAGAGTTTTGGCAACACAAAGCTTTCCCAGAGACTATGCAGTCCTGAGCTGGATGGGGAAGGGGATGTAGAGCCCTTCCCTAGCCAGCTAGCCACATCCTAGAATCCCTTAAAATAATTTATATAGAAGGTTAGAAGATTATAACTTTAGTTTGGTAAGATTCTCCACATTAGGTGTTAGCAAATGTAGAATTGGTCTCCACTGGATTTTATTGTGTCATCTCTAGGCTTGACCCTGACATTGTAGTAATCAGCTTGTCAAAATCAAAGAATGAAAGATCAACTCACAGATGTAGGAACTGAATAGCTTTTGGGTTCCGAATAGAACTCCTTCAGCTTTGATGGAGAGGATGATTCAGATTAATCTCTGGCACTCAGGTCCCAAATGACTTCAGTGGCCTGAATTTCTAGCTGGACCTGGTCTAATAGTGTGATTCCAGGTTCCTACAAACACTCATTAGAGGTACAGCAATATTCTTTGTATGCATCTGCCCATAAGTATAACTCAGAAATTGTAGGAAATGCAAAATATGGCAGCAAAACTGTCATCCCAAATATTATTGAGAGGTCACATAAAATGTATCTTAAAGGAACTTAAATGAGACTTAAGGTTGGTAAATAACATTTAGACCTTTAATATTCGACTCTTATTATTTGAGGATATGGCTTTCCTGAAAAATACCTTTTTTGTTTCCATTCAATTGTGTGGAAATAGAACAAAAAGTTTGCTTGGAGAAGGGTCATTGACCCAAGGCTTTGAGAAGAGTAGTGTAAAGATGGGGGAAAGGCCTTCTCTGTTGCGGCATCTTGGCCTGGAATAGCCTCCTTCTTTGGCAGCCAAGGTGAGTTCAACTTTATCAGTCTTTTCACTTTAGAGAACTTAGTGCATGATTTTCCTCTATTGTGATGGTTTATTTAACAACTGAATGTGAAGTGGCATTGTAAGTCTGTCATGGTCACATGATATTCCATTTAACAGTGCTTAGTAATAGTACACAATACTGGCATTCAAATATTTGAGCTGGTTTTCTTTCACCTACAGCAACTTGTCTCATGAGGGAGAATTTTGAGGCAATGGCTGGGGCATTATCTGTCAACTGTTGGGCTCTCAACTAATACCTACAAGGCCCAATGGAGTTGCTCTCTGTAGCAGCGTGAAAGACAGCTGGGTGACTTTGGGCCAGTCACTCTCTCTCTCTCTCAGCCCAACCCACCTCTCAGGGTGTGGTTGTGGGGAGAAGAGGAAGAAGAAGTATTATGCACGTTAGCTGCTTTGAGTAATTATAAAATAATAAAGGTGGGAACAAAATCTAATAAATAAAAAGCTGCACATCTGAAGGAGGAATAAATCCCCTCAAATGGGTTGTATGGCATGGCAAAGAAGAGCCAGGTATGCTCAAGCTGCAGGAACATCAGCTCTCTCTCTCTCTTTTAAGACAATTTACCCTAGGATCAGTGTAGAATCTCCACAACTTTGTCCACTTCCTGGCTGCTCAGCTCTTTCCCAACAAATCTGCATATCTGAAGTACTGTACCTCTAAGATCCTGAAAGAAGAATTATTTGGTTTTGGAGTATTTGTACAGGCATCAGGTACACCCCCAATTTGGAGTAAGCTCCACTGAACAGAATGGAATTGATTTCCAAGTGAAAACTTTATACAAAACAGCATTAAAGGTTAAAAAAAAAGCATCATTAATTTCTTTATGCAGATAACACAATAGTGGAAAAGAACTATGTGGAGACCTTGGATAACAGACACTTCCCACTACATCTGCATAGGTTTTAAGTGAAAAGAGGTATGTATGTGTGTGTGTGCATAAATAACAACACGCACATACATCCAAAAATATTTATTAGATCTTTACTTATGAGTAACTGTGAACAAGTTTACACTTAAGTTAATTGTGATTCCTCAGATAGGCTCTTTACTAGAGCCACCATATATGAGCTGCAAAAAAATCCAGGCAAGCAGTGTTTCCTTACAGCTATCTTAGGGATGTCTGAATGTTTGCTCCTCAGATAGATATGGGAAGTAAAGTTGGCAGCTGTTCAGACTTGGCATTTCTGTCCACAAAGAAAATATTTTTTTTTGTTTGCTTTGTAGTACAAGATGCCTGGAATCTGACAGAATGGAATATACTCCAATTTTCAGAAACTTCTTTTTGCTGTGGGAAAGAAACTGATCTTTGTTTTCATCGTAACAACTTAAGGAGAGACTTATTTTTTCAGTTTGTGACTGGGGTGGCTGCTTCTGGTTGCAACCACACAAGAAGGGATTGCCTGATTTAGTCCTCATTTCCTCTTAGTGAACCCTGTTAGGTCCTTATAACTATATTGGTTGACATGGATTTTTATTTTTACAGAGAGGTGTTGATTCCTGAGGGTTTCATGTTTCTTTCTATAGAAACCAATGAGAAACAAGGTGAGATTTAGCCTGGGGCATCATTGGAGGGTGAGAGCACCTCACAACTCACTGTTATAGTTAGAATAGAGGAGGAGTCTTTAAACTTGGCCCTTTTATGACTTGTGGACTTCAACTCCCAGAATTCCTCAGCCAGTGTGCCTGGCTGAGGAATTCTGGGAGCTGAAGTCCACAAGTCATAAAAGGGCTAAGTTTGAAGACCCCTGGAATAGAGTAACAAGATTAGCCTATTTTTCCCCTTTTGGCCCTCAGCTTCTTGGGAACTAGGTAATGTGGTAGATGTGACATGATGACACAAATGATGCAGCTGAGCAATATCTGCATTGTATCAGTTGTATTCTATGGATGCACACCAATGTGATATGGAAATATTTTCTCTTCCATCCCGATGGCCTTCATACAAAATCATCCTGGGTCCAAATACTTCCTAGAAAAGAAAATCAAGCAGTTTTAAACTTCAGGGAATTATTTAGGCTTCACATTACATATATCACCAAAGATGTATCATTAATTGAAGAAATAACTTTGAATATGGTCTGATTTCAACTGTAGAAACCGATTAAGACCAATAGTTCTTCTATTCACATAGGACCTGTGAGCAGAACAAACCTATTATAATACTAAGCATATTATGTGCTGTCAGATTTATTTTCGAGTGAATTCTGAGATTCTTTTCATCACACAAACAGAATGTGACTGTTTCACATAGTTATGCATCGCCTTGAAAGAAAACATTCTGATTTAATATTAGAAATATGCCATTCGAAGTTTAGAAATGTCTTAGAGCAAGCAAGGATATTATTAGATTATATATTGAGTTTTCTGTGATTGTAAACACAGTCTTAGCCAGCTACCTAAAGTAATTTCCTTCTTGACCTATGTAAAATAGAACATTGCTCCTTTAGTGCAAATGTATGAATTATAAACTTGCAGACATCTATCCACAGTTTCTGAGATAATTGCCAACTTCAACTACCCAGATATCAACTGGGAGACAAACTCTGTAGCAAGCAGGAGATCAAACAGATTCCTAACCAACCTAGCTGACAACTTTGTCATCCAAAAATTAGAGGATGGAACTAGAAGTAAAGCTATACTGGACCTAATTCTTACTAATAGAGAAGAAGTGATAGAAGGAGTTGAAGTTGCCAGAACCTTGGGGGAAAGTGACCATGTCATACTGGAATTCAATATAATGCAAACACAAGCAACAGAAAATAATTCAACCAATGTCTTAAGCTTCAAAAGAGCTGATTTTAACAAACTCAGAGAGAACCTAGGAAAGATTCCATGGACGAAAACCCTAAAGGGGAAAACAATGCAAGAAGCATGGGAAACTCTGAAAACTATGATCATAAAAGCCCAGTCTAGCACAATACCACTGAAAAAGAAAAACAAGAAAGTCAAGAAGAAACCAGCGTGGCTGCACAAAGATCTCTCTGATAAACTGAAAGACAAAAAGGACAAGTACAAAAAATGGAAAGAGGGACACATAACTAAGGCTGATTATCAGCAGACAGCCAGAACATGCAAAGATGAAGTCAGGAAAGCAAAGGCTCAGAATGAATGAAGACTTGCAACAGAAATCAAGAATAACAAAATAAATTTCTTTCAACATATAAATAACAAGAAAAAAGTCAAGGAAACTGTAGGTCCACTAAAGAGAGAAGATGGGAAGGAAGTAACAGGCAGTAGGGAGAAAGCAGAGCTGCTTAACTTATTCTTTGCATCAGTCTTCACACAAAAAGAAATTATAGCCCAACATACTAAAAAAACTACTGCAAAAGACAAACTAGAAACAAAAATTAAAATAAGCAAGAAAATGGTAAGAGAACACCTATCCGACCTTGATGAATATAAATCACTGGGACCCGACAGATTATATCCCAGAGTTCTGAAGGCGCTGGTAGATGTTATCTCAGAACCACTGTACCATATCTTTCAAAAATCCTGGAGCACCGGGGAAGTACCTGAGGATTGGAAAAGGGCTGATGTGGTTCCCATTTTCAAGAAAGGGGAAAAAAACAGACCCAGGAAACTACAGACCAATCAGTCTAACATCAATACCTGGGAAGATCCTGGAAAAGATAATCAAAAAACAACTAGAAGCAAACAAAATTATAACCAGTAGCCAGCATGGGTTTGTCAAAAACAGATCATGCCAAACCAATCTTATTTCATTCTTTGATAAATTAGTAGACCAGCGAAATGCTGTGAACATAGTATACTTACTTCAGTAAGGCATTTGACAAAGTAGACCACAACCTGCTGCTTAGTAAACTAGAAAAAGGTGGGATAGACAACAACACCATCAGATGGATCTGTAGCTGGCTGACAAATTGTACTCAGTGAGTAGTCCTCAATGGTACTACACCCACATGGAGAGAAGTAAGCAGTGCGATACCACAAGGCTCCGTCTTAGGCCCAGTACTCTTCAATATCTTGAATAGAAGAGGAACTCATCAAATTTGCAGATGACACCAAACTGGCAGGAATAGCCAACACCCCAGAACACAAGCTCAGGATCCCAAAAGATCTTGACAAACTTGAACAATGAGCCCTATCCAACAAAATGAGTTTTAATGTGGAGAAAAGCAAAGTTTTACATTTAGGCAGAAAAAAATCAAAGGTTTAAGTACAGATTAGGTGAGACCTGGCTCAAAAACAGCAACTGTGAGAGGGACCTTGGAGTCCTAGTGGACAATCACTTGACTATGAGCCAGCAGTGTGCAGAAGCAGCCAAAATAGCTAACACAATCCTGGTTTGTATAAACAGAGGCATAGAATCAAGATCACACGAAGTATTAGTACCACTTTATAAAACCCTAGTAAGACCACACCTGGAATACCGCAACCAGTTGGTCACCATACTACAAAAAAGATGTTGAGACCTTGGAAAAAGTTCAGAGAAGACCAACTAAAATGATCAAAGGCCTGGAGACTAAAACATATGAAGAACGGCTGCAGGACTTGGGTTTGGCTACTCTAAAGAAAAGAAGAAACAGGGGCGACATGATAGCAGTATTCCAGTATTTGAGAGACTGCCACAAGAAGAGGCATCAAATTATTCTCCAAAGCACCATAGGGCAAGACAAGAAACAATGGTTGGAAACTGACCAAAGAGAGAAGCAACCTGGAATTAAGGAGAAACTTCCTAACAGTGAGGACAATTAACCAGTGGAACAGCTTGCCTTCAGAAGTCATGGGCGCTCCATCCCTGGAGATTTTTAAGAGGAGAGTGGACAGTCACTTCTCTGAAATGGTATAGGTTCTCCTGCTCGAGCAGGGGGCTGGACTAGAAGACCTCCAAGGTCCCTTCCAGCTCTATTCTATTCTATTCTAGTGTAGTCTAGTCTAGTCTAGTCTAGTCTATCAGGAAGGATAGTAAACATTTCAGAGAAATATAAACAAATTGATTCTTCTAAAAATACTTAAGAGGATGAAAGTTTGTGAGAAAATTTGCTTTGTAAGTAAAATAAAAATAGCCAAAATGCAAATTTAGCAGCTTTATTTTTCCTATATTTCCTGCTTGTATTAAAATGCCAAATATTAAAATCTGATTAAAACAGAGCAGAGTTGCAGCAATCAAAATACTGAAGAGTGAAATAATAGCATTGGATAAAAGACTAACTCATCCTCAAAAACCATCTTTGAACTTACCTGATCTAGGATATGTGATTATAAATATATCATCATCTCGGATTTGAAAATTGTTCAGTGAATCTATAGCTTCAGGTGGGCAAGCTTTTTTGATCAAATAGAATCCTTTGTATTGATACAGGACCTTCTCTGCTGGCTCCATTGCTTGACTTGTTGATGTAATATTAGTGCTATTGACAATTGTTCCTATGTTCATGCTCAAAATTGTATTAATTCAGATCTTTAAAAATTATTTCCTGACAACATAAAGAAAAATAATATACATCATTCAATTAGTTTCTCTAATATATTAATTTGTTTCATGAATTCAATTTTCATCCATGAAAGTTCCCATTGCAAAGAGTAAATTTGTTATTCTTCTTGCCATCTAAGAGATTTTGTAGAAGAGAAAGATTGAATTACAATGTTAAGAATGTAATAGTTGCAATTCATTTCCTACCTTTCCTTACCTTAACTTATATATATCTCTGACAGTCACACGTTGTCTGCATATTGTCTGCAAGTCAACTTATTTACAATGCCATTTCAGTGTTTTTGTATTCCTGTAGAGCAGGCATGTCAAACTCGCAATGTCACGTGACATCGTGTGACGTATCAGGACTTTTTCCCAATTGCCGGCAATGGGGTGGGCGCGGTTTCGGCATGACGCATCTGGCCCGCAAGCCGGCAGTTTGACATGCCTGCTGTAGAGTGTTCAAATATTTAAGGAAGGGTGATCTTTAGTCAATCATTATCTCAACAGTACTTTTGTAATCCAAAAAAGAGCTACAGGGGTGGTAGAACATGATTGAGTAATAACCTAATTAACAAGAAAGGCAGAGACATAAATAACCTTCTCTATCTTACTAAGAAGCATTATTTCAAAGCCATAATACATAGTAGATGTCTATATCTGGGGATGACGAGATATAAAAAATGGTTACAAAGTGTGAATGAAATGTGTGTCTAGATGTGGGAAATGTGAAAAAGAATACTTGGTGGGATAAAATATGGAAGAGGCTGTTTAAGAGAACAAACCCATGTAAGAGAACTGTTGCTGCTAAAAATGAGGATGAAAGGTTTGTAAATGATATGCAGAAACAGATAATTACAAATTGTCAACTCTTCATGATAGTCTAGACCAGAGGTCTCCAACCTTTTTGATTTGGCAACCCAGAAAGGGAGGTAGGCACCGCTATTTGCAAATGGGCTGCGTGCATGTGCACGCAAAAATGAGTCCTGTACACGTGTGCACAAATGGCCCGCATGTGAGTGCATGTACACATGCAAACAGCCACGTGCGAGCGCATGTGCACATGCAAACGGGGCTGCGTGGGCGCGAGTGTTGCAAATGGGGCAACGCCCATATAGTGTCTAACGATGACGCTCTCCCTTGGCTGTCCTTCTCTTAGGTTTGCCAGACCTCGCTGACAGCAGTTTTGGCATGGGATTTGCGCGCCTTGAGGGTTTGGAAGGCAATCATAATGAATCTCATAACTTGCTCCATCAGTAGGTTGGTGTGGTCAGGCTCTCCACCTTCCTCCTCATTCTTGAGCTCTTCCTTGAGCTCCTGTCGTCGGGCACTGTGACTAACATGGGTGAGGTTCACCCCCTTGGCCCTTCCTTCTTAGTCAACCTTCTTTCTGATGCCTATGGACCACCTGGGTCTCAATGAGTCACCCAGGCTCCCAACCTCCATTCAGAGAGGTCAGTTCTGGCAGGAGGCCTAGATTCCTCCCAGCACACAGCTTCCTCCTAGTTGGTGCCTTGAGCTGACATCGTGTGCCCGGTACCCACGGTAGAGCTCTACACCTCTCCAAGTTGACCAATTTTGCAGATTCCGCCTAATGTAGGGACCTGTCCCAGCTAGTCCCTCAAGAAATAAGACTCTTGAATCCATTGAGTTGAATCAAAAGAACTTTTACTGAGAGAGAGTGGTTGCAGTAGAGTCAGACAGACTCTGAAAGTCCCACACAAAGCACAAAGCAATTCTTTCATTTTCTCCAATCCCAACCACCCTGACCAGTCCACTGGCAACCAAGAAGATGGTTTGATAACGCTGAGGTGCAAGGCAAATAACAGACCACTCTCAGGGCATGACGGCCTTCGAACCTGTCTGGAACCATCTGGGAGGGAGTCTGCTGCGTCTCCGCCTCTCTATTTCCCAAGCATGCAGCAAAAGCGAAAGCATCCCAGAAATGCTGACCTTCCTCCCCCTCCAACAGAATGGCAGGACACATTGTTGGACCTGATCATTTATATTGGAAAATATTTATGAAATCATTCTGGTATATCTTGACCCATTTGTGGTGATAAATTATAGGATGTTTTCAACATTTTGAAAAAGATGCCGGAGTTACCAAAAGCCATGCTTTTTAAGGTTGCTCCATTAAGCAGGAAACAACACTGAGCAGAAAGCAGTATGGACACAATACACATAAGCATATACAGTACATACAGAAAATGCATAGGTGTACTGTAACAGCTTAAATTACATATACGTATTATGGTTGTGTTGAACATTTCTGCTCTGCTTTCTCCTGGAGCTTCCCATTCTGAGTAGATTGTATTTCCTTTATATCCCAGATGAATTTGAGCGGTATATCCTTCATTTGTGCCTGAAGAATATTGTCAAACCATTCATTTTGTGATACTGTCATAATATTCTTCCAGTCTCCAACAGTTCCTGATGAAAAAGGAGCAGATTGAAGAATCAATTATTGATTCTTGTAGTGTGTTCTCCTGAAAAGAGCCCCAGCATTGATGCTGAATCCTCACAGACCTGCCCACCATGATTGTCCCACGACTGCCAGTGCTGATCATCTTTTTGGCCCTATGTATCTAGTACAATTTTGGAACCACTGTTCTGTCTTCCCACAATATCCAACTGCTACCTTTATTCTCTCATAGTACGATGTAGAAAAGACGTTGAGACTCTGAGACATTGAGAGTGCAGAGAAGAGCAACAAAGACGATTAGGGGACTGGAGGCTAAAGCATATGAGGAACGGTTGCTGGAATTGGGTATGTCTAGTTTAATGAAGAGAAGGACGAGGGGGGACATGATAGCAGTGTTCCAATATCTCAGGGGCTGCCACAAAGAACAGGGAGTCAAGCTATTTTCCAAGGCGCCTGAAGGCAGGACAAGAAGCAACGGATGGAAACTAATCAAGCAGAGAAGCAACCTAGAACTAAGGAGAAACTTCCTGACAGTTAGAACAATTAACCAGTGGAAAACCTCCTCCAGAAGTGTGAATGCTCCACCACTGGAAGTTTTTAAGAAGAGACTGGACACCATTTGTCTGAAATGGGTATAGGGGTTTCCTGCCTGAGCAGGGGGTTGGACTAGATGGACCTCCAAGGTCCCTTCCAACTTTATTATTATTATTATTATTATTATTATTATTATTATTATTATTATTATTATTATTATTATTATTATTATTATTATTATTATTATTATTATTATTATTATTATTAATCAGGCAGTAAGTAAAAGAGCAGATTTTGGACTCAGCAATAGTCACAACTGAGGTTTTTATAGTAATACATTAGTTTGGACAATTTTTCAGCAGAAAGAGGATATATAACATAAGCATGATTAAAATTAAATAGTTCTTTGCTTAACAAAAATAATCAGTTCTTGCACAAGGGGTCACAGAATGGACTCTTACTGCATTATTGGATCTGGAAGCAATATTTCTACTTATATAAAGGCCATGGGACTGCATACCTTAGCATGGCCCAAACAGTTCTATGAATGCCCACATCAGTCCCCAGTAATGGTACGTGAAATAAGATCTGAAAAGATTGTTTCAGCTTACTGGACTACAAACTAATTGGGGATTTATTTTATCCTGTGCTGAATTCAAAGTGCCTCATTTAGGATTTAAAAGCTGTAAAATTGTATGTCTGTCATGTTTGTGTGATTCTTCAGTTTAACAGCATTTAAAAGCAGAGTTGCCAGTTCCAGTTGTGTTCAGTTAATGAGGATGACCTATAATAAATCCTCTAGATTAGCAAGAAATATTAAAGGGTTAATACTGGCATTCAAATATTTGAGCTGGTTTTCTTTCACCCACAGTGACTTGTCTCATGAGGGAGAATTTTGAGGCAACCTATCAACTGTTGGGCTCTCAATACCTAAAAGGCCCAATGGAGTTGCTCTCTGTAGCAACATAAAAGACAAGCTGGGTGACTTTGGGCCAGTCACTCTATCTCAGCCCAACCACCTCACAGGGTTGTTGTTGTGTGGAGAAGAGGAGGAAGAAGAAGTATTATGCATGTTTGCTGCCTTGAGTTACTTATAAAGTAATAAAGGTGGGATCAAAACCTAATAAATAAAAAGCTGCCCTTCTGAAGGAGCAGGGAATCCCCTCAAAGGGGTTGTGGGGCACGGCAGAGAAGAGCCAGCTATTGCTCAAGCTGCAGGAGCACCATCTCTCTCTCTCTCTCTCTCTCTCTCTCTCCATCTCCCATTTCTCTCCCTCTCTCTTTCTTTCCTCCAATACAACCTCTCAGCCTGGTTCAGCCCCCTTTTAAAGCTACATCTCAAGATCTGGAAGATCCAGGGGAAAGCCTCCTCAGAAAGAACTGGACTCTTCTCTACCCAAGCCAGAATGGCCCTGCAAGGCCTAGAAAATTGACACCATGTCCTCTCCAGTGACCAATGGGAGCTGAGCTAATCCCACCCCCAGGGATAATGTGAGTGCAGAATTTGCCTCTCCTCACAGTAAACTAACATAGATTTTGCCCACTGAAGAAATGTTCATTGAATACTGGAGTAGCTAAGGATGACATAGAGCTACCTCAGGTATATGCTGGGGACAAGAAGATGTCAATGTTTTGAGGACACAAGAAAAAAAGAAGTAGGTTCTGAAGCAATTTTGTCCCATGGTTAGCGGCAAGAGAGAAAAATACCAAAGTTTTGATTTTGTTCTGTCAGTATTACCTTTGCGTATATGGTTCATGTTTGTTAGTCCAAAACATTCTTCATATGTTTTCACATAATTTGCCCTAGGATCAGCTTTCATGTTCTTTAATGTAGACATCTCCACAACTTTGTCTACTTCCTGGCTGCTCAGCTCTTTTCCAATAAATTTGCATATTTGAAGTACTGTGCCTCTAGGGTCCTGGAAGAAGAAGTATTTGCTTTTGGAATATTTCTACAGGAATCTTGTATACCCTTAATTTGGAGTAAGCTCCACTGAACTGAATGGAATTGATTTCTGGGTGAAAGCATTATATAAAATAGCATTAAAGGTTAAAGAAGTATCATTTCTTTATGCAGATAAAACACCAGTGGAAATGAACAGAATGGAGATCCTGGACAACAGACACTTCCCATTACATCTTCATCAATTTCAGATGAAACAAGTTATGTATATATGTGTGTGTGTGTAAATTACTATATGTACTTACATACATACCGTAGATGTAAACACATACACACACATATGTATCTATGTAATGGGACATGTTAAATGATACTCTGCTGCTTTTTCTCTATCCTAATAGGCTCAGTGTTATCTTAATGCTTTCTTGGTAGTTTTCTAAAAGACGAATACAGATTTCTATATCTTTTTTCTTCAGATCAATAATTATAGGTCTTATTAATGTATTTTCAGCTCTGTATTATGTTTTATATCTTATGTTATTCATCTAGAAATGTTACAGTGAGTTGGACACCATATAAACCAACTAATCAATCAATCAGTATACATCCATTCCCATCATGTTTTTTTTCCTTTTGGGAACAAGCAATATTATGCAAAGCACATAAAAGGAATAAGGCAAGCAGGAGAGAAAGAAATAGAACTATGGTTAAAGCTAAACTAAATCAATACTGTGCATTATACTTTTCCAATCTTATCAGCTTCATCTAACTATCGTTTTCTCTGTCTTCTTCTGCAACCATTCTCTGTTCCTTCATATTTGCTATGTAATTGATCTTGATTAATATGACTAAATCATTTCAACAAATGAGTTTCTCTTATATAGATTACTCTCATTTGTATTTAATCCATATTCATTCAGCACTTATTAAATCTTAATGCTAACTCTTCTTGTTTCATCACCTATTTACAGTTCCATTCAACTTTTTATGTTTCTCCTGACTAAATCTCAATTCCTTTTAACAAAGTGAGCAAAGCATGCTCTTATATGCAGTCATTTTCATTTTGTTCTTTGACAAATATTCCTTCTTGTCAGTGTACCATAACATCGCCTACCTTTATACCAATCAGCATTTGTACATTTTAAACTTTTTTCTGCTCTTTAGTTGAATTCTGCTAATTACATGGATTCAAATATTTCAAAGTTTTAAGGATTCAATCCATATTTATATTAATTTTCAAAACAATATTTCTCATTCTACATTTCTTCTAACAATCAGTGAGAATCATTTGAGTTATTATCCAACAACACGGCATTGTCTATGTATGTATGCATGGTCTACATACCTAAATATAGGAATGTTCACATCCCTATGAATGTCATCAGAAAAGTAGTTATCATATGTACTAACTTATAATGGGAACATTATAAGGGTTAATCAGTGACACCGTCAAAGTAAACAATCAAAATCCATGTGGTAAAGTGGTTACTGGCCCTCTCCTTGCATCACTTATGCTTTGATCACCTTGAGGGTTACAACATACTTTACATGGGGTTGCAGTTGTACAAGCATTAATGAACAGGCCTTGTTATAACCATGTAACACCACGGTGTCATCAGCTGCATTGGTTACTAATAAATTCCCAAGTATAATTCGGCATACAGGTATTACCTACAAAACCCTGCTTGACCCAGGTATTTGAGAGACCCTCAGTCTCTTGAAGTGCCTGTGCTGTGTGATTAGACAGAGCTGGCTCTTTGGGACTTGTTGAACAAACAATGTCATCTGGCAGGACTAGGGAAGCTGGCCTTTTTTATCATAGTATTTGCACCCTGAACCACCATCCTCTTGGAAATTCAGCTCTTCTTAACTTCTTCTGCTTTGAAGTGAACTCTAAACACTTGGCTCTTTTCCTAGGCTTGGATTAAGCATTCCCCTTTGTGTGGGGAATGATGTGGAAAAGTGTTGTGGAAAACTGCTGCATAACTTATAGAGGAGAAGAGACCACATGGATCAATTAAAAATCATTGTTGACCGCAAAGGAATACTGACCAGCTGTTTGTCAACTAGCAGAGCATTGGAGGCACTCAACAGCATGTCTTCTGGGACAGCAGTGAATTGATTTACTTTTTAAAAAATGCCAACAGGCAGCAAATGCTGCTTGGCAGGTTCTATGTTGTGCCCGCCTGCCTTAGGGTATATATGTTCTTTTCTTATATAAAATTATTTGGTTTTATTTATTTATTGTTTTTTTTAATTCTGTGAATCTACTATGAGTTCCCCTCCCCCCCACACACACACGTTTAAGCAGCTGGTTTTAAAACTCAACACACACAAAAATCTGTATTAGCAGTCAAAAGCAGTCAAAAGAAGGTTCAATACTGTCATGCCCTAGGACAGTGATGGCGAACCTTTTAGAGACTTGAGTGCCCAAACTGCAACCCAAAACCTACTTATGCATCGTCGACTGCCAGGTGGGTGTGGCCCATTGGGTGGGTGTGGCCCATTGGGTGGGCATGGCTGCAGTGGTAACGGCAGACTGGGTGGGACTAAAAAGTTCAATCAATCAATTCCAACTTTGCAAGATCTTTTTTTTCCCGCGAGAAGTTGAAATTGACTGATTGAACCTTTTTTTTTTTTTGCACACGGCGGCGGAGGCCTAAAGCGAAAAGGTTTTATAAAACCCAGCTGAAGGCCTAGGACGGGGGCGACGGTGCGCGTGCCCACAGAGAGGGCTCTGAGTGCCGCCTCTGGCACCCATGCCATAGGTTCGCCACCACTGCCCTAGGATTACCCCAAATCAATGCAATCATGTGGAGGGTCACAATAAGTGTTCACTTTAGGTCTGGCTACCAGCCTTTCCTAATAGATTAGGTAACCCATCATATCTGGTAGGGTGACCTCTGTACTATATGGATTTTGTCTGTTTACTTCAATGATTAAACTACTGACAAACTTCCATTATGTTAGTATGCATTATAAATTTCACAAAATTCCTGAAATATATTTTTTTACAAATATATTAAACAGCTCAAAGGGATGTTGCTTTGTCTTACTCCTCACTCAGCCTTGCACTATTCCCTTAGCACTCTTAAGGAAAGGTTCCACACTTGGGTAAAAAAAACCATAATTCAATGCTATACCATTTTATTTATATATGTTCTAAATTATCAAATGCACTAATTTACCCCATGCCTCTAATAGCAATACCACAGTCAATCATAGTTTATTTCATATAAAATAAAGTTATTGCACTTTTTGTGGAATTTGAAAAGCTGTCTGCTGGCTTGATGGATAGTTCCCTTATCAAACCCTTAAAGAAGGATGGAAAGAGAACAGGGATAGAAGAATGGTGTGTTCTTGCTGTATCTCCTCTTCAGGAACTTGATCTGTCCAAAAGCTTCAGAACAAAACCTTTTTCCCGTGTCCCTTCTCTACACACTTCAGCCCTGCTGAACCAGCTCTAATTTTGCTTAGTTGCATAAACAGAGATTTTGATTTTCAAATTCTTGACAAACTCACTGGAATAGTTTATGTAGAGTGCAAAAGAAAAACAGGCATGAACTCTTCTTGGAAGAGTTGAAAATGTAAAAGTTAGGATGTTCAGAACATTCACAAATGTTCAACCATAGATAAAAATGAACTCTACCCTTAGCTGCATCTCTATTTGTCGAGGCCTATCCCCTAAATCCTACTGACCTTGACCAAAGAGTAAGAGGGGAAAAGAAGTGAATAGTCTCACCTGCATTATTTCCTCATAGCACAGGATGAGAATATTGAATTCATTTTGATGTGTATGCCAGCCTTTCACATGATCGAAGACCGAACTGCTAGCAACTGTTGGTTCAAGCAGAGAATGGAAATAAGAGTGGTAATGCTTAAGTTAATTCTGATTCCTCACATGAGCTATGAGGAAAATATTTCTCTTTTAAATATTATATACACAAAGCCAATGTCAGTAATTCATAATGATTTTGAAGATCACTTCTTTTTAAGCAGCATGCATTATAAAATTAGAATAAGAACTCTTTGAAGGCCCTGTCTTTGGAAATGGAAAAAATTGCTAAGGCTACCAACAATATTTTTTTTGCATTTTAAGGAGTACTGGTGGCCATCAACTGTTTGTTCAGTGACTGTTCGAATTTATGACAGAGGAATGAAGGAGGGGCTTATGACTCTTGCCCGAATTTATGACTGCTGCCATGCCCCCATGATTGTGTGAACAAACTTTGGGCTCTTGGCAATCCGCCTGCCTTTACAAGGGACTTCAGGAATGCTGCAGTGGCCTCCCCAACTATATTCTTCCCATACTGTCCCACTGGGTCCCTGTGGGCTTGGGCCTGCTTCATATTGCGCTGGGAGCCACATCCTCCTTCCTACTTCCATCACCGATCAATCACTTGCCATTTTGGTGTTGTAGATCTCCTTCTGGAAGCAGCCACTCCATCAGGTAGCCCTCCTACATAGTGAAGGCCATGTGGCTGTATCCAGGAAGTGGGCATCATTTTGGAACAGCCCCAATTCATTGCGACCACTCCCAAAATGATCTCTGCTTCCAAGGCAGAACCAGGAGCCCGAGGGGCTGAGTGGCCTGTTCTTCTTCCCCAGTCCCACACTGAGGGACAAAACAGGCTGTTCTGCGCCTAAGCCTCTCCCTCTACAGTGGAGGTTGCAAGGCAGCCATTTTGGGAGCAGCTTCCATGAATTGTGAGACCTACGAGATGCTAAAGGCTAGGAAGCAGAGTGTGGGCTGCCTCAGAGAGTGGGGCAGGCCTTGGGAGGCCCAGGGCAGGCCATGAGTGAGTTGTAAAGGTGCTGCAGCACAATCCTGGGCCTGCAGTAGGCTTCCCAGGGTCTCCCCCACCCCAGAGACACCCCATGTTCTGCTTAATTACCAACCCTGTTGCTTAACACCCAGGGAGAGCAGGAATGGGGGTTGTTAAGCAAGGTGATAAGGTGGGTACCTCACTTACTGACAATTATGGCTTGTGATCATCACAGTCATAAGTTGAAGAGTACCTGCTTAGAAATGGCAATTGTCAGGCGATGGGCCTTTGACTTGGGGACATCTGAATGTTTGCTCCTCAGATAGATATGGAAAGTGAAGTTTCTGCTGTTCTAGCAAACTTGGCAATTGTTCATGCTTGGCATCTTTGTCCACAAGGAAAATACCTTACTGTTTGCTTTGTAGCTAAGATTCAAAATGGCTAGCATCTGACAGAATGGAATATACTCCACTTTTCAGAAACTTTTGCTTGCTGTAGGAAGGAAACTGTTCTTTGCTGTCAAGATAGTAACTTAACGAGAGGCTCACTTTTTCAGTCTGTGACAGGGGTGGCTGCTTTTGGCTGCAGCCACACCAGAAGGGATTGCCTGTTTTAGTTTTCAGAACTTAGAAAAAAAAGCATGGTCGTCTTTCTTCCCCACAATTTGCTGATAAACATAAACGAAAAGGCCCACATGCAGAATTCAGAGCAAGGAAAGTTTACTAAAATCCAGACTCATTTGTGTTCAAGAGAGGCTGACTAAAATACATGGCAGTGAAGACAGTTACAATTAATTATGTTGCTGTTGTTAGTTGCAAAGTCGTGTCCGATCCATCGCGACCCCATGGACAGCGTTCCTCCAGGCCTTCCTGTCCTCTACCATCTTCTGGAGTCCATTTAAGCTCACGCCTACTGCTTCAGTGACTCCATCCAGCCACCTAATTCTCTGTCGTCCCCTTCTTCTATTGCCCTCAATCTTTCCCAGCATTAGGCTCTTCTCCAGTGAGTGCTTCCTTCTCATTAGGTGGCACAATTAATTGTAGTCCTGAGTTAACGAATGATTCAGTTGGGATTGTTTTCACTCATCCAAGCCATCTGTTGTTTCTGGCCAAGTTCACACCATTTTTACCTACATTTCCTCTAGTGAACATAGATTCTTATTGCTATGTTGGCTGACATGGATTTTATTTTAATAGAGAGAGGCGGTGGTTCCTGGGTGTTTCATTTTTTCCCCACACAAACCAATGAGAAGCAACTGTGCAAAGTGAGATTTAGCCTGGTGCCTCATTGGAGGGTGAGGACACTTTGGATTCATTAGGTCTACAGTTGTCTCTTGTTGCTGAAATGCTTCAAACTGAGTGTTGTTGCTTTCAGTAACTCCAAGGGGACACACTAGCACACTAGCCCTTTTTGACAGTGTTGTGGTAATTAAAGATTTTATTTCCATCTTACCGTCTCCAGATAAAAATTTTTGCATGTATTCCTCCAAATTAGTTGAATTTTCAATTCCATGGAATAATTTGTTATAATGAAAATAGGACACTAAAATATCTTTTGGATTTCGGTACACGTAAATAACCTGCAAGAATATATATTATATGTAATATGTAATACTGTAAATACATTTATTTTTAATAAACTGACGATACGTTCTAAAGCACATTGAAAAATGTTCTTATACAATTATATAAATCTTTCTCTTTTCCTCTTATAAAATTATATAAGTCTTTCTCTTTTCCTGATATAAAGTATATTTCACTGCCTCCACATTTTATTCTCACTATCATGTCACGAATTACAGTACACTGAGATATAGAAATTGGTTATAAAGTAATTGGCTATATTAGCAATGAAACAATAAATAATACCCTAATCAAGGAACTACCAACTTAGACAAACAATCACACTGTTGTTTACAGTAAACAACAGCCTAATTGAGGAACTACCAAGAACAGTCCTAGCAACACTGACAGGGCAAGCCACTTCTACATAAAGTGGGCAAACTCCATTCCTTTCTAGCACTCAGGATGTTACCTAGTTGGGTAATGAAATGTCTGCAAGAAAACAACCAAGCTTAGAGAGCACCAAGGATCCCACAATTAATTCAAAGTTGTCTTGTGTTTTTCATGGGTCAGTCTATGTCAGTGGTGGCGAACCTATGGCACGGGTGCCAGAGGCGGCACTCAGAGCCCTCTCTGTGGGCACGCCTGCCATGCCTCAGAGATGGCAACGTCCCTCTTCAACCAGCCACCCGCTAACTCGCCGAGGTCCCACGTGGCCGGATGCATCCCAGCACCCATGCGCTCGCTGGCCTCTGTGTGTGGGGGCTGATGGTGTCAGGCAGCAGCCGCCCTGGCCCCTGCCTTGCCTTACCCTGTGACAATGGCACCCCCGCCGTATCTCGCCTTGCCTCGCCTAATTCTGTAGGATGAACCTCCTGCCTACTGCCCCACCTGCCAGAGACCCCCTGGATCTCTGCCCAACCCTGCCCGGCCCCCACAGGTGTCCCCACGAGCAACATTGAGGTGATCACGCCTACCTTGACCACACCCACTTAGTCTGCCATGACCACCACAGCCACGCCCACCCAGTAGGCCACGCTCACCTGGCACCCGGTGATAAATAAGTGGGTTTTGGGTTGCAGTTTGGGCACTCGGTCTCTAAAAGGTTCGCCATCACTGGTCTATGTCAAGATTTTTCATTTAGGTAAAAAACAATCTTTTTTTAAAAAAGGCAAATTGCTAAATACAGTTTCATCATCTTGTTCAGTTAAAGATCTGCACTTTATCTTGCTTTCTGCATAGAATAAGGGAAAAAGTCTTAACAGAGTTGGAAGGGATCTTGGAGGTCTTCCAGTCCAACCTCCTGCTCAAGCAGGAGACCCTATACCATTTCAGACAAATGGTTGTCCAGTCTCTTCTTAAAAACCTCCAATGTTGGAGGGCCCACAACTTCTGGAAGCAAGTTATTCTACTGATTAATTGGTCTAACTGTCAGGAAATTTCTCCTTAGTTCTAGGTTGCTTCTCTCCTTGATCAGTTTCTATCCATTGCTTCTTGTCCTGCCTTTAGGTTCTTTGGAGAATAGGTTGACCCCCTCTTCTTTGTGGCAGCCCCTCAAATATTAGGACACTGCTACCATGTTCTTAGTCTTCTTAGTCCTTCTCTTCACTAGACTAGACATACCCAGTTCCTGCAACAATTCTTCATATGTTTTAACCTCCAGCCCCCTAATCATCTTTATTGCTCTTCTCTGCACTCTTTCTAGAGTCTCAACATCTTTTTTATATTGTGGGGTCCAAATCTGGATGCAATATTACCAGTGTGGTTTTACCAAATCTTATATTTCAGTGCTATAAACATACAGCTTGATCAAGAAACCACATTTCAGGGCAACCCAAGGGACTCTATGAAGGCTCTAGCCTGATGGCTCCTGAATAGCCCTCAAAAGCTTTGATGCTTTCCACATGCCTTTCCTTGAACTCTGACTTTTTCTCAGCATCTCTTGGACCCAATGACAGGGATACTTCTTCCTTAGACTTCTCATTGGGTAGCGATAATTCTGGTTCCTGAGAACTATTGCCTTGTTTCTGTTTTTATTCCCACTTTGGTTTATGACAAGGATAGATTTCTCTTGCATTCAATGTTCATTTAGTAGATATTCATCTGGTTGTGGACTCTGTTCCTATATCACCTATGTCTTTTTTTTCCTATTTGATTTTGGTTTATCATTTGGTGTATAGCAAAATGGAATTTTTCTGCTCTAATTGTAGATTATGCCATTTTTTGTGTAGGTTATCATTAAAAACAAGCATGAAAAATCATTTGTGAAATTTCATTTCCAAATAGTTCAGGCAGGGCCATCACTTCAAATAATTAAATCCTTAATGACTCAGTAGCTTGAGAAAGAATGGGCATGACCCCCAATCAATTTATGCTTCACTATAAAACTTAGAAGTTTTGTCTTTTAAGAATTTGTGTGCACTCCTGGCTTTTTTTCTCACCTAGATAAAGGTTAATACTGCTTTATTACAGTGCTTTTTCTCCTATAATCTGTCTCTAGTGTTCATTTCTAGTTTTCTCCTATATGAATATAAACATGCATATATGTATATGTATACGTATACACGTACACACACACAAACACACAAACACACACACACACACACACACACACATATACACATATACATTCCTTGTATTTTTCAGCTAACTCACTATTATAGTTAGAATAGAGTAACAAGATTGGCCTACTTTTCCCTTTTTGGCCCTCAGTTTCTTGGGAAGTAGGTAATATGGCAGATGTGACATGATGACACGAGGTGATGGCAGCTGGCTGATATCCACATTGTATATGTTGTATTCTATGGATGTACACCGTTGTGCTATGGAAATATTTTCTGTTCCATTCCGATGGCCTTCATACAAAATCAAGCATACAATATTCTGGGTCCAAATAGTTCCTAAAAATGAAAATCAACTTGTTTTAAACTTCAGGAAATTATCTAGGTATCACATTACGTATATCACCAAGGTTGTATCACTAAGAGAAGAAATAACTTGAGTTTGGTCTGATTTCAAGTGTAGAAATCAATTAAGACCAAGGGTGGAATAACTCATATAGGATCTGTGAGCAGAATAAACTTACTATAATTTT
Organism: Azemiops feae; assembly: GCA_023970755.1. Classification (NCBI taxonomy): domain Eukaryota; kingdom Metazoa; phylum Chordata; class Lepidosauria; order Squamata; family Viperidae; genus Azemiops; species Azemiops feae. Next base: position 811,952 of record JALGBA010000444.1, read on the forward strand.
AAGCATATTCTATGCTGTCAGACTTATTTTCAAGTGAATTCTGGGATTCTCCTCATCACAGAAATAGAATGTAACTTATCACATACTCATGCATCACCTAGAGAGAAAACTCACTTAAAATCTAGAAATGTCCCATTTGATATTTAGAAATGTCTTAAAGCAAGCAAGAATACTATTTGATTATATTGTGAGTTGTATGAAGTAGTCTATGGTTCTGAAGTTCTGGATTGGGAGTTTTAGGATATCAAACCTATGTCTCCATATGCACTAAATTCTAAACTCTGAGCCTTACGTTTGTCCCTTGTAGGAGTAGGAAGGAATTCATTTAATAATAGAGGTATCATTTTTTGCTACTTCTAGACCTCTTCTTCCAAGGGTTCCTTATTGAGGAAGGAAGGAAGGGAGGGAGGGAGGGAGGGAGGGAGGGAGGGAGGGAGGGAGAATGGCAGGTGGCATTACTGAAGTGCAACCTCATGGTGTTACATAGATACATTCTTCCCTTCTTCCTAGCTCTAGAGCTCTTGAGAAAGAAAGGAGCTTGGAAATTGTTCTGTCAAAGCCACAGCATACAGAATTCTCCAAATTCTTAAAAAATCAAAGGGGGAGAGAGAGAACCATGCAGTCAATGAGGTCTGTTCTGTGAGTAAGGCTTTAATAAGAAATGCCTGGTTTCAATGATACAGACCAAGTTCCAAAATAAAGGCATTTATTTATGAAGAGCGGAACTAACAAAGGCTACAATCACATGTACAAAATTCCAAACTAAATCAACATAATCAGTGCAATATATCTATTTACAAGTTATAAATGTGGCATGAGAAAGGTCCATCTCCTGCTTGGATGGAATCCAGCATTTTTCCCTATCTCTTCTTTCCAAAAACCCAAACTAGAGAAAATCGTTTTCAGAAAAACTATTCTTGAAATTCTTTTGTCTAAAAAGCCCTTGAATATAAAAGAAAAAGATAGCTATCATGACCTCTTTTTTTCTATCTAGGTGATAGATGTGAGTCAGAGTATGGAGGAAGTGGTGGGGTGAATAGTAAAGAGCACCAAGGTATAGTATAGAAAAAGTTCCTTCTTTCTCTTGGGTCAAAGCAGGGGAAGAAAGAGTTAAATCTTTTTTTTCTGGATGGGGTTTCCAAGTAAGGGGATCCTTACTTGGTTGCAATACTTTCAAAGCATGCTGTAAACAAGATCCTAATTATGCAGAATTCCCTTGCTCAGTAAAGGATACCAACATGGAGGATTACTTAGATGCTCTTAGCTCCACTAATTCCAGATCTATTAACTTTTGATAATTGCAGAATGATTTCCAACAAGAAGGGTTACTTAGAACATAAAGAGGGGCAGAATGAAACTTCCCAAAGAGAAAGTTTAGTTACAGTATGAAATTCAAATATACATTTCTCATATCATATTACAGAATTCTTACCAGATTTTGGATAAGTGACTATGAATATATCACTGTCTCTGACTTCAAAATCTTCTACTGACTCAAGAAGGTCAAGTTTCATTAATTCTGTTGATAAATTACATCCTTTATAGTTGAATAATTCTGTAAATGCTGCTTTTTCCATAATAACAGGGCTGCAATAAAAGAGAAATTAGAGTTTTTTCCCCTCCTTAATGCTAGCAGCATAAACAGAGTGTTGTGATCTCTCACTTTATAAGCCTTTTGTTTCAATAATTCACACTTGGCAGCCTTCTTCAGCGATGATCCCCAAGAGAAAACAAATTGGAAAAATTCAGACTTTTTTTTCTACAACTGTTAAAATGGGAACTCAAAACATTACATTTAAGGTCTTCAATGTTATCAAGAGAAAAACAAGGAAGATGAAATTTTTATAGCTGTTATATATTCCCAGTGTGGGAAGTCAGCCCCCCAGAGAAGGAAATATTAAAGGGCAGAAAAATATATTTCCTCAAAGGATCTTAAAGAGGCAGAAAAGCATGCCCAGTTTTTCTTAATAGCCCCAGGTCTCCCTCCCCCAAGCAGAAACCAGTCCTGTAGAAATGCAGACGATAATCTTGTCAGAAAGACTGGAATCAGGAAACTGGGATAAGGAAGAAAGATCCCTAAAATCAACACCAAAAATCTAAGAGTCATCAGCCATAGCCCCAGAGAAGCATGACCTTTGGGACATAATAGGGTTAACCCACCACCATCAGAATACCAGAAAGGCACACTCAGACTCAGGTCAAAGTTCATGCCACAGGAACAACTCCAAACAAAAGGCTCCAGAGGGTATAAAAACCCACTCCCTACAGGTACTCTCTCTTTTCCTCCAGAGCCATCTTTCTGTCTGGCTCTCCTCTTCAATAAACTGCAACCTTCTTTCTAAAGCAGTCGCCATGTTGTTTATTCCCGGCTTGGACTGAACCATGATGAAGACTTTTCCTTCAACACCAGGAGATGGAGAAACTCTTTGAACTTAATTTAACAAAAAGTAATAAAAATATCATGTTGGTATTACCATTCTTTTATGGAAAGGAAAGGAATTTTAAAGTGTTCCACAGAATTTAGTGGAGACTGATGTTAAAAATGTTCTAGGAGATCATGCAATTTAGAAAACCCAATGTTTATTTTCTTATTGTAATGTCCATGGAGTTTCTAAATCATGATGGTTGTCCCAAAGGTGCTGTTCAAAAGGCAAATGGACTTCCTTAATTTTTTTCTTTGAAAACATTTTGCTTCTCATCCAAGAAACATTTTCTAAAAACAAACAAACAAAGACCTCCCTTTGCCTTTGTCAAATTATTTTAACAGGGTGCAATTATTCTTGAAAAATATATTTTTTTAAAAAAAATTAATTGTACCATTTAACTTTAACATTTTAATTTTTCTATACTATTTTATATTTTGATGCTTTATTGTATATCAACCAGAATCCCTCTCTGAGGGAGATAGGCGGTTCAGAAATGTGAAATATAAATGAATAAGCCTTGGTACAGCTGTATAAGAGAATTTTCTCTCTCTTTCTTTCTATCATGTGTTCACTCAGCAACCATTCCTTTTCAGACCTGGTTGTTGGAAAGGAATTCTGTTACTAAATTAGTGGGTAAATACTCCTTGTTTACATTGTATGAGAACAGTGTTAGTCTGGGATAGTAAAAAATCAGGCATCTGATAGCATCTTTCCAGATTAAAACTTTTCATTAGAAGGCATAAACTTTTGTGAGATGCTAGTAGGCTCCTTCTGATTCCTAGTTTATAGTAATTACAAATATAGTTGTACATAGCTAGTTGATATTCTAATGATTTTATTAGATGACTATGCATGCCTCTTTAATCATACATTTTAATAGCACTGATCAGTTTAATATTCTGGTTAATATATGAAATCAAACTGGTTTAATCCTAAACAAATGTATGAATTTTCTGATCGTTGCATCAACATGACTGCTTTTAAAAAATGAAATAATGTATGTGCTATACCTGTTAATAGTAAAATGTCACAGAACTACTTTAAAATAAAGCTTAAAATTATTAATTTAACATCTTAATCAAACATGTTCTAATAAACTACTATAATCTGTCCTAATGCTAGGAACAAGTATTTAAGAATTACCTTTATGGTTCTTTCTTGCTGATTATTGAATATCTCTTTCAGAAATAAAGCACCGAACAGAGCAGAAGGAAAATGACACTTCTGAAATCTAGAAGCAGGCTTTTTATCTGTTGATTATGGAAAGATGCCTGGGGAGTGGTCCTTTTTCTTTGAAGGGTTTGAACTCTAGATTGTTTATAGTTAAACATTGACATCAGAAAGCAAACCTATATTGCACAATCACTTGGCCAGCAAAACTCAACAAATAGCTCCTGGCCATTTACCTAAGTTCTCTCCAGTTTGATTTGGTTGATTACATTACCCAGACCTTTTGTCCTGGAAAGAGGTCATTTATCTGTTAATCTAAACCAGGGGTAGGCAACCTTGGCTCTTTTATGACTCGTGGACTTCAACTCCCAGAATTCCTGAGCCAGCTTGGCTGGCTCAGGAATTCTGGGAGTTGAAGGCCACGAGTCATAAAAGAGCCAAGGTTGCCTATCCCTGATCTAAACCCTTGTCCGTTCTGCTTGTAAGCTGGCTTGGATCTGCTACTTCCTAGACAATTGGTAAACTTAATTTTTTACAGATTAGTTGTGCTCTATAGTATACTAATATTGTGCATCAGCATCTTTACTTGCCCTTGATAATTAGCACCCATCACCCCTCCTAACACTTGTATTCCTTTAAGGGCTAAACAAGATCTAAGTGCAATTTACCCATAAATGTCATGGGGAACTGTGATCCCTATGCCTAGAGGTACTGTTGCCTGCCCTCCAGCTGGCACCACTTCCCCTTCTGGCATTACAAGATCTGCCCTTGCACTCTCAGATGCTGCTCGAAGGGGTAGCTTGCCATATGGCTGAATTTTCTACATGTTAAGGTGCTCTGTTGGTGTAGGAACAACTGGCTCAATCATATATTGCAAAGATGTTTGTCCAGAACAAATAGAGTGATTATTTAATTCAAATTCTGCTTGTTCGAGAACTATCCCTTACCCTTCAGTGTGTTATGACCTAGGTCAGGGGTAGGCAACCTTGGCTCTTTTATGACTCGTGGACTTCAACTCCCAGAATTCCTAAGCCAGCATGGCTGGCTCAGGAATTCTGGGAGTTGAAGTCCACGAGTCATAAAAGAGCCAAAGTTGCCTACCCCTGACCTAGGTGATCAAGGCTCTAGAGAGTCCTTTATTACTCTCAATAAATGTTCCAGCAAACCGCCCTCCAACAACCCATAAGGCTCCACCCCCCATACTACCCTGAAGGCAGCTACCCTCAGTCCCCCAAATAACAGCCCCTATATTACAAAGAAGATCCACAGAGTAGGAGCATATTCACAGGGCAAAGTTCAGGGCTCCAAGTCCAGTCAACCAGGCTAAGCGAGTCACGAGACAAACTGTACTCCACAGGCAAAGTCCAGGCACAAGATTAATGGTAATCCTCAGGACAAAGACAAGGCACAAGGCAAAAGGCAAATTCTTGTGCATAAGACAAGGGCAAGGTCCAAGACAAAAGGCAGAAGTCAATCCTCACGGCTAGGCAAAGCAAGAGCGAAAGCAGTTTTCAAGAAAAGGCAAGGCAAAAGGCACAAGTCAAAGCTGGGGGAGTATAAGCCAAAACAACTAATTGTTCCTGGCAAAGACTAACCCTCCAAGGCCTCTCCTTAAGTCACTCCACTCCAGGTGTTCCTTGTGAGGAGGGGTGAGCGACCTTCTCCTGAGTAGCCTTCTTTGAGCTTGCCTACGCTCCACTATCAGTGCCCTTGGATCTGGCATTCGATAAGGCCCACTGCCTCTGGATGATGATGAGTATGATACATCCATGAATATTCCACTTATTGATCCGAACTATTATGGCCTCTTTCCCAACAAGGTTCCCATTATCAGATTGGATCCGGACAGGCACCCTTATCAGAAGATCTAACCCTTTAAAGATACTCTGCTGGATTGCTCTTGCACATGGGTAAATTAATAGGTATCCTAAATAGGTATCTACCATGGTATAATGTATATTGCCATCTTCCATGTTTGGGTAGGAGTCCAATATAATCTATTTGCCAAATTTGCCCTGGACTCTTTTCCCTAAACAATTTCCCCATTGGGGTCTTTGACAAAGGCAAGTGCTTTATCTGAGAGTATTTATTTTCTATATTATTTTATTTATTGAATTTTAATGGCACCCATCTCCCCAACAAGGTGACTTAACTCACATCTAGTGGCTACTGTGGAAGCTGCACCTACAGAATAAGGATTTCCCCTATGTACTGCCCATTCTCTGGTACCATGCTAGAAGCTGCCTTTTGGACGATATATAACTTACATAAGGCGATTTTCCAGGCCAAAACCCCAAAGGAACTTGTTTTCATGTTTGTCACAAGCTCCATAGATTTATTTCCTCATTTGCTGAGGCTCATTAGCAAAAAAAAACCCCGCCCTTTAATAAGGTCCTAATGGCATAACAGCTGCTACTGCTGCCTTGGCATCAGATAAAGCCTTTGTTGCTGTTCTTCCCACTCAAAAAGAGCTTTCTTTTGAGTTAAATTATAACTGGTTCTTAAAATCCGAGCCACACAGGCGATATGCTGTCTCCAGAAGCCCATTAAGTCAACTGTTGTGCTTCAGTTTTTGTTGTTGGAACTTGCAAAGTAGCAATCACAGTAAGAACTTTCACAGGAACATGCCTCAGAGGTTCTGCCCAAATATTGCACCTACTAAGTTGGTCACTTTGGAATTAGGACATCACTATTCAGGAACAAGCCAAAATAAAGGCAATAGATGCAGGTAAGCATCAGCAATGAGAACAGAAACCTTATACCAGTATAGTTCTATTTCTGACTCAAGGCAATGGAGAAAGACCCTGAGCTGCATAAGAAAACTCATGCTGGGACATGGCAAATCGTAATACATGATAAGTATGTATCTAGCTGAACATCGAACGCTGAAACTCTAGTCTATTTGCTCTCATTTCTAGAATAAAAAAATACAAACGATAGTAATAATTTCAAAGAGAAGTATTTTTAATTGTGTTCTGCAGTTTCTATTTTATTAATAGCAAAGAATTTAATGTTGCTTTGTTCGATGAGTTGCAAAGTTGAGAATTAAACATTACAATGTTACACAAAGACCATTCTTGGAAGGTCATCTCTGATTCAAGCCCATTGAAGGTATGCGTCACACATTATTTTCCTCCACTGATCTGGAAATAGGCTCAGGATCCTCCTGAATATCCCAGCAGAACTTGAAGGGCAGCTTTTCTATCCTGTCTTTAAAGACACGGTCAAACTTTTCATTCTGGGCAACAGTCATGGTGCTCTTCCAGTCTCCAATAGTGCCTGGGAAACAATGGTTAAAAAATGTCAACATTTTTTGTATTGAATTAAACTAGAGGCTATTTTTGTCATCCTATAAGCCTGCCACGTTGCAGTTCTAAGACTGGAGGACAGTGCCCAGGGTAGAGAGTGAAGAGGTTGTGTCTCCATCACCCTAAAGTGGCCAGTGTGAGCTAGAACAATCTCACTCCCAAAGGATCGTTAGAGTCAGACTATGCAAGCAACAGACTGGTCATTGAAACAGTCAGATTATATCCATGCCAAAAATCTGCCAGAATGACAAGGAGAACACTAATATTGGTATAGCTATGAAGGACCTATGGCTGCCTCAGATGTAGGCTGGTGATGAGACTAGCACAACAGCAGGAGATAGAGTGATTGTTAGGATATGTTAATATCATTTAAGGAGGTGTCTTTCAAATGAAGGCAGTAATCCTGGTTTAAGATGAAGTCAAGTATATGAAAACCAGAGTATGAATTACTACTGATTTACCTTTGCGAAGAAAGTCTCCTTTGCTGCAATCTACAATGTCAGAAGGCATGAATGTGTAGTTTGCTCTAGAATCCACTTTCATGTTATCAAATGTAGCTTTATCCACCACAACATCCACTTCCTTTTCAGTTAGTTTTTTTCCTAGGAAGCTGCATATTTTCAGTACAGACCTTCTCAGATCCTGCAATTTGATACAGCTTTATATTAGGCCGTCCACAACAATGGAGAAAAGATGGAAAAGTTTGTTAATATCTCACGTATCATTGCTGCCACTCACTCCCCTGATCTTTAATTCTTTCTTTTCTTACTGAAAAAAATTACCCTGATTATGTCATTTGTGTTTTTATTTTTTTAATGAAAACTATACATGCACATAGGAAGCAATATCAATGGATTAAACACAGAAATGCTTCCTTAGGACTGCTACTAAAGATTTCCAAGAGACAAGTCACTGAGAAATATTTTGGATCTCTTATATGCCAAACTTTTCCTAAGATTCAGACTCTTATATTTTTAGCAATCTTGGCAGCATCAGAGGCTGGCCAATTCTGAAGCTAGGTTAAAAAAAATGGCTTGACCTCTCTTGAAAATGCAGTTGAGTTGAGCCAATCTCTTCTGAGCCAAAACAGTAGAATATTATGAGACACTTTGGCCAAGATTTTGCTGAATTACAGGTGCATATTGGATTCCTTTACCAGTCAGTAACTCTATCAAAGAGTGAGATCAACTTTTTTTTATAACATTGGTTTCCAACAGATACATGCTGGCTCTATGAATTCTAGCATACCTAGACAAGTGCACATTGTTCATTAAGGTGACAACAGACTAGTTTCCTCCTCCTTTCTTTTGAAGAGGTGACATTTACTTTTTTTCAGAAATTTCACCAGTCCTTCAGGAGTTCACAAATATAACTAAGAGTGTTCTGTAATTACCTTTTGCTCCTTTCCTGAATAAGTTACTCTACACATTCCTCGCTTTCTAAAGCCTCCTGTGCTTCAAGGTTGTTCATAGTGCATTACGCATTTACATTGTCTTACCTTTTTCATTTCTTCATAAGAAAGGAAGAGAATATTGAAATCATCCTTATGAGTGTACCAGCCTTCTACATGGTCTAGCCACAAACTACTAGGCACTGATAGGAGAGAAATGAATTTGGCATAAATATAAGTGCAGCCTTCAAAGTCACTTGGTTCAATTGTTTAGCTGGGGACTGCAATGTTCCAGCTAACAGTCAGTCTCAGGGATAGCAATAGCACTTATATACTTATACACCTTTTCACAGTGCTTTATAGTCCTCTCTAAGCGGTTTACAGAGTCAGCATATTGCCCCCAACAATCTGGGTCCTTATTTTAATGACCTCGGAAGGATGGAAGGCTAAGTCAACCTTGAGCCGGTGAGAATCAAACAGCCAGCAGTCAACAGAAATAGCGCACAGTACGGCATTCTAACCACTGTGCCACCATGACTCTTGAATTCTTAATGCTTGAATTTCTTCCATTTATCCTTATGACCTGATGGGCCTATAGATCAAAGCTCAACTGAGGGGCCACCCTAATACCACTAAATGTGGAGAGGAGAGAGAAGAATGGGAACCATAACTAATGTAGTTGCAAGATGCTATTATATTATTGTGTTTCTTTTGCTTTTCCTTATTTGGATCTTTGGGGCAATCTGAGTTAATTTTTTGTACATTTGCAAATATCAGACTTACTCCAGTTAGCTCTCTTCTATTTCCAACCTTTAAATGCTCTCAATATGATTTCAAGTTAGTCTTTAGCTACCTTATATTTTGTACCTTACGTAGGTTGTTCATATTACACATTTACACATCTTAACTTTTTCATTTCTTCATAAGAAAGGAATATTGAAATCACCCTTATGAGCGTACCACCTTTTACATGGTCTAACCACAAAATACTAGGCACTGATAGTAGAGAAATGAAACTCTCTACTTTTCAAATGAATATTAACTTTTGCTAATTTTAAATTATGTCCATATATTCCCAACACAATCACATCCTGATTTTAAACCACCACTTACCTTTTTCATTTTTTCTTCTCCTTATTAAATGGATCCTAGTATTTCTTCTCACCTCCCTTAATAAACTGCCTTCTCTTGCCTCTCCCATCCCCTTTAACATCATGAGTTGTCCTAGGAGTCCTGCATTCATCTCCACCAATTCATCCCATTATAAACTGTTTCATAAAATTTACACAAATTATTGCATGAAAATAGAGAATCGTTATTCTTATTTTATCTTAGGGGAGAGAGTGGGTTGTTTGCTCTTTGTGGGAAATGGATTGAAATATATTCATAATCTCTTATCCAAGACAAAAACTGACAAAACATTGTCACGATCAAGTCCTTCTTACCTCTGCCAGCCAGAAACCACTCTAAGAATGTATCAAAATCTTTTGGTGTTTCCCTTACAGGTGTAATTTTGGAAAAATGATAGGTAGAAACCAAGACATCCTTTGGATTTCTCAACACATAAATAATCTGTAGAAGCAAAATGATAACATCTAGTCAAAAAGTGACTGTCAGAGACTCCAACTGGAATGAATGCAGGGCTAGCTTTCAATTTCATGCAGCAGGAAGAAAGTGGGATGGATGAAAGTCTTCCTTGAAGCTTGGGTAGGGCTAAGGGGGCCTTCTGGAAGTCAGAACTCCATTTCTATTTTATTTCACAATATGTTAACTGTTCATGAATGAAATATCTATCTATCTGGCTATTTGTGTAGCTGTCCATCTCACATAGTGACATATGGTGATACATAGTGACAAAAATAAAACATATAAATGATTAAGAACCACATTTTAAATTAAATGTGCTCTCCTGTGCTCTCCTCTGCTCCGCTGCCTGTCCTTTCCATCTCCTCCCCCCTTCCTTAACTTATTTTTGCTGGCCATGACATTATGTGCTCCCTGTTTTGTTTGAGGTATTTTTTCTCATACTTCAAATCTTGTCAGCACCCACCAAACATAATGGAACAATGTAGCATCTGTGTCTTTGCCCTTGAATATTTGTCACTAAAACATTCAGATATAGAGGTAAAAGAAGACAGACAGCTCCCCAATCCATCCCAGGATACAGATAGTGCAGCAAAATAGGTCCTACCTTTGCTCTTTTATTTTGTAATCCTTTGGGTACCAAATAGTAGGGCAGATGGGAAGTAAAGAGACGGGGTGATGGGCGATTGGAAAAATCTATGTGGAAAACATTACTCTCCAGCCATGGAGATCTGTCAAGCAAGGTAATATTTTCAGTTCCATCTCGATGACCTTCATGAAGAATCAGGCTCACAATATTCTGAGTCCATATTGTGCCTGCAAATAAACAATTAAATTAATTCATGCAGAGTCATTATTACTTGAACAATGCTGAAATTATGCAAAGCATACCTTCCTATCAGAAACGATAGTAAACATTTCAGAGAAACATAAAAACAGTTGCTTCTTCTAAAATATTTGATGGATGTATGAGAGAAAGTTAGCTCTGCAAAGTAAAATAAAATAAAAATGATCAAAATGCAGATTTAGCAGCTTAATTTTCCTACATTTCCTACAACTTCTAAAAAAAATGCCAAATGTTAAAATCTGGTTACAGCATAGCAAAGTTGCAGCAACCAAAATATTGAAGGACTGAATAACATATAAGATATAAGATTAACTCTTCCTCAGAAGACATATTTAAACTTACCAGATTTAGGATATGTGATTATAAATATATCATCATCTCGGATTTTAAAACTTTCCAGTGAATCTATATTTTCAGGTGATGACACCTCTGGTACAAAATAGCATCCTTTGTGTTTATACAGGAACTTATTTGCTGGTTCCATTATGTGACCTGTTGATATAATAGAACAAATGATAATTTTTCCCATGTTTATGGTCAATATTGTATTATTTTTTAAAAAAATCTTACTTCCTGGAAACATAAAGAAAAATAAAACATATTATTAGATTGGTTTCTGTAGAAGAGGCAGAACCAGGGAGCAGAATCAAGAGAGGAATCAGCCTGTTTCCACAAGCAGTCTATGAAGAATTGTGGATTTACCAAGTATGAGATGCAGATCTTATTGTTCATACCTGGTTTACAATTTTAATCATATATGTTTCTGTTCCATGTATAAAAGGAATGTATAATTAAAAGATTGAGCAGTATTATTCTGTGTGGTCAAACTTTACCATCGCATTTAAAAATTGGGTTGAGTGACTTTTCAATATTTAACATATGCTGCTAAATAAATCTCAAAATAAGCACTTAATTAAGATGCACTTAATTAGCTAAGCTCTCCACCTCTTGGTGTGTTTTTTAACATGCTAATGATTAATTTTCTATTTCTGGATTTTTCCTGGAAATTCTTGACAGCAGCTTAAGCTAAATTCCACCTTTCCTTGTTTTAGTAAGAGGCCCACCTGAATAATTCTTCAGCCACATCTTGCGAGCTTCTTACATAAGAAGCATTTGCAGTCAGCCCCCTTACCTCTTTGCTAACAGATAACATTCAGCAGTGCTGAATGACTGCTACCATAATTTCAGCAAAGGCAAAAATAGAGTAATTAACATGAAGTAGCTCCAATTGAAGTTAATTCATGGCTCACTTGCAAAAGCCTCTAATAATTTGATAAACCAATAGGCCAGGCCCTCAGATCCCCTACGTATTAAGGTAATATTCTACATATTTTTCAAAGGAAGATTCAGTTTTATACAAACATTTATGCACACACAGAAAATGAAAGCTGTAGGTTTTGGAAGGGCAAAGTATGTATTGTGTAACTGAATGGGAAAATATATGTTATTATGCAAGGAATAATTTCATGGTGCAATGTCACTTATTCAAATAGATGCTGGCAAGTATTCGCATCTCACTGCAAACTTCATCAATTCAGATAAAAAGGTTGCACAAACATTCTGACTGTGGTAGTCAATAAAAGTTCAGACGGTGATGACAAATCATTTCTATATTATCTCAGCTTCGTGGGAATATCTATGAAGTAAATTGAGGGAGCTTTCATTATTTTTTTCTTTCTTTCAGTATCAGAGGTTTTATCAACAGTTCTCATAGCATCCAGGGGTTGTTTTATTTGACTCTTCCAAAAGCATTTTACAGCATTACCCCTGGGAAAAGCAAATGAGAACATCCCTGGATGAGAAGAGACTTGATGAAATACAATCATATTGAGCACACACACTTCTTGAGAAGGTTCTTGAAAAGGTTGCAGTAGATCAGCTTCATGGATCTTTTCAAGATCAAAGAACTATAGATTAACTCATATATTTAGGAACTGAGTAGATTTTGGGTTCTGATATAAATGCCTTCCCCACCCCCCAGATGGTATAGATTCATCTTTGGCACTCAGGCCTCATGTGGCACTAGTTCCCTGGATGTCTGGCTGTATCCTAACAACCTGTCATTAGAAATTACAGAAAATTCAAAACATGGCATGGATCCCGAATATGGGATTGGAGCATATATCATGGCTGTGTTCATTGTTGGTTGGTTTTTCTTAGCTGCTGTATACAATATATAATAAACATTTTGTTGTACCGTTTTTAATTTATTTTAAGTTCTGCTAGCTGCCAGAATTATACCTTTGAGATGTGTGGCCATATAAAACAAATAGTAAGTAAGTAAAAACCCTTTCTCCTTACTCTGTAAAACTAATGATAATCCCATTTGAGAAATTTTATATGTAAACACTCCTGCACAGACTAACCCACAGATCAGTGTAAGAAAGTTGTAAAAGTATGGCACAAATGGCCAATAATAAGTGTATAAACCACAATTGAGCTTGGAATTATGGTCATAAGTCATCGTGGTTATGTCTAGTCACCGCATGATGTAGCTCGACTACATTTGGCTTTCTCAGGTGTGGTCATTAAATAAACATGTGGGTTGTTAAGTAGAGCACAAACAGCCTCAGGAGAGGAGGAAGCCCTGGGAAGCACAACACCCAGCTGAGTCCAAAAAGGAGGTAGACAAGCTTTGCAAAGCCAAAAACAGCCCAGCAGGAGGGAAGTGCTTAGCTGGATTAGGGCCTAAGCATCCCCTTCTGTTGCTGAAGGGGCTTCCAAACAAGCCTACATGCTTGACTGTGAGAAGCCCTGATGTTTTGAACCGTTGCTTGTGGGCTAGGCTTCTGCCCTGACCAACTGGCAGTAAGGAGACTGCAGGCCTCCCCTAGTTCTTCCTATGTTTTGGGGAACTGAACTTCCTGCATGCAAAGGTGGCAGCTATATCTTAATAATAATAATAATAATAATAATAATAATAATAATAATAATAAAGTTGGAAGGGACCTTGGAGGTCATTGAGTCCAACCCCCTGCTCAGACAGGAAACCCTACACCATTTCGGACAAATGGCTCTCCAGTCTCTTCTTAAAAACTTCCAGTGTTGGAGCATTCACCGCTTCTGGAGGCAGGTTGTTCCATTGGTTAATTGTTCTAACTGTCAGGAAGTTTCTCCTTAGTTCTAGGTTGCTTCTCTCCTTGATTAGTTTCCATCTGTTGCTTCTTGTCCTGCCTTCAGGCGCTTTGGAGAATAGCTTGACTCCCTCTTCTTTGTGGCAGCCCCTGAGATATTGGAACACTGCTATCATGTCCCCCCTCGTCCTTCTCTTCATTAAACTAGACCATGGGTCGGCCACCCGAAACATCGAACGAGCCGCACGGACCCGTTTGGCCTAAAAAAAAAAAACCCTGGGAGCCGCGCCCGTTCGCGCATGCGTGCGCACCCGCGCATGTGCGCGGCCCCTGTTCGCGCATGCGCGCGCGTCGGTGCACCCGCACGTGCGCGCCCGTCCGTTCGCGCATGCGCCCGTCCGTTCGCGCACGCGCGCCCCCGTTCGCGCATGCTCGTCCATTCGCGCATACGCACGTGCGCCCATTTGCGCATGCGCACCCCCGCGCGCACCCCATGCACCCGCCCGCGCATGCGCGCATGCGCTCCCCAAAATGGCGGAGGAGGCTCCGGAGCCGCAGGTAATGCCTCAAAGAGCCGCATGCGGCTCCGGAGCCGCGGGTTGCCGACCCATGAACTAGACATACCCAATTCCATCAATCTTTCCTTATATGTTTTAACCTCCAGTCCCCTAATCATCTTTGTTGCTCTTCTCTATACTCTTTCTAGAGTCTCAACATCTTTTTTACATCGTGGTGACCAAAACTGGATGCAGTATTCCAAGTGTGGCCTTACCAAGGCATTGTAGAGTGGTATTAATACCTCGCATGATCTTGATTCTATCCCTCTGTTAATGCAGCCTAGCACTGTGTTGGCTTTTTTGGCAGCTGCAGCACACTGCTGGCTCATATTTAAATGATTGTCCACTAGGACTCCGAGATCCCTCTCACAGTTACTACTATTGAGCAAGGTACCACCTATACCACGGGTCGGCAACCCGCGGCTCCGGAGCCGCATGCGGCTCTTTGAGGGATCACCTGCGGCTCCGGAGCCTCCGCCGCGGGCGCATGCGCGGGCGGGTGCGCGGGCGGATGCGCGTGCGCGAACGGGTGCGCATGCGCGAACGGGCACGCGTGCGCATGCCCGGGCGGGTGCGCATGCGCGAACAAGCATGCGCGAGCGCGCACACATGCGCACATGCGCGGGCGGACGCACATGCGCGGGCGGGCGCACATGCGCGGGCGGGTGCGGCTCCCAGGGGGTTTTTTTTTTAGGGAAACGGGTCCGTGCGGCTCGTTGGATATTTCGGCTGGCCGACCCATGACCTATACTATACCTGTACATTTGGTTTTTCTTGCCTAAATGTAGAACCTTGCTTTTTTCACCATTGAATTTCATTTTGTTAGCGCCCAGTGTTCAAGTCTGTCCAGATCCTCCTGTATCTTAAGCCTGTCTTCTGGCGTGTTGGTTATTCCTGCCAGCTTGGTGTCATCTGCAAATTTGATGAGTTCCCCATCTATCCCCTCGTCCAAATTGTTGATGAAGATGTTGAAGAGCACTAGGCCCAGAACAGAGCCCTGGGGCACCCCACTGCACACTTCCCTCCATGTAGATGCAGTTCCATTCAGGACCACATGCTGAGTACGGCCGGTCAGCCAGCTACGAATCCATCTGGTGGTGATGCTGTCTAACCCACATTTTTCTATCTGCCAGACAAGCTTTCCAAAACTTTCCCCTTGTTTTAACCTCTTCCTCCTCCACAAACCCACTTGTTTCAGCGAAGAAAAGGATTTTAAAAATTGTTGGAAGGGACAAACTTGTTGATCTTTCTCTTCCCCTCCCCCAGCAGTATTTTGGTACCAGTCGAACGAAGCTAAACTCTCCGCCTCTGCCCTCCAATCTCTATCTCCTTTAACAATTTAATTTGCTAAATTTGCTACCTGCGCCTAGAAAGAGGGTGACAAAATCTGTAAGTGACTTACCTTGATGAGTGACTGGCAGGCTGAAGAGTAGAAGAAAAGAATCTTCCAGGAATTTAGCTTAAAAATGGGGTGGTGGAGCTGAACAAAAAAAGTTTAGAAAGCTTTTTACTATTGGTCTGACTCCTTTGATGACCCAGTTTTTGCCGCGGCTGTTTGCAGTTTCTCCCTTCAGCTTTCTACACAAACAACCCCGTGAAGGTTTTTCTTTGTTTCTTTCCCCCCCTCCCCCGTTTACCAAATTTCACTCCTCCCCTTCCAAGCAAAACCAGGAAATGTTAACGTTCAAACAAGCACTGTGGGTCTTCTTATGAATAAATGCAAAACTCTGGTTCATGTTTGTGACAGGCATGCCCAGGGCACATCCAGACATGTCAGAATTCATGTTCAGATCTCTTTAAAGTGATTCTGCACACATGCTAGGCAGGACATTTACAGGCCACTGTGAAATTCAACAGCTCAAACTTATGTGTGTCAGATTCCAAAGTGTTTGATAACGATTCTGCAAATTACATCATAGACACTACCAACATATGGGGCAATTCAAGGCTTCTGCTAACAGAATGCAACAAAGCCTGTTGTTGGGGTGTTGATAAAATGATTTCTTCAAACTGATTTTGTAAGGATGTTATAAACCATGTTGCAATTTTAGTGATGAAGAGCAGTGGAAAACAGGACATATCCTGTAATTTTCACTAGATAGACTGTGAAATGGCTAATAGTCCATCTTTAATTCCCACAAAGGACATGGAGTGAGTAAAGAAACCAGTTTTAATTGTTATGTAAATGCTGGCTGAGGAATTCTGGGAGTTGAAGTCCACAAGTCATAAAAGGGCTACGTTTGAAGACCCCTGTGGTAGAGCATTAACAGGATGTGTTTTATGTTTCACTGTATTTGAATTAACACTCTCTAGACCAGGTGTGTCAAACTGCCGGCCCACGGGCCGGATGCGTCATCCAGAAGCTGCGCCCACCCTATTGCCGGCAATGGCAAAACTGTCCCGATATGTTGTGCGACATCACGTGACATTGCAAGTTTGACATGTCTGCTCTAGACAGTGATTAGCTCAAAGCACCCTGCTTTTATATTCCTATGGTAACTGCAGCAGTCACAAATCTTCTGAAGATTTTTCTGATGTAGAATACAAGCACGACTCTCTTCTATCAGAAATAACAGAATAACAGAGTTGGAAGGGATCTTGGAGGTCTTCTAATCTAGTCCAACCACCTACTCAAGCAGGAGACCCTATACCATTTCAGACAAGTGACTGTCTAGTTTCTTCTTTAAAACCTGATGGAGCACCCACAACCTCTGGAGGCAATCAGTTCCACTGATTAATTGTTCTAACTGTCAAAAAAATTATTTTGAGTTCTAGGTTGGTTCTCTTTGATAACTTTCCATCTGTTGCTTCTTGTCCCGCCTTCAGGTGCTTTGGAGAATAGGTTGACCCTCCTCTTCTTTGTGGCAGCTGTTCAAATATTGGAAAACTGCTATCATGTCATGTAGATGTCTTAATGAATCTACTTTTTACTTCATATATAAAAGAAAGTCTGTAGGCATTACTTGGTAGCTGGACTAAGCCCATTCTCTGCATTCAAAGCAACTACAGGTAGTCCTGGACTTACGAGGTCAAAATTTCTGTTGCTAAGTGAGACATTTGTTAAGTGAGTTTGTCCCATTTTATGACTTTTCTTGCCACAGTTGTTAATCACAGTAATTGGTAAGTTAGTAACACTGTTGTTAAGTGAATCTGGCTTCCCCATTGACTTTACCTGACACAAGGTTGCAAAAGGTGATCACATGACCCCAGGACACTGCAACCATCATAAATATGAGTCAGTTGCCAAGCATCTAAATTTTGATGACATGATCATGGGGATGCTGCAACAGTTGTAAGTGTGAAAAATGGTCATAAGTCATTTTTTTCACTGCTATTGTAACTTTGAACGGTGACTAAATGAACTGCTGTAAGTCGAGGACAACCTGTATATCGTGAACATTTTATTTTTCGGAAGTGTTGCTCTGTTAATGTTGTTTTCCAATCTCCCTTACTAGGAAAGTGACATAATATTTGAGTAATTATATGATCTGATCAAATATAATTGTTAGGATGGCCCTGCCCTCACTCAGTACACTACTCAAAAGTCTCTGGCCTCGTCTGGATGTGAAAACTTCAATTCCCAGAATTCTTCAGCCAGCACGCCATCAGAGAACATGCTATTTGTACATGGAGCTAAAGTGAAGACTGACTTGCTTGCCATTGTGGACATGATTTGCAGAGTACATCCTGTGAGAAGGATCATATTGGCTGTCGCACAGGAGAAATTATGCCCGTCCACTTCTGGCATTATTCTGAACCTGATGATATCCCTTCTGGTGTGATCTGATGATAAACCATCATTAAAAAAACTATACACTCTTAGTACTATGGCCTCTAGTTAAGTTCAATATAGGTAGTCCTCGACTTACAATAGTTCATTTAGTGACTGTTCAAAGTTACAATGGCACTGAAAAAATGAGTTATGACCATTTTTCACATTTACAATTGTCGCAGCATCCCCATGGCAACGTGATCAAAATTCAGACACTTGGCAACTGACGCATACTGTATTTATGAAGGTTGCAGTGTCCTGGGGTCATATGATTACCTTTTGTGACCTTCTGACAAGCAAAGTCACTGAGGGAAGTCAGATTCACTTAACAACTGTGTTACTAACTTGGCTCATAAAATTAAGCAAAATTCACTTAATAAATGTCTCACTTAGCAATAAAAATTTTGGGCTCTATTGTGGTCCGTAATTCAAAGACTACCTGTACAGAAATTGTTGGTATACTTTTGACCACTGTTTAACAGGTACAGTTGGAGACTGGAAGAACACACTGACTAATCATCAGAGAAGGAAAAGGTTGATTGTGAGGTAATGCTATCTATTATAAAGCTCTCAGAGCATGAAGAAGTGAATAATGATTTGCAAAGCAGTATTAGCTCAGAATATCCACACAGTCTTCCATTATCAGGAAAGGGTTTAGTCACTTTTCTTGTTCTTCAAAGAGTTCAAAGAGCAAGGGAATTAAGAAGTCCCCACTCTAGCAGATAGAGTGCTTATTTGATTGCTCAATTACCTAGTTGCTCAACTATTTATTACCTAATTATTACCTAGTTACTCAATCTATTCAATATCTACTTACTCATCTATTTATTACCTTAGTTACTCAACTAGGTAATAGGGCAGATGACATATGATAGTGGGATCTGGTGATATCCATATTAAGTTATACTCTAGTAATGGAGCCTGAGTTGATAGAGAAATATTTTCTGTTCTATTCCAATGGACTTCATACAAAATCAAGCATAAAATATTCTGGATCCAGATAGTTTCTAGAAAAAAAAATCAACTTGTTTTAAACTTCAGGCAATTATCTAGAATTCACAATACAACACCAAAGATAGAATACAATACCACTATCAGAAAAAAATAACTTGAATTTTGTCTCATTTCAAATGCAGAAATAGATTTAAGACTGAGGGCAGAATAATTCATATAGGACCTATGAGCAGAATAAACATTATAATTCTAAGCACATTCTATGCTGTCAAACTTATTTCCAAGTAAATTCTGAAATTCTCTTCATCACAGGAACAGAACATGGCTATTTCACATATCTACACATCACCTAGAGATAAAATATTCTCATTAAATATTTTAGAAATTTAAATTTAGAAATTTAAATTTAGAAATATCCATTTGACATTTAAAAATATTTTAAAGCAAGCAACAATTAGTGAGTTGCATAAAGTAGTCTGTGATCCTGAAGTTCTGGATTGGGAGCTTTTAGCATCTCAAACCTATGTCTCCATATGCACTAAATTCTAAACTCTGGGCCTTGCGTTTATCCCTTATTGGAGTAGGAAGGGAATAATTTCATAGTATAGGCATGATTTATTTTGCTACTTCTAGACCTCTTCTTCCAAGGGTTCCTGGTTGAGGAAAGAAGAAGGGAAGGAATGAAGATGGCAGGTGGCAATACTGAAGTTTAACCTCATGATATTATCTAGATACATTCTTTCCTTCTTCCCCTTCTAGAGCATTTGAGAAAGAAAGGAGCTTGGGAATTGTTTGTTCAAAGCCACAGCATAGAGAATTCTTCAAAACCTTGTAAATAACAAAGCGAGAGAGAGAGTCATTAAGTCAATCAGGTCTGTTCTGTGAGCAAGGCTTTAATAAGAAATGCCTATTTTCAGTTATAACAAAATTTCAAAGTTCAAAACAGAGACATTTATGTGTGAAAGGAGGAGAACTAATGAAGGCCACAATCACATGTACAGAATTCCCAACTAAATCAACATAGTCAATATAACTTATCTATTCACAAGATAAAAATATGGCACTTCTTGCAAAGAGAATAACTGACAAAAGGTCCAACTCCTGCTTAGATGGAAACCAGCATTTCCCCCTACCTCTTCTTTCAAATATATATATATATATGTGTGTGTGTGTGTGTGTGTGTGTGTGTATGTATATATATGTATATATATATGTATATATGTGTGTGTGTGTATATATATATATATATGTATATATATATGTATATATATGTGTGTGTGTATGTATATATATATATATATATATATATTTGAAAGAAGAGGTAGGGGGAAATGCTGGTTTCCATCTAAGCAGGAGTTGGACCTTTTGTCAGTTATTCTCTTTGCAAGAAGTGCCATATTTTTATCTTGTGAATAGATAAGTTAAATTGACTAAAGATTGTTTAGTTTACAAAGCTGAGCTTTCGTCGGCCACACTGCCGACATCATCAGAGCATATAACGTAAAATTTTTGTTTACCTGGGATTCGGATTTTTAGCATAATTAAGAATATATATATATATATATATATATATATATATATATATTATTCTTAATTATGCTAAAAATCCGAATCCCAGGTAAACACATGTCATAAAGCAAATAAATAAAAACGATCACCGGGATAAAAATCTTAAAACAAAGATTGTTTAATTTACAAAGCTGAGCTTTCATCGGCCACACTGCCGACATCATCAGAGCATATAATGTAAAATTTGGGAGTCCGTTCTTATATGACTGGCTGTTTCTGCGCCCGGGCTCTCGACCTAGTCATGTCCCTATCGTCTGGTTTTTAGCAGGGCGTATCTTTGCTGTTCCCCTTCTCTTCCCAGCCTCTGCTGCCCCTCTTTCGTCTGTGTGTGTGTCACGAGATTGGCTGTCTGGTCCTTCCTGTTCGTTGTCTTGCTCCCCCTGTTTTGTATGGATCGGGGTGTGTGCATCTGGGGGACCTATGGGGTAGGCTTCCTCCGTTCTTTTGCTCACCGCCCCAGTGTCTCCTTGTATGTGGGTTCCTGGGGGTTGCTTGTCTGGTAATGTTCGATCGCCCCCCCCCCTTTCCTTTTTGTGCCCCGCTGGGTCTGGGGCGTTGTTTTGTTTGTGGGGTGTGCTTCTGGTTCGTTGCTCTCTCTGGGGATTGTGGTGGTCCTCCTTTCTGTTGCCTCGTCCTTCCAGTTGTGCCTGGTGTGGGCAGGTTGTTTGTGTTGCCAGTTGGTATGATGCCCTCCTCACCCCTTTAACATTTGGTACGCAGGGCCAAGCTCTATATGCCAGTTGATGGAGTTTTTATCCGACATCCAGGCTTCTTTGAGCAGGCGGCCTCCCTTGGTGACATCACGGGATAAAGTCTCCGCGTTGGCGAGGTCGAACTCATGGCCATAGTTGGCCATGTGAGTCCACACCTGCGAGTGCTGTTCCTTCCTCTTAATCGCCAATTCAGCGACGAAGGAAACAACGAACGTGTGCAGACCGCGAGATGACTATTTCCTGCGCCCCCGCACACGCGCTGAAGAAACTACACGCTCCACAGGTAGCTCAGGGACATGGAGACAGACTAATACGAATGGGACCATGGGGATGGGAGGGGGAGGAGAGAAACAAGAACGGTTTGACACCCGATCCCCCGGCACAAAACGGGAGGAGCAGGAGCGATCGGACACTTGACCCCCTAACGCCAGCACACATGCCCTAAGAACAACGGCAACTGGAGGAGAGAGGATACCTGTGGAAATGGCCCCTTTAAGAACGGTGCGCCCGACGCCGAGGAGCGGACCGATGACTAGGTCGAGAGCCCGGGCGCAGAAACAGCCAGTCATATAAGAACGGACTCCCAAATTTTACGTTATATGCTCTGATGATGTCGGCAGTGTGGCCGACGAAAGCTCAGCTTTGTAAATTAAACAATCTTTGTTTTAAGATTTTTATCCCATTGATCGTTTTTATTTATTTGCTTTATGACACACACACACACATATATATATAAAGCATTGTTTTCAAAAAAAGTATTCTTGAAACTCCTGTGTCTAAAAAGAATACAAGAGATCAAGGTAGCTATCAGTGATCTCTTTTTTTTTTTGGCTTAAAAATGTGAGACAGAGGAAGTGGTGAGGTGAATAGTAAAGAGCACCAAGTTGTAGTATAGAAAAAACTCCTTCTTTCTCTTGCATCAAGGCAGGGGAAGGAAGAGTTAAATCCTTTGTTTCTGGGTAAGGTTTTCCCACTCCAGAATGGGGATACTTACTTGCTTGTAATACTTTCAAAACATCCTGAAAGCAAGACTCTAATCATGCAGCATTCCCTTGCTCAGTAAAGGATACCAACATGGAAGATTATTAGATATTCTATTTTGTTTTAATTTACCAGATTATATGCCCTTTCGGCATTAATGTCTGCTAGTTGCAGAATGAATTCCAACAAGATATGTTATTTAAAACCTATGGAGGGGCCGAATGAAACTTCCCAAAGAGATGCAAAATTTTTCCAAATGGATCAGTGCCAACTTAACCAATGCTACAAATTAAGCTTATACCTACAGGTAGTCCTCAGTTAAGGATGGTAATTGAGACCAAAATTTCTGCTGCTAAGCAATGCGGTCGTAAAGCACAGCATCACATGATTGCATTGCTTAGCGATGGCAATTTCAGCAGTCTTCATTGTTGTCATTAAGCAAATATTGTGGGTTGTTAAGCCAGAATCTCCTGACAATTTCCTGCCAGTTTTCAACAAGCAAAGTCAATGAGGAAGCTGCCAGGAAGTCACAAGTCAAGGGCAGCTCACAAGCAAGGGAAGAAAGCTGCACGCAGCCAACAGCAGCTACACGAAGGGTCAGGCCAGGCATGCCTTGTCAAGAAGAAGAGTTAAGATCATCTGGGGATAGCAGGGGCAATAAAATGCAGGAAGCTTTGTGTGCTGTCCTGCCATGGCAACAACCTTCCCTAACCCAGCTGTACTTGTGAAGGGCCAGGTATGCTGACTCAGCAGCAGGAGAAAGAAGATGGGGTGGGGGGGGTGGGGGGGTGCGATGAAATGCAGAGCAACCAAAAGGGCAGAGATGGGAATGAGAAGATAGATGGAAAAGAATTGAAGTGCACCTTGTGGTCATAAATGTAATCATGTGTCCATAGAGGAGCTGCAATGGTTGTAACTTCAAGCACAGGCATCTGTTTAGTGCTGCAATAACTGAACTTTTACTGAACAAATGGTTGTTAAGCGAGGACTACCTGTAATTAGAATCCTGCTTTCTTTGCTAAACGTCTGTCAGTAAAATCTGACTATTGCTTTAATTGTAGGCTGTCCATTGCTCTGCTGAATTAGTAGACACAGAAAAGACTGTCCATGATGAAATTCTTTCACAGCAGTATATGCTAGTGGCCCTCTGGCATACTATTATGTACATGATGATGCATGCATAAATAAAAAACATAATAGTACTAGAGCAAAGTAGGAAGATACCTTGATCTAATAGTACTGTATGAAAATATAAAAGGCAGGGATAAAATTATTGTTGAAAGAAAAATCTTCATCAGGGTCCAGTCTGAAAGGAATAAAGTATTATTCAGAAATTTCTAATGAGTTTAAAGGAGCAGAAGCCAACTAAAGATCAGAAATAATAATATATATCTAAGTATTGACAGGTACAAATGTGAAAAGCAGAAGTTGCTAGCTAACTGAAATTGCAAGCAGAGGAAATATCGAAATAACTATAGGAGACAAACTGTGCTAATGATGGTGAAAGATAGGATATTGGACAAAAGGGCTTCCTGGAACATGGGAAGGACAGTGGTTTTAGGCAGTCCAGAAAGTTTATCGGATGATTAGGAAAGGGGCGTTGAGTGCGATAGTGGAGGGGGGAATCTGCATCGGAGGTAGGATATAAAAATGTGTCAAACAGCTCTTTAAGGTGTGGCTGAACTCCTGTGTGTGTTTCAGTCCACCAGGCCTTTGCAAACGCTTCTGTTTGAATAAAACTTTGTTGCTGGAATTCCAAGTGAGTTTTGTTTGTTTTGGGATCTTGAGCCACGTTCCAAACAAGTCCAAGCTGGGAATAAGCAAAATGGAGACTGCTTTAGAAAGAAAGTTGTGATTTATTAAAAAGCAGAGCCAGACAGAAAGATGGCTCTGGGAAAGCTAACCACATGTAGTAGGGAGTGGTGAGTTTTTATACCTTCTTGAGATTTTGTTTGGAGTTGTTCCTATGGCATGAACTTTCACCTGAGTCTGAGGGTGCCTTTCTGTATTCTGATGGCGGTGAGTTAATCCTATTAAGTCCAAAAGTCATATCCTGCTTCCCTGGGGCTGTGGCTGATGACTGTTGGATTTTTTTGTGTGAGGGATTGTTGATTCTAGGGATCTTTGTCTTTCTAATCCAAGCTTCCTGGCTCCAATCTTTCTGACAAAATTATCACATCTGCATTTCTGCAGACCTGGTTTCTGTTTGGGGCAGAGAGACTTGGGGGGAGGGGTTGGTTTCTGCCTTTAAAATCCTTTGGGGAAATATATTCTGCCTTTTTAATATTTCCCAAAATATTTCTTTCTCTGGATTCTTCCCACATTATGATTCAGTTAAATTTTAATTCAATTTCTGTATTCTATAAAATGTCTGCACTGGCTCCTCCTTTTTCTGTATTTACAAATTCTGCTCATTTCTCTGTATGGATTTTTTTTTTTAACAAGTTCAGAGTTTGCTTTTCTTAATCTGTTCATTGTAATAGGAATTGACCAACTGGCTTATCTCCAGAGTCAGGTGTTGTGGACTGAGAGAATAACTAATTCAAAGTAAGCCAGTTGGTTGTCAGCCTAAGGCTGGACCAGAAATTACAAGTGGCCAGTTTTAGCCCTACTTCAGATATGAAAGCCAGCTGGGTGACTGGCTCAGTCTTTCTTGCTCAGCCCAATCCACCTCATAGGGTTGTTATTATGGGAAAAATAGGAGGAGGAAAGAGTATTAGGTATGTTCGCTGCCTTGAGTTATTTATAACTTATAAAGGCAGGATATAAACGGATAAGTAAATAAATAGTTACTGTAAACTTCATAGGCTTTTTAACTCAGCCAAGGGCTCCCATTTAATGTGAAAAGATACGGGGGGGGGAGAGGAAGAGGAAATCGGCTAAAACTTGCTGTTGATAAAACACATAAAAACTAAGAGTTAAGGTGGGTTTACTAGCACTGGAAACTTCATTTTTTTCTTAGCCTTGGAAACTCAGGATGGTTATTGCGGGGCTAGAATGAAGGGGGATTTTCCCTGATACCGTCTCAGACTTTTGGAAATGCAGGCTATAACTAAATAAATGACAAAGGCAGCCACCCTTCTGAAGCTTGTGCTACTACTACAGTATTTGTTGAGTTATTCCCGACAGCGAGCTTCCAAGGAGCGCTTCGCTTTAACCGTCTCTATTACTACAAGCTCTTGCGTCAAACCGAGGAGATGCCAGCGGCAGGCCCCGCCTTTTCTAATCGCGGCGGAATGCCACGAAGTTGAGCAAGAGCCACAAAAGGCCCTGTCATCGACGTGGTTCACCTATTTTCATCAGCCGCTTAGCAAATTGCCCCTTTCTGCCCCGCTGCTGCTGCCGCCGCCGCCATGGCCTCCGGGACCAAGTCTCTGCTAGGGCACGTCTGCGTGGTGACCGGCGCTTCGCGGGGCATCGGGAAAGGCATCGCGCTGCAGCTATCGGAGGCGGGCGCCACCGTCTATATCACCGCCCGGCACCGGGAAACTCTGGAGCGAGCGGCGGCGGAGGTGCAAGGCCGGGGGGGCAAGTGCGTGCCGGTGGTGTGCGACTCTACCCGAGAGGAGGAGGTGGCGGCGCTGTTCGAGCGGGTCCGGCAGGAGCATGCTGGCCGCCTGGATGTTTTGGTCAACAGCGCTTTCTCCGCGGTGACCACCCTCTCCAAAGAGATCGGCGTGCCGTTCTGGGAAAGCGAGGCCTCCCTCTGGGACCAGATCAACAACGCAGGCCTGAGAGGCAACTATTTCTGCACGGTTTATGCCGCCCGGCTCATGGTGCCCGCCGGGCGCGGGCTCATTGTCATCGTCTCCTCGCCCGGTGGGCTGCGATACATGTTCGACGTCCCGTACGGGGTGGGCAAGGCTGCCTGCGACCGCCTGGCGGCTGACTGTGGCGTCGAGTTGCGCCCCTTCGGCGTGGCCTGCGTGTCCCTTTGGCCTGGGCTCGTTCGCACCGAACTGCTCCTGCAGCAAGCGGAGAATGTCGAGAAACTATTCAAAGACCTGCCGGAGCGGCTGACCAAGGCAGAGAGTCCCGAAGTGAGCGGGAAATGCGTAGTGGCCTTGGCCTCGGATCCCCAGGTCATGCGGCACAGCGGCAAGGTGGTCCTCAGCCCAGACCTTGCCCGTCTCTACGGGTTTAAGGATGTGGATGGGCGAGACGTCTACAATTATATTTCGATTCGGGACACCCTTACCGAATTGATGCCCAAACTGTCTTTCCTTTTCTGGTTCATTCCCCGCTTTATCACTTTTCCTAAGTGGGCCCTTGCTCTTTATTCCAGCAAATTTGCGATCTACCCTCCCATTCAGCCGGCCGATTTTAAAGCAGCTAAAAAAGACTAATCGGCTGGCGTACCCCTTAGGAGCATGTTTTGCAACAATGTCAAGCTTTCTTTTGTGGAAAAAATTATTGCTTTGGTTTGTTTGTTTCATCTCTTGAAAATTGGGAAGAGTGAGTTCTTGCAGGGAGTTTACCCCTCTAAAAACTCTTTTGAGGAATTGCTTCAGGATTTCCCTCTGAAAAAAAAGCTTTATGACACCATTTCTTACTCTCTACGCTACAATCTGCTTTTGTGTTTTTGACACAGCATTAGCTGCTAAGTTACGTAATATTTCTGTACTATCTAAAATGCAAGCTTTGAGGTTTATCAAAGAATCATTCACATATTTGAAAGTGATGGAGCTACTTACAACTAAGAATACCATAGTTGAAAGAAGTCAAGACATCTGGAAAAAGTGCCTTTTTGTTTTGCTTTCACCTATATTGAGGCCATTTATATACTCCGCCAGAACATGTTTGTATCACAGTCTTCTATATTTTGTTTCCATAAAAACAATTGTCAATTTGGCATGTGTGTGATATTCTGAAGATAACTTAAAACAAAAATCTAAACTTTGAAAGAAAAGGGTTCCTCTCCTCTCTTCCATTCAGTTTTATTGGATTCTTGGAGACTGGTGAAGTCCCAAGATAAAACTTGGGGAGAAATCCTTTTATCTGTATTTTTTTCAGCCTTCAAGAGATTCCAGAATTCTGTTCATTCCAAAGTTAAAGATCAGCAGAATTAGTCCTGATGATAGAAAACCCTGCAGTAGTATATTAAGCCATACAAGACACCCAAATCAGCAAAAATTAGCAAATGTAATCAGAGCCATATCAGAGTGGACATAGAACAAGCTATCAAACATGACAGCTCTCCAGAAAGAAAATTTGCTAAAAACCATTATGAAACAGATAAGGGGGTGTAAAGCAAAGTCCTGAATAAGGAGCACAGGCTGAGTGTGTGTGTGTGTGTGGGGGGGGGATAAGAAACACCTCACCTATGTTCAGTTTGCTGTCTCTGTATAATTCTCAAAGAAGCAAGTTCTTCATGTAGTGAAGGACAAAATTGCTCTTTTCATAAGACAACCACTGTTTGTTCCTAAAAGGTTTGAGGAAGCCGATGTAATCCTCATAAAGTGCTTGCTTGCTTGTTAAGTATTCTGTGGCCACAAATCAATAAAACTGAAAAAAAAACACCACTTAGCTGTTTGATTTTCTTGCTTTACCTTGGAATTAAGGAGAAAGTTTTTCTTGTAGCCACTTAAAGGTTTTTTCAATAGTTACGACTTCTTCAGTGTTTAGCACTTTTCATCCAATGGAATAATAGTTAAAGGCCAGGAAAAATAAGAGAAGATTGATTTGTGAAATATGGTGATATTCCTAAGTGTAAGGAGTAGCCACAGGGGAGGGAAATTGATGTTATAAGATTGTACTAGGGAAAACAACCAGGAGGATATCCATGATACCCATACTATCTTTTCTCTTAATTGTTCTTGTGCCTGCTCTATTTTTGAAAATTGTGTACCATAATTAGAAAATAGATTTAAAAATTTATTTGGGGATTCAGATGTGAAATATGTGGAATTACTCTCAGCAGCTGTGGAGGCTTAATGCTAAAATAATTGATAAAATCAGTCAAATGCGAAAGGCAGCTTTACTTGGAACAGCTTATATATTATAATGTTACCTTTAATATTATTAAACAACTTCTGCCTACTTTGGATCCTCGGGAAGGACTCGATAAGGTGGATAAAACTGTCTAATCTGAAAATCTGTCTGACTGTGCAACAAACCATAACAATAAAGTTGTAGGCCAAGCAGATAACAAGACCTGGCAATGGCTAAGAGCAGGAAAATTGAAGAGACAGAAGAGCTAATTCTGAGTGCACAAGACCAAGCATTAAGAACAAATGCATATAGCCAGAATTAAGACAGCAACATTTTAGCAAATGCCACCTCTGCAAAAAGCTGAAGAAACAATGGACCACCCTGTTAGTTGCTGCAAGAAGATCGGACCAACTGACTACAAACAACGGCATGACAAAGTAGCAACAACAGTGCATTGGAAGATCTGCAAGAAATACCATTTCCCTGAAAACAAAAACTGGTGGGACCATAAAATAGAGAAAGTAATGGAAAGTGAAGAAGCTGAAGTGCTCTGGGACAGAAAAGCACCTGCCACATAACCCCCATACTTAACAATTGTCAATAAGAAAGACAAAAAGTCTGGATAGTGGATGTGGCAGTACCTGGAGACAGCAGAATATAAGAACTGGGGAAAAGTCGCAAAATATAAAAGATATACAAATAAAAATAGAACAGCTGTGGCAAAAGAAAACAAAGATAGTACCAATAGTTATAGGTGCCTTGGGTGCAATCTCAAACATCTGGAGCACCACTTGAACACCATCAGCATTTACAAAATCACTACCAGTTAATTGCAAAAGGCAGCTTTATAATAAAACTTGAGTTATTTATAAAAATAATAAAGGCAGAATATAAATGAATGCCAACTTCTTTTTTCTAATCTTGCAGTCACACAATGTATTGGCTACTGAGGTTTCAGCAATAGCAAGAAAGAAATCTTTGCTGTAGGATTTCCCATTCTGAGAACATACAGTGGGGCAAAAAAGTATTTAGTCAGCCACTAATTGTGCAAGTTCTCCCACTTAAAAAGATGAGAGAGGCCTGTAATTGTCATCATAGGTAGACCTCAACTATGAGAGACAAAATGAGAAAACAAATCCAGACAATCACATTGTCTGATTTGGAAAGAATTTATTTGCAAATTATGGTGGAAAATACGTATTTGGTCAATATCAAACGTTCATCTCAATACTTTGTTATATATCCTTTGTTGGCAATGACAGAGGTCAAACGTTTTCTGTAAGTCTTCATAAGGTTGGCACACACTGTTGCCGGTATGTTGGCCCATTCCTCCATGCACATCTCCTCTAGAGCAGTGATGTTTTGGGGCTGTCGCTGGGCAACACGGACTTTCAACTCCCTCCAAAGGTTTTCTATGGGGTTGAGATCTCTGAGACTGGCTAGGCCACTCCAGGACCTTGAAATGCTTCTTACGAAGCCACTCCTTCGTTGCCTGGGCAGTGTGTTTGGGATCATTGTCATGCTGAAAGACCCAGCCACGTTTCATCTTCAATGCCCTTGCTGATGGAAGGAGGTTTGCACCCAAAATCTCATGATACATGGCCCCATTCATTCTTTCCTGTACACGGATCAGTCGTCCTGGTCCCTTTGCAGAGAAACAGTCCCAAAGCATGATGTTGCCACCCCCATGCTTCACAGTAGGTATGGTGTTCTTTGGATGCAACTCAGCATTCTCTCTCCTCCAAACACGACGAGTTGTGTTTCTACCAAACAGTTCTACTTTGGTTTCATCTGACCATATGACATTCTCCCAATCCTCTTCTGGATCATCCAAATGCTCTCTAGCAAACTTCAGACGGGCCCGGACATGTACTGGCTTAAGCAGGGGGACACGTCTGGCACTGCAGGATCTGAGTCCCTGGCGGCGTAGTGTGTTACTGATGGTAGCCTTTGTTACGTTGGTCCCAGCTCTCTGCAGGTCATTCACTAGGTCCCCCCGTGTGGTTCTGGGATTTTTGCTCACCGTTCTTGTGATCATTTTGACCCCACGGGGTGAGATCTTGCGTGGAGCCCCAGATCGAGGGAGATTATCAGTGGTCTTGTATGTCTTCCATTTTCTAATTATTGCTCCCACAGTTGATTTCTTCACACCAAGCTGCTTGCCTATTGCAGATTCAGTCTTCCCAGCCTGGTGCAGGTCTACAATTTTGTTTCTGGTGTCCTTCGACAGCTCTTTGGTCTTCACCATAGTGGAGTTTGGAGTGTGACTGTTTGAGGTTGTGGACAGGTGTCTTTTATACTGATAACAAGTTCAAACAGGTGCCATTAATACAGGTAATGAGTGGAGGACAGAGGAGCCTCTTAAAGAAGAAGTTACAGGTCTGTGAGAGCCAAAAATCTTGCTTGCTTGTAGGTGACCAAATACGTATTTTCCACCATAATTTGCAAATAAATTCTTTCCAAATCAGACAATGTGATTGTCTGGATTTGTTTTCTCATTTTGTCTCTCATAGTTGAGGTCTACCTATGAGGACAATTACAGGCCTCTCTCATCTTTTTAAGTGGGAGAACTTGCACAATTGGTGGCTGACTAAATACTTTTTTGCCCCACTGTATCCCTTCATCTGTAGAGATGCATTCTATAGCATCTAACTTAGTTTTCCCAGGAACCATAGGAGTGTACATTAAATCACTTAATTGCTACTTATTTAATAAAACCAACCAGACAGGTTCTAAACAAAACCCAACAACTGCATGTTGAAGCAAGGCCATCTGAAAATTGAATAATTTAATATTTTAATAGTCAAGTGCTGAGTATAATGTAAGTCAAGGAATTCAAATATATTTAAGATCTTCATCATTTCCCCTTTTGTAGCTTAGTTAGCTAGTTTGAAATTAAGAAAAGAAGTTCTGGTTAAATTTTTTTGTTCAGTCCCAGAATTTGCCATGAGGCTATGTCCAGGAATGAGTGTCTTTCAGTATAATTTTTGTTTGCTACTGCAGCATGTTTTGTTCCTGCAGCTATCAACAGAACTCAGGCGACAGAAACAAAGCAAGGGGAAAAGGAGCAGCCCCTTAAAGTTCTGACACCACCAGCAAATTTAATGAGTAGTAAGGGTGCTGTGATAACTTGACAACTATAATAATAAAGTTGGAAGGGACCTTGGAGGTCATCTAGTCCAACCCCCTGCTCAGGCAGGAAACCCTATACCATTTCAGACAAATGGCTCTCCAGTCTCTTCTTAAAAACTTCCAGTGTTGGAGCATTCACCGCTTCTGGAGGCAGGTTATTCCACTGGTTAATTGTTCTGTCAGGAAGTTTCTCCTTAGTTCTAGGTTGCTTCTCTCCTTGATTAGTTTCCATCGGTTGCTTCTTGTCCTGCCTTCAGGCGCTTTGGAGAATAGCTTGATTCCCTCTTCTTTGTGGCAACCCCTGAGATATTGGAATACTGCTATCATGTCACCTCTAGTTCTTCTTTTCATTAAACTAGACATACCCAATTCCAGCAACCGTTCCTTATATGTTTTAGCCTCCAGTCCCCTAATCATCTTTATGGCTCTTCTCTGTACTCTTTCTAGAGTCTCAACATCTTTTTTACATCGTGGTGACCAAAACTGGATGCAGTATTTCAAGTGTGGCCTTACCAAGGCATTATAAAGTATTAATACTCCACGTGATCTTGATTCTATCCCTGTTAATGCAGTCTAGCACTGTGTTGGCTTTTTTGGCAGCTGCAGTACACTGCTGGCTCATGTTTAACTCATGATTGTCCACTAGGACTCTGAGATCCCTCTCACAGTTACTACTATTGAGCAAGGTACCACCTATACTATACCTGTACATTTGGTTTTTCTTGCCTAAATGTAGAGCCTTACTTTTTTCACCATTGAATTTCATTTTGTTAAATAGCGCCCAGTGTTCAAGTCTGTCCAGATCCTCCTGTATCTTAAGCCTATCTTCTGGAGTGTTGGCTATTCCTGCCAGCTTGGTGTCATCTGCAAATTTGATGAGTTCCCCTTCTATCCCCTCATCCAAATCGTTGATGAAGATGTTGAAGAGCACTGGGCCTGGAACAGAGCCCTGGGGCACCCCACTACACACTTCCCTCCATGTAGATGCAGTTCCATTGAGGACCACACGCTGAGTACGGCCGGTCGGCCAGCTACGAATCCATCTGGTGGTGATGCTAACCCACATTTTTCTATCTTATCAAGTAGTAGGTTGTGATCTACTTTATCAAATGCCTTACTGAAGTCCAAGTAAATTACATCCACAGCATTCCTCTGGTCCACTAATTTTGTCAGTTGGTCAAAGAATGCAATAAGATTTGTCTGCCATGATGTTTTTGACAAACCCATGTTGGCTTTTAGTAATGACTTTGCAAACTTTGCCTCTAGGTGTTCGCTGATTCATTGTTTGATTATCTAATTATTTTAGGATTAGCTTTCACAGACTGCAAACTTTGCCTCTAGGTGTTCGCTGATTTGTTGTTTGATTATCTAATTATTTTAGGATTAGCTTTCACAGATTACAGACCACTTTGCCAGGTTCATGCAGTATAATCTTCATGGTATATGTGCTTGTGTGAAATAGAGGCAACACACATGCATGAATGTAAGGATTCCAAGACAAATACACTTGTTTTAGAAGGAGGGAGCAGTCAATAACTATAGGCAGTTTTATTATATTTGAATTGAAATGTTTCAAGAGACTAGCTTCTCTATTACAGACTATCTATACAATCAAAATAATTTTTCTTCTGTCTTCTTTACATAACCATAATCTAATCAATCTTCCTGTTCTGCACCTGTCCTTCATCACCCGACTGTAGGAAGTCAGATACATTTACATGCACAAGCAATTTTCCATCCCTCTGTACGCTTCTAGAATCTTAGCTTTCATCAGTGCTGCCCACATAATAGCAATCGCATCTAGACTTATATGCTGCTTCACAGTGCTTTACAGTCCTCTCTAAGCTGTTTAGAGTCAGCCTATTGCCCCCAACAATCTGGGTTCTCATTTTACTGGCCTCGGAAGGATGGAAGGCTGAGTCAACCTTGAGCTGGTGAGAATTGAACTACTGAACTGCTGGAAGCTGGCAGCCACCACGATTGCGAGCCTTCACTTCTCAAAGCTGTAATGGTATGCGGGAATGACAATGGAAGTCAGGAAGAAGAGCTGCAGATGGCATGTAAACTAATGTGTAAAAGATGTCTCAGCCCACAGAGGGAGAGAGGGCATGGGAAGAGTTTCAAAAGGGATCCTCCAGAGTTTTCCAGAGAACAAAAGAAGAAGGGAGAAGTAATTTCAGTTTTGGAAGGTTCCATTAATGTAACCTTACTACAGAACAGAGTTAACCTTCATATTTGCGCTTCTTGTCTGGACTACCTGGAAGGGCTAACAAAGCACAATTATGTGTTTTCTAAAATGTGAGAGTGAACTGTACATTAAAGAAGAGAGACATACAAAGTACTGAATTCCAGATCATTAACAGCAGCTAAACAGCAAAATCTCCTTTAAAAGGTTTTAATTTCCTCGCCTTAAGATTTCTAGGTTTGGGATCCTG
The DNA here is from genome assembly GCA_023970755.1 of Azemiops feae. Classification (NCBI taxonomy): domain Eukaryota; kingdom Metazoa; phylum Chordata; class Lepidosauria; order Squamata; family Viperidae; genus Azemiops; species Azemiops feae. The sequence goes on from JALGBA010000444.1 coordinate 845,795, forward strand.
AATGGTTACCACATCCATTAAAAATAATATTGGGGAAAATAACCTCAATATATTTAATTAAATAAGATATACATGAATCATGATCTAGGAAAACAGAACATTATAATCATGATAATCAGTGAAAAGTAGGATTTAATTTCTGTTGCTACTAGGTTAACTTTCAAACATATCTTCCTGTTAGCAATAATAGTTTAAAGGATTTTTGTTTCTCCTGCTATTAAAAATTAAGAAGTGAGGCTGATTTGGAAACCTGAGAGTTATGACTAGTCTTGATTTGGGCTCATAGTACTGTTGCAGAAAAAGATTTCCTCCCCCTAAAATACTGAGAATAGAGATCTGTTTAATGTTCATGTAGACTGAACACACATGTCCAATCCAAGTAAATTTTAAAAAAAATCTGTAATGACGTAGTAACATAGGATATAATATTTGTAACTCAACATCATGCAGGAATCATACATAAGAATTAAATATTTCAATATTTATTTTGAAATGTTTAAAAACTGCTATGTACATCACTCAACAACCTGTCAACAACCCATCACTCAATAGACCTCTTTTGTAGCCTTCAATTTCCTTCATTCTTCAGGAATTCAAATTTCAAGGAATTTTCTGTGCTGTGAAGAATTGAGAAGCCTGCCTACGAACCTTGTAAGTAGGAGACACACAAAATAGACAAGTTTGTACAGTACAGTAATTAAAAGAAACAATTCTATTTATTCTAACTCAATAAAATTAATCCAGTGGTTGTGTTCTGCAATACTTACAACTTTTTCCTCTTCTGTCAGCACACCATCCACAGCTACTATTTGATATTGCTTATGCTTTAAGCCTCCTGGAAGTCTTCGAAATAATTTTAGATTGTTCCCATCGATGCCTTTTAACAGTTTTTGCATTTCTTCTGAAGGGCAGCCAGGATCAAATATTAGTAGACATAAACTTTTGTTTTTTCTTTCCTCGATTCCAACAATGGTACGACTATGACCTAGTTTTCAGTGCCAAAACCCAAACATATTAATGCACAGTACACACATAGACAAGAATTACAAACCTCTTGGTTGAAATAAGCTATACAGAATTGCTTCTTATCTAAACGTCTTGTTTTTGGAACAAAATGACTTGAATATTCTCAGGAAATGATTTCCACCAAATCATGTTTAAAGCTGCTAATAACAGCATATAAGACATGTAATAAATTACAACACAATTACACACAAGTGTTCAGAAAATGTGAAACCGGGACCGGAAGGCAGTGTTGCTCAAGATGTCTTCGTCAATCCCTCAAAAAAACTAAACAGACTTTAAGTTGAAGAGTCCTTCAACTCTATGATCAAATGCTATTTAGAGCTTTGTAAGAAATCATGAGCACCTTGAAGTGCACTGAGAACAGACTGTTTTACTATGCTGATAGTGACACAGCACATGAAACACAATAGGCACAAGGACAAAGTGTTCTGAAAACAAGGCTTAAGGTTTTTTTTTAAAATGGTGTTTTACGATTGCACAATAATTTTCAGACAAGACTGCTCTTAGCCTTTGAATGTTATTCTACAGGGAGAAGGTGAAAGAGAAGCAAGATAAAAAAAATAATTAAATTCCATTTACTGCAGACATGATTAAATGTGAAATATTGCTCATGACTTAGGCAATGTTGTTAGATGAAATACTACAAGAATATTTGAGATGTTAACTTTTAAAACAATGAAATTTAAATATTCCAGATTTTGCTCTTCTAACATGATGAAGTATGATTCACATAACATGTGAGAGAATTGTCATGGAGAATAAATTACTAGAATGGAACTTTATTTTCAGAAATATTTTACAAAAAAATCAATCCAGGACAGAGTTCTACTGACCTTGGTGCTGCAGATAAATTGGTGGCTTGGAAGTACTCATAACCTTTCCACTGCTATCTTTACCTGAAGAATAATAGTTTAATACCCATTCAAACAAACGAGGGTGTGTGCCAGAAGAGCCAGTAGGCTGATGAAAGTCAATAATTTGACACCTAGAAATTAAATTAAAATGTCTCCATAATTAGTCAGATAATAAATGCCATCTGGCATTTTTTTTTAAATTCTATGCACACAATGATTCTGCCTTTAGATTAAAAATCAGACCCTTGTGATCCTACAAAGTCAACTATATTCAATATTCAATGGCTGAGCCCATTTATTTCTAGCTTAGTTGCCATACTGGATACATGAAACCATACAAATATCAGTTTTAATTTTTCTTTCTCTGTAGAGACTGTGGACAATTCATTTTTCTACCTGGAAAGAGTTCTGGTTCATCCTGTCTCCTGCTCCTAGTGACTTGGTAGGAAATGATTGGAAGGAGGGAAAAAACGGGATGGGAGAGATGTTGGAAAGCACCCAGCCTGGCAAAGATGAGGGATCAAGTGCAGAGTTAGCCTGGGGTAAATGCGCAATGACAAGAGGGCTAGGATCAACACCCCCCACCCAGTTATTTGGAATCTTATCTAATTCATCTCAAGAATAGGCTGCCATGCTGGAAAGATTCCTGTATTATAGGCAGAACATAATAAAGTAGTTAGCTAGATTTCTGCATGGGTGGGTCTGATTGTTCACCACACCCTTGCATAAAACTAAACTAATGCATAAAGCATGGGCATAGATGGAGGTGTAATTAATTAATAAAATTTTTATTCTGTCTTTTTTACTTTATAAGAAATTCAAGGCAGTGAACATGCTTAATACTCCTTCCTCCTACTATTTTCTCCACAACAATAACCCTGTGAGATGGGTTGGGCTGAGAGTGAGCTGCCTAAAGTCACCTCAGCCAGCTTTCATGGATAAGGCAGGACTAGAACTCAGCGTCTCCTAGATTCTGGACCAATACCTTAATCACTACACCATACCGGCTCTCCTTTATTTTATACTATGTTTATTTGTTTATTTTATGTTATTCACCTAAGTGGAGAGGGAATGAAGGATCCATACCAGTTCATAAGGGGCAATGATTTTTAATCCTTGTTGTCTGTATTTTCCTGGACAGAGGTCAGAAAATTATTAAACGCAATTTGATTATCTGTGAAGACTGGGTGTCAGCAGTTTGGAAATGCCTTAATCTTGGCTTCTAAGATCATTTCCACATTTGGTAGTTTATATTGACGAAAGGATTCCTCTTATTTTAAGAATTTATACCACCCCCCTTGTATGAAACTGCTAGGGTGTAGATGTAATAAACTGTTTTATCCTGATACTATTTTTTTTAATATTGTTGTTTTCAACATTTTTTTTATTCTTCAATTATTAATGAAGTGAAAATATACAGTTCATAATAAATGAAAATGTCAGAAAATTTATTTATCTTTAGTACTGGATGCTAATTTTTTTCCCTGGGCTCCAAGATCACCGCAGATGGGGACTGCAGCCAAGAAATTAAAAGATGCTTGCTCCTGGGGAGGAAAGCTATGGCAAATCTAGACAGCATATTAAAAAGCAGAGACATCATCCTGCCAACAAGAGTGCGTATAGTCAAGGTCATGGTTTTCCCAGTTGCAATGTATGGCTGTGAAAGTTGGACCATAAGAGGCTGAGCGCCAAAGAATTGTTGAGGCCTTTGAACTATGGTGCTGGAGAAGACTCCTGCAAGTCCCTTGGACTGCAAGGCGATCAAACCGGTCAGTCCTAGAGGAGGTCAACCCTGACTGCTCTTTAGAAGGCCAGATCCTGAAGTTGAAACTCAAGTACTTTGGCCACCTAATGAGAAGGAAGGACTCACTGGAGAAGAGCCTAACGCTGGGAAAGATTGAGGGCAATAGAAGAAGGGGACGACAGAGAATGAGGTGGCTGGATGGAGTTACTGAAGTAGTAGGCGTGAGCTTAAATGGACTCCAGAAGATGGTAGAGGACAGGAAGGCCTGGAGGAACGTTGTCCATGGGGTCGCGATGGGTCGGACACGACTTCGCAACTAACAACAACTGGATGCTATAGAAATATTTGGCTCAGAACTAAGATTTCCCTAGGTAGTCAACACTTACTTTAGCCTGAGAAAAGTTAAGAGAGAATAAATTTCACATGCTCCTATCCACGCTTTAGTTCCTTGTAATCTGCTGTTGAAATGAGAAGCTCCTTGGGGATCAAAACCTTCTTTCCAGGCATCTTCAATCTGTGTTTGTATTTTTGGAATACAAGGAACAGATGAAATATCTAAACAAGAAAGAGGACAACGTTTAAAATCTTTCAAAAGGAAAATTTGAATTTACCATATTTTTGTTCTCAGAGATTGTAGAATGTCCTTAGTTTGGAAAATAATTCCTTTTGACGGATAGATATATCTGTCAGCAGGTATAATATCAAAGAGAGGAAATTTCTCTTGGAGTAAGACTGGAAAAGATATATAGCAGTGGTGGCGAACCTATGGCACGGGTGCCAGAAGCGGCACTCAGAGCCCTCTCTATGGGCACGCATGCCATCGCCCCAGTCCTAGGCTTTCAGCTAGGTTTTATAAAACCTTTTCGCTTTAGGCCTCCGCTTTTGCCGTGTGCAAAAAAAAAAAAAAAGGTTCAATCACTCAATTTCAACTTCTCGCGGGGAAAAAAAAGATCTTGCAAAGTTGGAATTGATTGATTGAACTTTTTAGTCCCACCCAGTCTGCCATTACCACCGCAGCCACGCCCACCCAATGGGCCACACCCAGCCAATGGGCCACACCCACCTGGCACTCGACGATGCATAAGTGGGTTTTGGGTTGCAGTTTGGGCACTCAGTCTCTAAAAGGTTCGCCATCACTGATATATAGGGATAATGTCTTCCCTTTTCAAAAATAGTAAGTGAAGTCTATGGAGATTCTCAGTCATCCAGGTCATAGTTATCCCAAAGATGCTTTTTCAGGAGGCACCTGGACTTCCTTGTTTTTCTTTGAAGACGTTTCGCTTCTCATCTAATAAGAGCTGAAGAAGCTTCTTGGATGAGAAGCAAAACATCTTCAAAGAAAAACAAGAAAGTCCAGTTGCCTCCTGAAAAAGCATCTTTGGTAAATGAAGGGCTAACCCTTAGAACATGTAGGTTGATGAAAGTGCAGCCGCTGTTTGCCTTAATCTTAACCCAGGAATGGGAAGTTGGGAAAGGGGCTGCAAAAATGATGGTGCTTACCAATCTTTTCTTTTCATCTTTCGTTCAAACTGATCTTTGGAATGTACTCTCTCATGAACTGAGGGAACTGACCTCCTTGCTTGCATTTAAAAAGGTCTTCAAATACATTTTGTTCCAACAGGGTTTTATGATTTGATATTCTGAATTAATTATTTTAATACTTTATGTTCCGCGGTAGCAGTTACAAACCGCTATTTTTTTTAAATCCCTTTATTTTTTAAAAAATAACTAAAATAAGTTAAACATACATAATACTCCATCCTCCTCCTAATTTCCCCACAACAACCATCCCGTGAAGAGTGTTGGGCTGAGAGAGAGTGACCAGCCCAAGGTCACCCAGCCAACTTTCATGCTTAAGGCAGGAGTAGAACTCAGTCTCCTAGTTTCTAGCCTGATGCCTTCACTACTAGAGCAAAATGGCCATTTATGCTAGTATAATATTAAATATTATAAAAGCTTAGTATTAAATAAACTCTTTGCACTGTTAAAGGAATGGGGAAAATCTAAAATTTGATATTGTTCTAGAAGAGTTGAGCGTCTGCAGGCTCTGGATGTAACTGAATAAAATAAGTTCCAACCTAGAGGACTCCCTTTCTTTTTAAGTATTGGCTCTTGCTATTACTCAATTACATTCAACAGGTGTCACAACATGTGCTAAGGTCATGTCAGAATGGGGATGTCTACATGCAGACATGTGGGAGATGAGAAGTGATTTCTTCCTGGAAATCCTTTATGAATATTGAGAAATTTCCCCAAAGTAAATGTTCCCTATCTCAGAATCAAAAGAATACTAAACCACAGAGGACCCTATGCAAATCTAGTCTGAAGTAGATTGCTTTAATTACAATGAAAACTGTGTAACAAAGTACAAACCTTTCAAGCAGTCTTTATAGGAGTTATTTCTCAAAAGAGAAGAAAACTGAATTTGAAAATTCCGATAACCGCAACCCCAGCCTTTGTCTCCAAGAGAACAGTGAAAGTGATCCACTCCCGTAGAAAGCCATACGTGCTTTATATCTTTGCACTCATTTTGATAGTACTGGCACAATGCTTCAGTAATTCCTAGTTTGAAAAAGATGGAAATAGAGAAATATTACATTAGCCTAATTTACAATTTATTCAATTATGCAGTTTTACAAGATAAGACTGATTATGTGCCATCAAGCCAGTGTTGACTTTTAGCACCTACACAGATTCTTCAGATTATCTGTCCTCAATCTGGCCTTTTAGGTTTTCCAAAGATGTATCTGTCAATGCTGTAATCCAACTCCTACTGCAAACAATTGTAAGAAAGTTTATAATGCTAAACAAATAACACAAGCCTTTTAGAACACAGTACTTCAGGTCCAGACTGGTATGGACTATGGATAATAAGATAGTGGCAACATATGAAGTAGCTAATTAAGGAGGCTAGGCAAGGGGAAAAAAGCTTTTTCTGACTCAACCCATCATTGGATATTTTTAAACTGAATGTTGCATATTTGAAACAATTACATTATTAAAGCAGCAATTTAGTTATGGAGCAAAATAAATTAGAGAGAAACGGAGACACATTCATAAAAGATAACTTTCCAGACCAACAATGAGCCTACCATACAACCCGACAATAATGACACTGTTCCTACAACTAAAAAGAGAAATGAGTTCTTTCTTCAGAGGAAGAGTATAAATACGATGACTATCAAATGAAAAACTAAGCCATAGATTTTATCTGAAGGCAATAATTATATCTCCAAGGAATTAATATTTTTTGATAACACTATCCTTAATATGGTTTGTAAGAATCCCCACTTTTAGAACATTTTATATTCTTACTGTATTAATTTGAGAGCACAAAGGAAAAAAAAAACCAGCGATTTCTTAAATGCATCTAGAGAGCATCACAATATTAAATGATGAATGGCTATTTAAATAACAATCCTTTTTAGACATCTGAATCAGGTTTTGAAACAAGAACTTACTAACCTGAAGTCTTTGACTTTCCATCATCAGTGCCTAAAGCCAGAGATTCCAGCATATCAGCTTTTCTCCTGTGATATTCAGATGGTTGCATTCTTCCAAAATCCACTTCTTTTGCCATGGCTTTTAGTGACTGTTGCTTGTACCCTCCAGAACCATCTAAACCATATTGTCTCTACGGTGGAGAAAATATTCTTTTAAGGGTGAGTATTGCTGATGTCTTGGATCATAGCTTCCCTACTGCCTTAGAACTGACAATGCTGAATAGAATCCAGGGGGAATCAGACATTAGACTGGAAACGTTTCTCTCTAGAAACAACTTGAGGCATTAAGCTACAGATAGCTAGGAACACTTATAGCTGAATTGCAGAATAGTTAATTAACTGTATAAGGCTTCAATATATTATTTGTAGAGAGCTATGTTTGGAAAATGCGTCAGCATTCTATAGAGTGCTTTGGCCGAAAAAGTCTTGCCCTACCTCTTTATTAATAAATCAAGAGATCAACTGAATACTGCATCCAGTTTTGGTCACCACTTTACAAAAAAAAAAAAATTGAGATTTTGGAAAAAGTGCAAAGAAGAGGAACTAAGATGATTAAAGGGCCTGGAGACAAAAACATATGAAGAACGGTTGCAGGAATTGGGTATGGCCAGTCTAGACAAAAGAAGGACTAGCGGTGACATCATAGCAGTATTCCAGTACTTGAAGGGCTGCCACAAAGAAGAGAGGGTCAACCTATTTTCCAAAGCACCAGAAGGCAAGACAAGAAACAATGGATGGAAACTAATCAAGGAGAGAAGCAACCTGGAATTAAGGAGAAACTTCCTGTCAGTGAGGACAATTAACCAGTGGAACAGCTTGTCTTCAGAAGTTGTAGGTGCTTCATCACTGGAAGTTTTTAAGAAAAGATTGAACAGAAATGGTATAGGGTCTCCTGCTTGAACAGGGGTTGGACTAGAAGACCTCCAAGATCCCTTCCAGCTCTATTCTGATTGAAGAAGTGTTGTATGAACAATTGTGGAAAAAAAATCAACCACCCATGAACTGTAGTAACTTAAGATAACCTTTGTCATTTTTTACTATGAGCACACTGGCCCACATTAAAAATGAAATTGTTGCCTGCTCTCGAAAGAAGGTATATATCTACTCATACACATACATACCACACTTATACACATGCTATATACATACATATATAAACCTACCCCTACACACAAGCACACACACACACATATATACACATACATACATACACACACACACACACATATACACACACATATACATACATACATATAACATACATACACACACACACATATATACACACATATATATACACACATATAAATATTAATCATTGTCCATTTTGAATAGAGGAAAGAAGAAACTTGAGAGTTCACAAGGTTGATGCTATATGGATCAAAACTGTGGTTGAATCTGGATGTTCTGCTTCAGATACCACAAAGCCTCCTCCCAGAAGGTAACAAGGAAAACAGGTCGTGAAGAGGATGTATAGCATCCCAGAGTGTATGTTAATGTAGTAATTTATATTCTGCTTTTCTTCCATCATGATTCATGAAATTTCTGAATGGTCTCCCATCTAGGAACTGACCCAATCAGTTCCTAAATAGGAACTGGCAAGGTGGCTTCTTTATGAAACAGACCTGTACTTTAATCAGTTGCTTCCAAATATCAATCTCTTTATCTATGAAAAATAAATAGGTACTCATACTTACTGCACATGTAATTTTTCACTTAATTTATTCAGAAGGGCTGTCAAATATGCACTTAAAAGATTAATATACCTGCAGCTTTTGGAAATCAGCCTTTTCTTGTTTTGCTGTTTCTGTTTTTCTTTGCTTATGCTCTTCATTTTGAAGATGCTGTGCCAATTCTAAATCATTCAAGTTTCTTCCTATTGTGTGAAAGAATATTTAAGTTTTACCATATTTCAAAATGTTGAATATCTAATGTTCCTAAAATAAAGTATACATATTAAATAATTTCAGCAACATCTACAGTTTCAAATTTGCAGCATAATTCTATGTATGAATTAACCTATACTCACTGAGACACAGGATTAAAGTCTTAATTGTGCACATTATTCATACAGACATAATGAAAAGATGAACCAATCAATACAATTCAAATAATTTTATGTATTTATTTACTGAAAACATTTATATAGCTGCTTATATTGAATTCTGATTACTACTCATCAGTGTAATATTACAAAAATTATAAATTGAAATCATCCTATTTCATATATATAAACTGGTTTACTTGATCAGTAAATCATATTACTTTACACTTGAAGCACTGTTATTAACTTGCAGGATGTAATTCTTCAGAGTCATAACTGCTTTGTTTGTTTCTAAGGTCCATAATCCTCATGCCTAGAATTTAACTCATATCCTAAGTAATGCTCAATTATCATCCTCAGTGAGATCAACATTCCAGCTAGCAGAGGAAGAATTCAGGAATTTATCTTTCCCCTACATCTTTGAAACTCTGTTCCAGATCTGAAAAAGCTTCAGTGCAACAGTGTGGGGAGCATACAGTGGATGCCAGGAGGAAGGAAAATGAACCATGTATATTCCTCTTTCTCTTCTTCCAGAAGAAATGTTTGTAAGGTTGTTTTGAACTGAATAATTCCAGAAAATTTCTGAAGGTATAGCATAGCATGCAACTATCCTTTTCAGAAGCAAAGACTCATCATTCATTTCCTGGGCAGAACAATTTGTTTACATAAGGTTAAAAAATATAATTGCTTGTTTAAGAAAAATAGTATTTATTATTTGAGAATGGCAGGGAAATATTTATGGAACTCTTATAGCACCGATATGCTATCACTCAGCTGGATAAAGCAGGAAAACCTTAAATGAATATTTCAGATGGCAACTTGGGAGATGTGATTCTCAATGGTTATACAGGGCAAGGAGTGTTATTTTTAGCTTTCAATACTAGAAATCTGCTAATCACATGTGTATTGTCCTATTAGATTTTATCTTATATACAAAATAATTTACAGCCTTTTAAAAATGTATATTGCCTTATTTCAATGGCCCTTGATTGAATAAACAGTGACTCAATGACTCAAAAGCTTTGAGGCAGAGGCTTGCATCTATTATTTAAAAACTTTTTTCCACTGCCTATGACATTTTATTATTTAAACTATAGGTTACTTATCTACTCTGAATGCAAATGAGTATCTTACGTGCATGGTATTGCAGTGTCTATGAGATTCATTCTACAGTATTAGAAGAAACAGCCAACTGACAATACTGAAGCATTTTTTCCAATTACAATATATTGCTTTATCAACATGTTGAATTACTTGATGTCTTATTTTAGAATCCTTTATTTTACCTTCTAAAATGCTGCATTCATCCAGGTGCAGTTCAACATGTTCTTGCAGAACTGGATAATCGGTACAAATAAGGTGACATATTGGACATTCATATAGAGGCGGACCACTTTCTGCATTGAAAAAAATATTTAAAGACTAAATGACAATTTTACTGGCCATTCCTATAAAAATCAAAGAAGCCAAACAACCCCAAAAATCCATGAATTCTTAACTTCGTGTTAAGAGTCATCTTTAGTGTCAGAGAGCTTTGAAGTCCAGTAAGATTTCACAGATTTATCTTGTGGAGTAGCGGCACTTCAAGTGAAAAAGACACATTTTCCACAATGGTGTTACTCAAAGACATACAGTAATGGCAATTAAAATGATGGTCTTAAAACAGATACTTAAGCACCAGAAACAGCTGGCAGTCAAAAGTTTGGCATTTTAATCTGTATAAAGAATCAAGGCAGTGTATCAATTAAAGAGACTAGGAGTGGGGAAACCCTAGTAGTCTTTCCTCAGCCACAAATTTGGGCCCACACAAATCTACCTCACAAAGTTGTTTGCTGTAGGAAAAGAAGCAGGATGAAGAGAGAGTGTCATGTGCATTGCAATGAGCTCTTCAACAAACAGCAGGAAATATAGTGCCGAGATGCAGTTTACACAGTCTCATTAAGAGATGCAAGATATGTGTGTGTGTCCACTGATCAATGGGAGCCGTGGGTATCCTGTGTAAAAAGATACAAGATCAAGACGTAATAGTAAGCAGGTGTTTTGCACACCCTTATGGCTACTTTGAGGAAATACAAATTTGGGGAAGGAAACAGGGAAGAATCCCTGAGCCTTCCCTACCACCGTCTTATTTTAATGCACCTTTTGCTTAAAATGCAATCCAGATCCGGTTGCAATTAGAAGGACGCATAAGGAAGATGCACCAAACTCCAAGCGCTCGGTGAGAAAACCGAGACTCCCCAGAGACACAATTCAATCACACACCACTTTGCATCTCCGCAACAACCGGCAGGCGCTTCGCCCCTTAGTAGAGTGCTGGCAGGTGGGAGACTGCAAATGGAACTCAGCTGTTGTTTCCAGACCGCCAAGCCTCGCAGCGTCGGAGGACGAAGGAAGGCCGGTTGTGCATTCCCGCTTGACTCACCAGGAAGGGAAGACGGAGGAAGAGCGCGAGCACCGATAGGCGGGCTTCCCTGCCGACCTCCCCTAGACACGTCCATTAGCCGGCTGCGCGCGGGACAGCCCCGAGTGGCTCCTCCTTCTCGGAATGCAAATAAGCCACGCCCCTTTAGACCAAACCAAACAACCGCAAACCCTCCTGAAAGCGTCCCGCTGTTCCGAAGCAAGCGGAGGTGGAGAGACTGCGCGAGCGCGTTCCTTAATAAGGAGTGTCAAACTGGCGGCCCGCGGGCCGGATGCGTCACGCGTAGGCCACGCCCACCCCCGGCTCCGCAAAGGCAAAAAGCATCGCGATATGTCACGTGACGCGATCGAGTTTGACACATATTTAAAAAATATGTGCTGTCACGTGTGTTTTACCCCGTTAATAATGTAGCGTCAAAACTCGTTTCCCAAAAACTGCTTTGCACATAGCTTTGAGTTTATAGCTTCTTGGCTTGTGCACCCGCTACTCTGTGATGGGAGCTGTCATTACCGGGTTTCTATGGTTTCTCGTTCACGAGTTTGCTGTACGTCTCTATAGAGAACGCCACATTTCTACCCAGCACGCAAAGATAAATTTTGAAATAAGCAAGCATGTTCAAGAGAATAACGTAATCAATGGTTGTCAGAATGATATATTAAAAGCAATCACTATGTTGGTCTAGGACAAAACATCCATCGTGTTATTTTAAAGGGTCATTACCAGGAATATATGAAAGGCAATTTTTGTATCTTTAACTCCGTAACGACCAGGAGCGAGAAGGAAGGACTCGGTGACACTGGCGATGAGTGCACTTTTAGGAGACCTGAAAGAACAATTAGGTACTGAAGAACGTCATGGACAATATCTATGTGGTTGCTAGGAGTCGAAAACTACTTGAAGGCACATAATCATCCAACAGATTTTTAGTTTTTAACGGACAGGAAAAAAATAGCGGTCGGAAGTGGCAAAAAGGGAGGGTTACGAAGAGGAGACTCACTGTGTGAATGAAGCAGATGGGCGGCTATCCAATAAAAGCTTAGCGTGCAAACCCTCGGTTCCTTGCCGGCTTTAAAGTTAAAGCCGATTAACTGAAACAGTCAAGACAGACGATTGTATTTAGACGATGCGTTCTGCATTTACATTTCAGAGTGGATAGGTTAAAATATTAGCACATAAACTGACAAGTCAACGGTTCCCGAGATAATTGAGCGTCTTTCCAAGATCTATCTATCTATCTATCTATCTATCTATCTATCTATCTATCTATCTATCTATCTATCTATCTATCTATCTATCTATCTATCTATCTATCTATCTATCTATCTATCTATCTATCTTATCTATCTAATCTATCTATCTAATCTATCTATCTATCTATCTATCTATCTATCTATCTATCTATCTATCTATCATCTATCTATCTATCTATCTATCTATCTATCTATCTATCTATCTATCTATCTATCTATCTATCTATCTATCTATCTATCTATCTATCTATCTATCTATCTATCTATCTATCTATCTATCTAAATCCCTGTGTATCTCTATAGATCTACTCACTCTAACCTTTGCCTATCTCTATGGAGATTTTGGGGAAACTCGGCGCAGTTCAACCAATTCGCAGCTCCTTCACTTTCGTGCGCGCAGGGGACACTGGGAAAAGAGGCGGTGCCCCGCTTGGCGTTCCGTGCCCTTTGGGCCGCCATCTTCAATTACGATCCTGATTTCTCTGCGGCGGAGGGCCAGCGGCGCCTGGGGTGTCGCCCTCCGATGGGTACGTGGACGTTTGTGGCTGTGAGGTGACGCGGGATTAACTATGGCGTTGCTTCATTGAGTCTAATTGGGAAACCTGGCCATTAAAATCGAATTAAGCCTATTCGGGAGAGGCAGGGATGTACGCGTCTCTTTCGCCTTTCCCCGGCGCTCGAGAAGCTTCTCTGAAATAACAAAGCACCCGATGCAATTGGGGAGAGGACAATTATTATTATTATTTGCACATTTTCCCTCCATCTCCTCCGGGCCGGCGGCACTCACCCTATCTTCGACCTGGCGCCTTTGTGCCTGGCAGAATTGGCAAGTAATAGTGGGAATCGTGCATGTTTACTTAGAGGTAGCCCAGATTCGTAGGATCCATGGCCCAATGAACCCGGGTAGGGACAGCTGTCTGTGCATTTTTTTTTCTTGCTCTCCGTGCAAGAAGATTCATGGCAATGCCAGTGAGAGAAATAAAAAACTGGAAACAATAGTTAACAGCAATTCCTCACACATGTGATCAGGGATTACAGTGTAGGGGCAGGAATGCAAAAAATGGTGAGCATCTGTCCCCGCTCCTGTAAACAGCTGATGCAGCGCTAGATAACTGTTGAACTGCAATTCCCAGCATCCCTAGAAAGTATAGCCAAAGCCAGGGGATGCTGGGAATAGTAGTTTAGCAGTAATTTCTCCCCCTCCCAGAAAGGGAAAAAAAACCTAGCTTGGGCACCCTTCTTTGGAGTGCCCCAAATTCAGCTTCTATACTGAGCGTTCATAGACATGGCAGAGTTTTTAATACTCCTCCAGCCCACCTTTCTTACCTCTGCTTAACACTTTCAGAGAGCAGTACCCAGCTCTGTCTAGTTTAGACAAGGGAAGACCAGTTAGGGAGAGAAGAGTTTGTATATTTTATTGTATTGGCGAAAGTTGTTCCAATGCTTTAGTCAGAGAATTTCTAGAGAAACACCCTTAAGTTTGGAAACAGTGAGGCTTGAGTATTTCTCTCCATTGTAGCTGCTTCAGACCTAGAAGGGAGCATGCTTGTTAACATTGAGGGTTGCATCCTTCTTGATTTTGAGGGTTCATTTGTTGAAACTAGTCATCCATAGCTCTACAAAATTTTGGTCCAGCTTCTGTTGCTGTGCCTCCTAACCCAGGATTAATTTACGACATTGTATTACAGATATCTCAAATCTTATGTAAAGCTTGTGGTTGGTGTAACATTGACCACTGTAACTGTATGCTTGATGATGAGCCTCTGAAGTATTTAATTTATTCAGTTCTATCTGACCAGATGCAAACATTTTCTCCTTATGATGAGATCAGCTGCCAATATACAAAACACCAAAATATGCTCTGTGCTTCTTTGGGATTTTCCTATGCAAATAATATGAATATGAATTTCAGATAATCCTTACTTCTTTCTTGGAGTTTTGCTGAATGTGCCCCTCACTATATGAAGCATAATTGCTTCTCATGAAAAGACCAGAATTGTAGAATCTGATACTTAGGGATGTGCACTTTGTCTTCATAATGGTTCTAAACTGCTGATCATTCACCAGTTGGAAGTTCTGTGCATCAGTTAATTTGATTTTGTATTTTGTGCTGCTATAAACAGGTCTGTTCTGGTGTGTTGTTAGTTTCAATCATGCTGCTCGGATATTGTTTCTATATTCTAAATATCAGTGCTTTTTGAACCTTGCAATGGAAACAAAGTGAATTGATGTTCTAATTATAAGAGGGTTTTTTTCAGTTATCCCATACATTTTAAGAATTTACATACAAATTAGGTTAATTCAGTAACCAAGATGAACATGTTATGCGGTCCCAGTTTTGATTTATTTAGAATTAAGACCCACTTAATGTAATGACACTCATTACTGTATTGATACGTTTGTGCAGAACTAAACTAAAAAAGTGAAATAATTTGTCTATGCCTATATATTTTTGTTTACATCTTTGACTTACAATTTTATATCCACTTACCTGGGAGAAGGCTCTTTAAAAGCTTCTTTCTTAGGAGCAGATATATATATAATACAAATAGTATTTGAACAGCTAATTTTTTTTATCAATTCCACATAATAAAATATGTTAGTATTCATATAAATATTTAGAGTATAAAATGATAGCAGATCTGCTGTGGCATTGTTTGTCCTGAGAACAAACACAAATGGAAAGTGCCATTCAAACAAATAATAACAGCAGTAAAAATGGAGGAAATACTTTCTGCATTGAGAGAGAAATTAATGAGTATTAATTAAAACCTTGTTTGAAGTATCTAGTCTGTACAAGTAAGCACAATTGGACAAGTTACATTTTCTGCCATAAAGTCAATATGGGCAAATTATGAGAAATAAGATAGATCAAACTCTATCTTGTAGCAGTTGCAGGCGCAGATGCAGTCTTCGCACACTGTCGTGTCATTAAGAGACATTCATATTTTGAATTTCTCTTATCACATTTTACATTGCACCTTTGCCATTTTTCAACATTCACAATATCGAATGTTTCTTATCATCATTATCAATAAGAATAATTATTTTGTTTCTCCATAAAATGTCATTAGCTTGATGTAAGTCCTATTGTTCTTTATCTCAGATAACATGGCAAGCCCAGAAAAAGATAATTACAGAATGAAAAGTTATAAAAACAATGCTCTCAATCCCCAAGAAATGCGAAGACGAAGAGAAGAGGAAGGCATTCAACTTCGGAAACAAAAAAGGGAAGAACAAGTAAGTCCTCATTTAAATCATAGCTAAGCAATGACTGTCGTAAAGCCCTTGAATTGCTTATATTGGGGGAAATGATTTATGGTCCAAATCTTATCCCTGGCTATCTACCTTCATTCATTCATTCATTCCAAAACAGCTTAATAGCAATATAGTTCATTATAAATAAAATGCAATAAATTTCATTGAAAGCAAGTTTCTAAATTCTTCTCACAGGAAGATTGACTTGGTAGTAATAGCCCTCTTCGATGATGCAAATTATGGTTAAATTCATTCTTGTCTTTAGAGATGTACTGTCATAACTTTTTTTTTGCTGACACAGAATAATTTTAAATGCCCTTAAAGGACACAATATAGAAGGAAATGAGGGTGGAGAATGAAAAGAATTTAGAAAAAAAATAGATAATAGAAAAAGGGAGCTTTTTTTAGTACCCATCAAGTAAGCGATAACTGTATTTCTACTTGCGTTCGCTACAAAAGGAATCAGAAGCTTCTTTCTATTTTTATCTGTACTTTCAGCAGTTTTGTTTTTTCTCATTTTCCTTTATTCTCTATTAGTTTTTGATAGTTTTTATCTTGTTAAAACTTTCAATAACATTGATTAAAAAAATATTACAAAAAGAATGAAAAAGATGCTATGAGATGTATCTAGATGTTATTCTGCTTGTATTTAGACTATAGTGAAAATGTGTCTATAATTTATTTTTATTTTTTGCCCAAAAGTGTTATTTTAAGGGACATTTTTAGCCTTGCATATGAAAGTATTTGAGACTAAAATGATTCTTGAAATATACTTAACATATTTTGGAAACACTTATTTCTAAAAGAGCTAGGGTTTTTTTTAATCACAAAGCACTCTTTTTATTTCTTTTACAATACTTCCCATTGTACTTATTTGTTTTTCCTTTGCTTATATAATATTGTCTGAAAATGCCATCACACTGAATTAAAATGCAACCGGTATATACAGTATATTCCTAAATTTAGTACATATTCCTAAATATTAATCAAGCATCTTGTTTATAAAAGGATACCCAAAGTAGGATTAAAGCTAATACAGTAGTAATGCATTGTTGATTCAGTCATGTTTCAAGAGAAAACTTGAAGGCTTGATCAAAAAGTGAGAAAGCAACAGGAAAAAAAATGGTATGTGTGATTTATATAGTATCTCTTCCTCTTCCACAAATAATCCCCAACACAACGTGTTTTTCTTACATTTCTTTTCAGTTATTTAAACGTAGAAATGTTTCTCTGCTGGCCAGTGAAGAGTCAATGCAGGAGAGTCCAATCCAGGATCCTGATGTGAGCTCTACTGTTCCAGTTCTAGAGGTAGGAAATCTGTCACATGCCTTAAAGCACATTTGCAGATCTGGCTAAAACTTTAGGAAATTATACTTATTTTCCATTTTTAGGAAGATGTGATTACATGTGACATGGTGCAGATGGTTTTCTCAGATGATCCTAGTCAACAACTTGCAGCAACTCAGAAGTTCAGAAAATTACTTTCTAAAGGTAAATCAGCAAGACATGATTTTCTTTTTAATACTTAGTAAATTTTAGTTTCAGTCTTTGCATTAAATTGGAAAACAGTTTTTAACAATACATGTTAAAGAGTACTTAACTTGTTTTTTTAATCTCAAGTGATTGTATTGGTAAGGAATAATTTAATGCCAAATGTCCAATTACAAAACGAAAAAAACCCCACCCTCAGATGGAAAAGAAGAGCCATTTTGTACGTTGTATGGATTCCTCTCTGTTGTCCCACTAGTTTAGCTAATACGGCAAAGCTGCTGATGTCACTCAAATTAAAGTTGATTGTTTTTTGTGGGATAAAAGTTAAAATGGAAGCTAAAAGTGATTAAGGAATGGCTTTTGGAAATGTGTGACTTACCCTACTAGAAAAGGCAATATTCTCTACTAATTAAAAGATGAAGCAATGTGTACTATAATTTATCTTGTATTTGATATAATATTAATTGATATTAGTAAAGCAGTGACTATTATCATTGTGATGAAGTTTAGTGTGTAAGATAGAGTTTTATTTTATTTTGTTTGGTTTGGGATTTTTTTTATTTCCCTTTTCGGGTTTCTATCTCTTGTTTTTGAGGAAAGAGTAATCCTTTTTAAGGATTGTTCAGCTTACCTTTTTTAAGCTACTTTTTAAGAAAAAAATAAATGTGCTTGTTCCATGTTATATCTACCAAGTGTTTTCAAATGATTTTTTTAATAAAACAAGCTATCAGCAAGCCTAATTTGGAAAGAGGCTAATTAAATAACTGCTTGATGGAAATAATTAACATATCCACACACAGGTTTCCTCCTCTAGTATGTATATGGTACATCAATACTATATTTAGTGAAGAAATCATGGAGATGGAAACAGCAAGAGAAAGAGAGAGACTCTGCTTTCCACCAGTTCAGACGTATCTGCAGTGCACTAGAACAAGTTTATTTTGTTCAGTCCCCAAACATTAAGCCTTAAGAGTAATTTAAAAGGCTGAAGAGGCATTGTCATTGTTTAATTATAAGTGTTTGAAGACACAAGTGCTCTAGTCTCTATAAAGAGTTTGGCCCCAAAGGGTACAATATCTTTATGTCTGTTTTCACAAATTAACCTACATGCCCTCCCTTGTTTACAAATACAGCCAGGAATGTAAGTAAAATGTAGGACAGATCTTTTCATTTTTAAGGCTTTTGTGTAAGTTGGCACTTGACTAAAGGGAAGCATGTTTTGATTGCTTTCTTTCTTTCAGCTGTTATTTAAGTTATTAAAGTATAGTTTGATGGTGTATCCTCTAAGCTGCTGTTGATCTCTGCTAGGTCTTGAGGTTTGTATGGAAAGCCTTGAGTTCACCATCCTGAAGCTTTCTTGCATCCTGTCTGTACCCTCAGTTTATAATTTTTCATTCAATAATAATTGATTTGTGTGATTCACTCGGGCAACAGATGGCAGTAGCATTGGCTCAAAGGAGATTAGAAACTATGCTTTCATGGCTATTACCATCATACACAAATGAAATCTTCCCATTCATAGTATGTTAACTGATTATTAAAGTTGAGAAGGAGCAACACAAAAGCAGCTATTGCTTAGGGACTTCTTAGAACTGCCGGCCCGTGGGCCAGATGCGTCATGGCGAAACCGCACCCACCCCATTGCAGGCAATGGGAAAAAAAGTCACGATACGTCGCCGCATGTCACGTGATGTTGCAAGTTTGACACCCCTGTCTTAGAAGCATCACACTGATCACATTTTTTGACTTACATATTAGCCAATTGCCAGACAGAGTGCTTTGGCTTATTCCCCATGTATGACAGATGGTTTACATTTGTTTTCTGTATTATTTCTGAGAGATTTTCTCACAGCATTTTAATGTCACCATACATCAGTGAGTTAGGTTAGATTTAGAGACAAGAGTGAGTTCCCTAAGACCAATCAGCTTGCATAGTTTAAAATGGGGACTTTAATTTGATTCATCTGCAATATTCCAGCAAGTTCATTATGGTAGCTGTGCTATTCAGCGCTCTCTTAATTTTGCTTCTTAATTTTTTCCCATTGTACTGAACTTATATGTAAATTATTTTTATTGGTTTACTTTATCTTTCATTTCAGAACCTAATCCTCCAATTGATGAAGTTATTCAAAAACCAGGAGTTGTGGAGAGATTTGTCAAGTTTCTAGAAAAAAATGATAATTGCACTCTTCAAGTGAGTTCATAAAATGTGAGATACATTTGGGGGAAAGGACAAGGAATTAAAATGTTATATCGTACCGGTAGAATATGAGGGGAGGTTTTGCTTCTCTCTCTCTTTCTCTTTCCCCATCATCTGTTAAATATTTTAACAGTTCCATAAGTTAAACGGGTATTAATCCATATTATGTCTTGTAGAGGGAACACAATTTAAATTTGGTTCCAGAGTGAGCATGTTATTCCCACAAGCAGATAATTTTTTAAAGAGATTGAATAATATAAGACAGCGGCCCCCAACCTTTTGGGCACCAGGAACTGGTTCCTTGGAGAGAGGTTTTCCATGGACCGGAGGGGTGTGTGGTTTCGTGTGCTGCCTGCATCCCATGGATGGGACTTTGCTTGTTTGCGCAGCCCATTTTCTGACATGCCGCAGACCAGTGCCGGTCCACGGACCGGGCGTAGGGAACCCTGATATAAGAGGTAGATAAATTGAGACAACACTGGATTGGGACTTTTGTTTGCTTGTTCTGCTGCCATAGTTTCCCATTGTTTCTCCTAAAGTTTCAAATGTAAATTGTTCCAGTTTGTTGAAATTATTTAAATGTTATTAAAGTATGAGCATATTTTACTATTCTCCAAGACCGCATTTATACCCTTGCTAAAATTTTGTGAGATTGATTAAGGCTAAGTGGTACGGTATGCTTAAGATTTTTATGCCACGCAAATACTAAATCGTTATTTCACTACAGAGATTTATACAGTTGAAGGCTGTAGTCTGGTATGGGAAAAAAAAAAAGCCCCATAGAAAATAAGCATAGAGAATTGATTGTAAAATAAACTGTTAAAAGTCATATTTTTACCTTCTAGTTTGAAGCAGCATGGGCTCTTACGAATATAGCATCTGGAACTTTCTTGCATACCAAAGTAGTAATTGAAACTGGAGCAGTCCCAATTTTTATTAAACTATTAAATTCTGAACATGAAGATGTCCAGGAGCAGGTAACTTTTTGTGAATTTTTTATTATGCAGATTCAATTGTGCTGTAAAATGTTAGGCTTCCATTATTAGAAATTTACAGATGTAGCAGTAGTTTTGGATTTTGATATACAGTATTATTTCAGTATGTTTGTTTCATATCAGTGACTGTGTACTTAGTGTGATGAAATACTGTTATTTCTCTACGCAGAAATAAAAGAATCCTTGCTACATAAGCTCATGGATGAGAATGAATTTCTACTGTGAGATGGGCAACCATACAAATGAATACATGTTGTATTTACTAAGCATCTCATTAATCATTTTTATATCTAAAAGGTTAATAATATCCAAATAGAGTAGGTGAAGCCTTTCAAGTATCTACCAATTTTCCTAGAAATTTGAGTCTTCAAATATTAAATTGCAGGACCAATTATCTAATTATTATCTAATAATATTGTCTAATACAATAATCAGATTATTCAAGCTGCAAAGAAATAAATCCGTCTGCAATAATCCCATTATTCAAAGCCAACACCCCAAGCTTTCTGTACTGTGACTTGCAATGTTCTGTGTACAAACTGCTACATTAGAAGCAGTTCATTCTAAATTGCGAAGATCTGTCTTTAATAACCTCCTCAATCACAAATACACTCCTGTAGTAAGAGCTTAGATACAGCTCTTTTGAGGCTTTGCTCAGACAAAGGCACAAGTGTGAGACATTGGCCTAATTTCTGTTGAGAGATAGTTACATTTCCAAATGGAAAAAACAAATTATGGGTGATCTGGTTCACTGTGGGTTTAGCTACCAATCAGTGCTTATGCTGGGTCTGGAAGAAGCCTGGCATGAAGTCAAGCAGAGATCTTGATAGAACTGATACCGCCTAATTCTGCTACGCTGAAATTATGTATTCGTCCCTTATTAGCTCTAATTACAGCTAGTCCTTGACTTATGACAGTTTGAAGTTATGACGGCTTTGGAAAAAGTGACGTATGACCTGTTCTCGAAGTTATGCCCTTCACGTCACTCAGTCGCAAGATTTCAATTCGGACCCTTTGCAACTGGCTGGCGTTTTATGATGGTTGCAGTGGCTTTGGTCACGTGATTATGATTTGCAACGTTCCCAGCCAGCTTCCAACAAGCAAAGACCATTGGGAAAAGTGGATTCAGTTAATGACTATGTGATTCACTTAATGACTGCATGATTTGCTTAATGACCACAGTAAAATGGTCATAAAATCAGGTCCGGTCATGTGATGACTCAATCACTAAAATTTTGGTCCCTATTGCAGCTGTAAATCGAGGACTACCTGTACTTTTATCACATTCTTATGTCCTACAGAAAGTTGCCTCCACTGGTGCTTCTGAATGTGATGTTGGTAGGGAGATTCAACTATGTTCCCTACCAGGAATGTTTATAAATACACTCAGACACTGGAATTAAGTCAGTTCGCACATGTACTAATCTCTCCTGTAATTATAAACTATTTAGATTGGTCCCAGTAGGCAAATATTTCATGCTTAATTATCAGTATTTTGAATTTCCAGAAAAGTAGATACATTCTGCAGTAGAAAAATTGCTGTCCCTTATTTATTAAATTATTTTATTGGATTGGTAAGGCAAAATGAGTCAGGGTGGCGTACACAACAAGTTAAAACTGCAATAGAAGAAAAAAATATAAGCTATGTAAGGGATATAGATATTGAAATAATCATAACATATTAATAGATTCAACGGCCCTGGGCCTGCTGGAAGAGCCTGGTCTTCCTAACGTTGCTAAAGGATAGCAGGGTTTGGGTCATGCAGACTGTTTAGATGTCACCCACTCTGAACAAACTCCAATTATGATTATTTTATATTAAGAACAAGGCTTTTACACTGGTTGCTTTGTATTGAATAATTTCTTTTTGCTTCTCCCACTCCATGAGTAAAATAAGTTGGTTTACTATTATATGTTATTATAGATATTTCCATATCTGTAACAATTTACAATTATGCCTGAGACCAGTGAGAATTGGCACATTGATTCTTTCAGTGATTGCTCCTGGCCCAAATAATTATTATCTTTTGCAGGGGTTCTAGCAATTAACAATACAAGATGTTTTGAGGTTCAGCGGCAGGCCTAAATTTTCATGGTGGTTGTTTTTTTTTTCATATTAATATCAGCCATTTAAGTAATAACATTAATTATTCTCTTGCGTACAGTTTATATACTTCTGCATAAATGGTCAATTTGTTCTCAACTGTATAATGCATAAGAAGTAAAGATGAGTATTTAAAAGGCTTAAAAAGAATTGTGAATATTAATTTACATATTTTTTTTTCTAAGGCAGTGTGGGCCCTTGGTAATATTGCTGGAGATAATGCAGAATGTAGAGATTATGTATTAAGCTGTGGAATACTTCCTCCACTCTTACAGTAAGTACAGATCATCTCTGGCAGTTAATAGAATGGTATGCCTGGTTACATAATTAAAGCAATCCAGGTTAATTGCTAACTTATAAACGGTAGGTTGGTAATGATCAGTGCAAGGCTTCAGATTCCCAAAAAGGTGTTTTGGAGTGGGTAGGATTCGAAACATAGCACTTATCTGCAATTCTTTTAAATATCTAACTCATCTGGCAGGCGTGTGATCTTGAGAAAAGGCATAGTTGCTTTACACAATTGCAAACATATTGTATTATTTCCAAAGCACCGCCCAGCCTTTGTAATTATTAATAAGGCTTCAACCATCTACTCATATCTTTGGAATTAAGCACCATTGGACTCAGCAGCACTTCTGAATAGAGATGCATAGCTTTGAAATGTCAGTTATATATATTTTTGGCGTTAGTATGCTGACCCTAAAGCTTCTTGGTGCTAGAATATTTTAAATAGCAGTTTTTATTAGAATAAAAGTTCTCCTAATTATTTGGTTAAAAATTATAAAACAAGTTTCTTCTAATCTATTCTTTTTCCAAAAATTAATAATTTCTGTGGATTATATCCAATTTTGTACTTAACAAAACAGAGCTCCTCCTCTTTTTCTTTTCAGTTCTCTTCCATGCATTTCCCAATTTACTCAGATAAGGTCACAAGTAAACCAGTTTGACTCCTATCCCAGGAGTTAGGAATAAAAAGAATCTGTTCTGCTGCTAAAATGCTATTCCATCATTACGTGGAAAACATTGAATATAACCATATTAATTAAAATGAAGTTATTTTCATGTACATGATGAAAATAATCATTCAAATTATGTTGTTGTTGTTGTTGTTGTTATTATTATTATTATTATTATTATTATTATTATTATTATTATTATTATTATTATTATTATTATTATTATTATTATTATTATTATTATTATTATTATTATTATTATTATTATTATTATTATTATTATTATTATTATTGTCTCGGCAGACTCCTAACACATTCTAACAGGCTCACAACTACCAGAAATGCAGTCTGGGCACTTTCAAATCTCTGTAGAGGCAAAAACCCACCTCCAGATTTTAGCAAGGTAAGACCTATATTTCACTCTATAAAGATACTATAATAATAACAAGCATACATTGCTTTGTTCCAATGTATATTCTTGTATAAATTAAACTTTTTCAAAGTGTCAACTATTTATGTCCAGGTAAGGATTTCTTTTTGTCATAGAGTGGAACTGAATATATTACATTAACTTTCCTGATGATAATGTTCATTTTCAGAGTAGAAAACCAATTAAATTAAATTAAATGCTGTACTTGAGATATCCTGAAAGTGGCTATCTATAATATTTTTGGTCCAGTCCCGGCTGAAGTTATTTTACACTGGTCTCAGCTCAGGAAAATACAGATTCAGCACATATGTTCACTTGCACACATCCAGCAGTGCAGTTCCAATGTAACTAAGAAAATTTAAATATAGGGCACATTGTAATGACCATTTGTGAACTAGTAGAATATACTCATAAGTTTTTAAAGAGTTAATAGTTAAAGGATAATATCAAATACCCCAAAGCTTTCAATTTACTGATTCATCTTTTAGGAAATCAAGTTTGGAGTACTTCCTAACCGGGTTGACTTCTTTCACACCCATTTTGGAAATGGGACATGCCACTGATCTGTAATAAGCAATAAGAAGATTCCTGTATCTTCAAATGAAAGAGCCATATCTTCCAATGAGCTCACTTTCCTATTGCACATTGCCCATAAACACTGTGTATGTGTACAGATATGTTGCTTCATGGTCCAAGTTTCCTTCACTGTCAATCTCACATGCCATATCTGTCCCTGAGCTATCCAGCATTCCTTTAATTAGAAACTGCCACTCTGCTGTCGGTTTCAGCATTAGTTGTACCTGTTCACTCCTATTATCTTATATTAGAGATATCACTTTCGATTAGTTTGTATTTAGCCCAGGGCATTATACTATTATGTGACATAAAGAGTGTTCAAAATATTTTTAAGCTCTTAGGAATTCCTTTTTCCTTTAGCCAAATGGACTCCATTTTTTCATTGCCCAGCTAAGGTTTGCTTGGGCTTCTTGAACCTTGAAAAGCATATTCATATCTTTTATTTCTCTAGGTCTCATCAATAGGCTGTAGTCTGCTCTACACATACCACACAGACCTACCTATTACAGAAAAACTGCCATTTTAAAAAAAACTTTAGTTTTTAGATTAGAGAGAAAATATTTGAAATCAGATTAGTAACATCTTAATCCAGCTTTCTCTAAGCTGGAACTTTTCAAATGTAGTGGACTTTTAATATTGGAATTCTAGTTTGCTAGCCATACGGCCTGAGAATTTTGAAGAGTTGAATTCCGATACGTCTTACAGTTTAGAGAAATGTAAAACCCACTTTCAAGTATTTAACTAAGCATACAGTAGAAGAGAGTTACAGCAGTAGTCTTATTTATTTGTGTGCTCTGCTACTACCAGTATATAACTAAGTTCCTTAAAGAGGTCTAGCTGATGCCTAATCCAATCCCCTTCTATTGATTTTCTCAAGGCAGAAAATAAAAGTTTCTAAGCCAAATACCATATAAGTCCTACCAGATATTGGATTTAATTTGATTTAAGCATTCCACTTTATCCTGCTTTTGGTGCATTTAGTAAGCTATCTGAATTTTGTTAGATTGCTATTTTGAATTGGTAATCTTTTCTTCATCAATCTATTCCAATTGATTCTTTAAAGGTATCTTTAATTTAGAATTAAAAATTCTTTAAAGAATGATGCAGGTTTTGTTCCAGGTTAAAAAAAAAACTTTAAGGTTTGTTTAATTTTTGTTACAGCTAAGTTCCACTTTCATTTGGTTTTTTGTATATAGTCAACTGCCCTGACTATAGTTTAAGGATATTCTACTTGAAAGTTAATATGGTTGTTGTGGAATAAAGTGTTTTGTAGATTTGGCATGTGTATCATTCTACAAAGAGACACAGTTATAGGAATACAGTGTTTTTAAAAAGTGTCATTGCTTTTTTAATTTAATAGATCTTGGTTTTTATCTTTGGAAAAAGCTTGCAGTAAAAAGTAAATTTTAAATTTTAAATTCTCTCTTTCTAAACTCTTAAGGTTCGTCCTTGCTTAGGTGTTCTATCAAGACTGTTGTTTAGCAGTGACTCGGATGTATTAGCAGATGCTTGCTGGGCCCTCTCTTACCTTTCCGATGGACCGAATGATAAAATACAAGCGGTTATCGATTCTGGGGTTTGCAGAAGATTAGTAGAACTTCTGATGTAAGTCTTTTTAAATCAGATAATTATTGCAGCAGGAGAGTGCTGGAGAAGATAGGAGAAGGTGTTAAATTATATCAGATATAGTTTCTTCATACCATATCAGCAGTACCTTGCAGTTGTCGTATCTTGCCTCTATTCTCTTCTCTGAGACAGCAGGAATTCTACGATTGGCAAATTCAAGATAGGCACAAGTATCCAGTTCATTTTATTTTTATCTATCAGCTTAATTTGTGCCTGTATTAAGTAGTACATAGATACAAGGAATCTGCCACCAAATGTTGCAATACAGTGTTCCAGTTTTAAAGATATAGCGATAACTAATTCCATTTGAAAATTCTGTATTATTTTCCCACCCCAAACACACATGCATGCTCTCTTTCTCTTACACACAGGCAGACACACAAGAAGCAATTTTTTCATTTTCTTCTCACAGCATGGTTAGAATTTATGTCAATGGAAGAATAGAATAGAATAGAATAGAATAACAGAGTTGGAAGGGACCTTGGAGGTCTTCGAGTCCAACCCCCTGCTCAGACAGGAAACCCTACACCATTTCAGACAAATGGCTCTCCAGTCTCTTCTTAAAAACTTCCAGTGTTGGAGCATTCACAACTTCCGGAGGCAAGTTGTTCCACTGATTAATTGTTCTAACTGTCAGGAAATTTCTCCTTAGTTCTAGGTTGTTTCTCTCCTTGATTAGTTTCCATCCATTGCTTCTTGTCTTGCCCTCAGGTGCTTTGGAGAATAGCTTGACTCCCTCTTCTTTGTGACAACCCCTGAGATATTGGAACACTGCTATCATGTGCCCCCTCGTTCTTCTCTTCATTAAACTAGACATACCCAATTCCAGCAATCGTTCTTTATAAATCGTTCTTTATCCTCCAGTCCCCTGATCATCTTTGTTGTTCTTCTCTGCACTTTTTCTAGAGTCCCAACCTCTTTTTTACATCATGGTGACCAAAACTGGATGCAGCATTCCAAGTGTGGCCTTACCAAGGCATTATAAAGTGGTATTAACACTTCATGTGATCTTAGTTCTATCCCTCTGTTAATGCAGCCTAGAACTGTGTTGGCTTTTTTGGCAGCTGCAGCACACTGCTGGCTCATATTTAAATGATTGTCCACTAGGACTCCGAGATCCCTCTCACAGTTACTGCTATTGAGCAAGGTACCCCCTATACTATACCTGTACATTTGGTTTTTCTTGCCTAAATGTAGAATCTTACTTTTTTCACCATTGAATTTCATTTTGTTAGATAGCGCCCAATGTTCAAGTCTGTCAAGATCCTTTTGTATCTTAAGCCTGTCTTCTGGAGTGTTGGCTATTCCTGCCAGCTTGGTGTCGTCTGCAAATTTGATGAGTTCCCCTTCTATCCCCTCATCCAAATCATTGATGAAGATGTTGAAGAGCACTGGGCCCAGAACAGAGCACACTTCCCTCCATGTAGATGCAGTTCCATTGAGGACTATACGTTGAGTGTGGTTGGTCGGCCAGCTCCAAATCCATCTGGTGCTGATGCTGTCTACCCACATTTTTCTATTTTATTAAGTAGTAGGTTGTGATCTACTTTATCAAATGCCTTACTGAAGTCCAAGTAAATTATATCCACAGCATTCCTGTGGTCCACTAATTTTGTCACTTTGTCAAAGAATGCAATAAGATTTGTCTGGCATGATCTGTTTTTGACAAACCCATGTTGGCTTTTAGTAATGACTTTGTTTGCCTCTAGGTGTTCGCTGATTCGTTGCTTGATTATCTTTTCCAGAATCTTCCCAGGGATTGAGGTCAGGCTGATAGGTCTGTAGTTTCCTGGATTTATTCCCCCCCCCTTTTTTTTTTTGAAGATGAGAATTACATCAACTCTTTTCCAGTCCTCTGATAGTTCCTGGTGCTCCAGGATCTTTGAAAGATATAGTTCAATGGTTCTGAGATCACATCTGCCACTTCCTTCAGAACCTTGGGGTGTAATCCATCTGGTCCTGGTGACTTGAATTCGTTTAGTGTGGACAGGTGCTCAGTTACCATTTTCTTGCCTATTTTAACATGTTTCTAATCTTGTTTTTTACGATACTGATAAGTTGGACTGTTTTTTCCCTTTACGATGGATGCAAAAATGAGTTAAATAGTTCTTTCTCTCTGTTGCTTGTCACCTTCTTGCCACTTTCTCCCACCAATGGATCAATTGTTTCCTTGACTTTTTCCTTGATTTTTACAAGTGATTAGTCTTTATTGAACAATTCAGGGAGATTCACTTGGCTTTCTTTTAGAGTTGAGTTTATTGTTGATTTCGTTTTCTTGTGTAGAGATGTTACTCTTTTGACTATATAAAAAACATATTGCTATTTGTATATGGCCCCAGACTGAGAGCTTACTTGAATTATTTCAAGCAGATTTTTTCCATTTCATTTCCTTTCATTTCATTTTTTTCCCTTTCCATGCAACTAGAGCATTCAGAAGGCACTGATCACCTTCCTTGTTGATTTTATTTCTCAAAAGTTTAGTGGAGGTAGCCTTTGCTTAAAAAAAATATCTACAGGTTTTCCCCCCTTTTTCTCTTTTGTTAATTAACTAAATACAAAAAGAAGAAAAAGGCTTAAAAGAGAAATAAAAACATACAGGGCATATATTCTTATACATACAGATATAAAGTTGTATTGTACAGAGAAGCCATAATTCATTAGTCATCATAGCTAATCTATCAATTCTGACTAGTGAATGATTGGAATCAAAATTGTATACTTAAAATTTTTTTAATGGTAAAAGAAAAGAAAAAGATTCATATACACAATTACATACAATTTTGAAAAAAGCTAAAAAAGCTGTATGTGTTTCAGTTCAGAAGAAGTGCTTTATGTAATATGTGAGTACAGATTTCTCTGCATTTAATTAAAACAGCCCAACTTTTCTTCAGCTTCTATGTCACTGTTTTAAGAAGTCAATTTAAGAAGTCATTGAGTCCTGCCTCTTCAATATGATGATGCTGGGCTTTTGTTCTGCCGAGATAAAATATGGAGTTTTTTGATAATTGAATTATTAGTATAGGATCCCCAACCCATATGAAGAGGTAGAAAGATTGATTGTATCAGGAAGAAGGCATCTATATCTTTAACATATTTTAACAATTCCCTTGTTTAGGCATAATGACTACAAGGTCGTGTCGCCTGCATTAAGAGCGGTGGGAAATATTGTGACTGGTGATGACATTCAAACACAGGTAAACAGATTTTTAAACTTATTTCAGTGATCTTTCTGTCCTTTGAAAGATACAATAGAATCTTATCACCTGAACTTATCAGATATAGGGTATATCATAGCCTTATTCAGGCATTTACCCAAAAGCCAAGAAAGTTCATAGAGCGTGGGAACTATTATTCTTGAAATAAATTTATCAGTATTTAACTGGGAAGACAGTTTATGTGTTTGGGGGTTTTTTAATGCACATTTTTTATCTTGTTTAGTTTTGCTTTGTTTGCCTTTTTGTTCTGTCGAACTATTGTATTGCAATCTCAAAGTAGTAGTAGACTTGCAAAATGTGAAGCATAAAAGTAACTGTAGGAGTTGTCACCTGTTGTGGTGTGCAATAGTCCCTTTGCACTGCAGGACTGGCTAGAGTTATTTTTATTTCACATAAAATTTGATAGGTCCTGCTTTTTTGAATATAGATAGCAATTTAATAGTACAGTGATATCTCGGTACTCATCGTTGATTCTGGAAGGCGGGATGGAATACCAAAAATGATGAGTACCAAACAATTAGCACTGAGTACCAAATTCGATGAGCTTCAAAGCAGCTGAATACCAAGGTACAATCATAGTTTCTTATGTACCTTTTTTCCCCCTTTTGTGTTACATCTGTCTACATGCTTAGTTTTTATTGGGATCTGGAACAGATTTTTCAAAAAACATAGCGTGTTCAATGAAATAGTAATTCAATGTGTAAGTATTATGTTATTTCAGCTATATGGAATGTACTTTATTTTACATTGTTTAGGCAGAACTTTTCATCTTTCAAATTATTTTAGGTAATTCTAAATTGCTCTGCATTACCCTGTCTCTTACATTTGCTGAGTAGTCCCAAGGAATCTATTCGAAAAGAAGCATGCTGGACAGTATCTAACATCACTGCAGGAAACAGAGCACAAATTCAGGTAATGTATTCAGTTTTCTTTGTTATGCATAATTATTTTTACCCTTAACCTTTTTTTTTTGTCTTGTTCTGTTCCTCAACCTCATTTATTTTTGTTTAATCTATCCAGCACGCAGTGAATAGTGCTGGATGGGTGGGAAGGGATAGGCAGCTTTATCTGGAGGTTATGCAGTTAGTACAACTTCATATCCATACCTTTAGATGTCCAGTAAACCCATACGTAGATTGCTTGTGTAATTACTGCAAATTTCTTGTTATTTTTCCCTTTTTTTATTGTTTTTTGTTTTGTTTTATTTACACAATTGAAGTAATTGTATCAATTTACAGTATTTGTATGTGTTGCTTCATAGATGATATAAATTCAGGCAGTTTTGCAATAATATTTTTGTTATATGGTGATCAACTCCAATTTTTTTTTTCCTGGTACATCCAGGATCCATTGAATGAGTGTCTATGAAATTGAGAGTTTATTGTAAGTTCAGTATTTGATTAGTCTATTGACTTAAAGAATTTCAGAGTTATTACATTATTATATATTTTTTCCTTTAGGCTGTTATAGATGCAAATATATTTCCAGTATTGATTGAAATTCTTCAGAAAGCTGAATTTCGTACTATAAAGGAAGCAGCATGGGCCATCACTAATGCAACATCAGGAGGGACTCCTGAACAAATTAGGTAATAGATTGCAGTTGATTCACAGCAATGCTGATAGTTGAAACTTTTTCATTTAGTAAGGCAACTTTTCCCAACCTGATGCTCCATGATAGGAATATTGCTTACAAATTCAAATGATAACTATAGTTTGTTTAACTTGTATGCCACCGCCCCTCACTCTCAGCACCCAACCCTGTAATGACTGAGAATTCTGAGTCAATCTGGAGGGCACCAGTTTATGAAAAGCTGCATGAGGGAATCATAGTATGCCTTGAATATCTTTCCTGTATATATATACATATATATATATTGTTGTGTCTGTGTGTATTGTATATACTATAGATATACAACATTTTATATATATATATATATATATATATATATATATATATATATATGTATATGTATATATATATGTGTGTGTATGTGTATATGTGTATGTGTATGTGTATATATATGTATATGTATATATATATATGTATATATATATATATATATATATATATATGTATATATATAAACACACATACACACACACACACACACACAACATATTGTATATTCATATTTCTTTGTTTTAAATACCACCAAGTAGCTTGTAACATAATTATAAAAATAAGTTAAAAAACCAAAATAAGAAATGATGTAAAATATAAACAATTGACATAAAAAGTAATCAAAATAAAATAAAACAATAAAAAGTAGCAGCATGTTAAGAATGCAATGTGCCATGAAATAGAATAATATTAATTCAAACTTGCCAAAACTGCATCTTCCTAGATTTACTGATATTAAAAACATTTTTGATATATGCCTGAAAACAGTGAGGCAGCAAGTGGCCCGAGGACATCCTGGGGAGGATGTTTTTCGTGCTCTCCAGTACCATGAAGGTCTGTCTGTTCCCACAATTGCAGAACAGAGGACCTCCCAAATTACTCCTGCTGCTTCTCGGGAGTTCTGTTGTATAACAATGCAATATAAATAATACCTAATCCCTGATTGGCTAGATTTACACATTTTCTAAGTCATTGTTCATTTAAACCTGGAATAGAAACCTGGCCCATATGTAGTTATCTCAAACGCCATGGTTTACAAACCGTAGTGCATCATATTAAGCCAAAACCAAATTACCACTCTATGTCTTAGGGAATGTGTGAATCAAACCTGTCTATGCGAGTAGCTACAAAGAAAAGAAACCTTGTCTTCAGTAGGCAAATACTTCCCCCCCCCCCAATATTTTCATGAACAGTTTGGTAAAACATGTATGCTTTCTTTCTTACCTTTACATGCTTGATAAATAGGTTGATTCAATTGGAACAGTTTTAAAGTGTCAACACTTTCATATGAGTACAAAATTATATAACATAACTTCATCTTGGAAATGAAAGTTTGTTCATAGATCATTCGGATTTCAGATCAGTCAGTTTGAAAAAAAGGTGCATTGTTGGATTCTGGGATAAAATTATTTATATATTAACCATATAAGGAGTGTTTCTTTTAATAGCATAATTTCAAAATTATATTTTTAATATTTTTTAATGAAAGCATCCTTGTATGTAGATTACTACAGTCAACAAAAAGAAAAAACTGATTAGTTATATTCCATCCTCTTTTTTCCCCCTTCTATATAAAAGTTACTTAGTGGCATTAGGTTGTACCAAACCTCTATGTGATCTTCTGACTGTGATGGACTCTAAAATAATCCAGGTAGCCTTGAATGGACTTGAAAACATATTGCGACATGGAGAACAAGAATCAAAGCAAAATGGAATTGGAGTGAATCCTTACTGTGCCCGTATAGAGGAAGCATATGGTAAGAAGTGATAACTCAATGCCACAGGAAGTATTAATATGGGAATATTTCTGTTCAAAAATTGTCAACTCTGCAGTGCAATGCTGTAGACTTTTATGTAGGGAAATGATTCCTAATAAACATAAGATTTACTGTTAAATAACAATATATAAGTTTGGATTGCAAAGTCTCTTGTTTGCTATTCTGGGAGTTGTCAAGAAATGTCTTTATTTTACCTGTTTATGGAATTAAGAGCTGTTTATTACTGAGCAGTGCTCGACTGTATTGAGCAGCATAGATCTTACTTGTCTCTCTCTTAATTCTAGGACTGGATAAAATTGAAATCCTTCAAAGTCATGAAAACCAAGAAATCTACCAAAAAGCTTTTGATCTCATTGAACATTATTTTGGTGTGGAAGAGGAAGATGCAAACATTGTGCCCCAAGTGGATGAAAACGAGCAGCAATTTGTGTTCCAGCAACAGGAAGCCCCCATGGAGGGGTTCCAGCTGTAACCCTTGGCTCGGAAGGACAGGAGCACTTTTGTGGTGGCCTTCATTTGCTGCCCTGATGGGGAATGTTTTGCGGAAGAAGATAAAGGAGCAACTCATGGACACAACATGTGCTTATTTTTTTTTCTTCTATTGTGTGTTGCCATTGTCTCGTTTCTAGAAATACCAACTATTCACAAGTTACAAAATAATGTTACCTAGCTTGAATTCTCACCTTAAAGCAGACAGCAGATTCTGAGTTTTCAAGCAGTTGTTAAAATTGCACCATTATCCATAAACAGCTGTGATATTTTGGATTTTGGCGGTGTGGTTTATATGCCCAAGCTACACTAAAACCTACCTCTCTTCCTTGGAGCCAAAAAGTTGTTTCAGAACTGTAGACATGAGCTCCTAGTAAATGTTAAATTTAGAATGTGAAAATTATTTATTTAAATAGTGAAAATACAGTTTTATTGCGATACTTTGAGACAAACTGGGGAAATATATTTAAAAGCAACACTTCTAGGAGCACGTTGCTGGTTACATACCATAACATTAAATGTTATGTCAAAAATACAGTATTTCTGCTGTTTAAAAAGAGGTAGCCAGTTTCAGTTTGTAGTTCATCCAGACTTGTTCCTAGTTATGTAAAGGAAGTTCCGTCATCCTTTTAATTTCTGTGGAATTGCAAAAGTTGCCAGTGCTTGAACTAACTACTACAGCTGATTTTTTTAAACAACAGGTTGATGACGTGATGTGGAAAGCTTTATCTGCTAATATTTGTCCATTAAATTGCTGGAGCTTTTTTTCTACCTAGTATGAACGTATCAATTAGAAACGTATGTTTATATTGTAATGATTATTGTAAGGGAGCTTTCTATACTAGGAATTCTGAACTGAAATATCCATGTTTAACTTAAAAGCTACTAAAGTGTGTGAGGCTGCAATATACCTTTTAAAGAACAAAATTAGATTATTTATTTACACAGTGTATTGTGTTTGACCAAATATATGAATGCATTATAAAAAAACCCTTTTTAAATGTTTGGCAATTTTTTCTAACTTATTGAAAACAGATCACCAAAAGTATATTTTCTAACAGACAGCAGTAGCACTGGGAAAAATCATTTTCCAATTAATTGAAGGAAAGCACTTGAATATACAATTATCTGTGACAACATATGTAAAATAAGTTTATATAATACTGGTCAATTTTATTTTACACTAGAATGAACACTTGATACTGTTTGTTTTAGAGTCTGAATCTTATATGAATTGGGAAAGGTATAGCCCAGTTCAAGTACTCTGATAATTTTGCTTATCAGAAATGTCTTGGTCTGTATAATACTTTTTAAAAAGTTATGTATAATACCTACAGGTGATTGCCTTTTTAAAATACTGTGTAAATTTCAAATTCATGTATCAAATTTTCAAAAAGTAGTTTGCATTCAATGAAATACATGTTCACATATGAACGTGTATTTGAGTTAAAATACTGCTCTTTTTGTCATATATTCAAGTTCCCCAAGAATGATTTGCCAAGGAAAATAAGTCATAATTGGCCATTGTGCCATGCATCTTATGTCATTGTTACAGACACCCCTTTGTTTCAGTGCTAGATGAATATTAGGGGTTTCTGAATGAAGCTGTTAGATTACTTCGCAGTTTTCATGTGGTTCAGGAATAAAAGACTAAAGTGCTCAATTCAGCTGCTTCCTGCATTAACTCTACTGTCATGGCCTGTGGAACTTGTTCTATATTTCCATTGTAGTAGCTGACATACGTATTTCTACTACATACAAGATTCACTGCAACATGACCCATAGCCTTCACAAAGGCAGTATAACAATAATATTTACTCACAAAAAATTGTGGAAGTACCGCTTGCCTTTGAAAATATAAGCTTATTAGTTAAAAATAAATATGTATGAATAGAGGATCATGACTGAGGAAGCCACCTCATTTGGAAACTTGCTGGAAATACAGTGCAAGATATAAGAAGTCTGCTTAAAGCTGCAGCTAGATGTCCTATATCTATCAAGGGATAATGGGATTTGATTATTAGGGATGTTTTATAACCATTTGTATCATTCCAAGTACAGTTTAAATTTGCCAATTGAAACTGAATTTATCAGAATTACTCTAGAATGTTAAAAAAAAGAGGTTGTGACAGGGTACACCATTGTTTGTTTGTTTATTTGCATTACACAAATTACCAGTTGTGCCTGCTCTTAATTTCCAAATAAATAAATGCTATCAAAGCATTTTTATCCAAACAAAATGTAAGATTGCATATGATTTAGAAAAAGCAAAAATCTCAAATGTGAATTAACACAACTGTTTTGAAATTTCATCGTATAGATCATGAGTATGATAATTTCTGTATATTGCTAAAGTCATAATTTTGACCTTAATTTTGAATGCTTAAGTATTAGTATTGGGTCACCATCAAATTCTCTTACAAATGACATTTAAAAACATTGCATGATTTAGAAAGATTTCAGGAATTGGCCCTTTAATAGAGGAGATATCAACAGCATCTGCAGGATGTGCAGGAGTACAGAAAAAAATAATCCTAAATAGTATATCTTTGAACAATTTAAAAAAGATTTCAGATTTAAGAATTCCTTCCTAATTCAAGTTGACACATTCTCATGTAATGGCCTGAATTTGACAAGACTTTAAACTATGCAACCATGCCAAGTATGTATTTCAGATACAAAATATAATGTGCTTTTACTCAAGCAGGTTTACATTTAGGAAATAGATGGATTATGGTCTTAAAATCAAAGTACAATTACTTTTACATATTATCTCAGTTGGATTTATTTGCTGACGCCTTATTTACATTTTGTTATATTAATGAACTAAAAATGTATTAAGAAAATGTGTATTATGAAACTGCTAAAGAATTGAGATGAGATCTATAAAAATACACAATACTTTTTATTGTGTTTCAAATGATCACCTGTAATTTATTGCATCTGACAAACTACAGACTGAACAAATCTACAAATATGAACAGTATGCAATATTAGGGAATGTTACTCAACACTACAATGCAAAATTAATAAATGTATTTTACATGATACACATTGTGTATATTTATTTTGGCTGGCAGATTCAGACTCCCGTGCAAACTTGTGAGAACCTCTGATTGATCTCAGTAGAATTTAATTGCTGATACATGAGAAAACAATTTCTTACTGCAGAGTTTTCCAACCCATGTCTTAGAAACTGCCTTAGAAACAGGCTTGTTGGCAATGCCAAACATACCAAATTAGATTGGACATAAGGTGGAAAATCTCTCTCTCTCTCTCTCTCTCTCTCTCTCTCTCTCTCTCTCTCTCTCCTCTCCCTCCCTCTCCCTCTCCCTCCCTCCCTCTCCCTCTCCCTCTCCCTCCCTCCCTCCCTACAAGATATATAATTATATAGGGTATATAAAATATAAGGTACACAAGATCTGCCTATGGGCAGGGGATTGGACTAGAACACCTCCAAGGTCCCTTCCAGTCCTATGATTTTATTTTATAGTTGTGTAAGATATAAGGAAGGGGTATTTCTTTTAACTTTAAAAGCCCTGCAACCTATGTTGGACTCTGAAAGAGACTCTCCTAGAAAGGCTATATGTGAATAAATAATATTGCCTGATCTGTCCCCAGCACAGATTATTTTTTTATTGCCTGGGGTGAAATGCTGAGATTCCCCTAAACATAGAACTACTGAAAGCAATCAGTTCTCTGCAACTAACTTTCAACTCCACCCTATTTG
This sequence comes from Azemiops feae, assembly GCA_023970755.1. Classification (NCBI taxonomy): domain Eukaryota; kingdom Metazoa; phylum Chordata; class Lepidosauria; order Squamata; family Viperidae; genus Azemiops; species Azemiops feae. The sequence continues at coordinate 883,109 of JALGBA010000444.1, forward strand.
ATTTTTTAAAATTATTTAAGGTATAATTTATACCCACTGCATTGCATCATCTTAGCGTTGCCTGATGCCTTTTCAAGATATTGTTTGGAAATATAACAAAAGCATAAACCATATCTACTCGCAAGATAAGGTAATATCTTTTTTGTTATCTGTGGGTCAAGAACGGCCTCATAATTTGAGACCCATCTTGGATGGTTCTTTGATCTAAGGAACAGAGGCAGCAGACCTTTGAGGAGAAACCCAAAGGACTCATCCAGAGGGCTTATCAGGGTCTTGCAAATCCAACAACCTTTAACAATGCACCACACTGAGTCGTGGGATAGTTGCTATATAATAGTAGATAAATGTGTAGTTATACATGCAACTTCACCCAATTGTTGCTGTTTCTTATAAGCAATGGATGGCCAATACTATTGTGAGCTGCCAGAGTTGTGTTGCATAAGATGAGTGGCCAATATACCGGTAAGTCTTTTAACTAAGCCTCCTAGGGATTTAGATGGGTCAGCAGGCAAGATTTTTACTTAGCACTGAAGCTGCTGCCTCAAAGGACTAGAAAAGGGATTGCTGATGCTGAAATACAGTGGAATATTGTATTATCATGACAGTACAGTATCTGGCATAAAAGACAAGTGGCTATAGATATGTACAATTTTTCCCACCTCCAACATAGCAGCAATTTGTACTTTGTCCATAAGAGGGCAGTGTTCAATAAATCTTGCAATTCTTTTCTGCTACAATCCTTCACTTTTGGGTTATAGAGAGCTTGGTAGTGTTTTGGTTTTGCAAACCAGCCCACACTGTTTCTTACATCTGAAGACATTAATAAAATTCCTGTTAAAGATGAGCTTGATATTAAATCTTCACCCATAAAAGAGCACTATTGCTAAGTAGCTGGTTCAGCTTGCACTTGTATTGGCTGCTGCAAGTTCGTATGGGACTAAAATGGTGGCTATTGTGGGGAGGCGATTTGGAAACAAAACTGTCAGGGAGTGTGACATCAACAGAAGTACCCCAAACAGTACCTTTGGGGGGGGGGAGTTGTGTGAACAAACTGTACAACCCATTCTCTTTTCACAACTTAAACATTCTGCTATAGCTCATTTTTTCTACTGTGAAAAAGACAAAAGATCACATTGTTGACCCATTGGACATATAGCTCCTTATTGATCATATCCTGTCCCCTAATAGCTCAATCAAATTCCTTGATCTTGCAAGCATCTTGCTTGTAAAGAGATACCTGTAGAACCCCTAACCACTGAGTTGCTCCACAGAAATTTCCAATTTAATCTATTTTTCATCCCCAAAGAGATGTGTCACCTTACACAACAACAAAGCACTGGATTTTTTTATTTTTTTTTGCATTTCTATAAAAACAATGCAGTTATTGGTAATTCATCATTCCCCTCTCCAGAGAAAAATATTCCAGAAAAAGATAAATTTAAATCTTTAAGGGGAGAGTAATTATACTCTTTCTTTTATAACGAGAAGTTTCTGTTCACAAAAACATCCATTCCAACAATGATGAAAGAATAGCCATTTTATTAAATGTGAGGCTCTGTTTCAAAACCACAAGTTCAGATTTCAGGCAGTTTAGCTTTGAACAGCAAATATTTAACACTGAAGACTTGTGAAGTATTGGTAACAGCATTTACAAATATTTACAAGCATGTACGTATATACATTCAAATGTTTCTGCGTATGTGTCTGTATCTGTATGTAATGATAAATACACACATGCACATGCATATGTACCACACAAATATGTATACACAGAGAGAGAGAGAGAGAGAGAGAGAGAGAGAGAACTTTTCAAAGGTGAAAAGAATATGCCCACAGGTATTCATAGTGTAATCCCTTCCAAAAGTAAATCCCTTTGAGCTCCACCCATAATATCACAACAGAAGTTTTTCAACAGAATTATTTTATAAATGTTAATCTGTGAATTATTTTATAAATGTTAATCTCTGTGTGTGTGTGTGTGTGTGTATTCTTGACAAAAAAGAGATGCATGGTTTTGTACCAAGACTAATGGATGTAAAGCTGACATCTGTAAAAGTCATGATAAAAACCCCTCATTGTTTCAGTGAGGTCATTAGTTCACCCTATTGTTAGATATATTAGGGCTACTGCTAAAGGAGATATCCATCTGTTAATACACAATTCCACCCATGTTAATATACATTTGACAAGGAGATAGCCTAAGTATTTTAGTACATGTTATCTGCAGCTACTTTCCAATCACTTCTTATATTATGGAATGACATAACATTGATTAGATCAGCAATAATTTCTTGTTTTAATTTCATGAAAGATAATTCAATACCTCCTGACTCCTCCTGATTTTAATGCACAAAAATGAAAATTCAGGAATAATATTTATGCAACTGTGAGAGTACAGCCCAGTGGAAAGAAGCAGAAAACAATATTGCTGATGGTGCAATTTGTTCAGATCCATGGAAAGAGACGGAAAAAAAACTTGTGCTTCAAACACAATCCCATTACAACTTTAAAAGCAGCCTTGTTTATTTGCATGGAAGTATGAGAACACATCATTTCTCTCATTTCAGAATTCAAGAGATTTCTTCCTTGCTTAGACATATTCATTTATCTTCAGCACTCTCAATCCAAAGGAGAGCTAAGCTCACTTGAATTCATGTACTTAACTCCATGATGTGCATGGGGGAGGGGGCAAAGAGGGAGCATTGAAGAAACATGCTCTGTAACATCACAAATACATTTTACACTTTTGCACTCGCAGCGCAATTTCATGGGCAAGTACATAACAAGCGGGCTTACATTATGACATTATGATGTGCATTTCATCATTTTGATAACATTTTGATTTGCAGACACCCCTAAGGATGGGTTCACTGTGCTGAAGTTCTGCTCAGTACTGTAGGAGGGTCCAAGCAAACATCAATGCAGCAGCAAAACTATCATATCATTGCTATCACATCATCATACTTTGTAATCACTGATGCATCTGAGTAAAAAACTGGCTGCGGTTAGGATTCAATTTCCAACTTCATTATAACAATCATTTCATAAAACAAAAGCCAGCTATATGATTTCTTCCTCTGCTCCAACATAAATTCCTATTCCCTTTCATTAATCTGGTTTATGTGTCACACAAAACTTATTGTGGTTTGTTGAAGTACCATTTACATGTTGTTTAAATAGTCTTTATGTACCTATGTTTATGAAAATAGTCTTATTTGCAATAGGTGAATGCATGTTTCACATTCTGCTATGCCATAAACAATGGTTTGCAGACCACAATAACTGGTATACACACCACATTAAGCCGCATTTACAATGGCTGAAATCACATATTGTCCTTAATAAAATGTGTGGACCCAAGGACTCTTTCTCTTAACCATGATCAAATACAGGAGTGAACAACCATGGCTACCAGACCATAAGCAGACATTAGCCGTATTTAATGTAGCCTGCATCCCAATTTTAAAAGTCCTTTGCAAGTCAAGGAAGCCTTTTGGACCCTGGGCAAAAGTGATTTGCCCTATGTTTAGCAAAAGGGAAGAGAGAGAAAGAAAAACGAAATTCAGAAAAAGAGCAAGAGAGACCAAAAGAAAACCCAGGGAGCAAAACCATGGAACTCCCACTTTGCTTTGGCATTGTCCGTCTTTACTGCTTGCTTCACCCTGGTTTTCAGGTCACAATAGCCCTCCACAGGAAAAAGAAAGAAAACATGTTGGTCTACTGCTGGTCTAATAGAGGCTAGCTAGTTTCCCCCCTAACCCAGGATTACAATTCTACTCAGGCTGAACTTTTGACCTCTGATTTCAAATCCTAGGTAAGCTAGGAATCACAGTTAGGCAAACGGGAGAAGAAAGCAGAGACGAAACAATCACAGGAAGACAACATCATGTCTGCAGAGACCTGCATCTCTTGGGTGTTGATACATACTTAAAGGTTGATCAAATGACCTCATCCTGAAATGATATTTCCAGAACATCTGCCCCTCCCCCCACACACACTTCTAATCTCCCTTCATATGCTAGAGAGTCTTCTCCTTGGTATTGTGGGCCCCGCTGTATTTTTGGAGTGGACTTCCCCTCTCACTTCTCTGAGCCCAGGGGCCTGCAAATGGCAACTACCATTCAGCCAGCTTTTCTCACCCTTAACTTTACAACAAGCATTTGTGCTAGGAACCGGAGGGGTCCCGCTTTTAGAGTCCAGAGAACTTTGATTGACGCTGATACTCCCTGCACTCTTGGAAGAGTAATTGTACAGCATTTTAAGGAAGGCGGATTTAGTATTCGCTTCTTGCTTATACAGGATGATGTAGCACTTGGGGAAGAACGTACAGCAGAAGATCCCATAGTTAGATATCAAAATGACAATGATTTCTACCGCGGGCAAGTATTTGCCAAAAGTGGTTGTGTAGACAGGGATGAATATAATCCATGCAATGAAATAGATGAGCATACCAAAGGTAATGAATTTTGCCTCGTTGTAATTTTCGGGGAGCTTCCTGCCTTTAAAAGCACAGATAAAGCAGATGAATGCGAGGAGGGCGATGTATCCTAACATGATGCCGAGGGCCACTGCTGAACCTTCATTGCATTCCAGGATGATAACTCTCCGGATGGAGAAGTTCTCTGCCACAAAAGGGCTTCTCACAGTGATCCAGACCGAACAAATCAAGATCTGAATCCCTGTGCAAAAAGACACAATGGGGATGGGCCTGTAGAGGCCCTTCAGCCATTTTTGTAACTTGGGATCGAAACTGAAAGCCAGCAAGATTTTCAGGGACTTAATCAAAATACATGAAATGCAGAGGGCAAAGCTAATGCCAAAGAGAGCTTGTCTTAGTTTACATTTATATGCTTTGGGCTGGCCAATGAATAAACTTGTGCTAACAAAAGCCAGGAAGTGACAGAGGAGTATAACATAGCATACAGTTAGGCCACCTGATGCCTTTACAACAGGAGTGTCCACATTTCGAGTAAATATTATGAAAATGGCACAAATCAATACAATTCCAAGGGCAGAGAGAACCAGTAACAAAACAGCAAACCAGTCATTCCAGTTGAGGTATTGAACCATCTTCCTGTAGCAGGTTGAGCTGTTCACCGGGGCCCAGTGGGTTCTGTTGTTGCATAAAATGCAGTAATCCATATCTGTACATAGAAAAACAAAAAAAATTCTTGAGAAGGAGCACCTATCATTTCTCTTAATGTTGTTGAAAGTTTAGAAATGCATCAACTTGGTTCATTAGAATGAATTATTTTTGTTCGTTTTAATTCGAGAGATATTTGGGCTGACAAAAGTGTAGGCACAAGTTTAGGGAATAAGAATGAAAAAAAAAACATTCTCAGCAGCATATTAGAATAGTTTTCTAAGCCATTTCAAATCAACCATCAGTGGCATCTGCAGCAAACTACAGTGATATCAAAATGAAGATGTCCACTCAGTGACAGAATCATCAAAATGCTGCTATAACATACTTGCATCCTGACAATTGACCATGTCCACGATGCCATGACATATACTGAATATCATACCTCTCCATCACCACCCCACCCACAGAGAATCACGTCTGCCATATCTAATGGAGAAGGAAGGAGCACGGTGGCTCAGGAGGTTAGGATGCTGACTTGGAGGTTAGCAAGTCCACATCTGAGACCCAAGTGCTGCTGTGGGACAGGGTGAGCTCCCGTCCTTGCTCTAGCTGCTGCCAGGGGACATGAAAGGAGCCCCCAACTGGGCATCCCCCGGGCAACAGTCATGTCACTGGCTAATCCTTTTGACCCGGAAGCGCCTTGGTGCTTCTGACACAAATGTAATGTGAATGGAGAAGGGAGAAAGAGATCTTCCTGCCCTCCAGTTCTCAGTGGCAGATACAGATGGATCCTTATTCATGTTCACCATAGTCACATGAGAAGTCCATAAACAGGAGTTAAATATAAAGCCCAACAGCTCGGTTGTATCTTTCAAGGCTCCTCCCGTGAGATGTTTATCAACAGATCCCTTGTTTCCCGAGATGTCCCACACACTCCTTCCGCGTTTCTAGATGTGGTCCTTATAATAACCCTACATATATGCACAGTTGTACAATTTCTATAGAGAGGAGCTCCCCAGCACTACCAATCAGGTGGTTTTCCGCAGCTACTTCACATTTTTCTGCTAATTTGTGTTGTGTGTGGGTGTACGTGAATGAGGCAGAACAATAAAAAAGTCTTTTCTGAAAAGCACCAGAAAAAAAAATTGTTTTTCTGTGAGGGTTTCTTTAAAAAAAAACAAAAAAACATACAAATGTTCCATCCTTCAACAAATTTAACCTTGAGGCTTCCTACCTGTCTGGTTTGTATAGTAGTTTTCGGGGCAGCTGATGCACTCGTAACAGCAGGTATGTGGACTTGCGGAAACTTTCTTCACTTGTCCAGGTCTGCATTTCCTAGAGCATTTGGACTGGACATTCTGCAAGAACAAATGCACCAGGAGGAAAAAAAAAAATGAGAATAATGAGAATAAATATTAACTAACTCGTCTTAAGTTTTCCAGGAACAGTATTCTGTAATCTGACCCTTAGTGTAAATCAGGGGTCTTCAAACTTGGCCCTTTTATGACTTGTGGACTTCAACTCCCAGAATTCCTCAGCCAGGCACGCCTGGCTGAGGAATTCTGGGAGTTGAAGTCCACAAGTCATAAAAGGGCCAAGTTTGAAGACCCCTAGTGTAAATAATTGAAATCCAAGGCTGGACTATCTCTGTCAAATGTATATTATTTGTGGCCAATTCTGGATACTATTGCCCACCCACATACTGTGGTGGAGGTAACTTGCCTGATGTGCCATCCATGAGAGACAATGCCACTGAATGGCCCCGCTGAAATTTCATACTGCCATAGTCTTGCAAAGAATATTGGGGAGCTCCTCCCTTGCTCTCTTCTACTTTCTTATAGATAGTCCTCAATTTATAACTGGCTGCTTAGCAATGGATCCTGACAAAAGCTACTTACGACTCATTTCTGGAGTTCTGATGGCTGCACACACTTCTGGTTCCATGACTGTATTTTAGGCATTTAGCATCCAGCTCACCTTTACTACTGGTGGCAGCATTCCATGGTCATGTAACCACAATTTACTATGTTTTTTTTACTGGTTTCTAGTCTTTTTCGCCAGTTTCCAGCAAAAAAATGCCCATAGGAATACATGAATTCACTTAATGGCTGCAGTTTTTACTTAACGACTGGGGTGTTCGCTTTAACAAGCACTGTAAAAAAAAGTCATAAAATCAGGTCCAATCACATGGGTACCTTGACTTATGACCATCATGACTTACGATGGAAATTCCAGGCTCCATTATGATCGTAAGTCAAGGACTATCTGTACTTCAAATGATAGACATCTCTTTGCAGTTTGCCTTCAGAAGTTGTCTGAGCTTCATCACTGGAGGCTTTCAAGAAGAGACTGGACTACCATCTGTCAGAAATGTTGTAGGGTTTCCTGCTTGGGCAGGGGGTTGGACTAGATGACCCACAAGGTCCCTTCTAACTCTGTTATTCTATTCTATTCTATTCTATTCTATTCTATTCTATTCTATTCTATTCTATTCTATTCTCTACTCTGAAAAGCATCAATGATTGTCTAGAGTTGGGGCTGGCAACTCTGGGCATATTGGAATGTAGGAATATATTCCAAATGCTTTTCACACCAGATGAGACTTTTCACAATAAGATACCATCAATGAAAAGACGCTGTAGTGGCAAAGAAAAGGCCTCTAGCACATGCTTTAGTGAGCCATAATGCCTATACTACTTATTTAATCTGAATCTAAATTTAAATTCCACTAATTTAATCTGGGTCCTGCTCACAGGTTTTTATTCACTGAGAATGGAAGTGTGTGAAAAGAGGGACTGCTATACGTGGTATAAAGTCTTAGATGAAACTGATCCCTTGTATCTGTGGGTGCAATATGGTGCATCTACAACCTCGGTGCCCCTGGTGGGCCAATGCAGAATTGATAGGGACATCACCACCTGTTATTTTCCTTGGATCTTTCATTGTCCTTCAGTACCATTAACTATCATAGCCTCCAGGTGACCAGCTGAAGTAGGACCAAGAAGCATAAGGTTACAATAGCTCCATTCCTTTCTAAACAGATATAAGTGGATGGTGATGCTGTGGCACCCTTAGGTATGGACAGTCTTTGGGATTCCTCGGAAATCTTGCCAGCTGGGATAATGTGTCAATCTGTAAATGACCAACTGCTTTACTTGGAGTTTCCTTCAATTAGTTCCAGTGAGGGAATGGAAATATTCAGGAGGTCTTTGGAAGGAATTTGTAGAAGGCCGGCTGAGACCCAACACCATTAGAGGGGGACCCATATGATCAGAATGAAGTTGTGAGAACAGTGTTGGAAGGAATTGCATTCTCTTCAAAGGTCCATGTGTACAATCTGAGATTCTCTGGGTGTATTGCTATTAGTTACCAGAAGAGCTTAGTGTCACCTTTTGCTGATTCGCCTGCTTTATTCCTCTCCGGAGAAAGACTTTGCACTCATCTGTGCCCTGACATTAGACCATTGTTTAACTTTCTATTTTTCAAGGTCACTCGAGTATTCTCAGTTGCTCTTCTGGGCAAAGGCAATAAAAATATATTACACCTCTTACTTAAAAGATCGAGGTAAAGTTAGAATTTAGCTCCTGCTCTAGTGTTGATCTTTTAATCCCTAAATGCCTTCTGAATCTTATTTGAAGAACTCCATGCACCTCTTGGATCCTCTGTTAAGCCACATAAACCTAATTCATGTGCCTGAAGGTACAATCTATTCCATTGTTGAGCAAAAGAAAAAGAGTGTCATCATTACAGAATATCTTCTCATGGAATGGAAATGTTACTCTTCCTCCAGACATCTGTAAAGGGACCATTACAATCTACATGTGTTTCCTTAAAATAATGAATGCCCAGCTTTCTTCTGCAATTTAGAGTTCCTACTACTGTTGTTAGTTTGATTTCTTTACACTGCTGTTTCAAATGATTGCCTTTAATGTGTTATTATTGTAAAATTGTTTTGTGGTAACCATATGAAATATCTCAAAGAAAAGAATAAAGGTATTCTCATCCCACTCATGTCTCTGGCAAACACGTTTTAGAACTGTTTCAAAAACCTGTTTGACCAGAAGTGACAATGGGGAAAAACAAATATTTATTATATGTTTTAATGACAGGAGTTTAGGGCCCTACAGCCCCTCACATTTGGGGTCTGGGAGTGCTCATGAAACACTTCTCTTTAACTCCTTAAAGCAGCTTTTTGGCTTACAATGATAATCAGTCTAGAGCCTTCTAGATATTTTGAAGTACAACTTATGCTAAATGAGACTTATGGATTGATATTCTAAATGTCTGGATGGGATTCAGGTGGCCTAGGCACAATCCAACATTTCCTGCATTTTTCTTTCCCCATTTAGTGGCAAACTAAAGTTTGGATCCAAGTCTATACAAATCTCCTGTATGGATACATCCATGTGTATTTCAGTCCCATTGTTTTTCCAAGGTGCCTTCAGATACCTTTAGATACCTTTAGATTCATGAATTCAATTTCGTCTTCTTTATCTGCAAAGATGAAGTCATCTTTCTCCAGGTCATATTCTGCCATGTTGGTAATCACCACTCTTCCATCAATTTCCTTCCAGAGCAGAACATCATAACCTGTTGTAATGTCTCCTTGAGAGTCAAAATAGACCTCCCGTTCATTATCAGTGAACTTTATCTCTTTAAGTATTTCGAGCAACTGCAATAATGAAAACAAGTAATGATGAAAAACAATATTGCTTAAGGAAGGCAAACACCAGATAGCAACATAATAGCACTACATACTTGAAGATTTGTGTTAAGAAGAAATGTTTATTGAAACCATCTAAGCAAGGGGAATAGGTGGGCAATTAAAATTTGAAGAAAGGATCGTGGAATGAAATAAAAATAAAGGAACCTTTTCCTGATTGCTTTTTTCAGAAGGCAGTTTATCAACGTGATGTCATCTCTAAAATAAAATTATTGCTTTATTTGCTAAAATAAAAATAAAATATTAACTTAATCTTATTTCCCTTGGAAACAAATAAGCTATTAACAATATTACTAAACTATAGAAAATTAATGTGATTAACTTTTGCAAATGCTATAAGTCTTCAGTATAGCTTCCTGGAATATGTTTATCATTTCAAGAACAAGCAGATCTTGGCTTTTATTCATCATAACTATAATTGAGAAGGACACGGTTAGTGAATGTATGGCTGATGTATTTGACATGGGACAATTTGGGCTTAAATGACTTTTAGCAGTAGTAATATTTTGAAATACAGGGTATGGATGATCTTCCTTGAGTTGAACACCACAGTTGTCCTTTGAGTGGCGTTCCAGGGACCACTGAAGAAGTCAGCTAAGTCAGAAAAAAAGACTTGTTTTAATGTGAATCAATCATACAACTCAAAATATTAAACACAGTCCATGCAATTACTTCCCTGCAGCATTTTGGAAACACTTGAGTAAAAATGCTTTGCACATGAACATAATTCCTATCTGTAACTCTTTAAAGTAGCTTCATCTTTCTTCCAGAGCATGTGGCAGCTTTTTGGAATTGCATTTGAAGTATTGTATTGATACAATTCTCATGTAATTAACTCTTCTTTCCTTCCACATTAAAAAATATAATTGAAATGATTCTTAAGATTGTTCTCAAGGCTTAAAAGTCCACCTGTGACCTAGTCTGGGAGAATTTCACAATTGCATCATCTTACCACAGTAACTGAAGCCTGTCTGAATGAGGTGGTTGAATGTTCAGTTGGGATAAACTACATCACTTTCAGACTCGGCAAGATGACCTTAACTCACTACAAACAGAAAAGCAGCACAGCAGACAAAAGCCTAGACTATAATATCATTGTTCAGTTTATAATCTCACATTTGCAAATAACTTATATTTTTAGTTTACTATAAATTTAATCTTTACATAGAAGGGGATTCAAGAATGCAATGCTTTCTTATGGTACCAGGCATTCTTATGGTACCATACCACTCCACTATAGCTCAGCCTATGCATGAAGGAGAATAGCAGAATATTGTAGTTGTAAGACAGTGTTGAATATGCCCCTGTCCTGAGTAAAATAAAACAAACAATAACCCCTTGCAGCTAAAATTCTAGCAGCTCAGGGAAAAGAGTCCTAATCCATTCTGTTCCCTTCGTGTTAGTTTCATCATTGAAATGCAATCCTTCAGTTTATCATCTCACTCCTCATATCCTCCTCATTTGACTTCTTGGATATATTAGGAAATGGATATGCCATCTGTGTATAGTTTTGCTTTTAATGAAACTGTTCAGGACTCAGGAATACAATCTTGACAGCTTTAATAAAACTGGCTGCATTTGTTCTTAGATTGCACAACACACTGAGTGAAAGCCTGTTGTGTATGTGTTTAATTGCTTTATTTGATGCCTGTAACATCGAATTATATTATGTTTATGTGAAGGGTATGGCTCATTACAGATCATTGCTATCATTTCAAATACAATGTTTTCAGGGAAAGGGATGTGGGGGTAAAGCTATGAATCACCGAATGACAAAGCATTGGGTGATTTAGGAAAGTGTTTATATGTTTGATGCTAATACTCTCCCCAAATCAAATGTTGCAAATTCAATGACTAGCAACATGCACATTACCTTTCTAAATCAGGCCAAACTTCCGGTCAGTCCAAAACCTGCTACTAGCAAATGCCAATCAGATACCTTCATGATAGAAGACGGTATATAGTGCACAACACTAGCAATTTTTCCTGTTGTTTTTTTCCCCCCAAATGGTATTCAGAAAGACACGGGGAACATGAAGTTTCACTAAGCTACCATAAAGAAATAAACACTTGTACCATCAAATATTCCTGTTCTGTTGAGGAGAGCTTCCCATGGAAGCTGCATCAACTTCTTGGAGGAAAGACAAAATATTAATTAAACAAATTACTAATATAAATAAAATATTATCAGTACATTTGCCCAAACTGGAAAAAAATCCATTCTAACCTGTGACAATCATTATTTAGAATTCTAAAAATTCATTTTTTGAATTGAATTGAATACTTTATTTGGCCAAGTGTGATTAAACACACAAGAATTTGTCTCCAGTACAGAAACACTCTGTATGCATGCAAAGCAACAGAATTATAATAATAATAATATCAATAAAAGGGAGAATAAAGAAATTATTAATAAGGATAAAAAATAATACTACAGCCACACTGTAGGGGTAAATATACATAGACATTAGACAGCACTGTTAGAATTTATAATTTAGATTGAAAAAATTGTCATTTTCACAGAAAAGTTCCAAAACTGTGTATTTGCAGGAGAGAAAAAAAATATTTTGATCCACTTTTTCCAAACTGATGGATGTCTCAGTCTCTATCATCTCTCCAACAAATTTTTGGCTTTCATCATAAGGGGATGATCTAAATTCTTGACCATTTTATTGATATTTTATGCATTTTCTCTTCCAGACATACAATGCCCATACTTTGGAAGTTCACAAGCAGTATATAAAGTTAATGGCCATAGTTCAATTTGTTTTTAAATCCTAGCATTTGCAATCACAGTACCTCCAAATGAGGAAAATCCCATTTTGATAACGATTAAAAACTGTTATACATTGAATAACTTTTATTTGGGGAATCCTTTCTCTCAGCAAATAATGGGTGTGTGTGGGGGGGGGGGGGGTCTTCAGCTTCCAAAATGCCCCTTTGCAATTTCTGAGAAATCTGGAAGTTGAAGTTCCCAATAATTGGTGGACCTCCCAGTTTATTGATTTAAAGGAGTACTGATTTAAAGTCTTGACTAAAAACAAACAGAACCATTTTAAACTCAGGTCCACTTGCCAGAAAGTTGAGGGTTCAGTAATTGTAGGAAAGCTCTTTTGGAAGTGTATCTCCACCCAAAAAACAAGATAAGTTGACAGGGTACTCCCTCAATAATAGCATTAACGTTAAGCTCAAAACATTATGCGAGAAGCAGGAATAACATATCAGTGAGTTTGGATTTCAAAAATCCCTTCAACACATGGACACACAGACAGAAACACACACATACACACACATAGAGAGAGAGAGAGAGAGAGAGTCTAGACTGCCCAACTCCAAAATGACAAAATGAAGGCATTCAGAAGACTGAAAGCAAGAAAAACATTATAGAAACTCCCTACTTATTTGCTCTGAGAGAACTGATTAAAAACACTCACCTACAATATCCCCACTTTGACCCTTTGACCCCAAACTTTGCAACCCAAATCTTGGGCAAGAGCCAGGGCTCTTTTAGGGCTCCCTTGAAGGCAGGGAGCATGGGGGTCGTGTAACTATTTGGGGGATGCTGATCCATAGAGTAGATGCTGTGACTGAGAAGATCCAATCCTAAACAATCAAAGTTTGGATAGGGTCGTAAAATGTGTGCAACTAATCCAGACACACTCATATATATGTCTATCAGAAGTTTGTATCGATTGTCCAGCAGGATTATGACTTCAGGGTTACACACACTTACAAATATTTCTTCAATTACAAGATCAAAAGGAGGTTAAGGGCCATGAGGGGTGCTTCATTATTTGCCTTACAAATAGATTCTGCTGTATAAGGGAAAAAGAAAAATGCAGAAGACAATATTCCAGCCCTGATATTCAGATAAAAATGTCAATTGGATTCTATTTGATTGATTATTATAGCTCTACACCTGTTTTGCCTCTCTTAGAGGAAGATAAATGATTTTCAGGCAGTTATATTTTGGGTACTTGAAAGGCACAAAACTTCGTCTTTTAAGTCAGGAATGATTTACTTATATTTGATCTTGAGTGAAAGAGCTAAGTTAGAGAAAATTAGCTGAAGTGGAAATCTCTCTGCTCGGGCTGATATTGGAGAAAGAAGCTAGCAATACTTTGTTTTCCTATTTGAGAGCCATTTTCTACAAAATTGTTAGGTTAGTTTGCTAAGAGATGGTTAAGCATTATGCCAGTGATGGTTGTCTATTAACTAAATAAACATGGCCATTATTTAGAGTCAGCCTAACTAAAGACCTGCATGAAAACAGGCTGCATTGAAATGGATGAAGAGCCCTCAGTATATGCTAAGCACCAGGTTCTTGATAATCTCAAGGGTATCTCTCACTGAGATTATCTCTTTATTCTTTCATCAGCTGTCTCTTTATTCTTTCCTCTTTTTATTCTTTCATCTGTGGGGGGAAAACAGTGTCGGCTTGCTTTCTATGATGTTTTGCTTAGAATTTTTTAAGGTAAAGTATAGCAAGCATCTCCAATGACACTTGGAAACAGCACGATGAAACAATATATTGTCTCTACTAATATTCAAACACATCTCAACAATATATTGTTGCTGAGATAGCAGCAAATTACTGTAGATCATAATGGAAAATTTTCTTCTTGAAACTAAGGATTTTTCTTTCAAAAGAATTAACCCTGTCACTAAAATGTGATGCTCAGAATTTGGAAGGGGGGGTGTGTGCTATTGGGATTTGATTTAAATCCCTTTTGCCAAGATGCATTCATGATATCTTGAGTGGGTTACTTTCTCTGAGTTTTGACCCACCCAGAAATTATAAAGTAGTCAATAGGGCTATTTTGTTGGGGAAAAGTGGGATATATGGACTAGTAAAGGTGTCTATTTGTATTTTCATTTAGGAGCAAAGATGAAGGTTCCCTCCCAAAAAAAGCTTACATTTCAATTAATTCCTTCTTATTGGAGTTAAATTTTAATGGTGGAAGCTGATCTTGTAAGTGGCTCCTCAGTTTCAAATATGATATGTTTAGCCCCAACCAAAATTAAAACAAACATAAGAGAACCTTAAGCTTCTAATATGCACATATACACACCTATTGTTGATTATAAAAATGTGCTGTCTCTCAAAGCACAAGGCACAGTACATATAATCCTAAACTGTGATGTGGTTTGTCCGGTTTAGTTTAGCATGTACTATGAATTCAGCTGTTTATGGCTTACTCAACAAGAGTAAGCTAGTATGTTTGTGAATCTAATAAACCTGTTGTATGATGTGTAAGGTCATGTAAGGTTTCTCCAACTACCATGAGAAGCAAAGATCTCAGGCTTGCAGGAGCAAGGAAATGAATACAATTTCAACTGCTACGAAACCAGAACACTACATGTGGAACGTAACACAAACTTATGTTACTTTCAAGATGTTTTAATCCTGCTGATAAATCATCCTTACATCATAAGTCATCCTGAGTCAATAACAAAAATAGACCCTCATGTTAATATTTGTGTTCTAATATGCAAGGAAGAAAGAGATGCAAAGCAGAGCTAAAAGAGCATGAAAAATATTATCAAGCCCTACCTCCCAAGGAGCGAAAGCGTATGGATCTTTGCAGTCTCTGTCCTTGCACTGTTTTTGAATGGCCTTGGCAATTGCATACACTGCCAGCATGGTGCTGTGGATAAATCCTGGTTCAACATTGGCAATGAGAAATTCCTCTCGCCAAAGGCTGTTAGTTGGGCGAGTGTGGTTCTGGGGCAAACTCTCTGTTGAATAGTTTGAAATGCATTTACTCAGTCGTTGATCATTTATATGGAAGCATGTTGACATTAGCATTGTATATTCCCTTAAGAATGTGTTGTTGCCTCTGGGTGTGGTTGGTAGATTGCTCAAAAACTCATGGAAAGAGGACATGTTGCCACTTTTGAATGTAAATCCAACCACTTTCCCCAGGCGACTGATATTTGGAATGGTGCTAATCTTCACAGCCGCTGACCAGTTATCACTTGCAATCCAGGTCTTATTTATGTTCCTTTCTATTGCTTTTCTGAAAAGTCTCATTACGTGGAATTGCCTCAGAAAGACAACGATGACATTTACCCTGGTTTCCTTGACAATCTTCTCAAGCGCTTGATTAATTTTGCCGTGGATAGTGCTGTCCGAGAGATAAGCTGGCAACATTTCTTTAAAGGCAATGCAGACATTGTTGGCCATGGCCTGCAACCCAAAGCTTTCCACAGCGAGCCGCCCAAAATCATCATCGGTGGCAATGATTCCAATCCAGTTCCATCCTGATTTGTGGATTAATCGTGCCATTGCTTTGGTCTGATAGGAATCGCTGGGTACAGTGCGCAGAAAAGAAGGGAAACGCACTTTGTCGCTAAGGATTTCTGCCGTGGATGCATGACTGACCTGCAGAGAGGGCAAAACAGTTCAGTTATATGGAAACAGGGAGAAGTTTTGACTAGATCACACAATACAGGCCATTATTTAAGGGTTATACCAGGGGTCTTCAAACTTGGCAACTTTAAGACTTGTGGACTTCAACTCCCAGAATTCCTCAGCCAGCCAATATATATATATATTGTGTGTATGTGTATATATTTATATATATGTGTGTGTGTATATATATGTGTGTGTGTATATGTATGTATATGTGTATATATATACACATGTATATGTATATATGTATATACACATACATATATAGTATATATGTGTATATATATATAAATGTATATAAATATATATATATATATAATATTTTGGGGAAAAATTGTAAGCAAAGTTAATTGCTGACTTCTTAGGGGAAAATCTGAGAGTGGATAAGTAGTCCTCTGAAATACTCTGCTCCATATACGAAGCAATGCAACATGTTTATCTGGATGGATGTCTTAAGTACCTACCATTCAGGTAAGAGATCAAGTGGTCCCTCCCATGTTTTAAATGTCCTTTTCTAAGATTTCTTCCATGTTTTCTATTTCCCCCCCCCCTTATCTTTCTGGGCTCAGTGAAGGATTCCAATTTTTTTTAAAAAAAAACAATCAGCTATGAATTTTTCGGAGAGTGAATTTCAGTTCTATGATGCAGTAGAAACACTGTAGGAGGAACACTAGCCAGGAGAGAGTCTGGCTACCCAGACCCTTATTTATCTAATTATCCATCCTCCGAAGAGCTCCGTGATGAGTGAATAGGGGCCATGGTGGCTAAGCAATCTAGGAAAAAAGTTCATCAATTCTAGCAGGAAGCCTCACTTACAAACAGAAACTTTTACGATAGGGATGATGTGGCTGACCAAGGTAAGCAGGAAGGGTAGGTATTCTGAAAAATGCTAATTTTAACAAGTGAAAACAACAGGGCTATTTCAATGTTTAGTATTTGACATAGCTACCCCACTTGAAATGGTCAATTGAAACTCTTAAAAAATACCAGTCACGTTGTCAAAACAGTTTGACTATTTAGGTAGAAGGTTATATTCACCCAGGGTTGGAAAAATCTTATAGCTGCCACACAGTGGCTCATTCCTTGCCAAAGCAGCTTTGCTTAATTTCTTCAGGAAAAAAAAGCCTCTTATGTCCAAGGGAACGTCTCTATTGCTAAGTAGGTATGCATTTCCAGCCTGAATAACTTCATTTGCTGCCAAACGTTTCTTACTGCTGGGTAATTTTCTCACTTTGAACATGTACAACACTGCAGGGAATCCAGTATGGTTGTGTGACAGACACTAAGTGGGAGGATCTAAAAGGTGCAGATTGCGCAATGTGTGAGACCTTGGAGAATATATTCCTTATTTAATTACATTTATTCCCTAATTTTTTTGTAGTTTTAAACGGTAATTTGTGAAATATAAATAGGTACCATTTTATATAAAAAGAATATGATCCTGTGTTTAATATGAAATCTCCTCCATGGAAGAGAAGATAGGGAAAAAAAACAAGTAAACATTGTGCACAATATTGTACAACAAGTTGTACAATACCCAGATATCTAGGGTTGCAAACTCCAGGGGAAACCCATCCTTTTCTCCTGCAAAACAAAAAATTATATGTGTGTATGTGTATGTATACATATGTAAAGCATACCTATTTATGTGAAGGCATATATGAAGAGTGAAGAATATTTGAACACTAGAAAGGAAAAAGAATGTATATTTGTCGGTGTGTTTATGTATATAAAGATATACAGTATAAACACACACAATGATATATAAGTGTGTATATATCCTTTGAGGCAGTGTTGAGTCCTGGTGATTACCTGGACTGGTCCCTAAAGTTTTCTTGGAAAGATTTTAGAAGTGGTTTGCCTTTACTTGCTTCCTGGAGTTGAGAGAGAGAGAGATTGGCGCAAGGTTACTCAGCTGAACTTTGTGCCTAAAGTGGGACTAAACCTCAGGGTCTCTCAATTTTTAACCTGAAGCCTTAACCATTTCACCAATATGTATGAGTCATACACACCCAGAAAAAGGGTAGTGTTGAGACATAAGACAAGCACATATACTAAAATAATAACATTAATTAATGTAAGTAAAATAATGCACCTGACTGAAAAAAACTAATCCCGTATGCATATATTAACCATCTATTTTATTAATACAAATAGCACCCTCCCACATAGAAATGCATAAAATATTTGTGTATATACACAGAGCCATAAAGAGAGAGAGCGCGCGCGAGAGAAATACATCTCCTTCTGTCCAGGAGAAACAATAAGCCAGAAGGATTAGTGTCCAGGGATGAATCCGAACAAGGGTGAAACGATGAAACAGACACTGGGCTGCCCCAGCACAAGCTTTGCCCCTTTGGGACAAGTGTTGTAACATCTCACACACGCGTAGAAAAGGGGCAGAGCTTGCGTCTTGCCGTCGCATTGCTCACTTCAGCATTTTGCTGAAATGGTTGGATTCTTTGGATTCCCTTCTGATTTCAGGGAAGAGTTTACCGGGAAAGAACAGAAGAGCGAGAGAAACCCTGTTTACACATTGCAAATGTTAAAATTCCCCCAGGCGAGCTTTCTTTCCCCTCCGAGGCATCCTTGCTTTTCAGCAAAACAGTCTACAGTCACGTGTATCTCCTGCCCATTCCTTTCCTTTCCGCAGCCTCTTCACCTCTTACCAGGGAGTGTATGAGGACTCCCTCAAGGCAAGAAATCTTTCTTGCGGTCCATTTACCAGTAATGAAGCTTGACGATAAAAATAAGTTACGTGAAGAGAAAGAAAAAAAAACCCCTAAGAATAAAATTGGGTAAGCATATCCATAAATCAGCTACACATTTCACATATACAGTACATAGCAAAATCTGGCTGAAGTTTAAGTAGCAGAATGACAGCTGTCTGAGAGTAAATAAACGCAATTGAGGTGACCAGAGAATTATTTAAATGGGAGGATATCTACTGTAAATGTGTATCAGCATAAAATGCACAATCAATCAAAATGTGATTTACAATTTCCGTATTCCCTTAGCCACATGGGCAGAACCTTAGTCAAATGGAATTCGTTTGTATTTTCCTTCTAAGATGGATCTCACTGAATCGTGCTAAAGAGAACGTATTTACAGTTTGTGATTTAATTTCACTATCTGGAAGTTCTAAGAAGGGTAAGGGAGCTAATCAGGAATATTTCCATGGGAAACTCTGCCAGATTTAGCTGTATATCAGTCCTGTATCCTTAATCTGTTGCCTCAAATATTCAGTTACATTTTTCTGACCAGGTATGCAGTGTTAAGGGGAAAAAACCTCCAGTTTTAATTTATTGCATTAGAGGAGGCTGAGATAAAAATGTCCATAAGAAACTGGGGGAATCAAATCTACAGGAGCAAAATACATATAGTGTGTGAAAGTAGATATCCAGGTGTTGGTCTCAATGCTCACCTTGCAGCAAAGAATCAGGTTTCAGGTACAGCAAAGAACTTGATCTGGACTTTTCTGAGGGGAAGGCAGACCCTGCATGGGCCTAGTAACCATTGTGCTTTGATTGGCCAAAGACACATGCCTCATTAGTATAGAAAAGCAATTGCTGGGCCTTCTGTAGTACATAATTATCCTACATTTGCTGTGCATCTATATGTGGTCATGGCCCGAAAACTATGCCTAGTTATTTGAATGATTTTCTCAATGTAAACAACTAGCTAGAAGACCTCCAAGATCCCTTCCTATTGCTATGATTCTAGATAATTTTAAAGGAAAAACCCCAATTTGTCTAGGCACTAACTATAAAAAAAAAGATCAGTTGGCACGTTGATTTCTGCAGATAAGATATTAATGGAAAAAAAGTTTTGTTTAAATTTGGTTTACGTTACTTCCTATTTACAGTTGCCTCTCCTTCCCTCCCCCCCCGCCTTATTTCCACATTTCCACTCATGTTCTGACAAATTCATGGCTGTGCTGTCATAATGAATGAAAATGTACTAGAAAATGAGATGTACATGAGCCTCTAATCCCGAGTGACTATTTCAATTAGAATAGAGTTGACAATCTGGCCTTTTAGATATTGCTGAACTACAACTAAGAGCGTGTTAAATTTAAATTCACCAACAAAGAATTAAAGGGAAATTAGTATAGCTATTTCGAGCTATTTAGCTCTCATCAGCTAGCCATACCCTTCTGAGGTTCGAACCCGGGCCACTTGCATGTTAGGCAGTTGTATTAAGATGTATACAACTAAGAGCATTTCCAGCAAGCAGGGATATTAGTGAGGGATGTCAACCTTTTGTTGCACATCAGACTGTAAGTGAAGAATCAGATTACTAATTTGTCCTGTATGTTCGTAAAAACACTTTACGGGTAGCTCTTGACTTACAAAGTTTGATTTTGCTTGTCCTTTGGGAAGTAGTAGTCCTTTGGGAAAATCGCAAATGGTGATCACATAACCCCGGGATTCCTCAAACATCATAAATACACAATACAATACTGAGTTGCTAAGCATCCAAATTTTGACCACATGATGATGTTACAACAGTTCTGAGTGCAAGGATGGTGGTAAGTCATATTTTTTCAGTACCACCATAATTTTGAACAGTTGTTAAATAAATGATCGTAAATTGAGAACTACTTGCATGCAGAAAGGTAGCACAGCCAGGAGAAATCTGGAGAACTTTTAGCTGAAAGAATTTGCGAGACATAATTTCCTACTTCTCCCTATTGCTTTTTCTAGATATTAAGATTAGCAATGGATTTCTAAAGGCTTGAGAGTGCAATATCATGCATGTGGAAAAATACTCAGCATAAAAATACTTTTATCAAAATACAGATACATTGCTCAGTTCTGTACAGTTCTAAATCCAGAAAGTTGTTGAAATGCAACTGCCAAATGCAGCTCCTTCTTATCTATACAGTATTCAGCTTCCAATTATGCCATTGAGATATTCATTCATTTAGATTTTGCTGACTGAAAATAAAGATATGTTTCCAGAATGACCTTACCTGTGGTATTAGCTGCAAATTCAATATTCTTGCAACTGACATAGACACTTCTGAATAAGTGGCTCCTATGACAGCTTTTACTCGGGGTGTGTAATCTGAATAGTTGCATTTGAATTCTACCAGGTCTTTGGAAGCATTAAATTTGGAGAGGAACCTCAAAGCTGCAGCCATTGCCCTGGTGACTTCTGCACAAGTGTCATAGATTTCATAGCCCAGTTTAATTCCAGGTAGAAGAGGGGAGTTGTTGATGATTTCTATGGCATGGACCATTGCAAGGCTCTGAAGAAACACTTGAACTTCAAAGCTGCCAAGAAATACAGAAATAATTGTTAGTTGTTTCAACGGAAGCTATATGACATTATACAAAATCAGGAAGCATGTTGCCTCTTTACTCACCATAAACTCATAGGGATTAGCCCCCTTTAACTTATAAGACAAATAATACATATCTTTGGCAGAAAAGTCAGACCAAATACCAGGCAGGCATTTATCAATATTATTTGAATTCTCCTCTACAGACATATATGGTTAAATTTATCTCTGATTTTCAAAAACAAAAAAAAGAACATTCGGCAGTGATTACCCAGCTTAAATTACCTCTGAATTTTTATAGGATTTTGGAACATGTGAGTGTATTTACACGCATACTGATTCATCTGGGTCTGTATGTTGAAATGCTGTATGTTGAAATGCTCCATCTCTGATAGCCAAATGAACTGTTTGGATCAGACTACTGACAAAGGCAACAAGCAACCTCCACTGCGTTTAGGTTACTGAGTTTCAAAATTCACTTGTTTTTTCTCCAAATAGGCTTTATTGTTTTCCCATTCAAAACTAGCTCATCCTTTCTACTGCCTCATGGAAGAGGGTTAAGAACCTTACAATTTCCCAGCCTTTTTTCCTAAGTCCTTTAAGCCAGGGGAAGAAACTTCTTTTGAGGGACAGCAACATTTATCCTTTGGACATGATACTGGGGAATAAGGGTGGGTGATGGTGGGTGCATGATACTTGTGCATGGGCACCTTGGATCCCTGCACAAGCTTCTCTTGAATGATCCAGTTCTTTAGAAGTGTCAGAGTCAGGATAACTGTCTCATCATTGCCAATAAAAGTAGTAAGGTAAGAGGTCACTGGGGTAAAGGTTAAAACTGATCAAGAGCTCTGGTCAGGAGTTTAACTTTCCTTCCTTCCACCAACTAACTTTTATTTGGAGAAAGAACAATATGAACCAGAATTCCTGGAAAGTAGAAGAGATCCCTGCTTCTGGTATTGCCAGTGACATAAGTGATCTTGCCTTTATCAGGATTGCTGATGTCCTTATCCTTCTCCCCCTTTTGGTCAAGATCCTGATTTGAACCAGTCAATACCTACAATAGGTAAAAGTGGCAGAACTCTAGATTTCCACATATTACAATAAATTTGGTTGAAGATCTTGATTAGTGCTCACTGATATCTAAGGTGTTTTGGTAACTGCTGTGGGCTCTTAAAAAACTATAATAGTCCTGCTGGCCTCATTAACTCTTTCCTACCCATATCTCCCAGTCTTACAAAGACACCCTCGTCTCAGGAAAATGGCCTGCCATTATTGAAATATTAAAAGAATAACAATCTTGACTGTGGAAGATAGAAATAAATAATTTTTAAAATGTGCATAGCTAATCCAGAAAACAAGCTGACATAATCATTCCCTCATTTCCATAATTACTTTGCAAAATAATCCTTTTTGCAACCTCAATTGTCATACAACAGAGAAGGAAGGATTCGTTTCAGCATCCCTTATTTTTCGGGGATTCATGAACAATCCCATCCCAAACTTTATTTCTTCTCAGAGCAAAATAAGTTATTAGTCTCTACAGTTTAGGAAATGGTTACAGTTTTGAGTTACATGGCATGATAAAATCGAAGAGAGATAAGTGCCACTTTGGATGCTTCCAGATGTGATTTTGCGTTTTCACACTGCATTTTTTTTTTTACAGAACTGATTGTTAATTTAGAATCTATTATTTTCCCAGGATCTTTCATGAGCAGAGAAAGTTTTTCCTGGGAATTGTAAGAAGTTAAGATCCCACTGCCGCACATTTCACTCAATAATTAAAACAGATGTAAGCCTACTTAAAAGAAATTAATTTGTTTCAAGGCAGGAAATACTGAAATTGAAAGTAGTTTGAATTAGAGATAAGTAGTTTGGATTTGATTTCAATATCATTATTCCATGCCCATTATTATTAACACATCCTCCTTCACAATGGTTATGCTGAAGTTCTAGAGCAGGGGTCCTCAAACTTGGCCACGTTAAGATTTGTGGACTTCAACAGAGGGATAGAATCAAAAGCACATGAAGTATTAATACCACTTTACAATGCCTTGGTAAGGCCACACTTGGAATACTGCATCCAGTTTTGGTCACCACGATGTAAAAAAGATGTTGAGACTCTAGAAAGAGTACAGAGAAGAGCAACAAAGATGATTAGAGGTCTGGAGGCTAAAACATATAAGGAACGGTTGCTAGAATTGGGTATGTCTAGTTTAATGAAGAGAAGGACGAGGGGGGACATGATAGCAGTGTTCCAATATCTCAGGGGCTGCCACAAAGAAGAGGGAGTCAAGCTATTTTCCAAAAGCGCCTGAAGGCAGGACAAGAAGCAATGGATGGAACTAATCAAGGAGAGAAGCAACCTAGAACTAAGGAGAAACTTCCTGACAGTTAGAACAATTAACCAGTGGAACAACTGCCTCCAGAAGCGGTGAATGCTCCAAATTGGAAGTTTTTAAGAAGAGACTGGATAGCCATTTGTCTGAAATGGTATAGGATTTCCTGCCAGAGCAGGGGGTTGGACTAGATGACCTCCAAGGTCCCTTCCAACTTTATTATTATTATATATATTATTATTATGTGTTGTTGTTGTATTATTATTATTATTGTTGTTGTTGTTATATTATTATTATTATTATTATTATTATTATTATTATTATTATTATTATTATTATTATTATTATTATTATTATTATTATTATTATTATTATTATTATTATTATTATTATTATTATCTCCCAGAATTCTGGGAGTTGATGTCCACAAGTCTTAACGTGGCCAAGTTTGAGGACCCCTGTTCTAGAGCAACCTTCTCTTGGAATAGTTACATTCAGACCAATAATTGCATTAATGCAACAATGTTTTCCTTAGCTTAGTGACTTCCAGATGTATTGGAGCTACAGGGGTTATCCAACACAGACGATCATAGCAGTGGTGGGATTCAGCCAGTTCGCACCAGTTCGGCATAACCAGTAGCTAATTTTTTGTTGCCCAGGTCCAGAATGGACTTCCGGAAGCGGCATCCACACAGAGAACCAGTTGTTCACATATTTGAATCCCACCACTGGAATTCATGCTACCTGAGAATTCCATCTCCACATATTTGGAAGATACCAGTTTGGATAGCACTTTTAGATCTGGGCTGCAAAATTGCGAATCTACACCAGATGGCACCCAAGAGTTAGTATTTTCTGTATCTCTTTGCTGCTCTCTAGTGGTCATCTGGCCAAATTTGGTATCTCTTGAGTTTGGGAAAAGCTGTTATGAATAAAGTAAGGAGGAGAATTTAATTACCCTTTAAGATGCACTTTGAAAATGCTGACAGGCAGGTTGATGATGATGGATTGCTTCCCTCTTAATATATAATAAGAAAGCCAATCTTAGGTAACGTGATTTTATTTTGTGAAATTCTTGCTATTCCAAGCATGGCCTTTATAAATTCTTGAACAAGAATGATAAAATTAATGGGCTTCAGTCCTGTATCCATTGGGGCTAATTGATCTGTGCAGCAAAATTCTGCAGGATCACTAGATGGCAGTAAAGAGGTAGAAATTGATGTACTTCTTGATGCTATCTAGTGGTTGTCCAGATTATTACAGTGTAGATCTAGTACCGTAGTCATCTTTAGATCTGATATCAATTCCCAGACTCTCAGTGAGATTGCATATGAATCATTATATAAAAGTTTCTACTTCCAGATAGTTAAAAAAAAGTTAAATACAACACTGCAGCACAAAGAATATTGTATGCTTGGGCTAGATTCTGGTCCTATAACGAGTTTAGTCATATTACTGTGTCATGGATCTAAATATTAAAATTTGCAATTATTAATCGTATACTGTAAAAGAGATATAAATCAACAAAATACTTACGGTCCTTCTTTCTGCATCAGTACTCAGAAATAAGGCTTGTTGAATTCAACGGATTAATTTAATACAGTAATTTACAGATTAGTTTTGCAGCACAATCCTACAGTGTTGGCATAAAGGTAAACTCCATTCGTTTTGTTTTTATAAAATCTGAGTAAGATAGATGTTGAAGCTCTACCCTGGTACTAGATTTTATCTGCCTATAGTAGTATAACAGCCTCAAATCATGCAGTCACTCAACTGACAGATCAAACCCCATCTTTTAAGTAAGAATCATTTAAAAAAACAAACTAAATTTCCAGTCCTCTCCCCTTTTGAGTAGCTCCGTTCACTTTCATGTTATTATCCTCGCAACATTGTAATGACAGAGAGCTGTTGTTGTTTACTCACCCAGCACAGTTGGCAATCATAGGTTTGAGGGGCTTTTCTCCAGAATGTAACATTTTGCCATGAATTGCAAACAAGCCTCCAATGACAATATCTCCAGGAGAACTGGCACCCACAAAGTCATCAGGGCTCCGGCAGGAGTGACCAAGAGGAGAGCAAATCAGGAAGACAGGTATCAACGCACCAAATATTGCCATAGTTCTCTTGCGTTTGATCTTTAGCTGCCTTCAGTCAATTAAGCAAGCAGCTCGGCAAACAACATCATTCCTATTTCACCTGTAAATAACATAAAGGGAAAGGAGCTGTTCTGGAAGGCAGGCACACGCCTTAACCAAATGCTGGTTACCAGCTCTGACAGGTCTTGTTGTTTAACTGAGACCACTGGAGGAGCTATTGGGGGTGGTAGAGATGTGTGTGTGTGTGTGTGTGTGTGTGTGTGTGAGAGAGAGAGAGAGAGAGAGAGAGAGAGAGAGAGAGAGAGAGAGAGAGAGAGAGAGAGAGAGAGAGAGAGAGAGAGAGAGAGAAGGAAAACCTTTCTGACTGAACAGGCTTCCTGAAGGTGTTTCCCAGATACACTGAATTATAACTTCCAGCATCCTCATCTAGTGCAGCATACTTCCCATTATCTCCTACCTGCATTTTTCTGGAGGTTTCTAGGCTGACGTTGGTTGTGATAACCGGTGTATACTAGTCAGGTCCCTTGAAGTCACAAATGTTTGCAATAAATAAATATAAACAACACCCATTAATTTCTTTGCTATCCCTAAATAATGAATACCTTCTTCCCTATGTGGAAGCTATGCCTGAGGATTTACTGGGGCTTAAGAGCAATTTGGGAAGCAAAAATGGTCTGAGAGACAAAACATATCAGAAGCGATTGGAGGAACTGAATATGTACAGCCTGGAGGACAAAAGAGAGAGGGGGGGGGGGACAAGAGTGAAACCTTTAAATATATTAAGGGTTCTAGAAGGCAGTATTTTTAATATTAAGCAAAAACCAGGAACATGGAGGTATAACTGACAGGAGGGAAGCTCAAAAGTTAGAAAGTATTACCTCACGGAAAGAGTAGTGAAAGCTCGGAACCAACTTCCAGCAGAGGTAGTGGGTCAATCATCAGTAACTGAGTTTAAACATGCTTAGGAATAAACACATGTCCATCATCTGACAAGAACTTTAAAAAATAAAAAATAAAATAAAAATAATTAAACAATAATAAATAAGTAAAGATGAAAACAAACAATAACAAAAAAAATCCTCAAAGGGCAGACTCGATGGACCACTATGTCTTTTTCTGCTATCAATTTTCTATCCGTTTTTATGTTTCTAATGCTATAAAAGCAGTTTTGCAACATCTCATCTGGAGGCCCAAGTGAGCAGTTTCCCGTCCTGGTAAGAGGTCTTGTTTTGTCCTGTTAGAATGTCCTCCTTTCTCCTGCCATTCAGGTGCTGTGGACATTTCATCCCATCATCTGTTGTTTAAGAGGCAGGGTTATCACACAAATACATAGACATGGTGGTTGGTTTCTAGTCCTTTTATCATTTGTCTTTTCTTGTCCAAAGGCAAACATGTTGAGTGAAGGACAAGGACGGTAAACAGGAAAACAAATGACTGCCCTCTCTGCATCCTTTGATTGACCAGTTAGAAGAAAGCAGTGGCCTGCAGTAGGGGTAGGAGGACAATTCAGTACCGCTGGGGAGAGTTGTGCAGTTACACAAATCTGCAGAAGAGAGTAAGAAGGAAGAGATGGTGTCTATATAGATGTCTCTTAATCTGCATCTTATTTATTTTTCTGTACTCCAGCCCAGGGAGAAATCCACAAGAGAGAATTTTGAATTAACTCTGTTGATTTCCTGCCCCATAATTTGTTTTCTGTCCCATATATCTTCTATGCCAGAGGTCCCCAACCTTTTGGGCACCAGGGACCGGTTACGTGGAGAGAGGTTTTTCCGCGGACCGGAGGGGGCGTGGTTTTGTGTGCTGCCTGCATCTTGCAGATGGGGCTTTGCTTGTTTGTGCGGACTGGTTGCTGACATGCCGCAGCCCAGTACCGATCCACGGACCAGGGGTTAGGGACCCCTGTTCTATGCTATATGTCACCAGCATGTTTTTTCCTCCTGTTTTTCTATCCATTTGTCTTTTGATAATTCCAATTTATAGAAGGAATCTTATTCCATTGCAAAATGCCCTTTTGCAGCCACAGTGCCTTTCTTCATTCACATGTTATCCCATTTGCCCTCCATGTTTCAGCTATATCCCACCTTGCACACTGTTTCTCTTGACTCATTAGCATTTCAGTAGGCACCATTTGCAGTTCTGATTGCTTCTATTCTTGTCTCTCCTCCTGTCTCCTCCCTAATATCTCAGCTCCTCATTTCCTTTTTGGTTTTTGTTTTGTTCTTTTTCTCTCCTCACATTTTCTGTACCCTTTTCCACTGACTCTGACTTCACACACCTGCCTCCTAGGAACATCTGGTGCCTCCTTCTGACAGTATCTCTAAGTTCTTTTGATCCATCCTATTTAACAAAGCAAAAGGTCTCATGTCTTCTCCACTTTCATTCCAGCACACATAGCTTCACTTCCACCTGCAACTGGACCACAAAGGCTTCAATGACACAGTAAAGTGTTTCTTTTCCAGGAATATTGTATAAATTGTGGGAGGTTTTCCCCTTTGGTTTTGATTTTGTGTAAGCTACCGAGAGAACTAAAGCTATATCAATGGTGGGTAGGTAGATGATAGATGGATGGATGGATGGACGGACGGACGGACGGACGGACGGACAGACAGACAGACAGACAGATACTTCAGATGCCCCACTTTTGTATAAACAGATAAATCTATACAAAAGCAACAGATAAATTCCGCTGCAGGTTATCTTCACCCAAACAGACTTCCAATGTCTCAGTTATGAGTAGGAAGTAGATTAGTGCAGTCAGTCAGAGTTTGCAGGAGAGGGTGTATATAGCCTTTCTGCAACTCATTAAAGAAGCAGTGTCTTTTCTCTGGACTCGTAGCTGCCTTTCACATCTGCACCTGCAGCACGATCCTGAAGAAAGGGCTTAAGGAATTGCAAAGGGTGCTGTGTCTGCCTGCCATGAAGATCTTCTTCCCTTCATATCTGAAACAGAGCCAGTAGGCAGTGTAGCTTCTCTATCTGTACAGGTTTGAGGAAAGACTTTATTGTACTTAAATGCGTCAGTTTAAGATTTTCAGTAATTTGTCTGTTTTGACAAAGTGCCAAGTCACCTGCAAAGAGCTGGGCTGTAAGTATTTTTAGATGGTGTAATATTCCAGAAGAAGGGCCATATTAGTTTATGGTAGCTAAAAATTAGAAAAAGTCCTATTAGTCTTTTCAAATTAATATTTACATTTTACATTTTGACCAACATATGCCATTTAAGAACAATTGTTGGTATGAAAAGATGCTACAAGACTGCTTCTGTTTTTGCCTACTTATGCCAAAGACTATAAGCATTTGCTTTCGAGCTACTTAAATGCTAAAATCCTCTGGCATTTAGTCAAATTTCACTGCAGGAACCAGACACTTGGAGAATCCTTCTTTAGAAAGATGTGATTGCCAGGCATAAAGGACTGTTAGGGCAACTCAAGAACCACAAATCTTTGTATTCTTTCCAACCCAGTTGAATATTGAAAAGAAATTATGTGAAGGGGCTTAGATTCTGTCTTCTTCATTAGCAGGACTGATTTTTAGAAAGTAAACAGAACTGGATCAGATTTGGTATGTGGGGTGAGCACACAGATACATACAGATACCCACACCCACACACCCACACACAAAAGCATCACATCTGCACTTATGCTAATTATTGACCCACACAAACATAGAGAGAGGCAATATTATTATTATTTATTTATTGTATGGCACATTTACATCACATTTTGATACAAATACAAGAGATAAAAATACAAAAGATGAAATATACAATCTAAAATATTATAAAAGTATGTCTAGATTATCAATATAATTTTTGCTTCATTTTCCCAGAGATAAATATATACTCTGTGTGTGTATGTGTAACATATACAAATACAACAGATTACTTTGTTACACAGGGAAAAAAAGTCTCTTATGGCCATTGGTGAATAATTCCAAAAAACATGTTCTGCATACTTTTCTGGCCTGGTTTACCTTACCCTTCCTTGTATTCTATATGAACTATTTATCATTTCATCATTTCCCTTCTCTCTGCAGTCAGCATCCATTTTGAATTGAAAATATCTTTCTTTGCATTTTGCTGTACCTGAATTAATTCCTTCAACTTACCTTTGATGTGAAACCGTGCACTTATTTTGGACTGCACATTGGGCTGTAATGAGTTAAGTTGCCTGTTAAATCGGAGTCAAATGTATTTATTTTCACCTCACTAGAACAGAGCTTAAGGGCTGTAAATAGAGATTGAAAACTAGCAAACAGAGGTCAAGGTTTTCAAAGATACAGTGAAGAGGAATTAGTCCAAGGGGAAAATTCTTTGGGAAGTGTCACAAAGTATGCCAGCATAAATTTGCCATGTCTGCACAGCCAGTCTCTACTTGGCCTCATTTTTTAAAAAAAAATGGTAAAGAATGTTTTTCTAAGACTTTACTGCAGGGTAAGGTGCAGCAATTGGTGGATTTCTCTGCAGACAAGAAAATCATCTGCTAGTCATTCTCCATCAGATAGAACAGGGCTAGAGGAGGAAGAGAGTTTTAATAGGTGGCTGGAAGAGTGCCTTTACCCTCTGCCAGAAGTTGCAGTTGTGGGAGCAGAAGTGCAACACAACAGAACACCACAGAAAATAATGACCAAACACACAGTTGGGGGCATGCCAACAAATATTCCACCTTGCAGGAAACTTCTCTAACATTCTAGCCCTAATGCCTGAGGAAACCTTATAGTATACCATTTCAGGCACGTGCCTGTCCAGACTCTTCTTAAAAGCCTCCAGTGATGAAATACTGCAACTTCTGAAGGCAAGCTATTTCAATGGTTAATTGTTCTCACTGTTGGGAGGATTCTCCTTAATTCCAGGTTGCTTCTTTCCTTGATTAGTTTCCATTCATTGTTTCTTGTCCTACCCTCTGGTGTTTTGGAAAATAAGTTGACCCCCTCCTTTTTGTGGCAGCCCCTCAAATACTGGAATACTGCTATCATATCATCCCTAGTCCTTCTTTTCTCTAGACTAGCC
Source organism: Azemiops feae (assembly GCA_023970755.1). NCBI lineage: Eukaryota > Metazoa > Chordata > Lepidosauria > Squamata > Viperidae > Azemiops > Azemiops feae. Next base: position 914,063 of record JALGBA010000444.1, read on the forward strand.
ATACCCAAATCCTGCAACCATTCTTCATATATTTTAGTCTCTAGGCCTTTAGTTCTTCATCTTTCACATCTCCCCTGACACTTAAAATTTCCTAGTAATTCTTTGCACTCCAAATAACTGTTCCCTGTGGTCAGTCCTGCTGCCTTCCTTACATGCTGATTGATTTCTTCCACTGTCACACATATGTTGCTGTTTCATTTTCATATAGTCACTACAACCACAGGAGTCAAAGTTGTCCATTAGTTCTTCTGATGGAGGTGGATTTCTTCTGAGCTCATCAAGTAATCCTTCTTCCCAGAGTTACCCAGAAACCTGTTTGATGGAAACATACTGTAAAAGAAAACCTCTGTGGATATTCTGGCTCTAGCATCTTTGTTGTTGTTAGAGGACAATTTCCCCATTTTTGGATGACATGTTCTGATAGAAATTATATGTGTGTATTCAACTCATCAATAGCTGTTAGGGATCATATGCCATAAATCTCCCATCCTAGACTCTCAACACTTCTTCCCAACACTAGTGACATCTTTCCAGGGAAGGTTATTTAAACTAATGAGCACTTTATGCTAATTACTGTAACACAGGAATTTCCCAACAACACTGTAATTATTAGGAAAGTAAGAATTGACAATGTAACTCAGAGCACTCTTGGGATCATCCTGAGGTCTTCCACTGGTAGCTTTCAAGCTATCCCTATCATATCTCTAATCTCTTCAGTAAGAGGTATATCCTGGCCAAGAAACGGCAAGCCATACCTCTGAGCAACAGAATAGGTTTTGTCTTGCTAGATGCTAAAGATGTTAGACTTTTTGTTGCAATCTTAAGAGAGGCAGGGTCCATACTTTCTGCTAAGTGAGTCCCTGCTTATCTCCCTCAAAGTCCTGTTTTTGACAGCATCTCAGTAACTAAATATATATATTTTCATTCAACTGTCTTTATATGAATTGCTGGGATTTTATATATTTCTTCCATGCTGATTGATGCTAATCTTTGGAGCTTTGGAAGCAGTTCATTGACAAGTACTTCTTTCAGGATGTGCACCAATTAGCACATGTTTGAAACAGATTTTAGAACCTTCAGGATCTGTATGATTGTTTGGGATGCTTTTTAACTCTATTCTTAGTAGCTGGGAGAATCTGGAAATCCTGCCATGGTTTATGGCTACAAACCATGTTGTTTTAAATAGAATTACATGGTTTTGATAAGAAAATACTGAGGGCTTTCACATTAGGAATGGAAGTTTACAAAATAAACATGACATAATTGGCGCATGATTTGATATTATTTATAGAAACAGAAGGTACTGATTATATTAATCTTTTATGTTTAGAATTGTTAATTAAGAGCAATGTATATATGAAACATTTTATCAATGTTTGTATGTGTATTTCTGTCTGTCCATGTCTTGTAAAGTGTTACTTGACATAAGATTGTTAAGACAGCACTCTTAAGTCTTCTTCTCTTTCTTCTCCCTCTCCTTCTTCTCCTCCTTAGCATATATTTTCCTATATCTAGGGAGATTCTCAGTCATTATTTTCCCAAAGGTACTTTTTCAAGAGGCAACTGGACTTTCTCTGTTTTTCCTTGAAGATGTTTCACTTCGAATCCAAGCATCTGAAGCTGAAGAACTGAGGAAGCTTCAGTTCTTTAGAATTGAAGAAGCTTCTTGGATGAAAAGCAAAATGTCTTCAAGGAAAAACCAAGAAAGTCCAGTTGCCTCTTGAAAAAGCACCTTTGAGAACATTTTTCCCATGCTGCATTTGTATGTAACATTGCTTTGTATACATTTTTCCATCGAAGAAATGGAGATTGCAGATATCTGCTGAGATCAACCAAACTACTGTGTTTGAAAAGAAATTTGTCACAGATTTGTTTCAAATTTGTAGATCACCTCTCCTTGGTGAGATTTTAGAATCATAGGGGTGGAAGGAATTTGGATGTGAGTGCAGGAATCTTCAAGCCATTCCAGACAAATGGCTCCAAGAAACCGAGGCAGTGCAAATCATCACGGACACCTTTGAGTCCATCTAGTCTGTCCTTTGAGGGGTATACTTTATTCCTGGGAGAGGATGGGAGAAAAATACACACTTTTGTATATCCTGTATCTTTATTTTAGATCTCAGCTTCATTTTGCTTTGTACGTTATACTACAAACATTCTGCTTTTACTCAACTCTGTAAAATGCTTATGTTTTGTGTATTAAATTGCTTGTTGCAGGAAGCACAGAGGACAACCAAAACAGTAAAATTTTATTCATTTCTTTGTTTTTAAAAAAATGTTTTTAAAGAGTTGATTCAACTAGCTAAGGCACATGATAGAGCATGTGATTTCCCCCCCCTACATTGTCATTTCTTTATTGTTTATAATTCTGTCATGAACTGTAATTCCAATGTTCCAAAGCTTGTGTAATACTATTTTCAGCTTGCTTTTTTTGATAACTCTTATATTTGTAGAACACAGTGACCAGATTCTGGTTTATTGTTTTATTATGGTTATGTTGAGAGTCGAAGATCAATATAGATGATGGCCAGTATTTACTGGTTTAAAATCCTCACTATCTGGGGCATTCATCTTTTAATGTCTGGGTTCTACTCCTATAACTTTTTATTTGTGAGTAAATTAAGCTTTGCAGGATGCAACGTGAGTGAGTCACCGGGACCAGAGGTTTATTCTTCCAAGCTTTCAGACTTCTGCTGGAGCCCATCCTCAGGGAACTTTTCTCTTTCCAGACACATTCTGGAAAGAGAGAGTTTCCTTGAGGATAGGCTCCAGCATGAATCTGAAAGGTTGGAAGAATAAACTTCTGGTCCCGGTGACTGATTCAGATTGGATCCTGCAACATTATCCTGGGACGCGTATATTTGCCTTCATTTTTTAACCTAAAAATGGAAGGAAGGAAGGAAGGAAGGAAGGAAGGAAGGAAGGAAGGAAGGAAGGAAGGAAGAAAGAAAGGAAGGAAGGAAGGAAGGAAGGAAGGAAGGAAGGAAGGAAGGAAGGAAGGCCACAAGTACCATGTATCAACATTCTTAGATCCCAGTATACTTTGGATAAAAACCTGTTATCCTTCAGATGTTGTTAAAAGCACGGCAGAAGTGAAGAATGCTAAGAACTGTAGTTCAGCAATATCTGGAAGTTCTCACAAGTTGCTCACCTCTAAAGAGTACCATGAATCATACTTTGATGGCTGCACAGTCAATGACAAAACCAGATTTATGCTGCATAACTTGTAAAACAGAAATGTATGTTTGCATTTGTGGGTGCTGCTTTATTTTCTAGATTTTAAATATGCTGCATTACTGTCAGAGACCTTTGAGGGGGACCAGATCAGGAAACAGCCCGCACAACCTCAGCTAAAACTTTACTGACATAAATTACAATAACACGATCTTGAAAGCCTGACTGTGTGACTTATGGAGTATAAGCCTCTTATACTCCAGTGCTCATGTTGGAGTCAGTTTTTGCTTCTTTCTCATGCTTTCTCTGTTTCCTGGGTTCAGGGCATGCTTTTGTTTTCATAACCATTTCTGCATATTTTCTTCAAGGTCATCTCTGTAGCTTTCCACAGTTATAAATCTAATGAATGCAATGTGCTTAAAATCTAAAAAATAAAAATGAAACAATTGATTTATTAAGTCATTACATTTAGAAATCTTGAACAATAAATCTGGAATTGAAGATGTATAAATAAAGAGGTAATAAATTGATCAACCTGCAAGCATCTGAAAAACAAAGTAGTGATAACTCGGGGGGGGGGGAACCCATGTGATTTGCTATATTCCATAGTTGATTGAGGAAATGCTGATAAATCTTGGATATACTTGGCAAATTAGTTGATAAATTAGCCATATGATTTTGATAAATAAATTAGGTAAGGGTGATTTTGGTAGCATATTGGTTAGATGGTTCAATGGTTGGCTTGAAAATCCAAAGGATGTTTCAAAGGTGCTTTTGTGTGTGTATGTGTGTGTGTATGTGTGTGTGTGTGTGTGTGAGGGGTTCTTTGAAAACATTTCCCTTCTCATCCAAGAAGCTTCTTCTTCAGAACTAAAGCTTCTTGGATGAGAAGTGAAATGTTTTCAAAGGGAAAAAACAAGAAAGTCAAGTAGTCTTTGGGAAAAAAGCACCTTTGGGACAATCAACCTTTGGATGATTAAGAATTTCCATAGACTTGAAGGGTGTTCATTTTTAATTAAAATGAGCTAATTTTTGGAATGATGTTATCAACATTCTTGTTAAAGATGTGGGCAATGAATGGAAAGAATACTTACCGTGTTTCTATATATCACAAAATTAAACTGGATGGAAAATAGCTCAGAAAGGTTTTTGTTCAATTTATCAAAGAATTTTATAGATTGGAAACATGGATTGAAAATAACAGAGAAGTCTTCACAATGGTAAGAGAAATCAAGCAAGCAAATGCGGGATAGATGATATTCTAGGTTGCCAACAGTACTTGAGAAAAACATATTGGAACAGTAGCAGATCATAAGCTGAATGTGATTGGCACACAATGCGGCTGCAGCAAAAAGAAACATAAAGGTAACCTGCATCAAGAGAAATATAGTTTTGCAATTGGATGAAGTAAAAAAATCCATTCATTCTGTGTTGCCCAGACTCCATGTTGAATTCTTTGTCCAGTTTGCAGCTTATGTAATGTAATGTTTTATTTTAAATCTATTGGATTTTCATAGGAACTGCTCACCTTCCTACTGAGCCCTCCTAATGCAAAGTAAGGAAAAAAATATCTAATTGAGATAGCGGCAAGGATACATAATACTTACAGTACATGCAAAAAAAAATTATTACATGTAAATTCTTAAGCCACCTTTGAAAATCATGTCCTTTCCCAGAAAATTACAGTAAAAAACCCCTTATTGGTATAAAATTATGTCACTATCTTAAATTTAACTTGGTTAACAAAAGCCAGTTAAAATCAAAGATAATTTCAACTGTCTAATATATTGTCAAGCACCAGGAAAATCAGGAGATCCAGGCAGTTCAAATGTGTATAAAGATTTATTGTATGCTTAAGCTCTCTACATGAATATTAACTAACAGTCAAGGGAAATTAGTGGGAGTTAAGAATAGAAGGATTTCAAGATGGGCTGGACTTAGATCTCTTGTGGGCATGAAGGGACTCATGACTGATGAAGCGTTTGACCTCTCCCTCAGGCTCAGCCTAGTCATCTCCTATATATATAGACAAAGATCACAAAACCTTTTAAATTGCAAGCACCACGAATAGAAATGAAAGACTTTTTAGGAGCAACTGCAGGAAAAATCAGATGTAAATTTTTTGGGAAGGAATTCTGAAGAATTGGATGGGATAGAGCTGATGAATCTCTGCCAACTCTATTGACCTTTCTGGCAGAAAAAAATCTTGGAAGAGTACCTCAAAGCAGGGCAGGTTCATACTGGTTACTGATGGATCTTCACATTGCTAACATCCATTCTCTATAATGTGGCATAGATACACGGAAATGGGCAAGAAGTATTGTAGAAAAACCACTGGGGATTTAAATAGCTGATTCACTTCCAGAGATCGAAGTCCTTATTTTGCATTATGAATAGGTTTCTTACACCAAATTAGATCTGTATTGCAGCCCTTTCATTATTTTCTAGTTTAGCCAGCTTATTAAATTTCTCTTTAATTAAAGTAAAGTACTTGAACTTGCCCATCTTAGGTGCAGTGCATTTTAGCTGCCAAAAAGGACCATTCTGCATTGGGCTGGAAAAAACCTTTAATGGAGAAAGGACCATTTTCTACTTGTTTTCAAAGACTAAGGTGCCTGTTGCAGTTAGAAAGTCAATGAGCTGATTTTTCATTCAAGGAAAAGCATTTCATTGAATTCATGCTGCATCTTGAAGCTTTGCCATCTGTTAGGTTGATTCCATTATGGCTTCCGCCTTTTATGTTTACATCGAATCCTAATGCTCTTACTGGGAATCTAATTTTGGCTCCTAGACGAGAGAAAATAGCAAGAAAGACCAGCCTGAGAGTCTAGGCATGTTCTAACTCAAGCATAGGCCATCTCAGACTTGGACATAATTTCCAGGAAGATTGAAATCTTTGTAATGGCTGTAGATCGGTTGACTAAGAATTGTGTGACACATTAATTGCACCTCATGCTTGAAACTCATGCTTGCCCAAAGGCCAAAACTGAGAGAACCTAAGGGTAAAGACACAGCTAGACAACTGCACTACAATGCTACCCACTAGTCCTTCAAGTAGTGGAAATCTAAACCTCTGCAGATTTTAAAGTACACATAGTCTTTGACTTATGACCACAACTGACCCATCTTTTCAGGCAGCTAGAATCTGTATGTACTATTTTTATTTTCATGTATTTTTCAAGTAAGATGTATATGGTAGCACCTTTATTGTTCATGCAATCGAAGAGATGCCTTTTCAACCTTTCCAAAACTTTGTAAAAAGAGTCATTCTTACCACAAACATAATAAAGGATATTGTTTGTTTTTAAAAGAGTAAGCAAGTTTCTTTAGCTCTAGTTGATAGGGAAAACAAGGCCTCGGGTTTAATCAGTTCACAATGTTCTTGCACGTCACACTGAGCACTTTTATGGCAGAAACGCATCTTATAAGCTGTATTTCTTTGAATATCTTAAAAATTCATCCTAAAAAACAAAAGCTGGACAAATTTGGAATTACTTTGTAATACTAAGACCTAACACGAGATTGTTCCTGTTCAGTTCAGTCTCCATCTTTTATAACTATTTCATCAAGAGAAGTTTATTTAGGGTAACTAAATATATAATGAATGAGGATTTTGACCTTTTAAAAAATATAGTAAGTGTTATTTCCCCCCTTTGTTTCTATACCAAATAAAATGTGTTCTATTCCTCATTCTGAAATATACAGGGCTGTGGCATTTTTTCCCCATCTGTTCAGCTGGCTGTTTAAAACATGTAAATATTTCTATAACAAGGAACGATGAAACACAATCCTTTTTTTAAAAAAATAATTTGTTTTAATATTGGCTTAAATATCAGAGGGTTGTTTTTTTTTTTAAAAAAAAATAGATACCGAAGTATCTTCATAACGTACCTGAATTTCTAACATTAGTAGGTTGTTAAGAAAAGCAGTTGTCCAATGCAAGCATATCACCTTACATAGTCTGTTGAATAGGAAAACACAGCAAAAGCTTTCCTGATGTTTGCAAAACACTTTTCAGGCTGGACAGATGGTGTTTTAGAAGGTTTTATGGAGTTCATATGAAATGCACAGACTAGCTGAAGCTGGTTATTACTAAGAAACTTGCACAACAAATCTAAGAGTGCAGACGAAATGAGAAAAGGAAAGTATGCCAATGATTCACTCCTTATACAGACAACACACATTACATTTTTACACACACACACAAACAAATTTAGCTTTGATTGGTACAAACCCGTATTTTCCCAATTGCCAGAGACTGTGGAGATAGAATATTCCACAATGTCCCAAAGGTGCTTTTTTCGAAAGGCAACTGAGCTTTCTCGTTGTTTTTTTCTTTGAAAATGTTTCGCTTCTCATCCATTCTGAAGAGATGGCGAAACATTTTCAAAGGAAAAAAAAAAAGCAAGAAAGCTCAGTTGCGTTTTGAAAAAAGCACCTTTGGGACAACCATGACCTGGATGATTGAGAATCTCCATAGACAATATTCCACAATGCATTGCTGCATGGTTTACTGAATGTGGCAGCATTGAAGTAGCTCTAAGTAGTCTCTTAATCTGTATTTAGATTTGGCACTTGCTAGCGAAATCCATTAAAGAGCTGCATTTTGCAAAAGCCAAAGTTTTTAGTTTGGGAAAAGCAAGGACTGGACTGGAGGCTTAAAAGATATAAGGAACGGTTGCTAGAATTGGGTATGTCTAGTTTAATAAAGAGAAGGACGAGGGGGGACATGATAGCAGTGTTCCAATATCTCAGGGGCTGCCACAAAGAAGAGGGAGTCAAGCTATTTTCCAAGGCGCCTGAAGGCAGGACAAGAAGCAACGGATGGAAACTAACCAAGGAGAGAAGCAACCTAGAACTAAGGAGAAACTTCCTGACAGTTAGAACAATCAATCAGTGAAACAATCTGCCTCCAGAAGCTGTAAATGCTCCAACACTGGAAGTTTTTAAGAAGAGACTGGACAGCCATTTGCCTGAAATGGTATAGGGCAGGGGTAGGCAACCTTGGCTCTTTTATGACTCATGGACTTCAACTCCCAGAATTCCTGAACCAGCTATGCTGAAGTTGAAGTCCACGAGTCATAAAAGAGCCAAGGTTGCCTACCCCTGGTATAGGGATTGGACTAGATGACCTCCAAGGTCCCTTCCAACTTTTTTATTATTATTATTATTATTATTATTATTATTATTATTATTATTATTATTATTATTATTATTATTATTATTATTATTATTATTAGTAGTAGTAGTAGTAGTAGTAGTAGTAGTAGTAGTAGTAGTAGTAGTAGTAGTAGTAGTAGTAGTAGTAGTAGTAGTAGAGGTAATCTTTAACTTACAATCATTTGTTTAGTGACCATTTGAAGTTACAGTGGCACTGAAAACAGTGGCTTTTAAGATTGGTCCCTGCACTTATGACCGTTGCAGCATCCCTACAATGACATGATCAAAATTCAGGTGCTTGGCAACTGATATGTATTTGTAATGGTTGCAGCATCCTGGTGATGCTCATGTGTGACCTTTCTAGGGAGCTTCTGACAAGCAGAGTCAGTGGGGAAAGCCAGTTTTGCTTATTGCGCGTATGATTCCCTTAGCAGCTGCAATGATTCCCTTAACAACTATGGCAAAACAAAAGTCATAAAATTGGGCACCATTCACTTAACAACTGTCTTGCTCAGCAACAGAAATTCTGGTCCCATTTGTGGTCATGAGCTGAGGACTACATGTATGTTAGCATTGAGGCTTTGCTTTGAAAAGTCTTGTCTGAAATGATATAGGGACTCCTGCTTGAGCAGGGGGCTGGACTAGAAGACCTCCAAGGTCCCTTCCAGCTCTATTCTGATTATTAAGTGTTTCTCTGTCTTCAGCAGAGGAATGGGGTACTTTTTGCTGTCGGGGGATGCAAGTAATAGGGGAGGAGAAAAGGGAATGACAGATGGAGTAGAGAGAACATTGGGACAATATGGGTGGTACAAGCAGGGACTTTTCTGTCTCTACCCCTCCTCCCCAGTTTTTTAATGGGAGAAGTGGAATAAACTTCTCTGAACATGGTTTTTACATGTATTTCCAACTGCACAGAGTCATAGAGTCGGAAATGGCCTCTTGCTCAATGCAAGAAGTTAAAACTCCCCAGACAAATGGCTGTCTAGTAGTTTACACTTGATGCCACCATCTCTGTAGGTAGTTCTCTTAACTGTTAGATAGTTTTTCCTAATACAGGTAGTCCTGAGCTTATGACTACAATTGAGCCCAAAATTTATGCTGCTAAGTGAGACATTTGTTAAGTGAGTTTTGCCCCATTTTACAACCTTTCTTGCCACAGCTGTTAAGTGATGCACTGCCATTGTTCAATTAGTAACATGGTTTCCCCATTGACTTTGCTTGTTAGAAGGACGCACAAGGGGATCTCATGATCCCGGGACACTGCAACTCTCATAAATATGAGCCAGTTGCCAAGCATCTGAATTTTTATCACGTGACCACCAGGATGCCACAATGATCATAAGTGTGAAAAATGGTCATGTCACTTTTTTCAGTACTGTTGTAACTTTGAACAGTCGCTAAATGAACTGTTGTAAATCGAGGACTATCTGTATTCAGCTAGAATTTGCTTTCCTGGAACTTACATTCAGTGCAGTATTGCGTATCCTGAATGCCAGAATGTTAGAGAATAAGACCTGATCTTCTTTTATATAATATTATTTTAGTAATTTGAGGAATGCTATCATATCCCCTCTCAAACCCTTTTTTTCCCTCCAGGCTATACATGCCTGGCACCTTTAGTCTCTCTTTATAGAGTTTAATTTCTAGTCTGCCCTGTAGTTGCCCTTTTCTGAACCTATTCCAGTTTATCTGAATCGTTCTTGAAGTGTGATGCTCAGCACTTGGTATAGTCCCTAAGGTACGGGATAAAAAAGCTCTGATCAAAATAGAATAAAATAGAATTATTAATAAATGAAAGTAAAAACAACATTTGATTTTGATGTAGCCACTGCCAACTCATTTTCACTTTTAGTCAAAACTGCTCGGAGATCATTTTCACATCTTCTGTGTTTTGATTTTTACCTCTAAGTGAAGAACACATTTTTCTGTGTTAATTTTCACTCTGTTAATTTCATCCCATTTCTTTAACCACCCTGTCTCAGCTGGGGTTCCATGAAAGGTTTCTAGGGCTTCCGCAATAGATACCAACTGAAAAACATTGTTTAATATATATATATATATTGTATTGTATTGTGAAATGTTTGCACTTTTTATGATTTTATGCAGTGATTCCCTGAGACCTGAAAATTATTTCAGGGTAAAATGGCTGAGAAAAGCTACTCTAATCAGTCAAGAACATTTTGAATTTTATTTGTCTTAGCTCTCCCATTCAATGTTTTGTTGTTGCAAATCTGAAAAGTGTTGTCTTTACCTCTTCATACAAGGAATTAATAAATAGGTTGATGAGAACAGGCCCAGGAAAAAAAATTGTGATACCCCATTCAATGTATCAATTTGATCAGGCACTGTTGACAAAGAAGTGTTTAAGAATGAGCCAAATATATATATACACTTAATTGTCATGCTAATCAGTCCATACTTAACTAACCTATTAATCAGAATATCAAGGAATTCTTTATTAAATGTTTTGATGAAATCAAAATATATCTACAACATTCCTGCAATTTACAAAGAAGTAAAAATGAGGTAAAATTAATCTGGCAAGATGTGTTCTTGACAAATCGATCCTTGCTTCTGGCAATTACTACATTGTTTTTAAGCAATGGCCCATGATGTTGCTGCCCCTATGGTACTCTTCACAATGTTATGATGAAATGCATACTTACTACATTGAAAAAACAGCCAAATAACTATTCTAAAACAATGATAAATCATGCTGCTAGTTCTCAGTAGCCGTACCACAAGAAGTCTATGATAGATTGGAGAGGGCTCTTAGGGGATGAAAGGAAAATAAAAGGGCATTTGAGCCACTTATTTATTTGTTTATTTAAGAAAATTTACTTTCAGTGATTCTAGGCAGCTTACAAAGATAAAATATCTCATATTAAAAAAACCAATAAAAAGCAATACACACACACACACCTGCAGGGGCCACAATCAATCAAACAAGGCACTTGACGGGCTCTATTCCACTCTGGGTTCCTCAGGCCCATTGACAAAACCAGGCCTTCAGGGCGTTGCAAAAGAGTGTCAAAGTGGGGGCCAATCTTATTTCTGCAGAGATAATGTTCCACAGGGAGGGAGCTACCATGGAGAAGTCCCTTCTTCTTGGTCCCACTAGATCACGGGTGTCAAACTCGCCATGTCACATGACGTGTCCCGACGTATCGCGACTCTTTTCGCATTGCCGGCAATGGGGTGGGCGCGGCTTCGGTATGATGAAATCGGCCCTCAGGCCGGCAGTTTGACACCCCTGCACTAGATGAACCTCCTCATGAGAGGAGGCCCGCAACATTCCTTGCCTCCCCACTCTGGTAGGCCGGGTAAATGTGACCTGGAGAAGACAGTCCTTCAAATAATCTGATGCTTGTAACTCTAATACCACCAATTGATCAAAAGCTAGTAATTTGATCAATAGTTCCCTTGTAAACAGTCATGATCAGTGAACTACGTATGGAGAACCTTCTTAATCCTTTTCACGGATTGCTTTGACTGCTGATTTCTTGTCTACTTTGCTATTGTATCACCCTATTATTTTCTTCACTTTCTCCCTGTTATATAAGTTGTTTATGGCAAGATTTAATTGCAGCAAACTCAATTAACTGTAAATGAAGCCACAGCCTATTCTATCAGGGGTACAAAATCAAGGCAAGCTGTTTCTGTAGTAGGTAGTTCTCAGAAGCATTTTTCCAAATCAGACTGCAGGCAATAAACAGCTCCCTTATTCCAACAGGAAAGAAATTTGCCCATAGAGTAGACCCTTCTTATTATTGGTGAAGGTTAATAACCTTCAAACATGAAAACCTAAAGAAAATAATAGGCCTCTCATTTTGGATAAGGTTTTCTTTTAGTAATACAACACTGCTTTGTCATACTAATCATATTTCTAAGAACACTTCTTTTCAGCTCTGTTTTTTTCAGTATTTCAGATGAATTTCACCTCTCCAGCATATACTAAAGTGGGCATGAGTCATACTTGGAAGGACTATCCAATGCAAGATTTTTTAAGATAAAGGAACATAGGAAGAAAGAAATTTATCATCTATGGTTAGCAACTGGATCCTAGATCAAGCTTGCATACAAATCAACTGGTCACAGGCCTTTCTACTGTTGTGAGATGAATTATATTTTTCTTTAAATCATTGTTACATTAGTGTTTATATGCATAAATAAGACAAATTACTTTTTTCTCTTCTCTTTCCCCATTTTTTTGTGGAAAGGGGCAATATCCAACTGGCCAAAATGCATTATGGTGAGTTTCAGAATGATCCCTGGGTGACTCAAAAGCTGATTGTTTTAAACATATATATTTAAAACAAAGACAAAAATCCACCCATAGGGTCCATCCCAGTGATTTCTAACTTAATGTTGGTTGAGATTGTGGTTTGAGCAAAGTAGCTGTTCCTTTATTTCCCAGAGCTCTAAATCTGCAGAAGACTTCTGTTTTGCAGTCTCCTCATGAGGAGCAATTGTCTGGAACCTGTTTGGGTGATCTCAAGTCCTCTCCTTGTCCAGAGAGAAATTATGAAGATCCAGTCTACTCACCAGCTCTTTATTCCAGCAGAGTCATTAGCTCTGCTTTTCATGAAGCCTTCAGTTCATCATTTTCTCCCTAGAAGTGGTCTCTGCGTTCGAAAGCTTTTGATGACTATCTAGTGAACTGCATAATCGAACAGTTCAATAATCTGATATTTTATCTTCTGCCAGCTAGTATCCTTGAGGTTCAATGTGTTTTTTCTGAAAGGGCAGATTTTTTTTTTTAGATTTTTAAGTCCTGCCTTTTTATTTTTATAAATAATTCAAGAAAGCAAACATACCTAGTACTCCTTCCTCCTTTTATTTTCCCCACAATAACAACCCTGTGAGGTGAATTGGGCTGAGAGAGTTTTCATGCCTAAGGTAGGATTAGAACTCACAGTCTCCCGGTTTCTAGCTTGATGCCTAGGCCAGACTTGCTCTCAACTGATTTAAATTCATTATCTTAATATTTGATATTAATGTTTGTTAATCATTTAAAGGATTTTCAATTTTAAAAGATTCAGAAAACAGCATTTGGTCTCCTCTTATAATTTTCATTATTATTTCTCCTCTTAAAATTAAAGTTCACGTTATATATTATTACATCATAGTTCAATTATGTTATTACATAATTACAAATATCACACAATATTTGATATACCGTCAGTGATGTAAACCACAATTTTAAGATGATAACTATTAATGAAGATATAAATCAAATTGGGTTTTTTTCCTCCTGAGAAGTGAATATATCTGTATTCTTACAATTAAATGAAACTAAGGATATTTCTGTCTTTTAATAAAAATAAATTAGGATGCACACACATCTGATTTTTACTGCATTGTCCAGAAATCCTTATATCCAATAAATATAATTGATATTTACATTACATGGGAAGTATTTTGAGTGGTAGAAGAAGCAAAAATATTAAAAGTATAGAGCATTTATATGAGTTTGTTATCCCTGCAAACCAGATAGATTTCATAGAAATGTACATAAAAATATCACTACCACATATAAGTGCTGTTGTTGGTAAAACCTTAACATGAATTTTGATTTATTCTAGAGACTCTAGCCTAGAAAGTGCATTATTAAGTTTCCATTTCTTTCAGGTAAAAAAACCATGCCAGTTATGACAAATGGAAGCATATTTTATTAAACATTGCCATCTGCTGGTGGTATTTTCCTTCAGAAGGGAAGTCATCCATTCAATAATTCCACAAGATGTGGTGGAGGAGATTGTCCTGGAAATACCTCTTCCCCAAAGCCATGTAGGACTTTAAAGATCAAAACTAGCACTTTAAATCAGAAATGGAACCTGATAGTCCACCATGCAGAGCCCAGAACACTGGGGTCTCAGTACTTAAAATGGCAAGCATCTGCCAACAGTCAAATTGCTGCATTCTGAATTAATTGAAGTCTCTGGGTAATCTCCAAAGCAAGCCTCATGTAGAACACACTGCAGTGACCTAAATGAGTGGTGATGCTCATCTACCGGTTTCTATGATCCAGCAGGACCTCCAAATTATATATCTGTTCCCATCAAGAGATATAACTGGGATGACAAGAAACCATGATTATAGGGTAATTCCAACTTGCTAAGAGTCATAGAACATAGAATCATAGGGCTGGAAGGAACCTTGGAGGTCATCTAATCCTCTGCTCAAGACAGGAGATCTTATGCCTTGAAAACCTCTAGCAATTGAGCACCCACAGTTCCAGGAAGCAAGCCATTCCACTGATTAATTGTTCTCACTGTCAGGAAATTTCCCCTTAGTTCTAGATTAGATGTCTCTTTAACAAGATTCCACCCATTATGTCTTCTCCTGCTCTCAGGTGCTTTGGAGAATAAGTTGATCTCCTCCTCTCTGGGACTGCCCCTCAAGTACTGGAAGACAACTGTCATGTCTTTCCTAATCCTTCTATTCAATAAGCTAGACATACCTAGCTTAGCCCAGTGTCTTTTATCAGATCCTCAGTCTCCAAGCATTGTTTAAAGACCTTAGTTGCATATCTGGTATGGCCTCAGGTTGTGTATACTGTTCTGTTCGCAACACAGACATGAAGACGAGGCAGTTGGTACAAGAGATGATCTTTATTGTGTACATGCACTGAACAGAAGCGAAGCAACTAATGGCAACATGCCCTTTTTATACTCCCCCTGCAAGGGGAGACTCAACCAATGAATGCAGGCTATTCTCCCGCCTCGCGCATGCGCACGAGGCTGGAGACAGCCTGTCTGGGTCCCGGGCAGACATGTGGTCTGTCCGGGTCTCTGCAATGTGTTTCCAGTCTTCCTGAGCCTTGCTGAATGACTCAGCAAGGCCCAGCCTCTTTACAGACTTTCTGAGCCTTGCTGAATGACTTCAGCAAGGCCCAGTACATAACACCTCTCCCCTCTTGGATTAAACAATACATACACGTTGTTTAACATTAAAAATACTAGTCCAAAAGGACTAGGATGAGCATGTTCAGGCCATTCAGATTATTTACATTTACATCTACAACATTTACAATCAGACTGACCAATGCCACCTTTGCTCCTTGCCCATGTCTGAATTACAAATCCACTTTCTCCAGCTTCATGCTAATTTTGGTCTCAATACTTGTGCCTAACAAGGAAACCTTAGAGACAGATGATTGTGTGTGTGTGTGTGTGTGTGTGTGTGTGTGTGTGTGTGTGAGAGAGAGAGAGAGAGAGAGAGAGAGAGAGAGAGAGAGAGAGAGAGAGAGAGAGAGAGAGAGAGAGAGAGAGAGAGAGAGAGAATTAACTAACTCTGTATTTATAGGTCATCTCCCCTTCAAAATTGTTGGCATCACTTTCTCCTACAAGAAAGTGTTGACCACCTTCTGAATCCAATCTGTAATCCCTCCTTCTGATCTCCTCAGGAGTAACCGAGAACAGTTAACAAGTTCATTAGTGAAATGGTGAAATGCTGAAATGCTGGACTATTTTACAATCAGGTCAACTGGTGGAACAGTGAAAGGTTGAGATCCTTCCTTCCTTCCTTCCTTCCTTCCTCCCTCCCTCCCTCCCCCCTCCCTCCAATGAATGCAACAGATGGGAAGCAATTAGGTATGAGGGTCATACAATAGACCTATCAGTGGAAAACATATGTCCCCAAACTTCCACTTGAATGCTGCTTTCCTAGTACAGATCGAAGGAGTAAAAAAAAGCAGGGACTCTTGGGTGGTGGGTTTTTTTTATTATTTGCCCTCCAAAATGTTCCATAATCACAGCAAGGTTATCTTCAAACAGATTCTATATGATATATTTCTGCAAATGTTCATGTAATAGAGTTGTTGATTAATATTTGCATAGGGATTAATAAAATCTTGCACAACCTGCCTGTGCAAATGTATTAGTAGTTCGGCAAAATCTAAAAAGATTTTATCAGATTTTATCATTGGTGGTGGCAAAAACAGGAACAAGAGTCCAAGCAGGGAAATCCACCAATACTGTAAATGGCTATGCTAAACGAGATCTGGAAAGAAAACCAGGCCATTATCACGGTCAAAGTGGAAGAAGAAGTTAAAATCCAGAAGGGATTTCTTCAGTTGCCTTCGTTTCCAGACACTTGATGCAGAAAAGTCTGAAATCTGCAAAACCTGACATATTCTTGTTGTTTTTAAATATGATAATCACCACTTACGACCAGGGAAAATCAACACTGCCCTCCACCTCACCGCCATTCAGGCATCTTGCGACTTAAGAAGGAGTTTGTTGTCAATCATAACCATGGCTTCATTGATTGCCTATTCCAGGGGTCTTCAAACGTGGCCCTTTTATGACTTGTGGACTTCAACTCCCAGAATTCCTCAGCCAGGCACGCTGGCTGAGGAATTCTGGGAGTTGAAGTCCACAAGTCATAAAAGGGCCACGTTTGAAGACCCCTGGCCTATTCTAATAGAGAGAATCTCTCTTCCAGAGGCACTGCTTCTTTGACCCTCCTATTACTACCAACGTAATTGTGATAAGGTGGAATTTTTGTAGTCTGTTGTACTTCCAGGAGCTCTTCCAATTTTATCCTCACAACAATCTTTTAATTTTAAGCGCCTGAAGGCAGGACAAGAAGCAACAGATGGAAACTAATCAAGAAGAGAAGCAACTTAGAACTAAGGAGAAACTTCCTGACAGTTAGAACAATTAACCAGTGGAACAACCTGCCTCCAGAAGCGGTGAATGCTCCAACACTGGAAGTTTTTAAGAAGAGACTGGACAGCCATTTGTCTGAAATGGTATAGGATTTCCTGCCTGAGCAGGGGGTTGGACTAGATGACCTCCAAGGTCCCTTCCAACTATTATTCTTATTATTATATTATTATTATTATTATATTATTATTATTATTATTATTAGTATTATTATATTATTATTATTATTATTATTATTATTATTATTAATTTTATCTCACAACAGTGTTGTGACACAAAGGAGTCAGAGAAATATTAGCATCACAGTCCCAAAATTGATATATTAATGGGGATCCTCAAGGAAAGCTGCACTCCCCTGCCACCACATATAATATATAAAAATCCTCTGATTCCCAACTTTCATTTAAATAAAGTAGCTCTTTCTGTGTGATGTGACCAGGGTGGAGTGGGACCTAAGAATAGAGGAGTTGGTGATCTCTCCCATAGAAATGCATTGAAAGGTCTATTTGTTTTGTTTTTGGAAGTTTTTTTTAAATCCACATCTGATCCAATGAGGCACCAGGCTAAAAAAGCAAGAGACGGTAAGCACTAGTCCCGCCTTAGCCATGAAAGCCAGCTGTGTGACTTAGAGCCAGCCACTTTCTCTCAGCCCAACTCACCTCACGGGGTTGATGTTGTGAGGAAAACAGGAGGAGGAAAGTGTGTTGGATATGTTCACCCCCTTGAGTTATTTGTAAAAATACTAAAGATGAGACACAAACAAACAAATAAATAAAAATGAAAACTTTTGGTCCATTTAATCATTGCTTTCTTATTAAGTTCATTACTTATTTTGAAGAAGAGGTTGGACAACCGTTTGTCTGAAACGGTGTAGGGACCTCCTGCTTGAGCAGGGGGTTGGACTAGAAGACCTCTAAGGTCCCTTCCGACTCTGTGATTCTGTTAACCCCCCTCTTGTCTGGATCTGCTCCATTTTTTAAATGAATCTTTCTTTTTCTAGATTTTTTTTATCCCACCTTTATTATACTTCTTTGTTATTATACTCCTTTATAATATTCCTACACAAACCTTATACTCTTCCTCTTCTTATTTTCCCTATAACAACAATCCTGTGAGGTGGGTTGTGCTGAGAGACAGGGACTGGTCCAAAATCACCCAGCTGGCTTTCATGCCTGAGACAGGACTAGAACTCACAGTTTACTAGTTTCTCTCTTACTAAATTTACTAAATTTGGTTTTCAGGTGATTATCTTAATGACAGATAAACAGACATAGACAAAAAGGCCCTTCACATTATTTCTTTACAACATTCCATTGAACTGGAAAAAAGCAACTTAGACACGTCAAACAAATATGTGCTACCAGGAAAATTGCTGTAATCATCTCAGAAGGACAGTGATGCTATATGTCCAACCCTTGCCCCCCAAGAATATTAGAAATTGGTATAAATTGCACTACTCTTTTTTTTGCTTGTTTGTTTCTTGGATTTTCACCAAAAATGGAAAGGAAGTGCCTAGATTTACTCACTGAAAAAATGGAAATGGACTTAATATGCATTTTCCCCCCCAAAATCAATTCTATAGTATCTATTTTGGTAGAGTTGCCATCAAAGATAATAGAAATGGTATATTTTACTATCAAATTGATTTTAAATTGCAGCCAGATATAAAATTTGTAATCCCGGGACAAACATATAATCTCAATAACCTTGATGCAGTCTAACATTTGAGTAAAAATGTTATTATGTTAGCTACAACACAGAGGTAAACTGAGGAATCTAAACGCTGGCCATGTATGCTCATTTCTTTCCATTCCTTGCAAAATATATACTCCAGGGACTCCAGTACCAGTCTCTTTAGCATGCTTACAATGTTGATTGTTTCTAACATGAAGCAAAAGAGCCTTGCTTTGCACATAGAACGGCCAGATTTAATCCCCTAGACTGGAAAAGATTCTGCCTGAAACCGCAAAGCGTTTTTGTAAATCAACATAGGCAATACTTGTGCAACAAACAAGGATCTGATCTTTTACATGGCAGCATTCCAATATCAAGATTCAGAAATATTCAAGACTATTGAATGCTACTTTGGATATAGAAGAAGAGAGTTATAGAGTCGGGTTTTGAAGGGGATTGGCAGTGGAGGGGGGGAATGGTGAAAGAAGCATTATTCTGTCACAGTGAAGACCCCACCCCCTTAGTGTATGTATTGTTGTCTATGAAAAAAGTTGATTTTGTAGAAGTAGTCCTCAACTTGCAACCACAATTGAGCCCAAAATTTCTGTTGCTAAGTGAGACAGTTGTGAAGTGAATTTTGCCCCGTTTTGTGACCTTTCTTGCCACAGTTGTTAAGTGAGTCACTGCAGTTGTTGAGTTAGTAACATGGTTGTTAAGTGAACCTGGTTTCCCCATTGACTTTGCCTGTCAGCAGGTCACAAAAGGTGATCACATATCCCCAGGACACTGCAACTGTCATAAATATGAGTCAGCTGCCAAGTGTCTGAATTTTGATCACATGATCATGGGGATGACGCAACGATTGTAAGTGTGAAAAACGTCCACAAGTCACTTTTTTTTTTTTTTTGCTGTTGTAACTTTGAACAGTCACTAAACGAACTGTTCTAAGTCAAGCATTACCTGTATTGTAATGGTGTGGTGCTGCTTTTGGCAATTTGAGGAAAGGATCCTTCTGGAATCTACTCCACAATTTAAATTCCAACCTCTTATAGTGGTTTCATGTAGACATTAAACACAATAGGAATCATAGTAGAATCCTGTGGATTTGCTTGCTTTGGCAAGTGTTGGATGCTTTCATTAAATTGTTCTTTAAGTATTAAGATTTTTAATAAACTGGTGTTTTTTAAAATTTATTTGCCTTAGCAATTTTGTTACGGCTGTAACCATAGACCACTTAGGGCTATGAGACTGAATCTTAGTATCTGAATCTTATAAATAAATATAAATAAACAAATTAAACAACAGCCTTGCTGTCACCCAGTTCCACGTCCTCATGCTTCTGCAAAACAATGCTCCCAAGACTTACCCATGCCAGATATCCAGGAAGGATACCAAGAGACCCACCATACCAGACAAGGCTGAACGCCACCAAGAGAATACCTAGGGCAACAAATTCCCTATGTGCATTCAGAAAACCATCTGGATCCATCAGGCACTAGGATGGGAGCATATTAACTAATCTTCCACCCTTGCAGAGGTTTCAAGGAGTTGCCAATCTAAAATTGACCGAAGAGTGGCCCATTCCTTATAATGGAGCTAGAAAAAGCTTTAAAAAAGTTCTTTTCACAGGCTAGTTGAGGAAGAAAGACTGTTGCACCATGGGTTGAATAGTGCACTAATAATATCCTTAACTACCCCAGAAGCAGATGCAAACACTCAGAATTGGCAAATCGTAGGATAGAGCACCAGGGAATCATATTGGGTTCCTAGAGAGGCCAGCCATGCCACCTCACTATCTTCCAGTTCTAAGCTGATCATAGAATACCTCCCAGCAGATGGAGGTAGGAGAGGTTGACTTCCTGTCCTCTCTCAAACAGGCCTATAATACCTGCCAGATCGATATTTTCAACTAATCAAGAAAGCAAATAGTACCATTTAATCTTTCCCTCACAAACCAATTACTGTCATCTAATTGGCAGAGAATTCAAAGAGGTCTAAAGAGCCATTAACTTATAGAATTTGCTGTCACAACATAGGCAGTGGCAATTTAATAAGAAGTAGCTATATATAATTCAATGCCTTTAACACAGGGACTAGTCATATTTGTGGAATTAAAATTAGATTTTGTTTTAATAATTATGGTTAGGATTATGTACTCTCTGAGTTTGACTTGGAATCGCTGGAGTTTCGGCATAGTTGGGCTCTGCTTTAATGCTGTGATTTCTGGGGCAAACAGTCACAAAAAAGGCAAAGATAAAAATCGTCTCTGGTTGTTGTTTTTTTCTCCTTCTTTTCTCACCATAATGGAATGGAAGGAGGGTAGTGCTAGAGCAGGGGTCTTCAACTTGGCCCTTTTATGACTTGTGGACTTCAACTCCCAGAATTCCTCAGCCAGGCATGCTGGCTGAGGAATTCTGGGTGTTGAAGTCCACAAGTCATAAAAGGGCCAAGTTTGAAGACCCCTGTGCTAGAGCATACGTCTAAAAACAAAGATTACCTTTCTTTACTTTCCTTGGAATCCGTCATATGAATCCTTATCATTTTTCTTTTCTCTCCATCGAACTATTTCTTCTGCACCTGTATCATGTTCTTTCTCCTTCAGCCATTTCTGATTGAATGTAATCTCCCAGTTTTCTCACTGTTCTTTCAAATAGCCCACCTTTTTTGGATTCCTCATTTCCCATCAGATAAAGCCAGTCAAATTAGCAATGGGCTGCACCCATCCAGAAGATGCATCCATGTCATCTGGGATGGGAAGGCTATGAGTTAAATGGGGAGAAAAAGATTCGGAAAACATGTGCATCTCTGAAGATCCCAGAGGATGCAACAGGGATATCATGAAGTTTTTTTCATTCCCCTAATTCCCAGAATATTTTAACAAATGCATCCGATAGCACCATGAACCATCAAAGTTAGACATGAGAGGTTGGGCAGCTCATGGGGAGGGGAATTAATTAATTGTATCAGTTTATTGGAATAAATTCCATTAATTAATAATGTAAACCTTCCATTTACATCCTCCAGAAAGGCAGAATTTGAGTGATAAACCAGAGCTTTTTTCTATACCTGCCTGTATCCTATTCCACTACAACTAGTGAAAAAATGATGGGGGTTGAGCTTTAATATACTTTGAATGGCTTGGAGTTGTCTATTCAAAAGGCAACAACACTGGGATCTTTGTGTACATGTATACAGGTACATGTATAAAGTACCAAAAAGCAACTTTCCATTGATTCTAGATGCCAGTGGAGATGTACCTGTTACATTCTTGTAGAAAGACATTGTCTATCAATCTGAGTAATGAGTTTTATAGTATGGAGTACGTTATGAAGTGGTAGAGACATGAGTGAAAACATTACTTGAAATAAATCGGTGCTTTCTGCATTGCCAGCCAAGTGAAGATAATAATCCTGGTTGTGAAGAGGTATATGGTCCAAGATAAGTATAAAATATGGCCATTTCTTCCCATCCCCCACTGCAGGTTAAAAATGGACATTCGGCTGGCAGCAAGTCAGAAAATGCCAGTCTGAGGTATAAGACTGTTCCAAAAATCTCTTCTGCATGACCTAGGTCAGGGGTAGGCAACCTTGGCTCTTTATGACTCGTGGACTTCAAATCCCAGAATTCTGGGAGTTGAAGTCCACGAGTCATAAAAGAGCCAAGGTTGCCTACCCCTGACCTAGGTCAAAGATGCTTCAGCAAACACAGCTAGAAGAAATGGCTGGATGATATCATGTTCAACCTACTCGACCTGTCAAGAGGACAGCCTGAACAGCTTTTCCCGCTGCAGCTGTAAAGTGAGATTTTCCAGCTTTTTCCATCTGGTCCGAATGGAAGCTTTGCTAGTCAAGATGTGCCTCCCTCCCCCACCCCATACATCTTCCGCCTGTGGTTTTGGCATTGCAGCACCTAAGCTGGGTAGGTATTCTTGACATGTATCTGGTGGTCTCACTGGTGAAGGGAACTTTTTCAGTTGCCTCTCCTGAGTAAATGGATAAGATCCTCTTCCCTTCCCTCTTCTTTGCCCCAAGACTAGAGCACAAGTGGAGAGAAGGGTTCCTCCGATGCCAGTTCACTGATCCTACTGGAAATGAGGAAAGTCAACAGAAAACCCACTTCCCTTCCTTCTGAGCCCCCCTCCCTTTGTCTGCCATCCAAGATAAGAGAAGGAGGAGGGGGCCTCTCTCTTCTCCCTGCCCCTACTCCTGCCGTGGGTGGCAAGCAGCATGGAAAGAAGTGGGAACTGGGCAGAAGCAGCAAAGAATGGTCCCTTTGGTGCCTGTTTTCCCAACCCAAGGAGCGATCATTCCCTGGGATCAGAGATCTGACAACAAATGACCCGAAGTTCTATTGCTGCCAGTTACGGCACCAAAAGGGATCCTTCCTCTCCTCCCTTCTTGTATGCACAGTGGTAGCGGATTGGGGTTGAAAGCATGTTGGGCACTTGTTTTAAGCCCACCACATACTTTTCTTCCCTCTCCGGGTCGTTGACGACACCACTTTCAACACAGCGGCGCAAAACAAGGCGCAGACACACCGCCCTTTAGCTTGAAAACCATCCACCCCACATTCGTCAGGAAACTGCTGCGGCCCCCTGCAGTGCGCTGAGGCTTTGCACTTGTTCAGAAGAAGTTTTGTCACGGTTTCTCCTGCCTTCCTCCCGTCTTCTTCTACGGTTCCGGTTCCAGTGCCAAGGGGAACTGAAAGGAGAAGACCTCCAGAAAGCGCCACACACGGAGGGGGAATTGGGGTGGGAGTTTACTCTAGCAAACTTGAGGCGGGGCAGTCCCGGCTGAGCTCTTGACAATCGGTGGGCAGGGCTTGTTGCTGTGCCCGGCCCGGCTGGGGCTTCTGGCGCAGTGATCTCGGCCCGCGGTCGACTCTAGCCACCGGCCTCCTCCTCCTCCTCCTCTTCCTCCTCGTCAAGGACTCGAGCCCGAGCGCGTTTTAAAAGCCGCCCGTCTCCGCCCGTCGAGCCAACTCCAGCCCGGCCTCGCCTCAGCCACCTGTCCGTCCATCATCGCGCATCTTTGCCCCGGACCTTTCCCTGCGCTTCCCTCTGCTTGACTTCCCAGCGTTCCTCCCCGTCTCCCGATCCCAACTCTTCTGCACCCCCCCCCGCCCGCCCCCTTCCCCGACGCTCAATGGACAGGGAAGACTCCGAGTCCTGAAGAGGCGATGGCCAAGTACCCGGCTAGGGTCGACGGCGCCTTTGCGCACAGCCAACCCTTGGAGGACTCTTATGGCGAGCTGCTCTCCAGAGGTTTGCTTCAGGTTTCGCCCTCCGGAGAACCGCTGTCCGAGGTCGATTCGCTGCGCAGCAGACTGCAACGCCCCGACGGGGAGCTGGGGTTCCGCGCGGGGATCAAGGCAGGTGAGGGCGACTTTCGAACAGGCTCGGAGCTGGGCGGAGAAGCAACTGGGCGCCTGGTTGCCTTCAACCGGCTAATGTCTGTGCCGCCTTCGGTCTGAGGGGAACCTGCTTCACCTGTGTTCAGCCTGTGTCTCCTGATGGAGGGTTGGGATATACTTCCGCCTGGGCACTTTCCCTCTTTCCCTTCCTTGACTCCTGTAAATAGGATAGGAAAGCACCCTGATGGCCCTGGGGAATTTCCATTTACTCTGGGCCTTCCCCCTCCTCCCGCTGCTGAATCGAAGTGCTCTTTACCCATCTTCCGTGGGGTCAGAAAATCCTATGGTGTAACTGCACTCTTGCTTCCAAAGTATTCAGGGACAAAATTTTTATCCACTAGGATGCTGCCTTTGGACAGTATAGGAATAAAAGGTGACACTTGTACAATTGAAGTGATTTAAGCCTGCCTCGCTCATTGGCTGGGAAGGAGAGGAACATCATAGGGACAAAGTGGAAAAAAAATATTTCCATGGCATGTTTCTGCTGTGGGCAGAGGCAAGATGGGAAAGGCTTGTTATGGATTCTCAGTCAAATCTTGAAGGAGGAAACTGATGCCAGGTTGAGCCCTGGACAGTCATTGGGGTGGGGTGGGGGGCTCCAGCATAAACACAATGTTGGCTTCCCCTGTCACTTATTTATTGGAAAGATCACCTGGAAACAATTTCAGCCCAAAGAGACACAAGGGGACCTATATGGCCTTAGTGAAAACATGCATCTGCACTGTGTCAGTCTTTGAGATGAAGAGGGATTGGGTAAAGATCCTCAAACAAAAAAAAAGTCTGTTTGAGGACAACAGATTCCAAGATGGAAATGTCATTATTCTGTACCCGGTGAATATATGTTTTTATGGAATGTTCAAAGCAAAAGTATGGTGGCCTTCTGTTATTCAGAATTCTTCAACTAGCTATATCACTTTGCCTCCCCTACTCTGATCCTAAGAAGTAGGGATTATTTCCATATCTATCTATCTATCTATCTATCTATCTATCTATCTATCTATCTATCTATCTATCCATCTATCTATCTATCTATCTATCTATCTATCTATCTATTCATCCATCCATCCAGGATCTCCAGGAATATATACTCCAAGTGTGGAAATATCCCAAGTCTCTTTGATTTTGCAGAGACCTATTGTATTTATCTACCTATTGCTTTACTTACCTGCAGACATATGATGTAATGTTTTCTGATGCTGGAGTTTGTAATTTTCCAAGTGACACAGAATTGTTCATTCATCTAAATATCTAAAGACTCAAAGCCAACAGGCAACAAATTGTAGCATGGAATTCTGTTGATTAGGCAGCAGCATAACATTTTACTTTGGGTTCATATAGTCAAAATGTTAGTGTTTCTTGAAGGAACTTCCACTGCTTGTACACCTCTCTCTCTCTTTTTACTTTCCTTCTCAATCTGCCTATCTCTTACACTATATTGGCCAAAGAGTCCTGTACTGAATCAGATATGCTCAGTAAAATATTTTTATTAGTGTAATATCGATACCATTATCCTGATTTTTATGTTTGGATGAGAAAAACAGACTTAAAAATACCCCAAAACCATCAGACATATGGAGTCTGCAAATTATAAGATTATCATTGTACAGTAGGCAAATGGACCCAAAAGTACTTTTCCTACTTATTCATTTCCATTTGCATCCTCAGAGAAATTTTCAAATAAATTAAACATTTTCAGTGTTGCCCCAAATATATCATCCAATACTGAGCAATTCATTTGAATATATGTAATTTTATTTACATAGAATTATTTAATCTTATCTACAAGATAGAGAGGTAGATTAATAAGTACATTCTCTTTTTAAATGTTTTGGCACTCAGAAATTCATTTCAGAAGTGAACCTATTGCTTCAGAAGATGAGGATGGAGAGACTCAAGAAAACAAGATAAAATCTCTGAGCAAATATTTGCCTCCAAAGAAAACAATCACTCAGATTATGAAGGACAAAAAGAAGCAGACACAACTCACTTTGCAATGGTAGGCTTAACAACCAACGAAGCTTTAATGTATGGGGAATTAGCTTTTTCTATATTGTCATGGGAAGAAGGGAATCTTGGCATCTGGTAGAAGTTACAATGATCTCAAAATGAGTTGCATGCAAATGTCATGCAATGTCATTTGCCCCCATTCCCTATGGGTAGTCAAAAGTCCACTGCCAATAATTCTAGACAAGTGAAACGATCAATGCATCATTCATAAAAAAAAATCTAAGAAAATACATTATTAGTATTGTAATTCAGCCATCTAATGTAAATACCCGTCTTTGTAAATATTTTGCTACAGTTTTACTTAACTGGATTATGTATTTGGTGGAAAGAGGTTGTAAATTTATTGATTTACTCAAGCTTTTCTGTTCATCTGTTTGGTTTAAATTTCAGAAACAATATTCCTTTGGGGCCTTTTTGGTCATAAATGGGATGGGATGGGATGGGATGGGATGGAATAGATTAACTGAAAACAAAAATTGCAAAATTCTGCAAGAATGGTCCCAGAAGTTATAAGTACTGTTTTGTCTACTATTGCTTATGGCCTTTAATAAAATCCTAGGCAATTTCAGACTACTATATTGTAGTCATCCATTTTAACATTGTACCTTGGCTGAGTTCAAAAAAAGATAAACAGAATCAGGTTTAGCTGGTTGGCATTTGGATGGAAGGCTGCCACAAAGCCCTGGGGCTGAAGAGTTGATTGGCAAGTGGGAAAAATGTTCCAGAAAGCAATGATAAACCTCTTTCATTATAGGGCTGGGGCAGTTACCTGGTAGCGGCCATTGAGTCATCAGGATTGCCTTTTTTTTCTGCCAGTGAACACTTGTGACTAAAGTATACTGTAAGATTGGAATAGAAGAGATCCAGGTTCAAGTCATCACTCAATCCTGTAGGTCACTCGGTGACTCCAGGTCTGTCCTATCACTATTGTCATGATGGGAAGGGAGCTCCCAGTTTACTGTGCCTTGGGCTTACAGAAGAAAGGCAGGATATAAATGTAACACAATAACAATAGTAATGAAGTACTTAACTAGGGTATATATATTTAGGAAAGATGATTCTTACAAGTATTCTGTAAAAGATGAGCTAATAGATAGTATATATCATAGTAAACCAAGTCTAAGCCAATCTGAGACCAATTTTCATCTTTCTACCTGCCTCTTTCTAGTTGCCAACCCTTTGCAGGAATTAGCAGTTAAGATGTTGATTCATACATTCTTAGCACTTATCAAAGCCAACTGGAAAAACTAATTGCCAGCCATAGCTGAATGTTAATATGATTGTACTAATGCTAATATATCTACTTAGCTACATGATTGGAGCTTTAATTCATGTGAAGCTCATGTTTATATTTTTAGTAAAGAAACTAATAAAAAAAATCCTATGCAGAGTAACCACTTTATATTCAACAAAATAATTGCTTTTATAGATGTACTAAAATTCCAGTCTAGTTTTTTTCTCCAAGTTTTAACTCTGAACCTGATATTCAGCCCAAAACAATATCCTGTGGATTTATTTACATCATTTTCCTATTTGTATGTCTGCCATCTTGGGCACAGCAAATGACAATTTTCTGTATGTATGTGTAATATTACCAATCCCAATCAAAGTAAAGGATGAATTTTTCCCACACAACATGATCAAGCAACAAGTTTCCTAATTTCAATTAATTATACACATTAGTAAGTCAAAATTACCATTTGCAATGGGACCTACAAAGAATTTCATAGGACCACATCTTTAGTTACTGAAGAATAGTTTTTGTGTTTTTTATGGTTTTAATTGTGATAGTGTTCACTACCCAGTCAATCAGAATGAGATAGGCAGCTATAGAAATTGATTGATTGATTGATTGATTGATTGATTGAATGAATGAATGAATGAATGAATGAATGAATGAATGAATGAATGAATGAATGAATGAAAAGGTACTAGGGAAAAATTGAAATATTTTATATTTTGAAGGCAAAAAGTCCTTTTAAATATTATAAGCTTGGTAGTAACCGTGAAAAAATATGGCAAAACTACAGGAACCATTTTTAAAATCCTTGGCTTGTTTTTCATTTACAGGCTAGAAGAAAATTACATTGTCTGTGAAGGAGTTTGTTTGCCTCGATGCATCCTTTATACACACTACCTGGACTTCTGCAGAAAGGAGAAACTTGAGCCCGCTTGTGCTGCAACATTTGGGAAGGTAATTAATCCATTTGATCTTCTTGCCTTATTTAATCTTATATTAGAAGAAAAATTCCACTATATCCCCTTATCTTATATAATCAAAGTCTCTGACAGGGTTGAGAAAACCTGCAACCGATAAATCTCCAGAATACTTTAAATCCTGCTGCTGGTGGGATATATGTGGCTCTTTTTTTATTTTCTGATATGAAAGCAAGAGGTTCGTAGGTCACCTTAAGGCGGTGTTTCTCAACCTTAGCAACTTAGCATCTTAGCATCTTCATGTGTGGACGTCAACTCCCAGAATTCCCAGAATTCTGGCAGTTGAAGTCCACACATCTTCAAACTGCTAAGGCTGAGAAACACTGCTTTAAGGAGTGTAGGATATCGGGAAGAGAATCGTTGGCTTGGCAAAGTTGAAAGTAATGCAACTTTTGTGAGGAAAGAGTACAGGCTGTAGATCTTTTCTCCCTTCCACTCCCCCCACCCCAACATCCACTCTACTTAAAAGCTGAAATCATTTAATCAACATGAGAGGTGGCCTTCCCAAATTAAATCCAAATTACTAGGAGCTGGTGAAACTAAATACCAAGACAGCTTCAGAGATCAGTCTTTTTAAAACATCCACAATCGCTTCCAATTGCCTTAAAAACCGAAACACATTAGTTTAATGAAATTTGGGGTTCACATCTCCCTATGATATTAAATGACTCAGAACCAACAGGACACAGTTGACTATAAACATTAAAAAAAAAAAAACCTCTCTTCTAGCTTTGAAAATAGCAGGATTATCTTTTTTTCTATTAGCTGCCTTTCTCTGTATTTGCTTTAATGTTGATTGCTGGGTTATGATATCTGTTGAGGTAGAGACTATTGTTTCGTCTTCAAATGCTCACTGTGCAAATGAATTTCAAACCCAGGCTTTAGACTGTATCGGGTTACAGATACACCAAGGGGCCAAGGTGGGAGGCTTGATCACGATCGCATTTCCATTTAATGTCAGAGGTGCTTCTCTCAGTTAGCTGTTAAATTGATTTGCCAAATGAACAGTCTCACCCACAGCTTTTGGGAAACAGTTACTAATTGAAATGCAATTGTTTTATAGATGCATGCGGGTTATGAATGAATGTATGAAGGGCTTGCCTTCAGAAATCGTAGGCGCTCCATCACTGGAGACTTTCTAGAAGAGACTGGACAGCCACTTATCCGGAATGGTATAGGACAGGGGTCTGCAACCTTGACCACTTTAAGACTTGTGGACTTCAGCTCCCAGAATTCCTCAGCCAGCTATGCTGGCTGAGGAATTCTGGGAGCTGAAGTCCACAAGTCTTAAAGTGGTCAAGGTTGCAGACCCCTGGTATAGGATCTCCTGCTTGAGCAGGGGGTTGGACTGAAAGACGTCCAAGGTCTCTTCCAACTGTTTTTCTGTTATTCTGGTCATTTCATCAATGATGTTAAAAGAGCTACAAGCCTCACTTGTATCATTTCGGCAAACTTATTGGACCCTTGTTCTTTGAGTAATAGAAAAAAAATGACAGTGTTTTTAGAACTGAGCGATACATTTTTAAGTGTGGAGATTTTGCATTTGAATGACGTACAGTGAGAATTGCTAGTTCAGGCAAGAAATGTGTGTGTGTGTGTGTATATATATATACATATACATATATACATATATATACATATATATATATACATACACACACACACACACACACACACACACACATATATACATATACATATATATGACATCGTCAGAGCATATAACGTAAGATTTGGGAGTCCGTTCTTATATGGCTGGCTGTCTCTGCGCCCGGGCTCTCGACCTAGTCATCGATCCGCTCATCGGCGCCGGGCGCACCCTTCTTAAAGGGGCTGTTTCCACAGGTATCCTCTCTCCTCCAGTTGCTGTTGTTCTTAGGGTATGTGTGCTAGCGTTAGGGGGTTGGGTGTCAGATCGCTCCTGCTCCTCCCGTTTTGTGCCAGGGGATCAGGTGTCAACCCGTTCTTGTTTCTCTCCCCCCCCATCCCCATGGTCTCGTTCGTTTTAGTCTGTCTACATGTCCCTGAACTACCCGTGGGGCATGTAGTTTCTTCAGCACGTGTGCGGGGGCACAGGAAATAATCGTCTCGCGGTTTGCACACGCTGTTCGTTGTTTCCTTCGTCGCTGAGTGTGGTCGCGTCCCTATCATCTGGTCTTTGTCTGGTAGTGTTCGATCACCCCCCCTTTCCTTTTTGTGCCCCGCTGGGTCTGGGGCATTGTCTTACTTGTGGGGTGTGCTTCTGGTTCGTTGCTCTCTCCGGGGGACGTGGTGGTCATCCTTTCTGTTGTTCCATCCTTCCAGTTATGTCTGGTGCGGGCAGGTTGTTTATGTTGCCAGTTGGTATGATGCCTTCCCCACCCCTTTAACATTTGGTACGCAGGGCCAAGCTCTATATGCCGGTTGATGGAGTTTTTATCCGACATCCAGGCTTCTTTGAGCAGGCGGCCTCCCTTGGTGGCATCACAGGATAAAGTCTCCGCGTTGGCAAGGTCGAACTCATGGCCATGGTTGGCCATGTGGGTCCACACCTGCGAGTGCTGTTCCTGCCTCTGGGTCGATGAGCGGACCGATGACTAGGTCGAGAGCCTGGGCGCAGAGACAGCCAGCCATATAAGAACGGACTCCCAAATCTTACGTTATATGCTCTGACGATGTCAGCAGTGTGGCCGACGAAAGCTCAGCTTTGTAAATTAAACAATCTTTGTTTTAAGATTTTCATCCCGGTGATCGTTTTTACTTATTTGCTTTACGACATGTGTTTACCCGGCATTCGGATTTTTAGTATAATTAAGAATATATATATATATATATATATATATGTTGATAAAATTCTTACAAGAAAAAAGCGAACACCAGGATAAAAATAAACAAGGCTGTTTAATATAAACAGGCCTGTAGATAAAAGAGCACTTAGCTTTCATCGGCCAAACTACCGACGTCCTCAGAGTTGGAGTGGGAGGCATTCTGGGAGCTGGCCTATATAGCCTCCTGCCTCTGTGCCCGGCTTCTCGAGCGCGTCATCGGCCCATTGGTTGTAATAGTCCACAATGTGCTGAGTTGGTCTACATTTGGCAATCTGTCAGTGGACTTGCTGGTTGCCTTCAGATCCTCCTTCGCTTTCCTTGAGCACGTACATGCACTCGGGGGGTGGCTGTCCAGCTGCCTTTGCTTCTTATCTCCTTCCCCTCCCGTTTTGGAGCGATCTCTCAACCTACAATTAAGATGCCCTGTGAGGCTGTCACCCTCCCCCAAGGCCGCTGTTGTCTCACCCGTAGCTCCCTCGCCCCAACCTTGCGAAGGATGGCCATTCGGGCATTCCTGCTCTCTGTTTCCCCCCCCCCTTTTTACTCTTTCCAAGCCGCTTCCGCACGTTCGTTTCAAACGCCCGATCGTAACCCCTTGTTAGTCCATCATCTCCTCCCACGGCCGTTAAAAGGAAGAAACAGCTGCGATCACACATTGCTCCTAGAAGCACGAGGCCGAAGAGACACCAGCCTGAAGATGACGAATGGGACTTCGTCGAAACGTTGCCAAGACACTTTCAATTTTACACGGGAGAAAACCCGAATTACCAAAGACCTGAATTCTGATCCATATGACTGGTCACTATCCTTCACCTCTACAATAGCACTGTAGAATGAAAGAAGTATAATTCAAAAAGCTATTTCTGTTTATCCATCTGTCCACCCACCCTTTGGTAGAAAAAGAAGCATATCTACAGGTATATTGCTTGAATTCTGATGTTAAGCAAGTTTCTAAGCACCATTCTATTTTCATTCATTCCATCATTTACCTTTTTTCAAGACCTTAGTCTTCCAATTGTAGTTCATGAGAAGATAATTCAGTGTGAATACTTTTTAATAAAGCCAAATTCCAATAAAACTGAATTTTAAAATAACTTTGTGGAAAAGAAAAAAAATGTCTTAAGAAGAACAATGATGTTTTGAGAAAGGGAATTTCAGAGAAGGATTTCTGTTTAATACGATGTACCTTTGTTAAGCTTTGATGGTATCATATCCTATTAATATTATAGAGGAAATGGAATAGCATCTCCTTGGAATATATAACAGTGCTTTATACCTTTGACTGGAGTATAATCATGTTTTGTTGCAATTCCCACTTTGTAAGGTTAATACTCTTTTGCCTGATGACTGATCATTAAAATGAATTTAACATAATTACTTATAGAGGAGCCAATTAGAATAAAAATAAAATCATTTTGAATTTACCAGTTTCAATTATTTAATATTTGACTTTTTCTTTAGACAATTCGCCAGAAATTTCCTCTCCTCACCACTAGGCGGCTGGGTACAAGAGGCCATTCAAAGTAAGTGCAGTTCTTAGGAGCTACTCTTTTTAAATTCATTCTTATCTAGATAAAGCCATGCATTCTTGATACAGGTAGCTGGAATCCAAATGTGTTATTAGCTGAAAAACACTTTTTAGAGTAATCAAACTGGTGGTGGTCCATGTTTTGTTGAATTTCAATTCCCAAAATTCTTCAAGGGGCATAAACACCATGCTAACTAGTAGATTACAGGAGTTGGAGCAGTGGTGGGATTCAATTATGTGAACAATCGGTTCTCTGTGTGGATGCCACTTCCGGAAGTCCGTTGTGGGCCTGGGCAACAGAAAATTAGCTACTGGTTCTGCCGAACTGGTGCGAACCGGCTGAATCCCACCACTGAGTTGAAGGTCTACATATCTGAAAGAAATCCAGATGTGTAGAAGTCTGCTATAAAGGGTATAGCAAAGTGTAGCAATTCCCATGTTTCTTGTCAAGTTGTATTGACTTGTTTATTGAAAACCATAATTTCCCATTTCCTACATGCTCCAGATCCTTATAAACCCCAAAAACCCTTTATAGAGAGTTGGGATGTATATTTGGATTCCAATGGAAGGAATAATGAGGTGATGGAAATATCACTCAGAATGGCCTAGTTCTGAGCAGAGAAGCTCTCGTTATATGTTAGTTTGTTTATTGTGCACCTTCAAATCAGTGTTGACTTTAGCAAGCAGCCTGGACAAGTCCTTGCAGTTTTCTTGGCAAGATTTCAATAGTGATTTGCCATGGCTTCCTAGGACAGAGAGAAAGAGAGAGAGAGAGAGAGACTGGCTCAAGGTCACCCAGCTGGCTTTTTTGCCTAAGGCGCAACAAGAACTCAGAGTCTCTCAATTTCTAGCCTAGTGCCTTAACCACTATAGTACCAGGGGTAGGCAACCTTGGCTCTTTGATGACTCGTGGACTTCAACTCCCAGAATTCCTGAGCCAACATGGCTCAGCTTGGAAACCTCTCCCTTTCCTCTCAGCATGGCTGGCTCAGGAATTCTGGGAGTTAAAATCCACGAGTCATAAAAGAGCCAAGGTTGCCTACCCCTGCACTAGACCAAACTGGCTGTATATTTTTATTTAAAATATTGCCAATGTGGCCTCCCCCATCCCTACCCCCTTTTCTTATGAGGGAAAAAAAAGGGACAAGACTTTTAACATGGAAAATCCTTATGTGAACTTCCTGGTCCTGAAGTTGTTTGAATTGAATGGATATGGAAAGAAGTTCAGTTCCCAGCAAATGGGTAGTGAAAAAATGGAAAAGAAAAAAAAAAGAGCTTCAGGGATAGTGTATGAATACTTTTTTTGGGGAGGAGGGAACATGTACTTTTCGCTCTGGTTCTTACCTCCCTATCATGCTGTAATATCCATCATTTCTTTACTGAATATCAGTGATTGTGATTGTAATAAGGCAACATTATCCTTTAAGAAAATGAGGCCAGCACCTTAGACACTGAGTGAGTGCAAGAATCTCAGTCTCTCGCTATCTAGCACAATAGGTTTGGAAAGACAAGTTGGATTAGGCAGAAGAGTGTACATACACTTTGGCTGATAGGGATTGGAGTCAAACAATACCTGCAGGAACTGAAGGTGCTCATTTCCTACCCACAATAGAAGCCTTATAATGATAGAGGAATTTATTACATTGGCAGCGTGTTTAATGATTGCTAACTTGGAGGAACTCTCCTTTGAGCAGAAGGAAGAAGACGTGAGACTTGAGTTCAAACAGAATGAATGCCTGGCATTTCCTGTAACTTTGAGAAGACAGGGCACTTCCCAATTTTTTATGCTTGTATTAGCTGGCTATTTTTTCTGCGCCAGGGACAGCCATTCCCCCCCCCCAAAATATCTTTTTTCTTCTTCTTCTGTTCAATCGTGTCTGATTCTCAGAGACTGCCTTGATTAGTCCCTGCAGTTTTCTGGGCAAGGTTTTTCAGAAGTGGCTTTGCCATTGCCTGCTTCCTAGGGCTGAGAGAGGATCACCCAGTTGACTTTGGGCCTAAGGTGAGAAATTCATGGTTTCCCAGTTTTTAGCCTGATGCCCTAATCACCACACTAAACTGGCTTACATGTTTGCTGTTGGGTCAGCTAAAATTTAGTTGCCAATCTCCTAGCGCTTTTAACAACTTATGTTAATTTTATTTACTATATTTAAATAACACACAACATAATTGCAGCACGGTCTCCTGGTTTCTTGCCTGGTACTTTAACTGCTGTAAGAAACTGGCTCCCACCTA
Source organism: Azemiops feae (assembly GCA_023970755.1). Lineage (NCBI taxonomy): Eukaryota > Metazoa > Chordata > Lepidosauria > Squamata > Viperidae > Azemiops > Azemiops feae. The sequence continues at coordinate 948,949 of JALGBA010000444.1, forward strand.
ACCTATAATTGTCGCAAATTATTGTCAGGTGTTTTCTGGAATTTCAGAGGAAATTCCTTCGTAGAGATGACAGTTGGCTTTCAGTAGAGCGTGCCGCTGCTATTATCAGATCCATTGCCTTTAGTTGCTAGCTCTTATTATCATAGCAGCCAACAAGATATGGTACGAGGAGAAAAACAAGGGACTTGGGCAAGAGAAGAGTGAAGCAGAACATAGAGAATTCTAAGTGAGTAAAGCAGTAATACAAAAGCATTATAGATCAGCAGCAGAAGACAGCAAATAATATTTCATTCAAAAGGTACCATTAAAATGGAACAAAAATGAAGGAAATTCATGGAAGTGGAGTCAGCAAGGATCATATACAATGATTATCCCAATCCAGGGACAGTTGGAAGCCTATAAACTTAGTGGGAATTAATGAGAGAAATAAATTCAGCCTAGGTTTAGTCTGAGTGAAAGCCAACTTCAGCAGTACTGAAGCGGCTTCCTTTGAAGGTGATGTGTGTATGGGTAGCAGAATACAGGTAGTCCTTGACTTACGACCATAGTTGAGCCCAAAATGTATGTTGCTAAGTGAGAAATTTGTTATGTGAGTTTTGCCCCATTTTACGATTTTTCTTGCCACGTTTGTTAAGTGAATCACTGCAGTTGTTAAATTAGCAACATGGTTGTTAAGGGAATCTGGCCTCGCCATTGACTTTGCTTGTCAGAAAGTCGCAAAAGGGGACCAAACGACCCAGGGATACACTGCACCCATCCTGAGTATGAACCAGTTGTCAAGCATCTGAATGTAAATCACGTGACCCTGGGGATGCTGCAACGGTCATAAGTGTGAAAAATGCTCATCAGTCACTTTTTTCAATGACGTTGTAACTTTAAACGGTCACTAGACGAACTGTTGTAAGTCGAGGACTACCTGTACACCACTTGGGACTGCGGGCTCCAGTTGCAGTTTCATTTGGGGGGTAGACTTTGATCAATGTTAAATCTTAACTTCCTTCCACCTTTTCTGAAAGGCATTATCTTATTTATTAAAAGTGATTTAGTGGGTTAATAAAACTGATATGGCAGCTGGCCTTGCGATAATGAATTATTGCAAGTCCCTGAGCAGCTTAATCATATCATTGCCTTATCAGCTATCATTTGTGTTGGCATATGCTCTAGTCAGGTTTGCTTGCAGCATAGGGACAGATGTTCGTGCACATGGAAAACGAGGGTGGGAAAAATCAGCCTGGCTGGTTTCTTCCTGGAAGTTTTAATGAGAAAGCTAACAATGAGCATCACCGCTCTTATTTCTTTCCAAGCTAATACAAATTAAACAGATCCAGCCTACCTTTTTCTGCCTGTAGCTCTGTTGCTTTTTCCAAACTCATCATAAATCTGTTGCATACATCTGTGTGTCTTTGATGTGGTACATGACATCTCTGTAGAATCCCATTGATATGAAGTGCATCATATATATATGTGTGTGTGTGTGCATCAAATACATATATATGTGTGTGTGTGTGTGTGTGTGTGTGTGTGTGTTATATATTATGTGCATGAGTTTTATATATATAAAACTCATGTATATAATAGTGGTGGGTAAAGACCTCTATCCAATTTGTTGGAGATCTGATCAGTTATTTCTCCTTGCTTCCAAGAAATGAAATAATTTGACTCTGTTTTCTGAGTTAGTATAAGCTTTGGAAATTTTCGCATTGTGCAGGGAGCAGGAAAGAATGAGTTTTTCCTTTTCTCTGTGATGCTCCAGACACACAGCCCAATATAAAATGCTTTCAAAGTCAGAAGGCAGGGATTGGGACAGAGGGCATGCCTACGTGAGATGGAGTAAAGTGGAGATGGTGGGCCAAACAGCCTGTCCTGCATTAGCAAAACACTATTTCAGATGCTATCCATACATTGGGGCAAGCAGGATGTGAGGATCAATCCTGGGAAAAGGTTTGAAAGGTGCAAAGCACCTCTTTTTTTAGACAAGCTATTCAAAATCCTGGCACATAGAAGTAGGATTTTTTGTTGTTGTTGTTACGCTGTCACAGAGTCAATCTCCTGAAAGTCTACCAGGGTCTGATACTCTCCGTTTTCCAATACAAGGTGAAGAGCTAGTAGGTCAACGTATAATTTTGAAACTTTAAATTTCTGGGCAAATGTTTTCAGTAGTACATATGGTACTGTTTTAATTATTGTTATTAGCTGCATTGAGTACTAGATAAGTTGGGATAGAAATGTTTTAATTAAACAAATGAAATAGTTCAAAGTAAGTTTAATAAAAGAGGTTTCAGGGGTACAATATATGCAAGATGCCTACATTTCAGGTCTGCAGGAATTATTATTTTTTCTTTTTTCTTATAACCCAAGGATCTGTGCAAAACATACCTTTTCAATTGAACAAGTCTGGGCTGAAATATTTGAGTACCAGAAGTGAACTGAGTTCCTACTCCTTTTTTGCATATTCTATTTTGGTTGTAATTTCCACCCCCATTTTCCCATTTCCAAAATTTTGTGACGTACTGTAGCTTCCACTAATAGAACGTGCATAAAATTCAATTAAGGAAATGTATGCAGAAAACCAAACTTTTAAGGAAGTTGTTCACAAAAATGTATACAGGTGTGTAACGTGTGTGTGTGTGTACAGAGAGTCTTAGACTTACAACAATTCATTTAGTGGCTGTTCAAAGTTACAACAGTACTGGGGAAAAAAGTGATTTGTGACCATTTTTCACATTTACAACCATGGTCACATGATCAAAATTTGGATGGTTAGCAACTGACTCATATATATATATGTCTCTTAACAACAGACATTTTGGGCTCAATTATGGTGGTAAGTCGAGGACTACCTGTATGTGTGTTTGAGGAAAGAGAGCAAGATACACACAAACATAAACAGAAATAAAATGAGCTCTTGACACCATCCATCAGGGCACTTGTTTTATGTATCTTTGTTAATACCTCTTCTTCCCCCCCGCCCCCAACAGATATCACTATTACGGAATTGGCATCAAAGAAAGCAGTGCATATTATCATTCTGTGTATTCTGGCAAAGGTTTAACAAGGTATGTTTTTTTTTTTAAAAAAAAACTTTTTTCAAAAATGTAATCCATAAAATGTTAGATGATGAACAAAGATGAATCAGTTAGGACCAGTCTACACACGAATGTTTATCATTTCAATTTTCATCACATGAACTGCCTGTTGCTTGGCGATGTCTAAATGGTTCTGCTTTTTTTGAAGTAGTGTAAAATGTTCTAGGCAAAAACAGAAAATTGCTAGCAAGAAACTAGCATGTGAAGCAATTTCAAAAAATTGAATAGCTCACTTGATCTGTGAACAAACCATTTGTGTGCAGATTCTCAAATCTTCCTAAGATTTGGTGGTAACAATGCTTTGGTTATTAAAAAGTTGATGCTTACCAGTGTGCACATCCCATATAAAGAAAAACAGACGTTTCCATATATCTTCTGCCTGATGAAAACGGCTTTACTTCTCATCACTTAACAACCAAATATCTTTGGGGGGGGGAAGCAGATCCTTGGTATGTATGTATATTTAAAAAAATAAATGTCGTATCAATACTTTGTGGTGGTATGTACTGTAGTAAAACCACAACAAACTACACTTGTGAAGCAGAGGACAGAATTATTCTCTAGGATTGAATTAAATTGACTGCCTCAAGCCTGCTAATTCTGCAAGATTTTTTTCCCTAATAGTTCTAATTATGCCATCTTGCAAACACAATAGATTTTATTAAAGGTTCAAAAATGAAAAAAAAAAAACTCATTGTCTAAAATTACCTATTCCTTTTTTTCCAAAAAAAAAGAATGCATTAAAAAATTTAAAACAAAGGTTTAAACTAATACAAACTAATATAGAGTTAGGAGCAACAGGGGAAAAAAAAGGGGGGGGGGAATCAACGAGAACCAAAAATGCAAGACAGTATGAAAAAGTAAAAGAAGAAATGGAAAAGAAAGCAAAAGATATAAAGAATCTTTTTTACGATTGTTATAAGTGTGGTTATAAATTGAGCTTTTTCTCTAAAGTTACATCATGACTCCCTATAATCTATCCTGTCTAATCATGAAGTCATACTTTTCTCTTTCAAGCAAAAAGTCCATAAAGGTTTTCAGTCAGTATGATCATTTCTGTTGATCGCATTTCCAACATAGATTTGAAGTGTCTTTATAGATTCTAGATTAACTAGAAAAATTAACTATTCTTATAAATATTTGCAGAGATACTGCCCAGCTAGCAGTTCAAAAGCATGCAAATGTAAGTAGATTAATAGATACCACTTCGATGGGAAGGTAATAGTGTTCCGTGTGCCTTTGGCATATAGCCATGCTGGTGAAATGACCACGGAAATCGTCTTTGGACAATGCTGGCTCCCTCAGCCAAGAAACGGAGATAAGCACCATACCCGGGAGTTGAACACGACTGACAGGAAAACCTTTACCTTTACTATTGTTCCTTATAATCTGGTATTTGATGCTGTTCTATCATCATAGTAAACTTTAATCTATTATTCTTTTCTGAAATATAAGTAAAACATTTTGGTTTTCCAAGGTTTTCTGGAAGCAAGTTGAAGAATGAGGTGAGTACCCCTTCAGCTTTGCTATTCGATCTTTTAAATGTGCAGTGATAAGAAAAACTTGACAAACACAAATCCCTGGTTATTCAATTGTAGACGTTCCACACACAGAATAAATTGAGGAAGCTGCCTGAGTGATACTGAAAGAAACCACTGGCTTATTTAGCCAATATTTATTTATTTATTTCTCACACTGCTTTGTGATGTATGAGATTGAATCTGTGTCCTTCCCTTTGCCAAACAGTGCTTTGCCATTGTGTTTAGCTTTTCCCCACTTGCATAGTCCATACATCCAGACTACTTCTTTAGATAGATGGAAAGTTTTTAAACTCAAATAGAAATTCATGCTGACTAGAGATATGAATGGTTAAATGTAACTCTCCAGCCAGCTATTTTCTGACTGGATTGGATTTCAACTCCCATAAACCAACGTGTGTGTGTGTGTGTGTGTGTGTGTGTGTGTGTGTGAAAGCCTGGAGTTTGAAAATTCTGAAAGAATGAAAGAATATAAAGGAAAAGTACAGGAACAAGATTTTTCTTCAATTTTTCACTTTTTTTAATGAAATATGGTTATGATTCATAGAGTACCCAGTATAGCTACTGTTCAAGTTGGGAGGTGCATGCAATAGAGACATTTGTTGTCTATGAAAGAGTTATGTTTGTTTGCCAAAGAATTAAGGATTGTTCCCCATTTGCTGCCCTCAATATTGCTCACAAAATGGCTCTGGAGTCTACATATGACTTCTGGAGTCATATGTAGATCGGGATATTTTAATCTAAACCAATGAAGCTAACCTTACTTGTATTAATTAAATATTTGAGCTTCTTTTAGAGAAATATTTAATCAACAGACTAAGGGTTAAAAGATAGAACACAACACTTTCCCTGATTTTGAAAAATCCTACCCTGACAGACTCCATCAAAAGAATGATGTCCTTAGTGTTCCACTTGGTACAATGCAATTAAGTGGGCTGACAGCATTATCACCACTGACTCTCACATTGTCATGTTTTCAAAAGAAATGTTACTTGTTAAAAGAATCAAACATGTAACTGAAACACAAGCTTCCGTATATGTGAATGTATTCATTGTAGCCTTGCTGTCACAGAGTTCCTGCCCTTTCACTTTATTTTCCATTTTATGAAAATTTCCAGAGTGTATTTTATCATGTACTTGGAAAATAATATTTTCAGATTGGTCTTATCTTTTTTTTAAAAAAAAAAAATCACCACATACTAATAGGTAATTGTTCAACTGAAGCCATATTGACTCATGACAGCTTTTAAATGACCTAATGTTTATGTCAACATACAATGGGAACTACACATCACTTCTTTCATTAGCTCCTTATCTGTGTTTGAGTAGCCTGATGTTCAGGCTAGGTATAGCTTGAATAATCTTGGTTTCTTTACTATAAAAAGAAGTGTACCTAAACTGTTAATTGAAACAAGTTCTGGATTGGGAGACTGGCCATGATCCAAAGACATCTTAAATGGATATTAGTGTGAGACTGCCTACATATAATAACGTTCAACTGAAATAAACTCAGAAGCTATATGTATAGATATATACATGTAAAGGATAATTTGACAAAATAAATTATGACTTTGTCTTACGTTATTTATATTTTATTTTCTTGGCTTAATGGTATAAATTATGAGATCTGAAATAGGAAACATCCTATTAAAGTAGTTCAGAAGAGATTTACTCAGTTTTATGACCTTTACCAAAGTCCATCAGTAATTTTCATTCCATTTCTTTGCTGATCTTTTAAAAGAAGAATCTGAAAATATCCACAGTTTTATCCAAATGTATAAATTAAAAAAAATATATTTTCAGCTGTTTCCATTGTTTGGTTCAGCTAAAAAGTGGACCCCCTACCATGTGACTTGAAAGTACTTTTTAAGAATTCCAGGAAATAAACTCATGCTATCACTTATCATCTGGGTCTTCATCTTTGATGGGGGCAGGAAAGGATGCTTCCATATGTTAAAAACAAAAAAGCCAGAACTGAGTCGATCTTCAAAATAAATATCTCATTTGATGGACTTCTCAAACTTGGCAGTGCCCAAGCATCTATGGGAATGTCTGCTACGGGCCCAAAAACTAAATGGAGATTTTAATGGGATTCCTTTTTGGGAAATGTAGGTGGGATTATTGTTTGTTTGTTTTGTTTTTGTGATTCCTAGATTTTGCATTTCTGGACTCACCCAAATACCTGTTCTATTTCTTGCTCTCCTCTCCTCTCTTCATCTTCTCTTTTAAATGACAGATCTTGAAAGCTGAATCCATTATGCAAATCTTACTGATATTATAATGCATATAAACATTAGAATTTCTTTTGACGGGAACATTTATTTAAATAGTTTCAAGTTATGTATTAATACGACAATTAAAATATTATACATAAGTGTTAAATGCTAGATCTGTGGACTCTGCAATATGACAGGAATAATGCAAAGAATAAGAAGAAGATGTTAAAGGCTGGATGAGGGGTCGTTAAAGAACACTTAAAGGAAACAAAATAGCATACATGAAAATGTTTAAATATATTTCAGATTTTGTATCTTTTCCTTCGCTCTCCTTTTGTCTTCCTGACCTTTGTTGCTGATAGAAAAAAATGTAAGGCAGAAAGGGTTGATGGACAGAACCTGTTTATTCTTGGAAGCATTTTAATTCATTGCATTTGAATTATGAAGGAGAAAAGAAAGAAGTCTGGTTATCCAGCAAAAATGCCCACGTGGTCAATCTGAAATAACTTCTCCAAGGTCTCTACAAACTTAGCAATGTCCAGTGTATATATATGTGGCATATCTGCTGAAATTCCCGATACCTTCTGGTTCTGATAGAGTCTTCAGATGAATGCAGGAGAAGGTTTGATATTCTTACAGAGGGAATAATAATAATAATAGAAAGTTCAGCTGCATGAACACAAGTCTGTGCCGACATGATATTGAGCAATCTGATTTATTTGTATACAGTTCAATAAGATGATCATTATAGCATATTATGAATATGCATTTGTAAAGTTATTTCATATATTTTAGGGTGGCTTTACACGGAAATATTCTTTAAGCTCCAAAACAGGGACTCTTCTTCCAGAATTCCCCAGTGCTCAGCACCTTATGTTGGACCAGTGTATCTCTAAAGACAAGGTAAAATGTGAAGTGTTTGCATACTAAACTGACTTCTAAATTTGCACTTTTTATTTCACCTATCTTCTCAAATGATTCACTGTAGTGATATGAAACAGCTACAAATGTTTGTAATCAAACAGACTTGACTGATTTATAGAGGGAACAAAACCTTACTATCGCCCTTTAAAGGGTTTTCCATTGGAACAGTGGTTGAATTATTTACATATTAACTTGCCTAATATTTTACAAACAGAGGGATTTGTACTGACAAAGGCAAAACAAAGAAATAGTTAAGGGTCCTATCCATTCAAAATACCAATGGACTAATTTAACACTGATAAGGCAGAAGCAAATTATTTGAGGCAAATTACGAAGTGGATTTTTCTACTTTTTTTCTTTTATTCAATGAACACAACATATTTCTTTATCATTTGATAATGATGTACATGCCACTCTGACTCTTAAATAGTGCTCTTAATGTGGCTGATTCCTTGTATTTCTTTGTGAAGAAATGCAGATGACTGTTAACCAACTTTAAATAATTATTTCATAATTATTGAACCAAATAAGACTCAAAATGTCCTTAACCCTATAATTATGAACACAAAGGGATACACACACACACACACACACACACACATGTATACATATGGATACTGTGTCAAAACACCAATCGATAAATCAATATTATTTCAGTCTTCACCAGTATAAAATATAGAAGAATACAAAGGTCAGTAAATTGATTACTTTAAATATATACATAAAATATATTTATTAAAAAATACTCATTTTATTGTATTACATATAAGTAAAGGTCTATTATTCAAAGGTATATACACATGCATATATGTATATGCATGTGCATGTTATACATACACACAAACACATATAAACATACATAGAAAAGGATAAAATTTGTAATGAAGATCTAATATCTGTAAAACATTAAAAAACTAAAAAACTTAAAACAATCTGACCTAACCTTAACCATAGAGTAATACATAACCAGTTAAATTGTTAATACAATATTTTATTTTAAAAGTTAATAAAATCATAATATAGTCTTTAAATAGGAAATCCAAATATCTAGGAACTGTGCTGAAAATAGAAATATTGAATAAGCTGATTACTAGCAATCTCGTCCTGCCTTATTTTATGCCTAACCACATACTACTTGTAAATAATGAAAGAATTAATGTGTAGAAGTAATAAGTGAATAGTAGAACAGTCTCGTATCCTTTTGAGGAATGGCTTGAGGAATAAGTGCATTTGAAACATCTCTATAATATGTACTATGGAGGAAAATATGTTCATTAGTGAAGTTGGTCACCAGGACATAGAGTACATGAGCCATTAAAGGCATCTTATTGTATCTTCCTTTTAGTCCAGGGGTCGCCAACCCCTGGTCCGTGGACCGGTACCGGGCCACAGACCAGCACCGGGCCGCAGCATGCCAGAAACTGGTCCACGCAAACAAGCAAAGCCCTATTTGCGGGATGCAGACAGTACATGAAACCATGCCCCCCCCCAGTCCACAGAAAAACCTCTCTCCACAGAACTGGTCCCTGGTGCCCAAAAGATTGAGGACCTCTGTTTTAGTACATCTGAAGGAAGGTCCCTAAAATGTAGCCACTTTTCTGTTTAAGAAAATCTGTGTCATATTGGAAACAGATACTAGCATGCATCTATGACGAAGAACTGGGACTGAATGTATCTTAGGAGTGGCCTTTTAAGACCTATAATCTGCTCATATCCCACTGAAAGTAATTATATTTACAAATATAATTCTCGAGGTGATATGCATGATAAGTTTAAGTAATACAAATACATAAACTGATTAGATTTAATTTCCAAATACAGAGTAATACCCATGTTAGGACAGTCTGAGTATACATCTCATGTAAAGCACACATTTAATTGTTAAATTAGATCTAATCTGCATAGACAAAGTTAGCATGAAAGAAACATTGTTGAAAATAATCATCAAAATTTTATCTATGTATTTTGTAATTAATGTTAATAGAGGCCTGGATCAGTAATAGCTTCTTGATTTGATGATACATTTCAATAATTACTGGATTGTATTAAAGAATGGAATTCTAGTGTCAGTTACCAAAATATCTTGCTGTTTAAAATATAGGATTTGATTTTCAAATTAAAATGTCAGTTTGCGCATGTTCAGTTTTGCATATCCTTCCCTCATTTTTGCAATAGGTTTGGACAATTCTGTTCTGTTATTGAATTTCAAGACTCTGTGTCTCTGTGTGTTTACAATATTTTTTTAAAAAAAATTAAACTTAATTTAATTTAAATGTTTAATCAATTAATTTATTTTTTTTATAATTTAATTAATTTGACTAATTAACGCCCAGACAAAACTACATAAATAACATCCTAGAAAAAAAATTCAACAGGGGCTCCACCTAAGAAAAACAGAACAGAACTGCAGAAACAGAGCTTGGTCTTAAGAGACTTCCAGAACATGGGAAGAGAGGCAGTCATTCATATCACCCCAGAGTGGGGGAATGTTGTCCCAGAGGATTTGGTTTGGTTTGATTAACTGCAAAGAAGTCTTTTTTATAGATACGCATGGGAGAAAGCTAGAAAAGTGCTAATGAACATCTATGCACGTGTGAGGTCCAACCAACTCAAATTTTCTATAACCCCATTCTTCCTGACTCTGAAACATTAATATATCCTCCAAACTTTCATAAGGAAACTAGATACACATTTGGGGTTCACATAGTAAGGGTTCATTGGCCTTTCACTGCTTGTTAAGTCGTACCCATTTATTCTGAAATTGTCCTCTATTAATATAAAAGCTAAGTCAAATCTCCCCCACCTCCTGTCCAAATCTTTCAGCAGTATGTGATCAGGGCCACTGGTACTGCTGGGTGACTACTATAGCACATGTGCCTTTGATCTATAGTAACTTAGTAGCGATTCTAAATGGGTCTCCAGCCTCACAGGTAATACTCCAAACCATGTCAGCATGATGATGATGTGAGTATATCCTCCAGGTTGATATTATTAAGATGGTAACACCCGCAGGTTTAGGAGCACTGAATCTATTTCAAGATGGGCATGCATGCTATTTGCTAATTATTTAATCACAGGAAATGGACACCAAGAAAGTAAATGAATATTTTTAGGGAGTCCAATTGATCTAGTAGCTTCAAAACATAAAGGTGAACCTATTTGTTTTTACAGCTTGAAATATAACTTATTCATTCATTCATTCATTCATTCATTCATTCATTCATTCATTCATTTATTTATTTATTTATTTATTTATTTATTTATTTATTTATTTATTTATTTATTTAATTAATTATTTAATTAATTATTTAATTAATTATTTAATTAATTATTTAATTAATTATTTAATTAATTATTTATCCAATTTTTATATTACCCGTCTCACCTGCATGACTCTGGGCAGTTTATGAATAAATGTATATGAGGGTATGAGAGTGCCCTGCACACTATACTTAGGACTCCCTCGGTCTACATCAAACATCCTTAATATATCCTTCCCCAAAAGAGAGATTTGATTGGTCATAACCCTGACAACAAGTTTGTCAACATTGACAAACTACATTTGTATTTCTTTATTTTATGAAGGCCAGATTCCATAAGCAAAAAGTGGCACAGTAGTTGTTTGGCAACAGTTAGAGAACAATGGGAAGTGTCCTGGTTAAGTTGAAACTCCTATAAGGAAGGATGTTGCAGTAGGGATAAACAAGATTGGGACAGCGAATTCCATTGTTTAAAGTCCTATCCTATCTAACTGGCAAAGAGTCATTGCTAGAAGTAGATTAATGGTCTTTCCATGACTAAGTTAATCCCATGAGTCATTATTCTTTTAATTTTCAATCACCTGCAATCTATCCTCCCTTCCAAACACAAAATGTTACAGAAGAAATTCCTGAAAGAGATATAAAGGTTTTGTTTAATGTAACTTTGTTTTAATTTTTAATTCCTAAAATAGGTGGATACCCTTATCATGATGTACAAAACTCACTGCCAATGTGTCCTTGACAATGCCATTAATGGAAACTTTGAAGAGGTAAGACCTATACAACTATAGGTTAATCTGTTCCTAATATAAGGAGCATGGCCAGAAACCTCACTCATATTTGCTCTCTTACATCTCCTTCCTAGATCCAACATTTCCTATTACATTTCTGGCAAGGAATGCCAGAGCATCTTCTCCCCCTGCTTGAAAATGCAATTATCCTTGACATCTTCTGTGTTTGCGACTCAATACTCTATAAGGTCTGTTGCCTTCTGTCATAACTACTAAATTGTATGATTTAATGTAGCTGTTGGAAGAATGATTAAATAACTAGAAAATTATCATACTGAAAAAATTTAAAATAAAGCATACAGTATTTTTTTTTATTAAATCCAGTTTTGCTTTTGCCCTGGCCTCATCTATTTCTCCACATGCCACTGAAGTAAGTGATGCAAACTGCCCAAGATGCATTTGAAACCACCTCTGGTTTAATAAGTAGTTGATGAGCAAAGTATCCCAGCACTTTATTATGTGGATAGTTTTCCCAAGTTCCTTGAACTGACTCAGGAAGACAATTGAGTCTTTAAACTGTACCGTTTGGATGCATCTTTTATTTCATGTCAATTTTCCTGACAGGAGGAGCCTCATGCAATAGATGCCTGAAGCCATTTTTAAGTTTGGCCTAGTACAGGGGTAGGTAACCTTGGCTCTTTTATGACTCGTGGACTTCAACTCCCAGAATTCCTGAGCCAGCCATGCTGTGCTGGCTCAGGAATTCTGGGAGTTGAAGTCCACGAGTCATAAAAGAGCCAAGGTTGCCTACCCCTGGCCTAGTAGATTGCCTCCTAATAGGTTGCAACACACCCAACTGTTTCCAGCATTTCAAGACCAGTTTGCAATTTACATCTGACAGTTTGTTGTTCTATACATGCACATATATGCACTTCTACCAAGGGCCTCATATTACTGAGGTAACAATATGTGAGCCAATATGAGTAGGGAAGTAAAGTGAAGAATTCAGCCAAATACTGCATCTTTTGCTCATTAATTAATTAATGCATTCTTATTTTCAATGGGGTGAATTTTTATTTGCAACAAAGTAGTAACAGGGCCTGTTAGCCTGATTCCATGCACTTTATAGCATTGTAGAAATATTAATTTTCCTCCTTCTGTATTCAAGGTCCTTATAGATGTACTCATCCCGGCAACTATGCAAGAAATGCCAGAAGGGTAGGTAGCACTGTAGGTGAACTTGTTGAAAACATAAGATCAGTATTCTGGTAGCTGAAACCTTAGAATAATATTTTTGCTATTTTTTAATACAACAAATTCCCGTTCTTCAGTATAAATGGTATAACTATAGTATAACTATCTCAAGACTGCCACCTGAACCTGGCTAGTTGTTGAGATATATGGGAGAATTCCTTTTAAGAATGCCATTCACTGGAGAAAGGGGCTTTCTTTTCCAAAATATGGGTTATTTTTTCTTATAGAACTAGGATTGGTTTCTGATTTCTTGGCTTTTAGAAAATAAATTAAGGTTCATCTTTTTTAGTCTTGCACCTGGCACTGATGATAATGAAATGTCTGCAAGAACAGGTTCGTTATTTAACTCGACAGTCACTTTTTGGCCATTATCTGTAGTAGAGAAATATTTATTGATAAGATTGTGTGAGATGGGCACTTATTTGATGACATTTCAAAATCATCAAAGTTCAAAGTGGACCACAAAAGAATTAATAGTAGTACTTGTAAGGCCCTTATTTTCATTTAGATTTCAGTTCCCCAGAAGTTCATATTAATTTATGAAGCCTGAGTCCTTTTTTTCATTATCAAAAACTATTCTAAATGGGCATCTATAAAGGCTATCGTTGAAATCCTACCATCCACCTATTAGATTGTCTTCAAAATTTCCTTTGCTTCCCTGCATGGGTTTGCATGTAGCAACAGATAGATAAGCAATAGTTCTGTGGCGTAGGGAGTGCCAGTCTACGTTTCATCATGAACCGCTACAGTGGTCCAATAGTTTACCCTCATTTGAATCCTGTTTTATTAGGAAGATGATACTTTCTGCCTCTATTCTTTTAAGTTCTGTTGTAGAATTAAGTATTATAAAATACTTCACAAGTTTAGCTTGGAAGGGATTGCAGTGTTAGCAGCCTATTTATTCAATCCAAATCTGTTGTTGTAATTCTAGGACAAATCAGACAGTGGAAATTAAAGTTGGTATAATGGCATTGGCACAACTTGTTAATGATGTTTGCCATATTGGAAATCCTCGTTCCCAGCCTTACACATCTAGTTTTCTGGTTCTGGCCATGTAGTTTTCCTATTAAATTCAGACTGTAAAGTCTGATTTGTGTTGAGCTATCACTTTTCTGGATGAAGCTGTTAATATTTTTTTAATCATATAACATGAACATATCCATGTCATTCTATAGATAGATTCCAAACTCCTTATTTTTGTTTCAGAATATTGGCTGATATAAGAAATTTTGCTAAAAACTGGGAACACTGGATGATTTCTGCACTAGAAAATCTACCAGAAGAACTTGCAGCAAAGAAATTACCAATTGCACGGAGATTTGTATCTTCCCTGAAGCGTCAGACCTCCTTTTTACACTTAGCCCAGGTAGAACTTAAGTAATGAACGGTACAGCATTTATTTTGTAAATTCAGTAGGTACTATATGTACTCAAGTATTTGCAGAAATTCCTAGTAGAAATGCTATGAAACTATACTGCAAATGCACTGCAAACAGCCTTCTTCGAAATAAGAGGAGAGAGGTACAAGCCATTTGTCTCTTCTAAAAATGCATTCATATGTCAGGACTACTTAAAGAAGCAAGATGAAAAACTTTTAGTAACAGTTCAAAACTGATCTGTATTTGCTATTCTCCCTCCCTCCCTCCCTCCCTTCCTCCAAACTGGCTCCCATATGGGAGTTCAGTTCATTTCAGTTCATTTCAGTTCATTTCAGTTCATCTACTGACTGTTCAAAGTTACAATGGCACTGAAAAAAGTGATTTGTAACAATTTTTCACGCTTATGACCACTGTAATATCCCCATGGACATGTGATTAAAATACAGATGCTCGGCAACTGACATATTTATGACGGTTGCAGTGTCCTGGGATCTTGTGATCAACTTTGGCGAACCTTTTGACAAGCAAAATCAATGGAGAGGTTACAGTCACTTAACAACCGGGTCACTAACTTAACAACTGCGGTGATTCACACAACAATTATGGCAAGACAGGTCGTAAAATGGGGCAAAACTCACTTAACAAATGCCTCACTTAGCCACAGAAATTTTGGGCTCAATTGTGGTGGTTAAAAGTTGAGGACTATCTGTGTTTGCTGTTGAGGCCGCTAAGATTTAGTTACCAATCTGATAGCACTTTTAGCAATGTATTAATTTCGTTAAATACACCACATAATATTAATATTCAAGCAGCAAAATAATCATATCCGACCATGAATAATTTTCAAAACATAGCTGTGCTCTGCCATGGCTACTCCATCAATAGAAATTCAGGATTTTTCCTCTGTTTTTTTTTCTTCATAGATTGCACGTCCCGCTCTCTTTGATCAACATATAGTGAATGCCATGGTTGCTGATATTGACAAGGTTGATCTGTATGGCATTGGATCTCAGGCACTTCTCACTGTCTCAGGAAGCCTGGACTCTGAGGTGGAGGGCTATACCGAATGTAAGCTTCTGCTTGCATTTGAAAGAATTGTGTTTCTCAGACTTTGCCTTCGTTCTATTCTGTAAAACTGAATTGCATACTCGAACTTGCCTTATACTTTCTATATCCGATACGATTCTGTTTTGCATTAGAAGCCAATTTAAAGCAAAGCTGGCTTCACACATACATCAACACGGACCTATCTGCAGAAATATCCAATTTACTACAGATATCTGAAATTCCCTGATCACAGGAGATTCCCAGTTCGATTCAATAGCATAAGCAGCTTTGGATCAGCTTTCCCACTGCCTGCAAAGAACTGTCTTTGGCCCTTTCCCACAATTTAACACATGGATTAAAAAGTAGCTTGAAATATCAAAATCCATAAAACAGGACGTATCTTTTGGAAAGTGTATACCGGTAGTCCTTGACTTATGACCACAATTGAGCCCGCTGTTGCTAAGTGAGACATTTGTTAAGTGAATTTTGCCCCATTTTACAACCTTTATTGCCACAGTTGTTAAGTGAATCATTGCCAGTGTTAAGTTAGTCACATGATTGTTAAGTGACTCTGACTTCCCCACTGACCTTGCTTGTCAGAAGGTTGCAATGACCTGGAACACTGCAGCTGCCATAAATATGAGTCAGTTGCCAAGAGTCTGAATTTTGATCACGTGACCGTGAGGTTGCTGCGATGGTTGTCAGTCTGAAAAAGAGTCATAAGTCATTTTTTCAGTGCCGTTGTAACTTCGAACGGTCACCTAAACAAAGTGTTGTAAGTCGAGGACTATCTGTAATCAGCTGTTATGCATGTTATTTGAAATGTTAGTCCCTTCTTCCTTCCCTTCCTCTTCCGCATAGCTATTTCACATATATGTGGTGAAATAATTTATCAACTTGTATATTTCTCCAGTGATTACTTCTTTATATTTTTATTAATATCTTTGTGTCTGGCCCTACTCTTTGATTCTGTGTGTGGCATGAAAATGATTCCTCACGTAAGGAAGATAACAAATGTTTTTGTTGGATTCCTTTTTTTTTGTTTCCTTATTTAATTGACAAAGATTACTTTCTTTGTTCTTCCTTTTTTTTTATTCTGATTAAATAAATTTCTCATTGCTACATGATAGGCAAAATTAATTAATACATAGAGGTTCAAACATTGCTTAATCCCAGTTTGTCAAGACAGCTATAATTGTATTGCTACTGGTTTGCATGAATTGAAGAACATGCAGATGTGAGCTTATTCACACAATAGGGCTTTTCTTCCTCCATGTCATCTTTAAGTACACGGAGGAATTGTGCTTTCATGTAATGATGATTACAGCAGTGCCACCAATAGGACATTTTTTTGTTAAATATGGTTTAAGTATGCCAAAGTACAGTAGCTATAAAACATAATTGACCCAGGACATTAAACTTATCCTGATTTCAATAATTTAGATATTTGCTAATTCTCACTGAAATTAAAGAGAAATATAGAATGTGGCTTGGCTTTTCTCAAATAAGTATAGCTTCTAAAAATATTAGATTAAAAACAAGTAAAACAAAATTCAGATTACAAATACTTTCCAATTTTTGTATACAGTATGGTGTTCTTTGTTTTCTTTACAGTTCAGCTTTATTATTCCCTGGACAAAATTTTCTAAATTCCCTGTCTTATCTTTTTAGATAGTGATGGTTGATGATTGATAGTGGGACATCAAAGTTTCTGAATTCATCTCAGTACATAATGGCATATCCTGCAAGTTCTTGAATTAGTTCTTTATTAGCCATAATAATATGAAATGGCAAATATAATTGTAAGGATAATATATTCCTAAAAGCGTAGCTACACATTATATATAAATCTTTATAAATAAATCTTACTAGTTCTTTTTCTCCACAAAACAGCCACTTCCTGATGAGATGAGTAAGCATAACATTGGAAGGGCAAAAGAAAAGCTTAATTTTCTTCCACTCTGTCATCTCTCTACTATAATGTTCCCCAGACATTGGCTTTTTGGTTTGGTTAACATGCATCTGTGTGCAATAGGCAGCTAGGATCTGAATTCAGGTATATACCATAGAGACAATGTAATCCCATTAATTGAGAACTCAGTCTTTAATGCATGAGTTCTCCAAAGAAGAATGCTAAGAGCATGTGTAATGGGACAAAATATTTTTGAAAAAAGGATATGCATACAGTAGTAATTCTATGATACAAAATTTGAATATACAACAGAACTGGATAGCTTGATTGATAAAACTGTCAATTATGAATAAATGCAAAACCTTCCTAATCACATAACATTTCCGTGGGAAATAACTCTAGCAGTTAGCTTGATGAATTCAAGAAATCTCCTGTATTTTCTCTCTTCTAATTTCCCCTTCACTGCTCTAATTCTCCCTTTTCCTTTCTTTTACATGCTACAAAACTTATAACGATGGGTGAGTGGCTTCCTGTCCTGTTTAGAGTAGAACACAACCACATACTTTCCTTTTTACATGGTAGATGACTCTATTACAGTGTTCCAAGAATTGAAGGACCTCTTAAAGAAGAATGCTACTGTGGAATCGTTTATTGAATGGCTGGACACTGTCATTGAGCAAAGAGTTATTAAGGTAAAACTAAAGTTGAAAATAAATGGCTTCCACTGGTGCCTGTTTATAACCTGATTTTCTGGATATTGCCTTTATGATCAGCACCCTTTCTTCTTATGAAATCTTTTTTAAAAAAAACACAATTGTAAATAGTTGCAATTTTCAGGCCTCCATAAAATCCTCCAAAGTCTGGTTCCAGAACATCTCCCAAAATTTCCACCACGCTGTAATTTTTACAGAATGGAAAAAAATATTAAGTATATCATATTAGCAGTATTTGAATTAGTTTATATTAATTTTACATTTAAAGTCATTTAAATCAACTCTAGGATTTTTGGTCTGGTCCTCATCTATTTTTTTCCCCTTCTCCTGTTATGATGCTACCTACTATTTAAAGAGTAGCCCTAAGAACGCTACCTAAAAGTGAAAAACATCCTTGGCCCCCAAATTAAGCATGAATGTTTAGATTTGCTTTATTGCTGTGATAGAGAGGGTGTATTTCCATAACACTTCAGATGTATATCAATTCATCTAGCATTATATATATATATATATATATTTCAAAATATTTGTGTATAATTAATACTTTTGAGTTGTAAATGCAAATTAATCTTGCATTTATATTATATACAAAGGAACTAAAGGGTGTGTCTATGCCTTCTCCTTTAGTAACCTGTAGCCCACCTCATTTCCCATATATCAATTAAATTCCAATATTTAATTCTTCCCATAGAGCTTTTTCTTATAAAGCATATAGAGAGGCTAAAGGATGATGGACAGAGATGTAACAGTGAGGGAAGAAGAGGCACTGTCTGTCATATCCCGCTAATAAAATAATTGCTACTTTCACACAGCTTCTCTCATTTTACAAAAATAAATAAATAAATCAGAGAATAAAATGATATTCCCAGGTTTGCTTAGCTAATCTTTAGATATTCATTATTTTAAAAAGCACTGGAGGAAAATTGCCCATCAATTAATATCTATTATGAAACACTGTTCTAGAATAAACATGTACAATATTCAGTGTTTTCTAGCCACGTCTGGAAAAAAGAACTGAACAATTTACTATATGAATCAAGATTAGAGAGTAAGGGGTAATGATTTACAGAGCACATAATCCTTCCATTGCCCTCAGCCTTCTGTTTGGTGAAAAGGAGTAGGGCCTCTCCATAATACCAAATGGCTTCTTTTGTTTGCTGTTTGCGAAAGTGGCACTTTATAATTTCACCACAAAGGGCTGAAGTCTGATGTCTTATTCAGTGCTAGAGGATTATCCAAAATGAGCATGTGAACACTGTTTGATCCTATTTATCCATGTGAAATGGGTATATATACCAGTTTTCAGGGTAAAACCCGGTCGTAAATGGCTTATAAACTATTTTTATGAAAGGTTTTGTTTACACACAAAACATATTTACAAGTTCAAAAACATTTTTATAAGCCAATAGTTTGAAGGAGTTTAAAATGCAACATAGCACTTTAATCAAATAAAGATTTAAGGCCAATTTAGGTCCACTGAGATGGGTGGGACATTGCATAGAAACTTTGGGGTAGAGAAGATGGGCCTACAATTGGAAGGGTCTGTCTTTAGTCCTACCAGATTGATTGGAGATCTAAAAGAGTATCTCTAGTACATGCGCTCTATCAGATAAACCAATGGAAGCCTTGGTTTGATCACTGCTATTTTTAAAAAATATCTGCAGTCAGACTTATTCACTGATTTAATCTTCAGCTATATGATACTTGATTAACTGTTTATATGTAGTACCAAACCCTACTAAATAACCTAAACCTCTCCTATCCTATCCAATTTTGATCTTCCATTTAACGTTAAATCAAGGAAGATAATAGAAGAGGTAGAAGAGTAAAATTTAACAAGGAAATATATCATATTCACAATGCAATTATTCTAAGAACTGAAGTACATGCTTCTTTCATCCTTGGTTAATAGCAATAATTGGCGAGTAATTTTCAAAGCATACAGAGGAATAATTTGAAAAACTTGCCATCCACTTATGTCTTGATCCAAATCAGGCCTTTCTCTAATGGTTGATATTGAAATAATCAATATGTGCATGTTATATAGCAGGAGTCTTCAAACTTGGCCCTTTTAGGACTTGTGGACTTCAACTCCCAGAATTCCTCAGCCAGGCACACTGGTGAGGAATTCTGGGAGTTGAAGTCCACAAGTCATAAAAGGGCCAAGTTTGAAGACCCCTGTTATATAGTGAAGTGTAATGGGTTGCAATGCAAACCTGAGGTGCAGGATCATACTGCTAGTAGATGCACTTGTTGAGGCAAAAGTTTGGCTTTAGAAGAAAAAACCCAGCCTCTCCTTTCTATCTCCTTGTCAACTGGCTGTTTCCAAACTATGGAAGCCTCAGATTGGCCTTCCCCAGCCTGGTATTTTCCAGATGGGCTGGATTAGAATGGCCAAATGTGACTGAGAATTCTGGGAGCTTTTCTCTGAGACAGATGAAGGGCACCAGGTTGGAAAAAGCTGCTCTAGAACAGGGGTCTTCAAACATGGCCCTTTTATGACTTGTGGACTTCAACTCCCAGAATTCCTCAGCCAGCATGCCTGGCTGAGGAATTCTGGGAGTTGAAGTCCACAAGTCATAAAAGGGCCAAGTTTGAAGTCCCCTGCTCTAGAGGATGTGTAACGTTCCAGATGAGGAAAAAGAGGAGACAGTTTGGCCTGTTGGAAGCCTACAATGACGAGAAGAAAACTAAAAGTGTACTAGGTATGGATAGTAAGAATGTTGCTTTCTTGCATGTATGGCATTCAGATCTTGTGAGATTTTCAGGAGATACAGAGTTAAAGCACATTTTGTTCCCAATACATTATGATAAAGCCAAGACTTCTTGCAGACCAAAAATTCTACTTTTTGTCCTGCAAATGTAGTATTATTTTATTGCAACAGTTGTGACTCCGTCTTAGGTTCTTTGCTTGTTTTCTCCCTATAAGCAAGCTTGAACCTCTCTCCTTATTCACTGCAAGGACTTACTTAGTCGTTGCATATTCTTCCCACAAAAGATTTTGAACTTCCATTGTTTAATTAAATACCACCTCCCTATTCTTTCACCAAAGTATAGTTCATCATTGAGAATGCAGTTTCTGACCCCTAAGCTTATATCCCTGACTTCCATGCCAAGTAATTTCCATGATTTGTTTTCCTCCTTGCCAGAGTGTATGAAAGATTGTTGTAGAAATTTTCGAGCCAGAAAAGATGAATTCTACACATATTGAATCCAAAAACAAAACAAAAAAATCAAATGTAAAGTCCAATTTATTAATGGGAGAGAAAAATGGGTTTGCTTATTTTTGAATAATTCCTGATATCTCATTTCATTTTTGAGACTCTCACATTATTTTATCCAGCATTTGCTCTTTATAACAACAACTGCAGATAGTAGACCACTGCCAATCTTTATCAGCACTTCTTGTGGTCATTTTTAGTTTTTTTTTCTTACCATCCATTTCAAAGGGTCTGAAATGCAAAATACCAGTTTAAAATACTGAACTTCACCAGCACATGTAGACATTCCAAATATTATAAATATACTATTATATGCACTATGATAGAGCTGCTGGGGACACACAAATATTTACAAGAGATATTAAACAAAATAAAATTATATAACAGAAATAATAATCCTATTGTTTTTGATTCATTAAGTTGTTCCTCCGCTGCTAACAAAAGGAAGCAGGTGGAAAGCCAATCCATTTATATTACTCAAAAAGTCACAGCTCTATTATTATGCCTGAGGCAAATTGTTTTAAAAGCAACTCCTCTAAATTGCTTGTGAACTCTCAGAAAGATCCCAACCCATATTAAGAGAACTCTTTGGGGTAGAAAATTTAATTTCAAATTCCTGATTGCTTAATACATTTTATAGGTTTGAACTCTCAGGGCTTCTCTAAACTGCCTAGTTGTCACTACTATTTTTCTTTCCCTGAGCTAATTACATTTCTCTGAGCTTACTGTTTTTTAAATAAGTCCAGTGGTGCACTGCTTTAGCATCATTGAGGTGAAAGTGTTTCACTCCCATTCTGAAATAGCCCAGTCACTATTCAGGGAGGGAGATGGTTAGAAACAGATGAACTTGGTGTGAATATATCTTTATGCAAATGTATAAAGTCATTAGTCAACCCACAGTTTTCTAGGGAGGCCATCATAAGGAAAAGACAAGTGAACTGATCTCAAGAAATGTTACACAATGACAGGAATGTAGAATCTGCATTAAAATATAAAAGATTCAAAACCAATATTTTCTCCTTTTAGGCAAGCAAGCAGAATGGTCGGTCTCTAAAGAAGAGAGCCCAAGACTTCCTTCTCAAATGGAGCTTCTTTGGAGCTCGAGTAATGCATAATCTCACTTTGAACAATGCATCCAGTTTTGGTATTTGATTCTTCTCCAATTCTTTTGTTTGTTTATAATGTTAAAAATGGACTGGATCTGATAGGGCCTGTAGGGAAAACATTCTGGAAAATCTTCCCCCTGCATCCAAATGGGGGAGGAAGTTGGGCAATGCTCAGAATGTTGGGAATACTTCCATTCTAAGCTCCTTTCTTCCCTCCTCTGTGTCATATGACCTTATGGTCCCGTGTTTCTCAATCTCAATTTTAAGATTGTCTGGATTTCAACTGGCTGGGAAAATCTAGAAGTTGAAGTCAAAACATCTTAAAGTTGCTAAGGCTGAGAAACACTCCTATAGATCATATGCAACTTACCCTTTGCTTCCCAGTACAAATAACTACACAAAAATACATTGATGCACAAGAAGAGAGAGCTGAAATGCACATATAGAAATAAAACATTGCTTTATTAACCAGAAAAAAGAATGCAGACTTTCCTATGATTGCTGATGGTAAAGGAGTTGGAAGCCATGTGGTTTGCTTCCCCTACCTTTGAAAATCTTTATTCTTTACAATAGGTGTATAAACTCATTTGAAGTCTTAAGACACCTTTTTCCTGTAAATTCCTTCCTCAAACCCTACAAAATTAAAAAACATCCCAACGGAACTGCTTCAGAAATTCTTGGGTGCATCTAGCAGTGTGCGGGCGAGCATTATCGTGAAGCAACACCACACTGGAAGTGGTGCCATAGAAAATCCCACCAAATGTGAAGTTGCCAAAGGAGTACTGCTAGTGAAGTTCAACCATCAATTCAGAAGTCTACTGTGAAACGTTACGAAAACTCATCCATAACAAGCGTTGGGGCATGCTGACTTCCAGTGTGGTGTTTGTTCATGATAATGCTCACCCGCACACCGCTAGATGCACCCAAGAACTTTTAAAGCAGTTCCATTGGGATTTTTTTGATCACACACACACCCCATAGCCCAGATTTGGGGCTGAGCGACTACTACTAAGGAATTTCAAACCTTGTAAGACATTATGGCAAGTGCCTCAATTTGAATGGCAATTATGTCAAAAAAGTAATGTAACGTTGTAGTTTTCTAATGTGTATAATAAAAGTTCTGTATCTGCGAGTGTCTGTCATTGATAACCAAACAGAGATATATTTCCGAATTGCCCTCGTACTTTCTTGTCATGTGCAAGTTACCACATCTTCATTCACAGAACTGGTTTATCATGTGGCAGGGATAAGTATGACTTCTCTGTCTTAAACATAAGATGAATTCATCCCCATGCCATCCAAACCTTCATTTTTTGTGTGAAAAGAGGAGACACCTGGTTCTAACAACAGATATCATTATTGGATGGGAGTGTTATGCAAACAACTAGATGTTTAGTAGAGAGAGGACAATATTCTGCCATATGCAGGGATTTTTTTGTCATAGAACGCCCAGAACGGAGTTCCGGCACCTTTTTGGGATGGAACCTTGTAGGGTAGGCAAGGCGGGTTGTATGACGTGTGTGAGTTCCGGCACCTTTTTTTTTTTTTTTTTTTTTTACAAAAAAAGCACTGGCCATATGTATAACAATATTATTCCTTTAGAACTCCTTATACATATTTTTACGAATAGGCCATCAAGATTTGGTCAGCTACTTTTTAGTTGTTTAACATTAGGAAAATACAGCGAATCCATTCTCCTGCATGGATTCAGTGTTACTGTGTTCTAATGTAGGTCTGTTCAAGTATAAAGCATGTCTCACTTTCATCAGTGTTGTACTTTGATGTCATTGGTTGTCAAATAACTTGCAGGACAGTAAACATATTGAGTGAGGTGGGCCAGCATCAAGCAAGATTAGGGTGAGGAGTTAAGCACCATGCTTTGTTGGTCTTAGTAGGTCACTGAAAGTCCAGCCATTATTTGTTTGTTTCACTTGCTCCTTGTGCAGTGTTGAGAGATGGTCAGCCAGATAAGATTATGCACCATCTCTTCACTTTTCTTTCTTTCATTTCAGGTTCATTTCATCTCATCCGCATGCTTTTAGATGAATATATCCTCCTTGCGATGGAGACCCAATTCCACAACGATAAAGAACAAGAACTTCAGAATTTATTGGACAAATATATGAAGAATTTAGGTAACTGGAATTGGTAGTTGGCAATCTTTAGAAATCTGAAGCCCAATGGGGGTGTGCCTGTTTGTTTAATGTTAGGCAGATAGTTGCCTAAATTGAGTGAATATTTGGATATACTTACATGTTGGTCTTTAGAGGAATAATTGTCTCAGTCTCTCAATACTGTTATGCTTATTACTTTAAATTTCTAGACATTTCATTCTAAAGCACGTGAACATTTAATAATATTCAAAATATTTGTTACAAAGCAGGTCTGATTAAATTCAATGGCAGGCACTATTGAATCAATATTTGAGGTTGTATTATTGAAAATGCTTTCAGATTCTGTATGTTTTAATATTTGACCCAAAATATTTCATATTTAATAGGTCGGAATCAGCATTCTATGTATCAATGTGATTGAAGCTAATAAATGTCCATTGCAGACTGTTGAAGAAAAATACTTAAAAAGCAGTTTATTATTTTATTTTTCAAAGGATTTTTAAAGCTTTTCTTAAAAGGAAATAGTATTTTCTAATAGCTAGAAGTGCAATCTGCAATGCATTCTGGGCTTTATATCTGTTCTAAACATCTATTAAATGACATCCTCATCTTCATTACAACCTATGTTATTGCAATGTTCAGTCATATACAGCACCTTAATAATTTACACTGTTTAACAGATCTGTTATCACGGTAATTACTAGGTCTCATTCCTAAGCTGACCTGAATGCATTTCTATTCTATATGGTTTATGGATATTTTTTAGGTGAAAGTCACTGTCACTACTTTCTAAATTACAACAGAAGTAATACAGTACAGTCTCACTAAATTAGTGCTGCCCAGAATGCCAACTTCCATCCTTTGCAACCCAAGACATCTGGAGGGCTCTAGGTGAAGGAAGGTTGCCTGATCAATCCAGTATTATCAGAGATGATGCCGAATATCTTATCTGCCTGTGTGGGCATCCATTATTTAGGCAGGGGAAAGTAAAGGATGAAACTTGCATGACAATATCACCATGCAAATTGTCGCAACTTACATCCTTTGTATAATATTAAAGGCCTGGGGACTAAAACATATGAAGAACAGTTGCAGGATTTGGGAATGGCCAGTCTAGAGAAAAGAAGGACTAGGGGGGACATGATAGCAGTATTCCAGTATTTGAGAGGCTGCCACAAGGAGGAGGGGATCAATTTATTTTCCAAAGCACCAGAAGGCAAGACAAGAAACAATGGATGAAAACGAATCAAGGAGAGAAGCAACCTGGAATTAAGGAGAAACTTCCTAACAGTGAGGACAATTAACCAGTGGAACAACTTGCCTTCAGACGTTGTGGGTGCTTCATCACTCAAGGTTTTTAAGAAGAGACTGGACAACCACTTGTCTGAAATGATATGGGGATTCCTGTTTGAGCAGGGGGCTGGATTAGAAGACCTCCTAGGTCCCTTCCAGCTCTATTCTGATTGATTGATTGAATATGTCAAGATGCAAGTATGCCGTGGTAGCGTTTGTAATCACCATGCACAAATCAGCCTTTGGGGGTGGTTTTCTGCAGATGCAGAAGATGAATTTCTGTCTTGTTTCCTGGTCTATATTTCATACTGCCAAACCTTTGTTATTTTCTCCAGATGCCAGTAAAGCCACCTTTACAGCATCCCCCAGTTCTTGTTTCCTAGCAAACCGCAACAAGGCTGTCCCAATTGCTAGCGATGCCTCAGTGAAAAACGAATGCCTGGCAGAGCAAACCTATTTCTCTTTGTCAACCAGTCATCATGGTAGCATATCGTCTGGCCTGAACCCATGCCCTGCAGGAGACAGTGAGAATATGCAACCCACAGGTAGGAAACAGTGGAGATGCTGGCTCTTGATCAGTTCTCTTTAAGTTGCCAAAAGGAGTCGCAGAAGAAGAACACTTGAACACCCGTGACTGTTTCTTGTTGCCTGGTTTTAGAAAAAAAAACACACATCTGTTTGTTTTTTCCAGGTCAGACAGACCTCTCTCAGAGCACCGCCCACCTTATCACTCCGCCCATTTCTCCAGCCATAGTCAGCCGAGGAAGTGTTATCAACCAGGGACCGATGGCTGCCAGACCATCCAGTGTAGATCCATCATTATCTGCACACTCCCACTGCTCTTCTTATTCTGAGTATCTCTATCAGACGGTGCCACAAACGAACCAGAACTTCTATGGAGCTGGTGCCAATTATCCAGCCATGTTCAGGGCCCAGACACATCTGCCTTCGGGATCCTGTCCCCAGAGGGCAGAATCTAGCCTTTGCCCAGCAGCCAATGAGCAGCAACGTTTCTCCCGGGACTACTTCAATAGCAGTTGTGCTGTGTCTTCATATAGTACCCGTTCCCTTCCTCTCTACGGGGCCTCTTCAGCTGCACAGGAGACACATTGTATGCAAATTTTGAACAATGGGAGTTGCAACTTTGCGAACAACACCACAACGAGTTCTTGTCAAGGATCATCATATTCCGCAGCTGCTTCTAATGGTATTAATCATTTTCAGAATTTTACTTTATTGTCTTTGATCTAGAGTTCAGTCTAGTATTCTTGTAGTCCTTGGACTAGTTCACATGTGGATTTTAACTTTGTGTAAGCATGTGCAGATATTTTAAAAGTCACCTATTTAATGAAAAATTAATGCAGAGATATGATAAAAGTTGAGAAAAGAATAAAAGAGTTAATTGATCCATCTCATGGGTTTATGTGAAAATCTAGCACGCACACACACACATATATATACACACATATATATACACACACACATATATACACACACACATATATACACACACACACACATACACACACACACATATACTGTATATATATCTATGTGTGTGTGTGTGTATGTATGTATGTGTGTGTGTGTATATATATGTGTGTGTGTATATATGTTCTGCAGGATGCTGCCACAGCCACAACTATGAAATTAAGTACCTCTCAATCAGCACCATGACAATGTCAAATGATTGCTGAATGAGTGGTTATTAAACAAGGATTACCTATACTAAAGTATGTGCTCATCTCATTTGATAGTGAATATTTCAGTTTATTGTTTGCAATAATCACTTTCGTGATACTTTGCCATATAGTTGATCGTTCTATTATTTAGATGTACACATATTTAAGAGAGAAAGATTGTTTCATAAGAGCATCTAAAATACTCTCTCCAACCGGTGTCTTCCTGAGGGCTTGCATCTCTGTAATCCACAGTCAGCATCCACCAGTGTGGTTGGTTTTTGTATCTTCTGTTATCTAACTTTGCATCCACTGCATGAAGTGGATTAAAAACTTGATTTTGTTAGCCATGAGTTTAATATATAAGGTATTGTTGCCAAATATCTCCTGATTGATACAATGGATGCTGTAATTAAAATATTTTCAAAATGATACATCATGGCAATTCCTTTTTTGCTAAAACGTCCAATCTATATTTTGTAAATCCTCATTTCTTCTGATATCAAAATACAAGAATATTATACATTATATATAATATATTATAATATAGAATATATATGATCTACCTTATCTATAAATGTCAGAAACATAAGTAATAGTACATAAATATAAGAACGATAATATCTTTAGCTGGAAGAGCATCTTTGTCCCCTATTTATAACAATACAAAGGCATATATACTTTAAACATGAAACATAACTTTTTTATTTAAATTTATTTAATGAAACTAATTAATAGCTTTATTTTTTAAAAAACTAAAGTTTACAGGGTAGGTGCTTATACAATATTGTCTGTGGTTCTAGATGTTTACTCACTTATTGTCAATCTCCTGTTAACAGGGTTCTATGGAAATAATACAAACTATTCAGATTCCCACAGATTTGAGTCATTGGTAGATCAGCATGTTTCTGTCATCAGCAGCATAAGCAGCGTTCGCCCGTTGCCTCCATACAGTGACATTCATGATACACTCTGCATCTTAGAGGATACAGGAAGGAAACAGGGAGCATCTTATTATCCAGATGCCTCCATCGCTGGTCAAAACTCTATAAGTAAGTAAAACTGAAACAGTGTTGGCGTGGCATGGATGCTCTTTTCTTCTGGATTCATGCCTAGGGTGAATATGAAAGGGAGAACTGTGTTGGTTAATCAGGCTCACAACCTCCACACAGTAGCCAAAGATACCTAATAATCCCTCTACCTATCTAATCTTGGATGATCTCAAAAAGCTAAGGGTATCCAGAGCTGATTAGTACTGAAACAGAAGAATAAATTATGCTGCAGATTGGCATTGGCAGGGTATACAATAAAAGTATGTGAATCTGCGTAAAAGCCCCCTAAAAATGATATTCAATAAAATATACTTGTTCTGTTTTAGTCAAGTCTCTTTGCTGTCTTAAATCTTGTCTATGTTTCTTCCAGTAGAAGACTTTAGGGATCTAAATAATTTCTAAAGCCAAAAAAGGGTTCAGTGGTGGCTGCAGAACAAAGAAATGATACTTTAACACACAGGCTTACACCAGGAAAGTTAGTGACACGTGGTGATGATCCCTTTGCTTTGATCTCTCTGAGATCATTTTCCTGTTTCAGAAAAACCAAAGCAGCTGACTTGGGAATTACTAAAATTGTTATTAGATTACATTCTCCAATTCAGTGCATAATTAGTGTAAATCTTGGCATATTAGTATTTAAGAAATGAAATCCAGATTGGAGGATGACCTTGCTAGATGTATTAAAAGCTCTGGAATCTTTTCCTTTTTTTCTTTTTTTAGAAGCACCACCAAGAGTAACTCTTGTCATTTTCTTTGTAGCTTCAGAAATGCTGCCTGCTCTGCCTACAAATTCCTCTCAATGCATGTATAGCCATTCTCGACAATGCCCTTCTCAGGAACCAATGGACTCTTCTGGACAAGCTAACAATGAGATGGTGTCATCCTTACCACCAATTAATATCGTCTTCATGGGAACTGCTGCTGGAGGCACCTGATTTTTAGTTCTCACTTACTTCCTCCACTTAACTTTTTTCATCAGAAAAGTTTTACAAATTGTTTTTAAAGAGTGTCCAGAAAGATTTTACGGTGCATGCTTAAATAATATTGGACTTCTCAGTCCGAGTGCAAATTATTTCTTATATGTAAATGAGAATATACTTGCAAAGTGGTTTTCTTCTTATTGCTGACTGGGTTTAAATGCACATTTAGAGAACGTTCATATTTCCAGTTTCTCCTCATTGCAATTTAAAACAATAATTAAACAGTATTTCATTCTTCCAGCAACACCAATAATTCCTCTTTCTCTCATTGCAATTTCTCTCTCTTTGATACACCACCTACATTCTGGGAACTCTTTGGATTGCACAGGTGCACCTGACTGTGATACCTGCTCCAGACTTAGAAACACAGATGCACTTTCGTGATACATTTGGTGATCTTTTCCTAGTCCAGCATCCTCCTGAGGGACAGGAATATCAAATCAATTTTAGATGGACAGGAATATCAAACAACTTTAACCTGCCTGACAGGGATTTAGGAAGTCGTTTCGCAGAGTTTGAAGCCACCAAATTAAGAAAGCCTATCCTAAATCATTTCACAATACTAACACACAGCATATTTTGTGATTTTGCTCCCAAGCAACAATCGTAGCCCTTCTTCCCATCCTTTCAGTTAGGCCTGAAATTACACTGTTTCATTAAATAGTTATCAGTTCTCCAAGTGTCATGCCTTAGGAGAGGACAGTGGCAAACCACTTCCAAAAAATGTGGCTAAGAAAACTAACAGTAATACTTAATTACAAGTAGGGAAAATAGCAATAATAATAACAATAATGATGCATGATGATGATGTGATGATGTATGGATCCTGGGTAACTGCCTATGTGTACTTTATGTTCTGTTATATTATTCTAATATTTTGTAATCTATGGTTGTTATGGACATGGCAACTGTAGTTTTCCCAGTCTGCTAATTTTTAGAAGTTTCCTTGTTAGATACATTTTTTAATCAAAATATGTGTGGTTCACTATGATTTCATGACTTCATTTTATTGTTACCCGATATATTACCCACATTTTGCCCCTTTTTTCACTTCCTCTCTTAGGATATTTCACTTTCTCTCTTTGTCAGAATATCTTGGACAAAAATATTCAGAACAGAGATACAAATTTTTGCCTGGATACTTCATAGGGCATTGCTCTGAATGGACTTTGCAGTGGAAGATATAATTTTGATATCAATAGCTCTCCACCATTATTAACTCAACACTCTTATTGTTGTAAAGACAAACAATATTTTTAAAAAGTGCCAAAATTTCAGTGTAGCAGCTTCATTAATTTGACATTAGCAGTACAACCTACTCTTACAGTACCTAACAGTAGAACCCAAGTTTGTACAATAAAGTCATATTATTATTACTTAACATACCACAAAATTATTGTTATGAATATTTACCTGTGGAAGGTTTCATGTATGTCTTTTTGTTTATAAATGTATTTTTAACGTGCTTCAGTCTTCTTACTTATAGAACTGCCATGAGTTCAGCAGAGCCTTAAAAATTCAATATTCAAATGGATCAATTTGCACCCAGGAGAAGATATATGAAATATCTATATATAGGCATTATGAGTGAATTTGACAATCAAACTCAGTTTTCGAATTGAACTTTTGCTTCTGTCTATATAAAATCATTTCACGGCAGAATTTAGGAGTTCCACAGATTTCTATGAAGGGAACTATTTCTAAGCACTCTGCAAGAAGAGTGTATGCCAATGGACTTGCATTGCTTTGGATATTGTCCTACAGAATATTCAGTGGCAAGCTATCTTATTTTTTTCTTTTTTCAAAATTTAAAACTTTATGAGCCCTATTTGCTTTAGCACCCAATCCATATCCCCCAACCTCAGGACAAGTAAAATTAATATACTTGTGATTTGTTTTTTAAAAGCCACTTCTCTCTATTTATTAAAAGCAGTGCTCTTTTGTCTTGTATATACTTTCAATTTTGTAAAATCAAAGAAGCACTAGTTAATAGACATATGTTCTTTTTATTTATTTGAGTTACAGAATTTGCAATTCTGTTTGCCAGGTTGTCAAATCTATGTGTTCTACCTCCTACAGAAATGTTTACAAGGCCAGTTTTTCAAACCCCCCAAAATAAAACTTATGTTGTCTAATCTTATGGATTAAAAATCTCATTTCAAGTATTAATTGAGTCGCAACCTCATTTGTCCTTTTGTCATTCTCTGATTGGTCCAGCGTCTCTTTTACACGATAAAAGGAAATACCAACGTTGCATACTGAGCTTGCTTGGAAGTGTGGTATGTTTACCACTCCTTAGAAATTTCAAAATTGTGAAGATGCACCTAATAAATTAGAAACACATTTATATTGATTCTTAGCTGTATATTAATACATTTCAGCTTCCACAATGTGTTTAACATCCAGATATGGGATGAGATATTTACCAGTTATCAAATATAGAAGTGACACAACAAAGGTTAAATGTCAGAAGAAGCAGAGAGCAGAATATAGTTACTATTTAATCCAAAATAAAGATGCTAGCTAGGATATATAAAATTATTTTATAAACTGTTGTATATTAAGCATATAAAATGCAGGGTGTTTCCCAAATACATTAGTATTTTAGAATAACCTCGCAAGAGACAACTGAATATACCAGAGGGATTTCATTCTACTAAACTGGCACAAGGAGATCTGTTTCCTGTCCTCTCAGCTTAGTTGATTATTATCCTTGATCAAATAAAAGGCCACATGTTCAGATTGCCCTGGTGCTCCGGTTGCTATAGAAAAGGCAGATACATAGTTAAATTCTGCTTTTAAAAAGAGATTGATTTTGAGAGCTTTTTTGTATTCATTGTGTGCTGTATATCTTTGCACGAGAAGCAAGTTAATAGAGAATTTCTCCCATTGTATCGGGGTTTTACTCAGCTCACCTCCTCACTGGATCAGAAGGTTAAAAAAGGAAAAAGTAACACAAAACTCATATGCACATAACAGCATGTGCAGAACAGTGGCCAAACTACTGTATAGAAATAAATATCTATGAAAGTGAAATGCAAAATGTGCATTCATTCTGTTTTATGTTTTCACGCCTTCCAACCCAACATAAATTTGGAACAAAATATATAAGGGCCCTTATCAGTAGGATAACTCTCTGAAAACTGAACTGAACCAAATTTGTGCAGAGGGTTAAGCTGGCAAAGACTGAATTTAAAATGAGTTGATCTAGGTGGGGGATGTCCTCTCCCAAAGAGAATCCAGAAAAGAATTCCTCAATGCATTTTTCTTTAAAAAAAAAAAAAATTCATTTTATTTCTAAAGCCACCCAATCACTAACAATTCAAGACAATGTACGAAGGTGCATTGCCAATTGCCCCATCACAATTTTGGGGTGGCTTGAATGAACAATATTTCCTATAGACTCTTCTCACCCACTACAAAAGCAATCTCATGGCGCACATTTCTACATCAGTTTCAAAATAAAGTTTTTCTGCTTCAAAAGTTGTTGTTCTATTTACTTGCAATGAGTGTTTTGTTCTAGACCAACCTCTGTAGTTTGATTGGCTGCTTCATAGATTCAGAAATGCTCCCTCAGCTGAATTAATGGGTTGTCATGGTCTCTGTATCTTCTACAACTAGTCTAGGCAACAGTGTTGCAAATTTTGACTTTTTTACATTTTTATTCTGCCTTTATTACTTTATATGTAAGTCAAGACAGTGAACATATCAATATGCCTTCCTTCTCCTATTTTCCCCACAACAATCCTGTGAGATCAGTTGAACTGAAAGAGGGTGATCAATCAGCTGGTTTCTCAGGCCTAAGGTGAAACTAGAACTCATCGTCTCCTGGTTTCTAGGCCAACATCTTAACCACTATACCAGGGGTAGGCAACCTTGGTTCTTTTATGACTCGTGGACTTCAACTCCCAGAATTCCTGAGCCAGCATGGCTGGCTCAGGAATTCTGGGAGTTGAAGTCCACGAGTCATAAAAGAGCCAACGTTGCCTACCCCTGCACTATACCAAAGTGGCGCTTAATGTGTAGTGATTATAATATTTGCTTAGCATATAGAATATTGCTGATATGAAACCTAGAAGAAATTTGCTTCTTTCTCTTTTTTTAACTACTATTTTACTTTTCCTCAGCTACCTACTTTTCCAGAGGCTTTTTTTTAAAAAATAAATGAATGGATGCACTGTTTCTTCATTTCTCCAGTTGACTTTAAAAAAAAAAAGGCCCAGTTAAAAAAATAGGTAGTTCAGGGAAAGAAAAATAGTATTTTTTAAAAGTTACATACTATATGTAAGGTAAGTGTTATAATCACTGTACTAATGCAGAATGTTTATATATTGTATATTAAGAATGGTGGCCTCTAAGAATATATTGAATATATCTGCTATTAGATATATTTGGATATAATTAGATAAAGGAATATTTATGTATGGATTTTAGAAGAGCATTAAAAAAATGTCTAAAGTCTCAGGCTCAGATGCAATTCTCTCTATCTGTATGCATACAAATATGATGCTTGCTAATTAGGCTGGAACACAGAAAGACACAAAAAAAGACAGCAAATTTAGAAAAACAATAGCCAAACTGCAAAAAGGTTATACAGAAGAACAATAGGGCATCCCTTCCCTCCCCCTTTTTTTTTAAATGAAACGTATATAGAAGTTCCCTTAATTTCTGCCACCATCCTATAAAGCAGTGATGAGACTGGAAATTGTTAGAAGCAAATGCTATGTATAGAGAGATAGTAAAGAGAAACAGGAGGGAGAGTTACAACCAAGACAATGATTGGATTACAAAAAAAAATGAGTCCAAAGCAGAACACATTTCAGGTGTGACCCTCCCTACTTTCCATGAAGAAAAAGAGAGGGAGGGGAAAGAGTATTCAGATTTGCAAGATTCTGCTACTGTAACGGTATAATAAAAATAGTTTGAGTGTTCATAACTTCAGTTCTTAATCTACCTTGAAGGACTGACAGCTACATATGGATGAAGCCTTTCCTTTCCTCAATCAGCATGCAACTACCACATTAGGTACAGTGCAAATGCCATCACAGCTTTGCCCAGCTACACTTCTGCAGCGGAAGGCTTTGTAAGATTTTTTTTTCCTGATTCTTCCACTAACTCTCAGTAATTGAAAAGACGCTGCGTGCCATTATCTTCACATCAAATAGAATTTCTCCTGATGTTGAAGAAGGACGGAAAGACTTGAGCACAAAACAGATTTATTTGTTCTGAAAAAGGATAAACTGCCCCACACACTTTCATGAGACTAAGCTATTGCAACATCTATGGAGATAATCAAGCCAAAGAGATATCTGCTGTGGAAAAACAGAAAGACTCCCCCTCCATTCTTTATTTCAATGTTGTCCATGTTAGTTTATTAATATATTTATCACCCAGCCATTCGCAATGACTCTGGCTGGCCTCCAACTGCATAAAAACCAATTTCTAAAAGCACCCATACAAATCTTGAGCTATACATAAGCAGCCATCAGAAGTGCTCTTAAAATATGGTGGGCTCTATGGGTTTATACAAAGCAGGTGTATGAATTGGCTATTTCCCCTCTCCTTATAGAAATCCAAACTGGCAGCCCCATGGTGAGCAACGGATTTATCAGGAACTGTGGAATTTATTCAAGGGACAAACTGTCTGTTAGAAACACCACTCCTCGTGTCTTTCCTCTAACTGAAAAATATTGTCAAGTTTGTCTGAATTTCTGAAGTGGCTAAGAGCATGAAGCAGTCAGGCTATAATCAACTCTGTGTGTCTCCATGAACAAGCACAACCCATCTAGAATGTCTGGCTAAGACCCGTGTTGTCTGCTCATGAAAATCCTGTCTGTCTTAAGCCCCATGTTTTTATCTGATCTTGTCAAAAAAGAACCCCTGAACCTCAAAAGCCAAACAAGTGGCAGAGGAGGAGATCAAAGCCGAAATCTCTGCATTATACATGGCTGCTTGGACATCAGTGGGAAGAACAATTGGGTTATCACCCATGTGCCGCCATCCTTAGTCTTATCTGATTTGTCCAGTTTGATCTGTACTAAAGGGGCTGTTTTGGTGCCTGACAATGGAGCACGATAAAGAGAAAACTTTGCTAGCTGTGCAAACTATATCATCATTCCCTCAAAGTATTTTTTGGGAAAAAAGAATTTAGGGGGGGGGGAGCAGATCTTTCCATAGCTTCAGTTATATGCTGCAGGCAGGCCCTTGTATCTTTCTTCTGAGGTTTAAAGAGAAAGCAATCTTGATGTTTAAAAGATCATCTATTTGTGGGGTTTTATTTTCTATCCAGCTAATGGCAGCTGTCAAAGAGATTTGGATCAGAACAACAGACGGAAATGCAACACCAAAGCAGCCCGCATCTATGCCCATGATTCTTCCATGAAAATTTGGATCTTTGGCAACTGGATTCAGTGGGGGGGGGGGGAAGGACTGAAGGAATCAAACAATTTAAGGCTGGGTTGCCAAAAAACACCCTTGCCTTATTCTTTTCTTTTTTCTTTTTTTTACTGACAGCTTTCATTCTCTTTGATGGAAGAATATTTGCTTGTGAAGCTTTCTGAAGGAGAAGAGAATTTGAATGGAAAGCTGACAGGTGAGGGTTGACTTAGTTCTGAGATAGCCAACGGATGTAGACCAAAGTCTTCTCTTCTACTGTATCCTTACTTTTTTCAGCTGTCTTCAGTCTCTTTTGCTACTCACACTTCCTGTAAAGCCGATAGAAAGAAAAATCAGGAGGAATTCTTTTTAATGTTTTCCCCTGGTTGGGAAGAGTAGACAGCTGTGGGGAGGGGGAAGTTTGTTGTAGGGTGGTGGGAAATTGAGTAATTAAAAATAAAAAAGTAGAAGTGGTCACCCATGGCATTCCCAACCATAGAAAGTAAGTTTAAAAAAAAAATCCATTAAGAGACGTTTGAGAGGGGATCTCAAAAAACCTGCAACTGAAGTAGAAAAAATAGACCCTCTTTCTCAGGGGAATAAAACTTTTCAAACATTACAAAGCACTATTTAAAAAACAACACACACACACACACACACAAGAAGAGATATATGTATGAATAGGAAGCAATGAGGATCTACTGAGGAAAAATGCTATCTGAAAAGATATCTTTCTGTGCAATAACTGAATACAGATCTCAGAAGGGGATTTAGGTCAGACAGACTTCATTTGTGTTAACCATGATAACTAGAATCTAAATGGGATGGTTAACAAAGAGAAATTGGGAAACACCCTTGATCTTCAGAAAAATCATCTTGGACTAGCTAATGTAAAGTTCTGGTTAAAGATTGCCTGACCATTTGCACTAGCCCGTCTGTTGTTTTTATGTGAAAGGCTTAGGACTGTATTGACTTTGTAATTAAACTATTTTAACTTCAGGATTTTGTAATCACCATATTTAAACCATCTGTTATATTCAAGGCGTGCCATTCTCCTTTCAAAGATTTTTTTTTTTTAAAAGCCTTGTAGGACATTTTAACCTGCAGTTCTGGATAATTGGATAATGCCGAGTATCTCTTCTCAGGAATACAGAATAATGAGAAGTTATTACTAATTAGGACAAGAAAGCAGCCCCTACATAGAACAGGCCTCCTTTAAATTATGATTTAGTGTTTGAAATGATCAGCTGGACTGGCACATGCCATTCAGGATACAAAATAATAAGAATATAATCTGAAGAATCATTTTGGGCTTGCCCATATAATCCCTTTTAGAGTCCTTTAGTCCAACAAAACAGAACATAATTAAACAAAAAAAAGTATATTTAATTTTTTTTAATGCAAGGCTTGATTCAAACTCAAATTACAATTGAGCTAAGTCAGGAGTGTCAAACTTGCAATGTCATGTGATATGTCACAACGTATCGTGACTTTTTTTCCCATTGCCGGCAATGGGGTAGGCGCGGTTTTGCTATGATGCATCCGGCCCGCAGGCCGGCAGTTTGACACCCCTGAGCTAAGTGAAACTTATTTATTGGAGCTGGGCAGCTATAAACAAATATCTCCTTAGGTTGCTTCATGCAGGAGTTGGCAGCTCATAAAACCTGGATCATATAGAACTCCTGGGAGATCTTGGGAGCAATTCTTGAGAATCTATTTCCATGATACTGAAGTTTCTTTCTGACTTTGTCAGAAAGTACTTTGTCAGAGTACAACTAAATTTTCACTGCTAAGTGTCCCTCTT
Source organism: Azemiops feae (assembly GCA_023970755.1). Classification (NCBI taxonomy): domain Eukaryota; kingdom Metazoa; phylum Chordata; class Lepidosauria; order Squamata; family Viperidae; genus Azemiops; species Azemiops feae. The sequence continues at coordinate 986,632 of JALGBA010000444.1, forward strand.
TATATTTCACATTAAATACCTAATACAAACTCTTTAAGCCAAGCATGTAGGGAAATACCCATCTACTCCCTTGTATACTTTAACATTTCCAGCAAAGTACAATCTGGCCACACTGAAGTGTAAGTCATACTGTAGAAGTAATGTATCAGTGCTGGAGACTGCACTTCAAAAAGCAGGAGGAGGCAGCTGAAACTATTAGTACTACAGAACTAGGTTTAATGTAGTTTAAAATCCATGAAAGTGTAACATTAGTATGATTATTCTCTCTTTATTAATAGTGTTACCCTCCTGTCACATTAAAAACTATAATTCAACTTTTCAGTGGATTCTTGGGAAGTGACAGGTGCTGTGGAAAGACAGGTTGTGCTTATTTGCATTTGATCATGGCTTCAGCAGATGTATCTTTGACCTAATGACATCCCCAAGGCACAGGCTAATTTATTTTTATCTTTTGGGGACAAAACAATTAGGACTGGAAAAAAGGAGGGCCATTGAACTTCTGCATAAATTCTGGAAAATCAGTGAAGAAAATGGGTGATTTGCTGTCACAGCTCAGTAGAGAGTTTGGGGAATGCAAAACTCAGGCTGTATTGTGATTTATGGGATGGCAATTTATATAACATTGGAGAATTACACTAGAATATAATATGCCTTGATGGAGAATTGTTCTGGTACATTTGTTACATTTAGCCTTGCATGGAAGGAGTTATTGGTACTGTCGTTATAAGCCAACAGATATTTACTTCAAAGTAAACCATGACCTGATGACATTTTTAAACTATTAAAATTGTCTAAATGCAACGAGACATGACAGTAAAGAGTCCATAACTTCATTTTAAAAGCCTCAGCTTTGCAAAATTTTCCACTAATGTTGGCAACAAAAATATTGAAGCCTGCAATAAAGCGTTATTTTAACAAATGCCCTATCTTATAGCCAATATGCAAGAGTATATCTTGTTTTAAATTAAACATGTTGGGCTCTTTAATGTTTCCTTTCCTCTCCAAATGTCTTTGTCGAGAAGATTGAGAAGAGCTGTTGGGGGGAAATGTACTAGCAACAGTAGGATGTGGAGAATTGGTTGGAGGACATTAAGCAGATGTCAATTGGGCCATTATCACTCTCTCTCCCCCTTTTTTATTATTTTTTAAAAAAAGAGATATTGCCAGCTGTGCTGTGAACTTTTAAATTAGTGCTTTAAATCATCATAGAGCAGAAGCATTAGTTTTCTATTAAGTCTTAGGTAAAAATTCTTCATTGGTGAGAAAAATGGTATGAAAGTGTTCTTTCCAAGACCAATAATAGTGTTCTGAAGCTAGTTCATGATGGGGTCTATTGACTAAGGTTCCATAAAGGAATTAAAACAATACAGCTTGTTCCAGATTGACTCCTTCCATGCTGGCTACTGGCTTTTTTCTGTGGCAATTAATATAATGTGTCCTGCCTCCTGAAACGTGGCTCAAGAAGCCCCTCTCTTTTCTATTTCCTGGCTTGTCTTCTGAACAAAATTGTTCTTTGGTCCTGACTTCCTGTTCCTAACTCTGGACTGCAGTCAATATGTAGTTGATGGTTTCTCATACGTGAAAGACAGTGAGTGTTGGCTTTGTCATCTTCGGCTTGGTGCCTCGCTGGCATCCTGCCATCAGTTTTAGGGGGAAGGGGGAGAGCTAGTGGACAATAAACATGTATGGGGCATAGGTGGGAAATAGAGAGGGGGGAATAACAGCTTGACATATACATGGGATGTAAGAAACCAGCCTGTGCTCAAGGCCATGAAGGTTGAGAAGCTTGAGAATGGAATGTGGATTGCTCCAAACATCCCAAGAGTTCTCAAAACCACCATACAGCTCACCATTGGCTGAAGACGAACTGGTCAAGGGGAGAAGGCTGGGATGAATGGGGAAAGTTTGTAAGCTTTTGCACGGGAACCTTAGTTCTAGCCTGCCTTTACTGCAGCCAGCAATCTTTAGTAAAAGAACCTATCACTTCAACAAAATGGAGTTGAGGGTCTTTCTTTCCTAGGGACCTTGCTGGGGCAGGTCTGACAGTGAGGCATCTGAGGGTTACCATTATTACAGGCTATAGAATTGTAGAATGGAAAAGAGAAAAGAAATCATGGAGATGATCTAATTTCATCCCTTACTCAGTACAGGAATTCACTCCAACAGCATTCCTGACAGATAGCCATCCAGCCTCTATTTAATCACCAGCAGCAAAGTCTATTACCTCCCAAGGAAGCTATTCCATGGGTGATTACCTCTTCCTATTAGGAATCTTTTATCTCTTTTATGTCCAACTGAAACCTGGATCCTTACTCATTGTTCCTTGTCTTGTTTTCTGGAACAACTTTAAATAAATCTGTCTTATCTTCTACATGCTAATTTGGTGTACTGTAGCTAAGGCATGAGGTTAGAAACTGGGAAACCATGAGTGTAGGCACAAAGCCAGCTGGGTGATCTTGGACCAGTCACTCAGTGTCAGCCCTGAGAAGCAGGCAATGGAAAACCATTCCTGAAATCTTGCCAAGAAAACCGCAGGGACTAGTCCAGGCATCAAGAATGATATGAAGGCATTAAAAAAAATGTATCTTCTGCATGATTTTATGTGACTTTAGTAACTTGAAGAGAACTATTATGTATCTTCTGGTGATCCGGCTTAGGATTGCCTTTGCTTTTTTTAAAAAAAAAAATGCAGTTGCAACACAATGCTGACACACATTCAGTCTGTGATTTACCAAGATCCCCATTCTGTTTTTATGTTTTTAATTTTTTTCTGTCCAGATATGATGAGGATGAGGATGATGACAATGACAACAATGATGATTCATTCAGTCGTGTCCAACTCTTGGAGATTCGATGGGCCAGGTCTCTCCACATCTTCCAATCTTGCACTAATTCTTAGGTTTGTCTATATCGAGGTTCATTTTTCTGGTTCCTGTCCATAGTTCCAGCTTATCTATTGTACATCCTTTTAAAGCTTAATTGTCACCTTTACAATGTTTACTATCTCCTAATTTAATAGAAGAGAATACATATAGTCCAGGATTCAAATGTGGAGCCCTTGATGCTCTTTAAACTTGCTTGCTTGCATGTCTGCAGATGTTTCATTACCCAAGTAGATACCATCATCAGCTTGAGTCATGCACAACAGTCAGTGTAAGGACTGTAACAGCCATTATGTAGAATAGACAGGCAGAAGACCAGCAGAGCGTATCCATGAACACTAACTAGCAATCAGAATATATGATAAAAAAATTCACAACACGTGGACAGACTCAACTATAATTTCAACTAATAAACTGTAAAACTGTAAGCATTCTAGGCTAAATCCAAAAATCCTTTGGAATTCCTGGAAGTTTGGCATTCAGACAAATCAGTCATCAGTAGACACCATATTGAAATGGTGAATAGAAATAAATCAGATTTACATATCATTCAAAAGAGACAATAAAAAAGGCTAAGGAAATAAAAAAAATCTGGCATGCTATCTAGGGAATTCTGGGACTTGAAGTCCACATATCTTAAAATTGCTAAAGTCGAGAAACACTAAAGCTAAATCATATTATTCCAAAGCAGTGGTTCTTAACAATTTCCTCTCAGGACCTCTTTACTTTCTTAAATCGGATTGGGGATCCCAAGAGCTACAGTATATCTATCCATATTTACTGAAAAATTAAAACTGAGAAATTTAAAAAAAAAAATAGTTGACTTCCTAGACCCCCTCAAAGGATCTTGTCCAGGTGTCCCCAGATCATACTTTAAGAACAACTACTCTAAAACACAGCAGCTCCCTTTTTAGGAATTAGAAGTCATAGCTAGCTTAGTGATGAAGCTAGTAAAGCAATGCCTTGAGCACCCTCTAGTGACTGAAAAGCAAGCCACCCATCTGCCCGGAAATTCTTAGAATGGCCTATTATTGTTTCTCTTGACAAAAAAACATCACAGGAAGAGACATATTGCTTGTTGCTTTGACAGACTAGTTGACAATAAACATTCTTCTCTTTTGAGATTGCCAAGTTCTGGCTGATTCAAAGCATTGGGGAGGTCAAGAGCAGCAGAAGCAGAACTTTGCAAACTTGTAATAGGACCCAAAGATCAAAGAAAACATTTGAATGTACTCCTCTGTTGCATTTGTCTGTCTCTCTAAGCCAAGGTTAACTTAACCATGGTTGTAGCTAAATTACAATTGCCTGGATTTGCAAAACTTGCTAAGGTATCATCATTGATACAAATGTTCTGAAAGCAGTTTCTAAAAAAACATGAACCTACTTTTCATTGTTCTAACACCAATACTCAAGAGATTCAAAATGTAGAATAGTTGTCAAAGGCATACTAAGCTACACAGTACACAGAAGTTTAGAACTCCTGGGTTCACTTTTAACTGAACCCAAACTATTCTAACAAAATGTAGTCAGATAGTGTCTTTGATTCTGCATACTGAATTGCCTACAGCAGAATTGGAGAATTATGTTATTCTGCAAAGCCTTTCACCTTTTGAGTGGAAACAGCTGGCTGGTTTTATCTGGGCTCAGAGTGTAAACAACAACAGGCCTAGTTAAGATTCAGATGGAAGATCAACAGAAAATGCCAAATGGCTAAACTAGGAAATTAAAAAGAAGCAACTGAAAGAAGGCAATGGGGTAACCACTAATGTACTATATCCCCCAAATCCTGCATGGATGAGGTCTCATGAACTGAGCTCAACTTTAAAGACACTTTATTGTTTTAGCCCCCATTATCATTCAGGGTTATTTAAAAACAAGCAAAAAAGGAAAGCCCATCACCGTGCCACAAGATGGCAGCACTGCCTCAGTGTAAAATTCATAAATCCACCTTTCTCTTTGGCACCCTGAAATTAGGTTTTTCCCTTTGGGAATGTTTGTGTGAACGAAGAATGATTGCCATTTGTTGTATTGAGTTATATGCACGCTTATTTTCAGCTCAGTTATTATCCACACTGTAGTTACATTCAGGTTAGATAGGTTAGATTAAGTGCAATGTGGTTTATAGGAGGCTGCCTTTGAAAAGTGTTCAGAAATTCAAGTTGGTACAAAAAGTTGGTACCGAAGTGGATATAAGAAAATGTGATAAATAATAGTCTTATTTTAAAAAATGGCACTGTTCTGCTCCCACTGAATGTTAATTACATGAGGGCTCTAATTGGTTTAAGAAGAGGATATACAAGCAGCTCTCTCTTCCCCGGCAATAAATATGTCTGCAAATTATTACTATCTTCAGACATCCTGCTCTGTCTTTTTCACCAACAATAGTGACATAATTCATCTGGAGGAAGGATAGTATCCCAATACTAATTTTCACGGTTCCCTAAATAAGTGCACAACCTTGAATAAACTGCATTATCTCTATTTTAATGGGGGGGGACTGCTTTCCTGTGTACTTGCAACATGGACTTTTGGCTATTGCAATCTTTTTTTTAAAAAAAGGAAATCTAAAATACCAGCCTCAGTAGAGAATAAAGTAAAACCAGAACACTTTGGTCTTTAAGGGGAAAGAAATGTAACCGAGTACATATTAGACTCCAGCTAAAACAGATTACAAGCACAAAGCAACCTATATAAATGCCAGCAATTTAAAAAGAAAAAAGAAAATGAATGGGGGGGGGGTAACAAAACTTCATAATGTAGCATCCATATTCTCTGCTCTGATTTCTGAAAGACTGAGATGGACTGTATACACTGTTCTGAAAGGTAGACTCTTCCTGCCACAGTAATGAATGTCAGGACCTGGAGAGCTCCTGAAGCTAATGCATTGTACTGTATACACCATCTAAAGTACAATGGTTCCTGAGTTCAATTCCTGGAATCCAATGGAGAAGATCTGTGGCTCTGTACATCTGAATAGCAACAGCAGTAGCACTTACACTTATATACCAGTTCATAGTGCTTTACAGCCCTCTCTAAGCGGTTTACAAATGTCAGCATATTGCCCACAACAATCTGCGTCCTTATTTTATTGACTTTGGAGGGATGGAAGGCTGAGTCAACCTTGATCGAACTCCTGGCAGTCGGCAGAGTTGGCTTGTAATACTGCATTCTAACTACGGTGTCACCACAGGACACCACACCACCATCCTAAAGAGAAAGAAACTGGTCATGTATTGTTTCTTAGCAGTCAGTACAGATAGTCCTTGATTTATAGGCCACAATTTGGGACCAAAATTTCAATTGCTAAGTGATATGGTTATTAAGTGAATCATCACATGACCAGATCTGATTTTACAATTATTTTTACCATGGTCATTAAGCAAATCCAGTTTCCCCCTCTTAATTTTGTTTATCAGAAGTCAGCTGAGAAGGTGGCAAATTGTGATAATGAGACTGCAGGAGGCTGCAATTGTTGAATATACGAGCTGGTTGCCAAGCGCCCAAATTGCAATCACATGACTGTGGGGATGATGCAATGGTCATAACTTTGAGGGCAGGTCATAGGTCACTTTTCCAAGACTGTCATAACTGTGAAACATTGTTAAACATACGGTCGTAAATCGAGGACCACTTGTAGGGATGAAAACATTGCCCTGATATAGGAATTTACAGTGCTTCTGGAATATGTTCTTATTGCAAGCAGAAAAAATAAAACACATGATCTTTACTTATTCCCCTGACACTTAGAATTACTATGCCTTGATATATGGTACCAAATGGTTGGGCGTTTCAGAAGGGCACTTCATGTCAATCAAGAGCCGACTGAAGCATTCCTTTGAAGCGCTTTGAGGAAGATAATTGCTCCTACTTCTAAGCAGTAGAAGCAGCTGCCCTGTTTCATTTTGCTTGGGAAAAATGGCTCCTGTCCATGTGCAGACCTTACTTTTCTAGAAAGGAGGCAGCCTATTAAGGCAGGTTGGCTCACCCCCATGCTTCTCACAATAGCTGCGGCATGAAGCACTGTCTAAATCAGGCATGTTCAACCTGCAGCCCAAGGGCTGCATGTGGCCCTGGACAACTAGTAATGCAGTCCCTTAAGATCGTAAACTTTTAACATTATGTGATTTTTTTAGCAATATTTATATACATTAACTATATTAGATATTGATGATATTGTATGTGGCCCAAGACAATTCCTCTTTACTCAGTGTGGCCCAGGCAATCCAAAAAGTTGGACACCCACGGTTAAATGCAGACCCCATTTTCTCCACACAGCACTATTTTTTATTTAGTTGCAGGGCTATACAAATCTTTGGAAAGGAATATTTTGAAACAGACAGGAATCTGTATTAAGCAGCCACATCTTTCACAAAACCTGTGTCTCCTGGCTACTTAAGAAGTTGTGTTCACACTAGTTGTGTCCACACCGTATATGTGCCTTTGCTTGACTATGAAAAAAAAATGAGTACAAGTAGTTGTGCAAGCATTTGTGTGGTAAGGATAAGGAATGAGAAGCTGCATCTGCCTTAGCTTTTGAAGAGGAACTTAAGTGCTTCATTCTAAAGATTTGCACATCCTTACAAGATTGTGTCACAAATCCAGGAGTTACTTTACTGCCTGCACTATAGGATGCCCACCAAGTAGCAGTTGCATTTGGTAAACAGAGTTCCTTAAACAAAAGGGCTTCTCTGTAGATCAGTTCATCTGTTTATTTTGGTTCAGAGAGCTTTTTCAACCATCAATACTGCTGTTATTTTATTGTTATAAACTGCAGTGGTAGAGTTTTTCCTCTTTGTGATATTATTACATCAATACATTTGATTGGCTGAATTGTTCTCCTAACGTGACCATGTGATTCCTAATAGGTTAAGATCATACCGCTGTTTAGAGTGCTAATATGAACAGATAACAAAATGTTTAATATGGCCCACAATATTTGTCCATTTAAAATGTATTTTCAAGCTTTCTGGTTCCCCCCTTGCATTTTTCCCCCCTTTGGGATCATGCCAGTGTTTGGCAGGCCCATTTTAGCCAGTTCATGGACTTAATTCAGTGTTGCATTTCTTCCTTCCTTCCTTAAACTGCTGTGACTTTCTGTTGCACCTTATTAAACAGGTAGCTCCGCTCATGGTCAGGTGGTTAATATTTCAGTGACAAGTTGTGATTTGTAACATGGATGCACATTTTCTCCTACAAGTATCTGGTGTGCAAGTACGCTTTCTCCTAGAAGTACATGGGCGCTCTTTAATCATGGAATTATATAGGGACAAACAGACATTCAGACATGGATTATTTTATTTTCCATTCCTAACACTATTTGCCTAAGTACAAAACGAACCTTAAATGATACTAATTTTTTTCCTAAAAATGTATCCGCAGGTTGATTCTGCCCAGAATGACAGTTCTCATCACACAATAAGGATGTTGGAAACTACAATCTGGAGCATATCAAGAGCACCAGCTTTAACCCATCAATAGCTATAATGATGAAGAGTTAAAAGAATGCAAGGACATCCAAAGTTCTGCAGATGAAGAAGGGGCGAGTTGAGATCTATTTTATTTATTTCTTTATTAAATGTATATGCTGTCCATCTCACTATCCAAAGCAACCCTGGGTAGTTAATACAGGATCGTAATGCAGCCCTCAACATCCTGGTCCTTTTCAAATTATAATTTTATTATGCCACTAACACTTTAATTCAACTATTAAATAGAAAATTCGGGGGCGACGCAGTGGCTCAATGGTTAAGACGCTGGGCTTGTTGGCTGGAAAGCTGGCAACCCAGGTTTGAGACCTAAGCACCACATGATGGGGTGAGCTCCCGTCCTCTCCCCGGCTCCTGCCAACCTAGCAGTTTGAAAGCATGCAAATGTGAGTAGGTAAATCGGTATCACTATGGTGGGAAGGTGATGTCATGCTGGCCACATGACCGTGGAAATGTCTTCAGAGAGCCCTGGCTCAGTGGCCTTGAAACGGAGATGAGCAACGCCCCAGTGGAGTAAAATCCGCAGGGACACCTATTAGTTTAATAGGGAGTGTTCACATTAATTCCATTTAATAACGAGTGCTTCAAAACTATTTTATGTATTTTCTTTTCCTGTAAGCCACACAATGGTCAGCTGTTTGCACATAATGGACATGCAGAACATGTATGGTAATCTGACCTATGTAAAAATTGTCCTACACATTGGTTCTTGGAATATAAATTAGGGACTGCCTGTGATTTAATTTAAATCAAAATAAAACTAATGTAATTTTCTCTTGGCTTCTCCACTTCTTTGTTCTCACTCCATCTACTCTCGAGAGTGTTTGCCCTGCATGCCTTTCCAGAACTGTGTGCAGTCCCTGAAATATATGGAGCCTTTTTTTTCCCTTGAAAGTAGCTAACACATACATATATGCAAGAGATTAAGCAAAAGCACTTAAACTTATAAACTGCTGCATAGTGCTTTACAGCACTCTCTGAGTGGTTTACAATGTCAGCATATTGCCCCCTTTTGGGAGCAACCTGGCTCCTCATTTTACTGATCTTGGCCTTAAGCCCATCAGGATCAAACTACAGACTGTGGGGAGAGTTTACCTGCTATATTGCATTCTAACCACTGCGCCGCCAGGGCTCTTAAAGCTCTTTCACAGTCTTTGCATATGGGATGTGCAGCACAGGAAGCCAATTTCAAGCAAGAGAAGAGTTAGAGCAGTGATGGCGAACCTTTTAGAGACTGAGTGCCCAAACTGCAACCCAAAACCCACTTATGCATCGTCGAGTGCCGGGTGGGTGTGGCCCATTGGCTGGGTGTGGCCAGTTGGGTGGGCGTGGCTGTGGTGGTAACGGCAGACAGGGTGGGACTAAAAAGTTCAATCGATCAATTCCAACTTTGCAAGATCTTTTTTTTCCCCGCGAGAAGTTGAAATTGACTGATTGAACCTTTTTTTTTTTTTGCACACGGCAGCGGAGGCCTAAAGCGAAAAGATATTACAAAACCCAGCTGAAGGCCTAGGACTGGGGTGACAGCACGCGTGCCCACAGAGAGGGCTCTGAGTGCCGCCTCTGGCACCCGTGCCATAGGTTCACCACCACTGAGTTAGAGGAAAGGGAAGAGTCAGAAGAAACTCTATGTGTCTTTATATGGCCTCATCTTTCGATAACCTGTTTGTGTATGGAGGAGGCCCCAAACCATTGGTGTGCTCCATTATACAATGGCCCTGGAAACGTGGCACTTCCTGCTCCCTCTTCGATCTTTAATTGGCCCTGCTAATAAAAACTGTGGGACCAGTTAGATCATCCAGTTCAGCTGCTTTAAAAGTGAACGCTTGGACATCCCAAAAGGGAGTGGAACACAAAGAGCTGTTAATAGCTTTTATCTTCATCCTTTCCCAGGTTACTCGTGATCACCTGCTAGATCCTCCTGCTAACTTCATTTGATCATGGAACCAATTGGGTCATTTTAAATGGTCTCACCAAGAGAGGGAGCGGGAGTGAGTTATGGTCCTTTGAGCCATAGGCATGTAAGCTTGGGACAGAAACAATTTTGACATTCCCCTCCTGGAATCTTGCCCTTAGCAAACACATCTGATGATCATACATGGTCTTTTGGCAGACTCTCCTTGTGACCAGCTGTCAGGGATGGCCTTGCGCCTACTAAGATGAGGGCCTGCCAGATTCAACAGGACATTCAGTAGATACCAAGCAAAAGTTGCCCAGGCTCAGCCTTGTCTTATTTAAATTAGAGATTATACCATGATATTTATCTCCATCTTAATATGGCTTCTTTTGAAAAGAATTAACACTTAGTTTGCGCTAGGTACAGTATGATGCATACATTAGTGGAAAAGAACAGCTGAGAGAAATGAGATCTTGTCAGTGAATGGAGGAGAAATAATGCATACAAAAACAACAATTTGAATATACCTAGAATAGTAAAAAGCAAACAGTGTTTATGAAGATATTATCCTTGAATACTTTTAAATTTCCCATGGTATACTACAATGATGTTAAATGTACAAAATATTTACACAGTGCTATACAGGTAGTCCTTCACGTATCACAGTTCATTTAGTGACCGTTCAAAGTTACAATGGCACTGAAAAAATGACTTATGACCGTTTTTCTCAGATACAACCTTTCCAGCATTCTCATGGTCATGTGATCAAAATTCAGATGTTTGGCAATTAGTTCATATTTATGACGGTTGCTGTGTCCCAAGATCACAGGATCACCTTTTGCGACCTTCTGACAAGCAAAGTCAGTGGGGAAACCAGACTCACTTAACAACCGGGTCACTAACTTATCAACTGCAGTGATTCACTTAACAGCTGTGGCAAGAAAGGTTGTAAAATGGGGCAAAATTCACTTAAATGTCTCACTGAACCACAGAAATTTGGGGCTCCGTTGCGGTCATAAGTCAAAGACTACCTGTGTAGTACATGAGGTTTTGGTTAAAGTGCTAAAATGTTTCTAGAAACATCAGTTTCCTGCAATTAAAAATTGAATATGAGATGTTATATTCAGCCAGTCTTTCCTAGCAAGATGCTCTCTAGAGCACGGGTGTCAAACTTGTTGCGTCACGTGACGTGTCGCGACGTATCGTGACTTTTTTCGCATTGCCGGAGCTGGGGTGAGCGTGGCCTCCTCATGATGCAACCGGCCTGCGGGCCAGCAGTTTCACACCCCTGCTCTAGACCAGGGGTAGGCAACCTTGGCTCTTTTATGACTCGTGGACTTCAACTCCCAGAATTCCTGAGCCAGCATGGCTGGCTGAGGAATTCTGGGAGTTGAAGTCCACAAGTCATAAAACAGCCAAGGTTGCCTACCCCTGCTCTAGAGTATCAACTCTCTACCCCTACCCTGAGGTTCTTCCCTTCGAGCCTTATTTAAGGATAAAAGGGAATGGGGTCTACTATAATCCTTTGTAAGTGATAAGCAAAACGAAGTCTCTGTATTGGTTTCTACTAAAATCATTTGCCTGTTTCCCTTTAATATCCCTTCCCTATCTGTGATTGAGGTTCCGGTAATTCTGATCTTCCTGGATATCCCCAACAGTGGAATCGGTGTGCTTCGTACAGTGTGTCCTATCTTTTGGCATTTGTACTTTGTAAGGAAGTTTTAAAAAAAAAAGAAAAGAAAAGAAAAGAAAAAACAGACATGGCTAACCTACGATATATTGAATAGTAATTGAATGTGTTGAATTGAAGGAGTTCCAAAATGGAGATGGATGTTAAGATGCAAAAATGCAGACAGATTTCTCAGATATTTACCATTGATGAGAGAAATGCCAGCAATGTCTGTGGGGGGGGGGGGGGGGGCTTCACACACAGAATTAGTGACCTGTTGCATATTTCAGGTTAAGAACCCCACACTTGTGGAATTGTAGGCCTCTGCCATCCTCAAGGCCTATAGAATGATGGACAGGGTGCTCTTTTTGCCAATAGGATTTTCATGGTGATGCTTCCTCTTTGCCTGTCCAAAACATTCAAGATTTAGGGAGCAAGGAAATAACCAATGTAAGGAAATAACCAATCTAAACCAGATGGGTTTCATCAATATTGTAAATTGTTATCAGAAGCTATATTAAACTTCTCCAAGCATATCCCTGGAGTAAATATAGGTCAAAAACCCTTTCCTTTTAGGCTCCACTGTACTCCAGAATCATCCTATTGAGAAATTCAATTTTTAAATTACAGTTTAAAAATTGCTTTATTTTGTATGTGTGTATATAACAATACTTATCCAAATAGCCATAGCAGTGCAATGTGTGATTTTGTCTGGGCACATGCATTATTTTCTTTTTAATTGTCTTTTTCTCCTTTTAACTACACAAACCACTCAGAGCCATTTGGGAATTGGGAAGCCTTCCAAACCCAATAAAATTAAAAAGGAAATGAATGAATACCCTATTAAGCCTTCAATAGAGTGAATTTTGCAAAATCTTTCTCTCCTCCGCATACATGTGCATACACACACACCCAAATTACTCAAAACCTACAACTTAAAATAAACCTTAAAAATTCTCATCCCCTCCCCATATCAGTGCATTGTCTGCATGCAAACTCTGATCCTTCATGGCAAAAAAATAAGAAAAAAAACAGGGGAAATAGAACTCTGCCCCCCCAAAAGATTTTGCTTGTTGATCGTACCAGAGCATCAGTTGTAAAGTTTCATGCAGTGGAATTTTGGAAATTAAATGCTAAAGTGAGAAAATGGTGCAGGACTTAATAAAAACAGGCACATATGTGAGAATCCCTAGACAACAGATGAATGTAAAACATCTGCATACTGCCAAACATTTTCATAAGGAAGCTGTGGAATGGAATTTCTCCCAGAAGGGGATGTATTAATTTCATAACCATCCTCTGAAGGATTTGTCTTATTCCCTGACATGGGAAGTCTTTGCCTGAGATGTGCTTGCAAGTACTTTTCTATCTAGGATTTGGATGTCATAGTTTGACATATAACTCTGAGGTTGTTCTGAGTTCTCGCATCCAAAGCTGTAACCATGCTTTTTAAGATCTGCCAAAATATGAGAGATGCTTAGGTGTTTTCATCTGGCTAGTCAGATTCTAATTAAAATAAAGCAATTTGTTCACCTTGTTGCATTTTGTTCAAATTATATCAGTATTATCTGTAATGTAATATTTAAAAAATTACATTGCATCAAGGGCTTCATATTAATTTTTCCAGTGGTTCATAATAATAATAATAATAATAATAATAATAATAATAATAATAATAATAATAATAATAATAATAATAATAATAATAATAATAATAATAATAATAAAGTTGGAAGGGACCTTGGAGGTCATCGAGTCCAACCCCCTGCTCAGACAGGAAACCCTATACCATTTCGGACAAATGGCTGTCCAGTCTCTTCTTAAAAACTTCCAGTGTTGGAGCATTCACCGCTTCTGGAGGCAGGTTGTTCCACTGGTTAATTGTTCTAACTGTCAGGAAGTTTCTCCTCAGTTCCAGGTTGCTTCTCTCCTTGACTAGTTTCCATCCATTACTTCTTGTCCTGCCCTCAGGCACCTTGGAGAATAGCTTGACTCCCTCTTCTTTGTGGCAACCCCTGAGACATTGGAATACTGCTATCATGTCACCCCCAGTCCTTCTTTTCATTAAACTAAACATACCCAATTCCAGCAAACGTTCCTGATATTGGTTTATCATAATGTATATAGAGTTTAGTAAACATGTACAAAAGTAGCACTTCAGCCTACCTGAAAGAGTAGAAGTTATCTAAAATAAAGAAGGTATAATTCAACCTGACCGTACAAAGTCCAGATTTTGAGCAACATTTAAATTCTTCAACTGAAATGTATTGGATTTTAAAAAAAATAATTTTAATTGTTTCATGCAGAATATTGTTATTGTTGGTAAAGGCTGTTTGAATGAATTGTTCTATGTTCACTTATTTGGGTTGCAGAAGTGATTCTACTAATTTCTTCTCCAATTTCAGGGATTAAAGTGAACTAGAAGGGTTTGGAACGGGAAGAACAGAAATACATTTGAGTACAAAATCAATATACAAATGAGTAAAGCTACAGATGTGTAACAGACTAAAAAAAAAGCATGAAGAATTGGTTTGATAAAAAAAAGTAGCAGTGCCAGAGAACTAGACAAGGGATAATAAAGAGACCAGTGTGAGCTGTAATAAACCTTCTACAACTTGTGGCTCCTGACATTTTTCTCACCTGTCTTGGAGTCTAATTCCATGCCTGGAAGGAAAACAGGAATGCTGGGAAAACTGGCCAAGTTCCAAGAAGCTGGGGATGCAATGCATTGTTCTGTCAATGTTTGTCCTAGTTAATAGATGTAGATGTTAGAAATCTGCTTGAAGGAAGTATCACAGAACGGATGATGATCTAGAGGGAATTTGAAGAAGCTTTGTGGTTATGGAATGGATACAGAGAGGAACCAAGGAGAAAGTAATATTGGGATAAAACTGGAAAATATATTTGTTATCAGTCTTTTGATTGCATACAAATCAGTAACACTGATTAATTGGAAGAAGGGGATAAGGAGATAAAGCAAATAAAAGTATATAAAAGCCAGAGAATTAAGGGAATCAAAACTGATCAGGAGTAGAAGTGTCTGAGTTGTATCCTCCAGGGGAGTTGAACACAAACTTTGTTGGTTTTCAATGACCATGTGTTCAATACCTCGGGAAAGCATCAGGTTAGGAAAACTGGCTTAGACCTGACGACACCTATGCAGTTTATAAAGTCTCTTGTAGCATTAGGAAATAGGAAGGAAAGCAACCAAGAAGACCTCCCCTCACTTTGCGTGGAGCAATGTCAGCTATATGGATTTGAATAATCAATCAATTAATGGGTAGGTTTTTAACAGTCAGGTTTGTTTTTCTCTGTTTTTCTTCTTTGCACACATATTTATAGAATACATACACCCTACTTGTGTTTTCTTATAATAAAGAGAATTGCAGCATTAAGTTTATCTCAATAACAGACTGAAAATATAAAGGCCCTGCCTTCCTTTGAATAGCAGTATCACTGTAATAAGTCTTCCTTCCTCTGAAACTCATAAAAGAAAATTATGTACTTAGAACGTGCGAAGAGATTCTCCCACCCCCTTTGGGCATGACGCCCTCATTTTTGTTTTGATAATGATAGTTGTATATAACACAAATGCCTTTGTCTGGATTATCTCTCTTGTCACAAAAACCCTAGTAATTAATTAAGTGAAGAGGCTGTCAATTAAACACGGATCCTAATCTGGACATTAAAATCTCTCTTAAGGAGGGCAATGTTAGAATATATTTTTACAGCAGCACTGAGCTTGCTTTCATTCAATTGGTTTCCCAAACAATTGAATGCTTCAGATAGTAAATGCCATCCAAGCTTCTGTGAGTTAAGCTTGCTATAGATACAGATCCTGAAAAGAATGCTTGGAGAATAAAACGCCCATTGTGTAAGTAAGGCTTAATGGATTTTTTAAAAAAAATTCACAGTACACCATTAATTAATGTCAGTATTTATACTGAAAAGATTGCCAAGGACAATAAAGAAAATGACTTTAAGTGTCCTTGGAAACTAGAATGCAGTTGTAATTTTAGTTTTACTTTTATTAAGTGTAGTTTAAAAGTCAGTTTTATTGAAGTGTGAAGATTTGAGCATTATTGATATAGATTCTTTATATATCATCTTTCGCTGAAGAGAAAAAAAATGTATTTATTTATTTACACTCCAAGACCAAGTCACAGAATTTAAAATACAGCACACCATTTAATACATCCATAAGTAATAGTAGGTGCATGTTGTATATAAAAGTTAAGATTTCATTGAAGGCACCAAACAGTTTCTAAAAGCTAAGGCTATAAATGAAAATGTTGTTACTGCCTTAGCAAAATACGTTAATCTGCTCTTCATGAGTGATGGACTCGAGACTGGGTATGTTAATTCTGATCCCCAGTGTGAGTATACAGTGGGCTTTTTCACACAAAGGATATATAAAACACTCAGTTTCTATGTTTGAGAAAATACATACTGTCTTCGTATGGAAGGTTGGCAGATCGACCAACTATCATCCTACTGAGGAGAGCATCTGTCAGGGCTAGGGAAAAGACCCTTCTATGTGGGGTCCAGAGAACTGAACAGTATAATAATTGGGGGATGTCCAGGGGAAGAGAGCAATTTGTCTGAAGGAGAGATGGGATATTTTGGCTCTGTCTATCTGAATGTCTAATAAATCCATATCCTCTGCTTAAGGTTCTTTTTTTTTTTAGACTAAAGCATGCAGAGCTGGCTTTGCCCATCCACACTGTCTCAGATACTGCTCTATTTGTTTTTTTCAGAATTGATTGAAATGCATCATACAGAATGAAATGTACCAATGAAGTTCCTCAAATTATTGGATTTATTCAGAATAAAATCCTGCCTGAGCCTCAGATGAGATGCAACGTATATATAGAAGTTGAGCATGGGATAAGTATTATTGATTTTAAGAATTTTGTTTGAATTCATTCAGAATAGAATAGAGCTGGAAGGGACGTTGGAGGTCTTCTAGTCCAGCTTCTGGGGTGTTGGCTACTCCTGTCAGTTTGGTGTCATCTGCAAATTTGATGAGTTTCCCTTCTATTCCCTCATCTAAGTCATTGATGAAGATATTGAAGAGTACTGAGCCTAAGACCGAGCCTTGTGGTACCCCACTGCTTACTTCTCTCCATGTGGATGTAGTGCCATTGAGGACTACTCGTTGGGTACGGTTTGTCAGCCAGCTACAGATCCATCTGGTGGTGATGTTGTCTATCCCCCCTTTTTCTAGCTTACTAAGCAGCAGGTTGTGGTCTACTTTGTCAAATGCTGGCTGCTAGTTATATCTTTGTTTGCTTCTAGTTGTTCGCAGATCTGTTTTTTGATTATCTTTTCCAGGATCTTCCCAGGTATTGATGTTAGGCTGATTGGTCTGTAGTTTCCTGGGGTTCAAGGATTGAGAAGTTTGTTGGTTTTTTTAAATACACATTTGAGATCCATATAACAGCCACGGAGAAGGGATTATTGGTTAAATGTGCCCTCTTATTTGCCAGCATTACCCCATTACATTAACATACATTACAGCATTACATATTCTTTATGAAACCATGGTTTAGATCAGGGGTACCCAACCCTCAGTCTGTGGACTGGTACCGAGCTGTGGCATGCCAGCAACTGGAACACACAAACAAGCAAAGCCCCATCTGCGAAATGCAGGCAGCACACAAAACCCCCTCCAGTCCGCGGAAAAACCTCTCTCCACGTAACTGGTCCCTGGTGTCCAAAAGTTTGGGAACCTCTGGTTTAGATGTCCTAACCAGTTGATGTAGTTGGTAGAGCTGCAAATAGGATATAATTTTGGGCAACATTAGTAAGACTTTGAAAGTCAGTCTTCCTGGTCTTACGTTAGAGCTATTCAAAGTCAATAGAGCCTGCAGTTCAGAGGAGAATGTGGAGAGGAAAACAGTTAGAGACTGGGCAGAGGGACAGCAATGAGCTTAGAGGTTAGAGCTAATCAAACTTTTCTGCCCTGCTTTCGGGTGTTTTGCATCATCTTGCTGAGAGAGAGGTATGAGATGCCATTGGGGTATTCTGTACCTGATTCTGCATTTTTGGGCAACCAAGAGTACACTGCTGTTGTTTGTGATTTAACTGCTTGGCCTTCTCCAGTTTTAGTAGAAAAAGGGAAAAAAGTTTTTTGCTCTTCTGCCTAAAAATGAACAAGTCACCCTTCTTCAGAGGCTGGAGAAGCGAAAGCACATTTTGCAGAACATTTATAGAAAAATTAATATAAGCCTATGAAAGCAGCACCAGTGAACTTAATTTAGATTAGTTTTAATTAATAATATGCTACATTATTAAAGACATACTTAGTTTAAATAGAAATATAGAGCACTCCCTAAGGCCTTTACCCCTGGGAGCAAGACATTTCCTCTGGCTTTGTCCTTTGAGGAAAATGTTGCCTTTCTCAACACCACTGCCAGGTACAACATTTCATTCCCTCTTGTTTTTACTTTGGCCTAGTGATGCTCAGTCATGCATTCAAGAAAGCCAGGAAGAGATTCTTTCTTTTTGTTTATCCAACACAGCATTTTGCGGACTGCCCCAGAGTAATGGTGTGCTGCCATTTGGAAAGTAGCTTATATTTACCAAAAAATGCAAAGAGCTGTAAAAAGGGGTGGAGGTCAGTTTAAATAAACAATTTGGTGTGTCCCATATTTGGAATATTTGGCCTAATGTTTGGCCTAATGCTGGGAAAGATTGAGGACAATAGAAGAAGGGGACAGCAGAGAATGAGGTGGCTGGATGGAGTCACTGAAGCAGTAGGCGTGAGCTTAAATGGACTCCAGAAGCTGGTAGAGGACAGGAAGACCTGGAGGAACGTTGTCCATGGGGTTGTGATGGGTCAGACACGACTTCGCAACTAACAACAACAACATATTTGGAATAATACTCTGTCATTCACACACTGTGGTAGCAGGGACTCAGTTCTCCATCTCTAACAAAACTCTTTCCAGAAGTCTCAATTTGGAGGCCCTGCAAGCTTCCCTCATTGGTAAATGTTGCATTGAACATGCAAGAAGCAACATCTATAACCAAGATTATATTACAGATAGTCCTCGACTTACAACAGTTCATTTAGTGACCGTTTGAAGTTACAACGGCACTGGAAAAAGTTATTTATGGCCATTTTTGACACTTATGATTATGGCAGCATCCCCATGGCCATGTGATCAAAGTTAATATGCTTTGAAAACTGACTCCTATTTATGATGGTTACAGTGTTCTGGGATCACGGGATCCCCTTTTGCAAGTGTCTGACAAGCAAAGTCAATGAGGGAAGCCAGATTCACTTTACGACTAGATTAACTTAACAACTGCAGTGATTCACTTAACAACTGTGGCAAGAAAGGTCACAAAATGGGCAAAACTCACTTAACAAATATCTCGCTTAGCAACAGAAATTTGGGGCTCAATTGTGGTCGTAAGTCGAGGACTATCTGAATATCAACACCTTAAATATAAAGAGCTAGTTCAGTGTAGTGGTTATGGTGCCGGACTAGAAACTGGGAGTTCTAATTCTCCCTTAGGCATGGAAGGCAGGGTGACAAGGTGACTTTGTGACAGTCACTCTCCCTCAGCCAACCCACCTTATAGGGTTGTTATCTGGAGAAAATTAAAGGCAGGAACATTATGCATGTTGCTTTGAGTTGAACAAAAATGAAGAGAAAATATACATCTAATTTTAATAGTTTCAGTTGCAGACAATCTAGGTATCTACCACTTTTCTTTTGCATCACTTTGCAACTGCAAACCATCATTTCAGAATACGTGGGCAGAGTTGGATACATTTCCTTCCTCATCGGCCAATCCTGTATGTGTAGGCCAGGTATGCTGGAGGGGGGGGAATACTCTGGTTCCATGTATTATGATGTTTGTCTTCTCATACATTCCAGCAACAGGGACATAAATTCTTGGCTTAAATCTACATTCAGTGGCTAAGGGGGATGACGTGTGAAAGAGGGAGTCTTCTACCATAAGATTTTCTCCTTTCTAAGTATTGATGGTTTGCTTCCACGGTATTATAATTTGTGAATTCACATGGATCTAGTTTTTTGTTATCAGATTGGAAAACTGCTAAGATGTGTGTGCATGGATGTGTGTCATTGGTGAGAATCAAATATGTGAACAACTGGTTCTCTGTGTGGATGCCGCTTCCAGAAGTCCATTCTGGGCCTGGGCAACAAAAAATTAGCTACCGGTTCTACCGAAGTGGTGCGAACTGGCTGAATCCCACCACTGGTGTGTGTGTGTGTGTTTTGTCAAATTCTCTTTACCTTTGGCAGCCCCAAGCCCTATTTCTCCCACATTCAAGAGGGTATCCTACTTTTACAGGGGAATACAGAGGCAAGTGTTAAAAGAAATTGCAAATTTGTTACATTTCCCACTCAAATTAATGGCCCTCCCACTAGGCTTAGGAAAAATAAAAAATGGCGACTTACAGGAACACTTAGGAAGCATCCTATTTGTGAGTGGGAGGATTACTGCTTTCTCGGTGGTGTGCTTTTTACCTGGAGGTAGTTTTTCTTTTTCTGTGAAATCCAGTAGTTATACCAAGAGTTTTCTACTTCATAGGACCAGGGATAACTGTGGGCATATTTACTCAATGTGTTTGTTTGCATTTATTTAAAATTGAGTTCTTTGTTAAAAACAACAAGTACATCAGTGTAGTTTACACTACGATAGTGAAGATTATATTAATAATAAATGCACTGTAGACCCTACAAATTTTAAACAATTAAAAAAAAGTCATTATTTTTTTTGCCAGGAGACCTTCCAAAACTACAATACCCAAGATTCTTTGGCACAATGATAGATAATCATTGTTGCTTGCTACTTTTTGCGGGGGTGGGGGTGGGGTGGAATGCCTTTGAGGCAGTTTTGACTCCTAGCAAGTGTCTGGACAAACCCCAGCAGTCTTCTTGACAAAATTTTGAAAAGTAATTTACCCTCGTCTTCTTCCTAGGACTGAGAGAGGGTAACTAGCCCAAGGTCACCCAGCTGGCTTTGTGCCTATGATTGGACTAGAATTCCCAGTTTTCTGGTTTCTAGCCTGGTTCCTTAACCACTAGACCAAGCATTACAGGTAGTTTATTTCAAGAAGAGTCTAGACCAGGGGTGTCAAACTGCCGGCCCGTGGGCTGGTTGCATCATGCGGAGGCCGCACCCACCCCAGCTCCGGCAATGCGAAAAAAGTCACGATACGTCGTGACACGTCACGCAACGCGGCGAGTTTGACACCCGTGGGCTAGACAGTCACCTCTTGAGGATAGTTTAATAGCTTTTCGTGCACATTGCAAAAGGTTAAAATAGGTGATCTCCTGTGGTCTCTTCTAGCTTCACAATTCTGTTATTCTTTAAACTTTACAATAGCCTTTGTCTGCATTTTGATTGAAATTTACCAGCTTTTAAAAAGCGTTCTGAGAAAGATTACCACTAGAAACACAATCAGCATGCTTCTACTGATTTTATAGTGCTGAACATGATACGTAAAACTGTAAAGAAGTAATGCTTTGCATAGTAATTTCATTGAGACTGGCTCAGGGTTTAGCACTACACTCTTCTGATGTTGACAGATTGCATCCATTCTCCTTTAATTAACATAAAATATGTAAACCATCTAACACATAGAACATGGTATTTCAAGGGATTAAGAAACTGAAAACAGCTCTTTCCAAATGCTCTTATATCACATTCTGAGCTTAATGAAAATCTCATTAGGCTACAGACCTAGACACCAAAAATATAGAACCAAAAAAACCACCCAAATATGTGTGCTAGTTGTTCCAGATGTTTATATAACATGCAAATCATACACCCTTGAGCTGGTGGGACTGAGTGAACAGGCACTGAGGAAATGCACTGTTGATGCCATTTATATACAAATGAAGCCCCAAAATAGAATTATAAGGAAACATTAGTGATATGTGCTTTATATTTCTGTTGAATGATGTAGAAGATTCTTCTTCTAGTTAGGTAATCAGCACCTAGGGCTTTTCTGCATTGCAGGCTTAAGTTGCTCGTCTCCTGTGAATAAACTAGTTGGAAATGAAATCTCTTTCTAGATTTCATTCCCTTCCAGTTTTAGCCACCCGCCAATGGCCTGATGTTACCATAGTCCCTGGATTTCCCTGTTTCTTCAGCACACCTGAAGGGAAGGGAAGGCCAGAACAAACCAGACTATTAGCTACTCTTCCTGTCATTCAGGCTAGAAAAGGAAAGTGGCAGAACTCACCTTTAAAAGAGAGAGAGAGAGAGAGAGAGAGAGAGAGAGAGAGAGAGAGAGAGAGAGAGAGAGAGAGAGAGAACCTATCTGACTGAACAGGCTTCCTGAAGGTGTTTCCCAGATACACTGAATTATAACTTCCATCATCCTCATCTAATGCAGCACACTTCCCATTATCTCCTACCTGCATTTTTCTGGAGAGAGAGAGAGAGAGAGAGAGAGGTAGAGAGGTAGAGAGGCTTCATTGTTCCAAAGTTCAATCAATCAAGTTGTAAAAAGAAGAAGAAGCCCTACAACAACCGGATGGAAAGGACTGTTCTCCATACAATGAGATGAAGTGCAGCAGGTGAACCGGCAGCATTTCATACACCGGCACAGATTAGAAAACATTGAGAGGTAGAATGTCAAGCCTCAGACTCCTGGGCAAGCAAACAAGAATTGTACAGACATCAGTAAAGTATCGTTAATGCTAGATGTGGGGTAAAAAATCTTGGAATGTCCCATCCTCCTTTGAGTGATTTCAAATAATTTTTCCTAGGTTTCTTTGGAGTGAGTTGCCATTTATAAGATAAGCTATCAATAGACCACCTTCTATTTCTTGTTTATGTCCACTCTCCCTTTCATTCCTTGCCCCCATTTTCCCACAATTTCTCACACAGAACTTGCCCTCACCATGAGCTGATGGAAGTAGAGGGCAGTGTGTGCATTCCTGCGCTCAAGAAATGTCACTGACTATACTCACACTTAGGCAAATTGATCATGAGGATCGGCCTTGGATTAGTTCATGTGGGTGCCCAAGCCTCTCTTTTACAGTCTACAGAGAATCACAGACTCTTACTTTCTTCAGGAAATTATGAAATTACAGCATTATTTCAAGTGGGTCACAAATGGAAGTAGGTGCACTAAGATTAATGCTGATCAAGATTAATTGGCAAAAAAACAACAACAACCCCACACCCCTCAAGGGACTAAAACTGTCCCTCCCATCTCTGAAATCTTGCCAAGTCCAGGGAGTCGCCAAGAGTCAACACTTACTTGAAGGTACACAGACACAGACACACACACACACACATATCCAACACACATAAACCATGCTGCTTGGACTCTTTTCTTGCTTCACTTTCCTAAACAGATTCAAGAAAGTTAAACAGAATTTTTGAGAAGGTTCAGAATCCCCAGAATTGTGAGATGGGTGACAAAAAATTTGGTAAATAAAATATATACATAATACATAGTTAGGAGGCTATGTATACAGGAAGATGTCAGTCTAAAAATGGCCGGTAATTCTGGCCCTTACTATAGATATCGAAGTTTGAATCCTAATCACTTCCCCTTAGACTCTCATGTTTTTGCTACTCATTCCTACCTTTTGTTGATCGGAAACCTTTTCCTTCCCCACCTTCCACTCTTATACCTTCATCTTAGACATTCTGCATGGGCTTCATGCATTGCTTTATGAAGTGCTATTGTTTTGAAATATTTGTATTGTTAACTCATGGGACAGCTTGCTTGGAAACAAGTTTATTTATTTAGAAATTTCATATAACCACCTATTCGCTCACAGTAACTCTAGGCAGCTTACAAACAATAAAAACACTGTATAGAAAATAAAAATAAAAATAATAAAATAACCCCTCTGGATTGAAGCAATTGGAGCTTCCGGATGCTTTTCACGGGCAGCCCCGTGTAGAGCGTGTTGAAATTATCAAGATGGTGGGTGACTAGGACATGAGTGATTGTGAGTCCTAGAAAGGGCGTAACTGGCACACAACCCTCAGTTGCGCAAAGGCCCTCCTGGCCACGACTGCCACCTGCTCTTTGAATTGAAGTAATAAAAAGGTGATAAGACCTTGCAATTTGAAAAGCCTAACCTTTATGCAAAAGGTTAGGCTACAACTTTCTTCCTGGAATTGCTTTGTTGTCGCTATTATTTTCTATATACCACAAGAGCATATTTTAGCTAAGTATTCCAGTAGGACTGCATTTTTCTGAATATATGGATGGATTGGGGAGAACCTCAAGCTTTCTAGAGTCATGGGCTATCGGGTACTTTCCATAAATGTAGGATTTGGGCTAAAAAATTCTTTCCAAATTATGCTGGTGTGTGTGTGTGTGTGTGTGTGTGTGTGTGAAAATTGGTTGATTGGAGCTATGGCAGGCTAGCCATTTATCCAAATGAAGATGTCAGAAGGAAGAGATAATATACTCATCTGTGCTATAGCAGCTGATATAACAGGCATGAAATTTATGTGACTCTGAACCTGGGACTGCTATCTTTCATGCCCAATGAAGTTGCATGAAAGGTCAAGGCCACTATGTCTTTCTGTGAACATCTGAGCAGAAACTGGCATTTGGAGAGTCTCATCCGCACGTATATATAGCAAGCTAGATTAAACTTATACGGAACAGCTGTGGTAGGACTTACAATGCTTAGTCAAAGGGCAGGAAGATTAGTAACTATGTTAATAAGACACTGGCACTTACTGACAATGAGGAAAAGTGAAAGCAGGGTCCCATCAATAGCATAGCAATTAGCAAAGGGAACTTGCTATGTGGGGATGCGATAACTGGGGGGGGGAGGTGTATGTTTTAATATGTTGTTTTAGAATGTAAACAACAGGGATTTTTGTCCTCCTGCTATTTCTTCCAAACATTATTTAAAATTGCATCAGTTGTTGCACTCTTGATCGCTGAACCATTTGGAATTCCACTGCTGTAAAATACATTCCACTGGAATTTTTGGGCCATACAGATTAAGCTGGTCTCCACAACAGAGGAATAAAAATAGCTTCTTCTTTTTTTCTTCTGGTCACTATATAGCTTAGTACAGGATCTCCTCCACCTAATTTAAATATATATTTCAGTCCAAGTATTCTCTGGCCTCTTTTGAAACATGTATTTAAAGTTCATTGGGACTGAGGAAAATAAAGCAGCTTATGAAATGCTGTTTTATTATCTCTTCGTTAAGAAAGGATCCTTCCTCTCCTCTTCATATCATTTATAACAGAATATAGGAATAATATAGCAAAGGACTCATTTGCCTATACACACGTAGAAATATAAAACCACTGCCAACCGAAGTATAGACCTAATGAGAGAATTAAGTTAAGAGTACAAGTCTAGAGCCTCTAAGGACTATGAATTCCTCAGCTTGACTATAATAATTATAAAACTAATTGTGGACATAGTGACAGAAGTAAAAAGTTTAAATTATATGACAGAGCTCCGACTTAGAGGATTAGATTGTTGCTTGGGCTGGTGGATAAGAAGATACTTGGGATACCAGCTAAGAATTGCTCCCACACCATGCACTAGAATCCAGGAATTTCCCAGGAATAAATTTCTTAATGGAATGACCCATCACCACCACCACCATCCACCACTAAAAAGTATGATTGCCCCAGTCAAGTTGAGACAAGAGGTAGAGATAATATTTATCTGGCTTATATGTACATACATGGATATACTCAGATCTGGTCCAAATCCCTCAGAGTCTATTCCAGTCACAAATGGGGGGGGGGGAAACCTCCTACATGGGTTTTTGTTTTGCTTTTTATTGTTCTTTTAGGGGAGAAACATAAGAAAATGATAACATCATGTAGCCTAAAGTAGGCTAATAGTTTTAAAAACAGAAAACTTTCAAAAATCTCCAGTCACACAGACAAAAATCTCTGGGAAAGAAAACAACTTGTGGCCTCATTCATTTTTATGACACCACACAAAGAAAGGTAACTCACTCAAGATTTAAAATACTTCACTGCTGCCTACCCACCAAATTAGCACTCAGGAGTACAAATATACTCATGAATACCTTTCATGGCAACTGCAGGTACTTGTGCCACTTTCCTTTTTTTATGGAAAAAAATATATAAATGGTTAGGAACATGCAACAAAGCAAGGAAGAAACAGAAGCATTCAGCACGTTTTTCTTCCAAATATGTTTCTGGAATCCAAGTGGGCCATAGAAAAATCCTTACAAAAAAGAAAAGGTATGCAGGGAACCCAATGCTTTGTATGAAAATATGTAAAGAAAAATGCACAGGCATAAACAGAAAAAATAAGAGCATCCATTGAGGTAAATCTTGCGGGGGTGGCAGGTAGCATGATGATAAATAGGTGTTTTGAAAAATCATATTTAAGAGACCAATTGTGTGGTCAGCCGCTATCTAAGCTAGAATATATTGATAGTGTGTTCATATTAAGATCAAGCGTCAAGGAGATTTGATTTTGATTCTCCTATTACAACCATCTGAGAAGATGATTATACCTTAAAGAGTGCAAGGCTACAAATGTTCTAAATTGGACTGCCTATAATTCATTTTTGGGGGAGATTATAAGTTTAGGAAGTGACCTCCTGACAAATTATTTTATTCCAGTTTTAGCTTCCCTTTATCAGTTTTGGGAATATGATCTCACTAACAGACTACAATATTATAGAAATCTCTATATGAATAACGTTCTGAACTCTCACAGAGAGCTATAGAGAGCTACAGAGTACTGTAGGTGCTTTTTAAAAAATGCCAGTAAATGTATATGTGAATTTGCTATATTTGTGGGAATTGCTATTGTGTAAACACGATGGCTTTAGTCTTTATGCTTATTTTGTTGAAATTTTAGGATTCTTTTCCAAAAGATTCCAAAACCCAGTTCAAGGGATACATTTGTACACAGAACGTTCTGTGCAACAGTCCCCTTTGGACATTCACACAGATGTCATTCAAGAAACAAGCCTCCACAAGCACAGCATAGTTTTCCCCCTGCAGCTGACAACATGCATGCTTAAGGTTCCATCCCACACAGAAGCTTTCCTCTGCACTTGAAGGCTCCCTGCTGCAGCTATTTGTTCTATTCTGCCTCTTTGTTCTCCAAGACAGTAGACTTGCTTCCAATTGCTCCTCAAGGGTTGAGGTATAGATGCAAATGTATCTCACCACCGGGACAAATATTTGCATTTCCTTCCATTTTCTTCTGCTATGCTGTACATCTTAGTCTTCTCAACCTTCAACTGGCACCTTTTGAACCCTCTTGTGTGGATATCTGTCTTTCTTACTTTGACAACAAAAAAGTACACATAGTAGATTTATAAGACAAACCAGTCTAAATGTTGTTCAATAGCTTTATTATTTCTGAAACATAAAACAACAACAACAACAACAAACCCCATTAAACTCATCCGGATATAACTAGATCTGTTGCTTGATTCTGGCAGTGAGCTGTGATTGGGATTAGATATTTCCCCACCCCACCCCCATCTCTTCAAAAGATACTTTCTCCTAAACAATTCTGTGATTCTAAGTTCACCACCATCTAATGATTCATCTATACAATAATACTCTCCACAGGCACGGTATAGTGAATTGGACTATTGAGTTTGATAATAATTAAATACACAAGGACAGATCAGGTTCATGGCTCTCCTGTCTTCTAGAAATTCATAGCGCTTGCTATGAAGACACTTAAACATGAATAGCATCTCTTTCTCAATGGAAGGAATTAATTAAACCATGACAGTAGAGATTTAGCTACTAATAAAGCTCACTCTGACATAAGACCCCTTTACCTTGGCTCTGAATCACTCTATATTTTGCTCAAAATGCATTGTCCAAAACATACATCTTGTGTTGTTATACAAGAGAAAAGGTTCCCAAGAACACCATTACAAATCCGAGCCTTTCCATGTGTAGCAAGCACACTTTCGCATTTACTTGCCTTTTTTCTATTATTTAAATTGATCTTTCTTTCATAAATAAAATTAACTGCTTCCTATAGAATTTAAAGGTACTGTGCAAACAATTGTGGGCTTAAGAATGGTATTAAGGGAGACAGAGAACAGAATAAAAAGATTTGAAAAATCAGAGATGCAGTTACACACCAGCCTGCTATATCCTTGCATCTGTTCATCTCCTGTGAAGAAAGGAAAGAGCGTGTTCTACATAATTTAAACCAGTGGCCGGGTTTTCAAACATTGTTCATCTGGAGTGAAGGTGAGAGTGGTCTTGGGAAGGGGCAAATGATCACACATGCTTTTATGGATGGAACTGCTTGGGTAGCTGAGTGCTGCAGTAATATAACATCCCTTTCTATTGTTGCACATTCTAGCATTTTTTAATTTCTTCATTTATTTCTCTATTTAAAATATTTATATGGCTGCCCAATTTATACCAAACTCTGGGCGACTCCCAATCAAGAATTAAAACAATGTAAAAGCCATACAGAAATGGTTAAAACAATAAGTCAGTCCATTTGTATCTAATGGTTGTTCATAAGCCAGAGGTTCGTAACTTGGGGACTTCATGTAAAGCATTGGACTGAAACATTTCTCTGTCAATATGGACAATAAGTTAGGAATAGTGGAATTATAATGTCCACTTTATCACTAATGCGAGTGTATACTTAATGGAACAGAATGAAAAGTCTACATCCAATTATGCCTGTGTCATACTTTTTCTAAAAGGGAATAATTAAGAGAAAAATCAGGCACACATATTTGCCAAACACTGACCCAGTTATATTTTTTCATACAAATGAAATGTTTTAAGATGTTGGGGACAATGATGTTCATTTAGTATAAGTTACTATATATAAGTTTGATCAGTGAAAAAATGTAAATGAAATATGAGAAGTTATGTTTGAACATATCAGTGGAGATTCTCAGTCATCCAGGTCATGGTTATCCCAAAGGTGCTTTTTCACGAACTTAACTTTCTTTTTTTCTCTCTTTGAAAACATTTCACTTCTCATCCAAGAAGCTTCTTCAGCTCTGACTGGATGGTGGAGAATGGAAGGATTTATACTCCTTGCAGACAGCTGGTCATTTGCATTCTTTTAGAGCAGACATGTCAAACTCGCGATGTCATGTGACGTCGCACAACATATCGGGGTGGTTTTTCCATTACCGGCAATGGGGTGGGCGCGACTTCCGCATAATGCGTCCGGCCCGTGGGCTGGCAGTTTGACACCCCTGTTTTAGAGAGTCATTGATGCCACCTGGAGCCTTATCTGTGTTGTCAGGGTCACCTGAGTAGTGCAAATGGGTGTGGAGCCTTCTTGGATCTGTTGAAAGGACTGTGTTGTAGACTGGAGATAAATGATGTTGTATCCCTCCCCCTCTGTTGAGAGAGGGCTGTTCCATTTTGACATAGATGGCCTTTTGACCCCTCTTTTAAACCAGCGGTCCTCTCTACCCAAAATGTGAACTTTGCAATCTTCAAAAGAGTGGCCTTTGTCTTTTAAATGCAGATGGACTGCTAATCTTCTCCTGATGGTTTTGTTTTCCTATGTTGTGCCATATGTTTATGAAGCAGTTGTTTTATTTCCCCAATGTACAGATCTGCACATGGCTCACTGCATATACCACGTTGCTCAGTTTGTGTCTGGGCGTTTTATCCTTGGGGTGGACAAGCTTCTGCCTTAGTGTGTTCTTGGGTTTGAAGTGCGCAAGTATGTTGTGTTGGCTGAAAATTCTCTTCAGCTTTTCCGATATTCCTGCAATGTATGGAATGACTACATTGCTTCGTTTATTTTCTTCTTTGTCTATTATGGAGGAGCCCAGAACCTGTGGTTATCCCAAGTGGGCCTTCATCAAATCCCAAAAAAAGATCCAGCAGTCTATAAATCATAACCACAAACCTAAAGCAGTATAACTATTATTACTCAATGCAAGCTGCCTACTATTTCATTAAAAAGGGTTTTCCGATGAAATGATCAGATATGCTATGCTGCAAAACACAGAATGCACTAGGAGCTCAGCAAAACTGGAAAATTATGGACTCTTGATTTTCCACTATACTGGTATATGCTTTTTTACATCATGAATGCCATCATGGGACATTAGGAAATTGCAAAAATATGTTTTCCAAAAAAAAAACCCCAATAACATTCTTGTTTATACACTTCTTACTTCCCTGCCAAAAACATATAGGATTTTGTTGTTGTTGCTGTTGGCAAAATTTGGGAAGGCTAATTTCTATTTTAACCATGGTCATCCTGGCCAAATCAGGATAATTGGCAAGTATGCATTTATTGCTCTGGTCTTAATACATCCAAGACAACTGCAGTGTGCTTAGTAAGTCTTTGTTAAACACTGCAGAAATATTTTGTTAGATGCCACCATGAATTCCATTACTTTGCTGTGAAATTCTTTTTTTCTAAACTATATCCTCCGACATGGATGCCAACATATGATTTTTTTTCCATGTTCTTTTTTCCCATCCCTGTTTCCAATTTTATGGAAGAATTATTCATTGTTAATTTCAGTTTCATAATAAAAATAATAAAATAAAATGGAATTACCTATGTAAGTCCAATAATGAATTAAATCTGTTCTCAAAAGGAAAATACAAAACATAACTGAACTGTGCTATAAGGGCAGTAGAAGGTCTTAGTTGAAGTCCACAAGTCTTAAGGTTGCCAAGGTTGAGGACCCCTGCCTTAGTTCATCTTTTATTTATTGGGGGCACAATGGCTTAGCAGTTAAAGACATGAGCTTATCAGCCAGAAAGCTGACAGTCTGGGTTTGAGACCCGAACACTGAGAGATGGGGTGAGTTCCTGTTACTTGCCCTAGCTCCTATCTAGCAGTTTAAGAGCATGCAAATGTAAGTAGATAAATAGGTGGGGAGATAACAGTATTCCATGAGCCTCGGTGTATAGTCATGCTGGGACATGACCACAGAAATGTCTTCAGACAAAACTGGCTCCCTCAGCTAAGAAACGGAGATGAGTACCGCCCTCTAGAGTCAGACACGACTGGAAAGGAGAAAACCTTTACCTTTAGCTTTTATTTGCTGGACTATTGAGTTTCATCTTATATGGATACAATCAAGTAGGATAAACCCCTGCCTGAAATTTGGAAAGCCAATGGTAATGAAGGTTGAAAATGCCATGCTAAACTAAGCCGATAGCATATTTATTACTTTTTTTTTTTTTTAGCAATTCCTTATGTTCTGCTTTTAGTCTCTCGTGTTACACCAGAAACATTATGAAGATAGATCAAATCAAATCAATTTGGCATACTCAAAGTATAATAATATACACCTTTGCTTTGAAAGTTTTGAGCAGTGGTCCCCAAATTTTGCGGCTTGGCGGCCGGGGGGGGGAGAGGAACTGAGCCGCACAAGCAGTGGGCCAGTGCACCCATGTGCATGCAGCTCAACTTGTGCAAGCGGTGGGCAGGCACGCTCCCACATGCGCATGAAAGCTCAACTTGCACAAGTTGAGTTGCGCACGTGTGTGCATGTGCACATGCCTGCCACTTGCACAAGTTTGCATTGCGGGCATGCGCACTGGCCCACCGCTCGCATGGACCGGTTGAAAATAGGCCACAGCCCGGTAGTGGGCCATGGCTCAGGGATTGGTTTAGAGCACATTAATCTGCACAATCCTGACAAGGGTTTCTTGATTAAGAAGAACCAAATATTTTGATATATGCAAGTGTGTAAAAATTACCAGTGGTATAGCTAGATTGAATTACATTTAATCTGATGTAATTGTTTAGTAGTTGTCGTAATGCCATTAGCTCTGTAAAGTCCTGGATCTTTGTCTGGAAATTGATTGTTTTTCCCAATGGTGTTTGTGACAAGGGGAAAGATCAGAAAAAGGCAAGATGGGAGAGCAGGCAGGCTTGCAGTGCAACAGTGCATCCACACACTTGAGCAATTGTGTGATCTTTTCTTTTGCCAACTGTTTTCTCGTCCCCACTCTTCCAACTGCTTTTCTCTTCAAGAAAGAACAGAACTGAGACCCGCGTTTTATACTAAAAACTGTTGCAAAGTATATAGCACTAGTGTGCTTTTAATGTTTAATTTTTAGAAGAATTCAAGCATGCATCATTGTCTTCCACTCTCAGGTTGTCTTGTAATGGGCCATGATATACTTTCTGCTCAAGATTTGTTTTATAACAATGATAAGGCAGGATTGCCAATTCTGGTGCCAATTATAACGGTTCCAAAATCTGAAAGTGCAGCTTTACCTATCAGGACAGGGCTTGCTTGTGAAGGGTTGATTTTAGGAGACAGAGAGATTGTGTGTGTGTGTGTGTGTGTGTGTGTGCATGTTTAAAAATTATTAGACTGAAATTGTAATCAAACCAATTAATTCAAAAAAATGAGACAATACTTTATAAACAATAGTAAGGAAGAGAAGTAGGAGTTAGATGGAAGAGGGGTATAATTAGGCCACAACCAGTTTCCATAATTAGTTACCCTATTCCTGTTCTGTCTCTTTCCCCAGTGCTTATTCCCACTCACTCCCTTCCATGCTAAAAATATGTCTATATTTCTCCTACAAGAAAGAAGAAGAGGTACAAGAGTAGCAGTATTTGGGTTACCTGGAAGAGGCAAGCAACGATAACATGGAACCCAACATGACACTTCCGCAACAACAATAAAAGTAATGATAGGTTCACATGAACTGAGCTGAATTGAATTGAATTGAACTCCCTTGGTGAGAATGACCCTTCTACTAGGAAAGTTAAGAGTGAGGACTGTAAATTCCTTATATAATGTTGTCGTTGTGAATTAACTAAATTATAGTTGTTCAGCTGAAAGCTGGTTTATAAAGAGCAAACAAGTTGACATATTTTTCTAATACCTTCCTGTATGAATCCAATCCATTTTGAGAAAGCTGTGCAAGAATTCTTTCCCAGCATTTCATATCACATGTGTTTGCACCCAATCCAGCAAGAAAAAACTATGGGCTGAAACACTTTTCTGTTTCTGACACATGGTTTTAAAAACCAGCTGCTGAAGGAAGACAACTTCTTAACCAGCAGTCAGGGGCCTCTCCTTCACACAGCTTCTAGGTATGGCAGTCTCTCTGGAGAACTGCTTAATTTGGGGTCTGTTTTAACTCTAGAAATAATCCATGATGGTGGTTCAGGCTACCGTATATATGTTTAGAGCTCATCAGTCTTTCAGTGTTAGAATGCATTCCTTATTTTATGGATTAGCATTGCCCTAGAGCAGTGGTGGCGAACCTATGGCACGGGTGCCAGAGGCGGCACTCGGAGCCCTCTCTGTGGGCACATGTGTCGTTGCCCCAGCCTTGTCTCCCCCCGCGACCCCCTCATCAGCAGCCCCCCTGGAGGAGAGTTGCCCCCGAGCGTGGCCCACGTGGAGCAGCACAGCCAAGGACATGACAGCCAGGCAGCATAGACAAGACTCTGCCCTCACGCCCCATTGCGCACAGTTGTTCCTGCAGGGTGCGGGCAGAGGACATGGCCACCATGGCGCTGCTGGGCTGCCTGGGCAATCTGCAGCGGGCCCTGGAGGCGGTGAGTGGCCCTGCGGGCAGGCAGGGTGCGGGCGGGGCAGGGGGTGGAGCGGGGGCAGGGCCAGTTTTGGGGCACTTGGTCGCTAAAAGGTTCACCATCACTGCCCTAGAGGATGTATTAATATTACAACATTTTTCAAGTTCCATAAACACAGCATTTTAGCTAGGCTACTGTTTATTGTGTAAGCATATTCTTTATTGTTGTCTTCCAGAAACGTTGCTGTCATTCATCTGAAAGCGGCAAATATTTGGTATGCTTTTTATTAAAAATGCATGCAGTGATGCATTTAGATTGCCTGACTGGAGTCACAACAGACTCTGTTATGTCCATAAGAAAGTTATGCTCCATCTGTTAGGGATATATGCTTCATGGGACGATGAAAAAAGGCCTTCTCAATGGTGGCCCCTTCCTTACGGAACATAAATCCCCTGGAGGTATGATTGGCCCCCACCTTGTTGCTTTTCCAAAAGGCCCTGGGACCCCAAATGGAGATGGAGCCGATCAAGTGGTTGGTTTGATTGTGTTGCTGCTGCCATGGTGGGATCTTTATGCTTTTTCTATTGTTGATTTTTAATGCTATAAGTATAAGCCACCCAGAGCCACCTGTGAAAGTTGGGCAGCCTATAAATGTGGAAAGAAAGAAAGAAAGAAAGAAAGAAAGAAAGAAAGAAAGAAAGAAAGAAAGAAAGAAAGAAAGAAAGAAAGAAAGAAAGAAAGAAAAAGAAAAAGCAAAGAAACTCCCTCCTCTGAAATAGGCACTTTCATTGAAGCTAATGGAGGATTTTCTTTCAATATGCATACAGGGCCCTTTGGGAAGCAATGTATTAGTTTACAGATTGTCTGTTATCTATCTCCTTCCCCTTCAGGATCATCAAGCTGTTTCAGTTCATGTGCTGTGTCTAATATATATTTCAGAACCATAAGGAAAGGGTAGGATATTATTTGTCCCCAAACAAGTGTTCATAATAGGAAATCCTCCCACCTAGACAAGGACATATAGCTCTCAGCTATAGATATATTGGAATTTCTCTGAATCTTTGAAAGATTCCCTCCCTCCAACATTTTGGATCGATGATGGAAGATGGTGACTCTTAAATAAATATAAATAGGTGGGCAATGACTGCAAGAAGAGCAGTACAAAACTGAAACAATTTCCCAAAAATAAGGGGAAATTGTAACTTTTACTAATTTACCAAAAGTGTAATTTATAGTCAAAATTAATAGTCATATTGTCAACGCTGCTAACAACCGGAGGAAATGAAGAAATAAGTGACCAAATTATAATTATTTCAAGGCAGATATCCCTTCCATTTATTTATATTTTAAACAAAATAGAATTCCTTGCCACAGGGTGGTGTTTTTTTTTATGTTTAAAGAGCATTACAGTTGAAAATCTTCAATAAATTTCAAGTCCAGCTAAGAATTAAGAAATAATTTCAAAAACAGTCTTATGCTATTGACATACAATAAAAAAATGTTGGGGGGGGGGTAGGGAGATAGGCACCAAATGCTATGTATTAGGAATAATTGCTGACTACATGGTCCAGAACGATTCCAATTAGCTTAAATTGGTGGGGTGTGGGCAGAGGCATCTGTTCCTAACTTGTTTCACACCTTATTCAGCAATAAATCTGGATATGCTACCAAGGGTACACTTTTACAGGAAATGCCAGTTAATCCTGGAATCAGATTCCCAGGACAGAATATACCTATCGGATCAATGTTTTAAAACATCTGCTTGCAACAATCACACCCACCTTCTGACATACATTAAATCTTATACCCCAAGCCTAAACAATGAACTGTTTTAATCCCACTGTTTATCTCAGAGTTTGACTTCAGTTACAATTTGCTGTCCAGATAATATTTGCTCCCTGATAGAAAATGCCTATACAATACTACAGATTAATAAACCACAATTTACAATCCACATTTCCTCGTGTTTAATTCCACTGGGTGGAAAATGTCATTGAAGCAGGAAATATCTCAAATGTGGGAGAAAGTTAAGCAGCCAATCGGAGTGCATTAAACACCTTTCTCTGCATTCTTCCTGAAATGAGTGTTTTTTGTTTCAGGCTATTTATTTATACAGAGCCCACCTACTCCTTTGACTGAAGGATTAGAAGGCATAAAAACCAAGAGGCAAAAGCTTGAAAGATTTCCGTCTCCAGGTGTCAATTGCTCTTCTTGACATACAAGGCCATTCTGAAACTCTGCTGGAGAGATGTCACACTAAATCCTACCCAAAAGAGAAAGATGGTTTTTGAATGTCATCTCTGCCCCCTCCATTTAGGAGCAACAGAATGACTACTATCAGTGCATCTTTCACTCTTGGGGGGGGGGGGAAGAAAGGCTAAACTATTTGAGAAGGAAGCAAGATTAGCTTTCTCTTTTATCTACTGCTATCTCTTAATTGCCTATGCTTTAAAGAAAATTGAAGCATATACATAGAACTTCACCTGAAATTTCAAAAGTTTTCTAACTTAATCTTTGGATGATGAGTTAAACCATTAAATAAGCCATTTTATATTTGAGGGTTTTGCCTATGTTATAAAAACTTACTCATACATTCTTTATGTATTCACCAGTATGTTAAAATCAAATATTTGTCCTGGAAGTGTTGATTTTTTTAAAAAAAACACCTCTTTGGATGAATATGGCTGTTAATGGCTGGTGTTTGTTGTTTTGTTTTGTATTGCTGAAAGGTAGTTTAGTATGGTGGTTAAGGCATTGGATTAGAAGCTGGGAGATCCTAAATTCTAGTTCCATCTTAGGCACAAGGCCATCTGGGTGACCTTGGACAGTCATTCTCTCTCAACCCTAGAAGGAGACAATAGCAAACTACTTCTGAAAAATATTGACATGGAAATTTGGAGTCAACACAAACTCAAAGGCAAAAAAAAAAAAAAAAAGATTTTAAGCTACCTGGAATCAATACCAAATTAGCTGAACATAGGCAACTATACATTTCGCCACACATCTTTATCTTATTCGTGGTTTCAACCTCTTGCCATTGGTCAAGTATCATATTCTAACCTTTCCAGCTTTGCAGATCAGCGGGGGGAGAGGGGATGGTTCTGTGTGAGCGGTGGGCACATGTGCGGGTTCAGCTCCATTTGCACAAGAGGGGATGCACACGCACGCTCACCTGCCACTTCCGCAGCCTGGTTCCGAATGGCTCATGGCCCAGTAGTGGGCCACGGCCCAGGGGTTGGAGACCCCTAATACAGGTAATGAAACTCTGCTGGAGTGATCTTTAAGGGAACCCTGGGGATTCTCCCAGGTTCTGGCTGGCAAATCATGCAGGACAGAATTGGTTTTCAATGAACCCCACAATAAACAAGAATGTCAGTAAGTCCATAGATCTAGTGAATTTGTTTTTTAAAAGTTGCTCTGAGCATAAAGGCTTTACCTTAACTGGATCACTGCTGAAAAGTGATTGCTTCTCTTTAAGATACATGATGAATTTCTCTTGAGGGGCCAGGAGCCAATTCTTCCTATCCTAATCATCATAATCCACCAGAAACAATACATTATTCCGATTAACTGCACGGCTGTCTCACAGATGGATGGGGATAACATGTCTCCTCCTGCCCCCATTGCTACCACCACTTTTTCTTCCATTCTTTGGCAACCTCTGTAATTGTTCCTTTGTAAAGAGAGATTCCAGCAGTTGAGCATAGACAGTTAACATATGCATGGCTGTTTTGCATTGTCAATGATGTGTCCTCTCTTGTGTCGCAAACAGGCGAGTCTTTATACCAAAAAGGCTGCTTATTTTCACACCCCTCTCTTACTCAGGAACAGTTGTCCGGTTAATTTAAAAAAAAAAAAAAACAGCCCTTATGCTAATCCAACAACTGCTGGCCTTAAACAGGTGCAGGGATCAAACAGGCTCAATAAACTAAAACATCTGGCTTGGAAATGATAATAGATCCATTTACTCTGCAACTCTGAAGAGGAATGTGAAACTTACAAAAGTTAAAGCATGCAGCTAGGCTGCCTAGTAGTGTTTTTAAAACACTGCATTACAGCATTTGAATAAGGTAGGGTCATTTCTTTACATTTTCCTGACAAACAGAAGTATCTGCAGAGCGTGGTCAAAAAAGTTAAGATGGTTGCCAAAATGGTATAATCCAAGCTCCACCCATGTTTTATGTGTGTTGCAAAAATGGTCAAAACTTCAATTGCACTGTCTTGGTCAATATTGTGTCTGTGTATGTGTGTGTGGGTTTTTTTAAAAAAAACACCAAAACAAAACTATGCCCTGCACACATACCTGATAAGGAATACTTCTGAGGTTATGTTGTAAGATTGAAAACATCTACTAATTAGGAAGGGAGAGTAAAAGAAAGTGAGAATATGAGGAATGTAATAGAAGGTAAGCAAGATTAAGAAATAATTTTTGGGATAAAATAGCATCCTGCTGAAGAATGGGATGTATGTTTTGCCCGTATAGCTCTACCTTGGGCAGTTATATATCTCTCAGAACAAATACACAATGATTGCTACTATCCCCTGTTCCTCAGAGATTTTGAGAAACATGGCAAAATATGAAATACTAAATAATGAAGAAACATTATGTGGGACAACATGGATCTAGTGAATTTCATCCAGCAATCTTGGTAAAATAAAATAGCATGCATTTCTCATGCCAAATTCATCTCTCTGGTTACTATGTTCCATTGTTATACACAAATTAATGTGATATCAGATGTATAACAGAAGTAAAGCAAGTGGTGATCTACCTGAAGGAATTACTGCACATGCAGAATTCCCCAGTGTGTTGTGCAAGTATAAATGTGTGCTGTCATTTAAAATAATATACCAGTTTACTTCTTCTACATATACATACACACACATACACATATGTACAGTGGTGCTTAAACGTTTGTGAAACCCTTTAAATTATCAATACTTCTGCATAAATATAATCTAAAGCATGACCTGTTTTCCACACAAGTCCTAAAACTAGATAAAGAGAACCCAGATAAACAAATGAATCTAAAACAGTATAATGGTTGATTAATTTAATTTTTTCAAAGGAGCAACTCAACTTCCAGTGAACTAGTGGCGACTAGAACATCCCTGTCTGAGTGGAATAACATTTGTGGCAGAGATTCTGGCTGAATGCTATATTGTGGCTGGTGAAGTCTCTTTGGAGAACAGAGATTGTGAGATTGACCACATGCACTCTGGGCAGCCACTCCTCATAAGTAGACCACAGGAACTATGTTTTTGCAGTTAACCTATGAGTTGAGTGGCTGGGAGTCAAGGGATTCCATCTAAGCTCACAGGTGTAATGCAGTCTTTATGGACAAAAACGTCAACCAAGCCTCATTTCTTAATCACCTTTCAATTTATGTTTTACTGCTTTTAAAATATTAAGAACTTTTGAAACAGCATATTTTTATTGCATTTACTGGGTGAATTTCATTCTCCTTTGCACAAAAAGCTTTAAATATGGGTTTAATAATTTTTAAAATTATTATTTTTGGAATAAATAGCCAAAGGATCTTTAAGGGTTCAATTGGATTTGAAATAAGAATTTAAAATTAATTATAAGAATCCTTCCCATGGAAACAATTGTTGTTTTGATGTTTTGGGGAGAAAACAGGATAAGTTGGGACTCTGAATGTCACACACTAGAAGGAACAAGAAGAAACTGAATATTACAATTTAAGGAGAGGAATAATCAGATTTGACATGCTAGTACAGAATGAACCAAAACATTTTAACAATTGCTATTTTAATGGGGATTTCTAAACTATGAGCTCAGAAGAGGAACATGCTATATCAGATAAAAATTGAAATTAATTTGGATGTGGATTTAAATTGATAAGTTACAAGAATGTTATGGAACAAGTTGATATACTGGATATATGTAATGGAATATGTGGATGACCTTGGGAAACATGGAGAAACAGACAAGAGAGTCAGGAGCCCAATGGTTTAACAGCCAAAGAAAGAAATTTAGGAATAATGCCCTAATTGAACAAGCAGTTAAAAGTGGCAGTGGGAAGTCTATTTTTTCAGATTTATAAGATTCTGTTAATATAGTCTTACAATAAAGTAGAATTAGTTCATTTAGTCATGTTTTCTGTCTGGTTTACCTGAGGCAGGTTTACAATATACAAATGAAACTGGCTGATGTCTTGGTACTCAAAAAGGATATACAACTATCAAATCAGAAGAGATATTTGGATAACTTTTTTTACTGGATTTACAAAAGAGATCTAAAGTTTTGAAAGATTTGCTGAGAGGAGACAAAGAAAAGATGAAAAGACATTAACTTTATGAGATTATTTGAAGGGATTAAAAGCCAAGATTGTTAAAACAGGGAAGGAATATAGAATTGGCTTATATGATCAAAGTTAAAATAGATATCTAGTTATATCTGGTAGTCCTTAATGGAATTTGCTGACTAAGAATGAATAATGATTTTTTAAGATTTGGTTCATAATTAAAAGATGAATTATGGGAAGCAAAATATAGTATTTGCTGTATTTTAAGAGATATGGATTAGTTTCCAAAATTGTTCGTATTTGTTATGATGAAGTGGGAAGTTATTTCTTTATATTTTTTTCTTTTTTCTTCTAGTTTTTTTCTTTTCTGCACTTTCTATTTTTATTTTTGTTTCCCCCCCTGTAATTTGCATTGCTTTTTATTTTTTTCTAATTGTAACTTTTAATAAAATATATTTTTAAAAAATTAAAACAACCATGTGTATATATGCACAGAGAGTCAGTTCAGTGTAGTAGTTAAGGCTGAGTTCTAGTCTGTCTTAGGCACAAAACCAGCTGGGTGACCTTGGGCCAGTCATACACACTCAGCCCTAGGAAGACGCAATGTTAAACTATTTCCAAAAATCTTGCCGGAAAAAAAAGTAGGGACTAATGCAGGCGGTCACCAGGAGTCAAAAACTGATTTGCAAGCCTGCATACCTATGTAGTCTTTAAAAATTAATGAAGAATAGAAACATTGTAAACCAATCACATCCAGCATTTCTCTCCAAAATGACATTTGTACAGACAAAAAGAATTCATTAGGGAAAAGAATTAATAAAATAGCTAATAAACAGTGACCAAATCTGACTGAATTGATCCTTCGTTGCAATATTTTCCAAAGGCTTTCTTGTTGCTTTAATTTTCTGTCCAAAGCAATTTCCCACCTTTGAATCATCATTGCTTCAATGAAAGATACACTTTGGTTTTCTGATATTTCTCAATAACAAACCTACCAGCTAACAATAAGAACTGAAGCAGTTTCTTAAGCTGCATCCATCCAGATGTACAAGAAAACACAGACGATAAACCAACTACAAAATTTATCACGAGGGATTATTGGGATAATTTTCTCATTTCTTAAAAAAAAAAAAATTAACCAAAAGCCCTACTACTTTGCATCATCACCTCTTAGACAGTTGTATACCAATTTGTTTACACCCTTGCCAACCTAATCTAGAAAGGCACCAGTTGACATTGGGTAATTTTAGCAGACTGTAATGCCAATGAATTATCTTCATATTCAATTCTTCATGGTCAAATCCCTGTTCCGAGCAAGAATTAAATGGAATTACATGCCAGAAAGAATTCAAATAACAGTCATCAGGTTCAATGCCCAAGTCATTATTCCAAAATGTAAAGACTTTTAAGAAAATCTGAGTGTGAGTTTTTATTTCATGTATTGATTTGTTTGTTTTTATACCATCACCAGCCTCTAAAGCAACTTCTGATGGTGGACATGTATTTTGCAAAAAAAAAAATACAAAAATACAAAAATACAAAAAAAATTTTTTTAAAAAAATGCTGAAATAGCACTTGGAACTATGTTTTAATTGATCAATGGATTGAAAGAATTTATCTCATTTTAAATACTCGACCATATATAAAGCAATACTTTTATCAGGTCTTGCCACATTTTTAGCAGAAAAAGAACCATCTGAAGGGCCTGTAAGTAAGGCATTCAGATATATCAGTATTTAATATTATATGAATATATTGTGAATGGAAAGCTACCCTATCAAGGGATTAAAAAAGAAAAAAAAATCAGCAACGTTCTCTGATTGCCTAACAGCTGGCTGAGAGTGTATGGTAATAAATTCTTCCATTAATATGCAATGTAATCTAATGCCAAGGTTACCATCTGACACTGTGCTTCTAGTATTAATTGTTGTCTCTACTGTTGCATGACAGTAAAAGTTTAACAGGTGTGGCTCTCTGTTAATACAACAGAGGGGATGATTGGAAGCACAACTAAAGGACGTCTTACAGGCCAGAATGGATAATATCATCTGTTGAGGCAGGATTCCTAATTACTTTCTTCTGAAAAATGAATTAAGTGAGAACAGGATATTTAAGTTTTACTATGGATTACTCCATGATATTTTCCTATCACTTCTTCTTTTCTGTTTATACAACAAACAAACAAAAAATGAGGAAAAGAACAGGATGGCTCAAATACTTCTCCAATGGTAGCAGCTAGAAGCACAGGGTCTGACAACACCCTCACAAAATGAGAAAAGCAATGGAGTAGTAACTGAGTTTCTTTCTCCTTTCCTTTGTTTAGAAGGTGAAAAACACTATAACGAAAAAACTATTTGCAAAATTATTTGAACTTCTAGTTATAAGCAGAAAGGGTGAATTTTAGTCAGCCAAACAATATTCAGGACTGATGGTATTTTCACATTTTATCTATATAACCAGTGGTAAGGACAGCATAGTTGCACAATGATCTCTCTGATAAACTGAAAGACAAAAAGGGCAAATACAAAAAATGGAAAGAGGGACACATAATTAAAGCAGAGTATCAGCAGATAGCCCGAATCTGCAAAGATGAAGTCAGGAAAACAAAGGCTCGGAATGAACAAATATTTGACAACAAAAGTCAAATATAGTAAAAAAAAAGTTTCATCATATAAATAACAAGAAAAAAGTCAAGGAAACAGTAGGTCCACTTAAGAGAGAAGATGACAAGGAAGTAACAGGCAGTAGAGAGAAAGCAGAGCTGCTTAACTCATTATTTGCATCAGTCTTCACACAAAAAGAAACTATAGCCCAACCTACCAAAAACCTAACTGTAAAAGACTGTCTAGAAATAAAAATTAAAATAAGCAAGAAAATGGTTAGAGAACACCTGTCTGACCTTGATGAATATAAATCACCGGGACCTGACAGATTACATCCCAGAGTTCTGAAGGAGCTGGCAGATGTCATCTCAGAACCATTGTACCACATCTTTCAAAAATCCTGGAATACTGGTAAATTACCTGAGGATTGGAAAAGAGCTGATATGGTTCCCATCTTCAAAAAAGGGAAACTCCCCCCCCCCCCAGAAAACTACAGATCAATCAGCCTAACATCAATATCTGGGAAGATACTGGAAAAGATAATAAAAAAACAGATCTGGAAACATCTAGAAACAAATAAAGTTATAACTAAAAATCAGCATGAGTTTGTTAAAAACAGATCATGTCAAACCAATCTTATTTCATTCTTAGACAAAGTGACTAAATTAGTAGATCAGCAAAATGCTGTGGACATAGTATACTTGGACTTCAGCAAGGCATTTGATAAAGTAGACCACAACCTACTTCTTGGTAAGCTATAAAAATGTGGGATAGATAGCATCACCATCAGATCTGTAACTGGCTGACAAACTGTACTCGAGTTGTCCTTAATGATACTACGTCTACATGGAGGGAAGTAAGCAGTTCCGTCTTAGACCCAGTACTCTTCAATATCTTCATAAATGACTTAGATTATGGAATAGAAGGGGAACTCATCAAATTTGCAGATGACCCTAAGCTGGCAGGAATAGCCAATATACCAGAAGACAAGCTCAGTATCCAAAAAGATCTTGACAGACTTGAACAATGGGCCCTATCCAACAATATGACATTTAATGTGGAGAAAAGCAAGGTTTTACACTTAGGCAGGAAAAACCAAAAATACAAGTACATATTAGGCGAAACCTGGCTCAAAAACAGTAACTGTGAGAGGAACCTTGGAGTCCTAGTGGATGATCACTTAAATATGAACCAGCAGTGTGCAGTAGCAGCCAAAAAAGCTAATACAATCCTTGGTTGTATAAACAGAGGCATAAAATCAAAATCACTCGAAGTATTGGTACTGCTTTATAAAGCCTTAGTAAGGCCACACCTGGAAT
Source organism: Azemiops feae (assembly GCA_023970755.1). Taxonomy (NCBI): domain Eukaryota; kingdom Metazoa; phylum Chordata; class Lepidosauria; order Squamata; family Viperidae; genus Azemiops; species Azemiops feae. The sequence goes on from JALGBA010000444.1 coordinate 1,030,226, forward strand.
ACTGTATCCAGTTTTGGTCATCACATTACAAAAAAGATGTTGAGACTTTGAAAAAAGTGCAAAGAAGTGCAGCTAACATGATTAAAGGCCCGGAGACTAAAACGTATGAAGAACAGTTGCAGGATTTGTGTTTGGCTAGTCTAGAGAAAAGAAGGACTAGGGGGACATGATAGCAATATTCCAATATTTGAGAGGTTGGCACAAAGAGGAGGGGGTCAGTTTATTTTCCAAAGCACCAGAGGGCAGGACAAGAAGCAATGGATGGAAATTAATTAAGGAGAGAAGCAATCTGGAATTAAAGAGAAACTTCTTAACAGTGAGGACAATTAATCATTGGAACAGCTTGCCATCAGAAGTTGTGGGTGCTTTATCACTGGAGGTTTTTAAAAAGAGACTGGACAACCATTTGTCTGAAATGGTATAGGTCTCCTGCTTGAGCAGGGGGTTGGACTAGAAGACTTCCAAGGTCCCTTCCCGCTCTATTCTGGTTGAAGACCATGGAGTTAAATCATGAGCGGATAACTCTATATCAGATTGCAGTCATGTTTTTTTCATTATTAAATTTTATGTGTTTATTTGCATATTAGTGTCTCATTATTAGGTTTAACCAGAATCTGACTTTCATTAAATATAAAAGCAACATCATGTAATGGTCTGTGGGAATGTCCTTGGAAGACATGAGGAAGAACCATAGGCTAGATCAGTGGTTCTTAACCTGGGCGATATCGCCCCCCAGGGGGCGATTTCATTTTTCAGGGGGGCAATGGAACGAAAAGGGGTGACGCGGGGGTGAAGGAATGAAAAGGGGGCGATATGGGGGCGATGGAGCGAGACGTTTTGGGGACACTTTTGAGCCTTCCTCTGCGGCTCTGAGCCTCCTCTGCCATTTGCAGAGAGAGAGACAGACAGAGACAGAGAGAGGCACTTGCGCTTCCCTTCTCTCTCTCTCTCTCTATCTCTCTCTCTCTCTCTCTCTCTCTCTCTCTCTCTCTCATGCGGACTTGCCCCCTCACAGGGCTCCTGATTGGCCCTGCGCCTGGGTGCCCCACCCCCTGGGAGAAGCGTGGCCAGGAAGTCCCTTTCCCTGACTGGCCCTTCTGAGGTGCATGTGGCCGGGGAGCCGCACAGAGAAGCCCTGGGATCCCCACTGGGAGCAGCCCACCAGAGCCTCAGCTGAGTGGGCCAGCCCTCCCACAAGCCACGGCCCTGAGGGAGAGCAGCCCCTGCGATCCCCAGCAGGCGGGACCGTTGGCCCAGCTGGCCGGGAAGGCGCACTAGAATCCCGGCTGCTTTGTCAGCGAAGAATGTGAGGTGAGAAGATGGGGCGGAGAGAGAGAAAGGGAGGGGGGAGGCATTTTCCAACCAGCAGCAGAAGAGCCCCAGCCGGACCCGCGGGAGCGCCTCCTCCTGGGGCCCAGCGCCGGCTTCCTTGCCCTCCTCCTCCTCCTCCCCTTCTTCCTCCTGCTGCCCCCCGGGCGGCAGTACCGGCTGGGGCGGCGGCCAGCGGGGGCATCACTCCCTGGGCTGTCCCCGGGCCACTCCCTGGGCAGCCAAGCCAGCCACACTGTCAAGCCCCCATGGGCTCGACATTCACGGGAAGGGGGGGAAGCATGCTCCAGGCAGCGGCCACCGCACAGCCCGTCGCACAGCCAGATGCCAGTGGGTCACGGATTGCTGGGAGCGCCGTGCGGTGCGGAGCGGCCCCAGCTCCTCCAGCACGACGGACCTACCGGCGGCACGGTAGGCTCCAGCGTTGGTCCTGGCGGGAGGCAGATCATTGCCCCGGTTCTGACCGAGGACGCCGGCGGCGCGGGAGAAGGTTTGGCAATGCAGCCAATGGGGGGGCGTTCCGCTAGATGACTATCATGGAAAAGGGATTTCATCCCACAGAAGGAAAGGGGCATGGACATGTTTCAGAAAGGGCCCTCCTTAGTTTTTGGAAAGTAAAATAGGAGATATATACTTTTGAACTTGGAAGATTCTTTCACTGTAACCTTACAATAAAGGTAGTGTTAGTACTCATGCCTTTTGTCTGGACTATCTGGGAGGGCTGGCAAGTTTGTAGGAAGTATCCCTGGATTCCCCTAGGGAACAGCTATGGGACAATTATGAAGTGCCCTGCATTTATGAATGAAATTTGCTACTGCAGTATAGACTGTATTCTCATCCCATCACACTGTTATTAAAGATTTGATTCCCACTTTTAGATTAGAAGTAGCTACTAATCCTACTGATGAATATGGAAAGTGTGGGCATCTTCCTTTCCACATTTTCTTTCTTGTGTCTCCAAGTCTTTCATTGCTTTGCTCTAAGATCTTTACACTGCTTGTTGTCAAAGATTTTCCAGGTAAAGTTTGGGACCTGAGCCTTCATAATGTAAATACAGGGTATCCCATAGTCTGCCTTCTGTCTGATAGTGTTCGGTTGTGTAATACCACTTTTCAATAGATCTTTATAGGACATAGTTATTTCTTAGGGGAAAATAAAGCAAAATGAAAAGAGATGGTGGACTTAAACCGTATTTCGTCAAGCCAGAGATGGAATGTTGTAGAATGAAAATTAGACCACTAGTCGTACTCTTATCTTGGCAAATGAAGATAAGAGTATGACTACTGGTTTAATTTTCATTCTACAACATTCCATCTCTGGCTTGACTGAATACGGTTTTGCTTCTCAGAACATCTTGCCCGGATCAGAGCTTTTTTCTCACAACCTGATCGCATGTAAGAGTTCATCCGATGGCAGTAGATGATTAGAGGGGAAAAACTCTAGCCCGCTTCTGGGTCTCCTGTAATCCTTGGATGAATCTAATATTTAATTAAGAAGAAACCAACTTCCTAAGTGATAAGACACTGGATATTTTTACAGCTGCTGTGAAAAGCTTATCCATTCTAGATTGAAAGTTCTCTTCTGAACAGTGGTGGGGGAAATTAGGACTATGCACCAGTTTTTAAGCTGTTTTAATGTATATATATTAGAATATTGGTGAAACTACAGTGGCAATCGCTGGTTTTAAAGTGGCAGATATAACTGGATGATTTCATATGCATGCCCATAAAACAAAACAAAAAGGCGGGACTTCTTTTGCCATTTTGAGGCCCATGACTGAAACTGCTGGATCTCCTGTAAAAGAATTTTAAGGCTACCAAAGTAGGAGTTCCAACAAGTACTTTACATTTAGATGAGAAACCTTTATATAGGCAATTTCAGGCATCAGGATTCTGGTTTGTCTTCTTACACATTTTCACAGTACAGAAAAATAAGATGCTTGTCTCTTTTGTGAAAGCAAGGCAGTCGGCACCTGTTGTTTTGAAAATGACTACTAGACTTCTTATCAATATGAAAATCTCTCTCTCTCTCTCTCTATCTCTCTCTCTCTCTCTCACACACACACACACACACACAAACTATGCACTGAAGCTATATTAAATGAAATAAACAGGAAATCTGAATGTAAAATTTGATTGTTATGTTTTAGTATTATTCATTCTTCATTCCATTCTTCCCTGCTTTTTCTCCAAGGAGCTCAAGGCCTCCCTTCTTTTTTGCATACAAGTTCAACTTTACAATATACATTGAATTGGAAAATACTGACTATTCCAAAGACTCCCAATAGGCTTGATGGCCAAATATGCATTTGAATCTAGGTCTCCCCAGTCCTATTTCAATACTGATTCATCTACAGTATCAGCTACATAACTGCCTCCTAAATAATGGTTACTTTGATACAAAACTGCCCTTGAGAGTTATAAAACATAATGACAGTAGATTTACAGTAGGAATAGTAATGGAAATATCTTCAGTTAAAAAGAATAGGTTGAATTCAATTATAATTTTGTGCTACCTCTGAATTTTCCAAACATGTATCAACAGAGTGAGCTCCCATCACACCTTTTTGACTCCTGCCTTCCTGACTTTTTAAAAACAATAAGATTCTTTTACTTGGAAGAAGACAACAAATGGGAACTTGCTTTAAGTTTCGAGGGGGAAATGCCAGCCCATGTCGAGGGGTTCACAAAGGAGCACAGCTTTTTAAAGAAAACACCTGTGCTTTATTTGGAAGTGTCCAGTAAAAGGCACAAGTAAATCTGAACAGAAATATACAGGAGAGCACTAGAGAGGTGGGAGAAAAGCATCCTTATCTGTCTTGTGGTAATATTGTTGTTGTGGTCGTCCATGTCCACCAAAACAGCTCTTTTATAAAAGGATATTTCTTGCCATGGCCGCTACTGAGTGCAGGTATCCAGGATATGTTCTCAGAATTCTGAATACGACTTTTAGCCGAAACTTGTGAACCACTGTACTAATGAAAACAATTCCACTCATACTGTGTGCTCTCTGTTATTTGCTGATACTCCTACTGATTACAGACCCTCTATCTCCTAAAAAGTCACTTTGATGAGTGGCCAAGGCACTAGGCTAAAAACTGGAAAACAGTTCTAGTCCTATCTTAGGCAGTTGGTTGACCTTGGCCAAACACTCCTTCTCAACCCTAAGAAGGTGGCAATAGCAAACCACTCCTGAAAAACCTTGCTAAGAAAATTGCAGGGACTTGTCCAGACAGTTGCCAAAAGTAAAAACATTCAAACACACAAACACACACACACACACATAGAGAGAGGGGGGGGAAGAGAGAGAGCTACTCATTACAATGGGGAGATCCAAGGAAATAGTGTGGGATGTGGTACATATTGGAATAAATATAGACCCCCCCCCCTTCTCTTCTTTTTTCTACTCAGAATCAGTGTCATGTGCCCAGGTGTGATCTGAAGACACATAATACAGGTTTTATGCTAAAGCAAAACAGTTTTAAATCAGGTGACACCCACTTCCCCCACCCATGTAAGCCCATCTATTTGGAGCTCCATGGAAAAATGAGATTAAATAATTATTATAATCTAGAAATGAAATCTGGGGTTGTCGCTTCATTTTTAGCGTGGGTTCATCCAGTAAATGCTCAGATGGATGGTTTATATACCTCAATAATATATTGAATATATATGGGAATGAAAGAGAATCATAGAGAGTATTGTATTGGTAATTATGTATTGATTGCATGATTTAAACATTCATTTAATCTGTATATGGGTCTTTCTTACATGCTGTTAATTCAGTCTAGTGAACACAATAGCCACTGGTAACTATATGCTATTTATTTATCTTTCTCACCTGTGAAATAACCAGATAGCAAATCTTTAAGATATGGAAAAAGCGAGTAAGAACCATCTAGGTTACCAGCTCATAGTAAAAGCCTCTGTCGCTGAATGGTTACGCACGGGTATTGTTAGAATTAACATGCCCGCTCAAATTTGATTCTCCCTTACAGATGGAATTTTCATTGGTATTCACAGAAATACATAAGTAAGTGCTTATGCTAGTCAGTCTATATCCCAGTAACTGGAGCATTCATAGTCATTTTATTGTCAAAAATAATGCCTTGCTCCCACCTCCTTTTATCTTGTTTTTGGCTGGCCTTCCATTAAAGTTGCTTGGAAACTGCTTAGAGAATAGCCGGCTGGTTCTCCTGATTGAGATTCTCCTTTTGTGTCTTACTTGCCTTGTTCCCTTCTATTTTATTCCTTTGCCGAAACCTTTTAAATGAAAAGAACATGAAAAGCAGCTTCCCCACAATGGCTACTGTTTGTGCTACATTAAAAGAAAGACAAAATTGGCCTTCACTGATCTCCACATCTGGCAGGATAAAAAGAAGGAAGAGATTCTCTAATAACAGATTAATTCATTTTTTAAAACATGCATGCAGATTCTTCTGTTACCCAAACTGTTCCATTAGGCATTAACCTTCTATGCAGGGTCTTGATACATTTGGCTATCCTGTCTGGGAATTATGGGAGCTGGAGTCCAAATCTTCAACAGGGCACCAGACTGGAGAACACTGCTATAATCAATAGTCTGTCTGCATCTTGTGGATGGGGCTTTGCTTGTTTGTGCGGCCCAGTTGCTGGCATGCCGTGGCCCAGTACTGGTCCATGGATCGGGGTTGGGGACCCCTGCATTAATACATACATTAAAGTTGGATAATCTACAAGCATAGTGTAGGAGAGGACCAGGCTGAGCTCAAGTGAGGGGTTAAATGCATCATAAGGCACAAGTCCCTGTGTGCCCACAAGAGATTTAAGTCCAACCAATCATGAATGCCTTCTTATTCCCGCTCATTTCCCTTGACCATTAGTAGCTCAGATTTTTGTAGAGAACTTAAGCTTGCAATAAATTGTTATACTCATTTGAACTGTCTGAATCTCCTGATTTCCCCAGCGCTTGACACTTAGACTACATTTTGTCTCCCTCTTCATTTGTCACCATTTTAGTGACAAAACCACTTGAGAATTTATTTATTTATTCAAATCAGGCCCATGGCTCTCATGATGACTATGTACTGCTGAGCCACTCAGACTGCATTCCCAGAGAAAAACAAAATCTTCCAGGTCCATAAGTATGAGGATTCCAGTCCCAACCCTAAGAAGAGCATCAAGAGCTCAGACAGGGAGGTTGCTACACAGCAGAGAAACTGGCACAACTGTTTTGCCGGTTTCAGGTATGGCTCGGTAGGAAAGAATCCAGGTATTTGTCTTGATAAGCTTTTACGCGTTTATTCCTGCTGAATAAAGACAGGGCCCCTCTGAGGAAGAGGGAATCCTTAGCACATTTTGACACTCATATTTATATGCTTGTTACATTGTTTACTTCATCATCCAGAAGCACTGGCACACTCCACCCAGAAAAGGTGGCACACTCTAGATAAGATAAAGAAGTACAGAAGTAGTCATCCACTTCCCTTGGAGCTCTTCCAAGGACCAAGCATTATCTCAGGGTCATTAGGTGTTTCCTGAGGAACTTTCCATACTTTGAAAGCCTGCTGAGGCAACTGGGTTAACGGCATATATATTCCATGAACACTATCATTGGATTCCTGATCAACACAACAGCAATAATCCCAACTGATCCCTAGGACCCAATTTAACAGCAACTGGTGGAGCAGCACCCCTGAAAGCCATAAAAGATTCCTAAATGACAACTGCCACATCTCTATCCCTGCCCTGGAGACTCAGCTGATGCCACATCCTAATACCAGGTGGGCACATTTCTGAGAGGAGGACTCCCTTCCTTGGACCAGTCTTGGTCTCGGTAATAGTCACCAGTGAGCCCTCTTGTCTGTGATTAAGTCACAGATGAGGGAAACTTTATTACAGGCTGACCTGGCATTCATTAGCAGCAGGCCCTGCCAAGGCTGCTGACCAGGAGACTGGTACATTGTGCCCCTGATCCCTGAGAGCAGCCCACCTCCAGCCTCTGCCATATCTTCCAATATTTTGCACCACTGTGAAATTCCATCCCATCCTCAATTGCTTCACATTTTTTTTTCTCCTTATTTTTATATTAAAAACTACATTTTAACAGCAAGCTCAAAAGTGCTCTAGTCTAGGGAATGCCTCCAAGCTTTACAAGAATGTCAACATAATATGTTTTAAAAGGTCAAGATGGTGGCCATCACAATGCAATGAAAACTCATTTTTTTAACGTATGTTGCAGATAATAAATGGATGGGACTTCAACCATAGAATCTTATTTATCTATCGTGTTGTAAGCTGCCTAGAGTCGCTTGATAGCAAACTGGGTGGCATATACATTTACCAAACAAATATTCGTTAAATTTACCTCCCACCCATCTCATTGTTGTGCGACTCTTGGCCACTCTCTTGACTTTTTTTGATTATGGCTTGTAGACACTCTTGGCATTCACCTGTAGATGACACTAGCAGTCTTGGTATTTTTTCAGACGGAAGCTCTTCCAGGTCTTCTATGCTTTCAAAGCTAATAGTACCTGCCTCTCCAGTCTTCTTTACTATTCTGCATCTAAATTGGTTTCGTCCTTCAAAAATTAGCTCTGTGTACCTTGTTTAGATATAGAAATGAATAGTAGCTGCTATGAGGAAGAGCATGGGGGGGGGGGAAATCTGCCCAATAAGGGGAAGCTAATTTTCTTCAGTTGTAAGACATATGGAAACTAATCAAGGAGAGAAGCAACCTAGAACTAAGGAGAAACTTCCTGACAGTTAGAACAATTAACCAGTGGAACAACCTGCCTCCAGAAGCGGTGAATGCTCCAACACTGGAAGTTTTTAAGAAGAGACTGGACAGCCATTTGTCTGAAATGGTATAAGGTTTCCTGCCTGAGCAGGGGGTTGGACTAGATGACGTCCAAGGTCCCTTCCAACATCATCATCATCATCATCATCATCATTATTATTATTGTTGTTGTTGTTGTTCCATGCCTAGGATTTGTTGGGAGTCACACCACTGCCAGAGCTCCTGAAGACTGCCTGAGTGCACAAGCCCCAAGCATTCGAATGGGCTGCTGGCAAGGCAGAGAGCTGCTCCTGCTGATATGAATTTGATCATGTGATGCAAAGTATCTGTCACAATCCGAATCTGGGCCACAAAAGGCAGCTCATGTCTTTTGATACTGCTGCTCGATAGGAAGTCTTTCATTGTCACCAACATTGCTTCTCCCCCCCCCCCAGTACAGAGATAGGAATCCTTTTCCCTATTCCTTAATCCCCTGAAGATACTTAAGTAGAATCTGGGTGGTCTGCCATTAAGTTAATGTCTTGCCTGACTCAGAAATACAGATGATCCAATGATCATAATATTTCAGAGTTGATGGGATGGTCCAGCCTTTTAATTTCAAATTAACTATATATAAAGCTCATTTTGGTCCAGTCCCTCTTTGTCAGCCTACCTTATCTCATACATTTGTTAATTAAACTAGGAGAGACTTCCATGTTAGCTACCTTTAGTAATAAGAGAAAATATCAGTTGTAAGCCTAATACATAATCACAGGCAGCCTTTAACATACAATTGTAATGGAGCCTGCCCATTACATTCATATATCATGATGGTTTCAATCAGGCTGATTTTACAATCTTTTTTTGGCGATCATTAAGTGAATGCAGTGGTCATAAAATGAATGCCACTGTCGTTAAGTGAATCCACTGTTCGTTTTGGCACAATTTTGCTGGAAACCAGAACTTACAGTTTTGTTACAACAGTAACCATGGTAAAATGCAGTCACGGGACACTAGAAACGGTGTAAATGTGGCCTGAGCACCCACAGTGATCGGGGGGGGGGGACTGTCAGAACTTCAGAACTAGGTCGTAGCTTCTTTCAGTTTCTAAGTGGCTAGTTATAAGTTGAGAACTATCTGTATATATCTTGCACTAAATTGGTATGCAGTAGCAATGCCACCAAATCTCAGGATTCCATGTAAGTTCAGTTGCATAATAATTATGTTTGCTTTCCTGTAGACTTCTTCTTACATTACCTTTTTGTTGTAGCATCACCTAGGAAAAGCTATAATGTAGACTACTGCAGATCATATAGAACAGCTCTTGTTTCTATATTGTCTACATTGTATTCTTAAAACAGGCAAGCATTGTTTCACTCATGGCACAATTCTAAGGCCAGTGTTGCCTAAGGTAAGTCTATTGTAAAAATATTTTAGCTTTCTGTGCTTCTATTGCAGAGATTTTGTTTCCTGAAGCTTTTTAATTCTTCGATTCTTATATGCTTGGCCCTTCTCCATCATTCTTGAGCCCCCCAAAAAACCTTTGAAACTGACAATTTCAAACTTCAAGATTTCTATCATTTTTCAGTTTAGCTTCCCAGTTGATTCTTCAGTAAAATAACTTCTTTATTCTAGCCAATTCAGTCAACTGGGACAGAAGTTTCAGTCTCTTATAAGGCTTCTTATTTCTTTAAATTTTATTCCAGCCTCATAAAAATTAATCAAGGCAAATTCTGAAAAGGTACCGTTTGTAAGCTTCTATCATGTAGAAAGCAAAGTCTGATGGGTAATATTTAAAATCAGTCCCTGTTTTCATGAATAATTGCCTATAGCCTTTTCTGCACCTGGATGTATTATCAAGATTCTTTCCAGGTCAGCTGTAGCTTCATTGTTTTCCAAGGTAAATGGAACTCAAAGATCTATATGGACCACAAGTCTTCCACAGTCTTTTATTTAGCTTGCTTGATGCTCTTTGAATTTCAAATTTAGATATTCCCTGCTAATTAATAGCTATTTCAAAGTATTTTCAAAGGTTCTGATTAAGCTGCAGATAAAGATGGACTCATTTCCCACTCTGGGCACATAGTTTTCAGTCTCCTTAGCAGTTAATTGAATGAGGGAATAATGGCATATGCTTGCAAAAAGGCAACCGAGAAAGGCGAACGCTTGGTTTGCCTCTGAGAGAACGCCACTGATATTAAATGTGCAAATGTGATCCAAAAAGGCTACAAGACCAGTGGGCTGTTCTCTGTCCCATCCTGTGCAGCTGCCATCATGAAAGGGGCAATAAACACCAGCTTGCATGATGATGAAGACTTCATTTGCTCTTCTAATAGAAGGCTCTGCACTTTATCACCCAAAAGAGAGATTAATCCAATATGGTTTTATTTTATTAGGATTCTGGGATTGGTTTTTTTTTAACTGCATTACAAGTAGGAAATAAACAACAACAAAGCAAATATAGGTCAAATGACAATGCATTGTGAAAACTGCAAAACAAATTGTTCAGTGTCCTCTACTTTAGCTAATTTGTCAGTAAGACTTGTGCCTTCTCATTGCAGAATTCAGAACAAAGAGAAAAAATTGGGGTTTCAAGGGATTGCGTGTTTCTTTCAGTTTTTAAATGCATCACTGCTGAAAGCTTTATGATAAAAATTATTGAGTAATTATTATTTGAGTAAGCAGATGTTTACTGAGTTAAAATTGATAACCCAAAGGAGTTGAAAAAGTGATAAAGGAATGCCTTTTAACCTGATGGGGAAATTGGCTCTTAAAGGTCACCTCTATGTTTCCTTTAGTAAGGAAGAGGTGGGAAAGGAACAATGCAATAGGAAGTATAAGGTAGCAGCATTAGTATTAGGGTGGAGGATTTTCTATACATTGGGAACTGAACACCTCTCAAGTTTGGAATGTGCTTAGTATAAACAAGGCTTTTTACAAAACTGACTGAGAAAAGCCAAAATAACTTCAAAAGACACTGAGTTTCAGCTCAGTATACTTAAAGCAATTCAACAAGCCTTGAAAAGGGATGAAAGGTGGGGTTAAAAAGAGAGAGAGAGAAACATACATTTTTAAAGCATTTAAATGCTTTTGTGTCAACACTACCTCCAGGCAAAGTGTTGATGTGAAAATAGTTGAATATCGTGGCTTAGGGACTTTTAGAAATCTAGCATGCAGGCTTTGCAGCCATTCAGTAGTAAAAAAAAAAAAAAATAGAATCCTTTATTCTCTTAGAATATGGCTATCACCTTGCTACTTTGGGATGATGTTCCTAAATCAATTTGAGAACCTCTGGACACTGCAAGGGGATAAAGGGCATGTGACACAGATCTCTTTTGCAGCTATTTAGTGGATAAACTTATTGGTTACCAACTACTTGCTCTTTGCACACTATTATTATAGTACTATAGATATATAAATGGTCAAGTCACTATTCAAAATACATAGTTATGGCTTATAGAGTTAGAGCTAGGTAAACCAACATAAATATCAATAATTGTTGACTGCAGCAAGATTTTACTACAATTTGTCACTAAGAATCAAATTACAACAGGGAGCTTATAAAAATATTACTATGCTAATTACTTCCATTGCCTGCATGAATTGGAAACTGGAACATCTCCTTTACATCTTAGATGACCCAGGAAAATAAATTAATTGTGGAGGGAGGGGAAATCACTTGGTAAACTACCATTTGCATCTATCTTTGAATGACTATTCAATTCTTTTCATTAAAAGTAGACATAAGAACAGATGCTGAAAAATCACAAGTTTCAGTTCAGTTTTATCTGACTGAATCAGCAGTAGTTCTATGTACACTTCTATTTCTGAGCTCCCCAGAGGTATTTGGTTGGTCACTGTGGGAAATAGTGAGACAGACCAGCCTCTTCTGACAGCATTACCAATATTTTGATACAGTCAGTGGCAAAAAAAGGGGGGGAGGGGGTCCTACAGATAGTCCTTGACTTAAAACCACAACTGAGCCCAAAATTTCTGTTGCTAATCAAGACAGTTGTTAAGTGAGTTTTGCCCCATTTTAGGACCTTTCTCACCATAGTAATTAAATGAATCACTGCAGCTGTTAATAACATAGCTGTTAATAACATTGTATATTTACATGAAGTAAATCTGGCTTCCCCTTTGACTTTGTTTGTTGGAAGGTTACAAAAGATGATCACATGATCCCAGGAAACTGAAATATGATAATCATCACATAAAATATGAGTCAGTTGCCAAGCATCCGAATTTTGATCATGTAACCATGGAGATGCTGCAACGCTTGTAAATATGAAAAATAGTCATGGTCATAAGTCACTTTTTTCAGTGACGTCGTAACTTCAAACGGCCACTAAACAAATGGTTGTAAGTTGAGGACTACCTCTACTGATGAAAGCAGTGTTGTAGCATTGCAAATCAGACCTACCCTTTTTCAACATGAGTTGTGATTCCACATGCATTCTCCAAAGGGGTAGCACTGATGCCACAACATTGTTTTCATTATTCTGATGAATGCATCAGATCCTGCATATGCGGCTCTTTGTATCTCAACACATCTGGAGAACATCTGGTTTCTGAAATCTGTTTTAGCTAGAATTTGGTCTGATCATTCAGTGGGCTAGCATTTGAACTCATTATTTCCAACTGAAGTATAACATAACTAAAATGTACAGGAAGGGAAATCCAATAAGGTAGATCAAGCCATACCTGCCACTGAACACTTGCACTTTGGGAATAAATTTTCCTGTAAAATATTACATAGTCACACACATCTTTGTAAAACAGCTTTGCATAAATTATTAAAAGTTTCATTGATAGATGTTTTGATCAATGTGGATTGAGGAACATTGTAACATTCAATTAAGCATGCAGCATTACCAGGATAACATAATATTTCTCTGTATTGAGGTTCTCCAAAATTCTTGGCTGCAATTGTCATCAATTTGAATATTTGTAATATCAATTAAACATAATGAAGGAATAATACAATGAGTGGAGTGCATGGGGTAGGGAAAAGCTATTATAAGAGAACTGATCACTTTATGCAGCAAAACTGGGTAAGTCACCCTCAATTAGAACTTTCTTCCAACAAATAAACAATAGGATCATAAAAACTCCCAACCCTCTCCTCTTTTGCTGCAGCTCTATGACCTGCCCAAAAGTTAACGGCAACCATGAAACAACCATGGTTCAACTTTTTGCACATTTTCTACAGGAAGTAAAATCAAAAGGGCATATTAATTCTGCAATAGGTTTAACTCATCCATAAAACATAACCTTTGAAAAATCACAAAAGAAAAAGGGATTTTTTTAAAAAAAAAATCCTGCTCTTACCCATGCCTCTTCAGTCACATCATAACATTACCTTCCTGCAACTCTTGGATGGCAAAGTAATTGTTTTAAAAATTGCAATTTTAGTCTACAAACTTTTATCCATCCCAATTACAGAGGCAGTACATTTCTTCTTATTCACTCATTTAATTAAAACATATTTCTAGAGGTGTCTTCTTTAGAAATGTAAACTTTGGTTTCTTTGTTGCAATAGTGTTAATAAAAGGTAAAAGTAGAAGTCAATAGTCCTGGTGCAAAAAAATAATGCATAGTTTCCCCTAAAGCAATGACAGCTTATCCTTTTAACTGAGGGGAACATCACTTTACTCTACTCAAGGCCAGCACTAATCTTTGTTTAGCTGGTGTCACGTTGGAAAATCATTGCTTGGATCAGATTTTGTATTTTGGGAGTTCTCTGTCTTCATGGCTTATAAACAAAGACCACAACTTACTTGCACAGCACAATGTTAGCTGCCAGGAAATGTTTTTGCCTGACCCTTTTCCTTGAACATTCAACCATAGTTTGGTATTGCAGAACAATTAAGAGAAGACAAAGCAGATTCATAAAACAATGTAACATTTTCTACAACATAGACAATGCGTTGTGCTTAGGATTTTGCATTTCATAACTGCTATTAAAAAATACAGAATTTCAAAATTTCAAGAGTTGATGCTATCAGGGTTAAAGGTTATGCAACTATTATTCAAGTACACTTAGATTTCTAATACATTTGTATCTATCGTTTTTAACCTACAGTCTTTTGTGCAAATTAGGTGCAATACATATTTCATTGTATTTGTTCATACAAAGTCTACATCTATATGCAATCTGCTCATAGGTGGCAAATGCAATCAGGTCCTCAATCCATCGAATAAATGGAGTCATACATTTATTTTTCCAATGCTGCAATATTAATCTGTTGGTTATAGTAAGGGCATGGAGAATCCATTTACGTTGTTCAGTTGTCAGATTCCAAGACTAAGTATGTAAGTCAAAAGAATATTATCTTCTGAAATTTTTAGCTTTTGTCATACAATCACATTTACACTGTCCAGTACATTCTCCCAAAACTTGTTAAATATGTTTTTTTTAGCTTCTAAGATACCTGAGATACTAGAGCAATTTGTTAAATCCTTTAAAACTAAAAAAAAACCATATTAGTTTCTATAGATGTTTGTTATTAATAAATCAGTTTGATATGTAGATGCTAAAAAAAATGACTGGAAGAAAGAATTAGACGTTTTTAAATTGCCCAGACAATGGGAGAGTGTTTTAACTTCTGTATCAACAGCGTAACGGATGGAACTATGATTCACGCAACAAAAGATATTTAGAATTTATTGGACTCCATTACATTCCGATAGAAAAGGATTGTCTAGGACAGCATTTTGTTGGAGATGTAATAAGGATAATGCTTCTTTTAAATAATTAATTATATAAAAAATAAAATAAGCACTGGAAAGATCAAATCATTGCAGAATTGAAATTAAAGAATTATGTACAGTTCACACGCAGATTGAATACAGTTCAGGGTCAGGCAGGCTGCTGAAAATAAGGCAGATGTCAGGAATAAAAAGATACAAGGTGTTGTAACCAGGGTGGTCCTAGTGGCACAATTTCTCAGATCCCTTTCATTTGTTAGAGTTCCTGTCTATCACCAATTCTAAGCCTCTCTCTTTGTCTCTGCTCCACTTTACTATTTTCCAAAGAATCAAAAGTTGCTTGTTTTTCTTGGAGGAACACCATTACTCTTTTTGCAGTTCTCTAAAGTTCCAGAGTCAGAGAATCATAAAATGGAAGTCTTGAAAGGGACCCTGAAGAGATACCATTTTGTACAGATCCTAATTTGTCTTGAGGCATAGCACATTTGACCTGAACTAACCCCACCTCAAGTTCATATCTACAGTGTTTGCCCATTATATTCCCCATGGTTTTTAGTCCACTGGAAACACATTTTATGACGATTATTAACACAATAAATCAATACAATGGAAAGGACTGGTTTATAGTTCTGTACAAATGCTTAAAAGTGGTTTATACAGATAGTCCTCGACTTACGAGCACAACTGAGCACAACATTTCTGTTGCTAAGTGAAACATTTGTTCAGTGAGTTTTGCCCCAGCCTTTCTTGCTACAGTTGTTAAGTGAATCACTGCAAGTGGTTAAGTTAGTAACACGGTTGTTAAGTGAATCGGGCTTCCCCATTGACTTTGCTTGTCAGAAGGTCGCAAAAGGTGATCACATCACCCCAGGATACTGCAACCGTCATAAATATGAGTCAGTTGCCAAACATCGGAATCTTGATCACGTGACCGTGGGGATGCTGCAACAGTCGTAACTATGAAAAACGGTCATAAGTCACTTTTTCCCCGTGCTGTTATAACTTCAAATGGTCACTAAATGAACTATTGTAAAACTACCTATATCTCATAAAGGGAAAAATGAAAGTGTATTACAATCCCACTAAGGAACTTCGGCTTATCATATTAACTCTTAGGATGGCCATTCCATTGCTCTGGGGTAAGAATGAGATGATCCTTGTGTTCTTCCTAATCTTTAGTATTTCTATGATAATAAAGAGGAGAGGGAAAATCTGGGGATGGAGAAGGTAAATAATGTTTCTACAATTTCTATAGCGTGGTTGGATGGACAGAGATTTCAAAAATATCAGTGATGGAAGGAAAAAGGAGGCTTATTATTCTACAGAAAGGCCCCTAATTTCATATAAGATGATAAGATAAGATAAGATAAGATAAGATAAGGTAAGGTAAGGTAAGGTAAGGTAAGGTAAGGTAAGGTAAGGCAAGGCAAGGCAAGGCAAGGCAAGGCAAGGCAAGATAACCTTTATTGTCATTTTTTTACTGTGGGCACAACGGCACACATCAAAAATGAAATTTAGTTGCCCGCTCTCAAAGTGAAACACATACATGATGCACACCTAAGCATACTATATACAACTATATATATATCACCTCTTGCACTGTAGTTGTCAAATGTTTTATAGTTTTCAGGAATGCTCAAAATCCGTTCATTTAAGTCAAAGGAAAGAAATAATATTGACTGTGTGGTCAAGGCAGCAATATCATTATACTCTATCAGCTTCAGTTCTCTTAAAAAGTGATCGGTCTTTAATCCAAAGATTATATGCAAATTACCCATGTGGGAAAGGCATCTTCTGCAAAGGTCCATAGCCTTGCTGAATGACCTAGTGCTTTATTTTTAAAAGTCCCACTGATGTCAATACTTTCTGTCCTGTGACCATGTTACCCACCATTATTCCAGGGTGAGGTCAGTCTTTTTCTTTGCTCAGGCTGTCTGCCAGTTTCTTAACACCTGCCTTGAAAGTGACAGCTCTATGGATGTCCTCATAAATTACAAATCATGTGCCCCTGTACTGATGCCTTGGGACAGGCACAAAGTTAGAAACTGTCCTGTAACTTTAGAACTGTGGCTTCTGGATGGGACAGCTGAGAAGAAAACAGAGAGACAAATCAGCAGGGGGCCAACCAAGTATCCCCCACGCAGCCAGCTTGGGATGAGCGGACAGTTGGTAACACAAATTGGAGACTAAGTGTGCGATGTATGTATATATAGACTTTTATAATGTTGTAAAATATGGCCTTCTTCTCCGTAATTCACACTGGAACTATAAGAAAGCATCCTCAAGACACTAAAAGTGGAATAATATAAAGAATTAAGTCTTAGGGGGGGGAATCCTTTTTTTTAATTATAAAGGTCGGCCTCGACTTACAACAGTTTAGTGACCATTCAAAGTTACAACGGCACTGGAAAAAGTGACCGATGAACGTTTTTCACAGTTACGACCTTTGCAGCATCCCCATGGTCACATGATCAAAATTCAGATGGTTGGCAGCTGATTCATAGTTATGACCATTGCTGTGTCTCCCAAGATCATGTGATTCCCTTTTGCAATCTTCTCACAAGCAAAGTTAATGGGGAAGCCAGTCACTTAACAACTGGGTTACTAACTTATTAATGGCAGTGACTCATTTAACAACTGTGGCAAGAAAGGTTGTAAAATGGGGCAAAACTCACTTAACAAAAGTTTCACTTAACAACAGAAATTTTGGCTCAATTGTGGCCATAAGTCAAGGACTACCGTAGTAGCGTTGTTGATGATCCTTGGAGTCCAGGAATACAATATCAATCAGAATCAATCAGAATAGAGCTGGAAGGGACCTTGGAGGTAGAATGGAATGGAATGGAATGGAATAGAATGGAATGGAATGGAATAGAATAGAATAGAATAGAATAGAATAGAATAGAATAGAATAGAATAGAATAGAATAGAATAGAATAGAATAGAATAGAATAGAATAGAATAGAATAGAATAGAATAGAATAGAAACCTTGGAGGTCTTCTAGTCCAGCCCCCTACTCGAGCAGGAGAACCTATACTATCTCAGACAAGTCTCTTCTTAAAAACCTCCAGTGATGGAGCGCCCACAATTTCTGAAGGCAAGCTGTTCCATTTGGTTCATAAGAGACAAGAGGGCTAGACCAACTGTCTCTATCCTTGTGCCTTCCAGATCTAAACTTGAACTCCCATATTTCCCAGGCAGAATGACCAAAGGCTATGCAGTAGCATTAGGGACTTCCTGCTAGGCAATTAAAGGGATGTCAGATACAATAGCCTTTTTAGACTATTAGCCCTGCATTCTGTCCAAGGGCCAGACACAGATCATTAAGCAGAATGTTTATAAACCATTGGATAGGCATGCTACAATTAACCAAAGGCAGCATGTGTCAGTTGCGAACAAATTGTGCCAGATTAATCTCATGTCCTTCTCTGATAGAGTTACTAGTTTAGCAGATTGGGGAAGTCATAGATGTCGTGTATCTGGACTTCAGCCAAGTCTTCAGTAGAGTGTTCCCTTATATCCTTCTTCACAAAATGGAACAGTATGGGTTAGAATAGATGACACCACTGTTAGCTAAACTCACAATTGGCTATATAACTGCACCCAAAGACTTCTAATTAGTGACTCTACAGTATTTCATCTTAGTGGGAAGTATCAAACAAAAATGCCACACTTGCTATCCTGGGCCCTTTGCTGCTCAACATTTTTATCAATGATTTGTAGTTGAGGGGATACTTATGAAGCCTGCAAATGACACAAAATGGCTAGGAATGCTTAATACTTTAGATGAAAGAGAGAAAATTTATGAAGATCTCAACAGGTTAAGCACTAGTCTGAAATAAATAAGATGAATGTCATGGTTCCGATCAATAAATCAGAACTCCGAGGCAAGAAAATTCCTCAAAGAACATGTTTATTGGATACATATTATCGGCACGGTCAAAAGTGAAACCAGATCTAAACTTTTCCCCCCAAGAAGCAAAGTAATACAATGTAACAATTTCCACCCTTCTATTCATGCTATCCAATAAACAACTTGGCGGGCTTTGTGGCTAAACGATCCTCCTTCTCCCCTTCCGCATGAGAATGACCTTGGTTCCCATGTTTAGACTACCAGAAATACCTCTTTCCCCCCTCCCTTTCTTGTGGCAACCTAGAATGACCGAAATGGCTGCAGCCAGGTTCGTTGTAGAGTTGACATTGGAATTTAGCAGAAGAAAGTGTAAAGTGTGTGTATAACATTGAGGAAATTTGGCTTGATAATAGTGAATAAGATTTGGGTGTCCTTGTCAAGCACGGACCAGTAATTGATGCAGTCACTAAAAAGGTAGGTAGGTAGGTAGGTAGGTAGGTAGGTAAGTAGATAGATAGATAGATAGATAGATAGATAGATAGATAGATAGATAGATAGATAGATAGATAGATAGATAGATAGATAGATAGATAGATAGATAACCTTTATTGTCATTTTTTACTGTGAGCACAATGGCACACATTAAAATGAAATTTAGTTGCTTGCTCTCAAAGTGTACACCTACATAACACACATTTAAACATACTACATACAACCTATGTATAGATCTACACCCTTACATATAAGTAACATATAAATATTAATCACTGTCCATCTTGAATACATAACGGAAGGAGGAAGCTTTTGAGTTCACAAGGTTGATACTGTATGGAACAAAACTGTGACTGAATCTGGATATTCTGCTTCGGATACTATGAGGCCTCCTCCCAGAAGGTAATAAAGAAAACAGGTCGTGAAGAGGATGTGTAGTGTCACAGACAATCTCACGGACCCTGCTCAAGCAACGCTTATATGCTATGTCCTGGATGGAAGGGAGGAAACTGCCAATAATCTTTTCAGCCATCCTGAAAAGGCAAATTGTATCATGTGGCACATTTAGAAAAACATAGGATCCAGAATATAGTAATTATTCTACTCTGCTCTGCCCTAGTCATGTCCCATTTGGAGTATTGTGTCCAATTTGAGGTACTACTGTTTAAATAGGACAATGAAAAATTGTGGCATGTTTGGAGGGGGATTTCCAAGATGTTGAAGAGTCTGAAAACCAACTCTATGAGGAATGGTTAAAAAAATCTACACGTGTTTAGCCAACAGAAAGTAGAACTAAAGGGACATGTGACAGTAGTCTTGAAATATGTGAAGAATTGTCATGCAGAAAAGAAAGTGCTCTTACTCTCTATTTCCCACAAAGCAGGATCAAAATTAATGGGTTTAAACTGCAGCGAAGCAGGTTCAGGGACACCAGACTTCAGAAACTTTTAACAGAGGCTGGACAGTCATCTTTCAGATGTTTTAATGGATCTTTATGCTGGGAGATTGGACCATATGATCTTTATAGTCCCAACTCTGATTCTACAATTCCATGAATATGCTATGGGCACTTTCCCTCTGGTCTTTAGAGGTCAAAAATAACTGTCAGCCCCACAAGACCAAAAATCAACTCCACGGGAAGACTAAGATTACTTTTATTGAATGTGGCTATAATAACAGAATCTTGCGAGTCCAATTGTGCTATGCCTCCTGTCCTTTTTATACCCATGTAAATTAGTAAGGTGTCTGTCTGAGCCACTTATTCATACGTCCTGCTTGTTTTGGACTTAAGCCATGTTTTTCTCCACTTCACTTTCATAATGGATCTGGGCTTTTTCTGTCAAGGTCATCTTTCTCACTCTCTACAATAATGCAGAAAAGATTGCCCCAAATTGACAAAGGTTGCCCATCCCTGGATTAGCATTTTGTGTGGATCAGAACACTGCACCCTATTAAAAAATAATCATAATTAAATAACCTGTGGGTTAGGAGTGAATCACCACTTCATAATCAGGATAAACATTCTCGATGGGCAACTGAGAACAGGTATTTTTAATTATACTAAAAAAATACATATAAGATTACAAACCAAGATCACAGTGCTATATATAGGCTTTTCTTGGCCTAGTCAGAAATTTATTTCTGAGTTAATTAGCTTACCATTGTATAATAAGCCCCTAAAACTATAACAATTGTGTATTTCATCATATTTTTAGGTTACTATTTTCATACATTTGGGTGGCCAGGAATATGATAAATTTGACCCTTGCAGAAGAGGCTTTAAAATCTCATTACTGGAAGTAAAATACAGAAACAAATTGAATAAATCCATATGGAATTTAATAAGACAGTAGTCTTCCTTAATCTCTATTCCATAACATTTGCCGTTCTTTGTAGTTACATTAATATATTACATTTCCCCATTTCAAAACATTCTTATTTCATTTCATATGAACAAAATGCCTTTTTTGGTCAAAAGCATGAAAGATGAAACCACGGCCTACTCAGTAGGAAGAAGAAGGAAATTTAGGTCAAAGAAATATTAACATTAATATCGGTTGAATCTAATCTTGTTTTAATAGTGCCAAAATGTCAGTATTTCATAATAGCTTAATACGTTAAAAACTATGAAGAAACATAATTAGTTGCTTCTGTTCAAAAACTAAACTACTTCAATAAGAATGTTACAAATGAGTTGGGCTCCTGTGAAAATGGGAGTTATAACTGGATTTGGAACAGAAAATCTACAATACTTAGTTGTTGTATCATATTATCCCAAGTGGGGCCCAAGTTCAAGCTCAGATTACTGTAGTTTTAATAATTTAATGTGAGAGTCCATAATGTGTTTGTGTATGACTTTGTCATATTTATATTCATATCTTACAGAATATTAATATTCACTTTTATGACAAGGGGCCCATAATTCATCACTTCTATAAATTGCCCAAGCATCAATTTAATATAAAACTTACATTCAAATATTCAAGTATATGCTATATTCAAACAGGTCAATAGCAAATCTGTGAAATGAGTTGGACTGAAAGACAACAATTCACCTGAAATCACTCAGCAAGCTTCTATGGCTGACTACCATAAAACTTAGAGGTCTCCCCAACTCTAACTAGGCGTAGTATTTAATGTAACAGAAGGGAAAATGTTATTAAAAATAGCACCATGGAGTATTCATACTCACTATAAAAAGGGATAATATTGGCCATGAAAAACAACCCAAAATTTCTTGAATTAACACTTTTATTAAGCCAAATAAAAATATTATTATAAGTGAGTGCCTTGTTTCTGAATGAAAAAGGAAAACCTCATTTTTTTCATACATAATTTTTGGAAACTTTTTTACTTTTAAAAAAGTTCTAGGGAAAATATTCTATAATCAAAATTGATCTCTACATTTCAAAAATATGCTAAATAGTACAATTTTATATATTAGACACTTTATTAGCAGATCATTTAAATTGTTACAGTAGGAACACTTGAATTAGGTTTTATGAAGAATCCATTTCCTGAAATGTTATTTTTTCTGTTCTAGTAGAAATATGTGTGTGTGTGTGTGTGTGTATGTATGTATATACACATATATGTATATGTATATGTATATATCGTAAACCAAATAAATATTAACGATCACCAGGATAAAAATCTTAAACAAAGACTGTTTAATTTACAAAGCTTAGCTTTCGTCGGCCACACTGCCGACATCGTCAGAGCATAAAATGTGAGATTTGGGAGTCCGTTCTTATATGACTGGCTGTTTCTGCGCCCGGGCCCTCGACCTGGTCATTGGTCCGCTCATCAGCATCGGGCGCCTCGTTCTTAAAGGAGCCATCTCCAAAGTTGTCCTCTCCTCTCCAGTTGCTACTGTTCCTTTGGCATGTGTATTACCGCTGGGGGATAGAGTATCGGATCGCTCCTGCTCATCCTGCTCAGCGCTGGGGGATCGAATGTCAAACTGTTCCTGCTTCTCCCCTCCCCCATCACCATGGCCCTGTTCGTCTTGGTTTGCCTCCATGTCCCTAAACTATTCGGCGTCTTCCTATTAGCCAGCCCTATCATTTTCCTTGCCCGTGTGCAAACACCTGGGGGCTGTTCCTGTTCCCTACCCCCCTCTTGTCTCGCTGTCAGATGGGCCCCTCTATCTGTTGGTGGATTGTCTACCAGGGGTGCTCTTAAGGCTGCCCCCCCACTCATTAGATGTGTAGTTTCCTCAGTGCACGTGCGGGAGCACAGGAGATAGTCGTCTCGCGGTTTGCACATGCTATTCATTGCTCTCTTCGTCACTGGCCATGGCTGCGTCTCTATCGCCCAGTCCTTCACCGGGCATATCTCTGGTGTCCCTCTCCTCCTGCCAAGTTCCGCTACCCCTCCTTCGTGTGTGTGACTGCTTGGGGGGTGGTCATCCGACTGGCACTTTGTAGTTCTTCCCCCCTCCTCCTCCCGTATGTGTGTGTGTGTCACGGGGTTGGCTATCTGATCGTCCCTGCTCATTATCCTCCTCCCTCCCCCCTGTCTTAGTTGGATTGGGCTGTGCATGTCTGGGGGATCTATGGGGTGGGCTTCCCCTGTTCTTCTTCCGCTCGTCACCCCTATGCCTCCTTGTGTGTAAATGCCTAGGGGTTGGTTATCTAGTAGCGTTTGACCGCCCCCCCTTTTCTTTTTGTGCTCAGCTGGGCCTGGGGCATTGTCTTGCCTGTAAGGTACAACTCCAGTTCGTTGTTTTCTCCGGGGGTCGTAGTAGTCCCTTCTATTGCTCCATCCTTCCAATTTTGCAGAGTGTGGGTTGGTTGCCTCTGTTGCCGGTTGGTGTGATGCCCTCCCCACCCCTTCAACATTTGATATGCAGGGCCAAGCTCTATGTGTCAGTTGATGGAGTTTTCATCCGACATCCAGGCTTCCTTGAGCAGGCGGCCTCCCTTGGTGGCATCTCGGGATATGGCCTCCACATTGGCGAGGTCGAACCCGTGGGTCCACACCTGTGAGTGTTGTTCCTGACAATTCATGTTCGTGGACCCTGGTTTTAAGTCTCTTGGAGGTTTCTCCTACATAGTTGCTGGGGCAGTCCTTGCATCTGATCCTATATATCACAGAGGATATCTCCCCAATGGGGAGTGGATCTTTTGGGCGCATGATCCTGGCGTGTAGGGTCTGGTCAGGTCTATGGGCCACCCTTAACATTGAAGGGGGCCAGCAGTCTGGCCGTGGCTTCTGATACGCTGTTGATGTATGGCAGAATCGTCCATGCCAGTTGCGTTGATGCCACATCGGCTTGTACATTCGTGCGTGGTCCGTATGGTCTGCTGTGACACCTAATGAACTCAACCGGGTAGCCATTATGTCTGCACACCTGGTAGAGATACCTTCTTTCTTCCGTTTTGGTCTATGTTGCAATGCGAGCCAACCCGCTTAAATAGAGTCTTGATACAGCTGACCTTTTGAGCAACCGGGTGGTTGCTTCTGTAATGCAGCATCCTATCCGTGTGGGTTGGCTTATGGAAGACGGCCGTTTGTAGGGACCCATCGGGCTGTCGCTTAATCCATACGTCCAGGAAAGCCAGGGCACCTTGATTTTCCTCCTCTACAGTGAATCTGATGTCAGGGTAAACAGAGTTTAGTTTGTCCATGAAGCTGGTTTTATCCTGTTTTTTAATCACCACAAAGGTGTCATCGACGTATCGAGCCCAAAATTTGGGGTGGTACCTCATCATCACCACCCTCTCTAGTTGTTGAAGGACCGCCTCTGCTATGACACTCGAAATGGGTGACCCCATCGGTGTCCCTTTGGTTTGTTCATACATTGTTCCCTGGAAGACAAAATATGTTTTGAGGCATACGGTTATTAGTTGTACCAGGTCCTCGGTATGGAGGGAGTCCTGCTGCTGTCCTTGTCCCTCTTGGAGGCAGTCCCTCAATACCGTGACCGCGAGATCTTGTGGAATAGAGGTGAAGAGCGAGGTGATGTCATATGACACCATCATTTTATCATCCTCCACCTTCAAGGACTTGATCTTCTCCAGGAACTACTCTGCTGATTTTACAGTGGTCTCATTGTTGTCCACTAAATAGTTAATCCGACCATTTAGCCATTTGGCCAATCCTGAAGTTGGGGTGCCTTTGAATCAAATGATTGGCCATAGGGGCATTCAAGTTGTTAAGAAGCTTATTAATGCGGTTTCTGAGTGTTATTGTGGGGTCCTTGGTGATGACTTTATAGGCCGTGGTGTCATTAAGTAAACTCTGGGCTTTACTTATATATTCTGCTCTGTCCATGACAACAGTGGCCCTGCCTTTATCTGCTGGCAGGACGGTGATGGTATCATCTTTTTTCAACTGTTCCAAAGCCTCCTTCTCCTCCCTGGACAGTACCTGGCAGCATTGGTGGCCCATCAATAGGCCCGTGACGCGTTGCCTGATAGAATTTTTGGCCTCATCCCCAGTCTCGATGCGTTGAATTGTGGGTTCCAGGGCTGCTACAAAATCAATCGCCCATGCATCTGCCAGGTTGTAGCCTGGATCCCGTTCCAGTATGGTGGTTTGCTCGCGGGTCAAAGTTTTTAAGGAGAGATTGTGGACCAGTCTATTGGTGTTTCTCTGGTTATCGAGTGCCCGCAGGGTATCTATCTTGCGCTGGAGTATTGTGGATTCCTGCCGGCTCGCTCTCACGATTGCCTGGCGAGTCTGCAACTCTAACACCTGGAAATGTTGGCGTGTTAGCTTCCTGTTGCAGCGTTCACGGAAGGCCTGGATTGCGGTTCTCATGGCTCCTATGCACCTATGGTGGTCATTGATTAGAGCCCGTATGGTGCGGCGCTGGAATTGGCGGACCACCAGCTGGCATTCCATGGAATCAACCAGGGGTTTCCTTCTCAGTGACTTGGGGGGAAGATCCCCTCAGATGCAATCATGGAGGAAAGCCAACTTGCGGTAGCAGATGGTTATCCGTCGTGCCAGTTTCTCCCATCTCCTAGCGTGGAGCAATACTGCTCTCTCATAGTTGTTCTTGATTATACTAAAAATCCGAATCCTGGGTATACACATATCGTAAACCAAATAAATATTAACGATCACCAGGATAAAAATCTTAAACAAAGACTGTTTAATTTACAAAGCTTAGCTTTCGTCGGCCACACTGCCGACATCGTCAGAGCATAAAATGTGAGATTTGGGAGTCCGTTCTTATATGACTGGCTGTTTCTGCGCCCGGGCCCTCGACCTGGTCATCAGTCCGCTCATCAGCATCGGGCGCCTCGTTCTTAAAGGGGCCGTCTCCAAAGTTGTCCTCTCCTCTCCAGTTGCTACTGTTCCTTTGGCATGTGTATTACCGCTGGGGGATAGAGTATCGGATCGCTCCTGCTCATCCTGCTCAGTGCCGGGGGATCGAATGTCAAACTGTTCCTGCTTCTCCCCCTCCCCCATCACCATGGCCCCGTTCGTCTTGGTTTGCCTCCATGTCCCTAAACTACTCGGCGTCTTCCTATTAGCCAGCCCTATCATTTTCCTTGCCCGTGTGCAAACACCTGTATATGTATATGTATATGTATATGTATATGTATATGTATATGTATATGTATATGTATATGTATATGTATATGTATATGTATATGTATATGTACTGTATATGTACTGTATATGTACTGTATATGTACTGTATATGTATATGTATACGTATATGTATATGTATATATGGTTCCCTTACCTTACTATGGATGCACATGAAAGAATCCTAAATCAAAAAGAGGAATTATTACAAGGGGGAAAAGACAGTATTATTATAGTATTATATCTTCCAATTGACTTGCAGCCCCCACATTTTCTAGGAACTGCAAAATCTTCTTGGATTTGTATCTCCATCTAATGTGGAATACTATTCATTACTTTATGAAGAATTATTTCAGGTAGCTATAATGTTCTAATTTGTACTGTAACAAGAAAATTATTGTATGTTTTGTATTTTCCAGAACCCAGATAAAGATACAATGATAGAACATCAAATTATCGAGTAACTAGTAACTAATATAGACTACATAAATTAATTCATGTTGGAGGATCTGTAGATAACTGTGGGACTTCATGACACTGGATTCTTTTATCCCAGTCTTCTAGATCTTTCTTTGAATGCCAAGGGGGACAGGGAGGAGAGAAGACATATTGGGTGTTTAGTTAAGACATAGAATGGCATAAAAATAAGAGATCCACTATAATATTTTTATAGCTTATTTTTAGGAACTGTTCCCAGTCAGTTTCTTTTAACAGAAAGGAATATACAAAAATGCTCCCTCCAGTAGCTATATTAGTAGTAATCAGCCAGTGTTGTTTTTAACTGGTTAGCACGGCCCTTTGAATTGTGATGCAGACATTTCATTGAACTGCATTTAAATCAGTTTAGTCACATTCATGTCAGTAGGTTAGAATGATGTGAATGACCATGTGGATGAAACTGTTCTTCTTTGCTTTGTTTTCCCTTCTTTTTCCTTTTAATTGAGATTTCTGGAAAGGAAAGCTTAAGAGGACCGAGTGGAACCAATACCTTTCCTTAGAGACCTTTTGGAGCTTATATTTCAGAACTCTGTCTGTCCCCATTAGTTCCACTTGCTGGAGATTTTGATGGATTGCCTGTTAAAATGTTACATGGATGTTCTTCAGTGTTGCTAGTGCACAAGCTCACCTCATATACATGAAAACTACTTTGAGCTTTTATCAAAAGAATCAACTTTTAGTCATTTATATAGGGTTTATTTGTGTGAAAGACAAGCAAAACAGGGAGTGGGACCAGGAGTTTAGTTCCTTTAAAGTGAATCATTCTTGCACAGTTACTCTCAAAGTGGCTACTTACATAACTAAAATGAGATCACAAATACATGAAAGAGATCAAGGGGTTCATAACACTAGGAATTTGCAAAAATGCAGAAAGGGAGCAAAGAATCCCCAACTTTTCTGCCCAATAATGGCATGTTGGTCATTAATAAGAGAAGAAAAATACAAATTTACTAAAAGATACAGTCTTAAATTATTATATAAAAAGAAAATAGATTAGCTAGATCTGTATATCTTAAATCATAACTTCAATTTCAAAGTAGCATTGTTCAGTCTCATAGGAACTGGAAGGCAATGTGGGACATTTAAGATGGCCCTTAAGAATTGTACCTGAAATTGATGAAATCTTAATCTAGATTTGGCAATTACGAGGGCAATATGGAAATAAACCTCCATTTGGTTATCAATGACAGACACTCGCAGATACAGAACTTTTATTATATACAGTAGAAAACTACAACATTATATTGCTTTTTGACATAATCACAATTCAAACTGAGGCACTTGTCATAACGTCTTACAAGGTTTGAAATTCCTTAGTAGTAGTTGCTCGGCGCCAAATCTGGGCTATGGAGGGGGTGGGTGATCAAAAACATCCCAATGGAACTGCTTCAAAAGTTCTTGGGTGCATCTAATGGTGTGCGGGCGTGCATCATCATGAACGAACACCACACCGGAAGTCAGCATCCCCCGATGCTTGTTATGGATGGCTCGACTGAGTTTTCGTAACGTTTCACAGTAGACTTCTGAATTGATGGTTGAACCATGCTGCATGAACTTCACTAGCAGTACTCCTTTGGCATCTTCACATTTGGCAGGATTTTCTATGGCACCACTTCCGGTTGGTGTTGGTTCATGATGATGCTCGCCCACACACCGCTAAACGCACCCAAGAACTTTTGAAGCAGTTCCGTTGGGATGTTTTTGATCACCCCCCATAGCCCAGATATTGACAAGTGCCTCCATTTGAATGGTGATTACATCAAAAAGTAATGTAAGGTTGTAGTTTTCTAATGTGTATAATAAAAGTTCTGTATCTGCGAGTATCTGTCATTGATAACCAAATGGAGGTTTACTTCCGAATTGCCCTCGTATATAGAAACTATTTTGATAGCTTAATATTAACAGCTGGTAAACAGCTGGGGCAAATTCCCCTTCTTGAGTATATAAAAAAACGGAGCAAACCAGAGAAAGTGCCTTAAACTTTTTATCGTACAAAGCTACCATGTGAAGATCACAATAATCATTGATGAATAAAACTCTTGATCATTAAAGCTTTTAACCTGGTTCATTTACTATTTGTAATTTTCCCCAAAACTTTGATTATCTAATTCTGAAGACCATTTTCTTTACAATATCTTTCAGAAACATGTCTTCATTCAAGGCTTTCATAAATAAAATAAATACTCTATCAAGAAGAAGTCTTGAGCTTGGCTTAAGAAACCAAGTCAAAATTGATCCATAGATACATAGATGCTGTTTGTTATTTTTCTTCTGAAGAACTGGTAGGGTTTTTTTCCCAGGCAGTGATCCGATTGCATTTGTCATTATAAAGGGGAAATTGTTAAAGTGTTAAATCTAAAAAGTTAATTAATCAGTTGTTGATCCAGAAGAATGGTGTTCAGTTTTACATTATCTTTCATAACTCACAGTTCATTTTCAGTTCTAGTAGAGGTACTGATATTCATCAGTAAAAAGCTATGCAAGACGTGTAAAACTACTATGGCTTGGGACCACACTGTATCTGGAATGCCTTTTTCTGAATGGTATTAATTAATTATATCCTAAAATCATCCTTTCCATGTTGAAACATGATTACCTGTAGGGAGCCTTTCTTCTCCATGAAAGCCCCCGGAGGAAGGTCCTCTCTAATTAGGCACACCTGCTCTTTTCGACAGCAGGTAAGAACATTTTTATTCTCATGGACCATTTGATATATTGGTCTGCTTGTATTTTCAATACATGACAGTTTTGTACCACTGTCCAACCACCAGTATTTTTGTACCTGCACCAGAATCTCCTAAATGGGCAAAAGTTACTATGAGAAGAAACCATTTCTACAACTCTTGGCATTGCAACCGAGGTCAGACAGCCCCAAGGACCTCAGAGTTCATCCCTGAGCTACAAATATTCTCTTCTATTGGCACTTGGCTTTCGACTGCTCCATTTTGCTATGGACAATTTTATAGGCCTGGTGTGTTAAGCTGAACATTCCCAAGATTCCAGACAGCATAACAGCAATGCTTTAGAGAGTTTCTGCAGCTTGTTATGAGGGATGCCATGCATGATTTCTACAGGGTATATTTTCATTTAACCCAGTGGCTTGGCACACTTGGTCAATAAACAGAAGCCTAGGTTAAAAAAAAACAGAGGGATTTTTTTGCTCATGCTCAGAATGGTGAAAACAATCGATTAATGAATACCATGGAGACCTGCCATCTTGTTAAAAGATAAGACAACAAGAAGCAAGCCTCAATTTTGGCTCTCTCTTCTGCCACGACTAAGTGCTCTGGATTGCTTTATGTTGAAACATGTGGAGTATGCAAAAGATGAAGATCTCCTTTTATGTTTGCATTTTCCCTCCCCCTCTGGCTGTTTCTAATGAGAGGCTCATTAGTGAAGCTGTCTATAATCCAATCTCATTGACAGAAGTGCCCTTGGATCCCACTCAGGCCTGGTCCAAGGGTCCAGTCAATGCAGCAGACCCTGCCATATATGCCCAGATAGTATTTTAAGTATGGTAAATATTGCCACTAAAAATAAGCATGAATGCGCTTCAATCATCATAACACTGATATCTGAACAAAATAGTTCGTTTATGACATGTGACATGTTCAATTAGTTATTTGGATCCTTTCAGCAGCTTATTTAACTATTATAAACCACTGGAGATTCCATTACATAATTTTAAAGTAAGGGTGGGAAGTTTTGTAGAAGTGGGAGAGTGAAATTGTTTGTTGTTTTGTTTTTCTGTGATTGGGGATGGGAGCGAGATTGCACTTGTGTCATGATGTTTTGTAAGCTGGAAGGAATGGGTTTTTTAAAAAGGGTATGGGAGTAAAAAAAAAAATCTTTCCAATTTTTAATTGCAGAAATATTCCCTATCTACTGCTTTGGTTTTCTTGTTAATGTCAAAAGCAGAACCTATTATCTACATTTTTGTCCTTTGCTACTGACTTCAAGTGACACTACGCTGATCAAATTATAAAAGCCATGAAGAGGTTGCCCTTTTCCCTGTACTTTAAAAGAATTTCCCTTGTGAATTTTCACACCCTTTCTGACCACTTTTTAAACCTACTTCATTTCTTATTTTTAGAAATCATTTCTTTGTTCAACCTATCCAATCTTTTGTTGTGATCTGCATCAAAACTTTGGATCGTATGAGTACATTTTTGTTCCTTTGTGAAGTTTATGAGAATTTTTCAAACACAAGAACATGTCTTAAATTGTTTTAAGAAGATACTGTTAGGGTTATTAGTGTCTATATTGTTCAAAGGTGGGGTTTTTTCAGTGCTATGGAAGTTTAGGATTCCTGGCTGTTCTGAAGACTCAGTTATAGAAAGAAAGTTTCCCATCTGAATGTGGATGAGATGCTTTAGTTCTTCCGAAAGCTTCACAAGAATGTGCACAGCACTTACCAGAATAAAAAATAGGCCAATGTCAAGTTGTGCTACTCAGATTTAAATGTTTAATCCCATTAATAGGTATGAGACTACACTGGCTGAAATCCAAGTTCTTCTGCATAACTTTGGGCTGTGAGTGCAGGAAATTCATACTCGTTCAGTGGTGACTACCTAGGCATTGAGTCATAGGAAAGGCATACTCATGTTTAGAAGTCCCCAGAGTTTTACAAAATATTTGGCACTTATCTGGTATTACTGGGGCCATGTCATAGAAAGCTTCTTCACTAATCATTTTTCATAGGAGAAATGGCTGACAGGAAAAACAGAATAAAATAACATTACATAAAGGTAGGTAGAGCAAATGCAGAGCCATGAAACTATGACAATGTGGGGTTTAATGAAGAGAAACCATTAATACAGTAAGTAGGTGGTCTAAATGTTTTGGGTTTTTTTAAAAAAAAATGAGCTTCTTATGGCTCTGTCGTGTATACATAAAACCATGTATCAGGAGCACAAGATCAAACTATCCGGTTTTGATTACAATGCAAAAAGGATACCGAGGAGCTGGAAAGATTGCAGAGAAGAACATTAGAGATAGTGAGAGGTACTATAGTGAGGTACAGTTTGTAGAAAACGTACATATTTAGCCTAAAGAAAAATAAAGTTTGGGAGAGTCATGATAGCAGTCTTCCAATGCTTGAAGAGCTATTTCAGGGAAGAGGATATGGATTTATTCTCCATAGTGCCCAAGGTATGACAAGAACAGAAGAGTAAAAGCATTACTAAAAGATATACAATGTAAAACATATGAGAAGGAACATAATGAAATATCCAGATATCTAACTGCTTTATAGAAAAGATCAATAATATCTGTCAATAGATAAATCAATAGATAAATTAGTAGTATACAGTATATATCCCACGGAAACTGAGCAATGTAGATTAGGTATACAATGATCATAATAGTTTATGCATCATATGGATTTAAATCATACTGTAATTAAGGGATAACGATTAGTCTTCTTGAGAGACATTTAACAAATATGGATGGAGTCTGGACTCTTGTTTTTAACAATAGGAAAGAGAAAACAAGGAAAATAGCAAGATTAGCCTCAACAGAAAAAAGTTAATCAAAAGATTTAAAAGCAACAGCGTGTCTTCTGGGAGACATCCTTAGTGATTTGATCTTCAATTCATTAAAATAACTCAACACCACACCAGAGTTGATGACAAAATCATTTTATTTATAGAAATAATCAAGAATTGTGATCTTGATTTTGGGGTCTTAATTGAAAGATACTAGTAAGGATTCTATAGAACAGAGGTCCCCAACCTTTTGAGCACCAGGGACCGGTTCTGTAGAGAAAGATTTTTTGCGGACCGGAGGGTGCGTGATTTTGTGTGCTGCCTGCATCCCGCGGATGGGGCTTTGCTTGTTCGCACGGACTGGTTTCTGGGACGCCGCAGCCCGGTGCCGGTCCACAGACCGGGGGTTGGGGACCCCTGCTATAGAAGTGCAACAAGCTACTCCTGCCAATTATTAAGCTATTCTTTTCTAAACAAGAACTTAACAATAGCAATCACTTGATTTTTTACATATAAAGAAAAAGTACCAGATGGAAAATGTGTATTTAACTATTTGAGAACTTAAGAAGAGCCCATTTTAATCAAGACATAGTCTTTTCTGGTCTTGTATTCCAAAGTTACAATGACCAATCAAGCATCTATAGAAAACCTATAAGAAGAACCTGAGCACAATAACACCTCTTGTTCCTATTCTTCAGCAAGTTGTATTCAGAAACATACTGCAGTAGTGTGTGGATAATACAAGAATCCTTCCTTCCTTCCTTCCTTCCTTCCTTCCTTCCTTCCTTCTTACATTACATTACATTACAGAACGGCTTTGAATGCAGTCATTTCTTTTTCAGAGCAGATTTGATACAATTAAGCAGAAGTCCACAATCATATAGTACATATACAATATGAAATAAGAGCTCAAAAGGTCTGTCATGTTTGGGATTCAGTTTCTAAAACAGACAGCCAGATACCTCCAAAAATGTAAAGTTATAATGACCATTGGCTATCTTCACTACCTACAACATCAAAAACAGTTGTCTTGTTTTTATTAGATATTCCTCTTCAAAGTAGATCTACCATCCTTCCCTCTCTCCCTCCCTCCCTCTCTCTCTCTCTCTCTCTCTCTCTCAGAATGGAGTAGTTTTTAAAATATGATAGGGGACTTTGTGTGCATTTGCAAAGTATGGGTTTTTCTTCAAAACATAATTCTCTCTCCCTCCACTTTTATATATATATATATATCTGCAGCTGCTTCAAAAATACTTGCCATGGAGGACTTGAAAAAAGGACTTTAAGTTCATACTAAGATGCAACAGTATTTTACTGTTTGATTCCCTACTCAAAAAGAACCTGGAGTGACTAGGTCCCCTTTTGCCCATGACCTCATCTGGTGCTCCTTTTACCTTCTCCCCCCCCCAACCTTCATCTTAAAAAGAGTTCAAGCTTATGGTTTACTCTTTATTTTCCTCCCTGATGTACACCTTGTTTCCAAGTTTGGTCACTATGAGAGAGCTGTCACTTGGAGACATCGTGGGAAATTGATGGCAGACAGGGAAGGGCAAAAAGACAGGACAGATGGCTCTGTCACCACCACTGACTGGATGATATGAAAGAAGTTCTGTCTTCGCAAATGCCACTCTTTTCCATAGACTCCCCCTCTCTAGTCTGATTGCCTCATCGACAGCTGTCTATTTTTAAAAGCACTTGTTTTATTTTGTTTATTTTAAGCCAAGTTAAAAAAATATATCAGTTTTTAAGCTGGCCAGGGATCCCTTTACTAGCCCCGTTCCTTATGTGTAGAGACTGAATAGAATTTAGGCTAAAAGGGCAAGTTCCAGGACACTAAATTTCTATTCTTAATCCTCCACATTTCAAACCTGTTTCTCTTTATTGGGGTCAGTTTTTCTCTGTATGCCTTTCTTACAAGCTGAATGTGCCCAATTCCCATATGGAAAGAATATATTATTTTCACTAATATATCACAGATTTAAGCTCATCAGTTGAGTTTTCACCAGAAACAGCATTTATTTATGTTTAATAGTGAAACTGCATGTCATAAATGTGTGTTTAATATTAAAACTGTTTGTACAATGAGGAAAGTTCCTATATCTTCTTAAATCACAGTAGGCATGCATACAATTCCATAATTGGTTCAGTACATGCTTGGATTAATCAGTAAAGAACAATGAAAATGAGCGTTCAATAAATCAAACAATATTTAACATATTTAATAATGCTTAATGATATTTGTACAGGTACTTTTTAAGGGGAGAAGACATCTGCAACAAAAAATGTTTTCTTAAAAGAAGCATTCTACACTGTGTAAAATAATTAATGGGATGCCTTTCTAAAATATTTCATGTTTTAGAGACAAACTACTTTTTTCTTTAGAACATGTTTTTAATTAACAAATATTTTTAGACCCAGTTGGTTATTTGTTAGTTCATGAAATAGCAGTGCAATCCTCTGTGTCTACGTTCAGAAGTACCTAATTTCTCAGCGAGGCTTCCTCCTAAGTACAGTCCTTGACTTATGACCACGATTGTGCCCAAAATTTCTGATGTTAAGTGAGACATTTGCTAAGTGAATTTTGCCCCGTTTTACTTACAGTTGTAAGTGAATCACTGCTGTTGATAAGTTAGTATCATGGACATTAAGTGAATCTGGCTTCCCCATTGACTTTGCTTGTCAAAAGGTTGCAATAGGAGGTGATCACATGATCTTGGGCCACAGCAATTGGTCATAAGTATGAACCGGTTGCCCAAGTATCTGAATTTTAATCACATGATCATCGGGATGCTACAAAGGTCGTAAGTGTGAAAAATGGTCATAAGTCACTTTTTTCAGCACCGTCGTAACATTGAACAGTTACTAAATGAATTGTTGTAAGTCAAGGACTGTCTGTAAGTACATGCTATATAGAATTGCAGCCTAGAACTCATAGTATCAATCCCTAAGATTTCTTTCAATGTGTGACAGGTCTGGAGGCAAGTATCAGGCCCTTTGGAAGTCTCTCTCAATCATTTGTGGAGATTAGTTAGATTGATTGCTATATATTTTTCCACTGCAGATAAATGGGGTTTAACAAGATCTGAGTAAAACTCCTTTGAGGGGGGAGGGGGAAAATCGTATTTCTAATAATTTTGAAGGAAATGTTGCCCAGTTCTGAGATTTTAGGGTGAGTCTTGCATTATTTGAATTCTTACTGATGCACCCTCATGTGGTCTTGTTCAGCTATAACCAGAGCAAGAGAAACCTAGCTGCAGAGAAAAAGATGCTTCTTAAAATTTGCCTTGATTCTCAGCAGCATTGCGAATCCTACTGGAGAAAATGGTGAGCCAAATTAAGACTCTTGGTTCTTTGATTAATTTCTGGTCATCCTCCAGACTCAAACAGCTGAACACTAAAGACAAGACAGTAGCAGCACTTCAGTAAAACAAATGGCGAAGAGTGACAGCATCTCTATTCTTTTAACAGTGGTACATCTGCTTTCTTTTTTGCAGCCAAAAGCCCGGTGCTAAGTGCCGGTTGTAAAGCAGAGGCAATGTAGCTTATTGCATGAACTAAGCTGTGTGAAATCACACATGTTCAGTTTATGTTCACAAAGCAGGTGGGAAGACATTAAAGGGCAGTAGCAGGCTTGTGTTCTGCCACAGGGTAGAATCGAAACAGGCCAACAAATCATGTGGAGGTATCTGATTATATAAAAGAATTAAAATGTTATTTGCATGGCTCCCGAAGCCCAAGGCAACTGCTGCTTCCTTTAGTTTATGGCTCTTGGATTAAACAATGCTGATAGCATACCTATCATCTGGAGCATTTGCTGTAAGCACAGAGGGTGATCCAAATGACTGCCCTGTTTGAGCATTGGCATTCCCAGCTGATGTGTATATCTGAAGCAAGCAGAAGAATAACTATACTAGCCTCTTGCCATTAAAGTGTCTTGTTGTACCTTGGAGAAATCACATTCATTATTGCAACAGCTTTAATGGTTCAAAGTAAACGTCATTCTATGGAAACCTACTATGTCCTTATGCATTTTGTTACATGCTGTAGTTACTACAGAGTACAGACCTCTTTGTTGCTCCTGGAAATCCAATTTTCCATACTGCCCCAGACCAAAGTATTCTTACAATGCCATGTTTCTGTGCCAAAATATTAAAGAATGCAAACGCTAAACAATCCATCTATGTGCATATTGATTACTGTACTTATTTGGAATAATGTGCCATTTTTCTATCCCAAACTGATATTCAAGATTGCTTTACAAAGTAGTAGTGATAAGAATGGTCACTGCAACAGATAAAACTAGTATCAGTGTATTAAAAGACCAGCTAGAAACAAATTCTTAGGTGAGCCACAGTTATTGCTTAACACTAGATTGGAAAAAGTGAAGGCTAATCTGGCTCCTGTTTATTAATTTTTAGAGCTAATAACGATGATGCTGATGATGGGTGTAATGTATTGTGGTGCATTACTGAGAATTACTGGGAAATGGGTTTCTGAGAAGTGTGAAGAAACCGTTAGAACCGGCAGATGGCTAAGGCCAGACTTCCTGTCTACATGCTAATTACCGGCGTTTGGGCGGGAAGGTTGCTGGGATCCTATTGGTTGCCGTTTAGGGCTGATTGTATAAATAGGGGTGGAGCAAAAGTTATTTGGCTTCTGTTTGACTAAGAATAAAGAGTTGTGTTTTGCACCTGCTGTCTCCTCAATGTC
Organism: Azemiops feae; assembly: GCA_023970755.1. Lineage (NCBI taxonomy): Eukaryota > Metazoa > Chordata > Lepidosauria > Squamata > Viperidae > Azemiops > Azemiops feae. The sequence goes on from JALGBA010000444.1 coordinate 1,067,109, forward strand.
GCAACGAACCTTAAAACACAACAATGACAATCATCATCAAAATTATCACCACCACCACCATCCTGCATTTCTTCCTAGAGGGTACTCAAGACATTTCATAATTTAGAAAAGCTCCTATGTGTCACTCATTAATTAAACTCAAGTGTTTTAATATTATTCATACTGTACTTCAATTTTCTGCTGTTTTTATGAAGTATATTTCTAAATCATTTTTCCGTTTTCTTACTTTATAGATTTCGGTGTCCCTATTTTGGATCGCCAATAAAAGAGCCGTGGTGGCACAGTGATTAGAATGAAGGATTGACCGGCTCAAGGTTGACTCAGCCGTCCATCCTTCTGAGTTTGGAAAAAATGAGGATCCAGGTTGTTGGGGGCAATAGGCTGACTTTGTAAACCACTTAGAGAGGACTGCGAAGCACTGTAGAGTAGTATATAAGTCTAAGTGCTATTGCTAAGTGGAATTCGCATCAGCAGTTTTGATATTAAATGACACCATGGGATACACTATTGTATTTTCTCAGTGTACCAAGCGCATTCTATTGTGGAAGGACTTAAACATAAAACCACTCAATTGTATCTCCCATAGGCAGAAAACACAGTATCTCTCCACCAACTTTCCAAAGTTCTCTTGGTCGTAAATGAGAGTAAGTTTTGTTTTATCAGTAGCACCTGGATATTAAAACAGCTTTGTTGTATAATTATATATTGAAGAGTTTCATGAAAGTATACTTTGGGGGGGGGGATGGTTTTAAAAACATATTTTTATCAAATAGAAAATGCAAAGAAAAAGAGAGACCCAGATTTCTTATAAATTTTAAACATCAGCGGAAAAAATGGAAAGAGAAACCAAAGTCATTGTAAAAAATTTCTTTTGATCATATGGATTTATAGGAAGAAGCTATGTGATATTTGATAAACAATAATGGGTAAGGTAGATAAATAGGCAGATATCGACCATTTGAAGTCACAACCTATCTGAAAAAGGAGATTTATGATCCAGTTCTAAAATTCTGACAGTCATGCTCCCTCCCCCATCTCTACAATCAATGACTGCACTTCGGTGCTTGGCAACTGGGCCTTATTTACAGCCATTTGCAGTGTCCCACAGTCACATGACCACATTTTATGAGGGTTTTGCTGAAAAACAGTACTTTCAGGAAAACCATGCCTTTGAGACCAATGGGTTCAGTTAATGACCATGGTGTTCGGTCAAAGACTGGCTGCATCTATTTATAACTGCCACGTTCACTTAACAACTTCTGCAATATATATATATATTGTAAAATAGGATTGGTCATGTGACTGACTCATTTTACCACAATTGCAACTTACGATCATAATGGGCAGCCTCCATTAAGGCCATGACTTGAGAGCTACCTGTAACATTTGGATTGCTGTTATGTGCTGTAAATGGAAGTCTTGTAGAAGACTGTCTAGAAACTACAGTAAATGTGGGGCTGTGAGATTTAAAAGCAGCTAAAGGTGATGGTATAGCACAGTTTGTTAAATCACTGTACTGACTTCCTATGAGCTACTAGGACAGTCCTGTTCAAGATAATAGGGTTGAGATCCATAAAGATCTAAAAGGCTCAGGATCGCAATATTGGAAAGATCATCTCCCCCCAAATCAACTAAATAATAATGATTATATCTAAAAATGAGAAAACCCTGTTGTATGGTATGGGAACCGGAATTTGAAATGGTGATAGTGCCTTAAATACAAATCACCCTGGAGAAATAAGGATGGTTCCTATGCTATCTACTGTTAGTGGGTGGTTTAAAAGACATCTGTTCACTAGGCATTTACAGGATAAATGTTGCTCCAGATCACAATATTGGTAAATAAATGTGTTATCTACGCTCATTTGTTTGTAGGATTTCTATGCTGTTTCTCCTCTAAAATAAAAGCTGTTTAACATTACCTATCAAATGATTAAGAACATTAAAATGATAAAACTCCAGAACCAACATTTAATGAATTGTCAGCTAATTAACCATTGTTTTATTACTTATATATTTTAGCATTAAATTACTAAGCAGGAAAACTGGAAAAAAAAAAAAGAAATGATGTCGAGGAATTAGTTTTGCCAAAAAAAAAAAAAATCCTTGGCAATGAAAGCCTATGGAAATTCCATTAAAGGATGGTTGCATATCGTGAGCATTAATACTGAAAACTAACATCATCACACCATACCCAATTAGATCTAATAATAATAATAATAATAATAATAATAACAATAATAATAATAATAATAATAACAACAACAACAACAACAACAACAACAACAATAACAACAACAACAATAACAACAATAACAACAACAACAACAACAACAATAATAATAATAATAATAATAATAATAATAATAATAAGAAGAAGAAGAAGAAGAAGAAGAAGAAGAAGAAGAAGAAGAAGAAGAAGAAGAAGAAGAAGAAGAAGAAGAAGAAGAAGAAGAAGAAGTTGGAAGGGACCTTGGAGGTCATCTAGTCCAACCCCCTGCTCAGGCAGGAAACCCTATACCATTTCAGACAAATGGCTGTCCAGTTTCTTCTTAAAAACTTCCAGTGTTGGAGCATTCACTGCTTCTGGAGGCAGGTTGTTCCACTGGTTAATTGTTCTAACTGTCAGGAAGTTTCTCCTTAGTTCTAGGTTGCTTCTTTCCTTGATTAGTTTCCATCCGTTGCTTTTTGTCCTGCCTTCCGGTGCTTTGAAGAATAGCTTGACTCCCTCTTCTTTGTGGCAGCCCCTGAGATATTGGAACACTGCTATCATGTCCCCCCTTGTCCTTCTCTTCATTAAACTAGACATGCCCAATTCCAGCAGCCGTTCCTTATATGTTTTAGCCTCCAGTCCCCTAATCATCTTTGTTGCTCTTCTCTGTACTCTTTCTAGAGTCTCAACATCTTTTTTACATCGTGGTGACCAAAACTGGATGCAGTATTCCAAGTGTGGCCTTACCAAGGCATTGTAAAGTGGTATTAATACTTCACGTGATCTTGATTCTATCCCTCTGTTAATGCAGCCTAACACTGTGTTGGCTTTTTTGGCAGCTGCAGCACACTGCTGGCTCATATCTAAGCGATATGAGATCCCTCTCACAGTTGCTACTATTGAGCAAGGTACCACCTATACTATACATTTGGTTTTTCTTGCCTAAATGTAGAACTTTACCTTTTTCACCATTGAATTTCATTTTGTTAGATAGCGCCCAGTGTTCCAGTTTGTTCAGATCCTCCTGTATCTTAAGCCTATGTTCTGGAGTGTTGGCTATTCCTGCCAGCTTAGTGTCGTCTGCAAATTTGATGAGTTCTATCCCCTCATCCAAATCGTTGATGAAGATGTTGAAGAGCACTGGGCCTAGAACAGAGCCCTGGGGCACCCCACTAAACACTTCCCTCCATGTAGATGCAGTTCCATTGAGGACCACACGCTGAGTACGGCCGGTCAGCCAGCTATGAATCCATCTGGTGGTGATGCTGTCTAACCCACATTTTTCTATCTTATCAAGTAGTAGGTTGTGATCTACTTTATCAAATGCCTTACTGAAGTCCAAGTAAATTATATCCACAGCATTCCTCTGGTCCACTAATTTTGTCACTTGGTCAAAGAATGCAATAAGATTTGTCTGGCATGATCTGTTTTTGACAAACCCATGTTGGCTTTTAGTAATGACTTTGTTTGTCTCTAGGTGTTCGCTGATTTGTTGTTTGATTATCTTTTCCAGAATCTTCCCAGGTATTGAAGTCAGGCTGATAGGTCTGTAGTTTCCTGGATCTATTTTTTTCCCTTTTTGAAGATGGGAACTACTTCAGCTCTTTTCCAGTCCTCTGGTAGTTCCCCAGTGCTCCAGTATAAAGTATGCTCATCAGGATATCCTCATATACATTCAGACATACACAAGCATACAACTTAATAAAGTTGTATAAGTTTTAAATATTGTATGAATAATTATATGAAGTATGCTTATTGAATATTGCTAATAATACACATTAATTTAAATATTTACAGTATAAATAATATTTATTTTATTTTTATATAATTATATTTATTATAAACAATTACTTTATTATTGCTTAGAAGGAAGGGCAATATATAAATAAAATTAATAACAATATGGTCATTTGGGTTACTTATACTTCTAAAATCTCTATGTAGATCATAGAGTGTCACATTGCCCAGAAGATAAGATTGCCTGATAGACTTGTTGTTCTCACCACGTTTGTATTTCAACGTTGGCTACATGCCTGCTTTCTGTTACTACTACTGAGACACGTGAATTTATTGCTAGCTGCCCTTTTCCTTCTTTGAATCAGCAGAACTTCTGTATTACCTTCACCTGCTGTTCATGAGCAATGGAAACACGATGGAAGAGATATGTCCCTTTGATATTATAGCAGAGGTTCTACAGCTGCCTTGCTGTAAAGCTAGTGCTTGGCTGTGATCTCTGCTACTTGCTTTCAAAGCTGTGGCAATCGCATTAGCCAACACCCAGGACCAGTAATAAGAAGCATTAATAATGCCAGCCAAAAAAGATACATGAGTAGCTGCCATATATAGATGACATTTGTCTCTAACATCCAGTCAAAGATGCATAGCCATGTCAAGCTAGATGAGGTCATTGGCTTCCCACAAGGACTTCAATGTAGGGGAAGGAGACCAGGACAATGGAGATGTCTGCCTGTGTTAATTTTAAATAAGCTTAAGAAGAAAAACTTAACATGGCAAATAAGTCAAAGTTGTAAAAACACAAGTATTGACACAGATGATGGGGAAATGGCTGCTTCATTTATCTCAATTTAAGGAAGAACAAATTATCAAATAACTCTGAGAAATGTTACAATTCAGAACTAATAGCGCATTCCCAATCAATAACTTGGGTTTGCTATAGATCAGTGAACTTCTGTTGTAAAGTGCAATATAGCTCCAAACTTGAAGGTCAGATATTATTCCCTAATTTTACAAGCACTACTCATTACCAATTATGCTGTATACATTGTCTGAATGGCTTCTGCGACTTCTGCAAATACACCAGTATCAAGAATTGAGCTTCGGATATTTACTTATTAAAATGCTAAGGCACTTTCAAAACATTTTTAAAACTTACCTAAACAAAAGTTCTATTTCACTTTTTTCCTAATAAAAACAATCCACAAAGCAGGGTAGAATATTGAACAGTATGCTATCCATAGAGTAGCTGTACCACAAAAGCCTGTTTTCAACACTTCTTTACATTCCTGTGACTTTCTGTCACAAGAGACAGAATGGAGGACAAGGCTATGTAGCAAAGGCTTGGGGAAACCTCATCAAGTGTTTGCTCCCAACAAAATTACCTTCTCATTCCTCGTCCAGGAATGAGCACTGTCAAGTGTTTTGACCTGATAGCTTGCTTGCTTGCTTGTGCTTGCTTGCTTGGGGGAATGTCCAGAAAGTAATACAGTATGTTAATTAAATGCATCTATTTTAATCCATTTTTTTTAAAAAAAGAAAAAGAAAAAGAAAGAAAGGCAAGGAAGACTTTGGAAATTTGCTATTTTGCTACTGAATTTGGAAGCCTCAAAAATGAAGCTGGGTGTTTTATGTGAATGCAGATTATCAAACCCAGATTTACAGAGTCTATAGAAACTCACAGAATTTCTTTCCCATTTCTTTCCAGGAATACTAAGATATGATTTCTTTATTAATTCCATTTTAATCTCCTAAAGTTATGATAAACTGATTATAATCAGTTTTCTTCAGTATGAAAAGTCAGGGCTTTTTTTCTCATAGAACGCTCAGAACGGAGTTCCGGCACCTTTTTGGATGGAACCTTGTAGGGTAGGCAAAGTGGGTTGTATGACATGTGTGAGTTCCGGCATCTTTTTTTTATTACAAAAAAAGCACTGTGAAAAGTATATACCTACTATTTAGTACTACAGTACTTAGACTTACAGTATATACCGCTCCATAGTGCTTTATAGCACTCTCTAAGCAGTTTACAGAGTCAGCATATTGCCCCCAACAATCTGGTTCCTCATTTTATTGACCTCAGAAGTATGGAAGACTAAGTCAATCTCAAGCCCCATCAGAATTGAACTCCAGGCTATGAGCAGAGTTAACCTGCAACACTGCATTCTAACCACTGTGCCACCAATACCATTAGTTAGTTATTTAGTTGTTTAGTTATTTAGTTATTTAGTTACTTAGTTACTTATGTTCTATTTCTTCTAGAAGCTCAAGGCATTAGACAATATTCTCTCCTCCAATTTTATCCCATAGCAATTGCTTTATAAACTATTTTGAACTGAATGACTGGTCCAAAGTCATTACTGAAAAAGGATATGAACCTGAGTTTCCGCAGTCCTAGTCTAACACCTTAACCACCACACAAGTTTGACAGGTGTGATGTATAATGTATTATTAGTCTATAATTAATATACCAAAAAGGTGACAAATATTAATTCAATAATGAATTAATACATGCTGTTTATTATAAGGCAGTAATTTATATTTTGGCATCCTCTGGGTATGCTGAGAATGCAACTTCCAGAATTCCCATCCTACATGGCCTGCTATTCTGGCTGGAATTTCTGGAAGCTGTAATCTCAATGCATCTAGAAGTTATCAAAAATAGGAAATCTTGTGTAGCTGATCTTCACTGATATTAATACTATCAGAATTAAACTATTTCAAATAGCCTTTCCTTCTCCTAAGAAAACCCTAAGAGTTGTCTTTGTCACAGGACCGTGTTTGGTTGGAAACATACGGAGGAGACCTTCATTCTGCAGTGGATAGACAATGGCTAAAATGATGATGATGATGATGATGAAGTTAATCTATATTTGTAGCAAAGATGCAGTGATATCTGGGGGATCTCATTACTTTCATTAAAATTATGGAAACAGTATCATAGTACAAGCTCGACCTCTTTTGGATGTTTATGTGATATTGTGTACACATTGAAAAATAGTTGGGTTATGTTGTAATGTAGTGACACTGCTTTCATCAGTCTGGCTTTCCTTGTTCTGTCCACCCTACTGCATATGCCATATGACTTTCCTGGGAGTCATGATTGGTCCTGCATCCATAATACTATCTAAGAGCTTTAATTTTGAGTTCTTTAATATATTTCTAAAGAGAAGAGAAATAATAAGGAGGTGACAGAAATGTTAATTTCCATCTTGTCTTCTGTATAATGCAATCACAGGATAGATGATCACTGCATCCTATAGATCTCAATTGTACAATGATTTGAGTTATGAAGCACCTCATAGCTCAGGGGAAAAAATGTATTGCACAGAAAATAGTCTCATTTTCAAGCTCTGCATAACATTATGCTGAGAATTAAATGTGGTTCCAAGGTCACAGGTTTCCCCTGTCTGTGCTGAAAACTAGAGGAACCAGTAGCCTGATTTGGCATACCTGCTTCCCCAATTCTGACTATTTGGTCACCAGAATAGTAATGCTAAACCAAAAACAGAAGAATAACCAAGTAGATCTCTCTTATACTACCGTTTCATATGAGTAAATACAGAACCCATATCTAGTGCTGACATTTGGTCTTAAAATCCTTAAATCTGTTTTTTTGTTTTGTTTTATTTTGTCTTGTCTTTCTTGATCTTCCTTTTGCTGAAGATGGGTCTCTGATATCACAGCTTCAGCTGCCTAATTTTAACCTTTTAACATGGTTTGCTAAACTATCAAGATCTAGATCCAAGCCAGAAATAGGAGGCAATGGGAGGATCATGTGCTTGACAAGGAGCCAGGCTGCCTGCCAAAACACATTGGAGAGGGATGGAATTTCTTGCCCTTGTGAAAATGCAGTGCTAAATCTTCCTCTGTCTCTTCTCCTCTTTATACACAAGTGGATCTCTCTAGTGCCCTGAACTGTCATCTGAAACTAACAAGGGGGATATTTCCATAGGAAGATGAGCTTCAGAACTTACTCAGCCCTGTGAAAACGTGTAACACAATTTCTGCAATGGTTAACAAAAATATCTCAGTGCAATTCACCATGCTATGCCATTTCACAAATAACTTCAAAAAATGCAAGGAATGAATCCTAAACATTCCTTGGCATCCTCAAGTGTCTGAAGAAGGTATGTGTTCATACCATGAGTGATCTTTTTGGTCCCTAGCTTCATGGGTGTGATTTACTTTATGTCTCTGTTTACACCAGTGCTCAACCCTGCTTGATCATTCTAGACCTTTATATGAATAAGCTATTTCAAGATCTAAATGTTACATGTTTCTTTCCACCTGGAAGCTGCTATTAATCCATCAACTTAACCTTTCACCTTTCAGAGTTGAATCCCGAATCTGTATCAAATTCCTGCTACAGAGCCAATGGACATCTGTACTCCCTTCAGTAAAAGAAGCTAGTCCACACCCATAAACTTTGACAGGTCCGGAACTTCACATAAATTAGCCATTAAATCAGCTGTTGATTTATCATGGTCATCATTACTGTCGTTGCTTTGTCAAATCATAACAATTTAGCAGCCCCTGATTACAATTAGCTACTACTATTGTGCTCACTGAACTCTTATCATCATGGAACTCTGTCAATTCATTCTGGGTTCTAATATTGTGCATTTAGATGTCTCCGTTCATAAAACACAGTAGTACATTATTGGCTGCATTTGAGCTGAAACAATGTATTTAGTATCTATAAGGCTTGACAGCTATGTATTATCATTTTCAGACCTACCAAACAAATCCACCCACAGGGCTGGCTTATAATCTCTCAACCCAAGCGTCCAGGGAAAACAGTTTTAATGCCTTACCCAAGGCCAGAAGACTTGAAGCTATCCAGATCTCTAGGGGAAGTGCTGTTCTACCAAAGGGCCTGTAGTTTCAGGAGAAAACATAGCACCTCTTGAATTTATACTGCACGAGGTGCAAGAAAAGACTGCACGTCTCTGTTCCTATGAAGGCTGCTGGACAGAAAAGAATATGCATTGAAGTTCCAGTGAGGAAAAATAAGACCCTTTCCGTATCAATTGGGACTGCACATGTGGCTACAAGATACCGCTCCTCATCCCACCCACCCCCTGGCCTGAAAGGGACAAACAAAAAGAAGCAAATATGAGCTTCAGCAATGACTTCAGCCTTGCTGCCTGTGACAGTAATCTATGCTTCTTGCTGAAAGAAATGTGAAAGCTTGCTTCTGCGCTGCAGGACTGTGTGGACTGCGTAGCGTTTTTATGGAACTGGAAGGTGAGAAACTGAAGTATGGCTTGGCAAGAGCATGCTTGAAAAGCTGGAGGACTGAAAGACATGCATGTGTCTTTACGCACTCAGGGGTCAGAGATTAACAAAGATCAGGAAGAGGAGGAAGATTTACCCGCCACCATCACCATGACCAGAGGTCCCTAACACCAGATGTTTTATCCTTCTAAAGCAGAACTGCATGACTTTGGATTCAACAGTACCCTCATCATAATCAACAATCAGTTCTAATTTGGTCCCCAGCGCAAATTACAAAAAGCTATAAAACGCAGTGAAAATATTCAAATGATCAAGAACAGTGTTTAAAATATCAGAGGCATGAAGGTTTAAACACAATGCAAGTAAAAATTTATAAACGTGTTTTAAATTGTCCTTCAGTTTTCAAGTGTTTTAACTAATGTGTATCCAGATAATTTAAGTTATTGGCATTCCATAGTAATTATTCCATCCATCCAATAATTGGGTCGAATCATCGTCATTTTATCCAGCTCCTTCTAGACTATCTTCAAGCAAGAGACACTAATTTTGTTTTTACAACTAAGTCCAAAGCAAGTTAAGAGCTTTGCAAGACCAATAAGCTCAATTGAGCATTTACACTAGCATACCATTCTTCATCTAACTGATCCAAAAATCTTGCAATAACAAGAAAAAATTACAGGCTCCAAATGAAAATTTGAAAGTTAGGAGAATAATTTTTTGTAGTGCAAATATAACAAATCAGAAATGCAAGGTGTGCCGGGAACTATGTCAGCTCATTACAAGATAAAGTATATGATAGAAGGCTGACTTCCAGTGGTTCATCAGCCTCCACATCTATCCTTCATATGATCTTATTTTTGTGTGCTCTCTATAATTTCTCCAGCACAGAAACGTTTCAGTAATTAAAGAAAAAAATCAAATACTATTAAGTTAGATAGGTAGTAATAGACCTATTCAGAGTTTCAGTATTTTGACCCACACATTCATGTAAAAATGTTTGAGCCTGCCTACAAACCTGCTCTTCTCTCCCCCCTGCCCTCCCCATTCCATTATGAAGAATGATATAGAAGAGCACTGATTACTGCTGATATGGTTTCCTGCTATCTAGCATCTTGCAACCCAAAGGAATTGGAAGCTTTAAAGCAAATATGGGCAGGTTCAACACAAGTTGCAGAGAATATTAAGTGAATAATAGATACAGTACTGCAGAACTACTTGGTGGTGAAGGAACTATAATGGGTCACCACTATATCCATGTGCTGCCATCTGGTGGTGTTTTTCCAAGTGCCTTTAGACCCTAGTTGGCTTGACCCACAAAGTAAACTGATGGAATCTTCAAATGAGCATCTGACCTTTTTACCAAGGATTTCAAGAACAGAATTATCTTACATCTGCTTAGTCTTGTGCGGTTTTTCCGCGTCCAGAGGGCCTCTCATGAAATTTAGCCGAAACAGTGAAGAAATAACACCACGCAGAGTTTTTCCTCGGGATGAGAGACCCAGAACAAAAGTCAGGGAATCTCTTTTATTAGCTCAGCAAAATGTGGGTGTGTACAGGAAGCAAGTAGGAGGGATTGCCTATTTACATATGAGTACGTGAGATTGAGCACAATTTCCAAGCCGTTTGTGACTGGGAGGAGTTTTCAATGGGATTATAGCTCAAAGTTCTCCTTTGTCCTGTTTCCGTCCATGTGGTTCAGCTGCATGGCAGCCTACACGTGGGCTATAAGGACATTACTCCCACATCTCCTCTGTTTTTGTTTTTTCAATACGTAGGCCTTCAAGGCTTAAAAGTGATTGTCTTTCGGCTATAAACATATCTTTTCTTTGGGAAGGTAAAAGACCTTTACATGTCTGCAGTAGGGAAGGAAGACATTGAATGCAACAACACAACATAACCAGAAGAATGATTATGGTTATTATTGTAGGAATCAGAGAGCGCAGCCAAGAGCCGTCTGGTAACCAGGACCACAATGCCCCCCATATGTCCAGGGCATCTGGGCCGTTGGTCTGAAGGGGGTTGTTGTTGATCATGTCTTCCATGTGTAGTATCGTGTGGGTGATATTCATTTTGTAGTCATGGATGTATACACAACAATGGGAGTGGATCAGTGCACAGACGCCACCTTTAGAAGCTAACATAAAATCCAAGGCATACCTATTTTGCAATACTACTTCTCTAACCTCAGTCAATTCCTTAGTTACTAATTTGAGTGCATTAATGGTATCATTAAACATTACAACAGTCCAATTATTTAAAGCATGCAGATCCCTATAGTTCATAGCGATCCCTAGTGGTGGTATCATCCCACGAGCAATAGCAACGCCCCAGTTTAAGTTCAATGGAGACTTAACATCCTCCCTCCTATTGCGAAGACGTCCAACAGGCAGGGTGTCAGAGACCAGCAGAGATGGTAATACATATCCCAAGGTACAACAGCCAGACCACCTTGGTGGGACATGTGAATATGCTCGTCGGCCACACAAAAACCATAGTCCATGATCAATGATAGGAAATGTGGAGTTATCTGATGACTCAATCAACTTGACTATAGAGGAAATCCACCGACATGTCATGACCTTGCTGTTGGAAACATTATATTGTCCTCATTGCTTATGAAACATGTCATTGGCTGAGGTGTTAACAGGGCATGGTGGAGAGCAACTTCCTTCAGATTGGACTCCAGTATTACAAGTATACATCTGATATATACATTGATACTGTGTGTAGTTGTGGATCTGTTCCTTTAATATTTTTACTGTTCCATTGAGGTTAGTCCCGTTACGAGTCATTTGGGAAGTAATCTGTATGACTTTATTACAAAAAGGATAAACCCCTAATTTGATGCTGTTTTTACTATCACCAGGTTTGTATTCAAAACAAATCTCTGCCTTTTCCTGCAACCTATGACCAATCGCTAGAACCATCCCTTTCTTGTTTGATAATCGTTTAATGGGCTGTGCGGTGTTGTCATAGGTTAGCCAGCTGGCGTTATTCAAAGGGACTGCTTGCACCATCAAACCTTGTGTTCCTTGTGGTGGGATGTGCATACACATCCAGCAATTTGTCTTGTTCATTGCCACAGCCAGTTGACCAATGTCTTTTATGTAGGTGTTATCTTGCCATGCTCCTTGCTCAGGAATTCCTTGATTCAGATCCATCTTATACATCAGGGCTTTCATTATCAGTGTCAGTCCTAGACCCAGGCACATCACTCGTTTTGCCATGGTATGGTTTCACCAGTTAACCCAAGTTGTTAACGTCAGATGGGGAAAGGTCCTCTGTTTTTGTTTTGGAATGATAGGGACGGATGTGTCGACCAGGGACCCACAAAGTCTCACCGTTGGTTTGGATGGCGGCGTAACCTCGTCCCCAGGTGATGAGTTCAGCAGGGCCTTTCCAGGTGGGGTCAGGAAGACGTTTGAAGTACACCAGTGGTTTGGATGTTGCTGCAGCAGGAGAAGCAGAGAAGTGACGAGTTGCTGCGGATGATGGAGGAGTGCCCGTCAGGTTCAGGAAGTTAATGGTGTATAAACACAGGTTAAGCCTGTTTTGCAAAGCTGGGAGGCTAGGGGGAGTTTTCCCCTGTGTCTGATTATATTTTTCCAGCGCATGTTTTAACGTCTGGTTGGCACGTTCAACCAGAGCTTGGCCCTGGGAGTTGTAAGGTATTCCAAATTTGTGAACAATTAACCACTGATTACAAAAGGCAGCAAAAGCTGCTCCTGTGTAAGCAGGACCATTGTCTGTTTTAAGTTCTTTTGGGCATCCCAACGTTGCAAATGAACGAATACAATGATTAATGACATGCTTAGTGGCTTCACCCCGTTGAGGGGTTGCAATGATGAAGCCAGAGAAGGTGTCTATGGAAACATGAAGATATTTCCATGGGGCAAATGGGGCATATTGTGTAACATCCATTTGCCAGATTTGGCAGCACTCGGTTCCTCTGGGGTTAACTCCCATTGGGAGCGAGTGAGCCTGCTTGCTGCAAGTGGCACACTGCTGGAGAATAGCAGTTGCTTCTGCAGTGGTTAGTCCAAATTGTTTCACAAGTGCTTTTTTATTTTGATGGAAATAAGCATGACTGTCCCAAGGGGAGACAGGAGAAAGAGACATGAGGCAGGTAGCAGAGGCCGCAGCGTCTGCAATATCATTTCCCTTTTGCAAGAAGCCAGGAAAAGGTTGGTGGCTTCTTATGTGTGTGGCAAAGTAAGGATGTTTCCTGTTGGATATTACAGTTTGTAGGGTGGAAAATAAAGAAGTTAAATCAGGGTCCAGGGAGGGAGAGAGGTATGATTGAAAAATAGTGGTGACAATTTGAGTGACATAGAGACTGTCAAGAATGAGATTTAAAGATTGAGTGGAAAATGTTTGAAAAGCTAGAATGGCAGCGGCTAGTTCCGCACGCTGAGCAGACCGTTGGGTGGCGTTATTTTTGTGTGCCATTGGTCATGAATATACCAGGCACAAGCACCAAATTGTTTACTGCCATCTGCAAAGAGTGTGACAGCATGTGGGATGGGAAAGCGTTGTAATTGGGTATCCCATGAAACATGGATATTTTGTAGGAGCTGAATGCGAGGATCAGCAGGAGGGTGGCAGGATATCTTTCCAGGCCACTCAGTGAGAGCAAGCTACAAGGCTTCAGAGTTAGAATAGATGGTTTCCCATGTAGTGAGAGAACATGGTACATATAGGACAGAAGATTCTATTCCTGCAAGGGCTTTTGCTCGAAGGCGAGCCTTAGAGATGAGAGAGGCAAATTGAAAAGGTTTTTGACTAATTGTGTTTCTAGGAGTGTGAGGGAGGTGAAGCCATTCTAGAATCAGCAAGGAGGGAATAGTTTGGACAATAGCACATATAGGTAAAGAAATAGTATTACACAATAAAAGAGAAAAGGGAATGTTTGGGGTCATTCGGTCAATCCACTGAATTTGTAGGGCTTGGTTGACCAATTGAATCACTTTTAAATGACTGTCCTGCAGTGAAATAACATCTGCAGGATGTTTGCCTTTGGGTAAGGCTGAAAAAAGAGGTGATAATTGAAAAGTGGTGAGACCTATATAAGGTCGAATCCAATTAATAGCACCTAAATATTGCTGTAATTGAAGTAAAGTTGGTTGGTGTGGTAATTTTAATAAGGGAAAAAGTGGTGCAGCATGGGAGGCCAATAATTTATGGCCCAAATATTGAAAAGGAGGGGAGGTTTGGACCTTGTCAGGAGCAATGTGCAAACCTCCTTTTTGCAAAATTGTTGTGAGGGTTGGCAAAGTTGCAAAAACAGTACCCTTTGGGCCTGGCGCTGCGACCAAAATATCATCCATGTAATGGTAAACCAAAAAGGAGGGATGAAGGTCCCGATATGGTTGCAAAACATGGGAAACAAAAAACTGACACATTATAGGGCTATTTAGCATGCCCTGTGGTAAAACCTTCCATTGGTAGCGCTGAGTTGGTTGAGAATTATTCAACTCAGGCACTGTAAAAGCAAATAAATGTTTATCCTGTTGATGCAAAGGAATGGAAAAAACAAAACAAAAACAATCCTTTAAGTCAATTATCATTAAGTCAAAATCTTTTGGAATTAAATTTGGGTTTGGGAGGCCGTATTGCAGTGCTCCCATAGGTTGTAAAACAGCATTCACTGTACGTAAATCATGGAGGAAACGCCATTTGCCTGATTTCTTGTTTATAACAAAAACTGGAACAGAATAAGATTGCAACATTTTATGCCCTAAATAAAGATAAAGTGTAACTGTATCTTTTCCAAGGCAACTTGCAATCCATAGATACTTGAATCATTTTGTATTTCAAAAAGCCAATTAGATTGTATTTTTGGGGTTCCAATTTAATCAAATTCCATTCAGATGAAACAAATTTCCATTAAATAGGGAAAACATTTACAAATCTAAGCAAAACAATTCAGAGTCATTTCTTTTGGTTGATGGATGTATATGTCTAACTAAAAAATTTAAAACTCAAAAATTTGCAAAAGAATTGCCCAACAATTACTGTCTCCTCTTTCGAGTAAAAAAAATTGCAAGCTGAAACTGCAAGAGTGGGCATTAAATTTCACATCCACCCCCCTTCCTCAACCCAGACTTCTAGGCAGAGGAAGAAGAGAGAGAAAAAAAATAGGTAAAACGAACAACTGCCCCCCCCCCTGTCTGCTTTTCCTTCGCTCTTAAAGCAATACAGCCAGCGAAAAACGAAAGAGTCAGGAGGGGGGGAAAGAAAAAGAAATTTTACAAAAATCTCACCACTAAAAAAATTCATATGCATTTTCTATAAATTCTTTCACAGATCTTCCATAAAACTTTTCTCATGGAAACTCTTGCTATTGCGTTCCCATTTTACAACAATAAAAACTACAGTTTTACTGTTCCTTTCACAGCATGGGATGGGTGGAGGGGTGAGGGCTAACACACACACATTTACACCAGCAAATTAACTCATTCACTTCCATTCTGTTTGCTTACACCATTTCACATACAAATATTTCATTTCATTCGTTTTCCAAGCAAACTTTTTATTTTTAATTAAGGCCTTTTTGTTTGTTGTTATCAAAGAGGGTTTTGACCCTTTTCCAAGTCTTGGAAATAACACAGAACAACACAGACAGACATATATACACAAATACCATTAAAACAACATTTATTTAGACATATGGCTTGTCCTGCAAGAAGCGAGAAAAATCATGAGATGATTCCAACCAAACATGTGGTTTTTATAGGGCCCTTTAACCATCTCCTATTTTTCTCACCATTCCAAGTCCAAGCGTAACATTCTAGGAGTTAAACATATATAAAACAAAACACACATCAACACAAAGCACCACCAGACATTGTCTGACAGGGTTAAACTTAACAGCCACTTGAAGTTTCAAAGCATCCCAATTGTTCCTCTAAAATTTGCCTTATGGGGGTGTACAATGGCTGTGGAGAAGCAAAAGGTCCAACTGGAGATGATTTAGGGGTGACAATTTTTATCTGATCGTAACCAGGCAGAGGGGAAGTGGGAATGAAAGAGCCAGCTAGGGCACCAAAAAGACCTTTATAGCGCCCACAGCATTTTGAACAAAAGAGACAGGAAATGCAGAACACTCAGACAATTCGTCAGCATCAAGCAAACCCTGACTTCGAACTTCAGCCATGGTAGTAGCAACAGCACTCATGGGAGGAGCTGCAGGAGGAACAATAGAAAGATCAGCAGAAAGAGGAACTGAGGGGGGGGGAAATGGAGGAGATGGTGAGGAGGGGGAGGTAAGAGGAAATGCCTCATTGCCTTGTGAAATTTGTTTCTTGTAAGGCGGTGGGGGGGTCACAGAGCCCAATGTCTCCGTGAGTCCTTGTTCATGGACTTTGAGGCATTCCAGAACAATTCGCCATGATGATAGCATTTTTGCAGGAGCTCTGGGGTGCTCATGTAAAGAGATACCTAATTTACTCCATGTAGTCACTTTAAGTGAGCCCTTTTCCGGATATGCCGGATATTTTTCCCAAATATAACATAATAAATTAACCAAATCAGATTTACTCAAAACAGGCAATAATTTACCGCTGTTTTTGAGAATAAAATTTGTAGACTTCGTTAATTCTCTAAGTTCTTGCAGATGCACGGCCTGCGTCTTAGAA
Source organism: Azemiops feae (assembly GCA_023970755.1). Taxonomy (NCBI): domain Eukaryota; kingdom Metazoa; phylum Chordata; class Lepidosauria; order Squamata; family Viperidae; genus Azemiops; species Azemiops feae. Next base: position 1,083,933 of record JALGBA010000444.1, read on the forward strand.
AATTTTCCCCCCATTACTCACGAAAAGATAGCCGTCTTTACCAACGATATCTGAAGTGCACTAAGCCTCGTCCGGGCAATGAGTAGTAGGAGGTCGAAGGAACGTATCACTTTATTAGTGATCACGTCGGGGTCACCAGTTGCGGTTTTTCCGCGTCCAGAGGGCCTCTCATGAAATTTAGCCGAAACAGTGAAGAAATAACACCACGCAGAGTTTTTCCTCGGGATGAGAGACCCAGAACAAAAGTCAGGGAATCTCTTTTATTAGCTCAGCAAAATGTGGGTGTGTACAGGAAGCAAGTAGGAGGGATTGCCTATTTACATATGAGTACGTGAGATTGAGCACAATTTCCAAGCCGTTTGTGACTGGGAGGAGTTTTCAATGGGATTATAGCTCAAAGTTCTCCTTTGTCCTGTTTCCGTCCATGTGGTTCAGCTGCATGGCAGCCTACACGTGGGCTATAAGGACATTACTCCCACAGTCTTGGATGCCATCACTTCTGCAATTTTATATATGGATGTGTTCAGGATACGTGCAGAATCTTGTATAGACCCTTTTATTTTTTGCCAGATGAATTTATCTTGTGGTGACCTGAGTATACAAGAAATGCTCTTAATAACAGATAAACAACCTCAAGGAATCTGGCTTATTTGGGGTCTGCTCAATTCTTGTTGTATTTGCTCTTATCCTTTAGCAAGAAGGTTGACTGGCTGGGTCTAGGAGATAATAAATGTCTCTTTAGAAAGGGAACAATTGAAGTAAAATTGAAAGAATCAGGGTGTAGTCCTTCCTGAATAAACTTCAGAAGTTATTGATGACATGATTTGGATGGGATTGTCGCACCTTAGATGCTGAGTTGAAAGATATCAGATGCAAAAGGAAGTAATGTTTGCTTTTGAGCCACAGATTCCTAATCTCAGAGATAGCTAATGCATTTAGTGTCCTGCCCGTGGGATCCACAAGATATGATGCTTTCCTTCATTATGTCAGTGGAAAACCCAACAGTAGATGTGCTATGTGTTTGTTCCATCACCCGCAGCCTTTCTTCTTTAAAAAGGCATCATGATATATAGCCAAACAGAGCAAGGACCGAAAGATCCAGTTGGAATATTTGCACTGTGCTACCTTAAAAAGGTTCAGCTTAGACAAAGACAATAAGAATCTCATTTAAGGGCGCTTCATTTGGTGTCTCTGCATGCATTGCTCTGCTTCATCTACCCCATGCCTTTCCCTAATGAAAAATGGCTCCAATCGCTAGCTGCATGTGCAACATAAGGCAGATTAAGACATATCCCTAAGAATGTATATGCGAAGGCGCTATCATTTGGAAGCGTCTTCCTCCAAAGAAAACTGCTGGAAGAAAGATTTTTTTCCTTGAGGCTGATCCAAGTCTCGATCCCTGGGTTAGGAATCACTGGGCAGCAGAAGAAGAACAGGAGATGCATTCAAGTGAAGAATAAGAAGTAAGTCTGAACATGTAGTCTCTCCCACTGGAAATAAGGAATGAGATGAGAATAGTTTGCAAAGAGTACACTAACTGAGTGCACAGCTCGGGAATAACTTAAAAAGAAAATATGCATTGTCAGTATTCAAGTAAGGATTGACAGCGATTAAAGAAAACTCCAGATATAGAGAGAACTGGAAGGGCAAAGTGACTGACATAAAGCAGATGCCATATTTCTATTGCTCAGCCTAAAGTCACCCATAAATAAGCCACCATACATTTTCAGGCATGTTAATATTGGTGTAGTGTCAGAACTGCATGTGAATAAATATTATTCTGTACGTAATTAATGAAACTCAGTACTGTTCTCTAAAGTATCCCGCTTGTTATTTCTATTGCAAGAATATTATCAGCTGGTGTACAAATGTTACCTAATTCTGACAGAGTTTTCTTTCTTGAAATGTAGTACCTCCCTGTCCATGCCAATGTTTTTTCATAGCCTGCAAAGAAGTAATCTGTTGCCATCCCACATAATGGTCTCAGTTCATAATAAAGAAAAATCATTAGTCTAATTTTTTTTTTAAAAAAATGGAAATAAAAACTGCTGGTTGCTAAAGAACGGCGGGCAACTCACAAGCCCATGGCTGTTTACAACTCTCCTCGCTGCCTGTTTAAACACCGATTGCAAAATAATGCTAAGCATCCTAGTCATTGCCATCACTTTCACAATGGTCCATAAGTACACGGCGATGGTGGGACGTGCTTTGCTTAACACAATGTATTGCTCTGGATGCTTCGTTTATAATATCTAATGCTTCTCTTCTTTCCTGACTCTCTCCAGTCAAGCTCAACTTCTGATGATTGGACACTCCCATGCAGTGTCCCTGGCAACAATATCGAAGTAATTTATTAGAGCATTTTTCTAAATTCCTCATCCAGCTACAGTCCAGGGATTTTCTGGTGGTCTACCAACCAAGAACTAACTAAGAAGTCTGTCCCTATGTAGCTAGTTGAAATAAGCTAAATCGTAATAGCAAGTTTTTCCAGCTTCTTCCCTACTTCCTTCTCAGAGGCAAAACTGGTGATAACACTAATTACGGTGCTCAGGAACAGAAGTGAATAGGTTGGAGGCTTTCATGGATGGATGGATGGATGGATGGATGGATGGATGGATGGATGGATGGATGGATGGATGGATGGATGGATGGATGGATGGATGGATGGATGGTCTCTTTCTCCTCCTGCTCTGAATTTGCTGCTCTACTGTATTTTTTTAATTACACTACAGCAGTACTCTTTAATATATTTGTTTAAAAATAATCCTATAAACCCAATAGAAATTACAGCCCTATAAACATGCACAAAGTGGCTGTGAAAATTAATTGACTACACACTTGTTTCCACTGCAGATGTTTGAGGTCAAATATGTTAATGCTTGTTGGTATCTTAATCCTTAAAATTCCCTAGCAGAAGTTAAATATCTACCCCTTCTAAGACTGTTTTGTGTCTGTAGCATCAGCAACTAACAGGATTCCCTTAGCATAGGAGGAAATCCTGGATGTTTTAGAAATGACATACTTGGTTTACATTGCATTCTGTCAACACAGTTAATGCGGCTACAGGCAGAAGAACATGGACCGGATAATATTGCATTCTGGCAATCTGTGTCTATGAGGAATGCAATCTCTGTGTCATCTGGTAAGGCTTCTCTGTTTTGTGCAAAGTTCCAAATGGCACCTCTTTATTTATTTAAGGACTTTAGGTCAAAACCAACACCGTAATTGTGCCAAGAAAGGACTTGGAAGCCAGTGCAAATATTGGTAACATGCTCTTGGAAATTCAACCAAGAGGCAAATTACCAGCTTGTGCACTTAGCAAGTAGCCAAGCAGTCAAAAAGAATATCTCCACCCAGAGCACATTACAGTAATGTAACTTGAATCTCATCCACCAAATCCAACTTTTAGAAAGGGACACAAAGGTTTGTGAAACAGAGAAGCATGTGTGTTGTTAAAAGAGTATTTACATTTTTAAAAGAACAGCATATCCAATTAAAATGTTACAGCCTGAATGAAGAAAACTACAAACTAATTTCATATGCTGATGTGTGGTTCATTAAAACTATACAGTTAATAAGAGATATCTTTATGCCGTGGATTTGGAAGTAAACTATGTGAATTGATTTCAGTTTAAAATGTGTCATATTACAATGTAAAACAACTAGACTGTGATCAAACTGAAACAATTGGACATTTGTTTAACACCACCACACTGTATAATTTGATGAAATGTAAATATGTTTTCCTGGATTCTGAACTTCACAGGCATCTGAAACATTTTAATGACAATTAGGAATGTTTTCCTGCTTCAGCTTGTGTACCTTGCTGATGTTTGCAAGTCATGCTAGCACTATTTCAAATGTCATCATGCTGCCTTCCAGCTCATTTGGGAGAAGTGACTCTACAAGGACAGCTGCCAGGAAATCTTTGGCCAAATACATAGGTGAACACGTTCTTCTTTCCAATTCCTAGCTAGAAAACAACCAGTGGCAACTCCTACTTCCTGATGTCAGCAATCATACATATTCAAGCAAGGAGGACTGCCAGCTGAGCAGGAAGGAAAACACAATCAATGATGATGGTTACTTGCCAGAAATAGCAACCATTACAAGGTACCTCCATAACAGATATTAAGCTATTGCATCGGTTACCACCTCTTCTTGTGAAAGGGTCTCTGCAATAGGTGGGGTGTGATGCTCATGCGGACAGGAGAGGGAAATCTTTCACCAGCAACCAAATTCTAGTCCTGAATGGAAAATATAGCTAGGGTGAGTTGAGGATCAGAAGTGCACTTCTTGTCAATTTCTGGATTTTGGCAGTTGCCCCTGACTTTATTCCAGAGTGCTTGTTTTGCATTCTTCTAGATTCTTAATGCTGAATTTCCATATCTGAAAACTAGATATGGATGCAAGGTTCTTCACTGGATTACCTAATGTTAGCGAATGATGTGCCCATTGCTACATCTTTGTATGGCCATCTTTAGAATGAGCCAAATGTGGTCACCACTTCTAGTTGCTCATGATCTGAATGGCACAACAGTTTCATAGTGGATGTCAATATTGATTCTTTCATTTTAAGGGAAACATTTGCTTGGATTATTAATAGAAAGCATGAGCATTTGTTTGAGACGGCGGTTGTTCCTTTCTCCCATCCTATTGCCTGTCATAATCTATCCCTCACAGTAAAGGTAAAGACATCCTCAAATTAACCCAAAGGTGCTTTTCTCAGGAGGCAACTGGACCTCCACCTTTGGGACAACAATACCTGGATGACTGAGAACCTCCATAGACATTCTCAAGTTAAGCTGAACTTCTAGCATTATACAAGTAGAAAACTCAGCCCATGCCCATGCCCTTTCCTTGGCAACATTATGGAAGTGGTTTGCTATTTCTTTCTTCCAAGATGTTTACTCAACTTTCCAGCCTAGTTTACAGTCCTGAAATTCTCAAGGGATCTCACATCCAAGGTCATTTCCCCACTAAAGACTTATAATATCTTCATTCCATCACTCAGTTATTGCTGTATTGAAGCAATGGAATGTCTGTCCTTACTGCTCTTATTCTGGCATAATAATGATTGGATGATGCTAGAATACTCCAGGGTGCCAGTGGGGAAAGAAGTCAGCTTAGCATCCAAACTGAGACAAGATTGACCAGGTGCTGCCACATACTTAGATGCCTCTCTGAATACAGTAAGGATATGCTAATTCTGTATACACAGGAGAGAGAGAGAGAGAGAGAGAGAGAGAGAAGGAGGAGGAGGAGGGGAGGGAGGGAGGGAGGGATGACTTATTATGAATTGATTTTATTTTATACATTGGCTTTGGTGTGAGATTAATTTTATCAGTTCTGTCTGGTTTCTTTACAATTGGTGTGAGGTAGATACCCATGTCGTGGGCCAGCCTCCCCTCTCTGCCCCAAGTTGGCAAAATGAACATGTTCTATACATAATTGTATGTGTTCTTGTTAATTTCATTTCTACAAGACCGTTTTTTTTGTTCTTAATTAGTATTGCTGCTGTAACTCATTGGCTTTAAAATGCCAAGGAACTGAGAACATGGAAAGTCATACAAATCAGTAGTATTCTAGGTAGATGAATATAGAAATGAAAGAAAGTATTTAGAGTTGGGTTTATTGTGCATATATCATCTACACATCACACATATTCATTTTTAAATCAGAATAGATTTTGAAATAGATAAACTAACGTTAGCATATCCAATTTATCAGGATTAGTACGTTTCAACGATGTTAGTTCATGATTTCATAATTTGCTATGATTTGGGTGGAACAAAGAGAATCACATTAGTTTATTAGAAAAGAAAAGGGGAATAACTTAAATGTCATAAAAGATGTGTAATTTTCAGGTTCTCCAGAATATTTCAACAGGAGAGGAAGTATAAGAAGCAGAGGATGAGAGCAAAAAATAGTAGAAACTTCCAAACCTAAGTCCCTTTTTGGTTCCCTTTACTAAATTAGCATCTTACATTTAATTCTTCTGCCAGCCAAGGACTAGAGTTAATGACTAGTTCTGTTTGTACTATGCACAAATCCATAAAGTAAGCTTCACATTACACAAACCATGCTTATGTGATTATCTTATTGTACAGAGTGTATGGAGCCCCAGCACTCCAGTTAGGGGAACAAAACCAATGTATTAGCTAACCAGAACTAGGAAGGAATCCAAGTCATACAATTGGGGGGGGGAGGATAGGGGGGAGATTTCCACCGTCGTCAATCCCTTTCCAACGTCCATATATTTTCAATAGGATGCAAGGCCTCCAGAAAAATTCTGCTCCTGGTATGGAACGAAGAAGAGAATCCGTCGACCCTCAGTGTTCAGGCTGTACCTGCTCATTCATCCCAGTTCTCTCACTGCATTTCCAGATTTCGGACCTTTCTCGGGTATTCCCGAGTTGGAGGACCAGGGATGCAACCAACCCTTCCTCGACGAGGCCTCCAGGAGACGATGCCGTCGCTGCTCTTCTACTAATTACAGGGAAGGGCAGAGAAGTCCAGCACCGCCGAGCCAGTCCCCACTCGCAGCAGCACAAAGCAGCGCGGCACGAGTGGCCGCGGCCCACTAGGGCGTCAGGGGCGCGCGCACACGCGGTTTCCCCATTGGTCCCAAGGGCTGGCCAGTCTCCGCCTCCGCTTGACGCCGGCCCTGCCGTTTAAATGCCTCCCGACGGGCGCCCGCCGCGCCTTTGGGTCCTGAGCTGGTGGTCTGTTGCGGGGCGCGTTGGAGGAGGGAGGGCAGAGCACGCGTCTTCCCCAGGGCGTTTTCCCCACCTCTTCCTCGCGGCTAAGGGGGCTCGGCGACTTCCCGGGCAGCCCCATGAAGAAGCCGCCCTTTGGCTTGGCCTCGTAGCCCGCTTTGCGGCGCCAGCCCCGGCCGCCTTTCGCCATGAGCTGTCTGGATGTTATGTACCAAGTCTACGGTCCTCCTCAGCCTTACTTCGCAGCAGCCTACAGTCCTTACCACCAGGTAGGTCGCTGGACGGGCGCTTCCCTCCAAAGGGCGCGAGGTTGCGTGGCGGAGACTGTCCCTATTCGCCTCGGGGTTTATTTCGCGCTTTCGGCGAATGGCTTCCTCTTTCCCGGAATGGATGGGTGCCGGGGTGTGTAGGTGGGTGGGTGGGTAGGAGGGTACAGTAGCGTGATTACTGTCCCCCCTTTCGAAATGCTTGGACTGCAAGGGGGCTTGGCGGAGGATTCCGTTTCTCCCCGTTCTTTGTGGATTCGGCCCGAGTTCCCTTGCGTAGAATCGAATCCGGGCGGGCGGGCGATTTCTTCCTGCGGAAAACTCCGAGAGCAAACCCTAAACGGACTATTGGAAACATAGTCCCTGCCAAATCGCTGATGTAAACTTTTTGGACGCCCGCGGGATCCAAGCAGATTCGCCGCCCTGGGTTGGTAGCGGCAGAATTAAAAGATTCTTACCTGCAACGGTCTTTCAGCTTTCAACTTAGAAAGATGTCCAGTATTCAGAGCGCTGGCTCGGATAGCGAAAGCAGCTAAGCAAATCGGAAATTCATCTACGTTAATTTTTGATTGAAGCATTATTGTGGAATTGGTGCGCCAAAGCTTCTGTCACAACAAACATTTACGGCTCCCTCGTTATTTTAAGATAGCTCCGTGAAGACCTTCAGCCATATGCACAGAAGAAGGCAATGGCTTTCTATCGGGCCTTATACCGGGATCTCACCTGCCAGCCAATCTCTGAATTCGAGATGCTCTGCGTACGTGTTAGGCATTTTTCATGGGTTTCTAAAACCCAGCTAACCTGCTTTGCAGACTTTTGATACAACGGCCAACTACCGGTAGGAAATCTCTTCCTCATACAGCGTATCCCGTTGTGAGAAAGTGTCGAGACGAAATGGAACTGGTTCCTGCGTCTTCATTTAGACCCGCGGTTTGTGGTCATGCGGACATCCCTACACTGTCTGCGTTCGTGATAGGACGTGACTGAATGTCTATAAATCGCTAGCTGGATACCTTTTAGGATCTTTTGTTAAAAATAAGGAAACTCCTTTTTTTTAATCATTTGAACAACTTCTAATCAATGTGATTAGAACTAGATTGTGCACCTAATATACCCCCCCTTTAAGACAGGGTATGTTTTGTAGTTTAGAATAAATTCATCCTGAGCAGGCCTAATATTGTTTATGTTGTTGTTTACAGTGACGGAAAAATACTGTGTTTAATTGTAAACCTGTTAGGATAAAATAGGATTTAGAAGAAAATTGCACCTGTTTTGCTTCACCTCCTCTCCTTTTTTTGTTCCGAAATGAAGTGCCGTTTTGGGCTGTTTGGGCTGCCTTCTAAAGCTGTCTGAAGTTGCAAACATCAAGGAAAAGGCGCTCTGTCCATGTCACTGACTTCTGCTTCCCAAGAAATCGTTTAAAATAAATTTGGCTTAAATCTTCAGAAAACTGAAATCAGTTTTCTCCACAAAATGAAGAAATGTCAAGGCAGCGTGTTCATTTGCTTGTTCCCCCACCCTCCACAATAATCTTACATTTATCTCCGCTGTCTTACTTTATATAAATAGCAACAAAATTACCCGTTGCCATTATTCTATTTGAAGAACACTTACTAGTAAACTCAGAACAAACGGTCTTCACCAAGAGGATGCTCCATTTTCATTACCTGCTACCTTGTGGAATGCCAGAGGATTTTCCATTGGAATATTGTCAGTGGTTGCTTTGAAAACCAGGTGTTTTCGAATTCTGGGGCGCACACATTATGACGTTAAGGGCTGTAACCTGCAGTGCATTTTCCGAATAAAAGAAGTAGACATGTGCCTGAAATAACCTGAACATCAGAATGGAAGGATTCTGGAAGGGAAAGGTCTTAAGATTGAACAATTTATTGGCTTGCAATGGTGTGCTTTCCCCCTTTCTGGGCAGCAATGGATCATCAGATGACCTTCCCAATTTTTTCTTATCAGAACCCCCGGATCAGGCCAGTGTCCCAACAAGTTTCAGTCCCCAGAGGAAGACCGCCTGCAAGATGTTAGGATAGGGAGGGCATCAGAATGTACTGGCCATCACAGTTAGTAGCCATTGGTAATCGCTTTCTCCGTAACTGGGAATTCTTCCAGTTGCCCTCTCACTTGACTTTCGAGAGGAAAACATTGTTGATGTAGAGATTGGTCGAGCCTTGTTTGTTCGCTGACAAAGTCCCATTTGAAAGCGTTTCTCCGATTTAGTTTTCCAGCCACTTAACACTGCATCCGAATCCAAATTATTTGTTTCGGCCCTTCCCAAAAGCAGCAGCTGCAAGCAGCTTAACCGCGGGAAAGCCAACGCGGAAAGTGTTTAGCCGACTTTCGAGAGAGCGCCCTTTCTTCTTCAGAACCTCGTAAACATGATCTGTTCCTTTCCGAAATGCCTTTCTCCCTCTATTCGCCACAGAAATGCGTTTCTCCTTTCCCCCAAAAATCTATTTTGAAACGGTAAGTCACTTGTCTATTTCATTTCAAACCCCACCTCACTGTATCTCCTTGTTACCAACAAGGATTTTTCTGCTTGGGCTAAATATGGGAAGAGTCCCGTGACTTTAGGACGTCCACCTCGTGAAACGCCCCTTCAAAATGCTCGTGATTCCTAATGCCTAATTTTTCCCAAGAAAAGAAATTAAACTAGGACCCCGCAGGCATTTGCTCTGAAGAGAGGGCAGCCTTCCGCCCAAGAAACAGCAGTCAACCGGAACTCTGCTCCCTGGTCCTTGAGAATCTGTACATTTGGGACAGAAGTCAAGTCTCTTCAAGATCTATTCTTGGTCGCTCGTTCCGGTAATATTGGATCTAATGAATCCTGTATAAGTCGACAAACACGGTCTTCCCCGGAGGTTCTGGGTCCCCCAGTTTCCAGAGGGTGAAACTGGTTAGATCCTGGCAGGAAAAACAACAGCCTTGTGGCACCCTGAAGCCGAAGGCTTAAATCGCAATCAGGTTCAATGATCTGTTTAGTTTTCCCGTGCTTATAGTATTTAATGTGCTATTTCTTGGGACGTCCCTATGCTTTTCGTGTATTCTGGACGTTTAATCTGCTAACTCTGTCAAAGAGAAAATAATAATTTAGAGTAGGAAATTCTTCGCTGCTTTTGGTCGTTTTTAGAATTGTTGGGCAGTGATATATAGTCGCCTTCTCTAGATGCGCAAGTGGATGGCCGTTTCGGGCTATTCCCGGGCCAGTTCTTCTTGTCCGTGTGCAGGTCCGCGTGGCCTTCTGGGGTTCTCCCAGCTCAAGCAAACAGCCCTTCGGCCCGTCCGAGGCCGCGGCGTTTTTAAAGGTTCCGCTGGCGCCTGCTTGCCTACCCGAGAAAGGAGCGCAGGCCGCGCGCTGACCAAAGATCCGGGACCACATCGGGTTTTCTCCTCTCCGGGATTTCCACGGCGAAGGCCGGCAGAGGAACGCTCCCTGGGGAAGTGAACAGGACGGCAGAAGCTCCCCCCGCGCCAATGAATCCGCGGGGCCCTTCCACCCGGGCTTCGGAAAGACGGCGGGCGCGGCCTGGCCAGCTTTGCCCTTGGGGCGAGTTGTTCCTCTCTTCCGCTACATCCGTCCAAAATGCCTCCATCGAAGGAGACTTCCCAGGCAAAGACGTCCGCGAGCGAAGCGCGACCAACGGGGTTGTTGCGGCCTTTCTGACTCTAGCCCTTCGCTTGCTAGTTGGGTTAGACTACCACTCCCATAAGCCACCTTCCGCGCGGGGAGGAGTAATTGGAATTGTTAATGACGGGAGCCTGATTTCTCGGGAGCCGAGCTCTGCTTCGCACCTCGCGGGGAATCCACGCCTGGAGCTCTGCGTTGCTCTGAAAGGCGTGACTTGCGTCCCTTGCGCGGGACTCGTGGGAGCGGGAAGCCCTCTGCGCTCCTTTCTGACAACTCCTTTCCTCGAAGGCGGCGGCGGCGGCTGCTGAGGGGAGCCTCTCAGTCGGCCGGCTGATAGCCGCGGCAGAGCGGAACCCTTCCTCGCTGGTTTTCCCGCGCTTTCACTGCTATGAGGCAAAGGTGTACTAATTAGCGGGTTCGAGACTCGCGTCCAAGTCCCCAGCCGGCCACCGAGCTCGCGGGCTGGTGACTAAATGCCAGTTGCCAACTGTTTCGTCTTCTAAGGCGTTTTCGCGTAGCTTTACCCAGCCTGGTGGCGGCGTTAAATTATGTCCTATCGGCTAGCAGGAATTAGATGAGCCGCAGCACACAAGAAAAGGGCTAGCTCGGAAAAAGCCGCGGTCTCTCCGCCGTCCTCCCCTCCCTCCCCCCCCGCCGCCGCCGCCGCCGCCGCCGCCGCAATTGTGGGATTGAAAATGGGAGCAGAGCGCCTTATAAACCGCCTCGGGCTCCCAGAGAAACGAGATAGGAGGGAAGGGCGAGGAAGCGCTCCGTCGCTCTGAGAACCCCGTGCAGGAAATGCTTTGAGGCGGGAGGAGGCAGGGCAGCGGGGATCACTTGACCCTGACCGTTTGGGATCTCCTTCACAGAAATTAGCCTTTTACTCGAAGATGCAGGAAGCCGCCGAGAGCGCCAGCACCAGCGGCAGTAGCAGCAGCTCCTCCTTCTCCAACCACGCCGCCCCGGCCAGCATCAAGGAGGAGGAGTGCAGCCCGGAGAAAGAGCGCCCCCCCGAGGCCGAGTACATCAACGCCAGGTGTGTCTTGTTCACCTACTTCCAAGGGGACATCAGCGCCGTGGTGGACGAGCACTTCAGCCGAGCCCTCAGCCAGCCCAGCAGCTACTCGCCCAGTAGCGCGGGCCTCAAGGCCGTTGCAAGGAGCTCCGCCGCTTGGAGAGGTGAGCTGGGTAGTCTCTTCGTCTCCGGCCGTCTTCAGGCTAGCTTTGCCCCCAGGGGATTCTCTTGTCACCCGAGGCTCAAGAAGATGCAACTCCTCGGAGCTTGGGTCAAGTGGTAGTCAACCTGTGGCCTTCTGGTGACTTGGGTTATAACTCCCAGAATCCTCTGACATGAGAGTTATAATCCAAGGCACCTGGAAACTTGCCTGCCCAGATGTAGATGGTTCCTTTTGGTATTGGGAAAGCCACAGCTTTCCAGATTCAGACAGATTGCAGTTTTGTGGAGATTTTAAGAAACCTAACTAAGAAACCAAGTGCTGTGGTTGTTCAAGGATGGGTAGTAGTTGTAGAATGCAAGCTTGGAATACTTTAAGAGAAGGAGAATATTCCTATGACTGTAACGTTCACTAGCAAATAAATGAGTCTGCTTTGGATGCATCATTTCATAGAATTCTGATCCGGACTGGCCCTAATGTTAGCCAGAGCGAGAAAGTCCTCTCCAAAAAAAATCTACCTTGCTTTCAGATGTAACTGATATTGTCCCATCATTAGTGTTGAAGAAAGATTGATATTCTTTGTAGACAAAAAGACAGGGGAGACCTTGCAGCAAAATGTCTTGGGCCATCTGATAGCAGCTGTTGAAGAAATGGGGGCTAGCAGGGTAGAATTTATATCTTGGGGATAAGTCTCTGCAATTCCCTTCCCTCAACAGGTAACCCAATGTCATTGCAATCATGTTTAGAAACTTCCACCCTCATACTACCAAGCTAAGGTGGGGAACTATGATAATTAAGATTATTTTTTAGATTGCTTTTAAAATACGGTATGTAAAAGAGAGCAGAACTGATGGTCTGCTGGTTGCTATAATATACTTTAGTTACTATCAAAATGACTAAAGGCAACCAAGTTTGTGAGGCTTATTTCATTTTAACAGAACTACCAACCATACTCTGACCCAAGATGATAAAAGAATAAAAGAATTTGAACCCAGGAATATGTTTTGAAAGAAACATATAAGTAAAAGGTTGTCTCTAGTATATTTCATTCCCCAAGTAATTTCTACAGGGGGAAAGAGGGAAGTATATCTCCAGTCTGTGTGCAGAACTGGTAAAGAGGTTTACGTGAGCAAGAAAATTTTCTTTTCTCGAGTTTACCTACTGCCTGTTTCTGTTCATGTTCAGGGTGGATGATTGGAGGGCAGGCCAGTGATATTTCTGGATAAAGCTTTATGGTTTGATGTCCAGCAGCCTCATCCATGTAAAAACTTGTATTAGAAAAAGGGAACAGATACCAACCTGGGTCCACTTTGCCAGAGATGAGAAAGGCTCCTGTGACTTTGCTCAATCTCCCCAGCCCTTCCCCCCCCCAAACTATAAGGCTTGGTTCTATTCATTAATTAAAACAGCATAATCTTGCCAGATTACCTTCTCCTAAAACTGATCTCGGGCACGTTTAGAGGCAGGAAAACCTTTTTGTCGTCTTATGTTGATTGCTGCTTTCCTGCTGGCCATAGTGAAGAAACTTATTACTGTGCCAGATGGTGCTCTGCTTTGGTCAAATAGAATTCTTTGGAATCTTTTTCACTTGGGTTGCGGGAATAGTTAATGTTAGCTAAATAGGTGCCTGGTTCATGGATTACATTAAGCTATGGCTTAATTTTAGCTTGGTGTCAGTGTGAACCCAGAAGCTGTGGTGGGAAATCATAGTTTATACTTTAGTTATAGGGTGTCACTCAGCAATTCTGAGTTGTTAAAGAAATCATGGTCTGGCACATATGAATATGTTTAGAGTCTTGTTTTAATAAAGCTATGAGGTTATATATATTTATATAGAAGGTTTGTTAAGTAGGTAATTGGATTTTTTCCCCAAAAAAAGTGAGCTTGCAACTTGCAAATGCAATTCTGAGTGGCTAAAAACATATTAAAACAATAAAAAAAACCCTATATTTGGAAGTGTAAAAAATAAACTCTGGTCACTGAGGATGAATCCAATAAAAGAATAAACAGATATTTTTTTCATGTGCCAAGAATACATGCTATTCTTATAAATCAAGTTGTATGTACAAGTACAGACCAGCTTTTTACTTATACACTGTACATGGAAAACAAACAGTATTAAACATAATGTTCATGTATAGAACACCATCGAAAGATGTTTATAAAATTATCATGATTAACCAAGATTTGTTGAATAAGCCACAACCATTCAGTACTGAAAGATAACAGACATTCATTATTATCTTTACAAAAAGATTGCTTACACCAGTCTTATATCCTGAGATAAATGGGGGGGGGGGAGAACTAACAAGTCACTGGGATGAATAGGTGTATGTAGATGAGAATTTTTCTATTAATTGCCAAAATCTTCCTGGAGGAAGAAGGTTCAGGGGCTAGCCCAGTGCTGGGAGAACAAGCTAGATTATTTTTAGTGGAGCAACCAGTAGACGTGGGGGGGGGGCACTGTACCTTTTGCACAGAGAGGATAGCACTTGGCAATGGGGTCTCCTAGTAAATGTCTCTGCCATTGAGAGTTTCTGAAGGCAAGCAGGTAGAGGAGGGCACTGGCATTGTGTTTTGTGACAAAACCCAACAGGCTTTATTTAAGTCTAACCTAACCCTTATTTGTTGGATGGAAGCTTGAAGGAATGGGGCTCTGCAGCCCAGCCCTCTTTCACTTTTCTTTTGAATGAAATGGAGTATCTGAGTGCTATGCCTGATCATGGAGAATCCCTCAACGTAGTCCCAACACCACCTCATTATCTATGGCTATACCACAATAGTAGTCTTATGGGTCAAAGTAAAGTCAGTATAAGTTCAAAAGGAACGTTTTTGCAGTCACTGCCTTGATTTCTTCTTTGTGGGAACCAAACTTCCTGACTGGAAAAGTTTGTCATGGTCAGACAGTGCTATTTCAGAAGCACTGGAGTTTCAAATTTCAGCCACAGCCATAAAGAGTTGTGGCACCTGAAAGATGAACAAATTTTATCGTCACATAAACTTTGGTTAATAAACAGTTCACCTTTAGGTGTCAAAACAACCTCTTTGTTTTTGTGCCTGAAATTTGTGCTGCTACAGGTGCCCAGTTCCTAAACAAACCTAAGGAGAAGATGCACTTGAATACTGTATGCTTCCCACTGGATATCACTGTGTCATTTTTTTAGCAACAGTACCAACATACTGTCTTTTTTCTGGATTTTTTAAAAAAAATTCCAGCCTTTGTATTCTCATACAATCTTCCATCCAAGCACTAATCAAGGCAGCACCACTTAGCTTTCAAGTCCTGACAAAGTTGGTGGGATGCTCATGGAGAAAATGTAAATCATCTTCTGAGAGCCAAACTGACTTTAAAACACATAATCATTCCAGATATACTTATCCTTCTTCCAGACTTGGATTTTTATGGAAGAACAGAATTAATAGTCACTATTATTGCTCCTTCTAAAGAAATAAAAACGGTATTCAAAATTAGCATGCAGTTTTTCTCTCGATAACATAACAACATACACAACCATGTATGACATTTATGTCGGGTGAAAATAGTATGGGCCTTAAATATTTCTTATTTAAAGCTTTAAAATTCAGAAAAATAACCAATCTGAAAGGGGAGTTTTAGACTCTTATGTTATCTTCCTTGGAAGTAAAACCCTGCTGAAATCAGAAATACTTATTTTTGGCCAAGTATGTATAGAGTTGTATTATAACAAAGCAGTTCTCTCTAGTAAGACAACACACTATTCTACTGAGTGTCCAACTGGTTAAGGTGGGCTGCTTTATACAACTTTTTCTATTGAGAAATTCAGGTCATTTAATAACTGCTCCCATCAGAAGCCATCAAGATGCCTTGGTCTGTCATCCCAGCCAGTCAGCTAGCCAGCCAAGCCTTGTCTTGGGGCACCTTCTGTCTGAAATGCAAATTATTGGACACATCTCTGCACCTTGAAGCATTTGAGAGGGTGACAGATTCTCACTGAATCATCATAACTGCCATCACATAAACCTTGGTGTGACTCATTAAATATGGCTTGTTTATGAGCAGACCAAATTTTAACTGTATGGTACCAATTCGCTTTAGTCCACACATTATGCTAAACCAAAAGAAACAAGTCATATTGAGGTAAACTATTATGGTATGGGGCTATTATTATTGTGCCATAAACAGCACACTATGGTTTATGAACTGTGGTGTGTATGTTAATATGAGGTCTGAACCCAGTCAATTAGGATGGATAACAAAATATATTAGCGATGTCCTTTGCTTCCTTGTTGCTTAACCAGTGATTCCCAGCTCTTGCAGTGCAGTTTGACGGGTGAATTCATCTCTAAAATTTCTATAATTTCATCCTAAAATGTCTCAGAAAATGCTTCCTCACTTCTCTTAAACAATGAATTGTCCTCAAGTAAAAACTTTCAGTTTCAAAGTGGTGTATGTCCTGCTGTACAAGACCTATTTGGAAGAATTTACCACAACTTCCAGTAACCTCTTCCAAATCCATGCCCTCCCTTCTAGGAGTCTTGCATTACAGCTCCTGCAAACCCACAATCAGCTCAGCTTTTATTGCCCACACTGCCTGGAATTATTAGAATTGTGATCCATTACTACTTATTCATGTGTCATGCCACTCCCAGCAACTCTGATTGCAGATAAAATCATTAAAAAAAAAGAACAACACACCCACCCACCCCCCGGCAATATAGTTGGAGGATGCCACTGAAGGCTATTGTAATGTTACTCCTCAAAATAGAAGTTGGGCTATTCCTCTTCATGACCATTTGTTCTCTTCTACCCTTCCACTAGAGCCTAGTGACCATTTAGTTTCAGATGCAGGACTGTAGTTGAATTCTGGTGGCATCAGGTCAGCTACAGAAACAAATCTACATGCCTCGGTGCAGTTGATCCATTAGTGTAATACTCACTCCTGCTCCTATGGTTTTATGATTGCGAAGAGGGCCTCAAAAACATAATTTGCTAAATAGAATCGAATAATAGCGTTGGAAGGGATCTTGAAGGTCTTCTATTCCAACTCCCTGCTTAGGCAGGAAACCCTTTACCATTTCAGACAAATGGCTGTCCAGTCTCTTCTTAAAAACTTACAGTGTTGGAGCATTCACAACTTCTGGAGGCAATTTGTTCCACTGATTAATTGTTCTAACTGTCAGGAAATTTCTTCTTAGGTTGTGTCTCTCCTTGATTAGTTTCCACCCATTGCTTCTTGTCCTGCCCTCAGATACTTTGGAGAATAGCTTGACTCTCTCTTCTTTGTGGCAACCCCTGAGATATTGGAACACTGCTATCATGTCACCCGTAGTCCTTCTTTTCATTAAACTATACATACCCAATTCCAGCAATTGTTCTTTATATGTTTTAGCCTCCAGTCCCTTGATCATTTTTGTTGCTCTTCTATGCACTCTTTCTAGAATCTCAACATCTTTTTTACATCGTGGTGACCAAAACTGGATACAATATTCAAGTATGGCCTTACCAAGGCATTGTAAAGTGGTATTAACACTTCACGTAATCTTGATTCTATCCCTCTGTTGATGCAGCCTAGAACTGTGTTGGCTTTTTTGGCAGCTGCAGCACACTGCTGGCTCATATTTAAGTGATTGCCCACTAGGACTCCAAGATCTCTCTCACAGTTGCTACTATTGAGCAAGGTGTGTACCTGTGCATTTGGTTTTCCTTGCATAAATGTAGAACCTTACTTTTTTCACCATTGAATTGCATTTTGTTAGATAGCGCCCAATGTTCAAATCTGTCAAGATCCTTCTGTATCTTAAGCCTATCTTCTGGAGTGTTGGCTATTCCTGCCAGCTTGGTGTTGTCTGCAAATTTGATGAGTTCCCCATCTATCCCCTCATTCAAATCATTGATGAAGATGTTGAAGAGTACTGGGCCTAAAACAGAGCCTTGGGGTACCCGACTGCATACTTGCCTCCATGTATCATAGATGCAGTTCCATTGAGGACTACAAAGACCATCAGATACAGTACAGCCTTCCAGTGTGCACTAGGAACCTAAAGCAACCAAGCAACACAAAGGATGGTGAAATACCTAGCCAAGGGGAGTCTTGTGCTGCTTAGAAGGTGATTGTGTCAGCTTTGTGTGGCTAGTTCTGTCACTATTGGATACATTACAAGTTGGCACTGTTCTTGTTTTATCATCCCCACATTATGGGGAGAGAGAGGATTACTTTTTCACCTATACGCAGTGATGCTTGATGGGAAGCCAGAGATTTCTACCAATCATTTTCCTGAATTTGTCAGATTAAGGCATTGTTCGTTGTCTTCATTATTGTGACTAAAGAAAAAAGAATGAAAGTTTGGCAACCAAGGGAGCAAATTTTGTGCTGAAATACTTTCCCACCAGCTCAGGAACTGGTGGATGTGCAATGCTTTAATGTTTTCAATCTGATGGTTCCCTGAGAGAAGAAATACAATGATTTTGCATCTCTGGAAAAAAATGAAATGCATAGTGTCTTTGTGTCTTTTCCTTTATACTTGTGAGATGAATCATAGATAAGTGCCCCAAGATAGAGCAGTTTCTTTCCTCCTTATTCCTTCATCTTTTAAAATTAATTGTTAGGTTTTAGCAAACATTATCTAACACTCCTTTTTCTAAGTTTTTAAAGTGGAGGTGGGGAAAGTGTTGCAGTTTATAGATTGCCTCTTCTCCAGAGACAAAGGAACTGGGATTTCTAGGACATTTTGTCACTTGAAAAACATCCTGGCAATTCGAACATTCTTCTGTGATCACAGTGCTGACCTTAGATTGTTCCCAGCCCATAATCTAAATACCATATACTGTATGTTTGTCCTTCCTGTTTAATTTATCACAGCCAAAGTGTGCAAATTTTACCCTACTTTCCTACACTTCTTTTGGAGTATTGATATAACCAACCGTCAACATTCCTTGCTAAGCTTCCAAATGGGAGGTGTTTATATTTTAATGAAGGGTATAAATATGTCATTGGCTATTTCATAATTAATCAGTCTTAAAAAATAGTTTTAATTAGTCTTAAAAATACCACTCCTCCTCCTTTTTAAGTGAAAAGGGCAGTTCCTTTAGTAAGGTGGTCAGGATAGCTAATCCCTATCCTACTGAAGTGTTATATTGGTACACAATGAAATTATTTACACTAAAAATCCTTAATGAATTATGAAAAACAGAGAGCACGATGAGGTAGAGAGCTGAGCAGTTGGCCATGTTGATTAGGACTGCTGGGAGTTAAAAGTCGGAATGGGACAACTCGCTGCAGCCAACTCATCATGGCCAACTCACCATGGTCAACTCGCCACGGCCAATTTGTCGCACAACTCACCATGGCCAACTTGCCGCAGGAGAACTCGCTGTGAGACAATTCAACAATTCAGTTTAATTATTTAAAATAATTTAAAAAATATTTTAATTTTTGTCATTCATGTTTCCTTTTGTCCCTCCTTTGGCATCCTTTCTTTAATGATTGTGTTCCACTATTTCTTCACTATTAGTGTAACTCTTGTCCCACGGCAAGTTGGTCACAGCAAGTTGGCTGTGGTAAGTTGGCCATGGAAAGTTGTCATAGACCTCTGGATGACACATATTCAATATTCTTGATTTTTAAAAGGTTTTATTTTTAATAAGCTGCCCTAACAGATGGGAGCATATGGTTGACCTTGTCTGGGCTCAGAAACTAAAAATGTGTGGGTCTGGTTACTGAATGGATATGAATTAATACCAGGGCTATAGGTTAGTAGACTATGAAGTTTTTTTAAAGGGGGGGGGAATCCAGAAAAAGAAATAGCAATCAACTCTATTGCTAAAACTAGCAATCTAGTTTTACCAAAACAACTAAATGGATATGCATCTGCAGTTGAACTCAGCTTGAAAGAGACATTACTTTCAATGTACTATGTTTTAAAAAAGATTTCACAAGCATTATACTGGGTTTGTTGATAACTAGAGGCATTTATAAGCCAGTTTGGTAGTGGTTAAAGTCACTGGATTGGAAGCCAAAAGAAAATAAGCTCTAATCCTGCCTTAGGTATGGAACCTAGCTGGTTGATCTTGGAAAGTCATTCTATCTCATTATAGGAAGAAGGCAATGGCAAAGTATTTTTGAAAATATTGCCAAGAAAACTGTAGGGACCGGTCAATCAAGTTGCCAGGAATCAGACTCAGTGGTGGACACTCTAGACACAGAAATAAAAAGAGAGTGGTGCTAAGAATGATTTTTAATTGATAAGTAACAGAACAATTTCATGCACAATACCAAACATTCATCTGAACCCAGTTCATGTGCTATTTTTAAATATAAGCAGACTTTTTAAAATTATGTAGAATTTTATATTTTGATTTGATGCTAATGTGAAAGAATGAAAAGGTACATTGGCTTTATTCTTTGCATCTAATCACTTTTTAAATAAGTCAGAATGAGCAGATTTGTACTAAACTATGTTTTATATTAAAGGTGTATATAAACCATGATTGGGTTAACACTAAGCCAAAATAAAACACACATTAGAGTTTCACAAAAGTAATGTACGAAACCAACTGTTGTTTTAAAAGCATCAAAGTCTTGAAAGTTCTTTTGTGGTACTAAACCTTTTTCATATAAGTTCAAAAATAATATCCTACAAATTTTCAGTGTCATTCAGTTTGGGAGGAGAAAATTCACCTTCAAGATGCCTGTAAATACTCTCAATTTTGAACACCTGGGTTTTAAATTTATAAACAATTATAACTGTTTCAGAATGGAAAACACAGCTTTGAGCCTCCAATTCACAATTTTGTGTTGTTCATTTCTGAAGAATATTTACTGTATGGCAGGGGTGTCAAACTCAATTTCATTGAGGGCCGCATCAGCATTGCGGTTGTCCTTGGGGGGCCGGGTGGGTGTGGCCAGGGTGGGTGTGGCCTACTGGGTGGGTGTGGCTGGAGTGGGTGTGGCCTACTGGGTGGGCATGGCCAGCTCTACATCGTTCGCGTCAAGGGTGCCTGTGGGGGCCTGGGCAGGAGTGGGACAGATCTGAGGGTCTCTGGCAGAAGGGGGTGGGACCAGGGCAAGCGCTAAGGCATGGTCCACTGGAAGAACCTGCTGAAACCCCTCCCCCGGAGCCCATTAAGCCAGATATGTGAAGTAGGCGAGGGCCATTTGTTGGCCACTTCCAGGCAATGGTGCATTTCTTCATTCCTCACAAAGGGTGATACCTTCCCAGTGTGTGCCCAGGGGGTGGGGCCAACGCGGCAGGGGCCGGTCCCTTGCTGTTTCCAGACGGCCTTGTGGAGCTAAGACTGAATGCGTTTCAGCATAGATGGCCACCACAAAATTGTACATTGGCTCCCGGGCGGCCTGGGCCGGGGCCAAGGCAGCGGGGGCCATTCCCTCACTGTTTCCAGGATGGCTTCGCGGGCCACATGAAACCACGTCGTGGGCCGCATCCGGCCCCCGGGCCTTGTGTTTGACATGTCTGCTGTATGGCATAGGGCTTGAGTATCTGAGAGACTACCTGTCTCCAAAAGTTTTTGTCAGACTCTAGCCAGAATGTTTCTGTAGAATGGGTGCACTCCAGTCCCCCTTTTTCAGAAGCATGCCTTTTCTGTTGCAGCCTCCACCCTCTGGAACAGCATCCCCCAGAGATAAAAGATAGCATCCTCTCTCCTGCGGTTCCAAAAAGCTTTGAAACTTTCTGGCTTTGAACCCAGGCCTGGGATTAAGTTTTATGATTTGTTCAATGGCCTCTGTTTTGTTTTGTTATTTTCTTATTTCATCCTGGACTGTATGTTTTTATGTTTTCTTTAATTTTGTACGTCAGCCAGAGTCAGGAAGAGACAGTGTGAAATGAAGCATAGACACAAGTTATTTAGGCTTTATACCTGCATGATACAAACAGTTTTTATCATATTTGTAAGAGCAAATGCTCAAAGTGTTTTATCTGGTTTATAAATATTAATAACAAAATACAAGAGAAAGCATTTCAGTGTCATCTGAAACAAGCCTGAGTAATCTAGTGAGTCATTTAGGGGAACTGCTTTTGTTTTAAATGCATGTCGTGTAAGGATGCGAAAGGCAGGCTATATCAGTCTGCTTGAGAACTCTTAAAAGAATAAACCTATTGGTCTTGGTTACAGAACAGGAAAAAGGTAATACCTAGAACCGTGGTGGCGAACCTATGGCACGCGTGCCACAGGTGGCACACAGAGCCCTCTCTGTGGGCACGTGCGCCGTTGCCCCAGTCCTAGGCCTTCAGCTGGGTTTTATAAAACTTTTTTGCTTTAGGCCTCCACCGCCATGTGCAGAAAAAAAAAAAAGGTTCAATCAATCAATCAGTTTCAACTTCTCGCGGGGGAAAAAAAGATCTCGCAAAGTTGGAATTGATTGATTGAACTTTTTAGTCCCACCCAGTCTGCCGTTACCACCGAAGCCATGCCCACCCAATAGGCCACACCCACCCAATGGGCCATGCCCACCCGGCACCCGATGATACATAAGTGGATTTTGGGTTGCAGTTTGGGCACTCGGTCTCTAAAAGTTCGCCATCACTGACCTAGAATATACATTGTTGGAGCTATGCAAAAGACGAAGAATAGAAATGAGTTAGTTGTCCTCCTATCCTTCTAATGCTGTCTGTTTTGTGCTTATCTTTCTTTGTACAGAGGGATCTTTTCCTATGAGCCAACGTAGTTTCCCACCCTCTTTCTGGAGCAGCACTTACCAACCTTCTTCTGTGCCTGCCTCTTTGGGCAGCTCACTGGCAGCTGCTGCCCACAGTGAACTGCCCTTTGCTACAGCGGACCCTTATTCTCCGGGCTCACTGCACAGCCACCTTCATCAGGGGCCTCCGGAGCCTTGGCACCCAGCTCACCACCATCACCACCACCATCACCATCCATACATTGGTACACAGAGTTCTGCTTATCCTCGGCCCGCCACAGTGCATGAGGTCTACAGCCCACATTTTGACCCTCGCTATGGTTCACTGCTGGTGCCTGCTGCTTCCGTGCGTCCCCACCGCCTCACTCCTGCCTCGGTGCCCACCCCAGTCAGCCCTCAGTGTGAGCTAGGCAAGAATGAGCCTGCCACATCATCATGGACAACGCCAGCTCCTTTTGCTGGTCCTGCAGGAGAGATGGCACAGAGCTTAGGGCTGAATGTAGAGACAGGTAAGACCTGGCAGGTTCACTTTTCTTTCTTTTCCTTACTGCTGAAAATCCTCTATACCAGTGATGGCGAACCTTTTAGACACCGAGTGCCCAAACTGCAACCCAAAATCCACTTATTTATCACCAGGTGCCAGGTGAGCATGGCCCACTGGGTGGGCGTGTCTGTGGTGGTCCTGGCAGACTGGGTGGGTGTGGCCAAGGTGGGCGTGGTCACCTCGATGTTGCTCGTGGGGAGGGACGCCTGTGGGGGCCGGGCAGGGTTGGGGGAGATCCAGGGGGTCTCTGGGAGGTGGGGTAGTGGGCAGGAGGCTCGTCCTGCGGGGTGAGGCGAGGCAGGGCGGGGGTGCCATTATTGCAGGGCAAGGCAAGGCAGGGGCCAGGGTGGCTGCTGCCTGACACCATCGGCCCCTGCACACAGAGGCCAGCGAGCGCATGGGGGCCAACAGTGTCCCATAAGCAGCCACAGCCTGCTGACCCCTCAACCGGCGCATTCTGGGGCTCCGCAGCCCGCCACCAGCAGGTCAGAGAAGTGCCCACAGAGAGGGCTCTGAGTGCCGCCTCTGGCACATGTGCCATAGGTTCACCACCACTGCTTTATACTGTAATTGTTTATTCCAATGAATGAGCAAGTAATTAGGTAAACAACTGCCTATGCATTTTCCTGCATGACCCCAGACAAAACTCTGGCTTATCACAGAAGCAACTGGCCCTCCACATTTCTCTCTCTCTCTCACTCTCTCTTCTTCTCAATGACCTATGATGCCCCATTTTGAATTATAAAAAAATGTCTAACAGGATCTAATGTTTTTGTCAAACTGATGAGACAAGCAACATCACACCATTGCAAAAGTTCTGCTCCTTTCCTACATGTGTACAATGTTGTGATGTGTGTACAAAATAGACAGAACTTGTATTATAACAGCAAATTTATTTTGTCATTTGCCACCCTTGCCCATCTCTGCAGATACCTGTGATGTTATACCATTGCAGAAAGATGACTGGATTCGTACCTTTTGCTAAAGCAAAGGCCATCACAAAAGCTGGTCGGAGCAAAATAATTTATTGTGATCAGATTTTTTTTGGGGGGGGTTGTATCCTGGAGACTTTAAGTGCAAATTAGGTATCTTAAGTCTTCCAGAGGCTTAAAGCACCATTTCAGCTCTTAAAAATCCTGATGAAAGCTCAAAATTGGAATTCTGCTTTCTGTCACATTTAGAATTGTAGCTTTTGGTCCTAAGCTGACAAAGATTCTGTACCCCAGCATTAA
This sequence comes from Azemiops feae, assembly GCA_023970755.1. Taxonomy (NCBI): domain Eukaryota; kingdom Metazoa; phylum Chordata; class Lepidosauria; order Squamata; family Viperidae; genus Azemiops; species Azemiops feae. Next base: position 1,108,140 of record JALGBA010000444.1, read on the forward strand.
GCTATCATGTAGTTTACTTGGCTGTGATTCTGACAACACACCTAGAATGTGACTGGTTTGTTACTCCAGCCACTGTAACTTGCTAACCATGCTTTGTGGTTTAGCATAATGTAGGAACCCAGCCACTGCAGTTTTTTTTCAATAATCCTTGATTAGACAAACCACAGCTTGCCTAACACAAGGTATGAACAAAGCTGTTGTGTTTCCTCAGACCTCTCTACATCATTGGTTCTCCATGGGGGGACAAGGAAACACTCAGCGTGATATCACAATTCATATTGCATCATGTTACCAGGAGGACAGGAGAAAGACACAGAACACCAACAGTATGAGGTCTTTTTTGTTTGTTTGTTTCTTTCAGTAAGTGTCCTGAAACTCTACTGCAATGTTTCTCAACCTTGGCAGCTTTAAGATGCGTGAACTTCAACTCCTAGAATCTGGGAGTTGAAGTCCACACATCTTAAAGTTGGCAAGGTTGAGAAACACTGCTCTACTGAATGATATTGCCCATTACTGTCAACTTCACAATAACCCTGCAAGTTAATTTGATTTTTTTCCACATTTACTTTGGTCAAGGATCATTCATAGCAACTGTTTTTGATGCCAGAAATTATGTAAAAAGTCTGAGACTTGGCACTTTTCTATTTTTTATAAATAAAGAGGTGTTTGAATACAGTATATGAGGCTGTAATGTTTAGGTCATAGTAACTTGCCCAGCGGTTGTGCCATCAAGCATCTTAGATTTTGTAAGTTCTCACATGAAGTTAATCCATACGCCTTTATTCTTCATTTCACACTTCTTCTGGACATCAATTCTTGTGCTTTAAATAACTTACCTATTTTTGCAAGCATATGAGGGTATTTGGCTCTTTCTGTCTTTATTTCATTTCTTTTCTCTTCCCTTTTTTAATTTCCAACTTCTCTCTTTCTTTTTCTTTCTTTTTCTTTCTTTTTCTCTCTGTTCTCAGGTTTGCAGCCTCAGGATAAAAGCAAAGATCTCTACTGGTTTTAGATCTGTCTTCTCGTCGTGACTTCTCCTCTAGTCAAACTTTTGTCTATGTAAGAGTGGGTATACAGAGCCAAAGTCAAGTCAATTTGTAACAGCTTCTGATCTTGGTTTTCAGCTCACCATTACTCCTACTGTGCTGGATCACTCCTGAGCTGAGCTGCTGATTATAACCCTCCCTTCCTACACACAAATTCCAGCTTCGTTCTTTGCCTCACTCTTCTGATATCAGCATCTCACATCGAGACAAGAAAAGGGGAAAGGCTAAAAGCTTCTTCAGTTTGACATTTCTTCTCCTAAAATGGCAAAATTGAACACAACAGCTTCACATTCAGTAAAGTGAATGAGGATGTGAAAAACATTGACTTTAGGAAACTGAAGGGTTTGTTAATATTAGTGAGGACATAAATCATACTTATCATTTGCCATTAAAAAAAACTGTTTGGAAGCAGCATGGAAGATATTCAAGTATTGTGAATGAAGCAAAGTAATTCTAAACTCTTAGACACATTTGGGACATTTTTTTTTTTTAAAAAAGGATGGATTTTTCTGACTTCAGCGTGGTGATGAGTGGCAAGTGACTAGTGGGGCCACCTGCCTCCAGGCTTACATAAATGCAGCTGTTCAAGAGACAACTGTTCCAACTCCAAGAACCTGACAATCAAGGTGGCACTCCTCTGAGTTTGGCACAAAAATTGCATAGGATAATACTTATATACATAGTTGTATATATAAGTTTTTTTATACAAAAAACATTTATGATGATAGAAAATATCCTTTAAAAAAAACTTCCAGCTTTCGGGAGAAACAACTGGAGTGAGTGGGAGGGGGGCGCTAATGGGGTGGACAATAGACTTCATTTAATTGAATGTTCCCTTATGACTTTTTTTTAGTAAACAGGAGACAGTCTCTCCTCTCTCTCTCTCTCTCTCTCTCTCTCTCTCTCTCTCTCTCTCTCTCTCTCTCTCTCGTTTTGAAAAGGATATACAGTGTAAGAAGTGTTTATTTGTAGGGAAGATAATTAAAAATGTCTCCTTTAACTTTTGATTGCATTTATTTTATGAAGTAGAGGGTGGAGATTTCAGATGTCCATTGGGAATCCCAATTGTCCCTATTTTTTAATTTTAAAAATTCCATTTACTTGCTTAACATTGATTTAGAAACCATCTGGATCAAATCAAATAGCAAATTAGTTCACTATCTTGTTTCCCTTCATGACAAAACCTACAGATCAACAGATAACAAGCCATAAATAGAATATAGAGATGCAATAACCTCTCCTCTTATCTTTAAGCAACTGCTCCCCCTAGATATGATGCTTCTGATTCTGTTGGTGACATATAAGCATCCTGTTTAGTAGCAACTGTCTTATCATTTCATTTCATTTATTCAATTTAGGCACTACCTGACTCCAAAATGACTCGAGATATACAATAAAACCAAACAAAATAGGAATATACATTATATTAAAATTATAAAGTACAAAGGAATAAGAAGGGGAATTAAAAAAAACAACCGATGGTGTTTTTACCTTAAAACATATCCAACAAGGGGCATCAATAACCATACCCCAAGGCCTGGGAGAACATTCAAGTGTACAAGGCTTTTTGGTAAGCTATCAGAATGGGGTCACCTGGGTAACACAGGAGATGGGCAGTTTCTCATATAATCAGGCTTTTTATGCCATGTAGGACTTTATAGGTCACAATCAGTATCTTGAATGACAGTTGGAACTAAACTGGCAATCAGTGCAACAACTCAGGAAGCGGTGCCACATGGACATACCTAGTCATGCACATTATTGTCTATGCCACTGCATTCTGTTGACACTTCCAAATGGTTTTCAAGGGGAGATCTCCGTGCAAGACACGAGTGACTTCTCTTCCTGATCCAGGAAAAGATGCAAGTGGTGCACCAGATGAATAAAATTCATTTTTTTTAAGTTGCCTAAGATTATACTTCCATATCATAGTGGTATCAATAATAACCATTTTTCTTACTTTGCATCTCCCACTGTGACTGTCATGAGGAAAAATGTCCACTTTTTCCATACTCTGCATCATTTTGAATCAAGCATTATCATATCCCTTCTTACTATTCTTTCTAAACTTAAATAAGAGTAGACTTTCCTCAAAGGTGAGATCATTTTATCATTTGATTGTTCTCCATGTTCCTTTCCTGCAATGCAGACAGAAAAGGAAGTGCTCCGAGTATTATTCTGTACAAAGTCATTATGCTGTTGACAGCATTGTACTTTTTATTCTTAGCATGGAATTTACTATCCTTCCCCTCTCCACATATATATTCTAATACAGGGGTGTCAAACTCGCAATGTCACGCGACGTTGCCAGCAATGGGGTGGGCACGGTTTCGCTATGATGCATCCGGCCTGTGGGCCGGCAGTTTGACACCCCTGCTCTAATACAACTGCTATATTCTAAGTATTTCCTAAGACCTTACCTAGTGATTCTTAGGAGGCTACGTTCTTATGAGGATATACAGTATGTGACATTTAAATATTATTTTATCTTGTTCCACTTGCTTCGTTTAAGTTGCATTGTTGCATGCAAATGAGAATAAGCTCATGTACAGCATTTTCCCCAGAAATGGCCTTAAATACTCCATTCCAAATGAAGATGGCTTTCACCTGAAATTTTAGGGCTGCTGAACTTGAAATGTGATAGCCCCATTTCCTATTTGTGATAGGTGACACTGACCACAGGTGATTTATTGTCCTGTACCTGCATTGCAGTTTGTTAGTTGTATTTTCTTTTTTCATTAAGCTTGCTGGGATCATTCAGGCTGCATAGAGAGTAACTCTTAACATAACTAGTAGTTTGAACTTTATTTAAGCATATATTGATCTGTACTATTGGTGTACAACTTTATTATCTTACTGTATTAAAATTCAATTTTTAGCAAGCTAGGTAGCAAGGAAGATTCAAAGTTGCAGGTCAGGAAAAATTAAGGTCATAGGTTGCCTATCCTTGGTGTAAAAGATACTCTTGTGACTTTTCCACTAACCCTTTTCCCTCTATCCACCCTTGGGCTATTTCCTACTTGTTTTCTTTTTCTTTCCTCCAAATCTAGAGTAACAGAAGCAATTAAAGATAAACCCCAGCAGGTTATCATTTCCTATTTTATAGTAAGCTTGGCAAAATGAGGTTTCCTCCATTTGCAACCTTTGTAATCTTTCCCAGTTTCATCCAGTTTCATCTCTTGTCCTTGCTGGAAACTAGAGATAGCTGAAGGAAACTCTATACTTCGTTGTATTTCAGATGTTTTTTCATCTAGTTGTAAACTCTGTACAACTGCTCTAAGCTCTGTATTTACAGAAGCCAAACATTGCTGTCTATTGCTACATAATGCCTCATTTGAAGAAGGGCACTACAAGCAAAACAAGCATTATTGCAAAAGAGTCAACGTTTCCCCCCCAGGTGACAAAACGCTGGATCTTATCTGAATGTTCCCACTGGCTATAATTCAGCTCCAGTTTATGAGATATGAAATACAGCCAAACAGCGAGACTTGCCAGAGATTCAGCTTAAGAATGGGTATCTGGAGCTTTGCAAGCATAGGAGGTGATAGGTACATGGCATAATTAATTCAACTAGATAAGTGTTTGCTGAATCTCTTTCTAAGGTAAGTGTTAATTATTAATTCCTTCCAGTGTTATAAAAGCCCAATAGAGCAACCTCAGAAGAAAGAAATGTGTGCTGATTGAGTATAGATCAGCAACTGTATGTTCAGCTTCTGTTGTACTGAAAACAAAGACACGGGGGAACTGAGGCCAATTACACAGATCATTCTACACAGCCTGAATACTTTTTTCTATCTCATATAAGAAGTGGGCATAATATTTGAAAACATGCCTAGTTCAGCACAAATTGAAGACAGCAAAGGACCGAGTAACGGATTTCTTATTTTACTCTTTAAAAACCAAACAAATGCAGTCATGGAGCTGAAAAAGAGCACTGAAGTTCTTGCTAAGGTAATTTTTAAAATATCAAAACATATTTTTAATGTACTGCTAAAATATGTACAGACAGGTATCTTCAGGGGAAAATACTTTAAACATTGCATTCAAAACAAAGAATTGTAGTAATATACACATCCTGCATTTCAAATGTTCAAAATAATCCATATTTACAAATCTGTGCGGGAAGGCCAATATTATATTCGTACTGTAGAAGGGAGGAAAGAGACTGCACAGCAATTTCATACGTTGAAAGTAGTACTTGGAGCAATTCAAGATCAATGTACACAATAGCATAAGTTCTACAGCAGGGAGAAAACGAGACAGCAATTTTCAAGCTCACCATAACATCAACTTTAAAAAAAACACTGGCAGAAATGTTAACAACAACAAAAAGAGAAATAGAGAAACAACCTTTTGGGAAGTAAATTGTAATAAGATTGTTCTCAAGAAGCTTCTTTAGCACAGACTAGGAAAAGAATACACAGATGACAGTTTAAGGATACAGAGAAATCCTGCTACTACAGTATAAACTCTTTAAGCACTTACATAGATACACAGATTTTCAGCTGCTTTCTCTATGTAACTCTTTGCATGGACATTTGGCCAAGCTGGTTCCTAGAAATCCCAGGAATAGCTTATTTTGGCTTCAAAAATCCAGATGGCCAGCAAAAGGCAGCAAAGAAACATAGGAAACCTCAACTCTTTGCTGGTATTTAGTGAACCACTAAGATAAATGCAACCAGCTAGGAAATGTTTAGCCTTAACAAGCTCAGCCTCCTATTAGATGAAAGCATAACATCATCATCATGATTGATAATATGCCACTTATTCAGAGCTTTCAAATGTCCCAAACCATTTGTAAGCGTATAATTCTTTTAACACCATTGACCCATCAGATCAGTAGGGTCTATATACAAAACAGATTGCTTCATGATTTGCGGGAGCCAGATTCAGCAGAATAGTGAAATGACTTACGTGCCTCTTCATTGGACATTACAACTAGAAGGTATGACTTTGTAGCTCATCAGCCAATGACTGAAATAAGATATCACCAGTGAAACTTTTCACTTCATACATGCTAACTCACAGGAAGGCAGACTGCACTTTCAGCTGCAGCCTGCTGAGAAGCGCAGTACAAATTGACAGATATGTGGGTGTAGGTAATTCAGAAATTCATCACTGAGTCTGCAGTTTCTCTCCAGGGTTTTTGAGTAAATAAATTTCAGCTATATCTGGAGATTGGTCTCAGCACATTCTATGAGCAAAGCAGGTACTTTGTGACTAAGCCCTGACCTAAAGCTGCTGTTCCATAATCATTTCTTTAGGAGAAAACCCCACTAAATTCCAGGCAAGTAACTTCTAAGTTGTTATGCCTGGGGCCTGCATTTTAAGTTCCCAATTTTTTTAAATCCACATTTGTTTCTCCTGTCTTTCATGTATATGTTTGTCTTTCCTCTCCATTTCATCAGTAAAAGGGCAATGGAATTATCACAGTGATGGTAGGGGTTGTTTTTCTGTTGCTGGTTCAGTGTAACTGAAATGTGGATATATAAATACATAGCAGGAGATAGATCAACAGAAACCTTGTCTAGTCAGGTTCAACCTCTTCCATGCACTGCAGCCCCCAAATCCAATTGTAACCTTAATTTGGTATCTGTCTTTCTCCCCTCTTCCCCAGCTTCTTTACAACCGAAGAGCTGTAATGCTGCTTATTGCACAGTAAGATGAAAATGATTATTCTCTCTTGACAGACCTGCACAGCTCTCTCTCCATTTAACCAGGGCCCTTACAAGTGGGATCAGGGAAGAGACACTTGATAGCAGAGGCTTCCATGGTTGAAATATTTGTGAAGTTAACGCATAATCTGAAAGCAGAAGCTAATAAATTATAAGGTGCTAATTGGGGCCCCGAGTGGAGCTGTCAATCACATTTCCCTAAACACACAGAGACCCTCCTAACCTAAAAAGGCAAGAGAGTCTCCAAGAACAGCTCCCAGTTGTCACCAGCCATGACATCCTGATCCGTCTCAACAAGGGCATACATAAGCTGTCAAAGCAGACCGTGTTCAAAGACGTTAGGTTGCAATCCTATGTGTGCTTTCTTGGCAGTTCCATTCTACACAGTACGGGAGAGCTTTTTCAGAAAATGTATATCCCAAGGCTGTTCTTTCAAGAAGCTCTTGTAAAGGTCAAGCTTTATATCTGGGAAGATACTCCAAATCTAACTGTAGCAAGCAATCAACTCTCTGTTTACCAAACATTTAGCAGTCCTCCACCTACCCCTACCCACCACCACCACCACCACGAGAAAATGAATTTCAAGGACAGAAACTTCAGTCTCACAACAAACAAGATTTGGTTTTATTTCCTCATAGAATTCTACAATTGTACCACAAAGTTTTTTTTTCCATGCAGGCAGCTGTTGATAGCAAAACAAATTGGTGTTCATGTGCTGTCCCAGTTAATAAAGGTTCTCCTTGCAGCCACGTTACACAAAATGACATCTCTGTACTGAAATCTTCAGTAACAACTTATCACCTGCTTCAGTCATGAAATACTTTCCTACCACTAAGTATTTTCAGTTTCAAATGCATAACACTAAACCTACCATAACACAGTGGGAACAGCACAAGCTGTGAGGTGGAAGATCGCAGGCTGAATATGAACTTGGACTTGAAATTCTAGATGGCCTACTATAATGTAAACACTTGCCTCCCTGATTGGGACAAATGCCCAACATAGTTTTGAGCAAACCTCTTGTATCTTGTGAATTCCAGCCACATTCCTCATTTACAAACACCATGAGTGCCCCAATAGTGATTCTAGTTTGAGAGGCCCCCAAGCTGACCTCCTTACCCCAAAACTTAGCAGAATTTGTTTGTGTTTTGCTATACGTTCAATAAAGGAAGAATTAAAACCATCAGTGTTATTTTATTTACCGTGTTCATGAACTTCCCAAAAAGAAATCTGTGTGCAGCTTTTTTTTTTCCTGGTGGAGATTGTCTTTGCAATGCAGTGAAGCCTGGTATTTTTTTTCTGTGGAGAATGAATCATGTGGAATGCTGGAATGTCCATTTTTATTTGAGGTATCTTCAGCTCTCCAATGTTCAATTGATAAAATCTGTTTTTTATCACAACTGAGTGTTTGCTTGACTTTTCCTCTGAGATACCTTGATTAGTTATGTCTTCCAGTGTCCTTTCCTTTTTTTTTTGCTTTCCCTTCATGATCATCCAACAGGAAAATGGAGGAGGGGAAAAAAAAAAACCTAATACCAGGCTAACTAAAATTTCTAAGACAGATGACCATGCACCACTCCTTTGTCCCAAGAGTTCATTAAGCTCACTTGCTGTTCAAGAAAGCAGCAACGAGGGTTGTCCTAGTTTCTGGAAAGTTAGAAAAATGGCCTTATGTGTCTGGTTGCACTTTACTGCATTGTTAGGACTGAGGAATAAACTAATGAAGCTTCTTTGAAACAGGAGCCTTTTAAAATAGCCACATCATTGCTTCCAAGTATACAGTGACATAACAACAACTAGAAGACCTCCAAGGTCCCTTCCAGCTCTATTCTATTCTATTTGAGAAAATGTACATTTTAAAGTGCTACAAAATAAAAGTTGGAAATGCATAAGTATATCAGGATAATTCACCCCATCTCTATTTTCTGTCCACCTTGAGCTATTTACTCCTTAACTTCATGTATGTAAAGATTTGTGTCCACAAAATAATTGCCATGCAATTCAGTGCATCATTACAATATATACTGCAAGCATACCAGAGTACTTGAGGTTACATATGACAGTTTTCACAAAATATAAAAGAAAAGCATATACTGTCTGCTAACCACCTTATTATGTTGTTATGGAATAATACCCATAGTTTTGAACTTTTAGGCCTGGGGAGTTTTATCTGCAATTTCCGCCTGCTAAGTTCTTTGTGCCCAGGCCATGTCCTCGCCAGTAATCTAGAGCAGGAGTCCCCAAGCTATGGTCCACGGCCCAGGACCGGGCCGTGGGCTCTTGGTCAGTGGGCTGCGGAAACAGCTGGCTGGTGCGCGCAGGTGTGGGTGCACATTTCTCCCCCACTCACGCTAGTTTGTGCATGCGCACGGGCGCGAATGGGAATGCTAGTGCGGGGTGGGTGTCTGCAGCAGTTTGTGCATGTGCCGCTAGCCCAGGCGGTTTGCACGGCCCATTTGCACATGTGCGAACGGGCCACTAGCCACCGTGCACGAACAGGGCTGATAGTGCCGCACCAGTATGCATGGTCCTGTGCGCGCGCATACCAATTTTGAAGCTGCTCTCCTTCCCTCTGGTCCTCGAGCCTGGAAAGGTTGGAGACCTCTGATCTAGAGGTTAGTTTCATCTAACCATTATTGCCTATATATAACGGTAATGACAGGCTTTAGCAATTGCTGGATGATAGCAAGAGCACTTAGACCACCTCACAGTGTTTTACAGTGGCAGCCCCCAATCTTTTGGGCACCAGGGACTGGTTCCATGGAGAGGGGTTTTTCCATGGACCAGAGGGAGGTTGGTTTTGCATGCTGTCTGCATCCTGCAGATGGGGCTCCGCTATTTGAGTGGTCCAGTTTCTGGCATGCCACGGACCGGTACCAGTCCACAGACCGGAGGTTGGGGACCCCTGCTTTACAGCCCTCTCTAAGAGGTTTACAGAGTCAGCCTATTTCCTCCAACAATCTGGGTCCTCATTTTACTGACCTCTGAAGGATGGAAGGCTGAGTCAACCTTGAGCTGGTCAGGATCGAACTCCTGTCTGTGGGAATTCAGAGTTAGCCTGCAATACTGCATTCTAAGCCCTGCACCACCACAGGTCTTGATGTTGGACGATAGTATAAGTGACTAATAGGAAAACAGAAATGCTATGAGGAGATAGGAGGAGGGAGATTTCATTCCATTTTATCCCATAGACCCAGGCAGTGCAAATAATAATAAAATGTTAATGATAAAACTGTATTTGTTGTTCCCTACCACATGTAGGAATATATCCTTTTTTTCTTTTCTTTTTTGAAAAAAGCAAGCTGGAGAAGGAGAAAGACTAACTACTTTGAAAAGTTTCTGTTCCAACGTATCAATCATCTGATGGAATGGGGAAAAGTAATAATCTTTGTGAGTCCGTCCGTCCTCCTTTGAACCTCTTGCGTTTCCTCCTCTTAAAACCTGCTCCAGAGAAACCAAAGAATCGACTCCTGCCCAACCCTCACCTGCATTAATATAGGTAGCTTTAGTCCTCGACTTACAACAGTTCATTTTGGTGACCATTCAGAGTTACAACAGCACTGGAAAAAAGTGACTGGTGGCCATTTTTCACACTTACGACTGCTGCAGCATCTCTGTGGTCATGTGATCAAAATTCAGATGCTTGGCAACAGGTTCATATTTAGGATGGCTGCAGTGTCCTGGAGTCATGTGATCAGCTTTTGCAGCCTTCTGATGAGCAAAGTCAATGGGGAAGCCAGATTCATTTAACAAATGTGTTACTAACTTAACACCTGCAGTGATTCACTTAACGACTGTGGCAAGAAAGGTCATAAATGGGGCAAAACTCACTTAACAAATGTCTCACTTAGCAACATAAATTTTGGGCTCAATTGTCGTAAGTCAAGGGCTACCTATATTTGTGTCTGTAACCAGGATCACCAAGATAAATCTGTGGAAATGTTTGTTTATTATTATTATTATTAAAAATTCTTTTTAATTAATCTCAGTGCTACTGTAAAAGGCAATATTTAGATTTGCGCTCATTTAGGAATAAAAAGCAATATAGTTTCTTTTGGGGGGGGTTTCAGTTTTTAAATTAATTTTACACAGTTGACAATGGGTAGTACAGTATTACCAGCTAAAATTATAATTCAGAAAGATATATTTCTGACCCAGCTAAAAAGAAGGAAACAGGTTTTTAAACAAAATAAATTCCTCAGCCATGATAACAAATAACTAAGAAAATATTTCATACTTGCATTCCAGTTAGAATTAAAGTAATATTCATTCATTCAAATCTTTCCCCAAATGTGTTATTTTTAGTATTTAATTTTTTGATTAATATTGTCACAGGGACATAAAGGACAGACTATCATAAATAGACCCAACTAAGTATAGAACATTGGAGAAGCAGTCACATTTCTTCTTTACATAAATAACTAGAGATGATGAGGTGAGCTAAATACAAATATGTATGATGTCACTGTGTTTCTACCAGATATAGTATAGATTGTTTATTTTATCAGTAGGACCGCAGAGTTAACAAAATACTGCTTATCAACCCTTAGTTTTTCCTCCCGATTCACTTTTAAATAGTGCAAATTTCACTTTGATACATGAACAATTGTGATATTCACAATACAATACAATCATACATTCACAATCACTTATCAATCAGATGAAAAGTACTGCATACAGTTAAAATTATTTGCATACTACCTATGTAAGCAATATGACCTATCTGTTCCTTTGGATTACACCATTTCATAAAAACAGTTTTAAAAGCAGTCAGTATTTAAAATGAAATTATATGTTCTCCTGATCAGGAAAACACACACACACACACACATACACACTGTGTGTGTGTCTCAATAAAGACATTCACACTGAAATCATATATGCTTATATTACTAACATAGTGCTTTCCTTATTTGTGGAATTTAAACTTTCTTCCTTCCCTGTATCATGGCTATTGATATTTGGAGGCAAAGGCAAGATCAGTGAAGGCTCAGGGCAGCATCAGCACATAAAGGAGCATGAAGAGGGAGCAGCTGAGAAATAAGCAGCAAAACCCAACACTTCTCATTATTTTCAGAATTTTATATGAGGGATTACTGAATATACCTTGAGCCACTTTGGAGATGTACAAATTTGCTTCTTTTTTTTTTAAAAAAATATATTTTATTAGATTTTATAGGGGTACAGGGATTACATTAAGGTGCTTAGGAACCACCATGGAGGTGGGTATATTAAACATCCAAAAAAAAGAAGGACAATCACAAATATATAACTCAAATCAAATCTTTTAAACTTCCCTCTCTAATTCCCTCATTTAATCTTACTTATTCAAATTAATAAATTCTATATAAGTTTCAAACGATCCTATCAAATATCAGTTACATTTCAATTCTAAAAATCCAAATCCTGTTTTTAAGCTTTACTAACTTACAATTACTATATTTCAATTAGCCTTAAATAGACATATTATTAACACTTCGGGTGCCCTTTTTTTTTTTTACATAATTATATCTGGTATATTGTTCTCGCAACAACATTCCCATATCTTCTTCATTGATACCATTTTTTTCTCTTATCACCCATCCCTCTTATTCTCCTTTTATTTCCAAATAATTCTCTTAAAATAAAAATATCAGGTCAACAAATAAATTTCTATCTAATTTAAATATATATTCTATCAATGCCTCTATATCTATAAAAATCTTTTTAAACCAGTAGGTAAAGTTTACTTCTCCAATACATATCATATCTAAAACAAAGTAATATTACAAAGGGTATCCTCTTAAAAATTTCACGTGTTCCATTAGTTGTTAAGTCAGTCAAGAAATCAAAGCCTTTTTAATCCCATTAAATAAGACTTTAAAATACATTTTTAAATCTAACTCTGGGCTTCTTTCTATGCCATAGTGGTTTCCATAGTAAGGTTCCTACATAATCAAACCACAATATTAAAAGGTCCATATTCTTTAACGCTTCAAATTGGTCAAAGTTCTCTTTCCTTTCTTCTAATAGCCTTTGGATGGTAAAAGCTGTTTTATTCCATGTTATATTTGCCAATTGTTTATCCACCTTTTCTCGATTTTCAATAAGTTGTATCTGAGTGTCAGTCTCTGTTGGTATTGATGCTTCAGACATCTCTGTTGAAGTTGTTGTATAGTCATCAGACTTCTCGATAGGTTGTGTTGGAAGTTGAATAAAATTAGTTTGTTTTGTGGTTTCCACGGTTTCTCTCAGTGTAGGGAAAAGGGATTGAAAATAGGAACTCACATCCTCTGCAGCTTCTAAAATTGTTTCCAATATAAGTTCATAGTCCAGTTGTGTATTAAGTTCCATATCGATAGTAATAAGGCTTTTTAATCTTTAAAGAAGGCTCTACTTCATAAGAATCAAGCAAGCATTCACCTTCAATTTTCAATAGGCCAGCTGCATCCGTTATCTTGTGGTTATCACCCTTTGAAAGTCATAGCCATTCCCAGCCATAAAGAAATATAATTGCAGTACCACTTTTCGACACAAGATGTCCTCAGCAAACCAAAAAATCTTTTTTTTTTTTTCCTTTCCAAATAATAGATTTTTTATTTTTCGTGTTGAAAAAGATGAAGAAAGGGCTCAAAATAATAAATGCGTAGTTGTGACAATAATAGTCGAGAATAAAATGTTTTCAGGTCCCCTCAGTATTCCAAAATTTAAATAGTCCATCAAAATTGACTGGTTTTTATTTATATTTTTTTTTTTCCAAAGCTGTTTTTCCCCATTGCCCAAACACTGCTTCCTCACGACAGGGAAATAGTTCAAAGAAAGCTTTTAACAGGAAAGTAGTTAGGGGAAAAAAAAGGGGGTAGGAAAGGTCTCACCCGGATTCTCCACGGGGGTTCTTTCGCTTAGATGTTCTTCTGGCTTTCAGCTGGTGCGACGAAGTGATCGTCCATTTTATAGGACGATCTTTTCCTCCGGCGGCCCTAAGGAGAAAGCTCGAACTGGGGAGAGCCGCCGCTCTTCCCCAGTCGAGCAGGAGCCTCCTCTAACGGTGGTCGCCTCTACGGGGCGACTTTCGACCCGATTAAGGGTCTACCGGCGGAGGGAAAGCAGCCGGTGGGAGAGAGAGATCTCTCCGTACGACTGCTGGTGTCGCGATCCGGAACCGGAAGCCCTACAAATTTGCTTCTTCTTCTTCTTCTTCCCAATATGCAATATTGTCCTGTGTCTTACAGAGCTCAGTTGTCCTCTCCTGTTCTTCACTAGTTTTGGAATGCCAAATGCTTGGAGAATTTGATTTTGAGAAAAAGGGAGGGCAGAAAACCTCACTCCAAATGAAAGGGTAAACCCAGGAAGGTAAATGTTAATAGCAGATGGTGGCCAGTGGCCAGGGAAAAGGGGGCAGCCCTGTACCTTTGGATATGCCAAATCAATGTTTTCAACCTTGACAGTTTTAAGATGTATGGACAAACTCCAAGACATATATGGGAAGGATTATATGGGAAGGAAATTTAATATTTCAAGGTATGGTAGAACAGGATTGGATTAAGAGGTAAAAACTCCTTTTATCACAGCATGCAAAGAGGCCATGTGAGATTAAATTTGGGCTGATGGTGAAATGAACTCAGGATTATGAGGCTGCCACAAAGAGGAGGAGGTCAATTTATTTCCCAAAGCACCAGAAGACAAGACAAGAAACAACGGATGGAAACTAATAAAGGAGAGAAGCAACCTGGAATTAAGGAGAAACTTCCTAACAGTGAGGACAATTAACCAGTGGAACAGCTTGCCTTCAGACGTGGTGGGTGCTTCAACACTGGAGGTTTTTAAGAAAAGACTGGACAGTCACTTGTCTGAAATGGTGTAGGATCTCCTGCTTAAGCAGGGGGCTGGAATTGAAGACGTCCAAGGTCCCTTCCAGCTTGATTCTGATTCTGAATTTGAAGAAATATATTAATGAAATAAAACAATAAATAAAATATTAATGAAATAAAACAATAAATAAAATATTAATGAAATAAAGAAACATATTATTAAACAGCATTCTGAAGATGATTTAAATTGCACGTGGAAAAGAGCCTAAGTGAGTATCTTTCCAAGATTCTGCCCAGTATCTGTGAAGCTCAGATGCAAGTCTTCTTTCAACTTGGCGGGCTCCAGATCTGTTGGGTCGATACCCCCAGAATAGCTAAATAAAAGCTTTTCTTTGTCTTAGCAATAATATACCATATTAAAATTAAAATTGATGAATTTACTACGGCTACTGCTTCTCATGAATCTTCAATGGGATTTTAATATTGAGCTATTTTTCAACTTAAGCTGGCAGATAATTTTGTTTTCACAGTCTCCTGAGAGATACACCCTAGAGATCCTAGGACCACACTTGAAAAAAGTGTCCTAGAGCAAATAATAATGGAACTTACTCATATAGTAACTTTTCCCCATCCATGGATTATCTCATGCATCCTCTCAACTTTGCAAAGTCAGCTTTTTCTCTTTCCTGAATTGCAAGCTGAGCTGAGGTGTTGTTATCTCCGGCAAGCTACTGAAAATCCTTGAGCCAAGGATTTCTTGGAATTCAGGTCATTAGTTTCTTGGCCACACCGTTTTACATCCAATACCTATTGCTATGCTAGGAAATGGTGCTCTTTGAGCAAATACTTTGCAGCAGAAACAGCCAAATTTATCTACGCATGTGTATCTCTGTCCATATCCATATACACATACACACTTGAAGTCACATTTGTGGGAAAGAAGTGGATAGCCATCTGAACTGCCAGTTAGGAATTCTATGTTTACAGAAGACAAATTTATATATTTATTGGGGAAGGCAGGACTAAAAAAGAGAAGGCATGATGCTTTCACCAGAAATATGCTGAGAACAAAGTACTGTATTGTTCTCAGGGATTGAGGACTATGTACAGAAATAGTGCGGGCCAAGAAGAAAGATCTACAGTGCGGACCTTGGTAGGAATTCAAGTATGTTAACTGTGGCACAGCAAAGCAAGGTCTCATTTAAGAATTCCAGCAGGCATCCAATGATCACTTATGAAATAAATAAATGAATAAATGAAGAAAGAAAAAGAAAGAAAGAAGGAGCGAGAGAGAAAGAGAAAGAGAAGGAAAAAAGAAGAGAAGAGAGAAAGAGAAAGGGAAGGAAGAAAGAAGGAGAGAGAGAGAGAAAGAGAGAGAGAGGGAGGGAGAGAAAATTTCAGTCTTCAACCATATTTTCTATGGCTTATCCAAATCACATCCAAGAATCCCATGGGCAAAAATATTTCTGTGCTTTGGCTGATAGTTTCAATGTTATACACACTGAAAATAGAAAAGTATTTTATTTCATTTAAGTTCTATTTTAAGGGTTATAAAGCAAGTTGATGATATGAGATGGACTTTGGACATTTTGCTCCAATCTCTGGCTTACACCCTTTTTCACGAATCAAATTATGTGAGCTGGCAAAAATGCTACAGTTTGAATGTTTCATTGCAGATCAGACCATACTCCAATCATGGCTGTGTATCAATCACAGGTTTAATAAAATAAATCTTTAACTTTGCCCTTGTTTATCTGCACAACGACTTTATAAGACATATTAGGTTCCCATGAGAACGCATCTAATTCCCATTTCACAGGCAGATTAATTCAGCACCATTTTAGAGTTTCTAAAGCAAGTGTATTGTTCCCTAGCAAGGACAAGGTGAAGAGGATTCAGTCACTGTTAAGTAGGAATGCAGATGAAAATCCTTTTAGCTCAAAACAGATGCTGATTGAAGAGGATGATGGTGAATGATGAGAGTCAGTCAGAAATGGTAAGATAAAAATAATAGTCGTTTTCAGCTGCTCTCACAGACCATTGATGCATAGTGGTTACTTTTTCCAATGGAGAATTTCTGGGACAGCTGGTGCCTGCAGGGAACTCTGGGATCTTTTCGGATCAGGTTGCATCCAGACTTGGCTAAGCACCAGAGGATTTTAGGATTTAAGCAGCTATAATGTGGATGGCTACAGCCATTAACATGAATGGGACACTCGATGTAGGCATGGAAGGGCAGAGTAAAAGGGACCCAAGAGTGGCGTAGACAGAAGATTCTATGAGACAATGGATTTATTTATTTTATTTATAAAATTTATTGGTCGCCCATCTCACCATAGGGTAACTCTGGGTGGCTTACAGTAACATCTAAGTTAAAACATAAAAAATTAAAATCAAACATTAAAACCAAAGACACATGGGGAGGGCGGGGGCAGAGAGGGGGTGGGTGGGATCTGTTATTACCTGTGTTTCCCCGAAAGTAAGACCTGTCCTGAAAATAAGCCCTAGCTTGATTTTTGGGGGTGGACCTAATATAAGCTCTACCCCAAAAGTAAGCCCTAGCTTTGGGGCGAGGCGCACACCTAAAAATCAAGCTAGGACAGGGATGGGTGGGTAGAACTGCCCCCGTGCACCCTGCACCCTCTTACCGTTGCAGCCAGGCCTCCCATGAATCGACAGCTGCCTCTCCTCGCCAGCTCACTTCTGCGGCATCCCCCGGCCTGCATTTCGCATTCTGGAAAGGCCCCTGCAGCCGAGAATCGAGCTACAGATTGAATCCATAGCTCGGTTCTCGGCTGCAGAGGCCTTCTGGAAAGGCCTCTGACAGCGAAATGCTGCAAAGGCATTTCCTTCGGCCACAGAATAAGTGGGCTGGCTATCAGTGCCACCACCATGAGGTGAGAGGAAAAGACACCCCCTGAAAATAAGACCTGGTGCCTCTTTTGGAGCAAAAAAAAAAAAAAAAGAAGACCGGGTCTTATTTTCGGGGAAACACAGTACTCAACCACCTCCATTGCATTATTCCCCCACTGGGGCCCCCAAGCTGACTGGCAAGGCTTCGTCTTTATGCCCTTACGAAAAGACAAGATAGGTGGGTTGGGGCCAATCTCACTCTGTGATTGTTATGAGTCTGTGGGGATTTGACCCAGTGATTTGAAAATCTCAGTCCAGCACTCTGGTTTGATAGTGGTATAATAAGTAAAGCCATAATCTCTCTCCCACTTATTTCAAAGTGGCTTATACTGAAATCAAACCACCCATTCATCTTTACAGGTAGTCCTGGACTTGGACCACAATTGAGCTCCAAATTTATGTTGCTAAGTGAGCCACTTGTTAAGTGAGTTTTGCTCCATTTTACAACCTTTCTTGCCACATTTGTTAAGTGAATCACTGCAGCTGTTAAGTTAGTAACACGGTTGTTAAGTGAATCTGGCTTCCCCATTGACTTTGCTTGTCAGAAGTTCGCAAAAGGTGATCACGTGACCCTGGGACACTGCAACCATCATAAATATGAGTCAGTTGCCAAGCATCCAAATTTTGATCACGTGACCAGAGGGACGCTGCAACAGTCATAAGTGTGAAAAATGGTCATAATTACACTTTTTGTAACTTTGAATGGTCACTAAATGAACTGTTGTAAGTCAAGGACTACCTGTATTTATCAGCTTCCTATCACCATCTACTGTACATACACATTTGTTTCAGTGGCACAGGATAAATGGATGGATGGGTAGATGGATGGATGATAGACAGACAGGCAGGCAGACAGACAGACAGATTTCTTCTTTAAGCAATCTTAATTGTGTTTTACACAATTTACACAATTAAACATGGTTACTGAGTTGATATTACAAATTATTAATCAATAATTTATTAAAGTAATAGCAGAATACTGTCTCACAAAACTGATATGTTAAAGTTTGATCCAATGATTTAGGATTGATTGATTGAAAGAAAGTCCTGCATGTACTTAAGATTTCAAGCCTACATTCAATGGCTATAGAGGAAACCCAGTGAATTCAGCAGGATACCTGTTAAACATATTCCGGATCACATTATATATTTTCTCTTGAAAGTTCAGTAAATTCTGAATTTCACAGAAACTGCACAGTTCTATTAATTTATACCTATGAACTATATAACTACTGAAAGTCACCCATTTCTGATTTTAAAATGTGTCATTTTATACCGATTGGACTGGATGGGATTTTTCTTGTCTTTTCCAGATCTTCCCTGGCTATTTTAATTCTGCTCCTATGGCATTTTTGCCCTTCATTTTGAAGTTGGAGCTCCTGATTTCTGATCACATGTGAAAAAATCTGTCCTTTATTTAGGTGCCAATTTGAAAGCTGAACCCTTGAAAACCTAGCACTAGGTATCAGCGAAAGATGAGTCAACTTTTCCAGGCATCAGGCCCAATATTACAAGATGCTGGCCACCCACATCTTTTATTAATTTCAAAGGGTACTCTAAGTTCACAGCATCCTGGAAGATGGTTATATACCTTACTTACATGCTTCAGAGTAGATGAGGTATCAGATAATCCAGCTGGCCATAAATTATATTCAGATCACAGTTTGCTGCTTGCTTTTCTTGAGAAATATAGCCAACATATTCTTTGCAGGTTTCACCATAAAAATAGCAAATTGAAGATGTTCAGTTTTGGCTTCCTTATACCTTCGGCCAATCATTAAGTTATCATCTACATTGGACTTGAACTGATTTGAATTAAGGAACTCATTATTCCTTTACAATATATAAAGGATCAATATATATTGCCAGTAATGAGAGGCATTGTTTACTACACTTCTTCACATCATCTCAGTTCTCTCTTTCAGACTGCACCTCTAGACAAAATCTCCCTTTGATGTTATCCTGGTTGCAAAATTTGCCCATCATAATGGTATACTGATGGGAAAGGACAACACACATCTTTAGCCTGACATAGAAAAGAAGATGACAGCACATTCCCAATTCAGAAAGCTGGAGCATTCTTTGTACTCTTTTTAGTTTTGACCCCTGTGGCCAGGAGGTCAAAATCTGTTTAGAGTGTGTGTGTGTGTGTGTGTTATTTTTTGAAGTAATGCACTTTGGTTGTCTGACTCCACAAGAGATTAGTTGGCTGCCCAAGATCCAAGAGTTCTTTTCCTGTGGAAGGCTTAACTGGTTGAGAGAGAAGGAATGGCATGACCTTGGCAGGAAAAGCCATCTCAACTCAGCCAGCAAGTTTCTCATAGTTTTTAGCTGGCTGTCAAGTATATTGCTGTGCCCTTCTACAGGGTCTCATTTTGAACTGTCAAATAATATGATCCCTAAGGAAATGAAGGTTAGCAAGTCAGTGAAGAAAAGCATGATTCTGCATCAGAATCAGGGGCTGACTAACATTCCAAGAGTCAAATTGCTAAGAAGAGAGCTGAGGTTTATCCGTACCTGTTCATAGTTCTTCTCCTTTCTGGATTGCTGGAGCAACTTAAATGTGCAAATAATAATGTCAGCCACAGCACTAATATACAAACTTTGGCTGAAAGTTTTAGCGTGTGCTTCAATGTTATCCGGCAGTATCTGTGGCAATAGCATAGCACAATATAGGAGAATAAACCCATCAGGACAAGGTTCAGCAATCCATCTGCATTTAAAAGACAAAGGCCACTCTTTCAAAGACATCAAAGTCCACATTTTGGACAGAGAGGATTGCTGGTTTGAAAGAGGGGTCCAAGAGGCCATCTATGTCAAAAATTGAACAGCCCCCTCTCAACAGAGGGGAGGGATACGACATCAACTATCTCAGTCTACAACACAGTCCTTTCAACAGTTCCAAGAAGGCTCCACACCCATTTGCATCACTCAGGTGACCCTGACGACACAGATAAACCTCCAGGTGGCATCAATGACTCTCTAAAAGAAGGCAAATGACCAGCTGTCAGCAAGGAGTATAAATCCTTACATTCCCCACCATCCAGTCAGAGCTGAAGAAGCTTCTTGGATGTGAAGTGAAATGTCTTTAAAGGAATAACAAGAAAGTCCAGTTGCCTCGTGAAAAAGCATCTTTGGGACAACTATGAGCTGGATGACTGAGAATCTCCATAGACATGTGGCAATAGCAGTTAATAAGTTGCCTAGTTTTAAAACTGGGGCTGTTTGGGGTGAGGGGAGTGTAATTGTTTTTATTATTATAAACTTGTCTGAATATGTAGCATTCCACTTTGGCAGTGTTTTATTTATGAAAGGTGACTTGGAAATTTAATAGACAAACAACACAGTTATTCATTTCAATGATTGTTTAGAAGGCATATTTTTGTGAGATTGTAGATCTTTTAAACACACATTTCTAAAATGGAATTTTTTTTTGTTTATGAAGCATATATATAATAATTTGCTTATTTAAGACAGTTCTGGCTTATGAAGTATTATTTTATTGTCATGATTGCTAATCAGGAATAAGAAGCAATACTTACCACAGAAATATGCCAAACAAACAAGCAAGCAAGCAAGCAAAAGGATGCTATAGGATCAATCCAAACACTTACAATTGCAAGGAGAAGATGTAGTGGATTATATGAAGCTCCCTTATGATGTGAGAGTTAGACCCTGATCTAGGTAGTGTTGCCTATTCAGATGGAGGTTCTTTAGGATTTTTGACCACTGTTTTTCTTGCAATCAAACCTTTTTATTTATAGATGCTGAAGAACTGGCACATGGAATCTATCTCCAAAGGGGAATGAAATTTATTTAAGAAAATTTATATTGCTGCTGAACTCACTCTCGTGTCTCCGGGTGGCTTACAAGGAGAAAATCCCAATACAGAAAAATACAAAAAACAATACCCCACCACCACTCCGCTGGTGATAACAATCAAAGAGCTATTTATTTATTTGATATAGTTGCTAAAAGGCATCAGTAAAAACTCAGGAGACCATGAGTTCTGCTTAAACACAAAGCAATCTGAGTGGCTTTGGATAGTCACTTTCTCTCAGCCCTAAAAAGAAGAAGGCAATGGCCAAACCATTTCTGAAAACCTTGCCAAGAAATCTGCTGGGATTTGTCCCGGTAATCATCAGGAATTACATCTGATTCAAAGGCATGTGCTTTTTTCTCATATGAAAACAAGTCTTCTATTATGAATGACAGCCTTCATTCCAGAATTAAGTGCTCATGTAAGTTTTATGTTTGAAAAATAGTCCAAATATATCTCTAGAATGCAAACTCACTAAGATGCCACTGGAAAAACACAAATTGTCAGTGAACTCAAGATCTATTAATTCTAATGTTTATCCACCCGGTATTGTAAATGTCATACATACCCACCCTGTTGTCCAAAACTAAGAAATCAGCTGTGTTTCTGGCAGACAGAAGGGAAGATGAGGAATTGGGTGGACAGGGTGGATGGATAAGAATTCAGATTGGTTGGATCTACTGTGGTTTGTTAGAATCTCCTACCCAACAACCAGAACTGAGGGGCGGGGGAGAAATAAAATTCAAAACATATTGAGTGTATTCTGAGCTCAAAAGTGTTTCTTCAATACCAAAATGTAACCAAGGTCCAATCATTTCATACACAAATCAATTCCTGTTTTATTTCATGAGCTTTCTTCATTTCCGTTGTATAATTTGGTGAGGAAAGAGATTTGATTGTTAAATCAGTAATAGGAATGTGATAACAGAGGGAAAAAATCCTTTCTTAAATGAATACATGCTTATTTATAATAGATAAATAGAGTCTTGGGATGGGGGGCAACTTTGTGAAGACTTACATGGGCAACCAAAGAAAAACTATATATTATCATAGCTAGGTCAATATTTCCATATATTCACAGACTTCCATGATGCTGGTTTACAGCACTAGGAAAGTATACCTGGATGAAAGCTTATACAGCATCAAATATGTTTAACCATGCCATGGCTGTCAATTCTCCACATTTCATAAGCATATTACGCCTTAGTAGCAAAAGGAAAAGATTTGTGTGTGTCTGTGTAGGTTCACTGCTGCTCCAAAACAAACACTGGTATAGCAAGATGGTTTAACAAACATTACCTCGCTTTTGTGAAAATGGACACCAATGAAAGAAATAAAAAGAATGGAGAGGGGAAATTACCACACTATTCTTTGTGAAATGCATAGAGGAAAGGGCAGCATTATTTTATGAGGACCAACATATAATTGCAGTTTAAGATAGTGCTAGTTTCGGCCATTTCAATATTTAAACTGAGCTCAGACCTTTCTAATATCCTGTTCTGCATAATTCCTAGATTCTTCCGTCATTCCTATTTCTCAGACTAAAAGTATTGCAGGCTTGGAATTGTGTGGACTCTATTCACATCCAACTGGAAGGCCAGAAACAGAGATATTCTTCTGTCACAGAGTCAATATAGTTATTATTACTGACACTTTCATGGCATTTTCGTCTTGGTTCAAGCATACTGTAGATTCTCTTTGCACTCAAGGACGGTTTCCAGCCAGGCTTCAGAATCCTACCACAAGACCAGAGATTCAAATTCCTTCTTACAAAGAACAAGTGCCACAGAAGTCATCCGAGACATAATTTCTCTTGTAAACAGATACTTTCATTGACATTACATTCATGATCTCTCTTGCTGTATCTGATCTTATGATGTTCAGGCCAGCTCCTATCTATGTTTTTAATTATTATTTAATCTGATTATAAATATTTTGTCCTGAAAATGATTAATTTCAATAAGAAAATAATATTCATTTCTGTATGAGTTATATGTATATATTTCTGTATATATATATATATATATGTAGGATAATGGTGACACCCTGTGGTTGGAATAAACTACAACATAGTTTTGTCTCATTTCCTAGGATTTCATATTCAGCCCTGGAAGAGAGTGGTATTAATAGAGATTTCAGTGGTAAGTTGCCCCAATTGACCTTAGAGGATTCCGCCCACCAGAAATTTCTCCTATGCAAGCCCCATTGAAATAAGTTGGGGCTGATTTCTGAAATGCACGAATAATTGCCCCAAACCAGTGGGATTCCTTGAATCACTGGGCAAATCAGAATTTCATACAAGTACACATGCTCAGATACTATATTTGCAGATGTTTCTATCATTGATAGAACAACACCCATATCTGGGCATTGTAGCATAATTCCTCCTTCAATTCTATTCCCTTGTACATTTCCTAAGCCAACTCTGGACATCTAGGGATTGGTATGATTCTTTGTGCCATGCATGAAATAATAACAGGGGACAGGGGCAGTGGGGGCTGGGGCAAGAAAACCACCAAACTCAGAGAGCACCAAGGACCCCATAGAAAAGTAAAGGGAAATCTAACCTCAAATGGATGTCTATTCATGTAAAATGTTAGGTGCTGATTTCTCTCTCCTTCTGCATCAACAGTGTCAAATTTCCAGATGTCTGAGAACTTTTTGCAAAAGAATTTATCAGCATGACCACCTCAGATGATTACTTTTAGGAGGAATTCTGCTTGTCCTCTTCTCAGCTTGGTCTTTTCTGAGACCACTTCTCCCTAATGCAATGTTACAATCCACTTTTGTTCTACAAGCTGCTTAGTCCTTCTTCAGGGCAATCCCTTATGATAGTGTCACATTAAGGCAGAGAAAAAATATGCAGTATTCAGTACCCAGAATCACTGAGTGCCCTTCCTTCCACTGGTCACAAAAACAGACACATTTTTTTCCACAATATGACAAATATTATTCTCTAAATATAGTATACTGTGGGGATCTGCAAAGTACTTCTACACCATAAGGTGCAACATAAATTTAGCCTCTTTAAAAATTTTCCTGAAAAATTGCAATTATCTCTGTTGGGAAGAATATCTGTGGAAATGACTGTATTCCCTAGAATGTTGTTCTTATTTCAGACACTACCTGTTTTGAGAACTGAAACAGTGGCAAAAAGATATATCTAGATTTATATAGCAGAGGAAGAAACCAAAGGTTAAATAAATACAGGATTCTCCAGGAAAAGAAAGTGGATAATTGTGATTATCTGATTTAAATTGTATTTTGCTGCCTGGTGTTTGGTTTGGATGAAAGAATGACTTTTGTTAAGACATTAATAACTCTTAGAATTATAAGATCATGGTCTGAGGCTTGGGTGGCATGATTATTTATGGTATGATAAAGTTAAAGGGAGATTTTAAAAATCATGTCAGGAATGACATATAATAAATATGGAATAGCTATAAAACCAGGCTATGCCCAAAAATATCTTTGTTGGCCAGCTCAAGAAGTGTTTTATAGAAAAGAGACAACACGCAAAGACAAATGGCTAATATACAGTGATGTGTTTTCCTGTACAGTAGAAGAGGAAAATGGGAAGCTTAAAATGAAATCAAGAGAACAATTGCATAGGGATTTAGTTTTCAATGGCTCTCATATTAAGAGAAATATTTAATATAGACTTAAAATGTACTGGAAATAAAATATGATAAATCAGAATTTGAAAATGAAGCATTGCATGTACAAGTGGATTGGAAGACCTTCCTTGCATCAGCAAAGAGGAAAACACATTACTCTTGTGGTGAGGCCAAAAAAGTCAGAGGAAGGTTTGGGGCAAGCAGAGGTTGACATCATACATTCCTGCTCTTTCAAAATGGTTGGAGGCCTGTCCTCACCTTAGGGCAAATAAGTCATGATTGGCCATAAGAGCTAATAGAGATGCTGATCCAAATTCTCTAAGTCAGAGGTCTCCAACCTTTCTTGGTTGGCGGACCGGAGGGAAAGGGAAGCAATTTATGCACATGTGCACACACACACACACAAATGGGGCCGCGAGCACATGCGACGCAAATGGGGTGGTGCTAGCGCCTGTGTGACACTCGCTAGCACCGTGCCATTTTTGCCACGTGGGCGGTAGCACCATCCGGTTTTTGCGCCGCACACCGCCTGGTTTCCCCCCATTTTTGCACCGTGCAGCACCTGGTTTTCATGCGCAGCCCGGGTTTTCGTGCCGTGCACTGCCCGGTTTTCACACCGTGCACCACCCGGTTTTCATACCACACGCAGCTCGGTTTTCCATTTTTGCGCCTTGCGCCACCTAGTTTTCCCTCATTTTTGCACCGTGCAGCACCTGGTTCTTCCGTGCAGCCCAGGTTTTTGCACTGTGCGCCACCTGGTTTTTGTGCCATGTGCCACTCGGTTTTCACACCATGCAGCCCGATTTTCCTCCATTTTCATGCCCCACACTGCCCAGTTTCCCCCCATTTTCACGCCACATGCAGTCCGGTTTTCGCACTGCACGCTGCCCGGTTTTCCCCTTTTTGCGCCTTGCGCCACCAGGTTTTTGTGCTGTGTGCTTCCGTTTGCATAGTGGCAGCGCCCCATTTTCACTGCACAGCGTCCCGTTTGCATAACAGCGGTGGCGCTACGAGTGGGGGTGAGTGCGTGCACACGTGTGCACTCCGGCCAGCGTGTTCCACAGCCCGGTGTCCAGTAGGCCACAGACCGGTAGTGGGCCGTGGGCCACAGGTTGGGGACCCCTGATCTAAGTTATGTCTATATACAAAATCTGGCAAATGTTCCAAAAGCCAAGTTTTCTTCCTGGCTGGGAAGTGAATTTAAGATTTATTTCCAGTAGATGGCAGTGTAACATGCTATCAATTAGATTTGCCAATGAAAAACAAAAGTTTAAAAATCCTGGATTCTTTTGATCCCCCATCCTATGGGTGATAGGTTTCTTCTTCAATCTTGGATCCTCTATCTTAAGAGTTTGAGGGTTCCTATAATTCTTCATTTTTGCTACTCTTTTGGTTTGTCATCGGTGTTTTCCTTTAAAATTTTAAAGACACAGCTAATTTCTTTTGTAGATCCAGCGAAACATCCTTTTCTAAGTCATTTTTTTAGCCTGTCAATTGTATATTCACACATATCTCTGCCTTGACAACATTTGTTTGATATTTGTCATTTCTTCAATAACATCTTTTGGGGCAGTCTATCCATAGAAGTAAACATCATTACTGACACTGTTGATATTGTGGCTATTTTCTGATTTCAATTCATAGGTCTTCTTCAGTACTTTTATTGTTAGAACATTTTGCAACATTTTGCAGGTTTGTAAATCTTTCTTCTACCTAAAAGAATTAGTCCTCTCTATTTGCCAAGTTTTTGAAATCATAAGATTGTTATCTTTGTTGGACCTTGGAAAAATCTAAACAAGATCTATTTCCTATGAGAAGCTGTTTGTTCTTTGTAATTAATTACAAAATCTTATTGTAAAAGTTTCAATATTCCAGTTTTTATCTGACATAGTCTGTTTACAACTTTCTAAGATCAAAATCTTATTTGCCTTTTTGCTGTTGGTTTCAGATTCTTTAAATTCTTAAGCTTATGACTGAAGATTTCTTTCACTCAGGATTGAAGGCAGACTCATCTGGTGTTTTCAGACCTGTTGGTCTCAAGCTATCTAATAGTAGTTAATGAGTAATTTCTGAAGTGATTAGAAAATGAGGTTTATGAACTTAAGTGTTTTTAAAGACTCAACCATGATGTGAGCAAGATGGCTGATCCTTGTCTCCAGGTGCTCAAACCTGCAGAAAACCACTGTCTGGGGTCTCCTTGCACAGAACAGTCACCCAAGCACATATGGGCAATCTCCCAACATCTCCTTATCTGGAGAGGCTCCAAGGAACAGGTCTTCCCACTGGCTCTGTGGCTTCTGCTTTTGTAGCGCTGTCTTCAGTTTTCCATGACTTCCCCAGAGGATTCAAGGATGATTTCCACTGAACGGAAATCATATCCTTGAGACAGAGGTATGGAGTTCCAGGTTTATTATCCATTCCTCAGCTGATGTTCATAACACTTTGTGCATGAAACAGGGTTCCTACCCTACTTTTTTCTAAAACTATGAATGTTAAGATTTGTCTACTTGCCTACAATCAATACCAATTTATTTAATTTTTTTTTTTTTGCCAAAGAGGAAAATTAAGAGAGGGAAAGAAAGGGTGTAATTTATAGGAATGATCATAAACATTTCTGTGTTGCATGTATGTTCAGTCATTACTCAAAACTCAAAAAACTCATGTTCGGTAACAGTAATGTACTGTAATATCAAACGCACTGTGGTTGAGTCTCGGTGAGAGAGGATCCAGGAGTAATCGCAGTATTCTTCACTGGGAATAGGGGTCGAGGGAGAATCCAGGGACTCCTGCTTTAGAAATCGAGCTTATTATTAAAAGTCTAAGGTTTGATCAGCTTCCTCCGCAACAACTGTGTTTTTTTCTTCCGAAAAAGCCGGGTTGTTTTTTTCTTCCGCCAAATGCCTTATAACGTCACCTGCACAGCGACCAGACGTGGAGGGAGATCGACCGGCCGCGCGGCGAACGAGAAGACAACAGATGCTTTTCCCACAAGGACCCAGAGGGAGGGGCTGGGCCCTAGGCTCCGCCCCTTCCCGAGATCCAGAGGGGCTGGGCCCTAGGCTCCGCCCCTTCCCGAGATCCAATCAGAAGAGCGGTGCTTCTTGCTTTCTTCCTTCCTCGTTTCCTTTGCCCGCGGGAGGGAGGGAAACGCTGCTCATCTGGCGTGAGAGGATTCGAGGCGTCTCTTCGGGGACGTCGCGTCCTTTGAAGAAAAACCAGCGGCTGCGGCGCATAAACCTTTCCCCAGCCGGGCGCGGGAGCGAGTTTTGAAAAAGGCTGGGAGAAGCAAGTGAGCGAGAAGGGCCTCCGGGGGCAGCAGGTCCAGGGACTATGGGCTGCATTCGGGAGCTGAGTGTCGTCCTGTTGCTGCCCGCTTTGTTATCCTGGAGCTCGGCGGAGAAGCTCGGTGAGTCGGCCTGCCTGCTAGGCTGCACGTTGGGGTTGGAAGGTTGAGTGGAGCGAGGAGTGGGGAGGTGGGGGTGAGAGCCTGGAAGTGGATGGATGCCCGCGCAGAGGCACGATTCTTACGTGCTGACTCTCTTCTGTGGACCGAGCGGACGAGCCCTTTGCATGCCAGATTTTCTTCCCTTTCGGGCGAAGCTCTTTTACACCCGGAGGTCGTAAGAGTGCTCGAGGTTTCTAGAGGTGTTCGAAACCTTCAGCTTACTTTTATCTCGGTGCATCTTCAAAAACATGGAATTAAAACGGCTGGGCTGTTTTGTTAACGGTGAACAGACTTCTCTTTAAAAACCTGGAATCAAGGCGCAACCAAAGGCTAGAAGTTGTTGATTGAAATAATCTGCCAGAGTTAGGATTTGTGGTGTTCCAATACTGTCTGTAGTTTTTATCCTGCAGTAGTTCTTTTTACCTGCTTTCAACTTCAGCGTTTGTTAAAAACAAAAAAACCCCTGAGTTGTGTCTATTCTGCAAATGGATAACTGGGCCTGATCCAGTTCCTGATCCACTCTTTGACCTTAAGCATCCTGGAAGTAGAGGTTTTTTGTTTTTTTTAAAGAACCTTGGATTCTTGAATGTAATACAGAGAGTTCTTCTGGCATGTACATCTGAATCCTTCATTACTATCATCTTGTTTGCAGGGCATCTTGGTATATTAGAGATGGGCACATGTATTGCTCAGAAGTGAGGTAGCCATATTGAGAGCTGTGGAATTGTCCTGCCTAATAAATTCCTACCTTTTCACATGGAGTAGAAAAATCAGAATCAGGATTCAGTTTCTAGTTTTAGAATACCTGCACAGTCATGGAAAGGGTAGAGATTCCACCTGATTGCAAAAAGAGACCTGCACAGTTACAGTCTCTTTTCCATCCTTCCTGAGCAATGTGGAGAAAGCTGTGAGTGGAATGAATGGAGTTCGCACATTCACATTTATGAATGCCTGAATAAGGCTGTGGGGCCATGCTGGGATAAGATTCTGATGGGTCTCACTCCAACATGTGTACCTAAGGCTTGATAAATGTTGTGTTGAAATGAAATATTACACTGATAATATTGACACTGGTTAATTCAAGTACATGTTACCAAACGCCTTTTTATCCTGTAGAAGCTGGGTCTTGTCTCAGAAAAAAATTCATCTGCAAATCCCGGAAATCACACTTAATCTTTAAAAAGCATGGTGTGTGAAATATATCTTTTTTAAGGTGTTTGGAATTTGTGGCTTTAATTCCTCTAGCGTACCTTTCAGGTTTTCTCTGCAAAATTAAATCTCAAGAGTGATTGTGGACCTGTTTTAAGCAACGTGATTTACGATTAGCAATTCCTCAAGCAATGGGTGATCATATTCTTTATTATTAGCTGCTTGCTTTTCAACTTCAAACTAGTTTTTCTATAGCATAGTCTCAAAAAGAAACCCCGCTGTACCCTTGATTTGCTTTCTTTTTAAAGGAATAAATCCTTCAGTATTTATAGATAAGTTCTTCAGGTGAACTTTGCTATTTGTAACCTTGTGGGAATTTCAGCTATCAGAACAATCAGTTGTAACTGAGAAATAGATAATGGGCGGGATACATGTTAGCACATGCAAATGGTTCCTTTAAAATTATACTGTGGAAATGCAGTGTTCTAAAGTTGCTGACTTTTTGACATACAGTATGGTTCTTATTTCCTCTGAAGTTTTAAACTTCCACAATTTTAGAGGGAAAACGGCCTTAATACAGTATTCTGTTAATTAAGAAGACTAAAAATACCCAGTTGCTGTAGCTAAACAAAAATATTGAAGGATATGAGTAGATCTCGCAGATGATGGCCAAATACAGCAGTGGTTCTCAATCTTTTCTTCCCCATGGACCCCCTTTAAATACCTTTTGTAGCCACGGACCATGGTGACAGACCTCCAAGGCTTAACTCAAGATTTAAATCATAACATTTCTTCAAGCCTTCGTGGACCCTCTTTGATGACATTGTGCCCCCTCCAGGGATCTGCGGACCACAGGTTGAGAACCACTGCTCTACAGCAATTGAAAAGGGGAGAGATTCCTTCTTTTGAACTTTGGTTTGTCTAATAAGCTAGAAAACATGGCTTTGCAAATAGAACCTTGAGTTATACTGTATTAGTTGATTTGAGTGCTTTATATTGTTTGACCCTGTTAATTCATGACAGCTTTATCTGTTTATCTAGTTATAAGATTGTAAAAGAACTACTTTGGGTGGGAAAGGGGGAAAATACAAAATCCATAGTTTGGTCAACACATTCATTAGAACTTATTACTGTAGTTTTCGAAAACAAAAGGCGGTGGTGGAGAATAGTAAGGTTCCAAATTCTCAAGATGATAATACACAAAATAGGAGATAGGAGAAAAAAATGTGTTTAAGGAAATAGGACAACAGTTCTGATAAAGAAGCCTGCAATTTAAATGCAGAATTTTGCAAACTGCATTAGTCACTGAGTATTGCAAGTATCAGATTGTATCTAGTGCAGTAAAGAAGTAATACATACAGTTTCTTAAAACCCTTGAAGATCAGCTATATCTTAGACCTTTCACTTTGGGCAAAACTAAGCATTAATAAAAAATATTTTATTTGTTATACCTTTTTAAAAGCCCAAGAATGAGCACTGAGAGATCAGTTGTTTCAAACTCATATTTGCAATGAGTTTAGTAGGTAATTGTAGGCTAATCAGTGCTTGTATCTCAGCTTCTTCCCTATCCGCATTACAAAACAAAACTGCCCATCATATGGGATTGTTATAAAGAGCAAGTCAGATAATGTGACATTATACCTTGTATTAAAAATAGATAACTGCCAACCTTCTTCTGATGTGTGGCTTGAACTAAAATGGAGGATAGGCTGATGAGCAAAGATTATCTCTTATTGTTTGTGCATATTATGTAAAACAGTAGTCAAAGAGAGTTAACAGTTAGCCAGTAAAACAGAACAACACAAAATCATAGAATTCAAGAGTTGGCAGGGACCCTGAGCATCAAGTCCAATTCTCCTCAGTGTGCAGAAAAATGAATTAAATCATCCATGAGAGGCGGTGTCCAGCCTCTTCTTAAAAAAATTGACAGATGGTCGACCCAGAACTATTCCACTGTTATACAGGTAGTCCTCGACTTTCAACAGTTCATTTAGTGACTGTTCAAAGTTAACAGCACTGAAAAAAGTGACTTATGACCGGTTTTTACACTTACGACCATTGTAGCATCCCCATGGTCATGTGATCAAAATTTAGATGCTTGGTAATTAATGGTTGCAGTGTCCCAGGGTGGTTACGTGGTCCCCTTTTGTGACCTTGTGACAAGCAGAGTCAATGGAGAAACCAGATTCACTTAACAACAGTTTGACTAACTTAACAGCTGTAGTGGCAAGAAACATCGTAAAATGGGGCAAACTCAATTAACAAATGTTTCACTTAGCAACAGAAATTTTGGGCTCAATTGTCATAAGTTGAGGACTACCGCAGGTTATATGTTATACAGTATGATTTATTTCTAGGTTTGTCAGCAAGGATTTAATGCACAATGGTTGATTAGTATACTAATTATGTTTATTTCATAATTATCTGTAATTTAGAAATTTATTCTTGTCGTTTTTTTAATTATTCTTACAAGGAGTAGAAGGCAATCCACTGTAGGAATCCAACCAGGGTGAGAATTAACATTTTAACTTTAAGTGATCCTTCTTGAATTTCAAATATGTTAAGAACTGCTTCAGGTTCTTCTGTCTTACTGTGGCTGAATGCTTTTAGAAAAAGTAAAAATGGTGCAGTGTGTCGTATTATCTTGGGTAGCATCCCAAAAATAAAATTTAAGAAAAATATCCTTATCATTGCTTTACTGGAGATATAGCTGAAAAGATTACATTTTAGCTTGTAAAACTTAATAAGATGATGATTGGGTTCACATATTGCACTAAGACAGGCATGTCAAACTGCCGGCCTGCAGGCCGGATGCGTCACACCGAAACCACGCCCACCCCATTGCCGGCAATGGGGGAAAAGTCGCAATACGTCATGATATGTACATCACATGATGTCGCGAGTTTGACATGCCTGCACTAAGACATAATTTGTTTAACCCATCACTTATTAAATATAGTTAGTTGGATTTGTCTAATATGCTAAAGCGGCTAAACCATAAACCTTTGTTTACAAACTGTGGTTGTTGTACAAGATAGCAAGCCAAAATTTGGCATAAGAGCCATGGTGGCGCAGTGATTAGAATGCAGTATTGCAGACTAACTCTGCCCACAGCCAGGAGTTTGATCCTGACCGGTTCAAGATTGACTCAGCCTTCCATCCTTCCGAGGTCGGTAAAATAAGGACTCAGATTGTTGGGGGCAATATGCTGACCTGGTAAACTGTTTAGATAGGACTGTAAAGCACTGTGAGGCGGGATATAAGTCTACGCGCTATTGCAATGTGTGTTTGTTTTTTCAAATTGTCCTCTTTTCAAAAGCCTTAGTATTCAGCTGGGTAAGAAAAAAGAGAACTCCAGACAAGCAGAGAATGCCAATTTTTATCCAATGCGTCCTTTAGAACTAGTCATATTACCATGGGATGTGACTATCAAGAGACCACTCCTGCAAGAATACAACAGTTGATCAAATAGAGATTGTTACCTCCAGATGTCGGATTGTTTGGGATATTCAGTCCTGGTGTGCTAAGCCATAGTTTAACAAGTTAGAAGAAGAAAGCAGGTCTTTCCTCTTTTCTTTTGCATGTTAATCTTGAAAATACAATTCTCTGTTTTATAACTGAAATAGAGAATTGTGGTTCAATATGACTTCACCTAAGATGTTATGACACCTATATGGAACACAAAGTGGAATGAACAATTTGCCTAAAATTAAATGTGTTTCAATACAGTAGATTTAACTCTACGACAGCTGTATATACTGTAGAATATACACAAGAACATTGTTGCATCAAATAATTCCCATCACTTTCCTGTGAAACGCAGTAAGCAATTATTGTAAGAACAGTGGTTTCGTAATTATTTTGGAAGCAAGCAAAAGTGCTTGTTGGAAATCTCTGGTCCTACTTAGTTTGGGCAGATGTTCTTTCCCTTTCTGCTTTGGATAAAATTCAGACAAGAACTATTACTTCCACTTAACATTGCTGTGCTGTGAAAAGAAAATGGGAGAGAGGTCCCATCTAAGGAACAAAAGAGAAGAGTTAAGCCAGAAACAATGCCATTCCTTGAGACCTACTATTTCTTTCTCAGGAAAGAAAACTGGAGCAGTTTTCTGGGGGGGGGGGGGGAATCTGCTTGAGAATTTAACCCCTTTTAGCTTAGTTAATATGGAAGCCAAACATGCTTCTCAACTGAAAAACTAGAGATGCATTCAAGCTTCAGTAAACTACGCCCAGTTCCTATGAAATGCTGAAAATCTTCTTTTCTGTCATTCCATTAATTGAAGAAGACAAAACACAAATTCCTTGACATTAAGAAGTGGGTGTTACACCTGTACAAATCAGAGCATTCAAAAGTCTTGTGACTTCTTAAAGACTGATCAGTTTAATATAATATGAACTTTAGTGGATCACTGTCCAATTTAAATGATAACTCAAGCGTTTTCAGTTGAAGAAATGAGATTTAGTGAATAAATTCTCTGTTCTCATCTGGACCTTTTCTCAAAGCCAAGAATTGGGGGCAGCTGCTTGAAGACATGACTGCTTTGAGGCTCTCCCAAGCTCTGGATGTGGATGTGCCTGGCTAGGAAACACTTCCACCAGAGCCGAGGAGAATATCTTTGGGGCATGCATGTGTCTGTCCAGCAGGCCTTAAAGCAACTCTGCCTATCTTTTAATCAGCTGTGGCTGCTTTCACATATTTCAGCAGCACTGCATTTGAAACCTGGGGCTATGTTTCTTGTTTGCCAGAGGAATCTTGATTTTCCCTTAATGTAAACTAGCAAACTATGGATCATATATCTATATAGCGGTGGTAATACTTGCAAGCTCTCTCCCACTGCTACCTCTGCCCAGAATAGCAACATTTTAGGTCATATCTTCCAAACATATTTGAAATTTTGAGGAGTTGGATAGACAACAGATGGGTAAGGTTGTTCCCCATCATTCTCTCAAGTTTCTCATGCTTTCTAGCATCTCAGTGTAACTTGTCTTTTTTCTGGGCACATTATTAAACAGAACACCACACTGTAGTCACCACCATTTTATTTTCCAAGAATACTCTGAAGTGTTCATGAGGACCATCAGCATTGATAGATAGATCCTATACTTCCATGTGAGAAACACCGAAGCGCTTCCATGGTGAAAGGATCAGCTGGTGACATCACCGTTGCCTGGGAGTTGGTGGCTCCTTTCATGTCCCCGTTAATGTGCCCACTGAAGTGGTACCTATTTATCTACTCGCATTTACACATTTTTGAACTGCTAGGTCGGCAGGAGCTGGAGCAAATGACAGGAGCTCACCCTGTCACATAGCAGTTTTGATAAAAAATAGATGTTGTAAATCTATCATAAAGCATTGATAGATTGAGCTGTGAAGAACATGCAATGCAGGAGACCGGACTTTCTATAACAGGTCATGCTTGCTGGCATCCATTTTTCTATCTACAGTAGTTCCTTGGTCTATACCCGTTTTTAATTTGCTTTAAATAATACATTATTTTGTGCTTTGTAGTCTTTTGCGCCAAGAGATTTGTCAAGAAATGCCATGGGATGGGTTAAAATATTACACGAAGCCATTGTTCTAACTGTAACTTAGCATATTTTCTGCAGCATATTTTGTTTGTTATATATTTTATATGATTTTCAATATTTCCTTTGTATTTTTACAGAGAAGTAGGGAATAGTAAATAATGTATAATACATAATATTTTGTAATAATAGTTGTTGCTGATTAGTTGTGATGTACATCGCATATCATTAGGACTACTAAATTTTAATGTTCACACTATGCCTATAGGTTACAAATAAAATAATTAGTTTGATGCTCAAATGTTGTGTCTTCCTTGCCTGCATTCTTGCCTAAAAAGCATACAATTTAATATTTATTAAAAGGCTTAACATTAATAATTTTATTTCATTTTTATTCTTTTATTAAAAAATAATTAAGAGATTTTCATGGGCCCTGGGTATTATGCCTCTTGTGCCTAATGGGTAAATTGGTTCTCACTATTATTTTTGACAACAAAGAACATTTTTCATGCAAGTTTAATAATCCCTGAACTGATTCATACCTCCCTTTGTTTTTAAGAGATAATTGAGAACCTACTTAAAAATAGATGTTCAAATCTAGGAGAATAGTAAGTGGGCAGTGATATTTTAAGAGTTGAATGTGTGGTGCATTGCAGCAGATAATATACCTATTGATGTCTTAAATTTTCATCTTTCTTCAAATAGGTGATGGATGTGGGTCTGTAGTCATCTACCAAGACAGTGGAACTCTAACGTCCAAAAACTATCCTAGGACTTATCCCAATCATACTCTCTGTGAAAAGAAAATTCAGCTACCTCATGGAAAGCAACTGATCTTAAAAATTGGAGACTTGGATATAGAATCCCAGAAATGTGAATCTAACTACCTTATCATCTACAATTCTACAACAGTGTATGGTATGTAAAGAGGTGATGGTACAACTGATTTGTTGGAAGGCATTTCCACAGTACCGTTGTCACTCCCCAAATCATCAGAATCATTTTCACGGAGACCCATCCTCATCCTCACTGCGGCTCCCAAGTTATTTAGATGAGCTGCCCAAAGCTCCCACCTACTGACCAATAAGGGAGTATAAAATCAGCACTCTACCTTAATCTTTTCTCATCCTTATCTGCATTGTGTTTATTCAGGAATTTGATTTATTTTATTTTATTTTAAAAAGCACCAATCACTGAGGGAGCTGTAAATATACAAGGACACTTTGATAGTCTGGTGGTTAATCAGCTACAAGAATAAGGATGAGCCAAAGATCAGTAAGCAGGGTGAGTTGGGAGTTATCATTACCTAGTGATTCACTTCTTCCTTTTTTTAAAAAAAAAAAGCAGCTGAAATGCACAACTGAATATTCATTCTGTGTTAGACTTATGGCACCTAAAAGCAATAGCACAAGTTAGCTGATGCAAGAAAGGATGATTAAAGTGTTTAGAGAAAAGGGTGTGTAGATATGGTACAAAAAATTGTGCCCAGGTCATCACAGTGATTCAACTGGCCACTCTAGGCCTAATTCTGTAAAAAAAGGTGGAAGACAGGATTTATGAATCCAATTAGAGCTGATGCACACCACATATATACTTGTAGAAATGATGTAACATCCAATAAAACGAAGCTTCTTGGATGAGAAGCGAAACGTCTTCAGAGAAAAACAAGAAAGTCCAGTTGCCTCCTGAAAAAGCACCTTTGGGGAAATCCAATAAAATGGAACTGATGACTAGTCTAGTCTGAAAATGTGATAATCTAGGAAAATAGGCAGTAGATCTTTACTCTGATATGACTAACTAGTGCTCATTTTACCATGACCTTAAGATGTAATCCTTTTCCAAGTTGTGTTGTTTTTCTTTACATAAACTGCCATACAGTGATTAGTATAACAATACAAGAGTGTGCAGTTTTATTCTAATCTGACAGTTATGAGAACATGTGAATAGTCAGTCCTAAACACGCTTCCCAGAGAGCAATTATCATGGAAAGTGGCTCTTATTTTTAAATAGATATGGTCAGCTTAAATTAAATATTAAATATTATAAAGAATAAAAGCTAGGAATGAGGCTGACTTTTGAACCATAGAGGTGTTTTTATTTTGAATTAGCACTTGATGGCTAAAGAAGGATTGTGAGAATACCTGATTATAAAGAATCAAATAGCCAAAATAGAAGATAACCTGACTTATATTATATGGAATATTGAAAAAAATGGCAGAAGATTAGAATTTTCAGGTTACATTTACGTATATCATTCCTGCCTGACTGAGAAGGTGGGGAATACACTATAGAATTTTTCAAGGAGTTCTGTTCAAATAGCTGTTTTTATGCAAAGTCTTGGATTCTGAGTGCTGTTTAAATAATTATATATTTTAACACCATTGCTTTTCACCTTATAAAGAGACATAAATAGTTGTTTTTCTGTTTGATAGTAAAAATATACATTTTAATAAGGCAAATATTTCTCCCTAATAAATATGAAAATGCTGACATTTTTATGGGATAATAGGCTTTTTAAATGAGGCGCTTGGAAAATAGACTTACTTAGATACCATTGTGGTAAGTACAGAAAAAGAATTAGGGTGTTATTGCAGTACATAGAAACACTCAAATGACTTATATATTGCGGAACTATATAACGTCATGAAAATCATCCATTGGGCCATTTAATACAATACTGTCTCCCTTGGCAGTGGTTCTCCAAGATCTTGAACAAAAGCTTTCTTCAAGTTTTGCTATCTGAGATTCATTTAAATAGAAAGATATGTCTAACTCTGGGACTTTATCGCATGTGCTTTAATGCAACATTTTAGTTCTCTTCAAAAATTCCTTCAGCAGGAGTTTGGGTTCTCTGAACTAGAGACGGTAACGCTCTTCAACTTTCCTGGAATTAGACCTGTATTATTCACAAGCCTTATGCTGAATTATTGATAACTGTTTCTTTACCTTATACTTCTCTTTTACAGAATTGTGAAAAGTATTCTTGTTTGATCTGTCGATTCTAAATCTGAGACTTGGTTGACTTCTTTCGCAAGTGCAGACATGTCTGATTTTTTTGTGCAGAATTTATTTTACAGTATCTGGAATACTGTATGTTTCCTAGCCTCAGACCAGTCAACCTTAGAATGAATCAGCAGTCTTAATTACTATACACTTGAGGGCAAGACAGGTCATTGGGAAATATAAGATATACTAGAAGCATATCTGTGGGAAAATGTCTGGAGGCAAATTTAGTCTGAAAAAAAGGAATGGGGAAAATGTTTATTTCTCTTGTAACCCTCAAAACATAAAATAACCGTTTCTTTCCGTTCTATTTTTTTAAAGTACACATTAAGTATTGACTTCCAGTTCATGTTGCAAAATTATTTTTATTCATTAAACAAATCGATTTACAACCATCATAAAGCCCGGAATTACGATTGTAAGTCATGGAAGGTCATCATGGGGTCACACCAAATTTTATGACCTTTTTTGCAGCAATTGTTAAATGCCCAGTTATTAAGCGAATGCCATAGTCATTAAATGAACCTGCTTCCTCTAAATGGAAATTTTTTGCTGGAAAGCAGCAAAAAATGCCAAAACCCATTGTCACCTGACTGCAGGATGCTGTAAATGTGAGCTGGTTGACAAGTGCTCCATATATGATCATGTGACCATGGGGGAATGCAGCCATCAGAACTTTGAGAATGGGTCATCAGGAGTTCTGGAATGGCCTGCCTAACTTTGAATGGCTGCTAAGTGAAGACTGCCTATATATATTGCACATATGCTGACTGGGAACTGATAAATCAAACCCTGGATGATTATGAAGGACAGTCAAGCTGCGGTATTTCACTGTCTCCAATGTAATATTAGCATTTTCATGAAGAATCACGGCTGCATCCGAAAGCTTCCTCGGTTCTGCTGTTTAATGCTCCAGAGACTTTTATGGCCAGTATTAGCTTCTCTTGAGTTAATTGCAGTCCTTTCTGCCTTCAGTTGTTATATTTTTAAACTATGACAGTTATTTTTGTGGTAGAAATACCACCTAGAAGCAGGGCTTTTTTTCTCATAGAACGCCCAGAACGGAGTTCCGGCACCTTTTTTGGATGGAACCTTGTAGGGTAGGCAAGGCGGGTTGTATGACGTGTGTGAGTTCCGGCACCTTTTTTTTATATATATAAAAAAAGCACTGCCTAGAAGTATTAATAGCGAAAGGCTGGTAGAAATGGTTTCTAATGATATAAAACACTTTGGACTACAGCAAAGCAAGCTGTGATTATGCTTCATCACATACCTCTTAACTCTTAAAGCAAGTAAGAACATTTAAAAGTGTGTGCTACAATTTTTGGTGGTCTGTAATTTAGGCTTTCTACTAACATAATTCAGACTTCCTCCAATCTGTCTTTTATTAAAATAAAAACTCTTAAGCAAGCATAATTACATCCTGCAGTGGCTCTTTAGCCTTAAGGAATGTTTAAGGTCTTAGTAATTTAACAGGAGACAGGAGACAATAATTCCTAGGTGTGTGCAAAATGTTTTGAATTCAAACTATTTTGAATTTGAAACATCCTGTTTTGAGTTTGAAACCCTCTGTTTTGGATGTGAACTTGGTTGTTGTGATCATTTTTGAGGATTTTACACTCAGAGTAAAAAGATTAAACCTTTAATCTTTTGAATACTTTCTTTGTCCTTCAGGACATCAGATCTTACATTAAAGATAACTTTCTCTTCCAAGTATTTCATGCAACTTTGAATTGATTTCCCGCTGATATGTACATAGGTCTGGTCAACTTCCATGCTAAAATGAGGTCACATCTAAATGTTTCTGAAACATTTTGTTGTTAGTTTTATCTCCTAACCTATCAACTTGACTCACAATCTTTATACCTACAGAATTCTCAATAAGTGAAACCTACAAAAACCTGAATTACTTGCTTTTGTGGACATTGTAATTCTCTTTAATGTTTATACATTATATAATAATACGTATGACATAAGAGATTTTGGATCTAGAACACGAGTGTCAAACACGTCACGCAACATGTCGTGACATATCGTGCCTTTTTTCACATTGCCAGAGCTGGGGTGGGTGCGGCCTCTGCATGATGCAACCGGCCTGTGGGCCGGCAGTTTGACACCCATGGTCTAGAATAATACTGTTTTACATCCTGCACATAATAATTATCTTTTACAATTTATAGATTGCTATTCATTTTCTTTATTTTCTGCTATCACTAGATCTATCTTTTTTCATTTAATTTTTACAATTTATATCTCCAAATTGTTTACTACTTTCAGTTGAGCATTTCCAATTGTTTTCACCTTGCTTTCTAACAAATATTTTATAATGCTTTGAGGAAAGTAATGCCGCATTAATTATTAAAAATTACAGTTAGATAAAATGGCGAACTAAGCCAGCAAAAGCATTTCCAAATTTTCTAAAGAGTTCAAATATAAAAAGTAACCTCTTAAAATGTTTTAATTAATGAAATTGGTTCCATTATAATGCTCTCTAAAAATGTTTAGTGCATTTAACTTCCCATGTAAAAAAATAAAATTGTTACTGAACTTTTAATAAACTATTTCTCAAAACAAGAAAATAAGGAAAAGGATTACTGTTTTTGTTTTTAATAGAAATAACTAAATGTGAATATATAGTTTGCAAATAGTGCTACATATATTAATGTATTTAAAAGATTTATATGGCTATCTTAAAACATGACGGACAGTTCACAGCAGTAACAAAACTACAAATCATAAAATCACAAAACTAAAACCAAAACTAAAAAAAATAATACATTATATGAATGTATTTATTACATGTTTACATATTTATTTACATATTTATTACATTTATTATGTATGTATTTATCATATATACTGTGTTAAGACCTTAAATGATAATTGTTGGGTTTTGCTATTTACTGCTCTTTTGAGAAAGCTATACTTTCAAAACTACTGAATTCTGGTTATGTACAGTACTTGAAACTAAAATAATCTGAAATGTAAATATCAGTGTTTCTTTTTTATTGAATGAAAGGTGGCAAGATTTTAGCTATTTAACTAACTTCAAAGATTGCAAGTCAAATATGCACATAGTAAACTTAAGTTCTATGGATTTGTTGTTGTTTTTTGGTGTGTCTCTGTTGAATGGAGCAAGTCTCCAATTATACTTGTTCTGTTTTTAGGACCTTATTGTGGCAATGTGCCCATCCCAAAAGAAATAATCTTGGATTCTCATGAAGTAACCATTCGCTTTGAGAGCAGGTCCCATATATCTGGTAGGGGCTTTCTCCTGTCCTTCACCAGCAGTGATCATCCAGGTAAAGTGGAAAACCTCAAATGAATATAGGTAGGAATTGAGATGGGCTGTCAAGGGAACAATGACTACAAAACCAACTGGTCACTGTTCTCATTTCTTAGTTTTGGGAAGCAAGGATAGCCTAAATGCTAGTGACCTTTAATCTCTGTCCCTTATTTGGCTGCCTGCTTGTCTTGCTTCTTATGGAAATGGGAAGGTGGCCAGACTGCAGTGAGAGTGCCTTTTTGCTGGCATGCCAAGCATTCTGAGCAGAAAGGAGAAGCAAGCAGAGAGAAATTGCCTTTCATCTTACTATTTCAGTACTAATGGTTGCAGTCAGAAATTGATATTGGAACAATCTGTGTGTTGGCATGAAAGAACTTGAATCTCTACTCTGTTGCCAAGTTGTACATAAAAATCTATCTTTTCTTGTTCTTGATTTATGACAGAGCATATAAGTCTGACTATCATACCATGGATAAGACAGTTCTTGCTAAACTAGAATTTCACACAAGTAAAATATGTAAATTCTGACATTAGGGTTTAAACGATGACTCTTCCCT
This sequence comes from Azemiops feae, assembly GCA_023970755.1. NCBI lineage: Eukaryota > Metazoa > Chordata > Lepidosauria > Squamata > Viperidae > Azemiops > Azemiops feae. The sequence continues at coordinate 1,149,967 of JALGBA010000444.1, forward strand.
CAAGACGTTTGTTAAATTGAAATTTTGCTGTAATTATTTTTTTTGGGGGCGGAAAGTAGATCCAATTGAAGAAATCTATGAGAAGGATAGGGAAGATAAAACAAAGGTTATGAAGGGGGAACAAATGTTGCAGGGCCTCTGTGGTTCTTAATTCTTCTTAAATGACACTTTAGCTTTAACTGACTAAGTCTGTATGTATGGACTTATGAATATAAATTCACAAGTACTTGTATCTTCCAGATTGAGAAATAACTTTTACTTTGAACAGATCTAATCACATGTCTGGAGAGAGGCAGCCACTACACAAAGCTGGAGTATAGGTACGTATAGGCTTAAGAGCTAGACTCTGGCTGTCAAGTTGCATCTTGCTTGTAACATATTTATTGCTGATAATAGATATGACCATAAGCCAGGAACCCTACTGCCAACCACAGGAATGTGTTTGTCGGGAAATACTTGGAGGCATCTGCCTATGTGATTATCTACTTGATGCTTGTCTGAGACTCAGGCAGTAAAGACTTCTTTGGGAAGACTTTACATTCCAACTGTAATGAAGGAATGCTGCAGCAGAACACTGCACTGTCCTAATATATAGTGACTTGTGATGCCAAAATAAGTCAGGACTGTGCTTTTGGTATTGAGGATGTCTGGCTCCTAACCACAGAAAGAAGTATCTCATGCAGTAGCTTGGAAAATAAAGACATATAAGCAAGAAATAGTTTCAGAAGCAGTGGGGATGGTCATCTTTTTTAGCTGGACTTGGTGCTGGCTAATGAGTTGAGGAATATGCATGTGACCATACTGTTATTCAGAGCATGCATGCTTTGTTCACACCCAGAAGAATTTTAGTAAGGATGAATGAGACCACAAAGCAGACTCAGGAGTGATCTCACTGGTTACTTTCCTCTTTTTGTTGCTTTTTTCAAACTCGTTGTTGTAACCCTCAGAAACCTCCAGTGTCTTTGATAGCTGCTGCTAGTGGACTCTGTGCTAAAGCAGCAGCATCTTGGAGAATTGTCCACATCCGTAAAAGCTACAGAAACAGTTTAACATACTGCAAGTGCTATCAAGGACTAACTAGCCATGTTGTAAAAGCTGGACCTGGGAGGGCAGGTAGAACTGTGACAATATGTAGTGGGTTATAAAACAACTCGTTGTACATAACATCCAGCTCAAGTATGACAGTAAGAAACAAACAACATGCATTCCAGTTGCTGCTGTTGTGGGTGTTTCTGCTATTCCATAGAGCGTGTGAATCAACTGGAATTTTGAGGGGGAAGGCCTCGATCTTAGTGTCATTTGTGTTTATGCCTATATTTATGAGTGTGTGTCCATACTGCACTTCATTACTAATCTCTACTTCAAATAATGAGCCCCTTTTTTTCCCTGACAGCAGATACTGTCCACCTGGTTGCAGAGATATAATAGGAGATATTTCTGGTAATATCATAGAAGGCTACAGAGATGTAAGTACCCCAACGTAAGAGCAGATTGAGAACAAAAAAGTGGCAGCACTGTTTTCTAGATGTTTTTGACTAGTCAATAAAACATTTAACTTAAGTCAAAGCTGGTATAATAAATTATTACACAACATGGAGCATATTAGGATCTGGAAATAGTGATATGAACAGGTGCAGATAATCTTGAAAAATCAGACTTAAAGATAAAGAGTGTTTTTTTCCGTTTAATTAATATAGTTCAGGCTAAATGGTTGGTAGTCTGACAGATAGAACTGTTTTTCTGTTAAACTAAAAAGTCCATCTGTTGTGATCTGAAATCTGTTTTGAAAGTTAGGTTCAGTAATATATTTTGCAGGAATCCTATTGTGAATGAAGATCAGAGAAACTGCTATTACACCACTTAATAGGGTGGAATGAATCATAAAACAGTTTATGGTCAGTATCCACTAAGTATCTCCAGCATGTGGCCATCAAGCCTAAATAGCTCTGCATGACACTGCTTCCCTATGTTCAGCTGGTGGTCTAATAGAAACCCTAGATCAGGGGTGTCAAACTGCCGGCCCGTGGGCCGGATGCGTCACGTGGAAGCCGCGCCCACCCCATTGCCGGCAATGGCAAAACAGTCCCGTGACGTCGCGAGTTTGACATGTCTGCCCTAGATCTTTCTAGGATCCTTATTGCCCAGCCAATAAGCCTGGTGTCTCAAATCCTATATCAGAGGATCAGCTATAGAAGGCACCGTGGACACATTTAAACATCACTCCATTGGATTTAGATCAATGCTTAGGTCAAGGTTATTTTGAATTTTGATTTTGTCCTCATCTACAAATCTGATAAACCTCCTTTCTGTGACATCCTCTAGTCTAGATCATTTTGCAGAGGTGTCTCAGTGTTGCTCGCTGGAGCAAAGCAGCACTTCAAATCTAAAAACCAAGTTCTGCCCCATTGCCTCTAGTAATTGATGCTTTGAAGCAGACCACTTCATGTGTTGTTTTGCTTGAATGAAAATGTCTTCTGGCACATATGAACAGAACAGCCAGTAAGGCAGGTGCCTTGCTTCACTGTAGGGCATAGCAAAAGAGGTATTGCTTCACCCGAAGAGCTGCATTAATGGGGAAGGTCACGGAAAGATCAGTTGAAGCCACATGTGTATTTAGGCTTTGCACACAGTTTGGAGGTACAGAGAGAATTACGTATGTTTTGATCTGGTCAATATAATGACTGGTTGTTCTTTTATTATTATTCTCATAGTGTTCGCTCGTATGTATATTTATGTGGGTGTGTAGTTTCATTTAGATCAATTGCCAATTGATATGATCTTCACGTGCCATTCCTTTTGATCCAGTTTACATATAAGGCTTAATAGACTCTTTTAGGCAATAATCCAATGTCGTCCTCCTCATTATAATTAGAGTATCTAAACTAAACGACCAAAGCAGGGGGCATTATTCTTCTCCACTTGTATTTTGAGGAAATGGCATTTAATGATTTCTGAGCGAGGAAAGATTGCTGCATTGTAACATATTAACCTCAGAACATATTTACCTAACAAGTCAAGTTGTTGCAATCTTTTCCGAAGTAATGCTGTCTCTTCTCCAGTTAAATAGATAATTTGCAGGGAAAGGTTACTTTCCTTTTCTGTTAGACTTGATTTTTGAAAGAGTGGCCTCTTTTGTTGGCTAGATGGATGTGAGTTATTTAAGTACTAAAATATAATCTTTGGTTTGTTTGTTTGTTAATTTGACTTTGTTACACCAGACATCCTTTTTGTGCAAATCTGCCATACACGCTGGAATCATTGCAGATGAAGTGGGTGGCCAGATCAATGTAGTTCAGTTGAAAGCAAAAAATCGTTATCAGGGTATCTTGGCCAATGGTATCCTTTCCCAAGAGTAAGTATTGTTTTGTATTTTGGCTTATGATATGCTTACTTAAAGGCAGGATATAGTAGTGTGCAGCAAGTTTCCTTTTTTTTTCAGAATAAGTCATAATTAAACTAGGAAGCCTAAATAACCATAATTTGACCTGCAACTAAAATTATGTTTGTGTATGCTATCCTTAACATAATGAGACATATAACTGTGTGTTCGCATACAAAGTTGTTTCCCTTTTTTTTTACGCAATTGGTCTGCACGTCCCTTAGCACGAGCAACTGAACCATATTTTCTAAAGTTAAATATTGTTCTGTTGTAATTAATACAGACTTCCTAGTTTGCTTGATGAATCATTCAAAGAGAAAAGCCAATTGTGGGAATTAGCTTTGTTCAGTTATTAATTGAAGATATATGTGTCCAAATTCAGTGGTTGGTTGCTAAAATGTGATATTAAACTGGTTCCTGAACTAAACAGCAAATAAAATGCATTTATTACTGGGGTCCTTTGCACACCCGCAACACTACAGTTAAATAATAATAGACATCAGATCTGTCACCGTTATTCAAAGTCATGGAAGGAGTTCATCCTTTGAAATAGGAGTGCTAACAAAATCATACATAAAATAGCTTTGATTGGTTGGTTGGTTGATAAATATAGATGGATAATACACACAAAAACATATCTATGACAATAGATAGTTAACATTATGGTATCTTTTTTCTTGACAGTGGATCTCTATCAAACAAGCGATTTATTTTTAACTCAAATGGTAAGGAGTATTATTATTTTGCTTTTTTTGTTCAATGAAGCCTAATTATTTTAATTAGTACTTCAAAGCTGTTATCATTATAAATATTATTCAGATATTACTCAGAACTAAATCCACTTGCTTTGCTATCGAGTAGGCGTTTAGACAGGCAATCCTCAACTAACAACCGTTCAGCGACCGTTCAAAATTATGATGGTGCTGAACAGTTATTACCCTTGACTGAAGTTATGGCTGTTGCAACACCCTCACTGTCACATAGTCAAGATTCAGGCGCTTGGCAATCCACCCATCCTTATGATTGGCTGCAGGGGCACTGCAACTGCCCCTACCTATCTCTCCCCACCCCCCATTTCACCAGCTCACTAGCACGCACGAAGCTGGCGTGGCACTTTTTCTCACTACTTACGTATGTGTTCTTCTGCAGCTGCTGACAAGGTACGCCCAGACAACACAAGGCACAACCTTCCTGTCAAGACTGCCTATGTCTTCCTGCCTGATTTGGAGAAGGACCCTTTGAGAGAATGGGGCCTGCTTGCAGGATGGCACGAGGTGACCTTGGGAGGAAAGCTGCGCCTCACATCGGCTGGGAGCGTCTGTCAGCAGCTACTGAACAACATAAAGGTAAGTAGACCTGGGTGTGATGGGACAGGCAGAGGACCCAGGCTTCCTGGCTCATGGTAGGTTTTCAAGTGCCAGTGGCTGCTGGAGGTCTTCTACTCGAGACACCCTGCACTCCAATTAATGATATGTGCAATCACTTAATGACAGCAGCTGGGAGGTCTTTGAGTGAAGCAGTAAGATGGGTGTCTCATTTAACCACTGCTTTCCTCAGTGTCTAAAATTCCAGTCCCAGTTGTGGTTGATAGTCAATGACTACTTGTAACTTTATATAGCTGAACTCTTTAACAGTGTGCTTGGGTTCAATACAGTTTGAACACCAACTATTCTTCATTGCGTTGTTGATGATGCAACTTAGAATTAAGACTGTTGTCAGAATAATACCATCTTTGGAAATCAAAATCTTCAATTTGGAATTTATCCAATTCTGCTAAATAATATATCACTGCTTCTTATCAACAGCTAAGTTCAGATGTTGGGTTCTGATTTGAGTAGAGCATTAAACATATCCAGGATAGATGTCCTACTGGGCAAAGCAAGTATTTTTATGATACAGTGTGTACAGTGAAAACAAAAATGCACATTCTTTTTATAATTGAAAGGTTGTGACAAAGCACTGAATTTAGGAGGTGGAGATGCTTTGAATATCCAGATGACTGCATCATCATCCTGGGATGAAATCAGTGAAGTTGGGGACTTAGTTGAGTGGTCTCCTCAGAAAGCTTGGCTTAAAGTTCCTGGACCATCTTGGGCAGCGAACCAGAGTAACCATCAGCAGTGGCTGGAAATTGACTTGGGAGAGAAAACTAGAATTACAGGTCAGTTTGCAGGCTTTCTGCTCAGTACAGCAGCATATGCTTTTGACACGCGTGCCATGATATTGTGTGCAGTTATGAAAAGTGTGGTCTTTGCATCCTGAGGGCACAACCACTGCTTTTTCATTTTGAGCGTTGGATCCCGCAGATGCTTCCGAGTCAATTATTCATGGAACAAAATAATTCTATAATTCAGTGGTATGTTCAGATGGCATGGTAAGTTAGAGCTAAACAATTCTGGCTAGGTGTTGCTGCTTTGAGCTCAAACTTTCTCCCTTGGATCTGATGCAAAAGAAAGTGGCTAAATAAACCTAAATCTCTGTGTCTTACAAGAAGAGCCCATGTTTGTGTACTGTTCATATGGTCTTGCTTTGGTTGCATTTCTTGTGCTCTGTGTTTAGAAGCTTGCTTTTCTCCGTAATGTTTTGCATCCTGAAGCCTCCACTTTTTTTTTAAAGAACTGTATAAACCAGGGTAGGCAACCTTGGCTCTTTTATGACTCGTGGACTTCAACTCCCAGAATTCCAGCATGGCTGGCTCAGGAATTCTGGGAGTTGAAGTCCACGAGTCATAAAAGAGCCAAGGTTGCCTACCCCTGGTATAAACCAATCTGGTATGGATGATAAAATACAACATGAGAATTGTTCCTAGTTGCTAGCCAGTGAAATCATTTATGCCTTATTAATGTGGGGTTGAACTACATTTGTATGTAAAAATCACAATCCAGAATTTACATATTTTGTGGTTCTTATTACTATTTGTAGAAAATTAGGCTTCTTAAATGGACACATATTTGTATCAACTGATAGAAGGTGGTATGCATGTAAACAAATGTTTAAAACATCAGTAGTGGAAATGGTGATAAAATATAACGGTAACAATGACGCTTTTAAGTTTGGTCTCAATATATTAATATTATTTGAAGAAAAGTTTAGTTTCATTTTTACTAACTAATAAAAACTATATTTCTCTTTTGTTTCATTACCAGGAATTAGAACTACTGGGTCTACTGTGCTTCATTTTAATTATTACATTAAGACATTTGTTGTGAATTATAAAAATAATAACTCAAAATGGAGAACTTACAAAGGAATCTTAAGCAACGAAGAAAAGGTAATGCTGGTTAGGGGATGGGGAATGGAGGAAGAAGGGGATTATTAGGTTTTTTTCCTTCAATACTTTGGTCTTTTTATGATTGGAGCAGCAGTGTTAGACTCATCAAGGTGAAAATCTTATTGATTGAAATGAGGTTCCAGTGGCCTTAAGTGTGGCTGAATAGCTTGCTATATTCCTAGCATTCTGAAGTTAGTGGTAATTGCTTTATGGTAGAGCAACTATTAAAAATATAAAGAAATTATAAAGGTAGTCCTCGACTTACAAAAGTTCATATAGTAACCATTCAATGATACAATGGCACTGAAAAAAGTGACTTAGGACCATTTTTCACACTTAGGACTGTAGCAGCATTCCCATGCTCATTTGATCAAAATTCAGGTGCAACTGACTCATGTTTATGACAGTTGCAGTGCCTTGGGGTCATGTGATCACCTTTTGTGACCTTCTGACAAGCAAGGTCAATGGGGAAAGCCAGATTCACTTAACTGTGTTACTAACTTAATATTTACAGTGATTAACTTAACAACTGTGGCAATCAAGGTCGCAAATGGGGCAAAACCCATTTAACAAATGTCTCACTTTGCAACAGAAATGTTGTGGTTGTAAGTCAAGGACTACATGTATTTTTATATGTGTTTCGTACACTAGCAGTAGTGAAATAAGAAATTTTGTTAACAAATGGACATCTATGGAGATTCTCACTCATCCAGATTATGTTGTCCCTCAGGTGCTTTTTCCAGAGGCAACTGGACTTTCTTGTTTTTCTTTGAAGTTGTTTCGCTTCTCATCCAAGAATCTTCTTCAGCCCAGAAGCAACTTCTTGGATGAGAAGCGAAACGTCTTCAAAGAAAAACAATAATGTCCAGTTGCTTCTTGAAAAAGCACCTTTGGGTTAACAAATGGACAAAATCTTAAACATACAACAGAAAGGTTTGCGCTTATAAACCTATTTTTTCACATGCAAGGCAGAGTGTGGACAGTGTATCTGCCATTGTTAAGAAAACTGTACAAACATTTAATAGTAATTTGTTTATTCAATGCTTCTCTGAAAATGTAACCAAAAATGAATCTCAGTGATATTTATTTACTAAAACCTGGGGAGGGATTAGAAAATGGTTCCGAATGGGTTGGTTTTCTCCCCAATTTCTTTCAACAGGTGGGAAAAGCCCTTCCTAGATAGAATGAGGTAGCCTTTCCGTTTTCCAGATGTCTAGGCTTACAATGGCACATAATGATCCTGTAGATTTCATTACCATAAGATACAGAAATAGCCATTAGCCTGGATAGCTTTAAAGGGGAACTGGATACATACATAGATTATTGAGGGCTACTAGTCCTATAGATTCAGTATTCTCTTGGGTTGGGGGAAGCATGATTGCAAATACCAGTTGCAAACAAAGATGGATGGAGTTTTGAGTACTCCAAGGTTGACCACTATGAGAAACAAAACATCCATTTAAAATGGGCCTTGGCCCAAAACAGTAGGGCTTTTTGTTATTGTGCTGACTTGGAAGTTTGTGGCATCCAGATTCAGATTCTTCAGTTCTATCAAGTAGGTCTTCTCTATGCCAGACACTGCTCAAATTAGGGCCTGACAGAGCATTTGCTATTAAGCCAGTCAAAAAAACTACGCTATTTCTAATATTGTAGTCATTGACAAAGCAGATTTGAATTGCTCAGTTTAACCATCTCTTAACAATATTTCCTTGAAAGATTAATTTGTGGAATTAGAATTATGTTATTGTCTTTTATTAATCTCCATTTTCTTTCTCTTATATTGATTATCCTGTTTTGTGTGTGTTTAATTGTTTTCCTCCGTGTTGCAGGTATTCAAAGCCAACTCAAATCATGGAGATGTAGTTCGGAATAATTTTATTCCCCCTATAGTAGCTCGCTTTCTAAGAATTATTCCACAGACCTGGCACAAAAGAATAGCCCTGAAGGTGGAACTTATTGGTTGTCGAGCAGCCCAAAGTAAGCCATTTTTATCTTTACAGATCTGACAAAAAGTAGAATCTGATTGTCCCACAAATGGGATGTTGACATTTTTTTCATCTGTTTGTAGGTAACAGCTCTCTTATTCATCCACTCGGGCAGAGACCAAGTCAAAGCACAAGTGTTTCAACTAAAAAAGATGACCGATCAATCACAGAATATATACCGTTAGTTGAAACCAACTTAGGTATGACAATCAGTGTAATCCTACGTATGTGAAATGGAGGAGAAAAGTTACCATCCATTCTTAGCTGTTGGGAACAACCATTCAAAAACCGGTCACACTACCCCGTCCCCAGGCAGGCAGTTCCCCTCCCTCCTCTCCTCCCCCACCCCCCAAATACACACATTTTCTGTGTTTATCTGCTTTCCTCATATTTGTCCAGCATCTCACTTGTGGCTTCTGCTTCCTGAGATGGTATCACTGCAGTCTGATAGGACAATAACAGTCTTTCAGTGACATATTTTGCTTTCTTCAAAAATAAAACGGAAGAGGAAGTGGGCAGCAGTCTGCTTCCATTTTCATCCTTAATACTCTCTCCCAGTGGTCTGAAATCACACCATTGGGATTCTGCCATGTTGGCAGCATCATTTAATCGTAATGGGCTGGAAGCAATGATTCAATAATAAGCTTACTGAATAATGACCCTACACCAATGTGATCCAATTATGGAGGACAAGATATTTGGCACTTACACTAGCCATTTTTCCATCACAACCTCTCTGATATATATAGGTTTTTAAAGTCCCAGTAGGCTAGCACTCCATCAGTTTTGTTTTTGTAATAGAATAAAGAGTGCCTGCTTTACAAGAGGTGTACTCCTATTTGTATGATAATGCAGTGTGATCATTAGTGCATAATGCAGCTCTCAAGTCAGCTTTCTAGCTTTGTTTTCAACATATTTTAGATCTTGATTTATATTTTACTTATTTTAAGGATTGAATCTTATGGCTATCATTATTCCAACACTGGTGGTGCTTTTGCTGCTCCTGTTACTGGGAATCTGGATCTTTATTGCACGGCGAAAGTATGTGATTTATTTCTCATTTAGAACTGAGATACATAATCATTGTCATAATTTGGATAGATGCAGCCTCTTTATTCATTATAATGTTTCAAAAGTAATTGGTAGATAAAAACTAATTCCAATGGGGAAGATATGGTTTTGTTTAATGATTTTATATATTAATTCTTTAAACTATTGCATGTCTGATATCTCATTTAATTCCCAACAGTTTTAATTAGTTTAGTTTATCAGGCTCCCACAATTCTCCAAGAGATGTGTACTTTCTCTCTCTCCTTCCCTCATTAGCTTAACATTCATTCGCATACCGTATATACTGGTGGATAAGCCCATCAATGAATAAGCCGAGTCTTGAATTGTAACCAAAATACCATGAAAAAAATGTGCCACATGTAAATAAGATGGCCCTCCAAATTTTTGAATGTTTTCATTTTTACAATTGGCTATTTGTGGATGGTATAATTTTCATGGTATTTTGTTTAAAAATTCCAGGGTTGGCTTATCCCTCAGAATATATGGAATATATGGGTTCTTTAAAAACAAAAACAAAACATTACCGTATATGTTAGCTGAAAAGCCCATCGATGGATAAACCAAGCCCAATTTTGGTGGTGTATTTTGGAATCTACAATTCTTGGTTTATCCATGAGAATGATGTGATAATTATAAATTGCACTTAACAAAAAGGGAGAGATTTAGGGAGAGCTGACTGTATAGCTTGACAAAGTGTGCCAGCCCAGAGAGGTTCTTTCCACATTTCGTGGACGAGCATAGCAGAAGAGCAAGATCAAAGCATTGTTTCAAGATGCTTTCAGGCACCTCTGTGAATTCATTAAGTGTTAATTATTTGCATGAAGGATTAGCTCAGAATAGGATAGCTGCACTTGGTTTAGCCTTGAAAGAGAGAAACAATTTTTTTAAACGCACTCAATCATTAAAAGAGAGCTAAGGCAGAGGGGGAAAAATGCTTTGTAATGAGGTATTGTTGTGATTTCTGAATTTAGACAGAAAGAAATAGCCTATGAAAAATATCCTCAGAGCAAGTTATTTTTCTCTCCCTCTCTTCCTTCTTTCTCTTTCTTATGAAGACACTGTTAAATAAGACTGTAGTTTGGTGATTGTTGGCCGATCATGGAATAGAAACCTATTTACTCTGAAACCTTGATTTAAAAGTATTGCTGTTTAGCAAATTTTAGATGCAGAGGACCAGATTTCAATCTGGATGTCCACTGGTATAATGGACAAATCCTCTAAATCCAAAGTAGCTAGACGAGACAGATATAGTTACTGTGTTTCTCCAAAAGTAAGACCTACCCCGAAAATAAGCCCTAGCTTGATTTTTGGGGGTGGGCTTAATATAAACCCTACCCCCCAAATAGGCCCTAGTTTTAGGTTGAGGCACATACCTAAAAATCAAGCAAGGGCGGGGATAGGGGGTGGAGCTGCCCCATATGCCCCACACCCACTTACTTTGCAGCCACTTCTCGTTGGCCTACTTCTTCTGCGGCGTCCCCAGGCCTGCATTTCACAATCAAAGGCCTTTCCGGAAGGCCTCTGCAGCCGAGAACCGAGCTATGGATTCAACCATAGCTCGGTTCTCGGCTGCGGTGGCCTTCTGGAAAGGCCTCTGACTGCAAAATGCAGGCCAGAGCTCCATTCTCAGTTGCAGAATGAAGCTGCTCCTTCGACCGCAGAAGTGGGCTGGCTGGACGGGGCTGTCGGGGCGGGGCTGTTGGTGTTGGAGGTGAGTGGAAAAGACACCTCCCCCCCTCCCGAAAATAAGACCTGGTGCCTCTTTTGGAGGATATGTATATGTATATATATATATTACCTTAACTTTCAACATCTGCAGCGGTTCATGTCCCAGATTTCATTATGTGGTTTACCTTTCAATTTGCATAATACATTAACAAAAATCAGTGATTATGTATTGTACTTTCATCTTTAATAGACATTTGGGAGTATCCAATACCCCCTTCCTGCAAGTTATTCCTATTAAAATAAGGTTTCACTGTCCTGTAGCTTTTCACCATGCTTTCTTTCTGAATTGTATATCACAGTAAGCGAAAAACATGAGTTCCACAGAGCTGCATGGAGATTGCTTTTTGAGTAAGCACATGTTCGGGCTGCTGGTGAACAGGGAGAAATTTGCAGGCATGGAGACAACCTGATTGACACACTTGAGTTGACATCCTGTCAAATCATCTTACACTCCATTTTCCTCCTTGCCAAGCCATCTAGTCTTAGTGAAGAATGAACTTTCTAATTCCTCTTCACCCTAGAACCTGATGAAAGGAATAGCATTACTGGACAGGCAGATACAAACCGGTTCCTTATCTTAAGTAATCTTTTCAAATAAAGAATTGAGTAGGAGCCATCTGCTGTTTTACAAGCACAAAATGATCCATTGGAACAGAAGGTCATACATGTCACATGATGCTACTGATTGCCTCAGCCGTACATAGCTCAAGCTTAGATTCATGAGATGAATTCTATTACTTGTAAACTATAGCTTGATCAATGGCACAAATACCAATTTTGGAGGCTATGTATTTTTCAGAGCAGCCTTAGTTTACATAAGACAAGGGTCCCCAACCTTGGCAACTTTAAGACCTGTGGACTTCAACTCCCAGAATTCTGGGAGTTGAAGTCCACAAGTCTTAAAGTTGCCAAGGTTGGGGACCCCTGACATAAGACATTAAACATATTACTAGGCTATCTGGCTGGTAAACTAAAAATATATACCTTTTTATGATGTGTCAGAGATTGGGAAAGAGATTCATCATCATATCAGTTTTATTCAAAAGGTGCTGGACTAGGACTGGGGAGACCCAGGTACAGACATTACCGACCCTACTTATGAATAGATTAAGTTCCGCTCTTTACAAGTCCAAACTAATATAAAAAACATGTAGTAGAGTATCTGGGTGGATCTGCAAACAGCATGCCAGAAACTAACCTTTTCCTCGCTTCCGGGACCTTTTAGGACTTGTGGACAGATTTGCTCATTTCTGCAAAAGTTTGCAACTTGAAAGTTTGTAAGTAGGGCAGTATCTATACAAATTTTCACTTAGATGTGGAAGCTTACTGGCTGTCTTTAAACCAGTTGTTCTCTCTAGTCCAGGGGTAGGCAACCTTGGCTCTTTTATGACTCGTGGACTTCAACTCCCAGAATTCCTGAGCCAGTATGGCTGGCTCAGGAATTCTGGGAGTTGAAGTCCACGAGTCATAAAAGAGCCAAGGTTGCCTACCCCTGCTCTAGTCCAACCTACCTGCAGAGCTCACGTGGCAATAAAACGAAGAGAGATCTCCATTTTTAAGCCACCTTGAACTCATGAAGGAAATGCTATCAATTGAATAAATAAAGGAGGAAATTGTTAACTTCTTGATTTGTTTGTTTAATGAAGCTGTGAATATAAATAAAAATTATTTAAATCAAAGCCCCATAGCACTTGAACTTGGAAGTCCAGTGAAAATATAGTAGGAAAGCTATGTATCTGATTTCCAGGAAAAATAACATATCTGCCCATGATTTGCAGATTCTTGACAATATCCACGGTAGTAAAACTTGGGCCTGAAAATTCAGAATTGTCTGCAGTTTGGAATTTACCAAGTGATAGATTCTGTGAAAGTTGAACTGAAGCAGGAAATGTGCCACTGATCTTGTTCTTCATTACAGAAAAGGGAAGAAAGGTGCTGCGTATGGTTCATCTGACACTGGAAAACCAGGTTAGTGGCAATCTTTTATTTTTGTTATATGAGAAGAAGAAATAAAAAAATGTTTCCTGCTGATCAGTAATATCTTTTGGATTCCACCTTTCTGTGTCCTGACCTATGTATCATGTTTTATATATAATGAGTTGAATAGAGCTGGACATTCAGAGAGAGCTGGCACTGATATCTCTGATCCATCCTCTTTTTCAGCTTCTCTGATTGCTCTGTGGGAATTTCTGGATAGGTTCTTTTATTTGTTCCCTTGCCATTTGTGGCTGCATGTATGATGTATGATGCTATACAACCACCAAGGTTTTTATAGAGCACTTCTATGTATTATGCTGCTGCTTTGACTCTCTAGCAGGGTCTGGCTTTGATGAGAAGCACAGCAAGGCCTAAATTTCAGTAGCACTAGAATTTTGAAGGCACATTAAAAAAGTGTAACACATATTCATGACTGTACAAGAAATAAAAAGCTGCTTTCCACAGGGTATTTTGTAGAGCTAGAAATCTTGTGTATACAAGCTGAGGTTTTGCTGTCTCCCTTGAGAAATAGCTTCCACACACTAGCTCTTTGCCATCTAAAAAGGAACATACAGTATAAACCTCCATTACTATAAGAGGTAAGAAAACTAATTGCATCCTAGCAAAATTCCTGCCCATCTCGCAGTTCAAAAGCATGCAAATACGAGTAGGTACCACTTCGGTGGGAAGGTCCCGTGCACCTTTGGCGTATAGCTATGCTGGCCACATGACCACAGAAATTGTCTTTGGACAACGCTGGCCAAGAAACGGAGGTGAGCACCATGCCCTGGAGTCAGACACAACTGACAGGGAAACTTTTATCTTTACCTTAGAATTCCATTCATGTGGGCCTCTAACATTTTGAGCCTTATAGATATAATTTGATAGTGCTAATGCTAGTTGTAAAGATTCTGATACAAGCTACAATTAATTCTGTCCTGTTGTTTTCCAAATCATTTTAAACACAATTTTATGATAATCACCTAATAAATCTATATGCCACTAACAACTTAAGAGTAAATAGATTCTATGCACGCAATGCTTTAGATTAATTTACCTTTTGAGATTAAACATAGTTAGGATCTAAATTTCTAGGTTTCTGTTCTAGGTTTCTGGAAACAAATCCAACCACCCTTTGTCCGATATCAGTCTGCAGAATTCACCATCACTTACAATAATGAAAAAGAGACACCCAAAAAGCTGGAACTGATCACAAGCGAGATGGCAGGTAACTCTTCTGAAAACAGTCACGGTTTCTGACACTATAACGTGCAAAACATTTGATCTCCCTCTCCTTAGCTAGGGAAAGGCAGGGTAGTTCACAGATTTATAATAATTTTCTCTGTTCAGAAAGGCTTGCTTTCCTAGATTCTAAATGCATTACGAGGAACTTACCTGCCCTTTGTCAAACTTTTGCATGTTTTAAAAAAGTAATGTACAGGCAGTCCTTAAGTTACGGTCATTCGTTCAGTGATCGTTCAAAGGCACAAAGGTGCTTTTCCAAAAGGCAACTGGACTTTCTTAGTTTTTTTCTTTGAAAACATTTTGTTTCTCATCCAAGAAGCTTCAGTTCGTGTTTCCCTGAAAATAAGACACAGTCTTATTTTTATTTTTTGCTCCAAAAGAAGCACCAGGTCTTATTTTGGGGGGTGTCTTTTCCACAGCCCCGCCCAGCCGGCCCACTTCTTCTGTGGCCGAAGGAGCAGCTTCTTTCTGCAGCTGAAAATGGAGCTCCGGCCTGCATGTTGTAGTCTGAGGCCTTTCCGGAAGGCCTCTGCAGTCGAGAACTGAGCTATGGATTCAATCCGTAGCTTGATTCTTGGCTGCAGAGGCCTTCCGGAAAGGCCTCTGACTGCAAAATGCAGGCCAGAGCTCCATTGACAGCTGCAGAACGAAGCTGCTCCTTCGGCCACAGAAGAAGTGGGCCAGCAAGGCGAGGCAAGTGTCGATCTATGGGAGGCCTAACTGCAGTGGGATAAGCTCCACCACCACCACAGCTTGATTTTTAGGCATGCGCCTCACCCCAAAACTAGGGCTTATTTTTGGGGTAGGGCTTATATTAGGCCCACCCTCCCCCCCAAAAAAAAGCTAGGGCTTATTTTTGGGGTAGGTTTTACTTTCAGGGATACACAGTAACTAATGGTTGGTGGGGAATGGAAGGAAGGAAGTCCAGTTGCTTTTTGGAAAAGCACCTTTGGGAGAACCATGACCTGGATGATTGAAAATCTCTGTAGACGTTCAGAGGCATGGTGGTGCTGAATGAATGGTAGTTATACACTTTTTCCTCCAAGTTATGGCCATTGTAGCAGCCTCAGTCCTGGGATCAAAATTTGGATAATTGGCAACTTGCCTGCACTCTAAACTACAGAGGCACTTCAACTCTCCCCATCTATCTATGTCTCTCCCTCCCCCCTTTTTTTTTTTTTACTTCCCTGCATTCCACTGGCCCTGTCAGCCTGCCACATTGGCCTACTGGCCCCTGACACCCTTGCTCAGAAGCCTTCCAAAATCTCACAAGAAGCCTGCATGTGATTGGAACACGGGCATGCACTGTCTGGACAAGGGGCAGGTGTGGCTTGTCAGTAGAGGCAGGAAAAAGACAGCAAAGATCAGATGGAGCAGTAAGGCCAGCAGGGGCAGTGAACACAGGACAGTGGAGTGCAAGATAGCCAGAAGGGCAGAGATGGGGGGAGAGGGAGGCGCGTCAGAAGAATTGAAGAGGAGACAGTCCCTTACCTTAATCAAGGCTCAGGGTTGGGATGGATCAGGCTGGAAATGGCTTGGATCAGGGTGGAACCTTGGCTCAGAATTAATGGGATTCAATTAACAGCAACCAGGACTGCAGTCATTAAGGACACATGACCTCATGCTTTACAACCACATCACTCAGAAAATTTTAGTCCCAGTTTCTGTTGTAACTCAAGAACTATCTGCATTATGTTTTAAAAATATCATTGTTAATGTGCTTGTATGAAACTGTCTCCATTGTTGGAATGTGCTCCTTTTCCCCAATCTCTTCCCCCGTTGCTGCTAATATTTATGAATATTTATAAAAGCTTAGAATGTTGACTAAAAGGGTTCCTGTGGCAAGAGACCAGGCGATGCGCTGACACTAAGTGATTTCTATTCATGATTGAGGGTTTGTTGAAATATTCTAGAAGTTAACTTTAATGCATTCTTTCATGGGGCTTTGCAATTCACTTGCTCTAATGCAAGGCACCATGAAACTTTGATTAGCTCAAATAAGCAGATGGGGAATTAAAAATGGATGGGCCTTCTTTCCATGCTTGTTAGTGTCCATGCATCAGTTATCTTATTTGAGGTATATGCATAATCCAAAGGCAATTTCTACATAGGGGGATAGAAGTTTGTTTGGTAGCTCTTCCCACCAAAAGAAGAGGCCACGTTCAACTTCAGAAGTTCTAAACCAGGGCTTTTCAACCGGTGTTACACATACCACCGGTGGTACATGGCACGTGGCAGGTAGTACGCAGCCATGCCCAGCCTAGCCAAGTGTAGCGGGAGAGGGAACGAGCCAAAGCGGCGCAATGCAAGACTTGCCGTGAGAGAGTCCTCGGAAGCTGCAGGGCTGCTGGGGCAAGGCAAAGGCCCAGGATCGGCACTTCCGGCCCACCCGGAAGAGAAAGGAGGATGGGGGGGGGCAGAGACAGGAAGGGATATAAAAGTAGGCAGTTTGGATGGGAGAGGGAGAAAAAAAAAAGACGCAGCCTTGGGAGGAGGAGGAAGAGTCAGCTGGAGCTGCACCGAAAAGAAGGAGGGGCGAGAGAGGAGAGGAGATAAAACAGGCTGAGCGCACACACAGGTGGCAGCGACAAACAGGCAAGAAATGTAACTGGAGATGGGTTGCGGCATGACAGTCCATGTTACCTGCGCTACGCCACCCAGACCCCAGCCTGCCCGGTTTTGGCAGGCAGCGGCGCGTTCTCGCCACGTGGAGGGGCTGGGTGAGGCAAACCAGCGAGAAGCCGAATTTGCCTGGGCACGCGCAGAAGTGGTGGCGAGCGCCTGACATCCCAGGTGACTGTTTTGCCCCGCAGGCTGACCGTTCTGAGTTCTTCCCTTTCACCCGGGACCCTGGAGTTGGTTGGGCTGCAGGGTCCTGGTGCCCTGGGAGCTCGAGGGCCGGGCTGGATGCTTGCCCTCCACTGCCCAGGGCTCCGGGCAGCCCATGCCACTGTCCAGGAGTCCCCCGCGTGGCCCGAGAGGGACGGCGAGGCTCCTCCGGTGGACCATGCCCTGGCGCTTATCCCAATCCCACCCCCCCTCCACCGGAGATCCACGGATTCCCTCCACAGCCCCGTCCGCACTCCCCACAGGCGCCCCACAACCCGAGTGATGAGCTGGCCACGCCCCCCAGCCATTGACTTCGCTTGTCAAAAAATTGCAAAAGGTGATCAAATGACCCTGGGACACTGTGGCCGTCATAAGTATGAATCAGTTGCCAAGCATCCGAATGTAAATCACGTGACCCTGGGGATGTTGCAACAGTCATAAGTGTGAAAAATGGTCATCAGTCACTTTTTTCAATGCCATTGTAACTTCGAACAGTCACTAAGCGAACTGTTGTAAGTGGAAGCTACCTGTACTTTTATCAGATTATGAGCATGTGATTGCAGGAACTCCATGAGAAACTTGGAAGGCCGATCGTAAGTACCATTCATTTAGTGCCATAACAAATTCACCAATGTACAGCAAATTATTCAGAAATTAGCATGAAATAATGTGGCTGAATAATATTCAATCTGAACGAATTTTAAAGATGATGTTTCTGTCTCCTGTCTAGATTATCAACAGCCCATCATGATAGGAACTGGGACAGTTACCCGGCAAGGATCTACTTTTAAACCAATGGATACAGAGGATGAGAAAAAATGTCTCTCAGAAAACAGAAATCATTACAACTGCCCACAAAAAAGAAATCACCATGATTATGCACTACCATTGACTAACCAGGAACCGGAATATGCCACACCTATTGTAGAGCGATGTATGGGAACTGAAAATATTTTTTCTTCAGATAATTGCTACAACATTCCTACCGTTTCCTCTTTTCCTTCTGGAACTTTTCTTGCTTTTTGCAAGGCAGATGGGAACAGTGGAGATTATAAAATACCACAAAACATTAAAGAATATGATAAACCTAAAAGTAGTATCTTGCCCGTGGTGGACTATAATATATGCTATCAAAAGCCCCAGGCTGAATCCCTCACAAATGAGGGTTATTCAACACCTAGATACAACCTCAAACCAATAAATCAGACTGCAGTGACAGCACTCTTATAATCCAGAACTCATGAAAAGCTGATGATCCAAGAAAAGGAAAGGACCTAAGAAAAACTGAATACTGACATTCCTGCAGAATTAAAGTGAGTAATGAGCCAATTTTCCTTCCTTCCTTCCACCATGAGAAGCCTTCAGAATGAAGTCTGCAAGCAGTGGATTCTCTACAGCTGCATTGTTGGTGCTCCATCTTAATATTGTGCAATGTGTACATACAGTTTTAATTTAAAAAATAACTTAAAAGTACCTTTAATTTGTTGTCTCTCTGTTAATGAATGCACTGATTTCTAGGTGAGGCAGCATTCTAAATTCAGATAACGCTCATTCTTGGAAGTTCATTTTTAGAATGGATGGTTAAATTAAAAAAAAAAGACGTTTAAAAATTTTGCACTTCCCATACAACACAGATTTTGCCATAAGAAAGTGTTTTGCAATTTATGTATGTTGCGTGATAGTAATCCTTTTTAATTTATTCTTCATAAGTCACATGGAAGGTAAGATACAGAATTTTCATAAGTAAAAAATATTCTTTTGCTCCTCTAAGATTTCCATTGGTGCTGCCTACATATTATCAAGTGTGTATTCATTCACAAGTGGTAAGAATTAGAAAGTTTGTTTTTAAATGATGAAAGTTTAGATTCTCAGGGAATAGAATTAGACACAACTTCAGTGACATACTACATTCCTGTACTCCTTCAAAATCTCACAGGTTGTATAGTGCTATTAGCATCTAAAGATGAGTGGCATATATATTTGGACCGAATCTGGTTTGTTTTCCATTCTATTCTAAGCAAGATATGTTTATTTCTTCTTCGGGAAATAATGGAAAAAAATAAACTTCCTACCAAAGTTACGCAAACTGCTACCTTTGTTCTTTTTGGGGCAGGGAGAGGGGCCTTCAAGTCAGTTTTTTACTACTGGCAACTGCCTGGACTTGTCCCTGTAGTTTTCTTTGCGTGGTTTGGCCTTGTCTGCTTCTTGGGACCGAGAGTAACTGCCCAAGGTGACTCAGCTGGCCTTGTGCTTAAGGCAGGATTAGAACTCATGGTCTCTTGGTTTTTAGTCTGATGTCTTAACCATGACACAAATCTGGCTCTCTCACCTTTATTCTTTTAGGTTAGTTTTAATATTTTTTATTCCTTTTAATATGAGTACTTTTATATATCTAATCTATAATGACAGAATGAACAGAAAATAGTATTTTCAAATCTACTTTTGCAGATTAGCCTATACACCAAAGCTGCAATTCAGAGAATATACAAAGACATATTTATAAATCCCAGACCTATTTCTGAATAAATATACAAAAATGTGTGCTATACATTACTTTCAGATGATAAAACCTGTATTTGGTGTGCAAAATGTGAGATTCAATTTCTTAGCAGCTGAAGCTAAAAAAAAGATTAATCTCCAGATTTGAATGGCAAAATGCAATTCAAGATGCATACATTAAACAGCTGTTTGGAACAAGAAGACTTACAGCTGTGGAGTACAGTAACCTGCTTTGGGGTATTCTATAGAAGCTCCAAGCTCCAATCATATTTTGCTCTTCAGATCCAGATCTCTGGCCAGCTCTATAGATTACCAACCAGTGATGGGATTCAAATATGTGAACAATCGGTTCTCTATGTGGATGCCGCTTCCGGAAGTCCATTCTGGGCCTGGGCAACAAAGAATTAGCTACCGGTTCTGCCAAAGTGGTGCGAACTGGCTGAATCCCATCACTGATTACAACTATGGCTAGAACAGATGATAATTTAACTGAGGAGAATCCAGCCCATGGGAATTAGCTAATGCCTCTGTTGTGTGAACAGTGTAAATTGAATAGATCATGAATGTTGTTTGAAAACATGTTATAAATTTGGTTTCTCCTCCAAACCTTGGGGAAATATAATTTCCATAACTGTCAACTAGGATGGTGGGTTGGAGGATGTGCTACTGAATTGTACAGTATTATCCAGTCAAGAGATCTTTCCGTAAAACAACTACGATGTTTTCCCGAAAGTAAGACCCAACCCAATAGTAAGCCCTAGTTTCATTTTTGGAGGTGGGCCTAATATAAGCCCGACCCCAAAACTAAGCCCTAGTTTTGGGGCCAGACGCACCCCTAAAAATCAAGCTAGGGCGGGAGTAGGAGTGCCGTTGCCGCTGCTCACGGCAGAACGCCAGATAGTGCTTCGGGCTGCTTTTGCTGCTAGCGGCAAGCCGCACAGCGCTTCGGGCCGCTTCTGCTGACACGCTTCAGGCTGCTTCTGCTCGCATGCTTCGGGCTGCTTCTGCTGCTCATGCAGTGCTTCAGGCCGCTTCTGCTCGCATGCTTTGGGCTGCTTCTGCTGCTCATGCAGTGCTTCAGGCCGCTTCTGCTGCTCGTGGCAGGAGGCCACGTGGCACTTCAGACCGTTTCTGCGGCTCCTGCCGCGAGTAGCAGAAATGGCTAAAAGAGCCACGTGGCCTCCTGCCGTTGAGTAGCAGAAGCAGCTCAAAGCGCTGCGTTAGCAGAAGTGGTCCGAGGCACCATGCAGCGTCCTGCCGCAAGCAGCGGCAACAAAACAATGCGCCACATGGCATCCAGCCACAAGTGGCAGCAAGCAGCCGCAGAAGTCAAGCAGCAGCAAGACAGGTGTCGGTGTGGGAGGCCAGGCACCCTCCAAAAATAAGACCTGGTGCCTCTTTTGGAGGCAAAAAATATATAAGACCGGGTCTTATTTTCGGCGAAACACGGGTAGATACAATGTAATGAGAAAATTTCCAGACAAAGCTAAACCGTGGCCCATCTCTATTAATTCAGAGCACAGAACAATTCCAATAAAGGATAATTCAGAGCAGATGTAAATAACATTTGGTCTGTTATAAGACATCTTTGTTCAGCTAAATTGCTTTAAAATCTGATGTAGGGAGCATTCTCATGGCAGTTTATCTATAGAGGTATTTTATTTTTGGCCCATCATTTATGCCGCACTCTACAATCTTTGGAACTATCCTCTGAAATAGTATTATTAGCTCAATGAAACTACACTGCTAGTTTATTTTACAGATTTCTGCATTATTTGTCAGAGCTACACTAAAACTATATTCAGTTAACACAATGGAGGGAGGGGTAGAAAATTCAATAACTAAGACCATGGTGGAAAAAGTACCCCTGTGAGGCTGGACAATACGTAAGTGCCTCAGTAGTTTCCATATAATGAAAGATGATCTTTTATTTCTTCCTTTTAGTGCAATCATAAAATATTCAGTGACCTGTAACAGAATGACTGTGGACTAGATAGATAATCTTAAGTGCTTCTTATTCCAGTTCCCATTTTTAAAAAAGTTAGCTGTTGTCTGCTGATGTACTTCTCTGAGAGACACAGTGATAAGAGCCCAAAAATTGCTGATTAATAGCAAACAATATGAAATATACCTCCTTTTTGGCAGTTAGACAAGAACAGCAAGAGTAGTTTTGACAAAAACAAAACATGGCAAGTGTCATGTTGTGATAGGGCAGCTAATTAGTTTTGACAGGTTACAGTGAGATAATTTGATTAAAGATTTATTTCTTGAGATTAAATCCTATGCTTCAGAGTCTTTTGTTTTAGGTACATATTTTAACTCTGGGCTTTGCTCTGGATTTTTTTTTTTTTAAATGAGTCAAAGTGTACTGGAAAATAAATGTTCCACTTGTACCGTGATGTAGACAAAACCTTTCGCTGTCTTCCCCGCCACCCCAATTAGGAAAAAGATCACTGCTACAGCAGGGAATCAGTTGACCCTGAGCAACTACACTAAATAACTATACTTGAAGACTGAGATAAAGCTTAACATAATCTCACAAGGCAGATGCTCTCGCTTCTACAGTTCAAGATACTTTAAGGGGAAATAATGTCTGAATTAATTTCTAGTATATTGTTAAAAGTATATATAAACATGCTTTTTAATACAATCTTTACATATGCTACACCCAGTCTTCAGTAACTTATTCCCTCTCAGATCTGAATGTAACCTTATAGGTTTTAACTTTCTCTTAATTAGGGAAATGGAGCAAACCTGAAATCCACTGTTTACTGCACAAGTGTTTTCTAAATTTGTTTAATTAGAAATTCCAAGTGTTTTCAGTTATAGTTGTTTTGAACTCTGAAGAAAATGTTGCTCAAAACAAATCTCACAACCATTTATTGCCCAGAGATAACAATACAGTCAAAACAACTGCTCACAGGCACCAGATAATGCAGTGACTCCTGCCCATGCATTTTATCTAAGAAACAATCACTTCACTGTAATACATGGACAGTTTTTGTTGTTGTTCTTTGTAATTCACTGTATTACCTTCATGTAGCGGTTAAGGTCCTGGCCTAGAAACCAGGAGATGGATTTGTAACTGCCTGACAAACCATACTCAACAAGTAGTCCTTAATGGTACTACATCTACACGGAGGGAAGTAAGCAGAGGGTACCACAAGGTTCCGTTTTAGGCCCAGTACTCTTCAATATCTTCATAAATTACTTAGATGAGGGAATAGAAAGGGAATTCATGTAATTTGAGGATGACACTAAGCTGGCAGGAATAGCCAATAACCCAGAAGACAAGCTGAGGATCCAAAAGGATCTTGACAGACTTGAACAATGGGCCCTATCCAACAAAATTAAATTTAATGTGGAGAAAAGCCAAGTTTTACATCTGAGCAGGAAAAACCAAAGGTACAAGTACAGATTAGGCGAGACCTGGCTCAAAAACAATAACTGTGAGAGGGACCTTGGAGTCCTAGAGTGGACGATCACTTAAACATGAGTCAGCAGTGGGCAGCAGCGGCCAAAAAAGCTAATACAATCCTTGGCTGTATAAACAGAGGCATAAAATCAAAATCACGTGAAGTATTGGTACTGCTTTATAAAGCCTTAGTAAGGCCACACCTGAAATACTGTATCCAGTTTTGGTCATCACATTACAAAAAAATGTTGAGACTTTGGAAAAAGTGCAAAGAAAAGCAACTAAGATGATTAAAGGCCTGGAGACTAAAACGTGAAGAACGGATGCAGAATTTGGGTTTGGCTAGTCTAGAGAAACGAAGGACTAGGGGGGAATATGATAGCAGTATTCCAGTATTTGAGAGGGTGCCACAGAGGAGGGTGCCAATTTATTTTCCAAAGCACCAGAAGGCAGGTCAAGAAACAATGGATGGAAACTAATCAAGGAGAGAAGCAACCTGGAATTAAGGAGAAACTTCCTAATAGTGACGATAATTAACCAGTGTTTTGGGGAAAACAGAAGAAGGAAGAAATATGTATGTTTTGCTGCCTTGAGTAATTTATAAAATAATAAAGGGGATAAAAAGCTAGTGAACAAACAAACAAAAGCAGGCCAGATAGTAAGAAAAAAAGAAAGCCACCACCCTGCATTAAACTGAGGTGAAATTAATCTAGCTTTGCAATACCTGTGTACTGCACAGTGTAGACAAGCACAGGGTTCCCCAAAAATTTCAAACTGAAGTTTTTCCCAGTTCACTCAGAGGTATCCAAAAATACTGAGCTGTTTGTCCACTGTTTGACAGTAAATCTTTTAAATTGACTGTATGTCTACTAAAATATACATGCAGTAGACTGTGAGTTTCTCAAAGGATGCATTCTTTAAAAATAAAATACTGTTAAAGCCCAAGTTATCATAACTTGGCAGCATCCAGTCAAAAACAATGATAAAGTGTATTAAAATCAGTATTCCTTTGACTGAAAATAGCAGCTTCAGCACAATAAATCCGAGCTATAAAATAGTACTGCTGATGGCAAATGTCAAATATTTGTAATTTGTCGTTTGTAATGTAATGTAGTAGCAGGCAAGAAAATTGTATTCACTCAACTTCCTTTACCAGATTACTTACTTATATGAGAGCCAGTCTGCCTAGTGTTTAAAGCAGCAGGCTAGAAACTGGGAAACCATGATTCAAGTCTGGCCTTAGCCATGAAAGCCAGCTGGGTAACATAGGGCCAGTCACTCTCTCTATGCAGCCCAACTCACCTCACAGCGTTGTTGTGGGGAAAATAGTAGAAAGAAGGAGTATTAGATACGTTCACCACCTTGGGTTGTTTTGTAAAAAATAATAAAGGCAGGATATGAAGTGAGTGAGTGAATGTAACAACGCAGGAGTCAAAATTACTGCAACACACTAACTGAGCCAAAAGAGAAGTTGAAAATAGCCTGCGCATTCCACTATGTTGCGGTGAAAAGCTGACTGAAAAGGTCTAGATCAAGGTTGATATAAAATCAGGAATACCTGCTTGATGTGAATGACGATGATGAAGAACATACCATATTTTGTACAGGAGCACGCAGCAGTGCTTCCTTTTGTTTGTCCCAACCCTCTGGGATGAGAAGTGGGCTGGGATGAGAAACAGCAACTAGCCGAAAGTTGTCCAGTGAGCTTCCATGGCTGAGGATAGACTAATCTGGATCTCCCTGCTCCTAGTCCAGGGGTAGGCAACCTTGGCTCTTTTATGACTCGTGGACTAAAACTCCCAGAATTCCTGAGCCAGCCATGCTGGCTCAGGAATTCTGGGAGTTGAAGTCCACAAGTCATAAAAGAGCCAAGGTTGTCTACCCCTGTCCTAGTCCAACAACTTAGACACTGTACCACACTGGCTCTCTATACAGATAGGTAATAACTGTTTTGTAATATTTGTTCATTATTTAACAGAAACTATTTTTTTTTAAAAAAGCCTAGATAATAGGGTGCCAATACTCTGATCAAAACCCTATTATCTTTAGCAAAACATGAAGAATGGGTAAAATATCACATGATTTGTGGAAGGCCAAAGAGTTCCTCTGGCTCCAGTAGTTATGCATATCAATAATGCATTTGCAATGCCAAAAGACTGGAATAGTTCTATTTCTTATAGTCCCATTTCTTGATAAAAGATAACACCAAGGGCCTTCCAATTTTCATTTTGATTAGCCTTCTAAGTATTCTATGCATCCTAAATTATAAATTATATACACCCTGTCTGTTTTATAAGCTTCTGGCTGGGATAGACTGGGAGAAATTTCTAGTAAACAAACAAGAAAGCATTGGGAAAAGACAGTCAACTGGGGACCAATGTGCTAATCCAGTGGTCCCTCAACCTTTTGGGCAACAGGGACCGGTTCCGTGGAGAGAGGCTTTTCCACAGACTGGAGGGGTTGTTTCATGTGCTGCCTGGCTGCTTGCTTTGTTTGCACAGTCATCTTGCATGCTGAGGCCCGGTGCCGGTCCACAGATGGAGGGGACCCCTGTGCTAACCTGCAGTTTGTAGCAGAGAACTACACAGATATCTATACCAACTCCCTGTATGTTGCCTTTGCTGACTGAAAATCAATCTTTGATCCCCTCCCTGGAGAAAGACCATTTTATTACTCTCTAATCAGAAGTTATTTTGCTAATTAAATTGCTGCAGGGAAATACAGTTATGCAAGTCAGATGTGAGTGATAACAGCAGCTAGCTCTCTGCAGATATCTCAAACCAGAAAGGTGTAAAATAGGGTTGTATTCTACCTCCCCTACGCACACTTCTTTTTCAGAATCTATATTACCCAAATCTTCGCCTCATTAACTAAAGCAAAATTCCATCTCTCAAATGTAATAATAAATAGCTGTTTGTGCTGTTCAATGCTGGTGATGCAGTCATCATTTCTCTATGAAAAGAATATGGATTGTAGTGGATTATTCTCGGGAAGAACTAAACTTTTTTTCTAATTGATCTGCAGTGATTTATGTTTTCATACTACTTTAAAAAAATGTAATTGCATTTGGAAAAGAATCCATAGAACAGTTTGATATATTAACATTGCTGCAGGAAGAAAAAAAACACTAAATCACAACATAATAGAAACATATGTTTGGTAATTGTATTTCTACCTAGTCAATTTTCTGCGGATTTAAAGATGGGCATGCAAATTTATTATACTAGTATTTTAATGAAGAAAATAGCTATGAAATATGGAGTTTCCGCATCTATAGTACACATTTTCGATACTCCAGCAGCCACAAACACACGGTCACACATGGTCAAGTGATCGCATTTTGGGCACTTGGCAACCAGCTCACATTTAGAGCCATTTACAGAATCCTGTGGTCATGTGACTGCATTTTTTTACCAGTTTGCAGCATTTACTCCTGGCTTCAGGCAAAAAGTACACATTCGTGAAATGGGGTTTGCTTAATGACCACCAGAAAAACAGTGGTAGAATAGAATAGAACTGGAAGGGACCTTGGAGGTCTTCTAGTCCAGCCGCCTGCTCAAGTAGGAGAACCTATACCATCTCAGACAAGTGACTGTCTAGCCTCTTTTTAAAAACCTCCAGTGATGGAACGCCCACGATTTCTGGGGGCAAGCTATTCCACTGGTTAATTGTCCTCACTGTCAGGAAGTTTCTCCTTAATTCCAGGTTGCTTCTCTCTTTGATCAGTTTCCAACCATTGTTTCTTGTCCTCTGGTGCTTTGGTGAATAACGTGACCCCCTCTTCTTTGTGGCAACCCCTCAAATACTGGAATACTGCTATCATGTCTCCCCTATTTCTTCTTTTCTTTAGAGTAGCCAAACCCAAGTCCTGCAGCCGTTCTTCGTATGTTTTAGTCTCCAGGCCTTTGATCATCTTAGTTGCTCTTCTCTGAAGTTTTTCCAAACTCTCAACATCTTTTTTGTGATATGGTGACCAAACTTGGCTGCAGTATTCCAGGTGTGGTCTTACTACGGTTTTATAAAGCAGTACTAATACTGTTTTTAAGCCAGGTCTCGCCCAATCTGTACTTGTACCTTTGATTTTTCCTACCTAAATGTAAACTTTGCTTTTCTGCACATTGAAACTCATTTTGTTGGATAGGGCCCATTGTTCAAGTTTGTCAAGATCTTTTTGGATTCTGAGTTTGTCTTCTGGGGTGTTGGCTACTCCTGCCAGTTTGGTGTAAAATCAGGCATAGTCATAGGGTGACCTGCTTAAATACTGTCCTAATTTACAACCATAATTCCAGGCTCAAATACAGTTATAAGTTGAGTACTGACCTGTAAGATGGAACATTTTTTCATATGCACTGAAGAATAACATTATTTTCTGGAGCCGGACAAATTCTAGATCACAGCTGAGCTCATCAAATATGTTTATAAATGTTATATAAAAGCAAAGAGCAACTAAGATGATTAAAGGCCTGGAGATTAAAACATATGAAGAACAGTTACAGGATTTGAGAATGGCCAGTCTAGAGAAAAGAAGGACGAGGGGGAACATGATAGCAGTGTTCCAGTATTTGAGGGGCTGCCACAAAGAAGAGGGGGTCAATTTATTTTCCAAAGCACCAGAAGGCAAGACAAGAAACAATGGATGGAAACTAATCAAGAAGAGAAGCAACCTGGAATTAAGGAGAAACTTCCTAACAGTGAGGACAATCAACCAGTGGAACAGCTTGCCTCCAGAAGTTGTGAATGGTCCATCACTGGAGGTTTTTAAGAAGAAACTGGACAGCCACTTGTCTGAAATGATATAGGGCTCCTGCTTGAGCAGGGGGCTGGACTATAAGATCTCCAAGGTCCCCTTCAGCTCTATTCTGATTGATGGACATTTTCTGTGATAATTCATCAAATGTGTTTGCACAAGTATCAGTGTGATAAACATTTTCTGTCTGTATCTGAAGACAGTAAAATATAACTGAATAAAAACCAATTATGCCTATTAGATCTGCAGAAATTAAATAAAGCTTCTTAACTACAAACTGAAACATACATAGAACACAGACATCTCCACAAAATAGACTCAAAATATTTTGGGGTTGTAGGGAGTCAATGTCCCCTAGGTAGTCAGTGATTTTGCTTAACAACTTATCAACAAAACAACATTAGAACAAATCTAGACAATTTATCATATTATTTTTAAAAGTTTCACAAAAATAAACATAGCCAATACTACCATAGCAGATGACTACTGATACAAAACAGCGCTTTTGAATAATAAAGTAACAATGAGAGCGTCCCTACCACAAAAAGTGAAATGTTAGGTATGTTATTTTATTCTTCAAATCATTTTAAAGTTGAGCCAATCTTCTAAGTATCATATTCAAATAAGTGATTAAAAATACTACTACAGAATCAGTAAACTGATTATAAGACACCTATATCCACACAATCTTTCTAGAAATATGAATTTTAAGAAAGCAAAATCACATGCACTTTGATTTCTGTTGAAAGCAATAATCTAGGAAAGGATGCATACAAATCTAATAAGCAGATCTTATTGAAGACAGCTTTCTTGATTTATGAAACAAGCAAAGTTGTTTTTCTTTCAAGCATGCCTCTGTTTATACAGAGTTTGGTAAATATACATTATGTTATGCCCAACAACATAAACAAAGAGTGCAACTAAGTCTTATTGTAGGCATAAATCATAGAATTGAAAACTACATAAAATATACAAATTATTTGGTAGCATATTTTTATTCTTTGCCACCTAGTCACTGGCAAAGATGCTGAAACATATGTGCAATAATGTAAAGCTTATCTTCAATTCAAAGAATATTTATGTGATAGGTTTTAAAATCTGATATCGTATTCTACTAACTCTGGAGTATTTTACTATATTCAATCCTAGGTAAAAGAAAATTGCTCTGAATTTGAAATTACATGCCATATTTAATAAATATTTCAATTGAATGAGACAAACTAAATTAAGCTTAAGAACATTTACTTATGCCTACTAAAAGCTCAATGAAACCAACATCAGTTCTGAAATTGCAGTATTTCTTTTAGTCAAACATTTTATTTTTCTTCCCCTAGCTATGACACCAAACAATAAAAAATCTACTTTCAAATCAATGTTACATCTATGTACTAAATCACTGGTCTCCTGCAGAAAGCATTTCAAAAGGCAAATGAAATCAAAGAAAAAGAGGATTGTATCATATTTTTGTTATTGATTCAGATCCAAATCAGGCAGTTACACATCCAAAGCAATCTCTAGCCAAAAGGAAAAAAGAGTTACTGTTATTTATAAAATTCAGTCTCTCTTCTCCCTTGGAATAACTTACCCCAAATAACTGGACTGCCCCTTATTTGCTACATTTTTGGAGACCCCCCCCCCAAAAAAAGTGCCTCTTTAGAATGACATCTAGGGATGACTAAAATTATGCAACACAAAATGGTAAGGCTTTGGAGTGATTGGTTATAATTGCATTGATTTTTTGTTTTTAATTTGATTATAATGCAGGTGGTCACTGCAAGTCTTCAGAAATGGAATGACATAGAAATCACAGCAATAAATACATAAAAAATTAAAAGCTGTATTATAATGATGGCTTCTATTTAAGCTATTAATGATTAAGCAACTTTCACTACAATTAATACACTGTTAACATCCAGCCTCTTGTAAATTTAAACATCCTTTTGAATTACAAAGTATGTCACATTTGTTGGAAATGAATATTGATAACAGACCATACAGACATCAGTCATTACTTCAACAATTAAACAATTGTGGAATAAAAAATGAATATATTTTTTACTGTACACTTTAAACAAGAGAAATAATGGATTATGTACAGTACTACCTTTTACCATCAGCTACTGTAAGTACCCTAATGGCAGAAAAGCAGAATGCAAATCAAATAAATATTATGCCTCTTCCATGCAAGAAAACATGTCTAAATCATCTTAAGAATTAAGCCTAAAATAAACAGTCTTCCAGCACCTATATAAAAAAAAAATCATTAAACTCAGCCAAGATGCATCTAATTTTATATGTGTGTTTTCACCAAAAGTACTTCCATATGGAAATAGGAATTTTATTAATTTTCACTTTGGATGGGGATCGTATATCATATTATATGCCACACCAGAAATTTTCTGGCTCTTGGGAACAGCTTTGCAAGCATGTGAAATGCTACTCTTGGAGGGGAATTCAGGGATATTTGAAATCCTGTTCAAGCTTTGCAAATATTCACAAGGAATGAATATTTTCAGTGAGGGAATCTGCCCCATTTGCTACCCTTTTCTGACAAAAGTCTTCTCTACTTAGGTCTGCATTGATTGGAATTGGAAAATTGCATCATGAAAAACGACAATCTCCAGTTTCTTTTCCCCCAGCATAGGTATTTATGTTGTTTCAAAATGTATGAGCAGCTTCTTGAAATATTAATAAAATATTTTAATTAAATCTGAACCTCATAATACTCTGTCTATTCCTAAATCATTACAGGAACAGCTATCCTCCAACATTTCATCTTTTTCACATTAATTCAAATTTGCTAAGTTACCTAACTGAAGGGATGTTAGTGAAATGAATGGAAAAAATATATTAAGCCTTAGACTAAGCTACTACAGTTTAATATAACTTCAGCCATTTAGTTAAAAATTATCAGCAGTAAATATGGTTACACCACTTCACAAGTACTGAAGTACTTTTATTTTTCATTTTGTTAAAGAAAGTTTGCAGGTTCTGTCAAAAGCAACCAATTCCTTCAAAACTTTTATATTAACTTAGACTAATTCAGTTTACAAGAGCAAGGAAAAACTGGATGTCCAAAAATTAAATACTAATAATCTTCTCTTTCCTTTATAATCTTTGGATTAACACTTTATCAGAAAAACAAAAAACTATTCAGGTTGACTTTTCCTGGAACTCTAATTTGTAATATCCCTAGAAAGTACAAGATGAATATTTCCTTTATTGCCAAAGAAGGGGAAAATAATGAGAAGTCACATCTGGTAAATCCATGTTACCCTGCCAGTCTAGCAAGCCCCTAGGGATTATTAAGTAGCAGAGGAATTTCTATCCACTTATTATAGCATCAGGGCAACATTTCAAAAATTTATCTAAGCATGGCCAGAAACCTCTTTCCCTGCTGTTATCTGTCATACAGTTCAGTGGTTTGTTTTTAATAAATGGCAATGTGCAAGGAAAATAAAACAGAAATGGACTACTGAAATATTGATTATCAAAGGGGAAAACAGACATAAGGCTCTACTTTGAGTATAAGAAGTGACACTAAATAGAAAAAAAACCATGTTTAAATTCAAAAGAGGGGATGCAATTTTTTTCTCATGTGTTCTGCACCCAAAAATGAGCTGCAGCATTACAGTTACATCTGTCTATATATTATCTATATTCCTTTTCAGGTCCCACTAGAAGTTATTCTGTAAGTATTCTATCAGCTTTTTCAGAAGTTTGTAAACATATTAGTGTTTCAATCTGAAACTTGCACTTTAAGTCCTGCCTCAACTTCTCTGCATGAATGTAGAAAATAAATAAATGCATGTGTTCAAATGCCACATCCAATTTACAGATTACTTGTGCTTCCTGTTGCAAAACAAAAGACCAATTAGATAAAAATTAAATCCCCAAATATCACATATACAGAACCTAATAGACAAGATAGCAACTTCATACATTTTTTCAGTCTCATTGCCTAACTGAAAATCCTGGCTTGCCTTGAAAATAAGTGTTCTGGTTAAGATAATTTTAACAATGAGACATTCATCGGGGCAGCAATTAAAATTTACTGCAAATTAAATACAATTCCATGAGCAAATAAGTGAAATGAACAAAAGTTATTTTATGAGCAACATTATAAATGGCAAAATATTTGCATACAGTATTTACATTTTAAAGTTCTCTATAAACATGTACGTAGTGCACCTAGAAGAGATATATTTAACCGTATTCTATAACACAACATTTTAAACATTGAACATAAGGTTAACTGACATTACATTAAAGGCCTTTTTATACTGTCTCCATTTATGTACAGTCAATAGAAAAAAACACTTACAAAGTTTCATGTTACATTATTTCCACTCTCAAAATACATTTTTAAATATTACATTTCAATTGCCTGCAGGAAAGTGAATGGAAAGCAGGCATTTCATGCTTTATCCTATAATTTAAAAAAGCTACATGGTTTTTAACCATTTGCATACAGAGTGTGCAGTCTAATATGTCACATATGCATACGTTTATATGTGGGTATGTGGGTGTGTAGGTATGTATACACACATGTACCTAAACAAACACACACGCACACATACACAGCAGTACAAGAATTTAGCCAAGACAACCCCATTAATATCAACATATTCTAAAAGTGCCTTGAGCTTTCAGGTTTTGGAACATTTGAGTCTTTAAAAAAATAATACCAAAAAATATAGTTCTGTGAAGTATCAGGGCTTTAATCATTTTTCTGCCAGTCCTGCATGAACCTCACAAGATACAGAATATGCTTGACTCTCCCTTTTCAGAGATAGCTCATGCAAACGTCTTCACGTAGCATGACATGAGTCACTGATGGCATTGTGACTACTGATTAGCAATCTGAGTAGTAATTATTAAACATCATCATCATAAGTAGAGAACTTCACCTACAATAGCTCTACTCACGGAATGGACCATTAGCTTCTGACAAGACTGCTGCTATAATCTTGCCTGCAGAAAGTCAGGTATGATCGGTGCTTACCAAAAATTTATTTTGGAGATGACTTGGGCAATGATTACATGACCAATTATCCCACATAAACTGATGACTAGCCATTAACTGATAACTTACAATGAGGCAGTGCTGCTTACTATGTGCCCAATAAATTACCTCGTGTGAACCTACTGCTTTTGCAGAGAATTTTAGTAGCAAATTTAAATAGCCTTTCCTCATGCCATTATAAAAATCGCCCCTCCCCAATTATCACTAAGAATACAATCAGATAGATTGTGAATAGAAACTGAATGATCAGTTTGTAGTTATCTACAATATGATCAGGATAAAGGTGAAAGAGGGCCCTTGGAACAGCCCAGAGCTAATTTAAGTGAGCTACATTTTACAACTTTAGAAACATACTAGAATTACTAATCTATGGAACACTGAATTCCTTCAGACAAGCTAGTTCCTATATGACATGTGCAGTGATTATAAAATTATAGAGCAATAGGATGAACAACCATATGAATCCAACCTTACTCAGCTCGGAGAAAATGGACAATTGTACAATTTTATGGGTAGACTTAAGTAAAGTTAGTTCATTTCATATTTTTTAAGTTACCATAATATTCTGCTTGATGCTTTAGGAATATATTTAAATCCAGCATTGACAGGCAAGAATATTTGAAAGGAGAAAACTACAAATTCAGAGCTAAGTAAGATTGCTTCCAAATAAATACTTAATCGTTATTTAAAATCTTACGTTTGCATTTTAAAGCAAAATATATTTTTGTTTTGAATATTATGAATATTATGAAGTTTGGGGGGGTTGCTTCTCACCTTCCTGCAAGGTGTATTTTAAAACCATTAACCATTCTTACTTATCAGCTGAAGCCTATTTTATTAGCAAATGGATACCATTTTATTTGTTTTTGGTATATGTGAGAAGAATCAAGCATTACAGCTCCTCTGCATCTCTCTATACTTGCATTCATAGGTACAATCCAAAATGAACTCAGGAGAAGTCTTGGGGGGGGGGGGATAATACTTTGGTGCTATAATTCATAGGCAACTTTTTAGAAAAGTGGAACATTTTGCGCATTTAGACTTGTTCATAATGAAGCCCTGAGGTAATCAACCAGAACAGATTTGTTTTACAGACAATGGTAACACAGTGTCTCTTTACCTTATGAACAGTCCTTCATTGTAACTTTCTGTGGCATTTATCATATAGAACAGCCCATGAAACCCATCTTAAAGGAGAGACTAGTCCCATTCAGGGGGGGTTAGGCTAAGCTCTCAGAAGACTGGGCTAGTTTAGATACAGTCTCTTCAGTTTCAATTGTATTCCCCAGGTCTCCATTTTCATGGCCATCAATACTTGCTTTCTTATCAAATACTGTAAGAAAAAAAAATAACACACTGTAGAATGAAAGGAGCAACTTTTTTTGACAATGATCAATGTTGCCAATAATTTGGTCCAGGCACCAAATTAAGATAGCAGAAATCCCAAGAGAAAAAGAGATACATACATACTTTAAATGTGAGATTCTATGGAGGACATACAAGGGCATTGTTGATGTTACAGCACCCAAGAGAAATTGCAGTGCACTATAAATTTTAAGATTTATAATTTTAAAAGACCATCACCTTTTTTTCCTCAAAAAAAAGGAAAGAAAGCTTGTTTCACTACTGCATTAAGAATATATGATTTTAAGAGTTCTGGGAAAAGGGCTATTTATATAGAAAAATTAAAAAAAACAATAACTAGAACAAGAATGATTACTGCCATTCTGATAAACTCTTCTTTCTGCTATTTATCAATCTTGTGTTATTGAGGTTGCAAAACCCTTTCTAAAGACAGAGAATCCTAAGCGTAATTGGCAAATAAATTTAGTAACATGCAGGGTTTATTTTAATTAACATTTACCAAAACAGATATATGAAAACCAGAATAATTTCATCCTGATCTAGTTGACCTTTATCTATAGTCTGTCTTTAAGAAACTTTACCTAGTAATGGTTTATCTCCACTTCCATCTTTTCTACCGGAAGCACAATTGCTACCTTCTTCCAATTCATCAAGATACAAACGATAGCGATGTCCACTCTCATCCTCGTATTCTACATTTTCATCATCTGAGTCTACTTCAGGAGCAACGTATACAACTTCAAATTCGATTTCTCCTCTCTAGAATTCAAAATAAAAATAATCTTGCTGCTAAAAATGGATAATCTGATATATAAAGCAATGGAAGAAATCCTGAGTAATCAGTGTAAAATACACTGCAATCAATTTATTCATGATCCTAATTTTTATCAATGGCTAGAAAAACGAGTTAGAGAGAAAGGAAAGTGATATGTACTACGTAACATTGAATATATATTAGTAAGAAGACGACTTCTGAGCGATTAACTAACATATTGATTATGACAATATAGAAATTAATTATTACTCGTTTTTTAAATACATGAACCCAGACAACATGCTGTTTGCTAAATATTAAGAATGTTATTTTAAAAAACCTAACCCTTACCCCAACCCCAACCCTAATCCTAACCCTAACTCTATAAAATTAAAATATATAAGAACAATTTATACATGATCCTCTAAAAGAACAAAAACAACTGAATTTTAGATGTCCGTGTCCACTGTGATGCTACAAGCTACAAGCAAAAAAAAAAGTAGAATTAAATGTGCACCTCATCTGTCTCTCTTCTGCTCATGCACTGATTTTCCTCTCTTAATTTAAACATCAAGCAATGAATGTTTAGAACCATAGAAAATATGTGATATAATAGCAAAGAAAAAAAAAGAGTAAGAAAGATTAAGTTGCAGGATGAGAAGTGTTAAAATATATATCTATATAGAATATTCATTCACAGACTCATCAATGGAATAAGACATTTTTAAAAAGAAGCGTTTTTGTTTATTCTGAATTAAAAGCCAGAAATGCTCAGCTTTACTTCTGATCTATGGGACTATTTTGGGGGATGTGAGCAGTACGCATGAAATTTATTTTTTTAATTTTTATACTGCCCAATCCCACGTTTCTGGGCACTGTATAAACAATATAAAAAATACTCAGTTAAATCTTACTGTGTCAGTTAAATCTTACAACTCCAAAAAACATATCATCAAATGCTTGTTTGAAAAGTTTTTCAGATTTTCTTGAATGCCAGAAGTGAAGGGGCAAGGTACGTCTCCGATGGCAGCATATTTCCATAATGGGAAGCAACATTTAAGACCTTTCTTTTACCTGCTCCTCTCACCCCCTACTAAGACTAAGTTATTAAATATAATTTGTTCACTTATGGAAAAACAAGTACAATAATATACAAACCTCAATCTGTTTACTTGACCTATCCCTTCAGAAACAGATAAATAAACTATAAAGTAAATTCCATCTGTGGCAGGGAGAGAGAATGTCCTTGAAGGCTAGGAGGAAGAGCTGTTACCAAGG
The DNA here is from genome assembly GCA_023970755.1 of Azemiops feae. NCBI lineage: Eukaryota > Metazoa > Chordata > Lepidosauria > Squamata > Viperidae > Azemiops > Azemiops feae. The sequence continues at coordinate 1,186,536 of JALGBA010000444.1, forward strand.
CAACAGTAATATAAAAGGGGCCTGAGTCAAGAAAGTAATGTGAAAAAACACTTCCATCAAGTCCCTCCTTAATTCATGTGAAGATAAAGGGAAGGAGGAGGAAACACATTCAGACTTGAAAGATTGATGTCAGCTCTACAAGATAGACCAGATTTTAAAAAACAATGTCACGTAGATCAGTACTATCTTTATTGTAGCATAATTTTGCAATTGGAGAACTATACATCAACATCCTGGTTTTAGGGTAACTCAAGAGTTCTTGGAAATTCTAGTTACACTGAAATATTTAATAATAGACAATTATCATTTTCCATAATTAGAAAACATAGTAATGTATGGCTGAGATGCTGAAACTGAAAATAAATCTGGTATACTTATTCCAAAAGAACAGGGAAATATGATATGTATAGTATATGAACATTAACACATACAAAATTACCTGTTGTGAAAGAATAGTTACAGCCTCTTTGTGTTTGGCATCTCTCAGATTAACTCCATTAACTGCCAGAATGGCATCTCCAACATGCAGACCTCCACACCGATCAGCAGGCTGACCCGGATGAATTTCAGAGACCAAAATGGGAACACCATGCTCCTTTCCTCCCTATCACACCAATATTTAAGAAGTCAAAAATTTCTTCATATAAATCAGAATTCTTCACATTAACTTTCAAACAAAGTGTAGAATTTATATTGCTATCTATTCAGCAAAACACACTAACGTAATTGCTACTGGGTATTTAATGCCTATGGCAATTCGGAAAGCTTTATATTTTTATAGTGAACTACAAATCTTGTGGGTTTAATTGGAATATTAATATGGAACATTAGATAAATAACATAGGCTAGTATAACATGAAAGACATGCAAAAGGATATAAAAGTTTTTTTTAAAAAAAATCATTTCTGAGAATAGAAATAAAAAAAAATTGAAATATTACTGTAATTGAAATGCCTAGTCCTTCGTGATCTTCTTTAACCAAGAGAACTTTTCTGATTGGACCAACACCTTGACTCTTCTTTAAGGAATCTGGATTCTAATTTAGAAATTAAAACAATATAAAAAAGTTTATGTAGGCTTTTGGGATAATTATAAAATAGTAAATAACAATTCATTATCTTTTTGTTTTGTCTAGTTTTATTTAGATCTGTTCAGAGTCAATATTTTTTAAGAATTTAGCAAGTAGTGCTCTAATTAAGTTTCCTCTTAAGAATATGAAAGGGAGATGCCTATTTAAGATTCTCACATATAGCAATTGTTCTAAGTTTTATCAAATGTATTGCATCAAATATACGGATACACTCAATACAAATCATCAAAAGCGAAACTATATGTAAACAAAACTTAAAATCAACTTACATGCCCTGGGGGTGCTTGCATGGGTCGTTTTAGATCGTTTCGACCTCGGCATGCCCTGATTACAGTTTTATGCCGGTGAAGATGGATTTCAGCCTCTAGCTGGTTCCAAAGCTTGTCATGGGCAGGTCCTTTCATATCTCTACCTAACAATTGAATTTGTTGAACCCTACATAATGAAAATAAAATGTGATATATGTTCAGCTATCTTACACTTTCTTATTCTCATAGTCAAACATTATCTTGTAATTAATATTACTACAATTACAACTGCAAAACAAGGTAGGCAAAGCAGAGAAAGCATTACCAATATTTTTGGTTTGAATCACATGAGCAGTAGGGAGGAGAGAGCAGAGTTTAGAGTAAAGGAGTTGGCAATATTCTGTGCAATTATCCAACTGCTTCTCTCAAAGAGAAGCACTGGGGGATCTTTTTTAAAGAAAGTTTTCTTCCATAGATATCAGCCCGATTCAGCCCATTTTCATACTTAATAATAATAATAATAAAGTTGGAAGGGATCTTGGAGGTCATCTAGTCCAACCCCCTGCTCAGGCAGGAAACCCTATACCATTTCAGACAAATGGCTGTCCAGTCTCTTCTTAAAAACTTCCAGTGTTGGAGCATTCACCGCTTCTGGAGGCAGGTTGTTCCACTGATTAATTATTCTAACTGTCAGGAAGTTTCTCCTTAGTTCTAGGTTGCTTCTCTCCTTGCTTAGTTTCCATCAGTTGCTTCTTGTCCTGCCTTCAGGCGCTTTGGAGAATAGCTTGACTCTCTCTTCTTTGTGGCAACCAGAGATATTGGAATCATGTCCCCCCTCGTCCTTCTCGTCATTAAATTAGACATACCCAATTCCAGCAACCGTTCCTTATATGTTTTAGCCTCCAGTCCCCTAATCATCTTTGTTGCTCTTCTCTGTACTCTTTCTAGAGTCTCAACATCTTTTTTACATCGTGGTGACCAAAACTGGATGCAGTATTCCAAGTGTGGCCTTACCAAGGCATTGTAAAGTGATATTAATACTTCACATGATCTTGATTCTATCCCTCTGTTAATGCAGCCTAACACTGTTAGGCTGTTGGCTTTTTTTGGCAGCTGCAGCACACTGCTGGCTCATATCTAAGTGATTGTCCACTAGGACTCCGAGATCCCTCTCACAGTTGCTACTAATATCACAGTAGTCCAGGTCTATGCCCCAACCACTGGTGCTGAAGAGGATGAAATTGACCGGTTCTATGAAGCCCTACAGCACCTTATAGAATCAACACCAAAAAATGATGTCCTTATCATCATGGGGGACTGGAATGCTAAAGTAGGAAGCCAAAAGATAACCGGAATAACAGGCAAGTTTGGCGTTGGAGTACAAAATGAAGCAGGGCACAAGCTGATAGAATTTTGTCAAGAGAATACGATGGTCATAGCAAACACTCTTTTCCAACAACCCAAGAGACGTCTCGACACATGGACATCACCAGACGCTCAACACAGAAATCAGATTGACTATATGCTCTGCAGCCAAAGATGGAGAAGCTCTATACAGTCAGTAAAAACAAGACCAGGAGCTGACTGTGGCTCACATCATGAGCTTCTCGTTGCAAAATTTAGGCTTAAATTGAAGAAAGTAGGGAAAAACACTAGGCCACTCAGGTATGAACTAAATCATATCCCTGATGAATATACAGTAGAGGTGACAAATAGATTTAAGGAATTAGATCTGATAAACAGAGTGCCTGAAGAACTATGGACGGAGGTTCGCAACATTGTACAAGAGGTAGCAACTAAAACCATCCCAAAGAAAAAGAAATGCAAGAAAGCAAAATGGCTGACTGAGGAAGCTTTGCAAATAGCTGAGGAAAGAAGGGAAGCGAAAGGCAAGGGAGAAAGAGAAAGATACACCCAATTGAATGCAGAATTCCAGAGAATAGCTAGAAGAGATAAGAATGCCTTCTTAAATGAACAGTGCAAAGAATTAGAAGAGAACAATAGAATAGGGAGAACCAGAGATCTCTTCAAGAAAATTGGAGATATGAAGGGAACGTTTCATGCAAAGATGGGCATGATAAAGGACCAAAATGGCAGGGACCTAACAGAGGCAGAAGAGATTAAGAAGAGGTGGCAAAATTACACAGGAGAACTATACAAGAACGAGCTTAGCGTCCCTGATAACCACGATGGGGTGGTCACTGACCTCGAGCCAGACATCCTAGAATGTGAAGTGAAATGGGCCTTAGGAAAGCTGAGCAACAACAAAGCTAGTGGAGGTGACAGTATTCCAGCTGAGCTATTCAAAATCTTAAAAGACGATGCAGTAAAAGTGCTACACTCAATTTGCCAGCAAATTTGGAAAACTCAACAGTGGCCACAGGATTGGAAAAGATCAGTTTACATTCCAATTCCAAAGAAAGGCAATGCCAAAGAATGTTCAAACTATCGCACCATTGCACTCATTTCACATGCAAGTAAAGTTATGCTTAAGATACTACAAGCTAGACTCCAGCAATATGTGGATCGAGAACTTCCAGAAGTACAGGCAGGATTTCGAAGAGGCAGAGAAACTAGAGATCAAATTGCCAACATACGCTGGATCATGGAGAAAGCTAGGGAGTTCCAGAAAAACATCTACTTCTGCTTCATTGACTATGCTAAAGCCTTTGTGTGGATCACAACAAATTGTGGCAAGCTCTTAAAGAGATGGGAGTACCAGACCATCTTATTTGTCTCTTGAGAAACCTATATGCGGGTCAAGAAGCAACAGTGAGAACTGGACACGGAACCACTGATTGGTTCAAAATTGGGAAAGGAGTCCGGCAAGGCTGTATTCTGTCGCCCTGCCTATTTAACTTATATGCAGAGCACATCATGAGAAAGGCAGGGCTAGATGAATCAAAAGTTGGAATTAAGATTACCGGGAGAAATATCAACAACCTAAGATATGCAGATGATACCACTCTAATGGCAGAAAGTGAAGAGGAACTAAAGAGCCTCTTGATGCGGGTGAAGAAGGAGAGTGCAAAAGTTGGCTTGCAACTCAACATTAAGAAAACCAAGATCATGGCATCTGGCCCTCTCAATTCCTGGTAAATAGATGGGGAAGAAATGGAGGTAGTGACAGATTTTATCTTCCTGGGCTCCAAGATCACCACAGATGGGGACTGCAGCCAAGAAATTAAAAGACGCTTGCTCCTGGGGAGGAAAGCGATGGCAAATTTAGACAGCATACTAAAAAGCAGAGACATCACCCTGCCAACAAAAGTACGTATAGTCAAGGCCATGGTTTTCCCAGTTGCAATGTATGGCTGTGAAAGTTGGATCATAAGAAAGGCTGAACGCAAAAGAATTGAGGCCTTTGAACTATGGTGCTGGAGAAGACTCCTGCGAGTCCCTTGGACTGCAAGGCGATCAAACCGGTCAGTCCTAGAGGAGATCAACCCTGACTGCTCTTTAGAAGGCCAGATCCTGAAGTTGAAACTCAAGTACTTTGGCCACCTTATGAGAAGGAAGGACTCACTGGAGAAGAGCCTAATGCTGGGAAAGATTGAGGGCAATAGAAGAAGGGGACGACAGAGAATGAGGTGAAGCAGTAGGCGTGAGCTTAAATGGACTCCAGAAGATGGTAGAGGACAGGAAGGCCTGGAGGAACATTGTCCATGGGGTCGCGATGGGTCGGACACGACTTCGCAACTAACAACAACAACCACCTATACTATACTTGTACATTTGGTTTTTCTTGCCTAAATGTAGAACCTTACTTTTTTCACCGTTGAATTTCATTTTGTTAGATAGCGCCCAGTGTTCGAGTCTGTCCAGATCCTCCTGTATCTTAAGCCTGTCTTCTGGAGTGTTGGCTATTCCTGCCAGCTTGGTGTCGTCTGCAAATTTGATGAGTTCCCCATCTATCCCCTCGTCGAAATCATTGATGAAGATGTTGAAGAGCACTGGACCTAGAACAGAGCCCTGGGGCACCCCACTTGTTCTTTCTTTTGCCATTTTCTCCCCCCCCAATCAATTTTGGACCTCTGTTTGATGTATTTGTGCTAAAAGGCAGCTGACTAGCTAGCTAGAGGATCCTGTCCTCCTCGTCTAATTTATTTCCATTTTGCTGGGTTGAAAAGAATGAAAAAGGCTATTGGACTATTCCACAGCTAAAATAGTATGTGCACGTCTCACCTCTTTTAGAGATAACTACAAGTAACGATCCTAATACTCTCCCACCACTGATACTTTTAAAATAAGCCCTTAATTATAACAGCTGGAATTTTTATAGCAAATTCTTCCATATTCCTCATGCATTCTCATAAATACTACATGGTAAGTGTTGTTATTGTTGTCAAACATACCTTCCAGCTAGTTCTTTATCTAAATATTTAGCTGCGAGTCTAGCTCCATATACTTCAGCCTGAAGAACAGCTATGTGTCGACGAAGAGCCTCGTTTTCCTTCCGGAGCAATTTCACTTCAGCTTCAAGTTGAGCTTCTTTCACCTTTTCCTTCTTGCTGGCTTCAAGTTCTCTCTCCTGGAAAAATTAAACAAGATCCTAGTAACTTTCATCCCAAATTTAACAGCCTCATTCTATAGATATGAACAGTACTAACACATCAATGGATATTTTTTTTTACCATAAAGTTACCTATGACACAAAACTATGCACAACTGAATGCTACACTTCTGACTTTAAAGCTCTTTCCTGAAAAAACAACAACACTCCAGTCACAAAGTAAAATAGTCCTTCGTCTAAAAACAAAAATATGCAAGCCTCCACAAAACGTTCAATAATCTAGCTGCCAATTTCTCTGTACAACGGAAAGCAATTTGGCAGAAAATCTGAAAAGCTTTTTGTACAAAAATAAATAGCTATAAATTATAAACATGTGCCCCTTAAATCCTACTATGCTATTGGGGGAGGGGGAATGTTCCTGAGAGGGATGAGTGAAGTCATTAGCAGCGTACACCAAAAGTACACCAGCATAGATGTCTAAAGCCTGAAGGTCATTCTAGCTGCCCAACTAAAGGAAGTACAGGGCCTACATTGGGCAGTAGAGATACAAGAAGATGCTGGAGTTTGGTGAGCACATTAGTGACAATGGCACAGACGTAATTTTACACTGCATAAGGAGAAAGCAATGGTAACAACTCCTGTATTTTACCAAGAAAACCACATGGTAGGCAATATAAAGTGACTGATAATATAGCACCAGATGATACAAGACATCCAGTTGCTGATGTTGCCATGCAGGAAAAGAAAATCTAAAGCTGCAAAGACAAAATTACAGAGGGAAGAAACATAAACATGGGGAAGCACAACACAATGAAAGGTCTACACATTGACATCTTTGGTATCAGTGAATTAAAATGGATTGAAATTAGACACTTTCCATCAGAAGATCATACAATTTACCTATGATATAAAAAACTTGAAAAACAAAGGCCATAAAAAACAAAGAAGGAACAGCATTGCTTTGATAATCAAGATGGATATGGGAAAGAGAGTACTCAGGTAAGAATGCTGTCAATGATCAAATAATATCAATTAGATTTCACAAACAACCTTTTAATATGACAATTATCCAAGTTACTGCTGCAGCCACGATTGCAAAACAAGAGATTAATGAATGTTATAGATAAGTCCAATCTAAAATTGATAGAACATGCCATATGATGGAGACTGGGATACCATAGTTGGAAATAGGGAGAAAACATAATTGTACTCTGTGGCCTAAGAAATAGAAATGAAGCATGATAATGACTTAACAGTTTCTGCCAACCCAATTATTTTTTCATTGCTAACATAGTCTTCAAACAACCGATATCTGTACACCTAGATGTCACCAGATGGAGCATATAAAAATCAAACTAACTAGTAACAAAGAGATGGAAGTTCTCAGTTATAATAGTAAAAACATGGAGAGGCAGATCCTGTGCAATTTCCAAGTAAGGTTAAAGCGAAGCACAAAGCCAACCAGTTTCTACAATATGATTACCATTTTCATCAGGAATCATTTTGAATTCCTGAATTTCATTGACAAGGAACCAGTGGAACAATGGAAGAAAATTAAAGAAGCTGTTAAAGATGAATGTGAAATAAGACTGCCAAAGACCAAGAAACAAAACAACAACAAACTGGATATCAGAACAGATGTGGAAATTGCCAAAAAGAGAAGAAAAGACAAAGACAAGACCGACCAAAATCTCAAAAAGCAAGTATATATAAATACCTCCTAGATCTAGAATATTCAAATATGTCTTAACTTGAATTTTTGCATAAACTACATTACTTTGGAGATTCTGATAATCAGTAACACACACACACACATATACATACACACATACATCCAACTGTGTAATCAGGTTTAGTCATGAAGCTAATGTTTTTATGAAGACAAATTACCTAGAACAGGGGGCCCCAACCTGTGGGCCACAGCCCACTAGTGGACCATGAGGGGTTTGCAATTGGGCCGTGGAAATGGTTGGTGAGCGCGCATGCACACGCATCCTCACTTGCACGAGCAGCAGGCAAGCACGTGCGCTCCATTTGCGTTAGCGGCAGGTGTGCATGCAAGCCACTCACAGAAATGGAGCTGCGCGTGCTTGATGGCCACTTGTGCGAACCATTCCCTCCCCTCCATCAGTCCACAAAGCTGGAAACATTGGGGAACTCTGACCTCGAATACCATCATCCAATAACAAAATAGGGGGGGGGGGAAATCACTTCATCTATATATTATTGAGAAGCATACAACACTGCAAATATTAAATACACCAGACAATTATTCTTTTAAGATACACTGGGTGTTGCACATGTTTTTGAATGACTGTCTACCACACTAAGTCACAGAAAGGTTTGTTCAGAGCCTAAGTGTAACATGTTGCTAGTAAAGGTATGCTAAATTCCTAACCAATGGCCTATCTATGAATCTTTAATAAATTTCAACTCAACTTCAATAATCCCTTCAAAATTTTCTAGTTAGTCATAACAATTAATATCAGCAATACAATCATGCAAGTTGGATAGAAGAAGGCATCCAATCTAACAACTGAACTCACAAGTAGTTGGCTAGGAAGTTGCAGAAAAGGCAAAAAATATATTTGAGATTAACTGTCATTAAATGTCAGGCCAAAATATGTATAACACTCCTGTGCAGTTTTGAATTTAAATATGGCTGAAGGCAACAAATGAACTTACCATATCCTCCAAAGAACAGGCAGACTTAAGATGAGAGAAAAAAAGTATAATTAGAAATATTGGCCGAAGTATCAAACTAAGTTAGATCAAACTACAATAGCCCAAAGCTTGCAATCTCACTCTATATAAAGTCTGGTGAAAAACTGACACAGTGGAACTCAACACACAGTTTACTTCATTTAATGTGGTGGTATCAATACAGTTATCCAAACAATTACTATCTATATCTCTCATTTCCAGAATAAAGTCTCAATCCATCAAAATAAAAGTTATAAGAATCTTCCTCAACATACTATTTTCAACAATGGAGCAACCCTATATAATCTTCACGTAGAATGTATTCTTTTTCTAGGTTTGTATTAATTATGTTATTAACTAGGATTGCAGCATAAAGATAAAAAATATCCATTATAATTACAAATGGCACGTCCATCTCTCTTTCCCCATACAAAAACTGTAACAGAAAGAAGAAAAGCAGAACTATTTCCTCTCTTTTTTAGGATTCTCTCAAGAACTGCACTACCTACTTATTCAAGAACCTTTAAGAAAATGAACCAAGTATATATTATGCTTTGAGGATAAGGGGTTATAAGCAAACTGGGGGAAAGTTTTTATCGCTGACACTATTACTGAGTTAAGGAATAGAAAGGTATATAATGGAAGATAGATTGCAGTGGAAAAATGCCAGAAATTCCTCTCCAGATCTCACATTGTTGCCTTTTGCCTCACCATTATAACATCCTAAGATGTTCACATTATTTTAAAGCTTCCCCCCTACAGTGCTTAATTTGCACTGTAGTAAGCTATGTTCTTAAAGAAAATAGATGAACATATAAAAATGGCCTCTTAATAATCTAAAGCAGACAAATCACATAACCTTAAACTTCTTAGAATGGCAATGCAAAAACTAAAAGCTGTAACAGGCATACAAAATATTTTAAATTTTAACTATAAGAATACTTTTTTTCTTTAATAAGAACACTTACCAATTTTGCCTTTATTGCCCCCGAATCAACATTCAGACCAGTCTTTGCATGAAGCTGAAGTTGAATGGCATGGAGTTGCAATAGCTGGTCATGTACTTCTTTTTCTAATACTGCCTTTTCAGCCCGAGTTTCTGTCAGTTCTGATTTCAGATCAACTAGTTGAGCCTGGAACACACAATGTCATTGAATAATTAACATTACTGAATATCGACAATACTGAAAAGAAATCTAATCCTGAAAGCAATGACCTCTCCTACAAGTTTTTCTAAATTGTCTCTACCCAAAATATTTTTTTCAAATATACAAAAGTCAAATATCAGATGTGATGCAACTTAAGTAAAAGGGATTCCTCAAGACGGCAGATTTGCAATAACGCAGTATTACTTTAAGTTGTGTAAGTTCACTCTACTCTAAAACTATCTCTATGATCAGCTATCATGTGAATCTTCAGGTACCATTAATATAAATTACTGTGCATGAGCATGTAATATATATTTATCAAGTTAGCATATTTTCTTAGATTCCTTGTTTTATATTGTATTAATGACACACCATTCATCATAAACAATGCATGCTAACATTATTGATTTAGAAATACTGATTATGATTTCCAAAACTCTGAATGGAAAAACATGATGATTTTATTCTTATATTTGTTTCATTCATTACTTTACAAAACTTTACAACTAAATCTTGATGACAAGGATTATCAATTGTCACAAGACAACTGTTTCGGATTAATTTTCTGAGTATACACTGAATATACTCTAAAGATTTTTGGATAAGAATCTGACATATTAAGAGATAAAATAGGAGTGTTTGGACTGACTGATCAGAACTATGTGCGGAACAATGTCTGTTTAAATTCCAAGTAAGTTTAGAAGCATTCTAACAGTTAGAACATAGAATTCTAAGGCTGTGAAGGGTTGGTTTTACTGAAACCTCTCAAGCCAATAGGGTGCTTCAGCAACACATTCGGAATTTAAATTAATTATTTTCTATTTAAAATGTACATGGTCCAAGTCATTGACTAAGAGCTTTGTATTATTTTTGTGTGCATCAAGTAAACTTCAGGGTTTGAACCTAATTATATTAGGTTCAAAAGAAGTACAAGATCAAGTTCACAGCTTAAGCATTTTCAAAATATTTATTTATACACTGCCCATCTTGCAGTTTGGGGCAACTCTAGGTGGCTATATTTTAATAGAAGTAATCGATAATATTGATTTATTGTGTTCCAAACATGCCTGATATTATTCTATAATTACAATTAATGCAAGCTTATGTTTTCACACAACTTATTTTTCTTGGCATTTCAGATTCCAGTGTTCTACTCATTTACCCTGTTTTGTTTTGTTTTGTTTTTTAAGATTGCAGGTATGTGGACTAACTTTAATACACTTTGACTTTCCAGTAACTACTGAAATGGATAAACAGGAAAACTAATTTCAGGTGCACAGAAAACGTTGAACAAAATATTTACGGTCATCATCCCCAAAGAAACTAAATCCTATCATAATCTAAACAACGGCATCATGTTACAATTTATTATCTACTAAACTTTAGGGTTTGAACTAATAATATACATTATTTAAATGTTGATTGCTCTTGTAGTTGTAAGAATGTAAAACAGACCTGCCTCAGAATGATTAACAATTGTGTTATAGTTGCATATTTGGATAAATATATTGCATAAATCTGTATTTGGCTATAATGATATCAAAATACTGAGGCCTTTTTTTCTTTCAATTCTTTAACAGCACTGATTTCCTGTGAACAAAATGTCACCAATCACTATAAAGACCTGTGTATCTTCATTGTAGAAATACAAGGAAAAGGTAATTATTCATTTTAAAGCTGTGTTTCATTTTATCCTGCCCTTTATTACGACGATTCATATGGAGTGTCAAAGAGCTGCTGGGTAGTGTTTCTGGAAGTGCTTAAGCAATGAAAGAAAATCAGGAAAACCTAACTCATGTTTCATTGTTTTTATAAAATTTAAGAGGCTGGCATTCATTATAAACATTTAGTTCTCAACAATACTAAAAGACACTAAATTTAAAGTCAATATAAACATTCTTGGACTAATAAGCCCTGGATCAAAAGACAAACCTCTATGCTCTGGTTTTTATCCATATACAAATTAGGTATAATCAATTGTTCTACTCTGTCTTTCTTCTGATTAAAGCAATAGAGAGATTTTGAAACTACTGATTTATCACATTTCTAGAGGTAAATAATATTAATATTTAAATAGTTCAAAGGCTTCTCACACTGAAAGATCTCAGTATAATCTTTTCGCCTTTCTAAACTGCAAACAATAACAAAAATGCCCAAATGAAACATATTGTAAAACCAAAGAGGTTATATTTGAAATAGCAGCTTCCTTTTCTATCTTTTGCTCTAACACTATAACTCTTCAGGGATTTTCAAAGCCAGGATGCTGCAGATCCAAAATGATGAAAATGCTGTAGAATGTAGAGTAAAATGCTTGAACATTTTTCAACTTGAGTATTTTTTGACTGTGTAAAGGTCACAGTTTAATCTAAATGGCTAGAAATTCTAGGAACTGTAGCCCCATTACATCAGGGACAGCAATTTGAGGATGGCATTTTAACATACTGACACTACAAGAAGTAGTGTGAATAAAAACAGATAGTGAAGCAGAAATGTTTCAGAGAAAGGAAGCATATTTTGTAAGATATAACATATTATTTAGTTAAAATATATGAATATATTTTATTTACCCATCATGTCATAGCATATACTACTAGCATATACTTTCTTAGTGTAGGGGAACAAACAAAGGTACAGTCAACCATGGCCTTATTTTACTACAGGAAAATCCTGGAAATAGTAATATTTCAAGCTGTATAATTATTAATTATTATTATTATTATTATTATTATTATTATTATTATTATTATTATTATTATTATTATTATTATTACTATTACTATTATTATTATATAATTTAAAAATTACCATGTAGTTTCCAGATGATCCAAATATGCATTCAGTTTTCTAGTAAATGCAGTCAAAATGGTTTAAAAAGCCAAGCTAGCAAATTGGCTTCTGTGCCTTCTGAATGAAAATGAATGAGCAAAATGATATGGAAAAGTAATTGTGCGCAGATCATTTGATCTGTTGGTCAGGAAATTCACCTTCTGTAAACAATTAAACTGTCAGAATTTTTCATGTCTATTGGGTGTACATTTTTCTAATTTTCCTGGAATTGGAAACATTATATTTGTGAATATTTTTTTAAAAAAATAAGACTTTATTAAGTTTCAACAACAGATAAAATACAAGGAAACAGAGTAAGACAAATGTTCAAAAATTATTTTCTAAACTGATGGCTGGATTCATTGCGATAAGTGAAGTCTGCTTAACCAGAGACTGTTGTGGAACCACATAGCTGAGTTCACATAATACATTAAACCTTAATCTGCTGTTTCTTAAGCTTTTTTTTCCTCTCAGAATCTCTTCCTCTTTTAAAAATGATAAAGGACCCCAAAGTATTTTGTTTGAATTGGTTACATGGATCAATATTTACATTTAAAAATTAAAACTGATGCATTCACTGCTGCATCTTGCAATTGTTTGATGGGATTTTAATATTTAATTATATTTCAGCATAGGCTGACAAATAATTTTGTTTTTGCGGATCCCTGAGAGTGTCATGGGGACTTTTAGGTCAACACTAAGGCCACACTTTAAGAAACATTGCAACAAACTATAATTCATAAACTGCATTAACAGGATTAGAATGAGAATGTTGAAATAAATGCAAGAAATGGGAAGGATTGACATCTTCTGAGCCAATATTAAACCCTTCAGTTTAGTTTGCATTATCTAAATCTTTCTAGTCCTAAAGGACCTTGTCTCTCCTCTAGAGGTACCTAGGTAAAGTGATTTGGTGAAACCAAGGTGCTGTTTCAGAGGAAATAATTCTAAAAATCTCCCACATTTTCTTTTAGGCACAGTTTTTCCAGGTGAAATTTTCTGAACTACTGAGAAATTCTGCAATTGTAGTTAGAACTTTTCAACTATCACTCAACGATCATACTGAAGCTGATACTTCTTCTCCAACATGTTGATACCAATGCCTGTTACTACTTATCGCTGCATTCTTATATTTTTTTGCCTTTTGACAATAACTACTCTCATCAATAATTATACTTATAATATGGATTTAATAACAAAATATTAGTTATGAGATTATAGTATTCTAGTGAATTAACAATATTTTACCATCTCATACTTTGCCTTCAGCCCAGATAAAATATAATATCCCACAATATATTGCAATTACTGTAAATGTTTAGCTTCCTTATAGTCTCTATAAAACTACTTAACTAATTTTTATTATACTTAGCACATGTTGGAAATAAAAGTACAAATTATAACAAATGCATGCCTATTTATAACTTAGAAAAACAACTTATTTAAAATTGATACTTTTCAATTTGGCAGAAAGTCAATAAAGAACTAGGAAATATGTAACCTACCCACTCATACCTAAAATAGTTCAAGATTATATTTATCAGTACAGTATTTCTGTGAAGTAGTTGGGAACAGAGAAAGATAATTTAGACCTACATTCATCCTCAATTTGTACAATGTTTCATATATCTATAGCGGAGTTTCCAATAAAGAACTTTAGGACAGGTATACAGTAGTCCTTGACTTACAACAACTGAGCCCAAAATTCCTGTTGTTAAACAAGACATTTAAGTGAGTTTTGCCCCATTTTATGACCTTTCTTGCCTCAGTTGTTAAATGAATCACTGCAGTTATTAAGTGAATCTGGCTTCGCCATTGACTTTGCTTCTCAGAAGGTCGCAAAATGTGATCAGATGACCTTGGGACACTGTAACTGTCATAAATATGAGTCAGTTTCCCAGTATCTGAATTTTGATCATCATGCAGTACCATGGGGATGCTGCAACGGTCCTAAGTATGAAAAATGTCACATTTTTCAGTGCTGTTATAACTTCAAACGGTCATTAAGCAAACTGTTGTAAGTCGAAGGCTACCTGTATTCAGAAAATTAATTGCTGCATTAAAAACCTTGCTACATTATAGCTTTCAAAACCAGTTAGCTTATTTATATATTGTTTCTGTCTATTCAGTATTTATGTCTACAAAATTACTGGTTTTCAGATCATTTTCTTCACTGCTTTTCATAATTGATGCAGTATATTAAATGGTGCCATAGTTCTACCCACCAATTTGTCTACATACTGTTGTTGCTTAGCAAACTTGATGGATTACTTACTGACCTTGGGAGAGTTTGGCTAGAGACACTTAAGTTATTTTCCTGCTACCAAGCATCCCTGGATGCTTAATTTGCAAGTTTATTTAACTAGCATTTACGTTGATATTTACCACAACAATGAAGTCATTTTTTAAGATTGTGCTCTCTTAGGCATGGAGATCTCAAATGGCTATTTTATTTCTATTTTCCTTTCCCCAACTTCTGCCACAGCCAATTAAACTTGGCATGATTGAGTTTTAAAAATACAGAGTTCTATTTGTAGCATGTTTGTGTAGTATAGCTCTTTAAATTAGCAATACTCTCACCAGTACCCTGCAGTAGACAATAGTTGAGCTGTGCTTTGTAACAGATCCAAGATCTCCACATCATAAGTGCTTGCCTACTGCATCACTTAGTTGCAGGCCTCCCTAGGTGTCAGTTTCACAATACAAACACATTTACAACTCTATCCACAAAGGTATCTTCATACAGATCACACAGATGCAGAATTCCAGTATTATCTTTTCTTTCACTACTGTACAGCATTACTTCCTAAAAATATCTTAATATCTTACTGAGCTTAAGGTTAGTAAGTCCCTCAAAAGCATGACTATTTGTATATGACACAGACTCCACAGACTGGGCCAGAAGATTTTTTTAAAAAAACAGGACATTTTCTTATGCATAAAATTACCCCAGGCTCGAATAGTCTAAAAAGAGAACTATTGGCCCTAAATCATTAAAAGATACACAAAACCAACAATTTGAACCTGATCACCCTAGACCACAGCCTGGCTTTGCTGACAAAAGAACAGATTCACACAGCACGAGGAGCCTTGGCAACATCATCAGTGCTAGTTTTGGTAATGAAACGTCTGCAAGAAAACAACCAAGCTCAGAGAGCACAGAGGATCCCTCATTTCAACCTTGAGCTACAAATATTCTCCTTTATTGGTACACAGCCCATGATATCACAGGTAGTCCTCGACTTACGACCACAATTAAGCCCAAAATTTCTGTTGTTAAGTGAGACATTTGTTAAGTGAGTTTTGCCCCATTTTATGACCTTTCTTGCCTCAGTTGTTAAGTGAACCACTGCAGTTGATAAGTTAGTAACCCGGTTAAGTGAATCTGGCTTCCCCATTGACTTTGCTTGTCAGAAGGTCGCAAAAGGTGGACCACATGATCCTGGGACCCAGCAACGGTCATAAATATGAGTCCGCTGCCAAGCGTCTGAATTTTGATCCTACGACCACGGGGGATGCTCCAAAGGTTGTAACTCTGAAAAAACGGCCGTGGGTCACTTTTTTTCAGTGCCACTGTAACTCTGAACTGTCACTAAATGAACTGTTGTTTAAGTCGAGCACTGCCTGTAATGTGAATTACAGTGCTGGGCGAATCAGAGCAGAGTTTAGATGAGCTTCACCTGAGTAATGTTGCATTCCTGCCCCGCCTATTTAACAAACATTAAGATGCGACGTATTCCTATTTCAAAGAGGAGAAAGTGAGGGGTGCGGTCAACTCTCACCTCCTCCCACAAGGGAGGACAGGCTCTTTCTCTACGTCCAATCCTTTCCGCGGCCCCCGCTATCTCGGGGAACCAGCCAGCACCCGCTTTGCCCCCCACCCACCCCCCGGGGCCAATGCTCAGAAAGTCACCTCCAGCTTGTGGTTGATCTGGGACACCGTTTGCGCCTTGTGGCAAAGCTGCGCGAAGCAGGAACTCAGGCTGGTCATCTTCTGCCGCCCCTCGTAAGTGATGTCCGCCTGGTCTGGGTCGATCTCGCCCAGCAGCAAGTCCACATCCACGAACGCCTTGTCGAATTCCTTCTCCAGGACTTCCAGCCACCGGAACATCGACAGCCCGCCGCCGCCGCCGCCGCTTCCACTGGGGGAACAGGAGGAGGAGGCGGCCGCGCCGCCGCCGCAGGCCCCGGAGCCCGATCCCCCGCAGGAATCCATCCCCACGCCGGACATGGCTCGTGGGGTAGCGTTGCGCTCCTGCCCCGACACGCTACGGCCCAACCTCGGCAGGACTGCGGGACGCGCGCCCGCCCGCCCTCAGCGCTGACGAGACACGGCGGCGGTGGCGGCAGCGGCGGCGGCGTCCTGCCCAGAGACTCAGGCGGAGAAGGAACGGCGGCGATAGAGAAAGCGGACTCCTTCTCCCGGGCGCATGCGCTAAGAAAACGACTGCGCTTCTGTCACTCGGCCGGCTGCTGCCGGAGAAACCCGTTGCAGAAGATCGGCAATCGGCTTCTTCTGCCTGCCACAAGTCAATCTAGTTAGTAGTAATTTGCCAAGGCAAGTGGGACGATGCCTCAACTCGTCGAGCGGGGGCGACGTTGTCTTCCGCCTGGACTTCAGGAGAGGACGCGAGAAGCGACTGAGACGTTGGGTGGCTATGATGCGAGTCCGCGGGTGGATTTGGGGGAAGCTCGCCGTTAGTTGAAATTCAGCTGGTACCTAATCTCTGACTCGCTACAACGTGTTCTGAACGGGGAAAATACACGCAAAGAGTACTGGGCGAATGGAGTGGAGTTTTTTTTTCTTTTCTTTTAAGGTCCTTTCAGCATTCTCATATTGCAGAATCCAATCTGGGTCGTTCACCGGGACCAGAGGTTTGTCTTCCGACCGACTCAGATTGGATCCGGCAACATTATCCTGGGACACGCCTTCATTCGATTCTCATATTGTCCGAGAATGCGTAAAGTACAATTTTGTTGTGTTCACGAGGCGTGTTTACGTGTTACTTTTTTTTAATTATTTAAAGGGGGGGGTCAAGAAAGCCAGAAGCTGCATCCCTTTATCACATAGTGCTTTTCAAAATGCAACTGGACTTTCTTGATAAGAAAAACACAAACTTTACACACTTACCGACTATAGGGATTGATTGGTACAGCACACTAGGCATACTGGCTACTCTCTACTTCGGTCCGTTCTAAGAATGCAGCCTTTTTTGTATTAGTGAAAGAAAGAGAAAGCAAACACTAAACAATGAAAATAAACTTTCCCCCCCCCCAAAAAAAGCTTCAAGAGTTAGTTTGTTTTTAAAATGTAGCTTTCTGAGGAGCCTTGCCAAACTTATGCTAATATTTAAAATAGTAAAAAGAGAGGAATTACATCGTTCCTGGTTTTAAGGCAAGGCGACTGAACAACAAAAAAAGGTGCTTTATTTTATTAAATGTATATGCTGCCCGTCTGATTGTCCTGAGTTCAAGAGTTCATCCCCTTATTGAAGCACAAACTTACTTAGGCAACTGGTTTTTGTACTATATCTTCATGACATCACCTTCCTCTTTTCCCCAGCCCACAGCTGATGCAGCTGACAATCATTTTTTTGCTACTTCCAAAGAAGTTGTTTTCCCCTATTTTCCCAATATAATTTTTGCTGTGGACCTGATCTTGGTTGCTTCTTTGACTACATGGCTGCTGAGGCAGTTATAGAGCTGGAAACTGCCAACTCCTACTGACCACTTTTGGGTATTGCAGGAACACAGATACCCCCTTTGGTGACCCCCAAATCTCTGGTTGCTGGAAATTTTCCTCTATGGCCATTTTGGCTTGGGTTGCAGGAGAAACTAAATACAAGTTAGTCCTCAACTTACGATCACAACTGAGCCCCAAATTTCCTTTGCTAAGCAAGGCAATTATTAAGTGAACCAATTTACGATCTTTGCCACAGTTGTTAAGCAAATCTGGCTTCCCCGTTGACTTACAAATGCTGATCACATGACCCCGGGACAGTACAACTGTCATAAACGCATCCCAGTTGCCAAGCGTCCAAATTTTTATCACTTAACTGTGGGGATGCTAAAATAATTGTAATGTGAAAAATGGCCATAAGTCATTTTTTTCAGTGTTGTAACTTTGAATGGTCACTAAACAAAGGATTGTAAGTCGAGGATTACCTGCACAAGTCGTCTTCTGCAGAAGCACCTGTTCACATCATGCCTATATTGTGCCATCCAGAGCAATTGTCTGATCTTACCTAGACTCCCTATCTTTACAGTCTTGGAAAAAACTGGGCTCATTCCTGTGACAGAGAAGGGCTAACAATCAAGTCAGCAAATTTTATGCTGGTTCAAGAACCAGTGAATGTCATATTTTAATATGGATTTCTGATTATGCTCTAAAAACTGCTCAAATCAGTCTGTACAATCAATCACATGGCAAAGGACCATCATATCTCCTTTCTGCCAGTGTACCTATGGTACATCAGTTTTAATTATAGTGGAAAAAGTTTACCATCTTTCACAAACCATCTATTAGAAGATATTTTTTTTTGGTAAAAAATATATGGTAGCAAAATAAGGACCCAACTTTTTGAATTATAAAAGGAGTAGAAAGGAATTAAAAGTATTGTTGAAAGGCTGAGCTAAAATAAATAGAAGCTAGATAAAATAATCTTAGTAGTGCCTACTATTGATTTCCCAAACAAGATAGTTTTACAAAGGTAACTATCAAAATCTCCTCTAGCTGACTTTACTAGTGATAACATGGTCATATTCTTACAATGTTTGTGGTAGAAACATGGGAGCAGTTTATCATTGCCTTCTTCCAGGATTCTTTTTTATAATTTTCTCATTCAAACCTATTGTCTTGAGATTTACTGATGTTCTTGCACCCAAATACTAAGCCCAGCCCTGCTTCACTTTTTCAAGGTCAATAAGGGTTTCCCCTGTTCTAATGTTTTCTAAAAACAAACAGTAAATCTTTCAGGGAGGATCTTGACATGTGTAAGGAGACAGACAGCCAAATATGCTGCTTCAATTAATTGATGTTCCCTTGTTGGGTAATGAAACATCCGCAAGCAAACAATCAAGCTTAGAGAGCACCAAGGACTCCATAATGGTAAACTGTTATGGCCAACCTCTACATTTTTTATATATTCAGGGAATACAAAATGCTTACATTAATAAAATGTGTAAGTTATATTTTCTCTATGCTCAAAACATTGTTTATATTATGTGGAAAAATACAGCTCATTTTCTCCATTTTCCACGCAACAATTATGATTGCAGAATATAAATACCTATAACCATCAGTTCCTGCTTTTCACACTTTTAAAAGCCTTCCCTAGAAAGAGCAATAGCAATAGCACATACTGCTCCATAGTGCTTTACAGCACTCTCTGAACAGTTTATAATGTTAGCATATTGCCCCCAACAATCCGGGTCCTCATTTTATTGACCTCAGAAGAATAGAAGGCTGAGTCAACTTTGAGCTGGGCTGGATCGAACTCCTGGCAGTCGGCAGAGTTAGCCTGCAATATTGCATTCTAACCACTGCACCATGACAGAGAATGTGGAGAGAGAGAGGGTAAAAATCTTTGTTTAGCCACTTCAATTGTGTGATGGAATGTAGGAAGGAGAAGGATTCCAAAGAGGGAGGAGTAAGACGCAACTCAGCCTAGACATGGGCAAGATAAAAAGAGGGTGAAGACGACTTCCCCTAACATTAACAAAGTATACTGTAGATCAGTGTTTCTCAATCTTGGCCACTTGAAGACATCTGGACTTCAGCTCCCAGAATTCCCCAGCCAGCCCTGCTGTAAATAGAGACCTCAGACCAGCAAGATTTTGTCTATAGGTGGGAAACAAAAATTACCTGACAAATCAGCAACACAGTCACTAAATGGAAAATCACATAACTGTGCTTCAATTCCATAATAATTCTGACTTCTTTGCTGGCTGGAAGGAAAATCCTATCCTCCTTAGATAGACAGGGAAAAAGAGTAGCTTCCTTTACATTGTTTGGAATGTTTTTATGTGTAGAGCGGATCAGCACTTCCTCACGGCAAGACAACCAATTCCTTGTCATGTAGAGTATGTGTTAAAACAGTACAACAAACATTCTCATGTAATAAAGATTTTTATCACTAACAGGTGCAGTTCTTTCAATGCCAAAATCCAAGGACAAACCTCTGCTCAGTGCTTACACACACACACACACACACACACACACACAGTATGCTGCCCGTAACTTAATCATTCAAATTTGCCTTGTATGAAATACCTTTATATATTACCTTTCCAACACAGTTCTCTCTGAATTTTATCCATGGGTAGACTTCATTAAAACCATGTTGTAACTGAGAGTGTGAACTTTTAAATCCTTCAGGAAATATGGGACCTTGAAAGCCAGTCCAATAGCTAGAAACTCCTGGGCTAAAACTGTTGATTACAAAGTGAACGTCTTTCTAGTTTGTGAATAAGATGAAAGGTAGGAGGAAGAACTGCTAGTAAAGAACAAGGGAAGGTTACATTGATAACTGTTGTAACATCCTAGTCCCTGGATCTGGATGCAAAATAGATGTTTCTGAGTGGGTTGAGTTGCCTAAATAATCAATCCTTAGCTTTCTCGCGTAATAGAGAACGCAGTGTATTTTCCCCACTTCTGAGTTTTGTGTGTGTGTGTGTAATATGTCTAAATATAGACATATTATGAGGAAATATTTACACATTGGATTTTTATTTGAGGCAGCTGTAATGTGGACCGAAGTTTGGTCAGGAATCAAATGATGAGGCAAGGCAAAAGAGTAAATTAGCCTTTTAATATGTTTAGTTTGTTCACACAATATATTAAGCCAGTGATGGCGAACCTTTTAGAGACCGAATGCCCAAAAACTGGCTCACCCCCCGGCCTGCCCCTGTTCCGCCCGCCCACAGGGCCGCTCACCACAGATTGCCCAGCAGCCTTGCAGCGCCAGGCGGCCACGCCCTCCGCCTGCACCCCGCAGCATCATCTGCACGTGATGGGGCGCGAGGGCGGAGTCTTGCCCCTGCTGCCCGGCTGCCATGTGCTTGGCTACGCTGCTCTGCGTGGGCTGTGCCTGGGGGAGCCTCTCCTCCAGGCAGGCTGCTGGTGAGGAGGGGGTTGCGGGGGGAGGTGGGGCTGGGGCAACAGCGCACGTGCCCACAGAGAGGACTCCGAGTGCCACCTCTGGCATGCGTGCCATAGGTTCACCACCATTGTACTAAGCTATTGTGTGGTATATCTGCTTTTGCCTTAGTATGATGTGGGAATCCAGCAAATTGTGGCTGATTGGTACAGTGTATGAAACAAGTTGTTGGTTTCCTAATGAGACAATGCTGCATTTGTCTACTCAAAGCAAATTATTTGTATGAAGATCATTGCCAAAAAAAGTTGGTACCAATGTAAGGTCTTGAAAACCACAAAGGAAGCACATTTTGCACAAGATTTGCAAATTGTTAATCTTAAAGGTAACTTTTTGTCAATAATAAGTATGAGAGATCACTTTAAATATTCTAAATCCAGTGAATAGAAAGATTTTTTTTGATCATGTTTAACACAGGGTCACAAAACTTGCAAATATTTTATAGACCTCTATAAAATACCTCCTTATCTTTCTTCCCAGCTCATTTTGTAGTCACTGTCACATTTAACCAAAACAGAAAATTGTGGTAGTAGAATTGCTTGCTGATTAAATGCCAGACAATAAATCAGATTAATGTCCCAGCCAACCAAAATAAAAGTTCCTTATCATTTGCTCCTCGTGAAGCCTGCTGATTTTCCAACCTAGTCAAATTAAGAAATTATATTTCCGGTCTCTCCATCATCTCTTTAGCAACCAAAAGCTATTGTCTCCCAGTCACTAAGAACTGCCCTATGCAACATTTTCCTTAGGCTGCAAAAAAAGCACATTCTATAATATGTATTAGAGCTTATGTGAGTTCCTTATGAATGCTAGTTTAATGGTCTTTGGAATGGTTTAATGGTTTGGAATAAGTCTCTAATGGTTCTATGCCAGGGGTCCCCAACCCCCGGTCCATGGACCAGTACCGGTCCGCACAAAAAAGCAAAGCCCCATCCACGAGATACAGGCTGCACACAAAATCATGCACTCTCTGGTCTGTGGAAAAACCTCTCCATGGAACCGGTCCCTGGTACCCAAAAGGTTGGGGACCTCTGTTCTATGCTATACAGAGACCTGATTTAAACCAGGAAAGAGAGCTAGCCATGTCAATGTTTGATACAATTAAAAAGTACTTTATTGGCATGTGATTTTTATTGTTTTTATCATGATATTATTTTTACTACGTCTGAAGACTTGTGCAAGAAATCTGTAACTATTGCCCTAACTAGGCAACATTCTCAGGATGGGTAATAGACAACTGTAGTTCTGGCTGTTTATGCAAGATAACACCGGTTTTTATGTCCCCCTTGGAAAGTGATGCATCCTTTTGTCCATTTCATTCTGGCTTTGGCATTATTATATGCTATGGTGGTAATTGGTCCAGGCATAACAGTCATAATTGAAGAATTCTCCGAATTTCATAAATGTCTATGATTATGATATGAGTTAATATATACTGAAATTGAAGCTTAAATGGCTATTGTGTATTCTTTATTCTTTATTGGCCAAGTGTGATTGCACACACAAGGAATTTGTCTCCAGTTCATAAGCGCTCAGTGTACATGCAAGCAACAAGTGATCAATCATGATCATAATCATAAAATACAATCATAAATCATAAGATACAACATTTCAGTGATAGCCATAGGATACTAAATAAGCAATCAACATAAATCACAATAGGATACTAAATAAAAACAACATAAATCATAAGATACAAAGTTATAGTCATAAGAAGCTAAGGAAATGGGTAATAGGAAAGATGAGAAGGGTAATAGTAATACAGCCCTACTAGGTGGTTTGACGTCCCAGGGGCATAAGACAGTGTTGTGGGAATTAGTTCTTTAGCAGAGTGATGGCATGGGGGGGGGGGAACTGTTCTTGTGTCTAGTTGTTTTGGTGTGCTATGCCCTATAGCGTCGTCTTGAGGGAAGAAGTTGAAACAGTCTGTGTCCAGGATGTGAGGGGTCTGTAGATATTTTCACAGCCCTCTTTCTGGCTTGTGCAGTATACAGGTCCTCAATGGAAGGCAGGCTGCTTGCAATTGTTTTCTCTGCAGTTCTAACTATCCATTGAAGTCTGTGTCTGTCTTGTTTGGTTGCAGTGCCAAACAGACAGTTATAGAGGTGCAAATGACAGACTCAATAATTCTTTTGTAGAACTGTATCAGCAGCTCCTTGGGCAGTCTGAGCTTTCCAAGTTGGCACAGGAAGATCATTCTTTGTTGTGCTTTTTTGATGACGTTTTTGATGTTAGGTGTCCATTTTAAGTCCTGAGATATTATAAAAACTGGAAATATTAAGATTTTTACTGATACTAATAGCTATACGAATTAAATTTAAAGATATATATCTTGCAGACTAGATTTTGTTCTAATCAAACAAATGTGATTCGGTGTCTCCATGTCTCCAGGATGAATGTAAATATGCTACAAATGCTTTATAATGTAATATAGTAATTAAATTGTTAAATCAGGATTGGGGAAACTCAGATTCAACACTGGAAGTTTTTAGAAGAGACTGGACAACCATTTGTCTGAAATGGTATAGAGTTTCCTGCCTGAGCAGGGGGTTGGACTAGAAAATCTCCAAGATCCCTTCCAACTACTACTACTGCTACTACCACTACTACCACTACTACCACTACTACTTATTATTATTATTATTATTATTATTATTATTATTATTATTATTATTATTATTATTATTATTATTATTATTATTATTATCATCATCATCATCATCATCATCATCATCATCATCATCATCATCATCATCATCATCATCATCATTATCATTTGATTCAAGCTTATCCTCCCACGGAAAATCACTGTGTAATGTTGGGTCAATCTCTGATTTTCAATCCAATCTCTCCTACAGAGTTATTTTAGAGCTAAATTAAGATAAACTTTGAGCTCTTCTGGTGAAAGATGTGATGGTGGTGATGGTGGCAGTGATGATGATGATGATCGGATGGAGAAAGGGGAGAAACAACTGCCTTATTTTACTTCTCATCTCATCTCCTGATTTTTGCAGCATCTCACCTGATGATGAATTCTGGAGATTCAGGCATTTTGATTTGTTCTAATAAATTAATATCCCATCATGGATTTGGGCCATTTGAATACAGTAAATTCCACAACGTGGAGGGATGTATTTCTGCTCAGGGAACTGTATCCTCTATTCCCATTGTTTTGATCAACAGGATTCTATGCCACTATATTGAAAAGTATATTTCACAAAATTCAATTGTACATATTTTCAGTTATGCTTAGAATTGTTATAAAGATGTCATATATTCTATAATATGCCTCTAGAGGGCCCCAGTTTGCCCTGGAACTACAGTAGCAGGATACCTCAGTTTAGCAAGATTATGCTCTGTATTTTGATACTCTTGCATAACTCTTTAAATGGCATTTGAATAAATTTCCTGACAAAATATGCCTATTCTGTAGAGGCAGATGATTGCTGACTGAATTAGTTCTGGCTTTTGTCTTCAGATTGATGACATTTATTGAGAGAGATTGACTGGTCCAAGGCCACCCTCATGGTCTTCAGTTTGCTTTAGTGGTTAAGGGACCAGGCTAGAAACCAGGAGACCATAACTTCTAATCCTGCTTTAGTCATGAAAGCCAACTGGGTGATTTAGGCCAGTCACACTTTCTCAGACCAACTCACTTCACAGGATTGTTGTGTGGGGAAAATAGGAGGAGGAAGGGGTGCTGGAAAATATTCGCTGCCTTGAGCTATTTGTAAAAATAATGAAGGCAGGATACCAACAAATAAATATAAGAAAAATGAACTCACAAATCTACTTTCCTTCCAGAAAACCTTGAAATATTGGAACTTGGTGACAATTTAATAAGGGTTCTTCTACCTGAATTTGATTTTGAAACGTTTTTTTTAAAGAAATAAGAGAACTTTGTATACAAACCAATTTGATTTTGTTTCCCCCCCCTCCCTTACTAGTTTACAGAGGTTGACTTTGGATGGAAATAACACAGAATCTGTCTCTTGGTCATTGCATCTTCCACACCTAAACTATCTTAGCATGGAGAATAGAACACTGCAATGTTTTCCATGAAGCTTGTTTACATCTTTTTATAATTTGTTGTTTCTTAATTTAAATGGTAATCTATTCACAGATCTCCTTCTGATCTGCTAATATAGGGGTGTCAAACTGCTGGCCCGCGGGCTGGTTGCATCATGCAGAGGCCGCGCCCACCCCAGCTCCAGAAATGTGAAAAAAGTCGTGATACGTCGCGACACGTCACGTGACGTGGCGAGTTTGACACCTGTGTGCTAATACTATATTGTCATTGAAGCTGGAAAGGAACCAGCTGAAAGTGGTAAAATTTGGAGATGTGGAAAAATTTGTCAGAGCTCTGCCTGTCTGAAAACCAGCTTTCACCAGTTGGTATGCAGCTTTCTTTCAGGTTTAACGAGGATGGACCTGTCAAAAAACAAACTCCAAGCAATCTCACTCAGATTGCCAGAAAATTGATTTCACAAACAATCTGAGAGCATTAGAGCACAAGAATTTTAGAATCTATGAAACTTCAACCATCTGTTCCTTGACAATTATATTGTTACTACGTTTGAAGATGGAGTGCTTCAAAAGATGTACACTATTGTCTAATATAGCACGTGAACAAAATCAGCTTCATTCTATTCCATTAAAGTAAGTGACTAAGACACATAATTTGTCAGGGACTTGGAATTAAAAAACATAAGTTGAATTTCATCGTGGAATCAGGAAATATATTATCTATGCAATAAAGAGTGTACATTTAGTATATTTTCTGTAATATAAATACATTCAATTTCAGGATTGAAGAAATTAGTTTGGTTTCTAAAAGAAAAAGAAAGTGTGCTGCCAAAGGCTGAGTTCCTGTAATCTCATTCATACTACACCATGAAATTTTAGAAACGGCTCATATTACAACGTAGTTTAATTTGCAGTCCAAAAGCCCATTTGGCTAGGAAGCTAAGTGGGTGGCATGTTACTTATTTCTCATTGTAATGATAGGTTATTGTGTGGATAAATAGTTGGTTTGCTGAAAGCAGTTATAAAAGTGATAAACAATATTTTTCTTTACTTTTTTCTTCAGAGTCCCACATGCTCTAACCAGACTGGACTTAAAAAGAAATAATGTATGAAGTATTAAAGAAAAAATTAGCAAATTAAAAATGTCTAAAGGTAT
The DNA here is from genome assembly GCA_023970755.1 of Azemiops feae. Classification (NCBI taxonomy): domain Eukaryota; kingdom Metazoa; phylum Chordata; class Lepidosauria; order Squamata; family Viperidae; genus Azemiops; species Azemiops feae. The sequence goes on from JALGBA010000444.1 coordinate 1,213,401, forward strand.
TAAATCTACAGAACAATAAGCTATCCACTCTTAGTTACAATTTCCTAACATTCCTTGTTTCTGATACTTGATGACAATCCATGATGTTCTACTTAGGAACTTCTTCAAACCAGAAGTGTACTCACCACCAAAGGCACAGAGGTCAAGGGAAGGTCATCACTAGTAGAAAGCCATGATGAAAGCTGTATGTCTTCAACAATGATCTTGCATTTGTATATACATAAAACCTTTATTCTGTGTAAGAGGGGAAAGCAATAAGCAAGCATTCAAATGGCGATATCTCTGTAAATATGGGTGGTGATTATGATTATGAAATAAAGGTCAACCTAAGATACCTTCTGTAGCTCTCCTTCCTCTAATGTGAATTTAATTCAGCCCTATTTCAGGAGATTGGAGACTTTTGTGTTTCATTGTATAGAACCTAACTCAACTGTCTCCAAGCATGCTTGTGAGGACCACACAGGCCATCATTTAAAAGTAAATAATGTAGTTGTATTTAGAATCTGTTTAATTATCCTATATGATGCACTGATGGCTTACCAATATTTATCAATATATAAATGTATAGTACTGTATATGAATGTGTGAAAGGACCAGTGGTGGGATTCAGCCAGTTCGCACCACTTTGGCAGAACCGGTAGCTAATTTTTTTGTTGCCTAGGCCCAGAATGGACTTCCGGAACCGGCATCCACACAGAATGATTGTTCACATATTTGAATCCCACCACTGGAAAGGACCCAAAGGTGGACCCTCTTTGAAGAAGATATTTCTAAGAAGTATCTTTCTATGCATTTGTGGGATATGTGAGAAATAAGGATGCAAATAAACAGACGTCTGCAGCCCACAAATAATGTTTTAGTTCAGTCCGTATTTCTTAAAGTTTTAGTTCAGTGCATTTTCACTCCTACAGTTCACCTTCACTCCTAGTTAAGAAATAAGCCATTATAGGAGGTTTTTATCCAATTCATCTCCACAATTGGCTATCCAGTTTGGGCAAATAAAGGAACCAGTCACAAAATTTGATTTATTGTTTCACTATCACGCACATGGTGACCAAGACAGCGGAACTTTAACAACTCACCCACTTCCGCCACTAGATGTCGCAATATAACATTAAATCCGTCTATAAATATATATGTATAGTACTGTATATGAATGTGTGAAAGGACCAGTGGTGGGATTCAGCCAGTTCGCACCACTTTGGCAGAACCGGTAGCTAATTTTTTGTTGCCTAGGTCCAGAATGGACTTCCGGAACTGGCATCCACACAGAGAATGGTTGTTCACATATTTGAATCCCACCACTGGAAAGGACCCAAAGGTGGACCCTCTTTGAAGAAGATATTTCTAAGAAGTATCTTTCTATGCATTTGTGGGATATGTGAGAAATAAGGATGCAAATAAACAGACGTCTGCAGCCCACAAATAATGTTTTAGTTCAGTCCGTATTTCTTAAAGTTTTAGTTCAGTGCATTTTCACTCCTACAGTTTACCTTCACTCCTAGTTAAGAAATAAGCCATTATAGGAGGTTTTTATCCAATTCATCTCCACAATTGGCTATCCAGTTTGGGCAAATAAAGGAACCAGTCACAAAATTTGATTTATTGTTTCACTATCACGCACATGGTGACCAAGACAGCGGAACTTTAACAACTCACCCACTTCCGCCACTAGATGTCGCAATATAACATTAAATCCGTCTGTAGCTGCAAAAAGACATCCTTAAGGCTTCCCTCTTCATCAGTTTCCTTCGGGCCACGTCATTTGGTCTATCAACCCGGAAATGACTTAGTCCCGTTGCTTCGACCAATGAGCAGCAGCTGCGTAGGCTAGAGGGTAAAGGTCAGGACAGGTCTAGAGATGGTTGCACTAACGAAAGTTGCCGGGCAGATAAAACCGTCTCCGTGAGGCAAAGGGAGGCGAGATGGTGCGTTCTTCGCGGTGCGGCTGATCCGACTTTAACCGCCTCAGCCGACGATTCCCCGCTCTGCTCCTCTCGCGTCTCCCTCCGTCCAGTCCAATGAGCGTCGCGTACGAGCTGCTGTGGCGCTTGCTGCACGCCCTGTTCAGCGTCCAGCGCGCGCTGGTCGCCTGGGGCCGCGGTTGGTTCGGAGGTCGCGGCTCGTGGCTCAGCCGTTGGCGGCGGCGCGCGGCTACGGCCGCCACCGCCGCCTCGCGGGCCCTGTTAGCTCCGGCGGCGGCCGCCAATCCTTTCGCCTTCCACAAACCGGCGGCGGTGGGGCGGAAAGTGGTGGGCGCCGGTGGCCGGTGGCGGAGGGATGCAAAATCTCTGCAGAAACTGCCGGGCCACGTGGGGCTGGTGGTGACCGAGGAGGAGCAGAGCTACGCCGATGTGGCCAGCTTAGTGGTGTGGTGCATGGCGGTGGGCATCTCCTATGTCAGCGTCTACGATCACGAAGGTAAGTCGCCTGTCACAGCCAAGTTGCTCTCACCCTTTTCCCGCCGGGGCCGTTTTAACCTTGTCTCGATAGCCAGGTCGACCTTGAAAGTCCTACCGGTGGATGTTTTTTTTTTCTGCCTGCCGTCGATCCCAGTTACAGGTAGTCCTCGACTTAACAAGAGTTTAGTTACAACAGCACTGAATGACCATTTTTCACACTTACGACCATTGCAGGCATCCCCGTGGTCACGTGATCAAAATTCAGATATTTGGCAACTGATGCATATTTATGACTGGTTGCGGTGTCCCAGGGTTATGTTATGTTGCCTTTGGCAATATTTTGACCAGCAAAGTCAATGGGGAAGCCAGATTCACTTAACAACAGTGTTACTAACTTAACAACTGCAATGATTCACTTGACAACTGTGGCAAGAAAGGTCATAAAATGGGGCAAAATTCACTTCACGGATGTCTCAGCAACAGAAATTTTGGGCTCAATTGCAATTGTAAGTCGAGAACTACCTATATTAAATGCCAGCTAAGGCAACTAAGGTTTGTTGAGACAGGGAGCAGCTTTATTACAGGGTATGTTTTCCTTACCTAGCGTGAGCTCAGTACTAGTGAGTTTGGCTGATAGAGAAAAACATAAACAGTAGAAAGTTAAGAGGTGAAGGTCAATAAAAGAACTATTTTCAAGAAGTTCATTGGTTTTGTTATTTAGCTATTACTCGATTATGGGACTACCTGACTCCAGACGGACACTGAGCAGTTTTTTCTGAATCTTTTTATTAGTGCCTACTGAATACAATTAGTTTAACCCCTATACTTTATTTTACTTCTCTTACTGCCGTTTAGAACATTTTATTAATTTTTTTAAACAAAAGAAACCATAACAACTAACACAAACTAATCAAGAGTAACCATTTTGACCAATTGTTTGAATGTTTTTTTCCAAATATTAGTGCTATACACCCTATTTTTAGATTCCAATAAATATGCGCTGATGTTCATTTTAGCAGAAATATTATTGTATATATTCTCAGAACCACCCACTCTTTTGCCATCATACCAGGATCTGTTTGTTCAGGAATAATGGGATGGCCTCAGATTCTCTATCTCTCTGATACAGATTTTTTTTTCTTTTGCCCATTGCCTGGTAATACATATTTAATTGATTAGTCCAGAAATGGTATTGACACAAGGATCCAGAATGTTTCAGCAACTGTATCATGGTGATCTGAGTGTTGTGCTTGATCTCAGGATTTTTCAAATTGTTTTGTTGAACCCTAGGGATCTGCGAAGCACGAGCGCAATGGTATTTACAGTCCCTTAAGCTCTCAGAGCAGAGAGATATAGGTTCCTGACAATAATATAGTACCTATACCTCTCTGCTCTCAAACTATCATGTTCTGATTTTTGCAGTTTAAGGGATGTTTACTTCCCCTTCCCCTTTATTATCCAATAAGTATCAAAACAGCAACACTATTTGATTCTACATAATGCCAAAAACTGAAATAAAATGTATATTGAAGTTTTTAATAAATGCTTATTATCTTTTTGTTTTGCTTCTTTTCAAAGAAAATTAGAATTTTTCAGCCATTGTAATACCTCCTATGATTCCCATTGTTCAATACTATGTATCATCTCCACTCCACAAATGTTATTAAATAATAATTAGAATTACTGTGTGTGGTTGATAAATTGGCTATAGAGAAAGGAAGCACTGCTTTAGCTAGCCAGCCAAAGTAATTTCAAAGTGATTGTCTGAAATTCTGTTATTTAAAATATTATATTTGTTCTTTTTAATTCATGAAAACTGATAAGAAAATGCCATGTATTTTGTTTTACATTCTAAGAAATCAGTCTCATTTGCCAAAAGCAGCAATATCTGATGCAGTCCTGTATGGGCTTAATTTCACTTTATTTGTTATTAAGATTCATATGACTTTGTGACTCAGACTAACATGCTGATATGTCATAAAATGAACTGAAATAAAATCTTATTATTTGAATGCATTGCAAGTAGTCCTTATTTAGCAAGCACAATTGAAACTGGCAACTTGATCATTAAGTGATTGCTAAGTAAAACCATGACTGTGCTTACAATCTTCCTTCAGCTTTCCTTTGCAAAGGTTGTAAATACTAGGATTGTTGTAAAGTTATTTTTTCATCACTGTCATTTGCTAAATGAGTACTATATGTAAAGACTGGGATCACATTTTATCAACAGCATTTTAATAGGATCAACCTATAAGATGAAGTTGACACCCAAGTAAAGAAACTAAAATCTTGCTTAGATTAAATAATATACAGTAAAAAACATGATTGGAGAAACTCTGACTTGAAGGTGGACAACATATATCCAATTTAAAATAAACTTTTTACTTTAGGAGAAGAAGGCCAATGTTTTAACATTCAGAATTCCTATGTATAACACCTTTAACATATAAATGGGCAATTAGAATCATGGTGGAATGGAAAACTTTAGACAGCCAGAATTTATTAAAGTATATGTGAGAAAATGAAGTCTTGAAGAATAGCTTCAGTTTAGTGAAAATTTGCGTCATGTGATGTGGCAAGTTTGACACCCGTGGACTAGGAAGTTGAGAGTCTAATATAAATTCGGTTTATTTTTTGTCAAAGTTACTCAAAGATTGAAGAATCTTGGCGACTCTTCCTATAATTGATGAAAATGTTTTCCTATTTCTCTTTTAACCTATGCAAATATTTGTAAACAAGGGAAGTTGAAAACATTCTACGCTAAAAATGTTGAAAGTAGATTCTATTCTAAAACAAAAAAGTAGTACAAGTAGTCTTCAACATACAACCTTTTATTTAGTACTAGTTGAAGTGACAATAGCACTGAAAGAAAGTGACTTATGACCTCATTTATCACATTTACGACCCTTGCAGCATCCCCATAGCCATATGATCAAAATTCAGACTTTTTGACAACTGGTTTATATTTATGGTAGTTGCAGGGTCCTGGGGTCATGTGATCATCTTTTGCGACCTTCGGACAAGCAAAGTCAATGGGGAAGCCAGATTCAATTTAAAACTGGGTTACTAACTTAACAACTGCAGTGATTCACTTAACAACTGTGCCAAGAAAGGTCATAAAATGGCGCAAAATTCACTTAACAATTGTCTCGCTTAGCAACAGAAATCTTGGGCTCAATTGTGCTTGTAGGTTGAAGATTATATGTAGTAGAAAAAATAAAACCAAACATTTTTGTATTAATACTGAATCTTACTGGGTAAGTTTTGAAATGAAAACTCTTATAAAAGGTGCTATAAGAAATATGGAGAAACAACTAATTTGAGTATCAAAGTCATGGGAATTTAAATTTATGGGGATCAAGTAAATAATTGGAAGTAATGTTTTCATTTTGAATGTATGACAGCTTTTTAAAATAAAGTTGACAGGTTGCTCACTTGGATTTAGTAATCAATTTTAAAAAACTGCATAGAGTTTTTAGCTAGCTAGAACAAGAATTCTGAAGTAGTAACATTCAACTCATACTCTGGTCAGAACTGAAATTGTGTATATGCTTACCCTGTATCTTTGTGTGTGTGCGTGCATGCGTGCGTGCTTACATATGTGTGCACACACGTTTCCAATCAGTTTCTTACTAGTTTTTTGACACTTAGGGCTAAATATGAATCAGTTGCCAAACATCTGAATTTTGATCACATGACCATGGGGTGGCTGCAATGGTCGTAAGTGTGAAAAACAGTCCTAAGTCACTTTTTTCAGTGCCACTGTAACTTTGAATAGTCACTAAATGAACTGTTGTAAGTCAAGGACTACATGTATAGTGGCAGCAGTTGACATTCAATGGAATGCTGCATCATTCCTATGCTATATAGATATAATTGTCATTATTTGCAGATACTTTTTTGGTTTTGAAAAAACCAAACTTGAAAGGTACATGCCCAGATTAACTAGAAGCTCTGTGTGATTTATAACATCTTATAATGCAAAGTCATTCTGTAGCTACTGTTAATGATTCAGACTAGTACCACTGGTATAATAGTGGTTCTTACCTGTATCCAAGAATGTGTGCTTGTTTTTTTGTTTCTCTTTAAAACAAAAGCCTAGTTTAGTTATCTTTAATACCTATTGCTGGGACGTATGTGTGTGTGTGTGTGTGTGTGTGTGTGTTTGTGGAGAGACAGATAACAGCTCAGGATAATCAAAATAACCTGTATCACATTATGAAATTAACCTTAGAATGTGCTAGCAGAAGAAATATAATATTAACTTTTATTTAAAAGCTCTGATTTTCCTGTTGCTAATAAGGCAGAAGCTGAAATTCAGCAGAGAAGTAGGTTATGATTTTTTAAAGAATAAGTCAGGTATCAGGTTTAGACCTAATTATAAGGATTTTTTTTCCCATGTTGATTACTGATTCATTTTCCTTTGGTGTGAGGAGCTATGTTATAATGACAGAGTGTAACAAGTGGAATATTTGTTCTAGAACAATTGCCAGGACTGTCCCAAATTCTGGCCTTTTTGTGAATACTCTGTAACTAAAGGCATCTTGAGCTTATGTGTACCAAATAGCAACTCTTCCATGCTGAGTGCCTCAGCATCTGGCTGACTTTGGCTGTGGAAGCTATGCAGATTTCAGCCTATTTATTACTCAGATGAAAGATAAGCAATGCAAGGGAGGTAAGCTAGACTGGATAGTTGAGAAAACATCCTGAAAGAAAGCAGTGACAAACTATTGAAATCATGAGAAGCTGAACTCAAATGAGATTTTAACTTTACTATATTGTGCAACTGATTAATTTCTGATATGGAATGAAGGAGTTTGTTTATAGGTAGAAGGGATGTCCCTAATTTTGTGGTTTTTGAAGTATATGTTTTTAAAATTCAATTAAAATTCATAGCAATGTATACTTGTTCCTACTCTCTGTCCAATGCTTGAATATACAATTGTGTGCGGAAGATATGTTTCAGGTCTGTCTGGTATTTAAACTCTCTCTTGATTGCAGAGTCAAATTTCATGGAAAATAATGATTCCAAATCAGTGTCAGACATTTTATACAACTAGAAATTTGTATGTACCCGAATTCAATTTTTGAATACTTTTCCTGGAGTACATCCCATACTGTTTTTAAGGACAGCAATTGGGAAAAAAGGGAATCTGTCTTGCAAATGGCCAACCAGTTATGTAATTTGGGATGGCTGTTTAGAATATAGAATTTAGTCCCTGTTGTGCTATATCACTTACTTAGTATAGTCCAAAAGAGGTTTTAGTTTGTTGATACTCTTATAATTAAATAAGCATTTATTATATGATGGATTATGGCTACCTTTGCAAGATACAAGATCTCTGTACTACCCCAATCATAAGATTTTGAGTGGCTTATATAATTATAAAATCGCAAACTAATCTTAAAAGAATAAAAAAAGGAACTTGGCCTGTAATACATGGCACAAATATCCCTGCAAATTATATATATATATTTAAAAAAAACTAATAAAAGAGGATTGCCTTTACCTTCCTTCTGAATAATGACAGTGAGGGGAGAGGATCTTTATATTAGGGCATATGTTCAAAATGGGCAGTCACAATGAAAGCAAGTTATCTAGTCCCCCTCTCCTTATCTTTACAGAGAGTGGGTATGCAGCATGCCATCATAATTCAAATGTGTAGAACAAATAGATTCTACCTATAATAACCAGGACTAAGCCATGAAGAGCTTTAAAGGTGATAAGCATTTTGAATGAAATGTATATAATGGAGAAGTATTGCTGTGTTGAATCAACTTACTACACCAAGTAAAGTTTCTGAACATTCTTCTTGGGCAGCTCCAAGTAATCTAAATATCATTTCTGCAGCAAGATAAAAAAAATTACCAGCACATGTTCTTTCTCCTCTTTTCCCAAGGTATTTTCAAAAGAAATAATTCAAGACTGATGGATGAAATTTTAAAACAGCAGCAGGAATTGTCGAAGCTTGACTGTTCCAAATATACAGTGAAATTTGCAAATCAGGAGAAAACAGATCAAGGTAAGATAATTTGTAAAAAACCCTGTATTGTTATTGAGGATGAAAATACATTGATTACACAAAACTAATCCACAAATACTGGTTACTTAGTTTCTTCAGTGGGAAATTTCCATGGCCACAAGTTCTTATAGATCTGGGTGTATACAACTCAGTGGAATAAGACAGATGTATATAAACATGAATTAAGAAAATTTTGATTCTAAACTTCTACTGGAGTGTTATTATTTTAGCAAAGAATTAGGGATTTTCTACAAAGCATACTTTAGTAGGATTATTTAAGTAGCAGTAGCACTTAGATTTATATACCACTCCACAGTGCTTTAGAGCCGTCTCTAAGCAGTTTACAGAATCAGCCTATTGCCCCCAACAATCTGGGTCCTCATTTTACTGACCTCAAAAGGATGGAAGACTGAGTCAATCTTGAGCTAGTCAATATTGCATTCTAACCACTGTGCCACCATTGCTTACCAGTAGTAGGAACTTTGAGAAATTGCAGAGTAATGGGGGAAATGTTACTTTTAACTGGAGAATTGTAAGCCTCTACAGTAACTTTAGAAAAAACTGATTTCAAGCAACTGTTTCTGTTCTTCCACTTTCATTGTTTTATTTTAATTTCAACTGCAGTTTTAAATTGCCAATCTGTACTGAACGTGCTGTCCTCAGAGGATGGAAAAACAGATATCGTAAGAGCAGCTCAGAAATTTTGCCACTTAGTAGCACAAAAGCAAAAGAAATGCACAGATCTGGATATGAACATCTTGGAGAATTTATTAAGCAGTAAGTGTTAAGGCAGAATTTATTTACTTTTTTTGAGTAGTTGTTGGTGTAAAATGGCTAATCTAACAGTAATAATTTTTTTAAAACATAATCAAACTCTTGGTGTTTAATAAATATTTGGATTACATATTCACTACAGGTAGTCCTCAACTTATTACCAGTTGTTTAGCGCCCTTTTGAAATTATGACAGACCCCCAAAAGGTATTTACAAACCAATTTCGAAGTTACAATGGCTGCATGTTCCCTCCACAGTGATATGATCACATTTTGGGTGCTTGGCAATCGACTCAGCTTTATAGCTGTTTGCAGTGTCCCACCATTACATGCCCACGATTTTCAACGTTTTTTGCTGTTTTCCAGCAGAAAACACCAATCGCTATTATGGATTCCCTTAATGACTGTGGTCTTCGCTTAAAGACTACCATGCTTGGTTAATGACCACCTCAAAAAGTCTCATAAAGTCATGTCCGGTTACATAGTGACCTGCTTCACATCTTCAACAACTCATGACTGTAATTCCAGACTGTAATTCCAGACGGTCGTAAGTCAAAGACTACCTGTACTCAGTCTCTACATTCTATGGGGTTACTTTGTAGAAGATCTCCTTTTGAAATATGTCTTTGTAATTCTTGCTATAGAGGTGTACCTTGCCAAATAAGTGCAGCATCATTGGTAGTGGTACATGGCCTCATGGAAGAAAACCCATTTAATTTGGAAAAAAATCACATTTGTCTCCAGGTTTATATGCAGGGGGTACCAAAAGCCAGATCCGATAGATAATTTATTTTATAAATTATATTCAATTGGTTGCTGTTTCTTTTAAACACTTTCTTACTCATTTGATGTTTGATTTTCAAATATCCCTAAATGTGGTAACATTCTCTTTGGAAAACAACAACAACATATGATTGGCCTTTGCGGCCTGACATTTAGGAATACTCTACGTATTAAATCTGTCGATCTGAGCATTTATCTTCCATTAATACTCAAAATTGCCCATTTCATTGCAGATACAGATACTTAAAAGCAGTGTTCTGAATGTGGAATTTATTTGTTTTGACTGAATTACTTACAATCTGTTTAATGTTGTTTCAAAAATCCATGTGGGATAATTGGCCCCCAGAATTTGCTTTTCTGTGAATATATTATTTGGCTACAGTGTATTCTGCTGACTAGGCTATTTCAACTCTATTCATGAAGCAGAATGTTATGGTGAACCTGTGTTATACCTCTGATAAACTGGGTAGTCTTGATTCTGCAATATTATTGTGCCCTTTTTCTAGGTACTAATGGCTTTCCTGATCCTGACCTAATAGTAAAGTTTGGTCCTGTGGACAGTGTTCTGGGATTTCTTCCCTGGCAAATCAGATTGACAGAGATTGTGTAAGAACATATAATTCTTATGTATTTTCAGTAGTTTTGATTCTGATGTTCAATCGGATAGGAAAGTGTGGATATTGTAGTAAGTCAAACAAAGAAAACAGTTCTCTCCAATTACGTTGAGGGCTAAATAAGAAATGCATCACAATGGGTATTAGAAATACATTGACAATTTTTCTCTTGTACCCTTTTGCAAAGCAAGAGTGATCAAAATGCAGCTTCAGTGTTTCTTGTCATTCTCTCCAGATTGCAATAGCTCACTAATTTTCTTCACCAGACTAACAAAAATAGCTGTGTTAAGCTCACAGTAGGCTAAATTGTACTTTTAAACACTTCCCTCAAAAGTGGAAAAAAGGAATCAACTTCCTTGATATCACTCCCCATTCCTACCCACTATCCAACACTGAAAGCATTAGGAAAAAATGCTTCTTCCAGCCTCAAAGATTGCCAACTGCAGAAAGAAAAGTACAAATTCATGAACAGCTGAGATTAATCGTTTGCTTGCTAATACATACTTTATATTATTATTGACCCAGTGTATAATCCTAAAAGATAGTAAAATTTCTTGATAATCAGTATAATGTAGGTTCTGTCACCTTGTTAATATTCTATATGTCCTGTGGAATGACTTGCTCTCTATGACATGCCTGACACCCACACAGAGGCAATTCTTTTTATGGTTGCCTTTTCTAGCCATTAACTTCCTTGTAATATTTGCCTTTATTCTATTTTTATGACTATTATAAACCACTTTGGATGTTTCTGAATTATGAGAAATGGTTTGAAAATTAGGGTTGTGTAATACTCTAGATTTAAAGGAAAAATTATTTCAAGACTATTTGGATGTACACTTTCTTAAATCCAATGCATCTTTGCTTGATGTATTACAACAACAGCTGCACAAGCCCAGAAAAGATGCAATTTCTATAAGACATAGCTATATGAGTATCTTAAATATTCCAAATATCTTTATCCCTTTGAATATGGATTGGGCTATCCACTAATAAAAAAATATAAATAATAAAGTCCTTTCAGATTGGCATCTCTAACTTTTAAATATTTAAAAGTTATAGATGTATTTAAACAGGTTGCAAACCTATTTAATAATTAATTAAAAGCCAACAATGTCCAGAAGAATCTTGTGGTTCTTCATTTGTTGCAGAATAGCAAGCTTTGGATTAATAGTGAGCCTGATGAGAGCTATGATTCATCAATATCTGATGGGCTAGAAGTATCCCATCCCTGCAGTAAATTTCTTTTTTTCCTATTAGTGAATATCTTTCCATCATTTGAGGAAATTCATGTTGAATCTAAACTCTTATTTTTTGTTCCATGGAGAAGAATATTCTTACCATAAGAGAGCACCTCTAACTATATACTGTGTACTTTTGCACATAGGTACTACAAGTTGGGGAGATCTAGTGGAATCTTATGTATTAAAAATAGATTCTTGTATAGCCAAGCAATATGCATCTGTTAGCATATTCCTCGGCTATAGAGTGGATAGAAAATTTGAAATATCTTTAAGTTCATATGTTATAAAATTTCTATGATTTGTCATATATCAATCTGATTAATAGTAGCAAATTTTTAGGAAAGTGATAACAAACTTAAGTATTGTATGCATTCCCAATTATACTTAGTTTTCTTTCCAATTATTTTTTCTCAGTTCTTTGCCTTCACATGTGAATGTCAGCTATGATGAATTCTTCTCTGCCCTTTGTTACTATGCATCCTGTGATCAGCGTGTTGGAAAATGATTTATTGCAGAATTCTATCAAGATTTCTTTGGAAAGGACCAAGGACTCTGTTTACAAATAGCTGTGATGCATACATGTCCAGTACATAGTCTTTTAATTTATCAAATTCAATAAAGTGTCTTATCCTTTTTAGAATTTGTATGTGTGTGTACTCATAATCTATGAAGGTATGAGAAAGCAATGGTTTACTGCTGTCTAATAATGGTATATCATGAAAGTTGTAAAAATAGTTGTTTAAAGATTTCAGACTTATTTTTTTCAGTGATCAAATTCTTATTACTAGAAATATTTACATGCAATTATATATATAAAAAAGTCAAAGTAGCACTGCAGTCAATAAAGTGCACATTCTCGGCTGAAGTCACCTCATAAATTTCTGAAATCATACTTTACATCTTCTTCACCAGACTTACACTTGACTTCCTAAGCCCTAGATTCTAGGAACACATTGTGAATTGATTATCTGCAAACATTTATAAAAGTGTCTGACAGGGTGAGATTGGACAGAGGGAATAACTAATGTTAAAACTGATTAAGATTAAATCAGCAATTGAATTATGGGCCTTATAATTATGGATCGTTCTTTCTGTCTTGGAGAGCTGAAGTTTAAATAGCATAGTGGATTGTGTGGAAGAATGGATGTGGGAATAATGGAGCATCCTCATGTAAACTGAACTTTTCCAAATGCAACATGAACAATTGGACCTCTGTATTCTATTTTAGAATAGCGTATTAACATCTCAGAGTGAAGGTAAGTTTTTTTTTAAAGGCTTGTATTTTCCTTTATGAAAAAGATTGACTCCATTTTCAACACGAATATCCACCATGTTATCTTTATTTCAACCATACGTTAACCCATCTGGATGACGATGAGTGTGGCAGAATACACTCAGTTTATGTCTGGCTAAGAAACAGTAGCACCAAACAGTGAAAGTGTTAATTCAATAGGCACTGATAATTTTTTTGAATTTTGACATCATCAATACACTGTAACATGACTACTTGCATAAATGATTGTGGCAATTATTGTGTGACAGTGTATTAATACAACAATACAACAAATGTATTCAGGCTAAAATTCATTTATTTGTCAGCTAATTTCCTGCAGCAACTTTGTAATGCTGTTTAATATATATATAGTGTGAGATTTTTCTCCAAACCTCTTAAATTAATATTATATCCCTAAGTCCTTGCAAGTTTTTAAACAGACTGTCCAGTAAATACTCTGTTTTAACTGCATATTTTTAAGAATAGCAAAACCATTTTTATTATAATATTTTGGTTTAAAAGGGAACAGAAACTTAAATCTATTTTGTGAATGGCTTTTTTTGTAAATATCTCCAATTAGTGGAGTAAAATATTGCAGATGATAATAGTATTTTTCTCCTTTTTTAAATATCGAAGTGGTACTTGATACATCTGTGACAAAATTATGGATTAACTGACCATGGGATGTTTTTTTTTTAAAAAAAGAATGCTTACTACTGTGAGCTTATGATGTAAATGGGCATCAAGACAATATACATACCTGCTGGAATTTCAAAATCTATCTTCCAGTTTCTGCTATAGTGATCATAAACATGTGCAATATATTTCAGGAATGTTCATGCATCCATTTCTATGAAGTCGTTCAGGAAACTGCATTTTAATGAAGACAGGTTTTGGAACATATTCTACAGGAAATACTGAAAATTATGACTTGGTGTATGTAAATTAATTGAAAGACCTAAAGAGAACTGACATCTAAATATCAGAGCTATGAGCTTAGCAAAACAATTGTAGTGTAAGTTATGAGAAACAAAATAGCAAATTTAAGATTCTTTCCCACTTTTCTACGTGATAGTTTTTTTGAATCTTCAGATGCCAAAGAATAGTTTGAAGAACCACTTGCATTTTGTCCACCCTTGTGACATTCTTTGACAACAGACTACTGTATGTAATGTACCAAGCTCAGTAGAAAATATGAAGTTAGATGTGCCAAAATACTGCATATCCACAATTTATTCTTTGAATGTATATCATTGCAGTAAACTCCCATCTAAAGTTATGTGAGAAGGTATAGTCAACAGCAGTGACAGACTAAGTATGTTTGGATACTTGTAAATAATATGTAAAGCAACTTTTTATTATGAACAATTGACTTACTGGATTTCATGACAGAATAAAATAAGAACCTGTAAATAAATATATCTTTTTACAGGCAGCACTGTTGTACGAATATATGCATCTGTTTTACATGTAAAGTTCTCCCTAGTGCCTATGCATACTTAAAATGTGTGACAGAAAGTGTTCTAGAAAACAATTCTCAAAGGCTTTTTTGAAATAGTTCATTAAAAAAAACTATTTCTGGACATTATATTTTAAATTGGATCTAAATTCATCTTTGGGTGGACTGGAGAGACTGACTTGTAATCCCTTTTTGAAAGTTTAAAAAAATGTCTGCAGTTTAGGAATGCATGAAACACATATTCTTTCTTTCCCAATCAGTTAAAGAGGATGTGGAAATATTTAATCGGTGTCTGGAAGTTATGATATGCTGGCTGCAAACATGCTGAAACAAACAAATCTGAGAAGTTATACTTTATCGCAAACCAGTCTAAGAAAGGCTGTTTCTTTAAAAAAATAAATGGAACTCAGATACCTAAAACATATAAGCTATAGGATGGATTTATTCAATTAGGACCAGTGTTATTTCTTCATAAGTTCACTGTATTTTCAAAATAGCTGATAGTTATGGCAAACCATCATATGAAAGCCATGTTAAAACTTCAAATTGATATACAACACTAATGACAAAATGTGTTTCTATGCTTGCGATGCTCCCTACTAGATTCCCTGAACTACATTTTAATTTGATCCTTTTTGTGGAGCTACAGTGAAATAATTAGCTTTGTGTTGAAATCCAATTAAGTTGCAGTTCCCATTGCCTAATCCTTAAATAAAATGTGTCATGGGTCCTATTCCTCACAGCGATGTTCTATTCACACCATGTTTATGAAAACATTTCCTAAAATACCGTTCCTTAGATAAATATGTAAATATCTTAAATGACAATATCACTGATTTTATTGTAACATGGCAATTTATAAAATATGTCTCCCCTTCCCAATCTCAGGATTTGTCTAAGATCTGACCAGGCACAAAGTAGATATAATGAAAGTCGCTTTAATACTCTGGGGAAATTAAGTAACATATAGCCAGGTTTGGTAGGCTAAGCAAAATTTCAGATCTAAAATATGGTAAATACAAATGTTGAGAATGTAAATATTGAAGCATTCATATACTGAATGACTACATCTAATAGTTATAGCACCGAATTATAGTTCACATCATATCCCATTTCTTTATAGGACGGAAATAAAAATGTTCAGTCCCACAGATTCCTCCTATAACACAAAAACGGACAGTGGAGCTAATGATGGTACTTAATTTATATCTGGAAATCCTAAGACTTCCAGGTATTTCTAAATTACAACATCTGATATGTGTCTCCACTGGTCATGCTACTTGAGTATACTAGAGTCTAAAGCCCAAAAAGATTTGATAGGGCAAAGGTCTCCTTATTCTATGACATAGGAATAGATGAAAGAGCTTCTGAGGTTATTGGACAACCAATTCATCCATTGTGATGATCTTAGGAATAGTTGTGTGGTAATTTTTCTTTGGCTTTTTTGTTAAAAGTTTCTAAATATAAACTACCAAATTAAGGTGGGGGGGAAGCCATGTATTTAATTTCTAGTAAAGCACAAGGCTTGAATTTTATCTAGGATATTGTACTTTCCTCCCATATATTCCTTCATCTAAGATGTGAAAAAGATTTGGATGAAAAAATGGAAATGTATTTTTAAAAAACACTTCAGATGAGCAAAAGGGGGATAGATTCACCCTGGATGTTAGGCTATGTTCCTCTTATCTATGGGGAAAAAAGGCTGAGGGATCTTCTATTTAATTCACCACTGATCTGAACCAATTGGTTTAAAGTACAAGGAAGCAAACGTAGGCTAGACATCAGGTAAAACTTCTGACTTTATAAGCTGTCAGCTAGTAGAACAGACTACCACTTGAATGTGGTATGTGCATTTTTTGTGAGGTGTTCAAACAGGATGGGTATCGTTTGTCAGGTGGTGGATCATCCACAGAGCAGCGGCTGCAGTAGACAACATCTGTGGCCTCTTCCAAGGCTATGATTCTAATTTTGGAGTTTAATAGGGAGTGAATACAAGTAATGTCATACCCAAGACCCAAAAAGTATTTCAAACAAATCCAGCTATTTCAAAAAGCAAGGCAAACTTATTGCAGTAACGTTTTGGACCCTAGCCATCTATTTCATCACTTCCTCTTGCTATTGGACAAGTTAATAATTTCCTAACTAATTAAATTAAATTTGTCATAATATGTAGGAATCTTAATTCTTAGAAATACATTACCAAAAATATACCAAAGCACTCCAAAACTGCGAATTCATTTCTCCAGTCTTTCCAGAAAGATAATTCTCTCTCCTCCCCACTCTCACTTTGGTGTAGTGGTTAAGGCACCAGGCTAGAAACGAGACTGAATTACAAAACCAGCTGGGTGACCTTGGGCCAGTCACACACTCTCAGCCCTAGGAAGGAGGCAATGGCAAACCACTTCTGAAAATCTTGTCAAGAAAACTGCAGGGAGTTGTCTAGGCAGACTTCAGGAGTCAGTACTGACTAGAAATCTCCCTCCCCCTCCTCTTTCACACATGTAAACACACGTAATTATATTTAATTCCCTATGTCCAGAAATTGTGTATAAAACAAGGTATACACTAAGCAAATAACCCCAAAGTTTGTAGAACTACCAAATCCTACAGTGATGATATAGGTTGTTTTTTTTGTTTTGTTTTTTAAAAAAGCTATCTAAATCCAGAAGAATGCATAGAATAAAAAAAATCTGAATAGGAATACGCTATAAGATCTGTTACACTTCCACGTAAAATAAGCAAGTATAGTAGCAGGATCAGAACTCTGACAGCTTATAATTTACAACCAAATATATACTGAATTTTAGAACTTGCCATTCTCCTTAACAATTTTAGTTTTTTAAAAACAAACAAAAAATCTTTCTCAAAAACAACTGACTTTAATGAAATCGGGAGCATATTCCTGTAACATAATGCCCTGAGCTCCACCCAAAATTGTGAGAATGAACCTTTATTCACAATGGGATTTCTTGCTCTCTTTTCTTGTACATGTCCAATCTTACAGAGTGCAGTTAGTCCTCAGGCTATGACAACAACTGGGACCAGGATTGCCATTGCTAAGCAATACATTCATAAAGCATGATCATATGACCACATCACTTAGCAACGTCAATTCTGTCAGTCCCAGTTACCATTATTAAGCAAGGGCCTTGTGGGTCCTTATGGAAGGACCTCACATTATCATAGCTTCCAACTTCTTGCCAGCTTCCCATTGACTTTGCTTGGAGAACGTTAGCAGGGAATCTCAGATACTGTGAACACATGACCATAGGAATACTGCCATGGTCAGCCCTCCAAGGACCTATCATAAGTCCCCTTTATTCAGCACCATCACAGGTTTGAACGGTCATTGAATGAGTGGTTAAAACCGAAGGACTACCTGTAGATTGAAGGTTTGTGGAGAACTGCTGGAGATGTTGTTGTCTACTCTGTTTGGAGATAAACATCTTTGTCCAGAACACCATATAATTTTTATTTCATGTGGATTTGGAAGTAAGAGAACATGGGCCACTTGGCTATTTTTGTTTGGTTAAAAATATACAGAGTATTTATTTTTAGCAAAACTTACTTTAAAGATTGAAAAACAAAAATACAAACAACAAATACAAAATCAGGCCACTTGGCTGTTTTGCTACTTGTTTATGAAATAAATTTCCTGCATGTCCTAGCGACTTCCAAATTACTACAATTAAACTGAGACCTTAGGCAGAGACCTGAGAAGCCATAATTCCCAGTGAACATAATTTAATGCACCAGTTTTGGGGAGTAGCCATGGGTTTTCCTGGTTCCCTTTGCTCACCATCATGCTTCCTAAAACTACATTTTTCTTTCTTGAATATAACAAACCAAAACTCCACCATCTACATCACTACATCATCACTGACAGTTCTCAGAGGCTGAACAAATTACAACCAAGGGTGTGATCCAGTTTGAAAGGAACTGCTTTGTTTTGATTTGACATGAAAATGTTTCCAGAATATAAACTTCATGATTTTTATTTTTTTTTTACTTCTCAGGACAAATAGTTTGTGGATTAGACCAGCTTTCCTGATAGGAAAACCTGATATAGAAAGAACACATGTAAATAAGCTAATTACATAGTAGAGAAGTACCAAGACATTATTTTCTCTTCAATTATCCAATTATCTGATGAATGCTCACCTGTTTATAGCAAGACGTGGTACTTTATGTAGCTTGAAAAAAATAATTGCAGAGGGACTTAGTGTTGATATGGTTGGGATTATTTAAAGTGTGACAATGTCAATTTGATATTATTTGGAGTGGCGAATGAGGGCATGATTCCTTTAGGCTTACTTCACAGATGTACTATCTTTTTTAAAGAAAGGTTTGCAGCAAGAATGTTGTTAGTAAAGATCTTGCTATTAACTTCCATTCCTCTCAGAATATTTTGTTTCTGATGTAGGGAACTTTGAGATCCACTCTGAAATATCCAGGGGATTGCAAATACTTTCTTACTGGAACTTAGATGTAGCCGTTTTCAATAATGCAGTGAATCAAATGATGATTAGCCTTAGCCTTTCTACAGAGTAACATTCCTTAAGGCAAGATGGAAGGACTCTCCAGATAAACTACAACTGGTCTAAATTACTTGGATGAATCATCCTAGATAATGTAGCCCAGTTACCTAAAGGATGGACTGCTGGCATGAGATAGACATCTCTTTGGAGAGAAAACTGAGGAAATTTGGCAAAAGAATGTCGAATTTGATCAGAAAAAGAAATAAAATGCAGAGAAAATGCTGGCTCATGGAATTGCCACTGGAAGTAAGATTAATATGAGTCAGTAATGTGATATGCTTTTGACCCGATCTTACAAAAAAAATTAAACAAATCAAGTGAGTTCAAAGAGGAGATGAGGATGCCAGAACAGGTGTGTTAGATGTGCTCTTTATGCACCTGTGACATTACAAAAATGAATAGAGCTTCAATTGTACAATGGTGCTGCCACTTTGACTTTTTTTTTTTCCAGACCCTTCCAATACTCCTGGACAAGTAACTGCAAAGGCTGGGGGAATGAGGTTTTTTTTTTTTAAATCTCTGAGATAAAATAGTTAAGGAGAAAAGATCATACTCTTCAAGACTAAAACGCAGGACCTATTTTGTGTTCATCTTGGAGGACAAGAAAATGGAATTGAAGTTACAGGGAGATACATTACAGTTGAATGGCAAAAAAAACAAAACCCAAACAAACCCAACTCTTCCTAATGCTAAAACAATTTTGACAGCTGAGTTCATAATACGGGGATATGGTGAACTGTCCTTCACTAATCTATTGAAGCAGAGGATTAAGACACCTTTAATTTATTCTAAGTTGAATTCATAAATATAGCATGTCTCATATCCTCTGGCAACTTTATGATTCTATAAAATCCTAAGAGTCTTAGGGAGGACTGCTAATGGTGAGGAATGCTAAGAGGAATAGTTGACAAACACATGGAAGCTACAGATTGCCCCAACTATCATAGAGTAATTGACCATCTATAGCCCCTTCCTCAGTGCTTTAGTTTTTGGAAACCCATATCTTAAGACTGAGAGCTGGGCAGTGGTTTGGTGTAATCATTAAGGCATCAGGCTAGCAATCAGAAGAGCTTGAGTTCTAACTCTGCTTTAGTCACAAAGCCAACTGTGGTGATTTGGATCAGTCTTTGTCTCTCAGCCCTTGGAAAAAGACAATGGCAAACCACTTCTGAAAAAAAT
The DNA here is from genome assembly GCA_023970755.1 of Azemiops feae. Lineage (NCBI taxonomy): Eukaryota > Metazoa > Chordata > Lepidosauria > Squamata > Viperidae > Azemiops > Azemiops feae. The sequence continues at coordinate 1,233,688 of JALGBA010000444.1, forward strand.
ATTTCAAGGAAAACTGCAGGGACTTGTCCAGGTGGTCTCTGAGAATTGGATGTGATTGAATGGGAGAAAAAAATATATCCTAAAACTAAGGAATGAGGAACTAGACAATACATGGCATTGTGGATTATGCCTGAATTTCCTTCTAATCTGATGCAAAACATTGTTTAAACCAATTCTGTGCAAATTTAATGGTGTATCTCTACCTTTGTGATATCTGCCTTTTTCATGCTGTTGCTTTATTTTTGATAGCAGAAATGTTTTCAAATCAGCTTGTATATTATTCCCAGATTAAAAATGTAGGAAGGGAGGGAGGAAGATCACAAGAGATTATTAGATGAAATGTTGAAAGCTTCTTAGCCAACTTTTCCTGCTAAGTATCTCCTGAGGAATGTTGTTCCAAATATCACAACCCATAAATTGGCTTCCCAACAGAAGTGTCAAAACTTGCTTATCTCTACCCTGTTTCAGGTATTGGTCAATCTGGTGTTTAAAAATGAGTATTTGACAACAAGCTTTCTTGGTTTGGTCTTCTGTGTTAGAATAAGAAAAATAAAAGATATATATCAAATTGGTCAGTAGGTGGTGCACAAAGGTTTTCAAAACATTTATTAGTAGTCCTAGAGTTGCTGGCTTTGTAATCCTCATTCAGGAAATTGCATGCTGAGTGTATCTTTCCTTAAATTAAATTCCCTTTTATTTTATCTCACTTCTTAATCTGCTTTATTGGCAAAGAGGAATGATACATACTTAGGAAGTAAAATAAATTTCATCTCTGAACATGTTAAGCTGCTAGATAGTTGTTGGCTTGTATGTTTCTTCTGAAAGCAGAGGAATTTTTTGGGAAGAAATAAAGCAACTTCAGCAGAACTACCCTCCCCCCCCCAGCTGTCTCAGTGATACATAATCCAGGATTAGCAAAACTATCATGGATCTGGCTTTAAAATGATATTTATTTAATGTCCCTAGTTATTATTGTTTTTTAAATTCCATCTTAATGGAAAGTTTTGTTAAACATTACTACATATCTGTGATAAACTACAAGGAGGATTTTTTTTTTAAATCAATATATCTAAAAGCCATGTGCAACTGTAGAATTGTGACTGCAATCATCCATTATCAGCTGTAGCAGGGAGGTATCCAATAAACCCACTTTGAATGTCCTAATTGACATAGTCATTTCCAATATTTCAATAAATGAATCATAATGATTTCGTAGCAGTCTTAGATGCTTATTAGCATTTATTGTTTGAGATGTACACCTAACAATTCTTTTCCAGAATGGTGCACAACCATATTTAGTTAATCCAGTTTATGTCATAGATTAATTTGTGGGAAATAAAACTTTGGAGAGAAGAAGAAATTGGTGATTTATCATTGCAAATGACAATTTTTTTAAAAAAAAAACAAACCCAGGGAATGTTAGTGATTACAAAACAAACCAACAATCCCACAAAACCTGTTGGTTTAAAATCAGATTTTAATTTTACAAAGATAAAAAACTAGAAGTGACATGTTTTATAAATTACCCTTTGTACACCCATAGAATTACTTGGAAGAGTATATACAGCTGGTTTTGCAACCTCGTTCTTTAGCAACATCAGTCTGCCTTCCACCAATATAGTCTCTATACCAGGGGTCGGCAACCTTAAACACTCAAAGAGCCAGTTGGACACGTTTCCCACAGAAAAGCAAACACTGGGAGCCACAAAACCCTTTTGACATCTAAAATGAAGATAACACTGCATATATCGTTTTTTACCTTTATGCTATGTATAAAAAAAACTATAGTGTGTTGCATTTATGAAATCAATGAACTGCTACAAAGAAAACAAATTTTTATGCAGGAGAAAGAGGGGGAAAAAAACACCTTTCTCCTTCATCCCAACAGGTGAAAACAATTTTAGTAGCTTATCTACCATCTTTAAATACAGCACAATTACCCCATACCTCATCTCTTAATTTTAAAAAAATCAAAATATTTCATTAAACGTTCTTTACTAAAAGTGCAGTAAGGACAACATGTATTCATATTCTTTCTCTCTCTCTCTCTCTCTCTCTCTCTCTTTCTCTCTCTCTTTCCTCTCCCTCTCTCCCTCTCCCTCTCTCTTTCTCTTTCTCTCTCCCTCTTTCCTCTCTCCCTCTCTCTCTCTTTCTCTTTCCCCCCTCTCTCTCTCTTTCCTCTCCCTCTCTCCCTCTCTCTTTCTCTCTTTCTCTCTCTTTCCTCTCCCCCTCTCTTTCCTCTCTCTCTTTCCTCTTTCTCTCTTTCCTCTCCCTCTCTCTTTCTCTTTCTTATCTCTGCTTCTCTCTCTCTCCTCTCTCTCTTTCTTTCTCTCTCTCTTTCCTCTCCCCCCTCTCTCTTTCCTCTCCCTCTTTCTCTCTTTCTCTCTCTCTCTTTCTTCTACCCCCTCTCTCTTTCCTCTCCCTCTCCCTCCCTCCCTCCCTCCCTCCCTCTCTCTCTTTCTCCTCTCCCCTCCCCTCCCCTTCTCCTGGGTTTCCCAGAAAACCTCCAAGATAACTCGGGGGGGGGTTACCTCTCTCGGCATCCATCATTCCCCTGAGGCCAGTTCACATCTGCCACAATCCAAATTCCCTGCGGGGGGAGGAAGCAGAACCCAAAGCTCTTTTCTCGCACTCTCTTCCTGGTTGAGTCGGGGGCTCCATCCCAGGACATGGCTGGGCTCTGTAGACCCCCTCGGCAGGGCAGGGGTCGACCCTCCAGCTCTGACCAGTGAGCAGCACATCCAGCCCCCCTTGGAAGACCCCCAAAGCCGCTTAGCCGGGCTCCCTTCGGTGCAAAGACCCGGAGCTGAGCAGAATCAGGAAGAGACACCCGGGGGTCTTACAGAAGACCCAATTCCCTGCCCTGCCCATCTGAGGACTTCACCGCACCCCCCCTGCAAAGCAGCCTGCAGGATACTCGGGGGGAAGCCCAGCACCGGGCCATGGGGGGAGCCGGGCTCCCAGCACCCCCTGCCCCAAGGAGAGGAACCCCCCAACATGCGCTGATCCTTCCAGGAGGCCCTTCTTCCATCCGGCTCTGGGGCTCCTACAGCACCTGGCTTCCTCCCCCCCAGCCCCGAGTCAGGCTCCCCGGGAAGCTGTGGGACCCCGGCAGGTGTGGGGATGGGGAGGGATCCTCCCGCTCCAATTGGGCCCCCCTCTTTTCAGAAACAGCGCTCGAAAGGAAAGGAAGGACGGAGCAAGCTTCCCCCATGGGGGATCCGGCGCTCGTTGCCTACCTCCCTTTCCCGGGGGGGTCCCCCAGCGGATCCACCGGGCTGGCGAGAGGTCCCTTGAGAGAGCAGCTGCCGCCGCCTCCCCTCCCATCTCCCGGTGGGCTTCAGGGAAAGCGCGGGACTTTGGGGGCAACTCCGAAGGGAGCCCCTGACCCTAAATGGGGCAGACTCCTTTCCTGAGGCTGCGGCTTGCTGGAGGGCTGGCCCGCTCAGTGGAGGCTCTGGTGGGCCACTCCCAGGGGGGATCCCGGGGCTGCCCCATGCAGCTCCCCGGCCATGTGCACCTCGGACGGGGCCAGCCCAGGAAAGGGACTTCCTGGCTGCGCTTCTCCCAGGGGGTGGGGCGCCCAGGTGCAGGGCCAAAGAGGAGCCCCGCGAGGGGGCAAGTCCGCATGAGAGAGAGAGAGAGAGAGAGAGAGAGAGAGAGAGAAGGGAAGCGCAAGTGCCTCTCTCTGTCTCTCTCTCTCTCTCTCTGCAAATGGCGGAGGAGGACTGGAGCTGCAGGAGAAGGCTGAAAGAGCCGCATGCGGCTCCAGAGCCGCGGGTTGCCGACCCATGCTCTATACCAAGAAGGTGAAACCAGTGGGACAGGGGCAGGGAAACACATATGATTTGGTCTCCATCTTCTCCAAGAGGCCAAATGCCACCAGAGGTGAAGCTTGGGAAAAGAAAGTTTATCTCCTGATGTTATTTGTTCTTTTGGTAGAATCACTCTGCCCACAGGACAGCTTTTGGGGAGCCCTAGAAGAGGATAAGAATAGAATAGAGCTGGAAGGGACCTTGGAGGTCTTCTAGTCCAGCCCCCTGCTCAAGCAGGAGAACCTATACCATCTCAGACAGGTGATTGTCCAGTCTTTTCTTAAAAATTTCCAGTGATGGAGTGCCCACGATTTCTGGGGGTAAGCTGTTCCACTGGTTGATTGTCCTCACTGTCAGGAAGTTTCTCCTTAATTCCAGGTTGCTTCTCTCTTTGATCAGTTTCCAACCATTGTTTCTCATCTTTCCCTCTGGTGCTCTGACCCTCTCTGCCTTCAGACTCAACACATTGAAAGAACTACCCTTGTGAACACAGCATAATAGAGGGGTTACCTGAATATATAGTTAATAAATAACAACAGACAAGGTGAACTGGTAAAAATCAATCAAGTTCTCTCCAATTCCCCAAGCAATTTTTTGAATCTTGGTTCTAAAGGCATCTGAATGCTGGGAACACAGAATACCCTTTGTGTTGAGAGGAAAAATATGAATAGCTGTGTACCACATACCTGTCCAATATTTAATAGAATAACAGAGTTGGATGGGATCTTCCAGTCCAACCCCCTGCTAAGGCAAGAAATCCTATATCATTTCAGACAATGTCCAGTCTCTTCTTAAAAACTTCCAGTGTTGGAACATTCACAATTTCTGGAGGCAAGTTGTTCCACTGATTAATTGTTCTAACTGTCAGGAAATGTCTCCTTAGTTCTAAGTTGCTTCTCTTCTTGCTTAATTTCCATCCTTTGCTTCTTGTCTTGCCTTCAGGTACTTTGGAGAATAGGTTGACTCCCTCTTCTTTGTGGCAACCTCTGAGATATTGGAACACTTCATGTCTTATTGATCGAAATCAGCAAGGCCAATGGTTGGAGGAGGTCCAGTTTAAATTCTTCCAGGTACAAGAATGGCAAAGGATTCAGACTCATTCTCTGAATGGATCTTTATATATGCCCAGTGGCATCACCCACTGAGAAGAGGAAGCAAACAAGGGAATCTCAAAATTAGCAGAAAAGGAAAAACAAAAAAAGAAGCCCCAAAGTGGGCAAAATTCAAAAGAACCAACTGGAAGGATCCTGTTCACTTGATCCAGAATACTCTAGGTTGTTAGGAGGAGGAGGAGGAGGAGGAGGAGGAGGAGGAGGAGGAGGAGGAGGAGGAAGCTGAAAAAGGCATGGTTAGTTGGATGTGGGTTGGTTAGTGTTGGGCAGGATGGAACAAAGTAATAAACTGCAAGGCTACTTGTTCAGTTTTTACTAACACAAACACAAATCTTCATGTGAGAAAATTTCTCCTAATGGAATATAGCTTGCTAATTTAGCTTATAAAAGTACCCAGCATAGCTTACATGCTATGTGTGTATACTAACAAATCCTTTCCCTGGCATTAGAATAATCTTAGGGCACAAAAATGAAGGCCGATGGCAGAGGATTTTATGAGAAATCACTTCTCAGATTTCTTGCCTACATTAATCATCAAACAAGTTAAAACATCAAGCAAATCCCATCTGTCAACTTTATCTTGATGTTTACTGATACAGCTGATAAAATAACTTAAACGGATCATTGTTCCACTTTCTAGTTGTTTATATTAATCATGACTACTGAAAAAGTCTCCGGGTTCATAACAAAACAAGTGATCCAAAATAACTTTTCTTCTTTCTTCTACAAAAAAGGAGGCAATTGCTACAAGATGAACTTAACCAGTTGACCAAAATACTCCAGGTAAGATTAATGCACTTTTTAAAAAGCACTAAAATAATCGCAGAACAATTTAAAAAACAAACCCCAATCAATCAGACAATGATAAGAAGCGACACAGTAAAAGGCATCTGTTAGTCCCTGTAATATAAGAACACCCAGCAAAGATGCAATAACACTGCACTGGGTAGCTTAAAATTAGTGGAAAAGCAGTATCTGCTGCTTTTCCTGCTGTTGTTTTTGCTTTGTAAGTTAAAATTTGTCTGACTGTAAGCAAAGGGAAGTAATAATATAGACCTGTTCTCCAATTTCTAAATTTCTGATGGTATGAAGGATGAGAAAATTCATAATTTTTTATATTGCCAGTCTTTCTAACCCAATTCCTAACGGTATGTGAGAATGACCTCAAGAGACAGGAGGGAGAATTGCCAAGTGGACAACTGGAATGTAAAAAATGTCTCAGCCCACAGAAGGGAGAAAGGTATGGGAAACCTTTGAAAAGGCCTCCTTCCTAGTTTTTTGGAGAGTAAAAGGACAAGAGGGGAGAAATACTTCCAGACTTGCAAGATTGTGTGAAGGTAATCTTACAATAAAAGTAGAGATAGTATTTCTGGTTGTGCTTCTTCTCTGAATTATCTCACAGGGCTAACACTAACTCATCTCAGTCTCAACCCTTTGTTAGCATCAATTTTTCTGATATTTGGCACAGCAGTAAGCTTGTTGAAAGAAGGGAACCAGTGTTGGAGTTATCCCATCAACGTCATAGCTTTGTTTCCCAGTCTTGAAGGGGGAAATCTAATCCCATGACCCAGTGACAAAGAACTGTCATCTTAGTGGACCTATAAAGAAGTCACAGTTTAAGGGCTCTTTATCAACCAGCATTCCTCAGACTGAAACTGTAGATATTCTGGATTACAATCTGCATTCCAGCAAGGCTGTATTCTGTCGCCCTGCCTATTTAACTTATATGCAGAGCATATCATGAGAAAGGCAGGGATAGATGAATCAAAAGTTGGAATTAAGATTGCCGGGAGAAATATCAACAACCTAAGATATGCAGATGATACCACTCTAATGGCAGAAAGTGAAGAGGAACTAAAGAGCCTCTTGATGCGGGTGAAGAAGGAGAGTGCAAAAGTTGGCTTGAAACTCAACATTAAGAAAACCAAGTTCATGGCATCCGGCCCTCTCAATTCCTGGCAAATAGATGGGGAAGAAATGGAGGTAGTGACAGATTTTATCTTCCTGGGCTCCAAGATCACCACAGATGGGGACTGCAGCCAAGAAATTAAAAGACGCTTGCTCCTGGGGAGGAAAGCTATGGCAAATCTAGACAGCATATTAAAAAGCAGAGACATCACCCTGCCAACAAAAGTACGTATAGTCAAGTCCATGGTTTTCCCAGTTGCAATGTATGGCTGTGAAAGTTGGACCATAAGAAAGGCTGAGTGCAAAAGAATTGAGGCCTTTGAACTATGGTGCTGGAGAAGACTCCTGCGAGTCCCATGGACTGCAAGGCGATCAAACCAGTCAGTCCTAGAAGAGATCAACCCCGACTGCTCTTTAGAAGGCCAGATCCTGAAGCTGAAACTCAAATACTTTGGCCATCTAATGAGAAGGAAGGACTCACTGGAGAAGAGCCTGATGCTGGGAAAGATTGAGGGCAATAGAAGAAGGGGACGACAGAGAATGAGGTGGCTGGATGGAGTCACTGAAGCAGTAGGCGTGAGCTTAAATGGACTCCAGAAGATGGTAGAGGACAGGAAGGCCTGAAGGAACGTTGTCCATGGGGTTGTGATGGGTCGGACACGACTTCGCAACTAACAACAACAACAACGTTGGAATGGTAAACTGAATAGTAGTTATAATTTAATTCCTCTGCTTGGGATAGACTGGATACATGTCTGTGTTTAATTAATTAAGAGTGATTAGAAATGGAATAATCTTGAACGGCAGAGCTTTGTTGTTGTTGTTTTACATTTCTAACTGGCATGCTTTATTATCTCATTTGTCTGTGATTTCTAAACCCCAATGGTCTGAGACAAATGATTACTGCTTTAAAACAACAACAAACAACAACTAACAATAACAAAGTGTGTTACTTTCAGCAAGGAAGCTCTGAAAAAAAATCATTGTTAATTCAGCAAATAAATGGAAAATAGAAAACTTTATTATTAAGCTCTTTTTAAAACAATTATATTTTTATTAAAGCTTTTAAAAAATAAGATGAAAACTAACGCAAACTAATATAAAATAAGGAAGATGAAAGAAAGCAAAAAGAAAGCAATAAGTGTAAGAAAAGAAAAAGTTGAATAAAAATAGAAAACAACAAAGATTCAAAGAAGTGGCTTCCAACAATTATATTTTAAGTTCATTATTTAAAGTTACATCATGATTCTTTTCTTTCTATAATCTATCCTGTCTAATTATCAAAGTCATAAATCACAAATTCATTTTTTGCAATTTTGCATTTAATTTTTCTTTAACTCAAGCTCAGCTCCTGGGGACAATATGGACAAAAAAGTCCTTGTAATTTTCTTGGCAGGAATGCAGGAGCGTCCCCTTACTGACTTCCACGTTTTTCCCCAATATCTCAGTCTAGCCCAGGGGTGTCAAACTCGTCACGTCACATGACGTATCACAACATATCACGACTTTTTCCCCATTGTTGGAGCTGGGGTGGGCATGGTGTCGGCATGACGCATCCGGCCCGTGGGCTGGCAGTTTAACACCCCTGGTCTAGCCTATCAACTTGGGACTTCCTGGTGGTCTCCCAGACCAGCAGTAAACAGATTTGATCTTGCTTAGTTTTCTCAGATCAACCAAGACTGATTAGGGCAAAACACCACTGCAACAATAGCAAGAGAAACATTAATATTGTTATTTTTCATTGATATGCCATTTTCAATACTAAAACGTGTCCTAGTAGTTGCACAATAACTTCATTGTTGAATGAATTGTGATTTTTTTTAATAAGACCTCCCCACAGATTCAAATAAAGCTGAAATCAGCTATTCAGAAACACAGAATGTAATAGTCATTAACAAATAAATTCAGATGGAAATAATCCAGCTAGCTCACACTGCAAGTGCTTTTCTTATTGCCATGCAAAGGAGCTTTGGGGAGGGGAGAGAATCTTCTCACAGGACTCAGTAGTTGTCACCTGATGCTCTTTCCTTGGTTCTCCAGAGGAAGTTGGTAGCAGCAAATAACAGCAAGCATCCCACGTATCTCCTTCGCTTCAATACTTTGTACTGCACTTTCATTTATCCTGGGAATCCCGATCCAGATCTGTATTCCAATCAGCACTCCTGTCTCTAACAATTTCTCCAGTGTAAATGCGCCTCCAACTGAGGTAGGTACTGGCTATCCTAATGGTTGATGCTCCAACCCAGATTCATCTGCCTGTTTTTTGTTTACTCTTGCAGATTTCCCTTCAACTATGTGAGCACCATGCGAGAGAAACCCCCCCCCCACAAAGACTTCTTATGTTGTGAGTTGAGGTTAGTTCTCCACAAATTCAACCCAGCTGTGGTTCCTGAGTCAGAAATACACAGGTTAGAAAGCCACTCTTCCCTTTCTTTCTGCAACACTTCCTTAGTTCTGCTGTGCTTCCAGAAGGAATTCATCCCCAGGTGTTTCCCCAGTAAATTGGGAAAAGTTGTAAGACAAGGAGAACATTTTGTGCACAGAGTCCAGGTGCAACTTTTATTCAACACCCAGTAACCTTGCAGGTAACATTGAGAGACACCCAGCAACTTCCTCAATTTGTCTTCTCTATGGTATGGATCAAATAGCTACACGTGGATCAAATACATTCTCCCTGGTTCTGTTTTAACATCGTTTCTCTCTACCAGACCTTTTTTTCCTACCATTTCCTCTGCTTGATTTTTTTTTTTTTTTTTTAAAAAGAAAGAAACAGCCTGTTTGGGAGTTAACCGAAGTGTACAGTGAAATTGCCACAAATAACCTTTATACAGATCACACACGATGCATCCCAGCAAGTGGACTTTATTGCCCGCACATAAGCCTTACTCTTCAGCCTTTCTTTCTTTCCTTCCTGCTGTTACGCCCCCGCTCGCAAGAGCCGTCTTGGATGCTTGGAGCTGTCCAGGGACGAGTGGTTCTGAAGGTAAGCGGAGGGTTTTGAGCACCTGAGAGCCGCAGGAAACTACAACTCCCGGCAAACAATTCCGAAAGGGAAAGGAGGGCAGGGGGAAAGATAACGGATGGGTAGGCGAGGACGTCCGATCCTGCATGCTCCCTCTAGTGGGCGCAACTGAACTGGAAGGCGGGGACGGGGGACGGAGAGGGCTGAGGAGGGGGGGGGGCGCACGGAGCTGGCGGCTTCGTCTCGTCTCGGCTGTCTGCAGCCGCACTCTCTTGCCTTAAGAGCTCCCCTGATTCTCCCTCTCTCGCGCGCGCGCAGAGGCGACTCCCTCGTCCGGGCTGTGCAGCCAGCGCCGAGCAAGCGCTGCACCTGATCGCGCCTCGCCGAGAAAGAGCGAGACGCCGGCTGGGCTGGGCTGGGCTGGGCTGGGCTGAGCTGTGGAGAGACAAAAGAAGAGCCAGGCAGCCCCTTCGAGGCAGCGGGTTCCCGCGGCTGCCATCACTCCGGTTGCTCGCCGCACCCCTCGTTGGCGGACACTTGCTGCTGCTGGGGAGGGACAGAGGCGGCTGCAACTGAAGGACACCCTCCCTCCTTTTACACAAAAAAACCCCCAAAACCCTTCACTCCATGGCCGAGCAGCCCTGAGGCGTGCGGCGGCGGCTGGAGCTGGAGCCCCAAAGAGAAGCGCGCGAGCCCCCGCAGCCGCCCCCGCGGGCGCTTTCTCTGGATCCTCCGCGGGATTCTCGCCTCGGCGGCCGGGCGGCGCACGATGCGCCCTGCTGCTCTCTTCTGATCGCCAGCCCCACCGCGATGATCTCTCCGGATCAGCAGCAGCAGCAGCAGCAGCAACAGCAGCCCAACCATGTCGTGGCGACCATTGAGAATCTGCCTCCCGAGGGCAGCGGCGGCGGCGGCGGCGGCTGCCGGAGCTGCATCTCCGCCCCGCCTTCCTCCAGTGTGCGCCAGAAGATCCGTAAAGTGTTTAACAGGTGAGCTGGCTTGGAAAGCACCGCACACATCCCGGCCAGAATGGCCCTCTCCGCAGGAGCAAGAGCGGCAGAAGGGGCCAGATCCAGAATCCTAGTGTGGTGTGTGTGTGTGTGTGTGTGTGTGTGTTTTAATAATCGGTGAAAACGCTGGTTCAGGCTCCCCGCGGCTTCCTACATTGGGTGGGTGGGGCAGAATCGAGCATTGTGAACGAAGGGTACTCTGCACATGTTCGGAGTAGCTGGGTCGGCCCTGGCCTGAATGGAAACGGATCGCAACGCAATAAATCCTAGCCCAGTCTCGAATGCAAGTCCTACTAGAAAAGGTCCTCTGGGCACCGCTACCTCTAGTGGAGTTCCCACTGAAGAAGTCTCAGCCTGGGTGCTTTTGTTTAGAGTTTCTGTGAGCAGGGATGGCGTGTCAGAAAGGGTCATCCATTTTCTTCAACACAATGGCTTTGATTAAAGAGCATCTGTCATGATGGAGGGTAGCTTGTAAGGAGAGTCTTCTGAAAATCTCGTGGGACTAGCTAGTGGCTGGGAAAGGGGCAAAATGGAAGCCTGATTTTTGGAAGCAGCACTAAAATACTGCTCACAACCCACAAATGCATCCTCACCAGAAGAAAAGAAGGGATGGCAACAAAACCAATATCTTGCCATTTCCTTTTTTCTGTCCTCCTCGAACTCAGCTTACAGAATGGAAGGGCCCCAAGCATTTTTACATTGTGGTAGATGTTTTTGGAAAACTAGCTTTGATCCCTGCTTTTCTTGTGCATCTGGCAAAGTGTAGGGGAAACTTGACCCTGTTGATCCAGATATCCTGGAGCAGGGCAGGAATGCTGAACTGGAAAGGCTAACTCTTGTGGAGTTTCTTTCCTTGTGTAGGGGTGAAGGCAAAGTTTCTTTATTTATGACTGAAGTGTCTTCTGATCCTGGCAGTTAGAAAACAGCACATTTGGTTGGGGAACTATATAGCGTTTGTGAGCTGGTCAGGAATCTTGTTAAATCTCTTAAGAAATTTAAACAGCCCTTTATACAGTACCAGGAATCTTTATTGCAGCTTATGCTGTGGTTCTGGAATAATATAGCTTCATTTCCTTCTTTTCCTGTGAAAATCATCAGCAGTGAGAAATGATTGTGCGGTGCCATTTCAAGTCTCGGTGGGAAAATCTCCAAGGAACTTATGAAGAGGGAAGGATTTGGAAACCCATCCAAGTTGATTAGTTTTATTTGCAATGGTATGCATTGTGGTTATTTTTTAGTATTCCAAACAAATGAAGCTTTTTGCTTCCCAACACTTGCATAGGACTCGGATTAGTTCAAGTCTGCCTGTCCTTGATAAGAGGAAAATTCTCATTGTCAGAATGATCTGAATTTATAACATACAAAGCGATAGAACATGTTGGCGAGGCAAAGCGAAGATTGCCTTGGCAGGCAGCCTGTAATAAATAAGGGGAAAATATAGGAAAGGAATTGCATAAATTTACAAAAGAATCTCTGTTTCAAGATCAATTGATTTTAAAATTGTAATCTCTTTCAAACGGTAAATCCTCAGTTTATTCGTTCCATGCCTGGTGAAAAATGAACGGATTATTTTGCCTAATCTCCTTAATGAGGTATGTGACAGGCAGACTTTCTTGTGAATTCATTGATGCTAGATTGAGAGGGGCAACCTTTTGATGGCCATGAGCTGCACCTAACATTTTTTTTGGGGGGGGGCTGAGCTGAGTATGTCAAAGTGGATGGGCTGAAACACTTGGGAGCAGTATTGAGTAATTTATTCATTACTTAACCAATAAGATGTACAGTTTAGGTTTCTTGTAATTGCCATATGGAAATAGGACAAAACTGTGCAGTTGGCTTTAGGTTGCCATAGTTCCATGAAAAATGAGCATATGGGCCTTGTATCCCTATTTGATGGGAAAGTGAATACCTTCTGTTGTTTCAGAAATGGGCAACTTGTGACCCTACAGCTGTTGTTGGACTCTGATTCTCCTAAATCCCAGTTGGTAAGGGCTAAAACCGATGAGCTGGGAGTCATTGATTGTCAGACCAGACAGGATTTTATGTGAACACAGAACACATGTTTCTGACTTTAAGGCTGGGAAAAACAATGGCTCAAAGTCTTTTAACTCAAAAGGATGGGAGAAAAGCACCGGGTTTTAAAACTTCAGTCTACCAATATATTCAGTACTATTGTGTAGAAGGCAGATGTGCTTTGTGCTAAGACTGCTATGAAGTAGCTTATTTAGTTTATAAACATTTTGCTGTTTATGAATGTAGGATTCTGTTTCTGCAGCATTTATATTTAGTGTCATACTGGGAGATGCCAGCCGTAATCAGTAAGGCCAGTTGTGTGGGATGGTGCTGTTGTAGTCCATTCCTTTGGAGGACTATCAGGGTTCAGTTCCACAAATGCTGACTAGGGTTGAAAAAAACTGTTAGGCTTTGGTTTGGATTGGGGGTTGAGTGTGGTTCTGCATGTTGCCTTGACCAAGTTGTTGCCTTAGCTCAGGGGTCTTCAAACTTGGCCCTTTTATGACTTGTGGACTTCAACTCCCAGAATTCCTCAGCCAGTGTGCACACTGGCTGAGGAATTCTGGGAGTTGAAGTCCACAAGTCATAAAAGGGCCAAGTTTGCAGACCCCTGCCTAAGTTAGCTTGTTGAATGAACTATATCATCAAGCGTTTGGAGATAGCATGCTCTGTGTACAAAGAATTATGTTTGTTTACCTGGCTTTCAATTCAGTGTGCAGGGCACATCAGCCACATACCGGTAGTAGTAGCTGTACTGTTTTCATATCTAAAGAGAAGTGTTGTTGTACATACTGCATTCCAAAATTAGAGTGCCTCTGAGTTTTACTACTAACGAGATCTTTATGAACATCAGTTTTTGTATGATTTCTGAAAAGGAAATACTGAACTGAACTCTGTATAGAAGATAATTCATTCTGACTTAAAGGCATGCTGCTTAACTCTGTGTGAATGGGGATATTCTGATCCAATCCATCTATCATAGTCAAATCATAGTTTTGGCTGATGGACATATGGCTAGCTTATGGATTACTTTCTGTTCCTCACATGGGCTGATCCATTATATTAGCAGTCATTTCACTCTCATGATGACCAGCCATAAAGTTAGTATTAACCACTGCTCATCTCCAGAGCAAAATTAAAACTCAAACTCTGAAGTACACCTTCAATTCCAATGAGGTATTGCTAGAGATAATTGTAAGTTGCGTTATTTAGATGTCATGGCTAACAGTAGTTATGGTAAGTAAGAGTGGAGGAGAAGAGGGTAGGAATATTGTATGAATAGGTACATGCTGCCATTAAGAAGTCTTGGACTACTGCAACCTACTACAGTTAGAGAATTAGAAAGCGAATGATGGGAAATGTAATTAGTTGGTGTCATGAAGATGTTCTCTCTACCCTTTTTAGCTTTATAACTTTTAATACCATTGACCTATCTTTTAATTCTGTCTTTTAACTTTGTTCTTGTTTATGCTTTTGTATTTTGTGACATGTTTTCTTTGTAAGCTGCCCAGAGCCATTTAAGGCGAGATAGGTGCTATAGAAATGTGATGAATACATTTAAAACTATTCAACAGGCATCATATTACCCACCTTGAGATTGAGGAATGCCTGTGAATGCAACATTTTTCAATGATGTAGAAATAATAACTCTTAAAAGTTTTTTTTAAATTGATATTTCAAATCTTATCGTTGAGTGAACAGATATCTCAATGCAGAGTCTTAATTAAGCCTCACTCCTAGTTTAAAAATGACTGAATAAAGAACTGCAATTTAATTTCCCAAGCATTTCCTCAAATTTGTATTGATATTGTATAGGCATTTATGCTATGAAGATATAAAAAAACTGTGTATTTGTGTATGTATGTATATACTGTATATCTATATACCGGTATATCTATGTAGGTAGGTGTGTATGTGTGTGTGTGTGTGTGTATATATATATATATATATATATATATATATATATATATATATATATATATATATATATATATATATATATCAGACATTATTGATTGAATATACATCTGACTGAAAATTTTATTCAAGGTTCTGGCTCCAGAGACCTTTAAAGGGAATTAATATATTCATTCTTTCTTGCCCTTGCTTCACATACCACTCTAGTATTCTTTCTGGTGCCTGGAATAAATTTCCTTTTTATTGCTTAACAGTTATAGTAATTGATAGCTCCTTTAACTAAAATAAATGCCACCTAGACTTTTTACTGGACTAAATGAGCTGGGCAATTATGGTTGTAAGTTGTGACAGCTGTAAAACAGGTGATTGCATTGGTTGTGACCTACAGTATAAAGTATAAAGCCCTACATGATATTGGGCCAGGCTACCTATGAAACCTTCTTCATCCCATTACATCAGCCTGTCCCACCCAGTCAGGCTAAAGAATTCCAACTGGTGGGAATTAGAAAGAGAGCCTTCTCTACCATTGCCCTGCCCTACAGAATTTTCTGCAGGGGAGCACGCAGATGTGGGGCTGGTTAAACCTCCCCAAAGCCCTCCCTTTGACTTTTAACTAATTTTAATCTCTTGCCTCCTCTTAAATTTTTTAACTTTTATATGTACTGTTTTCTATTTTAACATTTTATTGTACACCTCCCACAGTCCCTCTTGAGGGAAAAGGGTGGTACAGAAATGAGGAAAAATAAACAAATAAATCTAATGACTTCATGGTACTAGTTTCTCAATTCGCACATTATTCTGTGAAGGGATAGATCTAAAAGGAAATGGTAAGGATTAAGAGGGTTCCCTGTCTATTGAATACTATTCTAGATGCCGCAGATTGAAAGAGTTATAGGATACAGTGGAAGAGAGCATGACCAATCTGAACAGCGAACAGGAAAATTGCACCCCATAAAATTCTGTACCAGATTCCACTTGTAATATTTCTATGTGCTGTCTCCTAGCTACTCGGACTAAAGAGCTTTCTCAAACCGGTGGCCTCCAGATGTGTTGGGTTATGGGAGATGAAGTCTTACACTTCTGGAAGGCATTAGAGTGAGGCAGATTTGAGCCTAGCAATACTATTAGAAGGGGTCAGGTAGCAGTCTAATAACTGGATTAGAAACTTTTAAGTGTCAGTCTACTCTGCTTTCCTACAAGTAACAGTGTGGAAAGCCGATAAGATAAGAGATAAGTAATACCAAAAATTTCTTTAGTTAGCATATTTTTTCCCCAAAATTAAAAATGGCTTTGAATTCTTTATCCTAAAAATGATACAGTGCATGGTTAAGACACCAGAAAGCAGGAGACCATGAATTCAAGTCCCGCCTTAGCTAGGAAAGCCGCTGGATGACTTTGGGCCATTCACTTTCTCTCAACCGAACTGACTTCACAGAATTGTTGTTGTGGGGAAAATAGGAGGAGGGAGGTGTTGGATATGTTTGTGGCCTTGACTTATTTATAAAAAAAATAAGGTGGGATATTAGTTAATTAATTAATTAACTAATTAATTAATTAATTAATTAAATAGATTTCCTCCAAAACTGTTTAATAGGGTGCTGAAGAGTCACTAAGCTCAACATGACTGATATTATTCATCCTTTCAAATCTTCTTTTGTTTTCCAATTTTCAGCACTTTATAAAATGCATACTGTACCTCAACAAATATATAGATATTTCTAATATCAAATTTTGCCAGATTCTTGATTGCAATATGTGTGTTGCTAGATGTTCTCAATTCCTAGCAATCAGCTTTCAAACATATGACAAGATTCCAGAAGCAAAAATGGGAAGAATAGTATTGAGCCCTGCTAATTAAAGTTAACGTGTTCTGTACTAGTTGACTATTTAAATTTAGTTTATACCTTCCACCTCAACTTTGCTAAACAAAACCTTACAGCAGGAGTCTCCAAACTTAGTAACTTTAAGGCTTGTGGACTTCAAATTTCCGAATTCTCCAGCCAGCCAATTTTAACATGCTGGCTGGGGAATTCTGAGAGTTGAATTCCATAATTCTTAAAGATTGTCAAGTTGGGAGACCTCTGCCTTATGGCTTGTGAGGAGGCATCCAGAGAAATCCAGTTTCATCCCTAAAATTCTGAGTATTTAAAACTCAGGATACCAATTTGGCTGAATATCTGAAAAAAAAATTTAGATTGCAGATACTGATTCTTGACATCTAAATTTAGCACTATGTTTTCTTTTTTTAAAATCCATCATTTAAAAACCATAATTGAAATAAGGTTATTTTAAATTGAACGCTTCCCTTCAATGCCCTGAACTCTATGCTAACTTTATATACATACAAACATACAAACACACCCAGGTCCATCTAAATCTTCTGTTGTTGTTAGTTGTGAAGTCACGTCCAACCTATCGCGACCCCATGGACAACATTCCTCCAGGCCTTCCTGTCCTCTACCATCTTCTGGAGTCCATTTAAGCTCACGCCTACTGCTTCAGTGACTCCATCCAGCCACCTCATTCTCTGTCGTCCCCTTCTTCTATTGCCCTCAATCTTTCCCAGCATTAGGCTCTTCTCCAGTGAGTCTTCTAAGACCTCTGAAATGTTGGTGAGGTCAAGGATCCATGAATCAGGGGATAAGGTATTCCAGAGTCTAGTTTTATTCCAGAAAATAAAACTTAGTAATAATTTATACCAAAAAGCTAAAAATAAAAGCTGTAAATAAAAGTCTTAAATTAGCTGAGTCTCATTAACTCTCTTCCATTGAATGTGTTTGGAGAAGCCATGGGAACGAGACAGCGTTACTCACTATGATTAGAGTTGGAATTATTATTACAATTAAAATAAGAATTAAAAAAAAAAAAGAACTCTTTTTCAATTCACAGCATCAGGCTCAGGTGACCAGTCAGTTGATCAATTTCTCTTGCAACTGATGGGTCAATGTACTGTTGATCCGAAAAAGTGGACCTTGTACCTGTGAAAAAAAAGCCACGAAGAAAAAAAAATAGAATTAAAATGAAAATGAGAATTTTGAAGCAAATCATGGATGCTTCACAACATTGTTTCTCATGGTAGTTGCTGGTTCTTCACAAATTAATTGCCACAGCAGTCTTACTAATGCTAATTATTTCTGTCTAAGTCAGAAAATATGTCTAGAGTTATATGGAATTGCTAAAATTATAGAAAAAGATTTATTTTAATTTAGACTAAATTGTACAAAGCCAACAGAAGTGATTTGATGACCTGGAGTGACTCTCCATTGAAATCATTTTAGGATCCCAATATGGCCAAACATGGATATTTAGGGTGCTTGCCAGAAATATGATATCCAGATTTCCACACCTGTCATTTAAAAACATGTAAACACAGAGTATTTTGCAAAAAAATAATTCTAATTACAATTTATTTATTTATTTATTTTTTAAAAGGAACTGAATTTGTAACACTACGGTATCCCAGTTAGCAAACTCAACCAGTTAGTAAGGCAGCCAGCCATCTGCATGGCATTTCTTCTGTTAATCAAAAGAAACTTGAGGATCAGATGGGTTTGCCTTTTCAAGTCTTGCAGAATGAATGCTCCTAACCTTGAACACTTGAGCTTTCTTGGGCAAAATAAAAGAATGATCTTCTGATGCGATTTTGTGTGAAGAGGGAACAAAGAGCTCTTTAATTTCATCTCCCATTAGAGCACTGGGGAAAGTATGAATTTGAAGCCTCTTTTATATCACATTGCTTCCCCTTCTCTTTCTCTCTCATCAAAAACTATGTTTGAACTATGATTGTTCTGTGCAAGATTAATAAGATTCAGAGGTGTATAAATTATTGCACACCATGGTCTGAGATTTGGACTCCAAGCAAAATAAGAACGTTTTCAAGAGATATCTGGTGGTGACAACTAAATATGTAAGTATAGGGATGAACATATTTTGGGCTCTAACTAGAGTCAGCTGCAAAATACATAGGAAGCTGAATATAGAATTGGAGAAAATGGGCTCATGAGACTATGTTTAGCCCAGTTTTCAGTCGTAGAAATTGAAAGTCACCCACACATCCTTTCATTTATAACTTTCGTGACACTTTTCCCATTCCTAGTGTGAGCAACCTTTCTTAATTTAGAAAGTGGAGAGGCATTTGGTTTGGTTTGGGAAGTAAGGTTAGTTTTGTTGTTGTCTGTCTATTTATTTTACTTATTTATTAAATTTATTAAATTTATTATTTATTAAATTTGGGACGTTCTGCACCTGCACTGAAAGTGGCTTGGTTAAGTACTTTTAATGTCACTTAATTTTAATAGTGCAACTTAACTCTTTCCTCAATACTGCCAAATTTCCCTTTAAAATGGTTTTAATTGGATTTTCTATTTCTTTCTGTCCTTAAACCTCTTACAGGGTTATTCCAGATTTGCATGCAGTGAACAGGTTGTGATTTGTTAGTTACATAGGGAAGCTCATTGATGGCTGGCATAAACCTGACAATCACAGTAAGTAGCTAAAGGGAACTCTGATAATCTTGAGGAAATAAATTGAGCAGGCTTAATTTAGATATAGGTAGATTATTTTCATCTCCTTCCTTTCTTTTCTTGTAGTATAGAATTTACAAGAATGTAGCAGACAGACTTCAGGAGAATGCAAATTTAGTAATGTACCTCAAACAGCGGAATCTCATTCCTCTTAAAACATGAGTGCAAGTGCATTTGTGACACAGGTAGTCCTTAACTTACGATTGTCATGAGGCCTGCCAGTAATGGTTGTGAGTTGTGACAGTGGTAAAGCAGGTCACCCATGTGACTAATCCAATTTTACAACCTCTTTTGCAGTGGTCATAAAACGAACACTGCAGTCATACAGTAAAGCAATGCTATGGTCATTAAGCAAACCCATTGTTTACTCTGGGGTGTTTTTGCCAAAAATTGGAAGTAAATGCTGGTTTTGGGAGAGAACCGGTCTAATGGTTCATAGCCCAAAAAAGCAAAAATCTGACACACGTCAGAATCCCTATTTTTATGTGTTTGCGTGATGAAAGAAACAGTCTTTAAATTATGATTGTTTGGGGCTTTTCAATCAATATATAGAACTTTAGCTGAATAAATGCCATATATTCCTCTGTGTGAATGTGTACATGTTCCATTTCTACTGTACTTATCGCTGTTTACATGAAACTGTACTTATCTGGAAATGATGTCTCCCACCTTGCCCTCAAATATATTGATTTCTTCTTTCTCAGAAGAAAAATTTCCTTCATTCCTATTAGCATCTGCTGGACTTAAATGAATAAGGATCACCAGTTACCATCTTTTTACTAACATGCTACTTTGTGAAAAGAGCAATGTCTAGAAAAGACATTGTAGAAAAGATTCCATATGATAATCCAGAGATTCTCAATCTTTGGGCCATGATTATGATTGCTGACAGCTGGGATGACATTGACTCCTCCTCTTCCTGAACTTGGGTGGTCTTTGCTGAGTTGCTGGGGCATGGGGGCTCTCTTTTGATCTTCAAGGGCACTCAAGCCAGTCTTGAGGGTGCTGTAACACAGAATGGGACAACTCTCCACAGCCATTTTGCTGTGGCCAACCCGCCGCAGCCATCTTGCTGCAGGACAACGCTGCAGGATAACTCAACATGATAAATGTTATCCTCCATGATTAACATTTTGCCATTATTTTTATTGACAAAAATGGAAACAATGTCAAAGAAACTGTGGTGGATAACATTTATATTGCGTTGAGTTATCCCACATGGAATTGTCCTGCAGCGAATTGTCCCACGACGAAATGGCCACAATGAGATGGCTGCACTGGCTTGGCCGTGGCAGGATGGCGGGGATGAGATGGCCGTGGCGAGTTGGCCTAGACCCCAACTGCAACAGACGCTGCTCCGAGTCAAAGGCCACTGAAGAAATGAGTTGAGAGAGAATTCTTAGAATGATCTAGCTCTGTCTGCACAAACCTAGCTTGCACATATATAGCTGGATCTTATCAGAGCAGTCTGACAATTTTATTAATGGGCAGGAAAGGCCGCACAAATTCATTTATATTCTTTTAGGGCAGGGGTAGGCAACCTTGGCTCTTTTATGACTCGTGGACTTCAACTCCCAGAATTCCTGAGCCAGCCATGCTGAGGGGAAAGGAAGAGGTTTCCAAGCTGAGCCATGCTGGCTCAGGAATTCTGGGAGTTGAAGTCCACGAGTCATAAAAGAGCCAAGGTTGCCTACCCCTGTTTTAGGGAGTCATAGCACCGCAAAGCCTGAGAACTCCTGTGCTGTCTCCTTTCCATCTGTCTGATGTATAGCTCATGGCAAGGTTTGTTTCCTCAGTTAAAACTCTGTTTCTTTTTCACACCCTACTGAAAGGGGGCATGCTTGCAATTTGAAATAGACATTTTCTCTTTCTGAGGAAATTACCTTAAGATACCAGAAATTGTAGTCTCAGAAATCTGGAGCTGACCAGTTAGAGAAATTGTTCTATTCCTTTCCTTTATTTCTTCAAATATTGCTCTTCCTCTTCTGATTGTATACTGCATAGTAGTCATATTTGTAAATTTCACCAGAGCAGAGCTGCACAATCTGTGCTCCTCCAGATGTCACTAAATCAGAACCTCCAGTGATCCCAATCAGCACTGCCAGTGGTCTAAGATGCTGGGAATTATAGTTCAGTCATATATAAGCACTCAAGGCTCTTCCTTCCTAGAGGGTAGTGATGAGAGAGAGCGATAAAGCATCAGCTTTATCATTGCCCATTGGTCCATATCAGACGAGATGTATCAGGATATTAATTCATTATATACACAATGCTGATTAAATGATGGCATTTTAAAAGAAGCTAAAAACCCAGCAACTTGTAAAAAATGGGACTGTGCGAAGCAAAGGGAAAGCCACAGGTGAGGAAAACATAGTTTGGAAATAAGCTTAGTTTCTTACATGGCAAAAGAGAAGGAACAACTATTCAGCCTTAATGACAGTGATAGAAGCTGCCATCCATTTTGCATTGAAAATAGGACTGCACTCTCAAGCAAACTTTTTGAAGTAAGGTGATGGTGATTGTCATGTAAATATTGTACAGTGTTTATTTCTACAGAGCAATTTCCTTCTCCATTTTTTTTCCCTGGGATTGTAGTCACATCCGAACTTCAGCGAACAGCTATTAGATAGGATTGTTCACTGGATGGAACAGTAGACACTGTACATTTTCACATTCCCTGAAGGTATTTAATTGGATGCTTCAGGACACAGGAGCTTGGGCTGAAGGAAACAACAGTTATTCATTAGATGACGTCTGATGTTTCCAAAAGCCCCAGTCAAAAAGACGAGTGATAGAAGTTGTTGTTTAGTAATATGTACAAGGTCCCAGTTTATCAATTTTTGGATTATCTGAAGCTTCAATCTAATCAAAGATTTTTCTTCATTTTTTTCCTCTTAAAAGAAATGCACTCTGCCCTCTCAGCATGGAAAACTATATAAATCAGGAGAGATTTTTTTGTTGTTGCAGATCGACCTGGAAGCAAAAAAGGCTAAATTCTCTTGAGTTTTGAAAAATATGTGACAACGCCTTCAAGTCATTTATGCAATTATAACTGGTGGTTACAGGTTTTTTTTAAAGCCCTTTTGTGCCATTTGCCCTGAAAAAAGGAAGAAAAAGAAAGTCTCACAAGGCAGTGCACGCACATTTAAATCACAAAGGTTGCTAGCGGGCTTCCAGAGAGTCATTGTGGGACTGCGCCTAGCTTTTGTCACAATTCAATATGCAACATTGAATTGGGAGATGGGAGTGGAGGGGAATCTTTTTCCATATGTGCCAGAGATGAAGTGAGGTGACTTCCTAAAGTGTAGAAAAAAAGGCAAAAGAACAATATGTAAATGGTGTTAATGGGGCTTTCAAGTGGAAGGATATTATCATCAGAGGCATCTTCAGTTTCCGATCTTTTTGTCAACATAATGAAAACAGCATTGTGCCACTGCAGTGTAAGCACATGTACAAAAGGAGCAGAGTTGCATCATGATGGATAGGCTCGGCTTTCATTATCCTTCCCCCCCCCTCCACCCCCACTTGACCTCCCTTGCAGATACTTCTGACTGTCAGAGTCATGCTCAGCACTTAAATGTTCTTCGGCCCTGGGTATAATGCAGTGAAGTTCTCTCTATCCTGTATTTTATTTTACACTACGTTAGCATCTAACTCAGTGTATTTGGAAAATAAGAGATGTTTACACATAGTTCAATATCAAAATAGTGATAGAGCGCCAATAAAATACTGCATTCTAAATACACCTAATGATTTGTGGAAGGGAATCTGGGGAAGGACAGGAGCTTTCTTGCAACGTGCCTTTTGGTGGGACAATTCCCACGAAGGTGCACTGCTTAGCGTGATATTCCGAAGAGGTATGCTTACTGGGTACCTGTGGTACGCGGAGGAATTTTCTTCCCCTTACCCAGATTCAGCTTCAGCTTCAGGAAAGGGGTTAGTTTGTGCCTCTTGAACCGGGGAGGCTTCGAAAGAGCAGGCACATAAATGACTTCATAGAGAACTCTGGAGAATGGACAGAGCAGCTTTAATGTGCTAATGAGGGGGAGACCAGATGCCAGAAGTGATCAGAGGAGCTCTTTGTGAATCTGTCTCTTTGAGATGGCTGAACCCTCTGTCCTTATCGCTGCTGCTGCTGCTGCTCACAGGCCGGGGAGAGACACTGAGGCTCTTAGTGAGGTGTTCCTCGCCTTAGCTCAGCAAAGAACCCTATAAATCAACATCCGAATGCTGATGAGGGTAACACATCAGGGCAGAGCAAAGGCGGAAAGGCAGTTCAGATCGATGGTCCGGTGTACAAAACTTTTCTGCAGGCATCAGGGTGGGGCAGATGTCAGGAAGATGGACTTTGACTGCTGCCTTGAATTCCAGGGTTTCTGATTATATATATATATATATATCCCACCATCCTCATTGATTGATTGAGGTTTGTGGATATTGTGGTTCAAAGGTGCTGGAGGGCACCAGATTAACACAGTTTAAAATGGAGGTAGGCATGGAGATGGCAACTGATAGATTTTACAGTTCTGTACTAAGTCCATCCAAAAGAGAAGATTGAAGACTATTTGAGTCAAAGGAGAAGACTGAGATTTTATAATTCACAAGTTCTGTCTGTTTAATATACCGATGACTGAAATGGACAAATTATTCCCTACGAATGAAGGCAAATATCAGGGTAATGTTGCAGAATCCAATCTGGGTCAGTCACTGGGACCAGGGGTTTTGTCTTTTGGCTAGAGGGAAGTTCCCTGAACATGGGCTCCGGCGTGAGTTCGAAAGCTCAGAAGACAAAATTTCTGGTCCCGGTGACTGATCCAGATTGGATCCTGCAAAATTATTCCTTAATCCCAATGTTTTGAGAATTTCTTGAAAATTTGCATTGGAAGGAAAACTCCACCTTTCTTAGCAGTAAAATTCCACTCTTCCTTAGGAGATTTGGTTGGTTGCCTCTGGAAATTATTGAATAAAACTTTTAAAGTCTACTTTTCATATTATCAGGGTGATGGAGTAGCTTTTCCTCTGCACATTTCCCTCACTTTCTGTCAAGGTAATGATTTAGAACATGGGTGTCAAACTCGCCATGTCACGTAATGTGTCGCAATATGTCGCGACTCTTTTTGCATTGCCGGCAATGGGGTGGGTGCGGCTTCGGTATGATGAAACCGGCCCATGGGCCAGCAGTTTGACACCCCTGATTTAGAAACTAACCAGCTGATTAAGATGTATGATGTAATGATGGGAATGATTCAGCAGGGTCTATGTCCCTTTAAGAGCCATCTGTGTCTGTATCCTTTTAAGAGCTTTGTATACTCTCTCTCTTCTGTTTCCTGCTGTAATTGCTATTTGTTGGAGACTGCTGTATTAGCACGTGTATGTATATTGTTCCTGGTGTATGATATTGTAGATAGTCTAAGATAAACCACCATTTAATATAGACCACTGTTTACTGTGTTTATTCCTGGGTTATCTCCTAGTGCAATAAGACTGTGCATGCTCTGACACTTTCCTTTAATCAGACTTCAGGTTTCTTTTGATGGTGAAAATGTGCAGTTTTATAATATGTTGAACTATGGTTCAGGTTATGCTTGATAAACCATGATGATATTTCAAAAATGATGGAGATGATAATGAGTTAAATCTACCTCGTTTTATTTATTTTATTTCATTGGGTTGGCCTAATATGAACACATCTTGGTCAGAACACTTTACAATGCTTTTTGTGTGTGTGCAGTAGTCACTAATCAGATGGCATTTTCCATTTGTTAACTGTTGGGAAGACAGCTTGTAATATCAAAACTCCTTCGTTTTATTCTTCTGGAATAGAGATCTTGGTAGCATACTGATCTAATTGTGTGGGAATAGACACAGATGTAAGTCAAAGTTAAACTAGACCCAATAGAATCACTGGGATTTAAATTAGTAATTTAAATCTCATTGATTTCAGAGGCTTTATAAAAAAAAGTGCTACCGGCCAACCTCGAGAGTAAACTACATTAATATAAAATGTAACAATGTTACCAAGGTCATTGTTTATTTGTTTGTTGATTGTGCCTTAAAATTAATGTTGACCCCTGGCAACTGCCTGGACTAGACTCTGAAGTTTTCTTTACAGGATTTCAGAAGTGTTTCCTAGGGCTAAGAGAGAATGATTGGCTCAAAGTCACCCAGCTGGATTCATGCCTAAAGTGGGATTAGGACTCACGTCTCCTAGTTTCTAGCCAGGTGCCATAACCATACTGGCTATACCACACTGGCTCTTTCATCAAGATCATGTAGGTATGAAGAATGAGTCAGGAAGTATTTGTAGTAGAGAATGGGTGTTCTTGTTCCACAGAGAGAAATGAAAAGTACATGTCAGGCTGGACCAGGGGTCTTCAAACTTGGCCCTTTTATGACTTGTGGCCTTCAACTCCCAGAATTCCTTAGCCAGCATGCCTGGCTGAGGAATTCTGGGAGTTGAAGGCCACAAGTCATAAAAGGGCCAAGTTTGAAGACCCCTGGCCTGGACCTTTCTGCAGGACAGAGATTACCATCTCCATTGCTTGTGCATGGTTGGAATGAGGAGGAACTTCAGCAACAATATTCTCTCCATATTTGCTGGTAACTAAAACTAATCTAAAAGAAAAAAAATGAGCATCAAGTCTTATCTTCAAGGAATACCTTAAATCCCCGTCCAAGTTTGCGTTGCTCAAATGTGCCAGAAAGATGTCTAGGTTCGCAGCCTGTCTCCATGAATATAGCCACCACCAAGTTACTTTATATAAAGAAACTTCTTTTTGTGCTTGTTTTGTTACTACAGCATCTACTGGTTTTTACTCTGTGGAGACTAGCACGGTGCTTGAGTTATTCTCTCCTCCTGCTTCCTCTTTTTTTCCTTTTCTCCTGATTGCCTTCTGCTGCAAGTTTTCAGTAGCTTGTACATCGACCATTCAGCTGCATAGGACTTGACATTTCCCTCTCTGATAACTTGCTTTTGTATTGCTTGTGGCTTAGTGAGCAGTATAAATGGAGGGAGTGTCCAGGGGGTTTGCTGCTAGTAAACAGTTGTGTTCTATCACCAGGCTGCTAGAACAAGCCAGGTACCAGAACTGGCAACATCCCTATCCTTTATGAGAATTCAGGTAAGAACGCATGAGGTCTGGTAAGATTTCAGCTATTTTAAATTAGTGGATCAGTTTTTGTTTTTATTTTTAATATTTGCATGGCTATGGAGAATTACATAATGACGTACACTGACCTCTGACATGCTGTAAGAAATAATTAAACCTGCATCCATTGTCACCTGTTACTGGACAATATTTTTTTGAAAGTTTTGCTTCCTGAAAAACTTTTGGTGGTCATGAATGACTCCTTCAAATTGAACACAAACATAATTTTGGAATGACTATCATGTAGGAATCTTGAGAAATATGAAATTAACTTGAATTACTCTAATATACTTAATCACATAATATTTCCGACATGCTGCATGAGTTCAACAGGGCTAAAAAGTGTTTTGCTGTTTATTTTTGTTCGTACTCAATGTCCGATGCATCTCACTGCAGTGTCCAACAACAGTCGGCCAGCATTGATGGATTCCTGTTGCCCTGATATCATTTTTCCATCTTGGCAATGTCCTGGTGACACCTTTCACCGTGTTTGTCACTGACTACACCTAGATTTTCAGGAAAGAAGTCCAAGTGTGAATGCAAAAAATGAATCATCAGTGATGTTTTGCACTCCATGGTCTTGTATGTTGTAAGGAGTTTGTAGTTTGGTGCTCTGTAATTGCCAAGAAAATTCTCAACGTTATTTTTGAATGCTTTCTGGGTGATTTTCTCTGACCCCACTAACAGATCTTCAGATCTCTAGTCATTGATGACATATCTGATTTGTGGATCAACAAAAATGCTTTCCTTAATCTTGGCATCAGTTATTCTTGGAAATGTCTGTCTCAAATAATGAAAACCTTCACCTTTCTTTTTCACAAAATTTTTCATCGGCCCAAATTTTATGAGAAGCAGAGGCAAAAATATCTTTGTTGGTTCAACAAGTGGATCATGTGCCATGTTTTTCTGTCCTGGAGCCAAATTCTTTCTGAGTGGCCATTTCTTTCTAATGTAATGCAACTCTCTTGCATAGCTGTCCCATTCGCATATGTAGCAACAATACTTGGTACATCCGAATTACATTCCAAGCAGCAGAGTGACTACTTTTAATCTTAGACATTCCAGTTGTACTTGGTGTACTGGGTGTGTTTCAGCAACAATTCCTTGTGTTTGTATGTTTCGTTCATGTGTGCAGCAGCCAACCAGTTACTGAAAGGGGCACATTGCCCAAACAGAATATTTCTATAAAAATGGTACATAATAGGTTAAATTACAGGTTATTTTCATGATCAGCAGCCAAATATCTATAAGATACACCAAAAAGTGTTCAGGAAGGAAACTATCTGTTGTCCAGCGAAAACAGAGACATTCACACACCAGATATTATTGACCAAGCTTTCTTGGTTATTTTTCATCTCTGAAATTCATCTAGTGGAACATTTTTTCATAGATTGCTAATCTTTA
Organism: Azemiops feae; assembly: GCA_023970755.1. Lineage (NCBI taxonomy): Eukaryota > Metazoa > Chordata > Lepidosauria > Squamata > Viperidae > Azemiops > Azemiops feae. The sequence continues at coordinate 1,261,500 of JALGBA010000444.1, forward strand.
ATTTGAAGCTCATATATGCAGCTAATTTTATTAAGGTAAAATCACATTTACAACATGTTAAATGATGTTTTGTGGACATGCTATAGCTCTATAATAGTGAAGAAATCTGAAGATGTAACACACCCCTAATTAATGCCTTCCTAGAAAATACAGTATATGGATTAGGATTCACAGAGTGCTGGGGTGAGCAGAAAGGCTGGTCCAAGTAGGTGAAGACTTTGTTGAATGTTTGCAGTAAAAGGTAGAAGTGCTTGACATGCAGTTTGCCTATGTGATATTGGCTGCTGTAGTTTATATGTTTTGGCTCATTTGACTCATACTTCATTGTGAAGTTGTGATTGTATTACACATCTACCTAATAATCTCATGGACTTCAGCATCAGTATTCACTAATCTTAGTGAATAAATGCCAATATATTCACAAGGCTTTTCAGAATTAAGGATGTTATTTATAAAATGGTATCACAGTAGCAACCCAATAGCTGCTACTCTAATGCTGATAAATGGACTAATTTGGGTTCGGCAATAAGACCCTAATTATTGCTTCCCTAGCACCCAAATTAATGGCAACCTATAAACCAATTTTCACTGGGTGCAGAAGGCAATGTTCAATGTTCATTAAAATGTTAATTTGTCAAAGGTGCAATGATGCCAGTGTATCAATGTGAGAAATAAAATTCAACTCCAAGGTTGGATAATTTCAACATTTACAAATGATACATTTCTCACATCAAGAAACTAAGTGTTGTTTTATATTGTGCTGGAAAAACTGGGGGAAAAACGTGTAAGCTCCCAGTATGTCAAATTTTACATTGTTTTGTTGAAGCTGCACAATAATTTGGTGATATAGATATCTCATGAAAGATCTGGATATTCTTCTCTGGCTAGCAGCATAAATCATGGCTTTAGATTTCTGTATACAAAGCATACTCTGTAAGATGGATTTGTGGTGTCTTCCTGTTGTCCAAGGTAGCAAACTCTTTACAACAATCATTGATGGCTTGGATATAGCATCATTGGAAAGCCTCCTTTTTCCAGTCAGTCTTCACACGTAGTGGGACTGGAACTTCCCAAACTCCCTTGTGTAGACACCAGATTAGGAGACGAGTAGGTATTGAGGGAAGTGGATGTGAATTTATCTTAGTTAACATCTTATTGCATGAGACCCTTAATGCTTTTTATGGTATTGTGAGAGTTCACCAATGTTCCATTTCTTGCAGGATATTGTGGCAGGACTGTTTCTTCTGGTACATTTACTGAAAGTTCCCTTAAATTATCCTCGAGCACTAGATATTTTTGTATGCTTTTTTCAACACAAGAAATCCTGCCAGGTTCTATTCTCTCAGTATTGTATAATAAACAGTTTAAGTTGGAAAGCAGCCTTTCTCAACCTGGTGTCTTTTAGATTTATTAGAATACAATTCCCATGACTGCATAGAACTGAGAGCCAGTCACTGAATTGCAAAAAGTTGAGGAGGATTATTGAGATAATCTTGTCTGAGCTAGTTAGATATAAAGAGTAAGGAAGATGACTTGGATAGAAATAGATAATCTGTTATCAAAGAAACAAAAGAAAGCATAGTTTAAGTCCAAAACAAGCACAAAATATGCACAAGCAGTTCAAAGAAACACTCCTTTAATTCACATAGTCTAAGCACAATCAGACCTTCAAGATTGTTTTATTATAGCCACTCTCACTAAAAGTAGTTTTAGACTTCCTGTGAAATTGGTTCTATGTTTGGTCTACCTGGAGTGGCTGACATCAGTAAAATAGTTGGAGAATGCTTCCATCAACTGCACAATTTAAAATCTACAAAATGATTTTTGCTTTACTTTAAAAAAAAAAAAAAAAGCCTGATGTAGAATGTGCACAAAGCAAACCATTCAGTTTACTTCCTCTGTATTCATTTAATTACATTTATTTATTGCTGTGTTCCACCTGTTCCTTCTGACTTTTGATTGAAGGATACACTGTCCTTCACCAGTATTTCTGAAAGCTTACCTTACTTAAGATCATGCTATGAAGTGATCTGGCAGAAGATATGAAGCTACGATTTGGACGAGGGAATAGATGGGGAAATCATCAAATTTGTAGACGACACCAAGCTGGCAGGAATAGCCAACACTCCAGAAGACAGGCTTAAGATACAGGAGGATCTGGACAGACTTGAACACTGGGCGCTATCTAACAAAATGAAATTCAATGGTGAAAAAAGTAAGGTTCTACATTTAGGCAAGAAAAACCAAATGTACTGGTATAGTATAGGGGGTACCTTGCTCAATAGTAGTAACTGTGACAGGGACCTCGGAGTCCTAGTGGACAATCACTTAAATATGAGCCAGCAGTGTGCTGCAGCTGCCAAAAAGACCAACACAGTGCTAAGCTGCATTAACAGAGGGATAGAATCAAGATCACGTGAAGTGTTAATACCACATTACAATGCCTTGGTAAGGCCACACTTGGAATACTACATCCAGTTTTGGTCACCACGATGTAAAAAAGACGTTGAGACTCTAGAAAGAATACAGAGAAGAGCAACAAAGATGATTAGGGGACTGGAGGCTAAAGCATATAAAGAACGGCTGCTGGAATTGGGTATGTCTAGTTTAATGAAGAGAAGGACGAGGGGGGACACGATAGCAGTGTTCCAATATCTCAGGGCTGCACAAAGAAGAGGGAGTCAAGCTATTTCCAAGGCGCCTGAAGGCAGGACAAGAAGCAACGGATGGAAACTAATCAAGGAGAAGCAACCTAGAACTAAGGAGAAACTTCCTGACAGTTAGAACAATAACCAGTGGAACAACCTGCCTCCAGAAGTGGTGAATGCTCCAACACTGGAAGTTTTTAAGAAGAGACTGGACAGCCATTTGTCTGAAATTGTATAGGTTTCCCTGCTGAGTAGGGGTTGGACTAGATGATCTCCAAGGTCCCTTCCAACTTTATTATTATTATTATTATTATTATTATTATTATTATTATTATTATTATTATTATTATTATTATTATTATTATTATTATTATTATTATTACCAAGTGTGTTGCATCCCCATGTTGTTTTTAAAACTAGTGACAGTGGCAATAAGGAACAGCGAAAATGAATATAAACAGTGATGTCCTTTGTGAGTCTCAATGGCTGGAATCATATCAGGATGTCTATCTTGCTATAATAGTTTTCTGTTATTTTATGTGAATTTTGTACCAAAAGTGTTTTGTGTGATGAGGTATGTAAGATCCCTGAATTAGTTCTTCCTTTTGCTTTCTACAAGGAAGTTACACGAATCTCTTTATAAGAGGCAGGACTCTTTCCTTTTCCCGAGAAAAGTGTTTTTTTTCTCTCTGTGCGTGTATTTCTTTCTTCCCGCCTTAAGAATCCAACTATATTGTGTTATTCTTTTGAACCTTGGCTTCATCTGTTGGCACGGCAACACTTCTGCATGGATCTGTGAAATCTTGTGAATAAGCCAGTCATCAGCAGTTCATTAACACAACTTCTGGGTAGATTTTTTTTTTTTAAGCACATGGGCACATTAAGGGATCATGCAATTCAGATTAAGGCCCCCTGTGGCGTTTCCCATAGTTCATTCGGCATCAGCTTTTAATTGGTATTACGGCACGAAGCCTCATTGGAAAATACTCGGGACAATTAGACACCTGCCCACAGAAACCTAAAAGATAATGCCCCTTTGAAAATGTGTAGAGTTAGATTTCCAAAATAGACATGGCTGTGTCCTAGGTCATCTAGCCACAGAATTTTCATTCTCTGAATACCAGTTGATCTGTACTATATTTGCATAGAATTACTTCAACATGGTTTCAAATCTTGCAGCTATGTATTAAGTTTGGAACATAAACATTAAAATGCTTGGTGCTAAACTCACGTAGCTGGAACACAAAATAAAAGTGCAAAGTTTGCTTCCCAGTTTGGTCAAAATTAGTTGACATAGAAAAAGACACAATTTTTATATATAAACTCATAGAAAATAATATGGCTGGTTGCAACTAGAAAAAACAAAGCCTCCACTATTTATTTCTAGTGCATGTTTAAGGTCCAGATGTCACTTCTAAACCTAACCATCCTCATTTGTGGGAACACACCAATGCATGTTCCTTTTCAGTTCAAGCTTTCTTTAGATATTAATGTTCTATGTCTATGAGAAAGATAGTAGAGAAGCTTAACCACCTCTTATCAATCAAATCTGTATCTATATTCAGCAGTAGCAAGCCATCCCATCTTTTGAACCGTGCAATATAAAAAGAAATGTTGAGAAAATCTAAAATAACAAATCATATGTAAATTAACCCCTACAATAAAATATGCTGGTATGTTGTGCTTAATTAGGGTTATTAATGGGGGGGGGGAATCTTGGGTGACATTGTTAGTAGAATATGTCCTTATCACTACCGTGGTAGAAGCAAAGGCTGTTGGATTGTTGTAACATGATCCATCAGGCAACCTAATCTTTCTCCCAGCAAGGAAGTTACGTAACTGTCATGAATGGGTTAGCAAGCCCCCAAGCTACATTCCCTGACAGCCAGGCTCATCTGAGTTTCAATCCCTATTCAAGCCCACTGAGGCACAACTTGGGATCATGTAGGCAGGAAGATTATCTCCAAACCTCTCCCTTTCTACCAGAATGAAAATGGTTTTGTCTTTTTTAAAACAAAGGCAGAAGCTGGGAACCAAAGCTGAGATGAGAAATGGGGGTTCATTCCATTTCTCCAATAGCCTCAGAATTAACTGACAGAAATCCTCAGGGATCTGGTGAGAAAGTAAGGAAATAATTGAGATCAGGAGAGAAAATTGAGGCATAAATTGAGATAGAGGGAAACTATTTCAGGAAATGTTATTTCTAAAAATATAGACAGAACATTTTGTTAGAAATATTGCACGAAACTATTTTTATTGTCTGTACTTAACTCTGATTTTTTTTCCTCTGGTATTTATTTTCTCAATACAAGTTCAGTTCTTGTAACTATGCAAATTAACATCTCCTTACATCAGAGTTGCCTCTAAGTTGGAAGCAAACCAGCATCAATTTGCAGTTTCTCAAACCTTTATATTTTTCTGTGGGAAATCCTTTTAAATCATAATCTGTGATTTGAATAGCACTATATCTTTAACCTCTTTGCCACTGCATGTTTTGCATTATGACTATTTAAAAAAAGTTTTAAGTAAATTTTAGTTTTATTTTTTTTCTTAAAATAAAATTTGATTTTATCTGTTTCTTGTGAGATGGGTTTATTTCCCAAGAATAGGGAAGGGCTGACTATGTGAGCTACATTACTGAATGCTACAAGATCAATAGGTGGCACTATTTCATTAGTTTAATTTTGTTCTCTTTTTTATTTTTAATTTGCCAGAAAAGCAACATCAGTTGTGTGGTCATTATTTCTCTTACACACCAGGGCTAAAGAGGATGTCAGATGAGGTATTGTCAATCTTTTGAGGTAGACCAGCCTAGGAAACCAAAGTCATTCATGCTAATACTACTTTTATTATAAATTTACCATAACAGAATCTTGCAAATGTGAGCACATAGGATATGTTCTTGTTACTAAACTCAAAAAAATTACAAAGCCCTTATCCATTGAAATCCTACCCCTGCATAGGCTATGAGATAGCTATGAACAATTATTTCCAATTTCTGTCTCTCAACATTTATTTTTGCTTGTTGGGAACTCAAAGTATAAAAATGTAAGGTACAAAAGTGATACTGATTATGTGCCATTGGGATATCTAATAATTTTTTAAAAAATTGAACTGAATATCTGAGAATATTCTTGTAATCTATAATAGATAGCTTAGAAAAGATAGCCTGAAATTTCTTATTTGAATGGGCAGTTATGCTGTGGCTTTTTAAAGTAATATAAGATTGGGAACTACCAGCTCAAGGAATTCATGGATCTCACTATAACAAGGACACAATTTAGTAGCAAGGTTTGTGTGACTGAATGGAAGCAAACAGTGCAATGTGGAAGGAAGGAAGTATGAGAAAGTCCTTGAGAAATTATACTCAGAACATTAATGATTGTATTTATTTTAAAGTACAACAGGGACAGCCATGTAGCAAAACCAATTAAGGATCTGTGACATTAGCATGTTTATTACTGCATAAGCTTTTAACATCAAACATCTGAGCTAGAAGTCATTCAGGTAGTTAACATTTCTAACAGGTACATAATGATAATCATACTGATGTTGACCAACTGATCAAATCAAGATTGTTTCTGTCATTTTAAATAAAAACAATTAACCTTTGATTGAACAGGGTTGCTCATTACTTTGCAGTAATATATAAAAACTAAATAGCTATGTAACTATTTTACAATTGTATAAAAAATCAATATACTTTAAAGAAACACACACACACAAACACCGAACACAATAAACCTAGATACAGAAAATGGTGAAAGAAAGAAGAAAAATTCATACCACCGAAAAAGAAAAAAAATGACAGAAAAAGATTAACACCAGAGAAGAAAGTAGCTTATTTCATCATTACAATTCAATTTTTGAACAATAAATTAAGCCTAGATCAGTCTTATATTTTCTGTGGTAGAAAACTTTTAGAATCTGGAACATTTAGCACTTGTTCATGAGCAAATAAAGGAGTGTTTTTTTAATACCTAACAACTGTTTTGTGAATGGTCACTATATATAAGATATATTCACTTCTTTTCTCTTTTCCCTTCTCCCCACCCAAAATAGCTGCTCAAATACTTCTTTCTCAGATAGTTAACAAGAGAGGTAGGCTATGCTCCAGGAAATAGCAGACAATAATAAATGTAGTAGTACTTAATATTATTATACCATAAGAAGTATACTGATTAGTATTATAAAATTCTTTCTTGCTTTAATAAATGTTAGTGGCTTTGAACTGACTTGTTACAATATTGTGCTTTTAAAATTATAATATAGTCATCTGTATCTTCATATCTGTAGCAGTTGGCCTAAAAATTTTTAGCCCTTTTATCAGCCTTTCCCCATGGTATTGATACTCAAACGTGTTTGAATACAATGACCATCATCCCCCCATCAACATACGTGATCTAAAATAAGGCAAATATATTGCAGAGTCATTAAAGCAACACAGCTTCCCTAATTTGTACCCGCAACACTTCAGAAGTACCTTAAAATATTTATCTAAAGGCTGAAAGATATCACCAGATCTCATAAAACTTCACATAGTATCTTGCAAGATTTCAGGATTGCTGAAATTTCAGCAATTGTTTTAAGACTTCTCCAACTTCAGGGAAGTTCTTGTGTGGATTAGGAGTCACCTAAAAGGTAACGTGTTGTTTCAATTTTTTTTAAATTTGGAGGATACTTTTTAAAAACATATTATTAGCTGATAGAGTTGCATGGCCAGTGTTGTGTGGCCCTATACATTGCATGGATAAATTATAAATAAATTCCAGCTGTTTAACTTTTGTCCTATCTTTTTGCACCAACCACTCAGAAAAAGTGTCAACACCTATGCCAACAGGTGGCTATTCTATTCCTTAAAACAGTGTGGATAGAAGAGTCCTGGGATGGATGTATCTTGAAATAGAAGAGCAGAACAATCAATTTATTGAGAGTTTCCCTAGTCTGTCACAGCGCTATTGTATACCTTTGCAGTTCCTCTAGATCTGTTGCATTTCAGCCGGAGGCCCCATGAACCCACTGCTTTTGTAAATGACTCCACAGGATTTAATAGTGCCGTGTTCACATGTGTGTAAACTTAACCCATGTCGCTGACACTTCAGAGAAAGCACGCAGGACCTTCTCTTTGAGTTGTAGAGGCTCCTTATCCCACACGTCATGTAAAGATTCAGTCCAGACAAGCTGGATGGGGAGAAATATTGAGCAATTATGTTGCCTCTGTAATTAATATTCCCACCCACAGGCATGCCAGTTGCTTCCTTTCTATTAAACCTGGAGGTGGGGTCCACGGAATGGCTTAACTGAATGGTCCATCTCTAAAGTTGTCCATTAAATGCAAAGGGGGATCTCCCGCTAAGTGGCGCTCTCAGGAATGTGGGGAGATTGAAAGGAACAGTAAAAGTGCAGCTGTGACTGAATGCTGCCCGTGTGGTTGATGCCAGCTGGTGGCCCTACTTCATGCTGCTCCTTGTCTGCCATGCAGCCATCTGCTGCAGCTCTCCTGAATGAGACTCTCCCCTCTCTTTGGGGGGGGGCAGAACAATGGCTTTGGGATTATGATCTGCATTCCAATGGGCAGATATGGGCAGGGACTCACACACACACACATACACGCACACTGGGGTAGGGTGATGAGGGTTGAGTTGGGTTGCTGTGCAAAACCAACTTTAACCAACCAAAATGCTCTGTTTTGTTAAGTAACGCTTTGCTAACCATTTCCCTTCTGTAAGGCAAATAGACTTCCATTCTTTTTGTCATTTCTGTCCTTTGGAAGTACTGGGTTTTTTTTTAATCCTTTTAATCAAAATCTTTTTTGTTTGGGCATTCTTCCCCTCCCATTCTATCTCTACATGGATACTGCTCCAGCCCTCGAAAAAAGTTTATAAACCTGTTCTATTCTATTCTATTCTATTCTATTCTATTCTATTCTATTCTATTCTATTCTATTCTATTCTATTCTATTCTATTCTATTCTATTCTATTCTATTCTATTCTATTCTATTCTATATGACAAAATGAGCTAGGATGGGGAAGCCTGCTAGTTGCAAAGGATGGGCAGGTGGGGGGATTTTTAGGCAAAGGTTTCCCGAAAGAGTCATGCTTTTGTGCAATGGATACACCTTTTTTCCCCTCAGCAAGACAGGGCATTCATTAGATACATCAGAGAAATGTTCAGATATGTTCACAAGAATGAAGTAAACTTAAGATAGATCTGGCTAGAAATGCAAGTAGCCGTTCATTAGATGTCTTGTTCTCTGTGGCATGGCATGTCTTGCTTTATTCTGGACTTTTGCTCAATCTAATCAGATTGAATAGGAGGGTCATATAGTACAGCTCAGCATTTCAATTTTTTGTGGGAGGGTTGAATTAACTTTTCTTCTCAAATGAAGATGACTAATTAATCAAAATGAAGAGACTTATAAAACGACCATTTGCTCTTGTGAGCCCATTGCCATGTTACATGATTAAAGATATCCTGCCTTTCCCCCCAAAAAGCAGAATATAATATGTTAGGATAAGTTTATCCACAAAAAAAGCTATCTTTGAGCCTGAAAAGACATGCAAAGCCAACAATCTTCAAACAGTGGCAAGATACAGATTCTGGTAGTGTTTAAACCAGGGGTCTTCAAACTTGGCCCTTTTACGACTTATGAACTTCAACTCCCAGAATTCCTCAGCCAGTGTGCCTGGCTGAGGAATTCTGGGAGTTGAAGTCCACAAGTCATAAAAGGGCCAAGTTTGAAGACCCCTGGTTTAAACACAGGTAATCCTCGACTTACAACCACAATGGAGCCCAAAATTTCTGTTACTAAGGAAGACATTTGTTAAGTGAGTTTGGTCCCATTTTAGGACCTTTCTTGCCACAGTTGTTAAGTGAATCACTGCAGTTACTAAATTAGAAACTTGGTTGTTAAGTGAATCTGGCTTCCCCATTGATTTTGCTTGTCAGAAGGTCACAAAAGTTGATCATTTGACCCTGGGACTGTCATAAAAACGAGTCAGTTGCCAACCATCTGACTCTTGATCACGTGACCATGAGGATGCTGCAATGGTCATAAGTATAAAAATCGGTCATAAGTCACTTTTTTCAGTGCTGTTGCAACTTTGAGTGGTCACTAAATGAACTGTTGTAAGTCGAGGACTACCTGTACTCAGGTTGATGCTGGTCTTCAATTCTTCTTCAGCTGCTTCTGACCCATCACGAACTGAGGGACATCTTTCCTGTCAGTGACCGCTTCTTTGAATTTTTGTAAGCTCCTGCTTCTGTCATCAGATTCTTGTCTTTCCTCGGCCTGTTTTTCGATTGCCTTCCATTTTGCTAAGTCTCAAGGTTTCTCCAACGACTCTTGCTTTTGCATTATTGGTCCAAAATATTTAAGCTTTACCTTAGTACTTCCTGGGAACAGTTTTGGTTTTACTTCATCTAACAGATAATTATTTGTTCTTCTTGAGATCCAATGCCTTCTTTAGCACTGCAGTTCAAAGACTTCCCTTTTGCTTCATTTAGCCTTTCTGGTAGTCTTTTACAGATATGTTTCAACTGGAAAAATCATGGCTTTAACAAGACCTACAAATGTTGTGTGATGTTTCTGTACTGCAATATTTCGTTTAGATCTGTCACATTGTGGACTTTCTCCCAAGCAAAGATCATTTTACTTCATGGCTATCATCATTCCTTTGAACCAAGAAAGGTGAAATCTGTTATTGCTTCAGCTACTGCTCCATCCATTTGTGTTCAGTTGGCATTGCTTGTTGAACTTAATACTAGTTTGATCAATTGTCAGAGTCCCTCCACTTCTCCTACCTTTCTGTCTTTCTTCTTCTTTTAATTCTTAAAAGGCAGCCATTTTGCCTTTTCATCTTGTATTTCAGGGTTTGGGTTTTTTTTTTTTGCTTCATCTTTAATGATGTCACGTATTTTCAGCCCAGAATGTTCTAGTCAGTCTATTTATGAAATCTAATCCATTAAATTTATTATTTAATTTCACTGTATAATCATGTGAAATATGTTGAAATAATATTTTGTTGCTCTGGTAATTTTATTTGCTTCTTTTAGTTTAAATCAGGGGCCTTCAAACTTGGCCCTTTTATGACTTGTGGACTTCAACTCCCAGAATTCCTCAGCTAGCGTGCCTGGCTAAGGAATTCTGGGAGTTGAAGTCCACAAGTCATAAAAGGGCCAAGTTGAAGACCCCTGGTTTAAATAATAATTTTGCATGAAGCTGCAGGTCTTGGTTTTGTTGACTGGATAGAGTTTTGTCACTTTGCATGATGAGTATATGGTTAATCTGATTTTGATGTTGACATCAGATGATGGCCATATGCAGAGTCATCATTTGAATCATAAAAAGCCTTGAATTGCAAGATGGGCAGCATATACATTTAATATAAATTAAAGAAGGCTGAATTATTTTTTCAGGCAACTTTATTATATACACCAATTTTCCTATTATTTCTGCTCTTCTTTTATCTCCAAAGTTGGCATTCTAATTTCCTGTAATTAATATATTTTCTTTGACATTGTTTCAAGGACTTGACAATCACTAGAGGACTGTTCTGCTTTTCTTTCTTCTTTCTCTGTGTTTGGAACATAACATTTAGATCACCATCATATTAATTGGGCTGCGTTGAAGTCAAACTGAGATGCCTCTGTTACAGGTAGTCCTCAACTTTCAACCATTCATTGGAAAAAGTCACTTACAACTGGTCCTCGCACTTATAACCATCACAGCATTCCCATGGTCATATGATCAAAACTTTGGTGCTTGGTAACTGGCATGCATTTATTATGATGGTTGCAGTATCCTGGTGTCATGTGATTATCATTGGTGACTTTCCCAGCTGGCTTCCAACGAATAAAGTCAATGTAGGAAGTGGGATTCACTTAATGGCCATGTGATTCACTTAACAACTGCAGTGATTAACTTAATTGTGGCAAAAAGGTCGTAAAATTGAGTGCATCTCACTTAACAACTGCCTTGATTAGCAATGGAAATTCTGATTCCCAATTGTGGTCATAAGTCAAGGACTACCTGTATATGGAAGCAGGATTGTATCTAAGCACCAATTTGGACAGCCTTTTGTTAATAATGATGGCTATTATTATTTTTTCTGTAGGTTTTTCTTGCCTGCAGTATAAGATCTGATATTCCTCTGGTGTGAAGTGACCCATTCTAGTTCATTCCAATTCTCTGATTCTCAGAGTTATTTTAGTTACATGTAAAGAGTCCCTTGAGCTCAGCTTTGGGTCCAAGTAGCTTTCCTGGGAACAATATGGAGACTGTTTTCTATTGTTCCCTTCTGGGATTTTGTTTCTTGATTTCTACAGTTAACCTGTGCCTTTAGGAGTTCCTGCTGGTTTCCCATCCAAGATCACCTGAAGTCAGCTTTGCAATATATGCCAAGCACATTTCTAGCACATATCCCTGGAGTGAGCAGAAGGCAATTCTGTTCATGTACAAATTCCCTAATTCAAGAAGGATTTAAACCAGAAACTTGCAGCTCACTTTTGCCTTTGGTGACATGTCTGGGTACTTCACTCCAATGAGTAACTATAACCTAGACATAAATTAATGTGATTTAATTTAATTATTTTTGGTACCTTCAAGTCACTATTGACTCCTGACATCTGCCTGGACAAGCCTCTGTGCTTTTCTAGGCAAGATTTCAAAAGTAGCTTTCCATCTCCTACTTCCTAGGGCTAAGAGAGTGTGACTGGCCCAAGCAGGCTTTGTGGCTAAGGCAGGACTAGAACCCACAGTCTCTCTACCATATGTTATATCTGTTAATTAAATTGAATTAACTTTAATTGAATTAGCTTAATTTAAATAAAATGAATCAACTCAGTTAATAGGATTATTGCCATGCATTTCAGCCACATTAACCTTCCACTGGGCCTTCAAGTTGTGTACCAGTGAACCCAAGCCAAGAAATCTATCTACTCAAATTGCCCCTAAAGAAACAAAACCTGACTTGTTTCTTCCCTGCCCAGTTCCTGAATCCCAGCAATTGACTTTTCCAGCTACAGGACCTTCTACTCTGCTCCTGCTTGGATAATTCCTGATTCCATCTGGGAGTAGGAGTAGAAGGTGCTAGAACAGGAAGGAAAAAAGCAGGAAAGGTCTTGGAAGTTTGCTTGTTGTCATAAGGATACAAATTCCAGTGCATATTTCAAAATGTATCCTCTTCCTATACCAGGGGTAGGCAACCTTGGCTCTTTTATGACTCGTGGACTTCAACTCCCAGAATTCCTGAGCCAGCTTGGCTACCCCTGTCTATACGATGGAAGAGGTATCCTATGATCCCCCCCAATGGGAATGGGATGAAGTGAACTTATCTCAAGTATTCTGCTGAAACAGACTACCTGATCCTTCCAGATGTTTTGGACTCTCATAGCCTCAATTGTCAATAGGCCAGTGGCAAGAAACCCCAGGAGTTTGTATTTCAGAACACCCGTAGGACATAAGGCACCAATTCTTGCTTTAGGATGGGGGGGCAATCAATTTACTCAAGGGGCCACAGTGAGAAACAGGGAGGGCCGAATTAATGTTTTGATGTCCTCACATGAACTCCTCACATTGCTCCAGGCAAGGGTCTGGACCTGCCATGGCTACCAGCCGCCTGAAGGAGCTGACCCAGCTTCTTCTCTTGCCCCCTGAGCTGTGCTTATTTACATTTGATTTCTAATTTCTGCTTGACCTTATACAGGCCAGACAGGGAAACCAAACAGCTGGATGTGGACCAGGGCTTTAAAATGCCCAGATCTGCTTTAGGGGCTAAGCATAAATGTTAAGCATTCTATACCTAATATAACACTGCAATATAAGTATTTAACTCAGTGCTTTTCTTGTCATAGAACTCACCGGAACAGAGTTCCGGCACCTTTTTTTGACGGATTTTCCAAGTTTTAAAAGTAACTTTTGAAAATTTGAATCGCCCTGTTGAGCGTACAGGTTGGCGGCAAAATCATTAAAATGGTGCATGTGGGCTGCTTGTGTGTCGAGTCCAATGCATGCGTACTTCGTCCGGCTGCTCGGCTTGTGGCACTGCTCGGCTTGTGATTGGTCGTGTGGTCGCCCGCTGAGTGCTTACTGCGGGCGACGACCGTTATGTTTCGTTACACAACTGACGTGTGTGGGTGTGTGTACAGTGATTGACTACGTGCGAAAGGTAAATAAAAGATTAACAAGATGTGAGTTCTGGCACCTTTTTTCTTACAAAAAAAAAGCACTGATTTAACTTATCCACTGAGCTGTAACCTTATATGCCGGGCAGTTCCTTGGTGACACAAGTGCTTTAATAATGCAACCACAGCGATCATATTTCTCTGAAAAACGCAGATCTGTGTAGGGGAGCCTTGCAGATGTAGACATTTGGCATGGTGCCACGGGCATAGCATATTGGGGGAAGCCAGGAAAGAAGTACAAAATTGCCACATTCCACTTCTTCAACCCGTCCATAAACAAAATTCATAGAATGTTAATCACATCTAATTTACTCATGAAAACTAATGAGTCACTTAGGGTGAATTGTGAGTTGTGGAATGCAAAATTGTAAGGTTGTTGCAGGGTCGCAGTTTGCTCTGAAATACATTAAATAAGCCTTATATTGGTTTTCAGAATACCAAGGGCTAATTTGGTTCACACTGCCCTACATGCCTGAGTAATTGAAAACAGCTTAAGAAACAAATTACAGCTATCAGCGTACACTTTTAAATAGGTGAGTGAATTAAACATCACAGCAAAATAGCTAACTTTGGTTCCTTTCAGATGCTGACATTCAGTGGTGTAATGGAAGCAACACCACAACTGTAGAACTTTTTTGTGGCAAGGTATCTGAATGCTACTTGCTCCCCTTCTTTTGAAACTGGATTGGATTGGACCTGGTGGAACATTTTGCTTGCTTGCCGTCGGGAAAAAAAAGAGAGAGATATGGGCATATTTCTCATAGTTGTGAGAACATTCAGATAATACTTCCTGTTTCTATCTTACTCTCCTTTGCTCAGTCAGTCAATTTGGACACTTCCAGTTGACTTGGGCAAGCAAGTCAGTGGCATCCCTAGGACAGCAGAGGGCAGACAAAGAATAATTGCAGTTGTTGGCCTCCAACAAGACATGAACAATGGCAATAGATGATGATGTTATTAGCTACAAGGCTATCACTATTACTCTTCTGCATTAGGCATGGATTCCACTAAGGTAAATCATGATATGCCAACCTTTTAGAGGTTTTTTTTTTTAAGAGTCTTAATAGGCACATGGATAAAGTGATTCCATCAACATTGCATTTTTGGATTTTCAAAAAGCTTTTGACAAAATTCTTCATGAAAGGCTCTTGAATAAGCTTGATGGCCATGAGATAAGAGGACCTTTAATGGATTGCTGGGTGGTTAAAAAAAAGAAGAAACAAAGAGTAGAAATTAATGGACATTTTTTCCTAAGTGTACTAAGTAAGAAATAGAATTTCTTGAGAATCTCAAGATTTGATCAGTGCTTTCACATTTTTCCCCATATGAGTTTGACTTGGAGGCAGACAATGAACCAGCCAAGTCTGCAAATGCTACTAAATCATTCAGGGTCTAAAAACCAAAAGTGACTGTGAAGAGCTCCAGGATCTCTTTAAACTGGATGAAGGGTCAACCAAATGGCTGATGCAATTCGGTTTAAATAAATGTCAAATTATTTCAACTTCATATACACATTGATAGGGCATGAGCTGTTTATGTGGCAGCTGTGAAAAAGGCAAATTTGATGCTGGGGATCATGAAGAAAGGGAATGAAAATAAACATGGCAGTATTGTAATGTCTTTATACCTATCTATGGCACAACTGCATCTAGAATCTGCATCTAGAGTAAGGTGTAAAGTTCTGGTACCCACACTTGAGGAATGATGTAATAGTTGAGATGGGCAACCAGAATGATTAGTGGGATCAAACACCTTCTCTGTAGGAAACCTTTGGGACTCTTTAGCTTGGAAAAAAAAGTGAAAGGGGGAGGGGTATGAACAAAGTGTATAAAGTCAGCCATGGCATTGAGAAAGTAAATAGGGAAATATTTTTCTCCCTCTTTAAAACACTAGGACCAAGGATCAGCCAATGAAACTGATTGAAAAGAGACTTAAAACAGACAAAAGGAAATACTTTTTCACACAGCTCATAGTTAGTATGTGGAATTCACATTATTTCACACAATCCACATTATCCAGTTCACAAAATAATGATAATGCCTAGTACTGTAAATCTGATACCTTTAAAAAAAGGGGCATTGACAAATTCATAAGGGACGGATCTATGAAGGGCTATCTTTCTTGAAGACTCAAATATTACTTGAACATAGGAGACAGTGTCTCCTCAATTTCCAGTCAGGAGGACATCTGTCTGATAGTGGTAGCATCCATCTTTGGCCTGCAAATATCTTAGAGGCATAGGGTTGGCCACTGTAAGACAAAAATTCTCACCAAAACGACCTGTTGCAACACAGTTTTCTTCTGTTCTTATAGGCTCCTGAAAAAATGTAGCTAATATTATAGTTTAATTTAAACTTTCCCATTTCCCAGGCATTGATGATATTGGCTACTTGGGTAATGATATTTCTGGAAGCAAATAACTATGCTCAGAGAACACCAAGAATTCCACAATTCAACACTGAGCTACAAATACTCTCTTCTTTATGTCTTCTATGTTGCTGTGAATTTTAAGTGGAAAATACTTTGATACTGGACATTGCCATCCTGATGGGGTATAGTGTGATGCAACTAATTTCATAGGTAATGACCAGCAACTCACTTTTGCCCCTCACTATGTTGGCTAGGACTAGCGGGATTGAGAGAAACACAGGTTGCTTGTTTCTGACATGCTCCACAATCATGTACTTGATTACTGAGAATGGAATAAAATGCGATTAAATTCTTTGGGGCTTCCTCCCAAATGGATAGGTTTGAGGTTGTAGTCTTGATTTTTCAAGGCATATATCAGGGGTTTTTTTGCTTACAGAGGTGCTTGGAAACAACTAGTAGAGCAGATTATGGACAAAACCTTGAATCTAAATTGCTGAAATAATGTAAAGTCAAACTACAAGCAGTCATTCCAAAGGAAGATAAAAGTTATGACTTGGCACTGACTTTGTGGAAAGGAAACATGAGATAATCGTAGAGCTCTTTCTCCGCTCTAAATTGTACCATTTTAATAAACTCCTTATCAGAAAGATTTCTTGGTTACTTAAAGCCAAGAAAAAATAATTTAAGAAGCTGATTACACCATGCTATTTTCTAACTATTTCTAACTATTTGATTTAAGGAAGGGTCACCTCTTCACCTCATTGTTCATTCTTCTTCGCAAGCATGAAGATGTTAGATTCCAAGCAGCATAGACAACAGATCAGAGCGGTCCTTCCCTCCAGTTCTTCATTTTCAGCTGCTACCTGGATGGAGCATCTCCTCCCTACATAATGCCTGCCAAATGTCCAGGAGTGGGTATGGGTTTCTCACAAGGAGATCTTTCTTCCCAGTTGAATGGAGGGGAAAAAAACAGGGACGGGTTTGGGGCAATGCCATGGTTTTGTTTTCTTTGATGTGCTGCGCAGTTGCGTTGTGCTGGGAAGAAATCCAGCTTCTTTCTTTAGGCAGTGTGCTCTGTGATTAAATCCTCAGCAAGTGCCCCTTTCCTAGGCAACAGGGGAACAGAGCCTGGAATCTGGTCACTTCATTGATAAAACTTGACACTGAAAGCATGGCTGTTCCTTTGTGCCTAAGAAAATCTAGTTCCTTTCAATGTGCTGTAGCCAATATCTGACTTGTTTGAGTTAGTGGTTACCTAATCAGAACTTTTAGAGACTTGACTTTGACCCTGAACTTTGATCTGAACATTTGAAGAGTGAAAGATTTCTTAACTCTGATGAACTTGGTTTTTTGAAGCCTGATGAAGGGTCAGAGCCACTAGACCATTTCTGGGCAAATTTGATTCAATTAGAGCACCCTGTAGGCTTATGACACTCTCCTGCACTGAGGGAAGATAGTGATTTTTGTAGTGATTTAATCCTCATAATGCTCCCTATGTACCATTAGTCAAGGCACTGTGGAAACGTAAATGTCCTCTCCTCCCTGGAAATATTTTTTTTACGGTGATGTGCCCACTTATCAGTACCTCTTCAAATAAGGTGAGGACTTTTTAAAAGAGGGGAAGGCAGCAACAGCAATGCCCCATGCCAGTTACTAGAGCACCTAGGATTTCAGACATTTTGCCCCTAATTCTTTTTTTAGATGAAAGATAGTGTAGATAGATAGATAGATAGATAGATAGATAGATAGATAGATAGATAGATAGATAGATAGATAGATAGATAGATAGATAGATAGATAGATAGATATTTTATTAAAAATTTTGCAAAGAGCATAAAAACTACACAAAACTAATACAGAAAAGAAAGAGCGAGTTTCAAAATTACAAAATTATCTCTTACTCTATCATTACAAAAAATGCTCAGTTTTTTTATACTACCCATTTTTTCCTAATCGTCAACATTTCCCCCTAATTCAAAAGCTTGTTATTAGTTTTAAACCAACAATTTACTTTTTATAATGTCAAATGCATCTCCTTATTCATTAAAAGATAAGCCCTAATAAGCTCTTCCATATGTCCTGTCATCGTCTTAGTTGGTATTGGGCCTTTTTCCATGGCAGCATCTGTGACTGCAGATGCTACTTTTTCAATAAACCTTTGGGGTCATCATCTGTTTCTGTTTTGCCTTGCTGATTTCCCCCTTTCTTAATTTAAATGGGTGCATGGGCATAATAGATATCAGGAGTAGGAAACCATCAGCCTGTGGACCAGGCACAGATAGGATAGGATAGGATAGGATAGGATAGGATAAAAACTTTATTGTCACTTTAAATGTTCACTAATCAGCATACATTAAAATGAAATTTCATTGCATTCAACTCTCAAAAAAATACCATTACGCATATACCCACATACACACAGAGAAACATCATAGTCTAGTTTGAATGTATATGAATACATCAGGGGTGTCAAACTGCCGGCCCACAGGCCAGATGTATCATAGCGAAATCATGCCCACTCCATGGCCGGCAATGGCAAAAAAGTTGCGATATGTCGCGACAAGTCAAGTGACGTTGCGAGTTTGACACCCCTGGTGTACATGGTGAAAAAAAAGTATGTACGTATATATGTATATATATTTCACATTTCTGAACTATCCATCTCTTCAAAGAGAGATTCTGGACAGAGTACAATAAAACATCGAACTATAAAACACTATGTAAAAATTATGTTAAAATTAGTGGGTGCTATTATACAAAACAAACTTAAATATTTACTTCATACATTTATTTTAGAAAATGTTTACATACAAAGAAACATCAAGATTTCCTCAAAATGCTATTGGGAATTTGCTCTTTGACTCTCAAGTTTTAGGTTAGTTTACAATTTCATCCAACTTTACTAATCTGGTGCCTTTCAATGGCTAATCCAATTGAGAATGACAGGAATTCTAGTCCAACATATATACAAGATTGCTTTCTTCTTACCTGTACCATTTCTTGTCACCAATCCTATCAATGGAACATCCTCTTACAGTTTTTTTATTTGGTTTCTACCCCTTGAAAGCATGAATAAATCACCTTGGCTTTCTTCCTAACCATTTGCTCCTCAAAGGAAAATAAATGTCTTTTGCTTTTATACACAAGGGTGCTCAGACATACTCATACCTACCCAGACTTTAAATAGATTTACAGTGTTTTCACTGAGAGTATAATAATGTCATCGTTAAATTGGTTAAACGCTGAATATTTTGTATTTCTGTATCTTTTAGAATTCTAGGATTTTTGTTGTTGTTGTTGTTGAAGTTAACTTATTTTTCAGGAAACCTGCCCATTCATAGCCACACTGCACAGACATAGCATGCCTAAGCCACATGGGGAAAAACATAAGTCCACAACAGTGTTCACCCCAGTTCACTGAAGGGGAGGAAGTAGAGCAGAACCTGACTTGCAAGAGTCTCTTATTGCCAATCTTAATAAAAGTAGTTCTAGCCTTCCTTTAGTCTTTCTTGGTCTGGTCTACCCAATGAGGCTGACTTGCAAGCTGAGAACATGCTGTTCAGAAACTTGAGGTAATATAGAATGTTTTTGAGAAGTGAATGCTGATCTCTGGAGCAAATCATAGATACCCCTTACCAGTGCTTTTTTTGTAAAAAAAAAAAAAGGTGCCGGAACTCATAATGTCATACAACCCGCCTTGCCTACCCTACAAGGTTCCATCCAAAAAAGGTGCCGGAAATCCGTTCTGGGCTTCTATGACAAAAAAAGCCCTGCCCCTTACCTTTATAATGGATTCCAAAACGCTTCCAGAGAGAGTTTTGCACACTTGGATTTGCATCCCTTGAAACCTCTTCCTGAAATTCTTACATTCAGCTGAGAGTGTCAGTGCACTCATTTCTACAAATTTCTAGGACCTTGGAGTGGACGATCACCTAAACATGAGCCAGCAGTGTGCGGCAGCAGCCAAAAAAGCTAATACAATCCTTGGTTGTATAAACAGAGGCATAAAATCAAAATCACATGAAGTATTAGTACCACTTTATAAATCCTTAATGAGACCACACCTGGAATGATATATCCTGTTTTGGTCACCACATTACAAAAAAGATGTTAAGGCTTTGGAAAAAGTGCAAAGAAGAGCAACTAAGATGATTAAGGGCCTGGAGACAAAAACCTATGAAGAACGGTTGCAGTAATTGGGTATGGCCAGTCTAGAGAAAAGGACTAGGAGTGACATGATAGCAGTATTCCAGTATATGAGGGGCTGCAACAAAGAAGAGGGGGTCAACTTATTTTCCAAAGCACCAGAAGGCAAGACAAGAAATAATGGATGGAAACTATTCAAGGAGAGAAGCAATCTGGAATTAAGGAGAAACTTCCTAACAGTGAGAACATTTAACCAGTGGAACAGCTTGCCTTCAGAAGTTGTAGGTGCTTCATCACTGGAGGTTTTTAAGAAAAGACTGGACAGCTACCTGTCTGAAATGATACAATCTCCTGCTTGAGCAGGGGGTTGGACTAGAAGACCTCCAAGATCCCTTCCAGTTCTATTCTTTTTTTTTTTAATATATATTTTATTAGATTTTATAAGGGTAAAGGGGTTACATCAAAGTGCTTAGGAACCACCGTGGAGGTGGGTATATTGAACATCCAAAAAAAGAAAAAAACAATCACAAATATATAGCCCAAATCAAATCATTTAAAATTCCCTAATTCCCTCATTTAGTCTTGCATATTCAAATTAATACATTTCTATATAAGCTTCAAAGAATCCTATCAAATATCACTCACATTTCAATTCTAAAAATCCAAGTCCTGTTTTAAGCTTTACTAACTTACAATTACCATATTCCAATTGGCCTTAAATAGACATATTATTAACACTTTGGGTATCCTTTTTTTTTTTTAGATAGTAATTATATCTGGTATATTATTTCTGCAGTAATATTCTTATATTTTCTTCATTAATACCATTTCTTCTCTTGTCACCCATCCCTCTTGTTCTCCTTCTATTTCAAACTAATTATCTTAAAGTAAAAATATCAAACCAACAAATAAACAAATAAATTTCAATCTAATTTAAGTATATATTCTATCAGTTCATCTATATCTATAAAAATCTTTTTAAACCAGTAAATAAAGTTTACTTCTCCAGTAATTCTCATGTCTAAAACAAAGTATTGTTACAAAGGGTATCCTCTTAGAAATTTCACATGTTCCATTAGTTATTAACTCAGTCAAAGAATCAAAGCCTTTTTAAACCCATTAAGTAAAGCTTTAAAATACATTTTTAAATCTAATTCTAGGTTTCCTTCTATGCCATAATGGTTTCCATAATAAAATTCCTGTATCATCAAACCACAATGTTAAAGGGTCCATATTCTTTAACGCTTCAAATTGGTCAAAGTTCTCTTTCCTTTCTTTTAGTAGTCTTTGGATGGTAAAAGCCGTTTTATTCCATGTTATATTTGCCAGTTGTTTATCCACCTTTTCACGATTTTCAATAACTTGTATCTGAGTATCAGTCTCTGTTGATGTTAATGCTTCAGACATCTCCGTTAAAATTATTCTTTGATCCTCAGGCTTCTCCATAGATTGCGTTTGGAGTTGTATAAAGTTAGTTTGTTCTTTGGTTTCCACAGTTTCTCTCAGTGTAGTTTCATAGTTGAGTTGTTGACATGGTTCCTCTTTAGGTTGTTCATATTGTTGCTTCTTCTGTGCTGTCTTTCGGTTTATAATTTGATCTGTCCAAGTTTGAAAGTAAGAGTTCATATCCTCTGTGGCTTCCAGAATCTTTTCCAATATGAGCTCATAGTCCAGCTGTGTGTTAGGTTCCATATCAGTAATAGAAAGATTTTTTAATCTTTTAGAGAAGGCTCTATTTCGTAGAAATCAAACAAATGTTCAGCTCCAATTTTCAATACCAGCTGTGTCAGTTATCTTATCCTTATGCTTATATAGCCATTCCCAGCCATAATAAGAAAAAAATATACAGTTGCAGTACCACTTTTCGACACCAGATGTCCTCAGCAGACCATCAAATCTTTTTTCTTTGTTTCCAAATTAATAGATTTTTTATTTTTCGTGTTGAAAGAAATGAAGAAAGAAATGCCTCTCAGAGTAATAGATGCGTAATTATAGCAATGATAATCAAGAATAAAATGTTTTCAGGTCCCCTCAGTATTCCAAAATTTAAATAGTCCATACAAATTAACTGGTTTTTTTTTTCTTTTCTTCCAAAGCTGTTTTTCCCGAATGCCCAAACGCTGCTCCCTCACAGCAGGGAAGTAATTTAAACACAAAAGCTTTTGACAGGAGAGTAATTAGGGAAAGAAGGGGTAGGAAAGGTCTCACCCGGGTTCTCCACGGGGGTTCTTTACGCTTAGTTGTTCTTCTGGCTTTCAGCTGGTGCGACGAAGTGATCGTCCATTTTACTGGGCGATCTTTTCCTCCGACGGCCCTAAGGAGAAAAGCTTGAACTGAGGAGAGCTGCCGCTCTTCCCCAGTCAAGCAGGAGCCTCCTCAAGTGGTGGTCGCCTCTACGGGGCGACTTTCGACCCGGTTAAGGGTCTACCGGCGAAGGGAAAGCAGCCGGTGGGAGAGACGGCTCTCTCCATGCGACTGCGCGTGCCGCGTTCCAAGACCGGAAGCCCCTTCCAGTTCTATTCTGATTAATTGTCAGCTTAACTTAATGGCTAAGGTGCCTTCTGATAAATATGAATATTTGCACGCCAACAAAGCAATCCTTTTATAGGATAAGAACACTTCCAATTCAGAGGATTCAATTCTTAGATCCTGCAGGTGGCAGGTGAAACTTGAATTTTTCTTCAACCCAGCTAGCTAAAGGCTACGGAGCAGGCTCAGTGGCTCATATAGCCTTGCCTTCCAACATCTTGTCACGTTCCCCTCCCACCAGAATTTTCTGCTTGAGACAGATGTTTCAATCTGGTAGGGACAGGGTTGGCCCTGGAAAGAAGGAGGTTTAAAAACCAGCTGAAAGGAAGCATATGTGCTGATTGACATCCGGCTGCTGAAGTGACTATTATAGTGAAGGCCCATTATAGTCTTCAAGCTATTCTCATCATATAATTTAAAAGCCTTGGACTATGTACTATGCTCTACTTTCTATATTGAGTGTTGTGCAAACATTCTGGAGTGAATTCCAAGCTTGGAGAGCACTTTAGCCACAGCAAGAAAACAAGCAAAGGGAAAATATAAGGCTTTGAGTAGTGTGTGAGTGTGTGTGCTTCAGAGAGCGAGCACCCCAGTAAGCAATAATTAAAGCCATTTAGCTTCCTTTGATCTTTTAGTCGTTATTTAAATGTTGCATAAATGGCATTTTCATAGAATATTTATGCAAAAAGAGAGAGAGAGAGAGAAACAGATCATGCCTTCAAACTTGCTTGCATTCAATGCCTGTTTGCAACTGTTTATCTTGCAGGCGCGCTCGTTACCTTATCTTTTTTGTAAATGTTTTCTATTTAAATATGTCCAATATATTTAGAACTGAGAAATGGAGGACTGTTTGTATCCCATACATATTTGTGAGCCTAGAATTTAAACTGTTTCGGTTGTAACATGTTGTCTATTGTAAGAGAAAAACACGTTATTCAAAGTTGGCTTAGCACACTCAGTAATCAGTGTCGCCTTATTGTTTGCTGGCTGTCTATTATCTTTCAGCCCTGGGTAAGCCTCCCGACATGAATTTACCCCAGCCCCACCTGTTTTGCTGTTGACAATACTACATAAACAGGCTCTCCACCATAATGACCTAGAGTGCATTTGGGACTGGGTAATTCAGAAAATGGCAGATGGTTCATAAAAAGGAGTGTACTACTTTACATCACATTGTTGGTGTCTGGGATGGTATTAACATGACTATATTGTTTTTTGGTTTTTTTTTAAATAGTCTTTCTGAAATAAATACACTGTTAATGCAATCTGATCTTCCAGATGGTTTGCCAAATGTGGCTATGGAATCAGGAACCTTAGAGCTGTTAAACATAAGCTGTTCTCTTTTTTTTTACCACTGAGTACAGGTGGTCCTTGACTTACGACTGCAACTGAGCCCAAAATTTCTGTTGCTAAGCAAGAAAGCGATTAAGTGAGTTTTGCTCTATTTTACGACCTTTCTTGTCATGGTTCTTAAGTAAATCACTGCAGTTATTAAGTTAGTAACACATTTAAGTGGCTCTGACTTCCCCCATTGACTTTGCTTGTCAGAAGATTGCCATCATAAATATCAGCCGGTTGATTTTTTAAGTTGAAGGACTACCTGTTCATGGTATAGATTTAAGTGTTTTGTGACATGCTAGAGTCTGTCCTTCCTTCCTTCCTTCCTTCCTTCCTTCCTTCCTTCCTTCCTTCCTTCCTTCCTTCCTTCCTTCCTTCCTTCCTTCCTTCCTCCCTCCCTCCCTCCCTCCCTCCTTCCTTTCTTCCTTCCTTCCTTCTTTCCTTCCTTCCTTCCTTCCTTCCTTCCTGTTTAGTTACAGAGCTTTTTGTGTACGTTAAAAAGTAAGAAGCCCTGCAATTTGGGGGTAATAATGCTTATTTATGGATTAAAGAAAGCTCATGTAACCAGTCAAGCATTTTCTGGGGGCACCATTAGATATACAAATGTCTCCATCCCATATTGCATGGCCACCTATATGAAGTATGATTCATAAGGTACAGACCAGCATTGAATGGTTGGGTGCTTTCTAGGTCCCCTTGCTTAAATGTTGCCACCTAATGGGATCTCAGAAAGCATACTGCTTTGTTACTGTCCTTTGAAATAGCCTCCCATCTGAGATCTAAAGCAGTCTTGCGGACCGGCTTGGGGGGGGGGGAGGGAATGGTTCCGCGTGAGCGGCTGGCAAGCGCATGCATGCGCACAGCTCCATTTTCACGAGTGGTGTGCATGTGCACCTGCCGCTTGCCCAAATGGTGCACGTGTGCAGGTGCTCGCACAAGTCGGGATGCGCTCGTACACACGCCCGCCTCTTCTGTGGCCCGGTTGCAAATGGGGGTTGGGGACCCTGATCTAAAGGATCCCTAAGCTTTTAGCCTTCTGGAAGGCTGTGAAGATCTGGCTGTTCCCCAAGCATTGAGTTAGGGTAAAGGTTGAATTGCGAGGATGATTGATCTGGTGCCTAGAAGGAAGGGTACTTTAGTTTTTAGCCATATTTTTATGGATAGTTATGAGCCATTTAGAGTCATTTTATGCAGTGGCCATGTAAATCCTGTAATTAATACATAAATATAAAGTTATATAATTAAATATAAATTTAAAGGTTCAGTCATACACATAGAGCACATTGTGTTTTTTATTAACCTACCTGCTATGTCGAGGATCCCCAACCTGTAGGCCACGGCCCTCTAGTGAGCCATGAGGGTTTGCAACCGGGCCACAGAAATGGCCGGCGAGCATGTGCACACACATCCTGACTTGCATGAGCTGGCCGCTCGTACAGAACCTTCCCCTCTGCCCCCCGCTGGTGGGCAAAGCCGGAAACATTGGGGAACTCTGTACTATGTATTTAAGTCTTAATTAGATTAGACTTCTAATTTCTTTTTAATTTTCCTTCGAGTATTCTGAGATGAAAATATCGGGTAATTTTATTTAATGCTGCAGTTAAAATGCCAGAGCAGGTTTAAAGAAAGGATAAATAAATATAATCAGCCTATCAACTTTTCCGTGTTCTGTCATCCTGAAGGTTGTAAACTTTCAACTCAAAATATCTGTTACTTTCTCTAATATTACAACTACTCCACGTCTACTTTAAAAGTTTTCTTATACATGTTGGTGCTTCAGTTTCTGATATATTTTTTTTACATTAGTGGAAATTTAGGTTAAATATAAGCCCTAATCTTTTTGCTTTGCTTGCCCTGTTGAACTGAAGTGAATTTTAATTTGCATGGCATCAGAAAACTCTGATAGGCAGAACAGGGGAGGTGGTAAAATAACTTTAATTAGCATATAAGATTTCTGAAAGCATAATTGTAAAGCATTTAGGAAAGCATGACCCACTGGGAATAATCAAATGATTGATGGAGGCTCCAGCTTCTCTCAAGAGAAAGGCAAATTTATCATTTAAGAGAGTCAGTTAATATATCTAAACCAAGAATCACTTTGTTCACTAGAGCACCAGAGGGCAGGACAAGAAACAATGGTTGGAAACTGATCAAAGAGAGAAGCAACCTGGTATTAAGGAGAAACTTCCTGACAGTGAGGACAATCAACCAGTGGAACAGCTTGCCTTCAGAAATCATGGGCGCTCCATCACTGGAGATTTTTAAGAAGAGGCTAGACAGTCACTTGTTTGAGATCGTATAGGTCCTCCTGCTTGTACTAGATGACTTCCAAGGTCCCTTCCAGCTCTATTCTATTCTATTCTATTCTATTCTATTCTATTCTATTCTATTCTATTCTATTCTATTCTATTCTATTCTATTCTATTCTATTCTATTCTATTCTACTCTACTCTACTCTCTACTCTACTCTACTCTACTCTACTCTACTCTACTCTACTCTACTCTACTCTACTCTACTCTACTCTACTCTACTCTACTCTACTCTAATCTAATCTAATCTAATCTAATCTAATCTAATCTATTCTAGATATTCAGTGGAAGCCTATGGGATTTTTTTTTCTTTTTAACTGCTATAAAAGCCATTCAGGCCTACAAATTCTTGAAATACAAAATAAAGCTGTGATCATATAAAATGCAATCTCTCAGAAATCTTTAAAGAAACCATTAGAAATAACTAATTTATAGTACAAATCTAAGTTTAACATTCCAATAGAATCTTATTTACTGTTTTCAAATTTGAGTTCCATCACAACATTAATTTCTCATATGATTCTGGATCAAAGAGTTATTGTTTACCATGTCCAGATATGTCTAGTAACTTTTAAAGTAGGAAATGAAGATGCAAGTTTAGTATATCTGGATCCACAAATTTGCCAATATTTTAAAGGTATTATGTACTTTGGACTCTCCAAATGGGCTTGAAGAGGAGAATTAAAAAAATTAAATTAAAAAAGTCCAATGATAGGTTAAAGTTACCATCATCATAATATAGACACAATTTAGCCAAAGATATTCCAGGAGCTTTATCTCTTATAAAAAAAATTCTCATTAACCTGTGTAAAATATTTAATGAAAATTAACATTGGAATCCCTCTTTAAGTATTCAGAACAGGAGCTCTAAATCCCAGAACAAATTTCATTCTTGATATGTTTCATAGGAAGAGAATAAATATCTTATTTTTAGAGAGAAATACAATATTCAGGATCTGGAATTAACTAATTCCTCAAACATTAATTGTCTAAGAATCATGGAAGCAGACTTTGAAATTGCAATAGGGACTATTGAAGAGCCTACAGTTTGATCCTCAAAATAGAAGAAATTTTTAAAAATCCAGTCTGAAAAGTAGTATACATTTTGGATTTTAAAAGTGTCAAATTTAAGAATTTAATGATTCTATTCAATAAGGTGGTATTGTCTGAGAAAATGAAAAGAAAATTGCACTTTTTCAGTGAGGGAAGGACTCTTCCTCCCATATAGTTGCTTGAGGGCTCAGGCCTAAATATATTATTGCAACTAGTGCAGTAATATATAAAAAGATGGGTAGGAAATTGAACCCTTGAACAATCGTTTGGCATGTTGAGCTAGCTAAATGCTTGCACTGTTGGTTTGATCTTATTCTTAATGACAGACGTGAGCAAGAATTTGTGCTAATGAAATCTGATGATGTAAACTGTTTGCTAATTAGCATATTTGTTTCACGTTACGTTGGGAATGGATAATGTAGATTGAATGTGTTGATGTAGATAAGTTCAAAAGCATGTAAAAATGCAAGTAGATAAATAGGTACCACTCCAGTAGAACAGCTAGTGGCGTTCTGAGCAGAAGCGGGAACTGGCAGTGGACCTGCCTGAATGTGAGGTGAGGTCAGCAGAAGAAAGACCTGGATAACCTGACATCTCCCACGTGAAAACCGCTTCTAGACTTTGTGCTTGAGGTTGAAAAAAATGAAATTTTGGGTTTTACCAATTAGATAGACTTGATGTTATCGAAATGGCTAACTTATATTATTTTGTAAAACTAAAAAGTTGAGGTTTGAAGTTGATACTTTGCTGCATCAAAGGAAATTGGAAGTCGATGCCTTTTTTTTCCTTTTTTCTCTTCCCTACCTCACTTCTCTATTTCCTTTTCCCTTCCCCATCTTTTCTGCTATTTACTTTTGTTTCTCTGCACCTTCAAAAAGGAGATTGCTAAGGATATGTGAGGCTACATAATATGATTGCCCTCTTGAAGTCCCTGCTCATTGTCCCTTCCCTGTATTGTGTGAAATTAAAAAAAAATGCATTCACAAGTCTTTGGAGGTCTACAGCAGAGAGAGGAACTTCAGCTGAAGTAATAATAGCTTCGTTAAATATAACTTTTCTTCTAAAGGTAATTACCAAAATTGCATCAGATGCCACTTATAACAAACCTGAAATGAAGCCAGAGCTTGTTTCTCTATCTACTGTATATTTGTGTCCTTATGAGATTTGTAGAGAGGGAAATGGATTACACCTCTGTTTTATAATATTTGATAGAAGCAAAGCATCTAATATCTTATGTAAATAACAGCACAAACCTTAACTGCATTCAATAATATGCCATTTATGTTACATGCCTACATACAATCCTTTATGCCCCAGAATGAGGAGAGGGAAAAACAATTTGTTTGATAAATCTTCTTTCCTGTATCCCATTCTTAATTCTGAAAGCAATCAGGTGATTTGAAATATTTCATCATGAAGATACAGCAGTAATGTGTGTTTCTTTAGGCTGCTTCCCTTCCCATACTTCTGATCAATCCTTTCTCTGTTTTACTTGAATTTGCCCCTTCCCCAATGGTACACACTGCCTTTAGAAATAAAGTTAGCAAGAATCTTTATGTGCGATATAAATCACAGAGGCTAATAGCTGGCTGCACCTGCCCTTCTCTGTCTCTGCTCTCTCATTGCCAAGGCATACCATATTAACTGGCCTTTCCAAAGGGTCATTCTCACTACAAATTTGTATTTCATCTTTGTCTGGGAAGAAGGATAGAAAGCTGCTTTTTAAATCCAGTTCCTCTCCTACCTCCCCTGCCCCACAAACATATTCTCACTCTTTTCAATAGGAGCTTGGACCTCTTAAATTCCTTCTGCTAGCTTCCGGAGGAATATTTGTGCACTCACCAAAAAATGGAAGAGGACGAAGCTTTCTAAAGGGATGTTTGTGTTCCTCTCGCCCTCGGTTGACCACTCCTTGCTTTAAAAAAAACAACAGCCATTCTCAAACATTTTAGTCTCGGGATCCCTATCTTTTCTTAAAAATGACTGAGGACCCCAAAGAGATTTGGTTTTAAATGGGTTATATCTAATGATACTTAGTGTGTTAGAAATTAAAAAACTGGGGGGAGGGGGAAAGGTTATTTGACTAAGAAGACTCCTGAAAGATCTTGAGGACCCTAGGGATTCCCAGATCAAACTTTGAGAATTGTCGCTTGAAAAGTTCAAGTGGGAAAGAAACACATTTGTAGCTTGTAAGGTCTCACCATTGTACCACAGTGGAATTTTATACAATTAGGCTGAGAGGGCACCTGGTTGATTATGAGGGTAGTAAAATGGACTAGGACAGGGATTGGCAACCTTAAACACTCAAAGAGCCACTTGGACCCGTTTCCCAGAGAAAAGAAAACACTGGGAGCCGCAAAACTTGTGCGCGCGTGCACACGCACGTGCAGGAGGGGAGAGCTTGATTTAAGAGTTTAATTAAAAAGAAATAGAGGCTGCTGTGCATGAGTTTTCTCTCTCTCTCCCTCCCTCCCTCTCCCTCCCTCTCTTTGTCTCCCTCCCTCTCTCTCTCCCCCCCTCTCTCTCTCCCTCTCTCCGATCTTCTGCTCACCTGGTGAGCTGGCTTCACGCTGTCCTCCGACAAGCTGACACACATTCTTATTGGGCTGGCTCTCTCCTGTGTGTGTGTGTGAGAGAGAGAGAGAGAGAGACAGAGACAGAGCTGCTGCTTCCTGCTTTCTGCTGCTTCCTGCTTCCTGCTTCGACGCAGCAAAGGCAGGAGCCCCGCCCAATAAGCTTGTCAGCTTGTTGGAGGACAGCGTGAGGCCACTCTCTTTTTTACACACACACACACACACACACACACACACATGCACAGAGAGAGAGAGAGAGAGAGAGAGAAGGGAAGCGCAAGTGCCTCTCTCTGTCTCTGTCTCTCTCTCTCTGCAAACGGTGGAGGAGGCTGGGAACCGCAGGAGAAGGCTCAAAGAGCCACATGCGGCTCCGGAGCCGCGGGTTGCTGACCTGTGGACTAGGATAATAAAGAAATGCTGGTTGATTTGCATAAAACAATATACCAAGAGATCCATTTTTGAGAACCTGAGTCCTTGAGATGTTATGGGACTACAACTCTTATCAGGCCCAAA